>OY728152.1:764800696-766169264 GCA_963277665.1 Viscum album | reverse complement strand
AACAAAAGCGCTGAAGATGAACCATCTTGCCGCAAGATCAGTACTCTATTGGATCTCTCGGGCAATGAGGCCTTGTATTCCCTCTCTTCCCGCATTGGTAGAACACCACCTAGCTACTAGAAGAAGTGTCCCGCCTCCTCAGATCTTCACGTGTAGACTCCCTGTGGAACTTCCTGTTATCAGTAGGAGGGATACCAACTCCGGATGTCGAGCCTCCCTAGCTCACAACTCCAGAATCCCTCATATTGCACTCCATTATTAGATCTTGGTTGACTATAGAAGTGATGGAAGTCAACCTGAAGATGTTCACCTATGATCAGATTTCGTGCCTAAGACCATCCTCAAACTTTCTTGCTAGAGATAACTTGTCACCTCCTAGAATAGGCATGAAGCGCTGCAGCTCTGTGAAGCGAGAAGAATACTCTGTAACAGAAAGATTACCCTCCTCCAGACTCATGAACTCTCAGGCTCGATCATTCCTCAAGGTCTCCGGGTAGAAGTAGTCATATAAGGCACACTAGAACTCATCCCATGCCATAACCTATTGGTGTCCCGCCTGTGAGATCACATCCCACTATCTCTTGGCGGTGTCCTGAAGCATATAAGTAGAAAGCTTCACCCTTCTCTCTAGAGGCATCTCCAGATGCTTGAAGATCGTCAACATGGCTTCTAGCCATGACTCTACAGCCTGTGGTACTCCATCTCCTGAGAAAGTGGGAGGATGTTGCTGTTAAAAGACCCACGTCAGTTATACCATAGAGGGGATAGGATACGGTACTCCTCGGAAGGTCTACATAAACCTCATAAATCCCTCTCGGAACTGTGTGTCTACACCTGTGCCTGGAATGACAGTTGGTTCCAAGACTAACACAACTAGAGGATCTTATGGTAGTCCTTGATCATCCATATCTGGTGTCTGATCACCGCCCTATAAATGGTGAACAACTGGAGGACGTCTCGGTGGCATGAATCTGCAAGGCCAAGCACACACCTTAGAACTATATTAACAAGGGATGAAACTTAGAAGTGTGAGAAGGGAACAAGATAAATAAAGCATTCAAGATTTTCAAAACAAGGATACACAATGTGTATAATGACTACATGGCATGTTCCCTTAAGCCTTCATATGGTCGTGTACTTTTTCCAACCCAGGTCGTGTAACACCCCATACATATGGCATGTTTTCCTAACACACGACGTGTACTTGAATCCTATTCCCTTTCCAGAGTTCTTCTACACGGTTAAGCCACACTATTCTCCTAGAACAAGACTACACAGCATGTTAGTTCCAGACATGATGTGTACTAGATGAACTTCATCAACCCATGTTGTTAGTTACATGGATTGTTACCGGGGTTACACTACACGGCATGTTCAAACATGAAACAATGTGTATAACTTAATATTTCATCCCTCTGGGTCATTAGTCCCACGGGTGGACACAAGGTCTACATAACATGGCATGTACAACCAATACACGGCATGTTTCCCCAAAGATTTCTCAACCCTATGTCTATGCCCACACAGTCAGTGACATGGTTAGAGACTACATGGCATGTAGATATAGTACACTGCATGTATTCAAGAAAAACAGTTCCTTCCCAAATAGAAGGACGCATGGCGTGTATTCATAATTACACGTCGTTTATTCTAGGTTCTTCCAGACAATAAGCCTCAGAAACTACTTCAGAACCCATAAAAACACTTAAAAGAACATTAAAGTTCCAAATTCTGATCTGTGAGGGCCCATACTCCCCGCAAATCAAAGTTTGGAATCTCATACAGGTCATAAACAAGGATAACAGTGCAATGATCCACCAAATTCCGGTCCATGAGGGCCCATAACACCTCAAGAACCAAAGTTTGGAATTCATTCAAAAAAAACGTACACAACCAATACCTCATCAAAAATAAGGTATTCTATCAAGGCATCTATCACAACAGCATTCATATCTAACACAACCTCTATCATAACAACATGCAATCACTAATGCACCCTAAATGGCATGGAAAGAATAAATGACATGTGATTTATAGAAAGTGCATATATGATGAATGAGATGGCATACCCTCATCTCATTAGGTTGCAATAGAAATAGAACCTCAATAATATCAACAATAACAGCACAAAACATGTGAATCACCCAACGATGAAATCAAATCAACTATAAAATTGAAAAACTAGAAAAATTTCAATAACGAGGTAGATTGGCTTTTCCCTGTACACGAGTTAGCTACTCCCAGGAATAGCTTATTACCAAGTACCTATTCTTTCCTATCCCTGGATATAGGCTCCAAACAGTAAGTTAAGAAGAAAATAATCCCACTGATACCACTTTGTAACATCCCAATTTTAGAAGCCACCCAAATGTGCCCCGTACCTGATTGGTCACATGGACTCAAGCACATTTCCCTGAAATCCAGAGGTTGCCGACTAGTAGAAAGGGTATTGGGTGTGATAGTGGGGAAACTATTCCCTCATTAGCAGAGTAACACAGTAGAAGTAAAATATATAGCAATAGCAGAAGGAGTAAAACATGAAATAAGTAAACAGCAAAAGTACTAAACAACTGGAGCGCGCGCGCGCACACGCACACACACACACACACACACACACACACACACACAGATATATATATATATATATATATATATATATATATGATTCATGATATATATGTCTAGTAAATAATACAAACAAGTCACAATTCTGGAATACAATACTAAACCAAAGTACGATAGAAGAACAGCTAAAATGCTTCACAGCATCGCAAGCCTCAGCTTGGTCCCATGCTCCCCATCTCTGAAGGAATCAAGTACCTGAAGTAAAAGGGAGCTTGCCCTTATCTATATCTACAGCAATATAATCTGTTTGGGCCCAAAAGCATAAGCTAAATATAGTGTGAGACTAGATGACAGTAGGAAACCACCCCAAAGATCTTTTCCTAATAGTCAGTGAATATATATGGCAGTCTATAATCAAAATGAAGCAGTAAACAAGGAAGTACTCAAAAGTAAACAATATTATAGCTTCAAATACATTTAATTATAAGATATAAATTAAGCAGCTAATCATAAGTAGGTAACCCTCTGAGAAGTACTCACAGCCTAACCCCTATGGTCCATCCAAAACAAACACAAGAAACCCTCTGGGAAGTACACACATTCTAACCCCTCTGGTTCAGCTTTTGTACAGACTCTCTGAGGAAGCACTCACTGTCAATTCCCCATATAGTATTGTATCAGTAACTAAACGGCACTCTAGAGAAGCACTCAATGTCTAATTCCCCCTTGTGGCCTGCATTGTGGAACTACAGACACTCTGAGGAAGCACTTACGTCCATTCCCCCTATGGTCTCGCATCATAACAGTAAACAGACACTCTGGAGAAGCCCTCAACATCCATTCTCCCTATGGTCTACTACACCAGGTTATCACGGCCCTATGTAAGTCAATCGAGCATAGAGATATATAATGGAAAAAGTATACCTCAATAACTACTTGGAAAAACAGCCTACAACATAACAGCATTTCAGATAAAAAAATCACTCCATCCTATCAACACTAGGAATGGAAACAAGCATCCTGACAGGCTAAGCAAGACCAAATGATCATAAAAAATACAAGCATGGGAAAGACATCCATAGCATAGAAATTAGCCCTATTCACATTCAATTGACCTCTACTCAAGCATATGAATCAGAGCAAACAATAATAGGGATAAATCTGTAACACGCAATACCTCGATCAAGGGTATTGGGAAATTTTTCACATATAACACAAATACTATCTATGGAAAGGCACAAACCACCTGCCTCAGCATCATGAGATCGATATACATGAACCCCAGGCCTTGAATCAACCTAGAACATCATATATCTAAAAAACTAAAACATTCAACCGAGGGTAACTCACAAGAGAAGAGAAATCAGGAAATGAGGTTTAAGAAGAAGAGAGAACTCACCGATGCGATTCCAACACAATCGAATGAGTTTGAGTCAGAGAATGGATGCTCGATTGGGGGATCGGGGAAGGATTAGTTTCGTAAGAATGCTCTTAGTCAAAGAAGGTGAAGAAGAAGACGCTTATGCCAATTAGACTCGACCTCGATCTGTTTGATTAAAAAATGTACACAGTGTGTACTTTAACTTACTGTCCCCCACATAAGGCATTCTCCAGGTCACCACACATAGTTGTCGGCTCGGTCGTTACATGGCCAACAAACGGCTACGTGCGGAAAAAGAGTACACGGCATGTACATATAAGTACATGACATGTACTTCAAAAAATTTCTGGAAACTCCTCTTTTTCTCAAAAACACCAGAAAATAGAAAAACATACCTGAAAAGAAGATCTGGTTTCTTGCATACTATATCATGCATTAGTATTGAGGCTTCCCTCTAGGAATGAAATGATCACATTTTTTTTATGAATGTTTGAAATTGATTATGTTGATAATGTATTTTGATGAGTTGAAATATTCTAATCCTTTAATTTTCTAATAAGTGGTGACTAAGTGGTATTTTGTTATGACTATAGAGGAATGGCATCAGTTATATGGCATAAAAATCCACAAGAGGAGGTTATTGAGAATGTGGCTTCACCTAAACCATAGGTGAAACAACAACGTGTTCATATCATTTTTCAAAATTTTAATGTAGTTGATAAGGGAAATCAAAATGATGAACCACATAAAGAGGATCATTCTGTACAATTTCCAAAATAGAATCCACTAATATTTCTAGGGGATTATAAACCTAAAAAGGAAAAAGTTTGGAAGAATAAAATGAATAAATTTTTTGATTTCCTTTGAGAAATAGCTAATATAAAGTTCAAGTTATAATTATACATTCCAAAGGATATTATATTCCAATTGTGGTATTTATAAATCCAAATAAAGTTTACCAAGGCCTTATGTGGAAAGACATAAATGAATTTTTCAACAAACAGTTCTACCCACAAACCTTTAAGATATCCAGAATGATATATTAAATAAACTTAAAGAAATAAAACATTTCATTAATGGAATATTTATCTATGTTTATGAACTTATTTCTTTATTTTTAGAATTTTATTCTAGTATATCCTTAAAGGCATGCATATTTGAGTTGGGACTATGACCAGAAATTTTTTATAAGATAGTTTTTCTCCATATTACTAATTATAAATAGATGGTTAATATAGTGAATGTTTTGAAAATGGATATTTATAGGAATTAGACTGGTGGAAGTATGTTTTCTTCTACTAGAATTAGTGGTAACTCCAATACTAGGATCAAGAGGAAGAGGGGAACCTACTTCCTAGGTGATAGAGTATCTCAGATTCAACCCACTAAATCGGTTAAATTTCCTTCACAATACAGTAGAAAACATGGATGTTTCAAATTTAGTATTTTCAAGAATATGAAGCGATATTATACAAAACCACCTAGAGAATTTCATGGCTATAATAATATGGTACATCTATGGTATTATTTCTGTAGCACTATAAAGTGAGTTGTTGGCAATAAATCTCTTGTGTCTCAAACATTTTTTCTTCAACTATATGATCATGATAGAACATATCTCATCCTAATAAATGACTGAACCAAGTTAATTCCAAGAACACTTCAACTCCTTAATCAAATAAACCATATTAAGGAATGAAGTAATAAGGGGGAGTGAGTAAGTGGGTGTATGGTGATAACTAGATGATCACAGAAAACTAATCAGGTCCTTTAAATATATGAGGTATCATTATACTTAAATAAACTCTTATTCATGTTCTATTTTATTTTTCTGAATCTCACTGTTTTATTTCTTCATGTTTTATTAATCAAATTTTTTTACATATTAAGATGATTCCACATATGATGAGTATCCAAAATCCTCTCAAGCTGTCAGTATATAGGGGATTTAAATGTGCATATTATTATATAAAAATCAATGGAGTCTAATTTTTTTTGTGAATTTTTTGTTTTAAACAAGGATGTATTTTACTTCATCATGGGAATGGATTGGTTAGTTTCTTTTAAGAAACATATCGATTTTTATGTGTGACAAGTAAATTTTACATCTCCTGATAGGATGGAGAATATTTTTAAAGGATATTTTTTATTTGAAGGATGGAGGTATATTACCTTTAGCACTAATGGTTAGAACTATTTATTATTAATTAGAAAAAATCACCATGGGTGCTATTGACATAATTAAGATTAGGAAATTTCTTACCATTGTGGATCTTTATCCTGAAGTGTTTCCCAATGATTTCAATGGATTTTTTTCGTAAAGGAAAATGGAATTTGTTATTTATCTCATTCTTCGGGAAAATTATATTTAACTTAAATCATATAGATGGAACCAATGGAATTTAAGGAGTTGAAAATCCAATTTAATTAATTGGAAAGTAAATGGTTCATAAGACCGAGTATGTCACCAGGGGCTACTCCAGTTCTTTTTGTCAAGAAGGCGGATAGTTTATTATGAATTTTTGTAGATTATAATAAGATAAATAAGGTTATGATAAATAATAGATATCAACTACCTTGGATTGATTATCTTTTGGATCAATTTAATGGAGCCCAATGGTTCTCTAAAATTTATTTACACACATGGTATCACCAAATTTTGTTAAGAAAAAAGGATATTCCAAAGATAGCTTTCAAGATTTGTTATAGTCATTATGAATATGTAATCATTCCCCTTGGTCTTTAAAATCCACAAGTGATTTTAAAGGTTTTGATTTATCATATATTTAAGTGGTACCTATACTTTTTTATTGTGGTATTTTTTGATGAAATTATGGAATATTCTTAAAGTCATAAAGAACATTAAGAACATTTAGAGATTTTGTTAATCATTTTTTGAGAGAACCAGTTATATGAAAATTTCTCTCAATGAAGTTTTTTATACAATAATTTTTTCTTGTCAATGTTATTTCTGAGAAAGGTGTATCATTAAATCTTGAAAATATAGAAGTTTTTATCTCTTAGAAACCATTGGATAATGTCTTTGAGAAATGTATATTTTTAGGATTATCAGGTTACTATCATCACTTTGTTCAAGAATTCTCATAACACACCTATCTTATCATGGTGTTCACAATAAATGTTTCTCTATTATATTGGAATGAGGATTGTTAAGAATGGGTTTTAAAGCTTAATTATAGGTTTTCATCCACACTCATTCCTATTTTTATAGTTCTTAGGATGGGTTATGTGGTTTATTAGGACTTATCTGTATATGGACTCGGTTATGTTCTTATACAAGGAGATAATATCATATATTATAGATCATGATAGTTATGAATTCGTGAAAATAATTATCTGACCAATGATTTGGAATTGGATATGGTAGTTTATTCTTTAACATTATAGCATTATTATCTCTTTGATGAGAAATTCACTATGTTCACATACCATAAATGTTTGAAACACATATTCTTTCAAAGTGATTTGAACCTGAGACAAAGAATGTGGATATAATATCTCAATATATTTGACTTTGACTTGGTTTACACACCTCAAAAACTAAATTTAGAGGCAAATTATTTTATCCATCATTCATAAAAATAATTTATCCAAATAATCTTGTGATTAGTGGAAATTTATGGTTATGATTTTTTATATGCATTTGGATTACAATGAGAAAAATGAAGTCATTATTTTATTTTTGGTGATTGTAATATCATATTTCACTGAACAAGTTAAGGATTCTCAATGATCATATCTAGATAGTCTTACCAGTGTGTCAAATATTAATGTTGGGGATACCATTGATGGATATAAACAAGATGGGTGCTTTATGTTACTTTTTCAATATTGGATAGTTGTTCCACTATCTTATCAAAAAAATTATTTATGCATACTTCCACTCAAAATATCATGTTTATCGCAGAATATAGAAGAAGTATAAGGTGTTTTGAACACATTTATTGTGGGATGTAAAGAAAAGGAAAGTAGAAGATTATGTATTGAGGTACCTCACTTTTCAACAGGTTAAGGATAAGTACCCATAGCCAGCCGGTATGTTGCAATCTTTACCAATACTTATCTAAAAATAGGATCACATAGCTATGTATTTTGTCATAAGTATACAAATAATGGTTTGGAAACATTATTCCATATGGGTGATTATGTATCATCTCAAAAAGTCAACTCACTTCATCCCTATTCATGAATCTAATATGGTGTTTGACTTAGAAAACACTATATTCATAATATTATAAAGTTTCATGGAATACCATTTTTGATCATCTTTGAATGAGATCCTTGTTTTACATCTCATGTTTAGAGATATTTATTGAAAGATTTGGGAACCTAGTTGACCATCATAATATCTTATCATCCTAAAATATATGTAAAATTGGAATGTATGATCCAAATATTAGAAGACATGCACCAATCTTCTGTTATGTATTTCAGAAGCTCATGGTAGGGTCATATATTATTAGTAGAGTAATAATATAATAATAGATCTCATGAATCAATACAAATGGATCCCTTTAAATTATTGTATAGATTTACTTATTAGTCTCCACTTTAATGGGTAGATATGGGATAAACTTTTCTATTAGGTACTAGTCTTGTTTAGGAGATGAATAAGAAAATTTTGATGATCAGGAAAAGGATGGTGATGGCTCCGAGTCATTAGAAATATTATGTGGACCTTCTTCATTAACTCTTATAATTTTATATGGGGGATCATGTGTTCTTAAAAGTATTTATATGGATAGGGAATCATTTTTTTGGGTAAGAAACATAAAGTGTCTCTTTGGTATATCATCCCATTTGAAATACAAGAACAGATTGGTGATGTCAATTATCAGTTGTCTTTTCCATAATGATTAATATTAATACATAATATATTTCATGAATATCAATTAACTAAGTTACATACTAATACTTACCATGTTTTTAAATGGGACCATGTTGGTCTTTCACCAGATGTTACTTTGAAACGCATGTAAATATGGATTCAAGATTACAGTACCCCCGATTGCAGGTACTTAACCCTTATTTTATGTACTTTGAGATTATAAAATAATTGGTATAATTTTGGAGAGTTTCAAGGAGTTTTATACATGTTTTAGAGGTATTTCTAAAGGTTCGTATTTTTATATGATTAGTATAAATCACAAACCACTTATAGGAAACCATGAAACATGTTTTGGAAGTCGGTGGGTAGGCATAAGTTTGAATCATGGTTTAGCCAACTAGTTTAGTGCCTAGGAGAAATCGTTCAAAGTGAAATATATGGTAAAATCATGTTCAATTCATGGTTTTTTTAACCATGTTATGGGTTTCCTTGAGATACTATCACTACATATTTGGTACATAGTTTTCCAAATCATGCATCCTAACCATTCGGCGTATACTTAGAACCCTAAAAATGCTTTAAATTAGAATTAAGACCCAAAACCCTAATTGGATACTTAATCACATAGTATATAAAACTAGTCTCCCCTTAAGTCGTCAGATACTTTTTCCCTTTGATCGAGAAGTGATTCGTAGGTGAATCAATGTGTGTTGGAGATACAGAATCATTTCTAAGTGATCTACCTCTCTATCTTGTTCCTTATTCTTCTTATATCCAATGTTATTATCTCTCTCAAAACCATAAATCTAGTTTATTATGGATAGATATATGTGTTTTAAAATGTTTTATGATGAGATATTTTTGGATCTATTTAAGTAAATTAGATGCATGTTTGGATTTAGAAGTTTTAAACACCGTTCTTCATTTTTTTACAACTGTTGAGAGGTAAGTGGATTCTAACTCATCTCCAATTTTTCTAGAACATAAAGGCTTAATTTTAAATAAATGTTTTTCTTGAAATTATGGTAAAATCCAAGTGTTATTCTTGGTGGAAATCCCATTTGGTTATGGATTTGTTAATTTTGGAAAAGAGGATAGATTTCAGGAAAAATGGTTTGTTTGTAATTTTAAAATGATGGTTTTAAAATTATGGGATGGTTTTGATGAACACAAGTTTGTTGATAAAATATTTTAAAGAAATAATTGTTTTTATGTGAAATTTTTTGGCATGGGTTTTAGCATACATGGTTTGTGTGAGTTCATTTATTTTGATGTGGCCATGTAGAAGGGTCATTTACCATTGGGGTACCATTACATGACCTAATAGAAGGGTCATGTTCCATTAGGGAACTTTTAAATTTGGTCCCCTTATGATGACATGGTGTATCAACAAGATTCTTATCATGATTATGGAACTTTCACCTAGAATGAGTGTGTGTTTGTCTCTGTGTAAACATGGAATGGGTATTCCAAATCAAAGGGAAATGTTTTAAAATATTTTTTTATTATTTTCTATAGAACTAATTATGAATTGATATATACTTTTTTATATACATTAAACTATTTTATATATATATTGATAAATGGTTCTTGTCTTAGTGAAGTGTGTTGGGAAGTATTTGGGGAAATCCAGTTGAGTTTATACTCACCCCCAACTTGGTAACTTCGATGCATTTACAGATGTCATCTACCAGGATAAAGGAAAATGGAAGGTATAATATTACTCCAGATATGTTTCTTGATTTTTTGGGCTTAGAAGGTAGAGTTGTAGCTTGGATAATAGTAAGGTGTTTCTTGAAATTATGAATTTTTGGTGTATTTGGGTCTTTGAATCTCTTTTTATTTTTGGTTATTGTCTTCTGTTTTTTTTTTGGTACTCTAATATATTTTTTACTATTGGGTATAACTTTGGTTATATTATTATTCATTCATCGGATAGAGTATTAGATTTTTATTTTTTATGGTTGATTGGGTGATTTTTCTTTTAAAAAGAAAACTTTTCCCCTAATTTTCTTGAATCCATTAGAATTTGTTATAATCCTTTGGTGTATTGGGGATGTCATCTAAGTCCATTAGCATCTCTACCTATTCTTAAGTCAGTGGGATGTTACAAATTATATCATCTTTGTTCATCCTTGAGTTAAAAATGGTATTAGTTTTTTTCCCTTGCGTTGAGAATGGTACAAGTCATGTTCTCTCCTTGAATTTGGATAGAAGTAAGGTGATAGGATTATCAAAACTTGAAATGTATAGCATAAAAATTTGTAGCTATAATTTTATGATAAACTTAAAGTTAAAAGGGGAGTTTGAGTATAAAAGTGTTTGGAGAAACTTATAAGTGTATTGTAACCTCGTCATCATGGGTTTGGCTGATGAGAGTTCCATAGCATTCATTGTAAGTAAAATTTTCTACTAGGCCTGCATCATTCATTTTTAGTTTAAATGATTTCTGAAAACAGAAAGAAAAGTCTTGATTTATGGAAAGTGTTGAAAATAATTTCAAATGGTTATATTTTTAAGAGAATCATTTTGATACATATTGATATAGTAATTAGTAATTTTTTAGCCTTTAGTTACTAATGGGTGATGACTAAATAGAGTATGTTCTAGATATAATGAATGGAACTATGTAGGCATTGTAGAAATCAACCATAATAGGCTTCTTAAAATTTGGTTTCACCTAATCCATAGGTGAACCAACATCTATTTCAAATAATTCCTCAAGCTTTTTATGTCATGGATAGGGGTAATTGGAATGATGAGCCTCAAAAGGTGGTCCATTCGATTCATCTCCAAAATTAGAACATGCCCACCTTTTGGGGGGATTCTGAACTATAAAAAGAATAAGTATGGTTGAATAAGATGAATTTAATATTCAATTTATTTGGTACACCAATAGAGTTTAAAGTACATTTGGAAATGTATATGTTAGAGTATCTAACATGCCAATGGTGGGATTTATTTGTTCATACTAAAGTTGACCAAGTCATCACATGGGATTATTTTGAATAATTTTTTATGAAATAATTCTATAATAACACATTTATAATTTCTAAAGTAATAGACTTCTTCACTTTAAAGAAACAGAATATCTTGGTAACAGAGTGTCCAGTTAAATTTATGAATTTAGTCCAATTTTATTTATAATTTTTTGAAATTTCATCCTTGAAGGAACTCATTTTTTATTTGGAGTTGAAACTGGAGATTATCTCAAATATTTTGATTCTTTGTATTACAGACTATATAGAAATAGTCAATAGAGCAGTAGTGGTAGAAAGGAATATCTTAAAAAATATAGTTGGAGGAATCATGTTTATTCCTATGGGAACATATGGGAACCCAAATGTTGGGAATAAGTGGAAGAGGGAAACCTACTTCCAAAGTGGTGGGAAACCTTAGGATTAGACCATGTAATCAATAAAAATTTCTCCTTGACTGAAAATTAATTTTGGATGTTTTCAATGTGGTTTTTTTGAGTATATGAAGTGATATTGTACAACACAACCTAGATCTTTTCACAATTGTAATCAAATGGGGGATCTTTAATGTTATAGTCATTGTACTCCAAGGAATAGTTTGAGAGACACATCCTATATTTCTAAAACATCATATGTTTTGACTGGATGAGATCAATGGAATAACTCTCATCATCAAAATCTAGTGATCCAAGGTGGTTTTAGAAACACCATGACTTTTCAACCTATGAAATCTCAATAAGGTAATAAATAGAAAAGCATGGTGAGTAAACAATTTTATGGATCTAAGAAAGTGAACATGGATGATCAATCAGGGCCTTTAATAGTAAGAGGTATGATTATTTTGAATTCTTCTATTTTTTAATCTTTGTTTGATTTAATTTTATCACACTCATTTATTTCTTCTCATGTTGTTGATCAAATGGGTTTTAATATTGAGATAATGCCTTCTATTTTGAAACTTCAAACTTATAGCGACCTTGCCTTTTCTTATATTTATATTACATCATTTTAAATATAAACAACATAATAGTATTTCACATAGAGGATCCAAATGTTTCGTGTCTTGGGAAAACTAGAACCATACATAACAATTACAACATCAAGCATAAACATTTATTTAATTTCTTCTTATCTAGATTCTTATTGGAACTTGACATCTCCTTAGTATATGTAGCCACCTGAGGATATACATCAAAAGGGGTGAGCTAAAATCTCAGTAAGAGGATAGATAATAACAATATATCATGGGGTTAGCATAATAATAACAAGGGAAAAAGATCATGAACATGATAGGAAGCATAAATATAAGACTTGAAATGTGGCAATGCATAAAAATGAAACATCATGTCTTAGTGGTTAACTACCACACATACTTGTGAACCAAGATAGAATATTTTTCACACATAATTTCACATTTAATCATGATATTAATCACTTTACCCAATGAATTGGAGTACTATATAATTCCAGGTGCACCCATCATTTTCAAACATTCATATTGCGCTATATAATTCCGGGCGCACCCGTCACCTCATAATATTATCATTATCATGCATGCCACGTAGAACATATATCAATAATGAACATAACGAACCCATTTTAAGGAATGGTTTTAATCTCATAAGAATAAATTCATAATCTTTGGGTTCCAAAAAGAAAGAGGGAACATCATACTTGATACAAGAACCATCAACCATGAATGAGAGGTAAAAGTTGAGTTCTTAAAAGAAGAGTTCTTTTGGATAACATTTGGTTTGACATAAACTTCATTAGAAAACATTTATATCCCAGAAAAGGTAAGATAATTATGAACAAATGATCTTTAAGAAGTGACCATACCAAATTGGATTGAAAGAGGGAGAACCCGAAGAAAGAAAATTGGGTTCGAGATTTTCCCATTACCTTGTATCTGAATGATTCCTTCTCTTTAATGTCCTTTATAATGACATTATATTCATTAATTAGAAATCCTGAACCTTGTGTAAATTAATATGGTTCATTATGGTTTCATTAAGTGATTTTATGTGCCTTTGTATGAGTTATTGAGTTTTAAAACATTGTTCGAGAATGTTTGTTTTTATGGTTTTCTTGAGTGGTTCACTTGTATTCTTAAATTGAAGTTCAGGTAGAACATGGGTAAAAATCCAGAGATGATATTACATGTTATTAATGATATTACAGGATTTTGAATGATCTTATAATGAATTATATTAGATCCATGTGGATGAATCATTAGATAAGAATTAACTGATGATTGTTTGGGTTAATTTGAGCGATTTTTCGATCATAATGAACTTGTTTTATTTTATCACTAGTAATATGTTCATAAGTCAGTTACAAAACTTTAAATAGGATATAATACATATAACATATTCTGGTTCAACCATAAAAATGGTTTCATGACCAGATCTGAAGGTAGAAATGGAAGAAGAAAGCATGTCGTTCTTGAAGGTGATAAATTAACACCTCACGAACAACGTTCTCTTTAATAAAATAAAAGGAAGAGGGAAAAGGGGTTGGATGATATAATATCTTGTTAGCATAATAAAATTTCAGTACATGTATAAAACTGGATTTAAAATACCATTTGGATGAAGATATGTGGGGAGAGATCAAGAAATGAACTTGAACTTGAAAGGAAATTAAAGGAGAAGAGGAAGAGAAATTACCTCTTAAATCCTCCTCTTGAGATCCTCCTTAAGGAAGCTAGGGTTGGTCTTTTGATGAGACCAAAAGCTCTTGGACGTGGGAGAGGGGCTATGGAAGATGTCTGGGCATAGTTTAGAGAAGTCTTGGATCTTGAGAGGTGTGAGGAAATGTGTGTGTGAAAGGTGGTTTTTATAGTGGAGGGGAGAGGGGTTTCCTTAATAAAAAATTCATTAGTTTATTAATTTCCCCTAAGACTAGGAATAGTGAGTCATAGATGACCAAGAATAGTAAATAAGGCATTTGAGTTCGAGATTTGGGTACTTACATCACTTGTGATGTCAGGAATAGTGGGTTTTAATTATAATGTATTTATACTGTAAATTAATGTATTTTACTATTCACCAAAAATTCAAGTATTTTAGAAAAATCCCAAAAATTTACCCCAACCATTTTTCGACGTGTAGAATCAAAAAATAAATTCCATTTTTCAAAAATAATTTTCTAAATATGATTAATTTAATATTTAATTAAAATCATGGTTTATTACTAAAAACAGTTTTAAAACATTCATTTACTTATACTAAAATATTGGTACATCATACTTTCACTTGAATATTATTTTTATAAAATCATAGGTAATGTTACTATTCATTATGGTATATCACTATTCATAAGGTTATGTTACTATTCATAAGGGTAGGTTACTATTCACCAAAAATTATTTTTCTTTTATTAGACTCTAAAAAACATCTTGAACACAACCGTGTATGTCAGATTTTCAAAATTACAAACACATAAGTGACAAACTTATGTTTAAAGGTCACTTATCACTTAGTATTTCATTATGTTTTGTTTTCATATTATTTTATGACATAATTATAAGAAGGAAATTTCCATTGAAAAAACTTTGGGTCATTACATTCTTCCCCCCTTAAGAAATTTCACCCCTGAAATTTCACTTTACACAAACAGGTGAGGGTGTTTCTCCTTCATTGCCTCTTCTGGTTCCCAAGTTGCTTCCTCATACTTATGGTTCCTCCACAACACTTTAAAAAGATGGGTTGTCTTGTTGCATAGAGCATTATCTCTCCGATCTAGAATCTTTACCGGTTTCTCCTCATTGGATAGATCATCTTCCAACTGCACCACCTCTGAGTTTAGTACATGTTAGGGGTCTGGTATGTACTTCCTCAGTAGTGATACATGAAACACATCATGAACTTGAGCCATATCTGGTGGAAGTGCAAGACGATAGGCCACAGCTCCTATGCGGTCAAGGATCTCAAAGGGTCCAATATACCTTGGGCTTAACTTCCCTTTCTTCCCAAATCGCATGACTCTCTTCCATGGAGATATTAGAAGGAAGACTTTATCTCCAACGTCGAACTCCAAGTCCCTTTGACAGTTGTCAGCATAGCTCTTTTTCCAAATTTGAGCAGCTTTGATGTGTTTTTGGATGACTTGAACCTTCTCTGTCATCTCTTGAACAATATCGGGTCCAAGTAGATTTATTTCTCCAACTTCATCCTAACAGGTTGGAGTTCCACATCACTTTCCATACAGAGATTCATATAGAGCCATCTGAATACTCGAGTGGAAGTTATTGTTGTATGCGAACTCAACCAATTGGAGATGTTGATCCCATCAACCTTTGAATTCTAGAGAGCAGGCTCTTAGCATATCTTCAAGCATCTGAATAGTCCTTTCAGATTGGCCATCAGTTTGGGGATGATAGGTCATGCTGAAATTTAATTCAGTAATTAAAGCATGCTGAAGGCTCCTCCAGAATTTAGATGTGAACCTTGGATCACGGTCACAGACAATTAAGAGTGGAACACTGTGAAGTCTCAACACTTCCTTCACATATATCTTTGTAAGTTGTTCAAGTGAGAGATCTTCCCGAATAGTGATAAAATGGGCAGTCATGGTGAGTCGGTCAACCACAACCCATATCGCATTATTTACCTTTAACATCTTCGGGAGACCCATGACAAAGTCCATAGTAACATTTTTCCATTTCCACATGGGTATAGGCAATGGATGCATCATACCATTGGACTTTTGTCGCTCAGATTTAACTTACTGACATACCAAGCACCTTGATATATATTCTGCAATCTCCTTCTTCATGTTATCCCACCATAAGTGTTCTCGGAGATCACTGTACATTTTGGTACTCCCAATATGGATAGAGAATGTTGATCTATGTGCATTATCCAATAGCTCCTTCTTTATCCTGGGTGATGAAGGTACAGAAAGTCGCATTCCAAACCAAATCACACCATCATCATTGATATGGAACTATGGAAGCTTCACTTCATATACTGCATTCACCCTCTTTTGTGTCTCCACATCACCCCTTTGTTCTTCCTTAATATTGTCCTAGATGGATGGTTGCGCAATCATTTGGGAAAGGTAGGATGTATCCCATGCCCTTATGCTTTCCAAATCCATTCTTTGCATATCTAAGAAGATAGGGTCTTTCTCAATCCACATCATGGATAGAGTAGCAGGTTATTTTCTTCTTAGAGCATCAGCTACCTTGTTTGCCTTTCTAGGATGATAGTGAATAGAGAAATCGTAATCCTTGATTAGATCTAACCATCTCCTTTGATGCATCTTGAGCTCCTTTTGTGTTAATATATACTTTAGGCTCTTGTGGTCGGTGTATATGTCACACTTCTCACCATAAAGGTAGTGCCGCCAGATTTTCAAGGAAAAAATCTCGACTACCAACTCTAGATCATGCGTCGGGTAGTTCTCAACATGGATCTTCAACTGTCGTGAGGCGTAGGCTATCACATTGTCATTTTTCATGAGTACACAACCCAAGCCTTTCTTTGAAGAATCATTGTATATCACAAAACTTCTTCCACTTTTCGATAGTGTGAGTATAAGTGCAGTGATCAGCCTTCTCTTTAGCTCTTTGAATCTTCCCTCACACTCTTCTGTCCAGACATAATTTACCCCTTTCCTTGTTAACTTAGTTAGAGGGCTTGACAATTGTGAGAAGTTTCTCACAAAACGTCGGTAGTACCCAGCTAATCCAATAAAACTATGGATTTTTGTGACACTAGAGGGCCTGGGCCATTCCTCAATCTCCTTTTTCTTTGAAGGATCCATAGAAATTCCCTCACTTGTGATCAAATGTCCCAAGAATGTGACTTGTTTCATCCAAAAGTCACACTTTCTGAACTTGGCGTACAACTTCTTCTTTCTCAAAGTCGCCAACACAAGTCTTAGATGTTCTTTATGTTCCTCCTTTCTCTTGGAGTAGATGAGAATATCATCGATAAACACTACCAAAAACTTATCTAGGTAATGTATAAAGACACTATTCATCAAATCCATGAAGATTGTAGGGTAATTAGTAAGTCTGAATGGCATCACCAAAAAACTCATAGTGCCCATACCTTGTATGGAAGGCAGTCTTTGGAATATCTTCCTTCTTCACCTTTACCTGATGATATCCAGAACGAAGATCCACCTTTGAGAAGTATTGAGCACCTCTTAATTGATCAAATAGGTTATCAATACTTGAAAGAGGATACTTTTTCTTTACGGTGATCTTGTTGAGTTCCCGATAAACAATACATAGCCGCATTGTTCCATCCTTCTTCTTCACAAAGAGCACTGGCGCACCCCAGGGTGATGCACTAGGGCGTCTAAACCCTTTGTTCAGATTATCTTTCAGCTACTTATTTAACTCCTTCAGTTCGATGGGAGCCATAATATAGGGACACTTCGAGATAGGAGTAGCTCTGGGTACGATTTCAATTGTGAACTATACCTCATGATCCGGGGGAATTTCAGGTAACTCTTCGAGAAATACATCATCGTATTCCCTCATGATGGGAATTTCTTCAAGGATGGAACTTTCCTTCAACTCAACCATTTGGACGAGGTATGCTTCTTCATAGGTAATCAACATCCACACCATTGAAGGATTTTTCAAAGGAGATTCATGATTTACCTTGCATTTGTAGAGGATCATGGGATGGTTCAAAATATGAAAAGATATTTCCTATTCTCGAAAGTTGATATGTGCTCTATATAATGAGATCCAATCCATTCCCATTATAGCGTCTAATTACACCAAGGGAAGTATTATGATATTTTCCAGAAGAATCATACCACATACGCCAACAGGAGAAGATTCAAACACTTGGGTTGCAATGATTGCACCACTTAGTGTTTTTACAGATATCTCTACTTCAAGGTTTTGGGTCTTCGATTCTATAGTTCTATCAAACTTTCAAGATATAAAGGAATGCGTAGAACTAGAATAAAATAAGAATTGTTCCATTCTTGAGTGAATAGAAAGTGTACCTTGTATATCTTCATTATCATGCTCTACCTCCGCAGTAGTGATGGCATAGTCCTTCCCTTGTTCCTTTGGCTTTGGTGGCTGCTGACACTGATTACCCTTGAGAACTCGAGGTTTAGTGCACTGACTTGCATAGTGCCCTAGATCCATACAGTTGTAGCATTGAACCATGAGTGGTTCTCTCCTTTCTTCTGCCACATTATCCTTCCTTTTCATGTCTTTTAGACACTCTTGAGAATGGTGCCCTTCTTTCCCAAACTTGAAGAACTTCCCTGTCCCTTTGAGGCAGTTCCCATGGTGCAACTTCCCACATTTTTGGCATGTGGGACGTTGAGTTTTCTTCCCACTTTTGTCATTAGATCCTCCAGCTTGAAACATCATCTTTCATTTCTTATCCCCATAGCCATGGGACCATTCTCCAAACTCCACATCAAACAACTTCTTCATAAATACCAAAGTCTCGGATTGCAAGATCCTTTCTAAGGTGTGGTTTTAATCCAATAAATAATCTATCAATTTTGTTATCATTGTTGATAAAAAAACCCAAAGTGTACCTGGAAAGCCTTGTGAAATTTTCTTCATAGGTTGTGACAGATTCTCCTTATTTTTTCATGAGCTCTATGAATTCTCTCTCCATCTTCGTGTGAAGAGTTCTTGGGAAATACTTATTAAGAAACATTATCTTAAAGTCTTCTCATTCCATCTCTTCAATTTCCTCCCTTAGCTTGGTGTTCTTAATCAAATCCCATCATTGATCGGCTTCTCCATCTAGACGATAAATGGCTAGAGTCACCTTCTCCATCTCAAAACAGTGAAGCGCAGAAAAGATCTTCTCCACAGAGTTGACCCACTGTTTCGTAACTAGTGGATCGGAAGATCCACTAAACGTCGGTGGTCGTTGCCGCATAAAACATTCAATAGATAGTTTCTCCCTCCTTGGTAAAGGAAGATGTTCCCCATTATTATGGTTATTGTTCATAACCTGAGATAATTGGGTAAGCATCACCATGAATTTTTTAACTCCACCTCCCAAATCATTAGGGATGTCGTTCGGGCAATCGTTGCATTGGCTCTCGCACGAGTTGTTGGCCTGATTTCTCCTAGTTCCCAGCATTTTCTAAAATAGAAAAGGTTAGAACAAAACATAAGTAAACAAGTCATGAATGAATTATTCATTTAAACAATTTATACCAAAAACATAACATATGGGATCCCTATGTAAATATTCTTGTGTGCATATTTTTACTTAGTATCATGCTAGAGGTTTTCTCTAGGGTTCACTAATCCTAATTCCCAAATTAACTAAACCTTTCCTCTGATACCAACTATAGCGACCCTGCCTTTTCTTACATTACTATTACATCATTTTAAATATAAACAACATAATATTATTTCACATAGAGGATCCAAAGGTTTAGTGTCTTGGGAAAACTAGAACCATACATAACAATTACAACATCAAGCATAAACATTTATTTAATTTCTTCTTCTCTAGATTATTATTGGCACTTGACATCTCTTTAGTATATGTATCCACCTAAGGATATACATCAAAAGGGGTGAGATAAAATCCTAGTAAGAGGATAGATAAGAACAACATATCATGGGGTGGGTATAATCATAACATGGGAAAAAGATCATGAACATGAGAGGAATCATAAATATAAGACTTGAAATGTGGCAATGCATAAAAATGAAACATCATGTCTTAATGGTTAACTACCACACATACTTGTTAACTAAGATAAAATATTTTTCACACATAATTTCACATTTACTCATGATATTCATCACTTTACCCAATGCATTGGAGTGCTGTATAATTCTGGGCGCACCCGTCACCTCATAATATTATCATTATCACGCATGACACATAGAAAATATATCAATAATGAACATAACTAAACCATGGTAAGGAATGGGTTTAATATCATAAGAATACATTCATAAGATTTGGGTTCCCAAAAGAAATAGGGAACATCATACTTGATACAAGAACCATCAACCATGAATGAGAGGTAAAAGTTGAGTTCTTAAAAGAAGAGTTATTTTGGAAAACATTTGGTTTGACATAAACTTCATTAGAAAACATGTAAATCCCAGAAAAGGTAAGATAATGATTAAAAAATTATCTTTAAGAAGTGACCATACCAAATTGGAGTGAAAGAGGGAGAACCTGAAGAAAGAAAATTGGGTTCGAGATTTTCCCCTTACCTTGTATCTAAATTCTTCCTTCTCTTTAATGTCCTATATGATGAAATTATATTAATTAATTATAAATCCATAAACTTGTGTAAATTAATATGGTTCATTATGGTTTCATTAAGTGATTTTATGTGCCTTTGGATGAGTTATAGAGTTTTAAAACATTGTTCGAGAATGTTTTTTTATTGTTTTCTTGAGTGGTTCACTTGTATTCTTAAATTGAAGTTTGGGTAGAACATGGGTAAACATCCAGAGATGATATTACATGTTATTAATGATATTACAGGATTTTTAATGATCTCATAATGAATTATATTAGATCCATATGGATGGATCATTTGATAATAATTAACTGATGATTGTTTGGGTTAATTTCAGTGATTTTTCGATCATAATGAACTTGTTTTATTTTATCACTAGTAATATGTTCATAAGTCAGTTATAGAACTTTAAATATGACATAATACATATAAAATATTTTGGTTCAACCATAAAAATGGTTTCATGACCAGATCTGAAGGTAGAAATGGAAGAAGAAAGCATGTCATTCTTGAAGTTGATAAATTAACACCTCACGAACAACATTCTCTTTAATAAAATAAAAGGAAGATGGAAAAGGGGTTGGATGATATAATATACCATTATCATCATAACATTACAGTACATTTATAATAATGGAGTTACAATACCATTTGGATGAAGATAGTTGTGGAGAGATCAAGAAATGAACTTGAACTTGAAAGGAAATTAAAGGAGAAGAGGGAGAGAAATTACCTCTTAAATCCTCCTCTTGAGATCCTCCTTAAAGAAGCTACTCTTGGTCTTTTTATGAGACCAGAAGATCTTGGACATGGGGGAGGGGCTAGGGAAGATTTTTGGGCAGAGTTTAGAGAAGTCTTGGAGCTTGAGAGGTGTGAGGAAATGAGGGTGTGAAGGGTGGTTTTTATAGTGGAGGGGAGAGGGGTTTCCTTAATATAAAATTCATTAGTTTATTAATTTCCCCTAAGACAAGGAATAGTGAGTCATCCATGACAAAGAATAGTAAATAAGGAATGTGAGTTCCATATTTGGGTTCTTACATCACTTGTGATGTCCGGAATAGTGCTTTTTAATTATAATGTATTTATACGGTAAATTAATGTATTATACTATTCACCAAATATTTAAGTATTTTAGAAAATTCCCAAAAAATTACCCCAACCATTTTTCGATGTGTAGAATCCAAAAATAAATTCCATTTTTCAAAAATAATTTTATAAATATGATTAATTTAATATTAAATTCAAATCATGGTTTATTACTAAAAAAAGTTTTAAAACATTCATTTACATATTCTAAAATATTGGTACAACATACAATCACTTGAATATTATTTTTATAAAATCATAGGTAATGTTACTATTCATTAGGGTATATCATTATTCATAAGGGTATGTTACTATTCATAAGGGTAGGTTACTATTCACCAAAAATTATTTTTCTTTTATTAGACTCCAAAAAACATCTTGAACACAACCGTGTATGTCAGATTTTCAAAATTCCAAACACAAAAGTGACAAAATTATGTTTAAAGGTCACTTATCACTTAGTAGTTCATTATGTTGTGTTTTCATGTTATTTTATGACATAATTATAAGAATGGAATTTCCATTGAAAAAACTTTGGGTCATTACAAAACTCCTCTTGGACAAAGAGAGTGTTAAGAATTTATGTGTAAATATTTTTCTATAACTATCAATAAGGATGAGTTGCTTTGAAATTTATCTATCCTTGAGATTGACATATATGCCTTGATTCTGGGTATGGATTGGTTGATTCAAGGACCACATTGATTGTTATGACCAAATGGTGAGTTTCACATATCTGGGTGGCATTGACTGTATATTTAGAATAGATTGGGATGTAAATTCAAGTAGAGTAGAACTTTTGGAATCGGTGGTTGGAACCTTATATTATTATTTGGAAGCTCTTTCTTTGGAATTTATAGAGTATATCATAAATAATGATTTTCCAACCATCGTTGACCAATTTCTCGATTTTTTTTCCTGATTATTTATCGAAATTAACTCCCAAAATAGGAGTTTATTTTATGATTTATCTCCTACCAGGTTTCATTCCTATTTCCTTTCCATCTTATAGGATAGTGCCAATGGAATTGAGGGAGTTTAAAGTTTTAGTTGGAAGAGTTGGAAAGTTAATTATTTATTATACTGAGCACATCTCTATGGGTAGAACTAATTATTTTTATAAATAATGTGGATGAAACTCTTAGACTTTGTGTGGATTATCATAATCTTAGCCAAGTTATGATAAAGAATTGGTATCCCTTCCATGAATATATGACTTATTTGATAAATTGAGGGGATCTTAGTGGTTCTATGAAGTTTAATTACATTTGGGATATCACCAACCACGATTTTAGAAGGAGGGTATCTAAAAATAGCCTCCATGAGCACATATGGTCATTATGGGTACCATTTATACCTTTTGGTCTTATAAATGCACCATAATTATTTATGGGATTAATGAATTGAATCCTTAAATGTTATCTCGATTCCTTTTTAGTGGTATTAATGGATTATATCCTGTTATATTCTAGAACTACAAAGGATCATGAGGAACACTTGTCTATAGAGTTGAGAATATTGTGGGATAATCCATTATATGCCAAGATTTCAAAGTTTGATTTTTAGATTCATAAAGTACATTTCCTAGGTCGTGTCATTTTTGAAAATGGAGTTTCAATGGATTCTAAAAAGATAGATACAATAATCTATTGTAAATAACTAAATAATTTCTTTGGTATGCTTAGTTTTCTATCTTAGTAGGATATTACTAGTGTTTTGTTCGTGATTTTCAATGACTCGATTCACCAATGATATATTTCATGAAGAAAGGAATTATTTTCCAATAGAATAATGAATACTAGAAATCCTCTAAAGAACTTAAGGCTAGACTTACATAAAAACTAATAATCATGTTCCCAGAGACTGCATGGGGAAATATAGTGTATTTTGATGCATCCAGATCTGGGTTGGGATGTTTTCTCATATAGGGAGATCATGTTATTGCTTATGTATCATGATAGTTATATATGCGTTAGAAGAACTACCCAACACATGATTTAGAATTAGCTATTGTAGTCCATGATTTAAAAAATTGGCATCATTATATTTTTTGTGAGAAATTTATGTTGTTTACGGATCACAAGAGTTTGAAATACATTTTCTCACAAAGGGATTTGAATCTAATGAAATGAATATGGATGGAATATCTATAGATTTTTGAATTCAACTTGATGTATACACTGGGAAAATGGATTTTCGTGGCAGATGCATTATGTAGGAAGCCATATAATCAACTGGATAAAGAAGCTTCAAATATGTGGATGGTAATGTTGGTCATAGAGGATATGAATTTGGAGTGTGCTTAGTAAGGTAACATTGTAACTTTTTTCCAATTTTTTTGTTCCAGATTTGGTTGAGCATGTAAAATGGGCCCAGATATCCAATATTACCATTAGTTCAAAACTCAATGGTGGGGAGAACATTTGGGGATGTAAGATATATTGGAAATCAATAATAATTTTTAGAGACCAGATAGTAGTACCTAACACTTATTAGGAACATCTTCTTTGTACCTACCTCCATTAGATATGGGTTTTCCATCTAGGAATAAATAATATGTATAAATTGTTTAAGGCACAATTTTTATGGGATGGAATGAAAAAAAAGAGTGGAAAAGTTTTATATCTAGATAAATCATATGTTATTAGGTCAAAGAAGATCATCAAAAACTATCTATTATGTTCAATATTTACCTATACCTATGAGAAAATGGGAGAAAATAGCTATATGTTTTGTCACATGTCAACCAAGAATGGTTAGGAAACACAATTCCATATGGTGATAGTGGATCAGATCACAAAGTAGTATCATTTCATCCCTAATCATTAAACTAATGTGGTGGAATACTTTTACAAACTCTAAATTCAGGAAATTTTAAAGATGCATGACATTTAGTCTCGATAGTATCTAACTAGGACCCCAGGTTTACATCTCATTTTTGGAAATATTTATAGAAATTCCTTGGAACCCAATTGAATATAATCATATATTATCATCCTCAAATGGATTTATAATCTAAAAGGACGATAAAAACATTAGAGGATATTCTTATGGATTTTGGTGTCTCGTGGTAAAAGTTCATACCATTAGTGGACTTCACATACAATAACAGTTTTTCAATACTTGATACATATGGATCTATTTGAAGCATTATATGGATACCCTTATTTTTATCTACTTTTTTGGATGGATATAGAAGATACATCACTAATAGAACTTATCCTAATGCATGAAATAATGGATAATATTCAGATGATCATAAATAGAATAGTTATGGATCATAGTTTTCAGAAATCATATGTGGATGCACAATGATTACTATTAGTATTTGAGGTATCTAATAAAATTTTTGTGAGAATCTATCCAAGGCTAGGACAAAATTGTTTTGGTAAATAGGTTAAGTTTTCTCCTTAGTACATTATCACTTTGGAGATACTAGAATGGGTTGGTGACTTAGTATATCATTTGGATCTACCTCCAAGGTTAAGTTCAGTGTATAATGTGCAATATGAATCACAATTGAAAAAGTACCAAACTAATGTTGAACATGTGATTCAATGGTACCATGTTGATATTGAACTAGATGCTACATTGATTCATGCAACAGTGTGGGTTTTAGTATTGGAAATAAAATATATTTCATGTAAAAATCATTGGTTTAGTGTGGGTTTTATAGAATCATGGTCAGATTCAAGAAGAGACATGGGATCCTGAGAAAAAAATGTTAGAATAGTGGCCTCAAATTTTTTTGGACAACTTTGGTTTTCTACTTTCTATGGAAGGAAAGACCAATAGTGGGGAGAATATACCACCATTGGTTTCGGGTAAGTCACCCTTTTTATGTACTTCAATCTTATAAAAAACTCAAGTTAAGTTTTGTGATTTTTCATGTGGTTTATAAATTTTTTGGAGTTATTTATGGAGGTTCATAGTTTGTTCATGGTTAGTAGAAACTGTGAACCACCTCCAAGAAACTGTGAAACATGTTTTGGGAGTCACTGGGAAGGTGCACGATTGGCGTATAGTTTGAAAAATACATTATAGTTCCTAGGGGAAACTAAAAAATTAAATAGAGGTAAAGTCATGGTTTGTGGATGGTTTGTCTAACCATGTGATCCAATCATGAGAGGGGTGGGATTGAGACAGTAGCACCACACGATTGGTACATGGTTTGAAAAACCATGTGGCCTAACTATGTAGTGTATAGTTGGAAACCCTGAAAGTGTGGTTTTAATCTGAATTAAGACATATTACCCTCATTAGTTTCCTAATCACACATGATCTAAAACTCTAATCCCTCCTAAGTATTGAGAGAATTTTCTCTTTGATCGGGAAGTAATTCTTAGGTGAATCAAAGTGTGTTAGAGATCTAGAATCATTGGTAAGTGCTTGTTATCTCTCTTTTTCCTTATTATTCATAGATAAAATGTTCTTATCTCTCTTGGAACCATATATCTATTCTATTAAGGATATATCTATGAGTTTTAAAAAAATTATGATGAGATCTTAATGGATCTATTGAAGAAAATGAGATCCAATACTGGATCTAGAATTTTTAAGTATCGTTCTTCATTTTTTCCAACCATTGAGAGGTAGGTGGATTCTCTCTCATCTCAATTTTTCTTGAAGTTAAGGGTTTAGTTTTTATTAAAAAAAATTCTTTAAATTATGTTGAAATCCTTGTGTGATTATTAGTGTAAAACCTATTTGGTTATGGCTTTGGAAATTTTGGGAAAGTGGATCAATTTCAAGAAAAAATCTCGGTTTATAATTTTAAAATGATGGTTTTAAAATTATGGTATATTTTTGATGCATTTAATTTGTTTTATAAAATTTTTTAAATAAATACATGGTTTTTATATGAAATGGTTTGGTTGGTATTTTGGTATACATGGTTAGTGTGAGTTCATTGCTTTTAACATGACCCTATAGAAGGGGCATGTACCATTGGGGTACTATGATGTGGAACTGTAGAAGGGGAATGTTCCATTAGGGAACATATAAATTTGGTTACCTTATGATGTCTTGGTGGATTGAAAATATACCTATCATGAGTATGGAACTATCACTTATCATGCATGTGTGTGTGTGTGTCTGGAAACATGGAATGGGTATGAAAAATGAATGGGAAATATTTTAAAAGATTTGTTTATTATTTTCCATGGAACTGCTTATGACTTGATATAGTATGTTTTTTAAATACTTTGAACTATTTTATATAAAATATGTTAATTGGTTATTTTCCTAGTTGAGTGATCTAGGAAGTTTTTAGAAAAATCCTACCGGGTTTATACTCACCCCCTCCTTGGGAACTTTGGTGTAGTTGCAGATTTTATCTACCAAGATACAGGAAAAGGTAAGGTATCATATTTATCTTGTGATTCATCTTGATTCCATGTTCATAGTAGGTGGAGTTGGAGCTTTGATATTGGTCTCATGTTTCTCAAAATTATGTCTTTTGGGTGTCTTTGGGTCTTGGAGTCTCTTTGAATTTTCTAGTTATTATATTTTGTTTTTTTTACTCTGATATTTTTTTTTACTGTTGGGTATAAATTTGGTTGTATTATTGTTTATGAATCATATAAATGATTGGATGTTTATTTTTTATGGTTTACTGGGTGCTTTATCTTTAATAAGGGAAAATTTTCCCCCAACATTCTTGAATCCCTTAGCATTTATTTCAAGCCTTTGGTGTCTTGGGGATGTCACCTGAGGTTAGTATCACCTCTAACCCTTGTCAATCCAATAAGGGTGGGCAGGATGTTACATGGATAGAAAAGAAAAAAATTTCATGTAAATAGTATTTTTTTTAGTGAAATATTTATGGAATAATGGTCAGATTTAGAAAGATACATGGGAAATGGAATACTTTATAATGGAATATTTTTACAAAGATCTTCCAAAGAAATTTTAATCTCCATATTTGTAAAGATGAAAATCACAATGGTGGTTATAATATAACACCACCTAATTGAGGTAATTTTTCCTTTTATTATGTATTTTTATGTTATATAATACTTGGGTTGAGTTTAGGGATTTTCTGTATGGTTTTAGAGTGTTTTGGATGTGTTTTATTTTTTCAATATTTGAGCATAGTTAAGGGAAACCATGAAACATTTCCATAAAATCATACGAGGAAATTTGTGAGTCACATGATTGGAGCATGATTTTCTCAAACCACTAGGGTGACCAGTTGAAACCACACAAGTAAAAAAGAAAGGTAAAATCATGATTGGTGCACATTTTTTCAAATCATGAAAACTAACCATGTGAGGTGGGGGTTAGAAGATAGTATCATATGCATGGTTAGCACATAGTTTCCCAAAATGTGAAGACTAACCACGCACTGTGCATTTAATGCTCTTAATATTAAAGTTTAACTCGGTTTTACAACTTGATAACCTCATTTTTCAACTTTCCTCTTTAACTCTCATACTAAAATCCCCTCCTGGGTATTTTTTTTTCTTCCCTTTGATATAGAATCTATTTTTGTTGGATTTAAGTGTGTTGGATATCTAAAATCAATAGTAAGTTGCTATTTTCTCTCTTTATCTTTAGATATTATTATCTCCTCTCACATGGAATGTTAGATATAATATATTATGGATAGATCTATGATATAGGATATGTTTTTAAGAGATATTGATTGAATATATTGAAGTAAATGAGTTTTGAACCAATATCTAGAGGCTTTGAAGTTCCATTAACCATTTTCATCACCCGGTGTGAGCAAGTGACTTCTATATCTTCTACACTTATTCTATAACTTGAAGTATTAGTGTTTTTCAATTTTTTAACATGAATTGATAAGAAAATTTTAATTATTTATTAAAGGAAAACACTTTGGTTTATGATGTGGTAATCCTAGGAATTTGAAGGGATTTTGGAAAACCCATTTGATTTATGGTTTTAAATTGGGGATATATTTTAGTGCAAGAAATATGTTTTTTGAAATATTTTAAAAGGACGTATTGATTTATATAGAATTAATTGATATGACAACTTGGAATATATGGGTGTTGTGAGTTTATATTTCATTTTACAAGGCCTTTTTGGTACGAACTTGGTGTTAGGTACTAGACTGGGGAATGAAGGTATATAAAAAAGTGAAATATTAGTAAAGGATGGATCACTAATCACCGTTATTAGGATTTTCATTCGGCATTCATGTGTATGTAAGTGGATGGATATGGTTTGGGTATGCCAAGTGGTATAAATGGATCAATTGATTTACATTTAATTTAAACTATTTTAAATTGGTAAAGCATTTTGATGGTCTTATCTTTGTTATAAATTATATTTGGAACTGTGAACTAACATGTTATTTTCTTATTAGTGTGAGATTGTAATTATTTGGGGAAGACCTACTAGGTATGATTAATCACCCCCTATATATGCACTTTGGTTCATATGTAGACATTGTTCTTCATGACATGGGTAACCCAAATGTCTCATATTTATTTAGTGGATCATTATGATGATACTTCCTTGGTATAGTGTTCAAAACTTGGATTTCTATTATGGAGTGGTTGGGTGATTCCAAATCAGTGTTTCTACATAAAAATGTGTTTTAATTTCTACTTGGATGTAATTATTCACTTTCTATTGCTATTGTGATATTGTTGTTTTATTGGTTTTTCATTTGAGTTGTATTTATTATACTCATGAATCATATAGTTGGTCTGGTATTTTGTATTTTGTATTAAAAATTTGTATTTTTTAAAGGGTAAAATTATCCCCTTAATGTTTAGGTAAGCCCTTGGAATTTGTTTCTATCCTTTGGTTCCCTAGGGATATCACCTAAAGTTTTTTGTACCACGAACTCAGCCCTAGAAAATGGGTTGAGTATAGATGTTACAAATAGAATACATAAGATCATAATATATGGGATTAAAAAGTATAACAATCTCAGGAGACTGGATAAATTCAAGAACATTATGTTATATTGGAATATTTATATAAATCATAACAATACATGAAATATTATTATTCCACCATGTTTACCCTTAGGTCACACATAGTATGCTTCATATTTTATTAGATAAATAAGGTTGGGATCGAATACTCAATAATGGATAGAATATGGTGGAAGATAACATGGAATAATCATAATATATATTATATAGAAAGAATAAATAATAAAATGTTTCCATATAAATGAAATATATAAGCACATCATACTGAAATAACAGTATAAAAAATAATCACATGGATAACAATAATAGTTCTTATAATGATGGAATGAATAATGTTTTATATCATAACCATATCATCATAACCATGTTCCAATACATTATAAAGTGTAAGGACGCTCTCATTACACTATGATAGTTTATCTCATGAGACCTACTAATCCATTAAGGTGATATATAATTTAAGACCCACCCATCACATAATAATTATATTATTTAGTCATTTCTTGAATACCTTAAATTATTTTATCTATTTTTATAATCATAATACATGCTTATTATTTCACTCACAGTTTAATTTTGAATAATTTAATATAAAGTTTTAATAGAATTTATTTTAATATAGAAACATTATTATATAAATTTTAATATCATATCAAGTATTGTAAGAATAGAATTTAATCCTTTGATTGACAAACCAAAATATCTACCAAAATTTCATACAAATAATAGTAGATAGTATGAATGTACTGAAAACATCAAATGATCAAAATAACATAGTTGTAATCAACCTAAAAAAGAATCTATGACATGAAATAAATAGAATAATTTAGATTTATAAATATCCAAGCACCGTCCATACCTAGCTCCCTCAGCCTCGATCACTGTTGTTTGTCGTCTACACAAGACACAACAAGGTACGAGTGAAGCCCATGTAGGGGTGAGTATAATAATACTCAGTAGGGACCCCAAGACCCCAAAGGTCTCCCAGAGTTCCACAAAGTAAATACCACAAATCAAGACCACAAATCAAAGCACAAAGCGATAGACATCAACTCAACTTAGGTATATGCCCATACATATACATAAGTTATCAAGATATACTCATCTCATACATGTGGAAGAATGACACAAAGGTAACACCATGAAGGTAGAATTACCAAACAGGTAACACCACAAAGATATAAGTAACACCATGAAGACAACACCACAAAGGTGGAAGTACCACACAGGTAACACCACGAAGACATCACCACTAAGGTAGAAGACTCACCTCATAATCAGGTATAACTTTAGTACATAAGTATAGATGATTAGTCATAAACTAGATCATCTTAATATGTTAAGAAGCATTGATGTTGACCCACACAGGATCGGTAGGTACAAACCCCCGCTGACCCACACAGGATCTGACCCACATAAGATCGGTATGCACTGACCCACATAGGATCGCTGAGCACTGACCCACATAGGATCTGATAGAAGCTGACCCACACAAGATTGATAGATGTTGACCCACACAGGATCGATGTTCCTTCTTCACGTTACAGCCTACCACAGGATACCTCACACACATTACACTTGAGTTCTGTAGAATCTTCCCCTCGAGATATCGTCCATACCTCAACCACCACTAAGCTCCACAAAGGAGTAACCCAAAGTACCACCATCTCACAAGGGTTCCAACACGACAAATGGTGCATCGATCGGATGCACGGTCTGTGAATTATAAGCATTTTAGTTCTGAGGGACCAGTTGGATTCGAGTTCAATCCAACCCGGTCGTACTCCAACTGTCTCCAAAACTCAAGTGGAGTATACCAAAAGGATTGTCTTGCTCCAAGGGTCTCAGCGCCGCATAAGGTTGATCAAATAGACACCTGGTTCTCAAGTTATGACCCTTTAACTGTTTCTAGGGTTTGGTTGGGCCCAGGTCCAGCCCGACCCGGTTTGGGCCAACCCGACCTGGTTTGGGTCGCCCGACCCAGTCTGGGTCCGACCCGACTAGGCGTGGTCGCGGCGGACCCAGCCCCCTGGGCCGCGGTCCGGCCCGGCCCACAAGTGAGCGTGTCCCGGCCCGAAAAGGGGCGGCCCGACCCGCAAGGGGGCCGCCCGGCCCGCAAGGGGGAAGCCCGGCCTAAGGGGGAGTGGCCTGCTGGGTGTGCGGCCCGCTGGGCAGGCAGCCCAGCCCGCAAGAGGGAACAGCTTGCTGGGCAGGTGGCCTAGCCGCATGAGGCGCGGCCCGCGGTCCGCCCGAGCTAGCAGGGGGTTCCCCTTTTGGAAACTGAAGCAGTAGTGCCTAAGGGCACTGACAAGTCATGTGGTACTTGCTGCAGGTCCCGCCACCATGGATAATGAGTCGCGGCCCACATCCTCCGGCAGTGCACTGGTCGCGCTACCCTCCTTATCCATAGCCAGTCAGTGTGCAGGTCGCCTCCTCCGACCACCGCGGCGGATGATCCATGGCCGATTCCCCTGGCGGTGCGGGTGCGCCGCCTCCTCCCTCATGGTCAGCCGGTGTCGACCACTCCCTTGGTCCCCACCGGTGTCAGTCACTGGTACCGCCGCACCAAGGGTCTTCACGGTGAACGTGTGGGGTAAACAAGGATGTAGAGGGTTCGGGTCGTGTTTGTTAAGCCCGTGCTCTCTACGTTAGCTCAAAAACATGATGGAGGACTAAAGGATTCAACAATCACTTTGAAAAATAATAAAATTAAACCCTACCTCAAGAACGGTGGAGAAATTCCCACGGTTGAGGAATTGGGTTGGTGTTCATCGTCCCCCACAACTAGCCTCCAACGATATCGCTCAATTGTCGATCTTCAGTTCTGGGTTTCGGTGTCGATCGTCACCACTTTCCGGAACCAGCTCTATCCTCCGAGGGTTTGGCGTCTCGGCACTTTGTCAGCACATCATTTCTTAGTGAAGTAGTGTTGATTCCTCCCCCAATATCCATATAAGTAGGAGAGGGGGACGGTGTCTAATGCTCGTGAGATTTAATGGGGGCTCATTAATTAGGAACCTTCCTAATTCCCCAACGGTGTTGTTACTTAGTACTAAAAGGTCAATCCATTTATTGGCTTAACATGTCGCTGGTCCCACGTTTCTGCTTGTCCATTGGATGAAAAAGGAAGGAAACAAAATAACAAAGTTATTTTGTTTATTCTTTTAAAAAGTCCCAAAATTTATCTGTTTCTCCAGACCTACTGTGGCCGAATCGAAGTCTCTTTTAAGATAATCCTGGAATTGTGGATTCAATTATGCCCTCAGATTTTTAATCTGAGCACCAGTTCAAAAGTTAAAAAAACATCGCTCATGCATTTACTAAACATACCTTAAAAAAAGTTTAGAAATTCATTCTGGGCACACCGAGCCTCAGAATCACGCACTGTCAATTTTCCCAAACTCATAATAATTCCATATAATTAAAAAAATTACATGGAAAATCTGGGTCTTTAAATTCTCCCCACCTTAGGTATTTTCGTCCCCTAAAGCCACAACATGGACTAAAAAAACAAACGGGGGTAATGAGCATGAATCTTATCCTCCCACTCCCATGTTCTCTCCTAGAGGTTCTTGTGATGCCATCAAACGTACACCAGAGGTATTGAATGCCCATGAAGTACCCACTCCTATTGATCCTCAATCTCTACTGGAACCTCCATAAACATCGCCCCATCATCAAAGTCCAGCTCATCGTGGTTGACGACGTGAGATGGGTCATGCACATATCTTCTGAGCTGGGATATGTGGAAGACGTCATTCACCCTCTCTAACTTCGGTGGTAGTGCCAAGTGGTATGCCACCTCACCAATCCTCTGAAGTATCAGAAATGGTCTGATAAACCTCGGTGAGAGTTTGTCGCTTCGGCCAAATCTCCATAGTCCTCATCAAGGGGAGACTTTCAAGAATACAAGGTCCACCTACTAGAACTCCAAAGGTCTCAGCCTCCAACCAGCATAAGACTTTTGTCTTCTCTGTGTAGTATTAATCTGCTCTTGGATGATATGCACCTTCTCAGTGGTAGCTCATACCAACTCTGGACCCATAAGTGTTGACTCCCCTGGGTCTGTCTAGTATAGAGGTGATATGAATGGTCGACCGTATAAGGCCTTGAATGGTGCCATACTAATGGTGGAGTGATAACTGTTTTTGTATGCGAACTACACCAAGGGCAAGTGATCCTCCCAACTACGGCCAAAATCTAGGACACAAGCACGAAGCATGTCCTCCAACATCTGAATGGTCTGCTCCATCTGACCATCAGTCTATGGATGAAAGGTGGTGCTAAAATACAGTTGTGTCTCGAACGCCTCCTATAATCCCTTCAAAAACTAAAAGGTAAAACATGAATCATGGTTAGAGACAATTTTTTATGGAACCCCATGAAGTCGCACAATCTCTTGTACATAGAGGAATCCCAAGCCCTCTACTGATCCCTGTTCTCAGATAGGTAGGAAGTGGGCTGACTTGGTGAGTCAGTCAATGATCACTTAGATGGAATCATATCCCCTGGACGTACATGAAAGCCCTATCAAAAAGTCCCTGGAGATTCCATCCCAATTCCACTCTGGCATATCTAGTGGCTATGCTAATCCTACTGGACCCTGATGATCAGCCTTCACTTGCTGACAAGTGAGGCATCGAGAAACAAACTTCGCCACTGCTTTCTTCATCCATGGACACCAGTGGTGATGCCAGAGGTCCTGGTACCTCTTCTCCACACCAGGATGCACCGCCAGAGGGGACGTATGGAACTCACTCAACACCACCTTTCATAGTTCCACTAATACCATGGTACATCCTATGAAGAGGATGGCGTGCTCTCCACCTTCATAAAATCCTTTAGGTTCCTATCCTGAGGATATCTGAGCACGTAGAGCCTCACAGTCAATGTCCCCAAGCTGCACCTTCTTGATTCTCTGAAGGAGTGGGGGTGACTGTCATAGACTAGAGGTAAGATGCTCTATCTCTATCCACGAAGGATATCTGCAATACAGTTAGCTACTCTGTCACCTCACTCAGCAACTGCAGACTAGACCTCCTACTGAGTGCATCTTCTACCACATTCCCCTTCCTAGGAGTATATATTATCATATATTCATAGTCCTGGACAAACTCTAGCCATCACTGTTTTCTCAGGTTCATATCCTTCTGAGAGAAGATATACCTAAGACTCTTGTGATTAGAGTAGACTGTAAAACGTTTTCCCATCAAGTAATGTCACCACATCTTCAGGGTAAAGACCACTGCTGTTAACTCTAGGCCATGGGTGGCTTAGTTATGCTCATGTTGCTTCAGATATCATGAGACATAGGCAATCACTCCTCGTTCCTGCATTAGGACACACCCAAGTCTAGTCCCTAATGCATCGTAGTAGACTACATACCCAACACCCTCTTCTTGTAACCTCAATATGGGGGAACTCTTCAGTATCTTCCTCAGCTCCTGAAAACTCTTCTGGAATATCTTTGTCCATACAAAGGGATGTCCCTTATTCATCAATACTGAAAAGGGTGCCGCAACTCTGGAAAAGTCAGTCTCGAATCTCTGATAGTATCTAGCCAACCCTAGGAAACTCTGCACCTCAGTCACATTCATGGCTGTCTCCCAAGTAAGTAAAGTATATATCTTCACTGTATCCACTACAACTCCAGCCTCCAAGATAACATGTCCCGGAATGTGGACCTCTCATATCTAGAACTAGCACTTTGAGAGCTTACCATAAAGCTATTTCTCTCAGAGTGTATCCAGAACTATCTGCAGATAATAGGCATGCTCCTCCTCCTTTGCTGAGTATAACAAGATTTCATCGATGAATAACACCACAAAGTGATCAAGTTATGGATGAAAGATAATGTTTATGAGTCTCATTAACACTGTTGGGGCATTTTTCACGCCGAATGGCATAACCAAGAACTCATAGTGGCCATACCGACATCTAAAGGCCATCTTCTGCACATCCTCATCTTGTACTCTGGCCTGATGATAGCTTGATCTGAGGTCTATCTTCGAAAACTAACGAGCTCCCTTTAGCTGCTCAAAAAGATTATCAATCCATGGAAGTGGATAATTTTTCTTCATGGTCACTTGGTTAAGGTGCCCGTAGTCCACACAGAGTCTCAAACTTCTATCTGCCTTCTTAGCGAACAAAATCTGGGCTGCCCATGGAGAAGCATTGGGCCTTATGAACCCCTTCCTCTGAAAGTCCTCCAGCTATACCCATAACTCAATAAGCTCCATGGGAGCCATTCGATATGCGGTCATAGATATCGGTGTTATCCCAGGGTATAGGTAGATGTAAAAGTCTACCTCTCTGTGTGGAGGTAGTCCCAGAACATCATTAGGAAATACATTGGCATACTCGTCCACCACTATAGGATATCTCAGACTCTCATCATCTATTGCTATGAGGGTAAGGCTAGCTAATTGGTGTGTGATTGGATTCACCCTCATCTGGGTAAGTCCATCCTATGTTGCAAAGGTTCCCTTCTCGCCGGTGAAGAAAAACCGGGTACCATCCTCATGGACACACTGCACTTTTCACCTAATACAATTAATATGAGCATGGACTATGGATAACTAGTCCATACCCAAAATGACATCGTAAGGCCTCGACACTACTACTAGAAGATCCCAGATGAAGCTCTCACCTCCTATAGTAAGCTCACACTACCGGAACAAGTGTGTAATCATTGAATCCCCTCCCGTATGAGTCTCTAGTTGTAAGGATCGATCCAACGACTCCACCGGAATCTCTGAGATCCGAATGAGGGTTGTGGCAATAAAAGAGTGAGTAGAACCTATATCTATAAGTACTGCAGCTAAGGTGGATAAGAAATGGATAGTACCTCTAATCATCTCTAGAGTGTCATGGTCATAGGCCTCAGCTGCCTGGAGTTGAGCTCATCCATATCCACATGCTCCCTGTGGTTGGGGTGGACCACCTAGAGGTGGTGGCGGTAAAACCTCGAATCTCCCCCCACCACCTACTGCATGGCCATCTCCTCTTCCATGTCCATCTACTACCTATGGACCTCCCCAATCGAACCTTTTCCTCTGCCTCGATGGTCCCATGATTGTCTTCTGGTCGTCTGTATGGTGGGTCGGGCAGTCACAAGCCATATGACCATGCCCGCCGAATGAGTAGCACTGCCTACTCCTCAACTACCATCCTCTATCCCGTGAGCCCCTCACCACTGAACCTATATATTGACGTCGTCCACCATAAGGTCTAGACCATTTGGACCCCTATGTCATTCTCCTACTGCCTACTGCAGATGACTCTACTACCTGATGTCTGGTGGTGGCTCTTGTTGTTGGTTCCTGCTCAGCTAGGAAGCTCTCCACCAAAAGTGCCCGCTCTAGCACCCCAGCCTGTGTCGGAATGCTGAGTGATATCATCGATGCTCAAATCTCCCATCATAGACCCTATTCAAAGTTTCAGGCCCTAAATAAATGGTCTCGTACCATGTTGGTGGAGTGGTAGGAGAGATCATTGAACCTCGCCGAGTACTGGGCCACAGTCATGTTTCCCTACTGTAAGTGAAACAGCTCTTATATATGCACTGAGCGTAGAGTCGCTGGGATTAACTCTGCCCTAAAAAGGCCCTCTAAGTCCACCAAAATGAAGGTCACCTCATCGTGTATCTAGAGCATCAAGCTTCACTATCTCCCTATTGCTTCCTGAAAAAAAAAACGGGCTGCTAGGATCACTATAAGGTCAGATGGTGTCCCAACCAGGTAGAAAACTTTGACTACAGCCTCTAGCCAGTCCACAGCCACCTACGGGTCCATCTCACCTCGGAACCTCAGAGGCCTCTACTACTGAAACTCGTTCAACATGCTCAGTCGGTGTGCATCCTCTACTAGTGGGGCTAGTGGCAACGGCTTCCCAACAGGTAGTGGTGCTACTGGTACACCACCCAAAGGTGCTAACGAGGTAAGAGGACCATTCACCAAGGCCTCATCGCTCGGTGGACTATCATCACGTACTCTCTCGAGAATCATGGTTGGTTGTCTATGTGGAAGCATCCTAAAGAAAACAGGTGTTCCACGGTCAATAAGTTATACCTAGTGAGCTGACTCAATGAGATCATAAGAAAAAACTTTCCAAAAACACACGCAATCGGTGTTTCCATGCACTGAGTCAGAAATTAGAATTCAGGGTCCTAGTGTATGGATACATTGGCCACCGCACCAACACTGGATTCCTCAAACTGAAAACCATACTCATAACACTTAACACTATTGCCACATAGAAAAAATCAAAGTCCTATTTCTTCGGTAGAACTGACTCCTCTAATACCACTTTGTCATGACCCGTCCCTCGGGGCTCGTGCCATGACTACCCCATGTCCACCTTCAATAGGACAAGGGCTGGCGACTAGCATCAGAAAGTTGTATCCCTAAAACAGGAAGGCATTACCTTTTTAACCTGTACATACACATAGTCCAAGAACACAACAATAAGCAAACCATAAAGTAAACCGCTCTAGTAAATGTGTGCTAAAAGTAAAGGGGCCAGAATACAATCCCAACTGAAAAGTACAAGTACAACTGGAAAGTGAAAATACAACTGAAAAGTGAAAAACAACTCCTGGATCATCCATTGAGGATCCTACCTAAATGGTAGGTACATGTCACGATTAGTATTCCTTGCATCACGTCATTCCAAATAGTCCACCTTTGAGCACTGTCCAGACCTGGCTCCCTCAACCTCGATCACTGTTGTCCCTCGTTTTCACAAGACACAACAAGGTGCGGGTGAAGACCATGGAGGGGTGAGTATAATGATACTCATTAGGGACCCGGAGACCTTGAAGGTCTCCCAAAGTTCCACAAAGGAAATACCACAAAGCAAGACCACAACCCAAAGCACGAATTGATAGACATAAAATCTACTTAGGTATACGCCCATACATATACCTAAGTTATCAAGATATACTCATATCATACATGATGAAAAATTACCACAAAGGTAACACCACAAAGGTAGAAGTACCACACAGGTAACACAACGAAGACATCACCACGAATGTAGAAGACTCAACTCACAATCAGGTATAACTTAAGTACATAAGTACAAATGATTAGTCATGCGCTAGATCATCTTAATCTGTTAAGAGGCACTGCTGAAGACCCACACAGGATCAATAGGTACTAACCCCCACTGACCCACATAGGATTTGACCCACATAGGATCATTGAGAACTGACCCATATAGGATTTGATAGAATTTGACCCACACAGGATTGATAGATGCTGACCCACATAGGATCAATGTTCCTTCATCACGTTACAGCCTACCATAGGATTCCTCGCACCCAGTACACTCAAGTTCCGTAGAATCTTCCCCTAGAGATATCGGTCATACCTTTACTGCCACTAAGATACACAAAGAAGTAAACCAAATGACCACCATGTCGTAAGGTTTCCAACGTGATAGACAGTGCATTGATCGGATGCCCGGTCTGTGAATTATAAGTGTTTTAGTTCTGAGGGCCCGGTTGGATTCGGGTTCGGTCCAACCCGACTGTACTCCAACTATCTCCAAAACTCAAATGGAGTATACCAAAAGTACTATCTTTCTCTAAGGGTCTCAACCCTGAAGATGGTTCATCAAACAGACGTCCGGTTCTCAAGTTATGACCCTTTAAGTGTTTCTTGGTCCGGTTGGGCCCGGGTTCGGTCCGATCCCATGGGACCGACCCAGTTCGGGTCCGACCTGGCTGGCTTGGGCCATAGAAGGCTCAGCCTGCTGGGCCGTAGTCTATCCTGGTCCGCAAGGGAGTGTGGCATGGCCTGCAAAGGGGGGGCCGACCCGCAAGGGGGCGGCTCGGCCCGCTAGGGGGCAGCTCATCCTGCAAGGGGGCGGCACAGCCCGAGGGGTCGCGGCCCAGCCCGCAAGGGGGCACGACCTGGTGGGAAAGCATCTCCTCCACATGAGGCGTGGCCCATAGGAGGCATGGCCTACAGGAGGCATGGCCTGTATGAGGCGCGGACTGCAGGTGGCGTGGCCCACGGTCCGCCCGAGCTGGGGGGCTGGGGGGTCCCCCATTTAGAAACCGAAGTTGCAGCGCCTAAGGGAGATGCCAAGTCACGCGGGACCCACAGCAGGTTATGCCACTGTGGCTGATGAGCCTCGGTCTGCATCCTCTTGTGGTGTGCTGGTCACCCCACCCTTCTCATCCACAGCCAGTCGATGTTTCGGCTGCCTCCTCCGACCGTTGCGGCTGACGAGTCGTGGCAGGTTCCTCTGGTGGCGCAGGTGTGTCACCGCCTTGGTCCCTGCCAACATCGGTCACTGGTACCGCCACGTTGGCAGTCTTCCACGATGAATTAATGGGGTAAAAAAGGTTGCAGAGGGTACGGGCCATGTTCATTAGGCTCGCACCCTCTGCGTTAGCTCGAAAATATGAAGGAGGATTAAAGGATTCAACAATCACTTTGAAAAATAACAAAATTAAACCCTACCTCAAGAACGATGGAGAAATGACCACGGTTGAGGAAGTGGGTTGGTGTTCTCCATCCCCTGTAACTAGCCTCCAACAACATCGGTCGATCTTCAATCTTCGACTCAGGGTTTCAGTGTCGCTCATCACCACTTTCTGGAAATGGCTCCATCCTCCAAGGGTTTGGTGTCTCGACACTTTGTCAGCACTTCGTTGCTTGGTGAAGCAGTGATGATTCATCCCCCCAATCTCCATATAAATAGGATAGGGGGAGTATTTCTAATGCTCGTGGGATTTAATGGGGGTTCATTAATTAGGAACCTTCCCAATTCCCCAACAGTGTTGTTACTTAGGATTGAAAGGTCAAGACATTTATTGGCTTGACATGTCGCTGGTCCAAGATTGTCTCTAGTCTGTTGGAGGAAAAAGAAAGGAAACAAAATAAAAAAGTTATTTTTTTATTCTTTTAAAAAGTCCCAAAATTTAACTTTTTCTCCAGACCTAGTATAGTCAAAGTAAAGTCTCCCTTAAGAAAATCCTGGCACTGCAGATTCAACGGTGGCCTCATATTTTTAATCTGATCACCGGTTCAAAAGTTAGAAAACATCGCTCGCGCATTTACTAAGCATACCTTAAAAAGTTCAGAAATTCATTTCGGTAACATCGAGCCTCGGAATCACATGCCGTCAATTTTTGCAGACTCGTAATAATTCTGTATAATTAAAAAAATTACATGGAAAATCTGAGTCTTTACAGTTATAGCATGAGTTAACATGAATGTGATATGGTGATATGGTGGTGGATGTGATATGGATGTGGATGTGGATGTGGTTGTAATTTTGGTTGTGATTTTGATATAGTTGTGGTGATGTAGGGGTTGTTGTGATATGGTTACAGATATTATTATTTGATGGTGATAATGTGATTGTGATTGGTTGATGATATGGTGGATCAATTATAATGGTTGAATGAGTGGTTATAAGTTTATGGACCTCTCCCTTTATTCTTATATGATTCGGGAAATCTAAAATCACTCTTATTTATTTATTGAATTAAATTATTGAACAAATATACTGATTTAAAGTGATATAGTTAAAATTGATAGTTATGTGATTATATGATATTATATTTCCTTATGTTTCTCACTAAAACCCTATCCTAGATTATCTAATGCTTCTGCCTTTTTGATCACACTCATGTCTATCTGGGAACATTCATTTCACATGGATAATAATTTTTTTAGAAATATGATCCAACTGATTACTCCCATGTTCTCACCCATCTATGTTTTTCTTGAGTTATTTTATAGGATAGTTTAATGGATATTGGGGATGTTGTTGTGTGGGTAGCTAAGTGGAGTTCTAAGAGGTTGTTCTTGAATTTTTTTATTGTATTGTATTCATTAACATGTAGATTTGGTTTTTAATGGGAATTTTTATTTTTTTAAATGTTTATATATATATTTTATTGGTGGTTTCATGTTATTTATATAGGAATTAAGAAGGTGATGCATCTCATGTGTTCCAGTCGCCAACCCATAGACTATTAGAGGCTGGCTTCAAGGGATGAAACTTATCTTCATTTCCAACTCCGGTGGGGTTCTAGTGGTGGAAGGTTGTGACAAAGTGGAATCAAAGATTTTGATTAAGATATAGGATAGAGTTTATAGTAAGGAATAGGTGTGGCTTTCATGGGTTTGGTACGGAAATAGTGTTATTTAACTAAACCTATGATGGAGGTGGGGTACTGGCTAAATCATAAATATTGTGGACACCTAGTGAACTATGATATAACCCTAAAATTCAAAGAGAGTTCAGTTAAGACGTGTCTATAATGTCCCCCTATGATCAAATTTAAGGACCATGATATCCAACTAAGCATGTTTAGGTGAAAATTGACTAATTTTGGGGTATAAGATTTATGAAGGGTTATCATTGGTTGCATTTAAGTTAAAAAAAATTATTTCTGAATATGTTTGATGAGTTTATTTTTTCTAACATATACTGATATGACATATATTTACTATAATTATATTTCATTCATTTTTAATAAATTGATTTATGATATTTTAAAAAAGTTTTCTTAAAATTTCATGATATGATATGAAGCTTAATTTTCTCTTCATAGTATGCCTTGTTTAGTTTTATAATTCAAATTTTAATGCATTTTAATTAAAAAATATTTATGATCATGTTAGGTATTAAGATTTTTATTTTAAATTAATATGTGTAGAATGTTAATATTTTCATTTGTGGTCATGTATGTATAAAATATAATTATTTCCATGAATAAGTTATATGGAATATTTATTGGTTAATAATTCCATTGATGATTTATTATTGATTAAGTTAAATTGTTTTTTAATTGTTTTAGTAGTATGTTTTAGATTATAACCTTTATTATTATGAAATTTTATACCATTTGTTGAGCCAAATCAATAATTTAGGTTGTTTTTGGGAATTAAATACAAGTTATAAGTATGAGTTAATTTAATTAAAAAACATACTTGAGTTATGAATTACTATTAATTAACATGTACTTATTAATGGACTATTGTGATTCATGATTATTTCATATTTTACTTAGAATTAATTAATGATTCATGGTTTAAATTGAGCTGTAATGTGATATATATATATATATATGAACTGATTTTTGTACACAACATGTCCAAGATTATTAAATTCCAAAAGTTATTTGTTATTTAAGAATGAAAATATATATGACAGGTTAATTATTATTTATTCCATGTTGACCATGATTATTTCCAGTTGTTAAAACTAGATTTCAATTTTCTACATGATTTATTATGTTATGTTTTGATAAGTAGAATTTATGAATGTAAAACATGGGGAAATTAAGAGAATAATTAAAATCAGTATTTTAATTCAACAAAAAAATTAGTATGGTGTAAGTATTATGATGTGAGTATTATAAGCATGTGGTAATTATATAAGCATTAGATATTAATATTCCATGTACACCTCCCATAAAATTTTTCTTAGACTGGTGATTAATAAAAAAAATTGAGTTATTCACACCTCCAGTGTAATTTTTTTACTATTTTCCAAACACTTTCAAGGGAAAAGTGAGAACCCTCACAAATTACCAGTTTCAACACCAAAAGAAACAACTGATTTGTTAAATAACAACTTGAGTTATTTATGTTTATCATTACTGGTTAAATAGTTATATTCCCTTTTGATTATATGTTTTTATTTAATCATTATGATTGGTTACTATGGTTGTTGATTTACCATTTTATGTTAAAGTTTTTTTAAATGAAGTATTAAAATTTTTGTCTTGATATCTTGGTAAGATTTGATATGATATTCTATGGTGGGTGTTGTTGATGGTGGAAATAGATGATTGACATGCAAATGTTTTAGGGATAAAGTTGTGATGGTTGGTTTGATATGAAGGTAGTGGAAAACTGCTAGTGACTTATTTTTTATCCATTGTTTTCTTATTTTATAGTTGCTTATTTCCTATTAGCTAGTCATTTTTTACAAAATTACTTTACATTATTGGAATTGATAATGGTGTTCGACTGTGTTCAGTCCTTATTTACTTTAATCTTTCATGCTCGGTTGAAGCATTGTTATTTTTTATAAGATTTATTTATGCTATTATTATGATTTTTCTTCCTTATATTCTAGAATATAGAGACCCCACTCTTATTTAAAACTGAAACCTAGTTCTAGGTTGGTTAAGAGGTTGGGGTTGATCTATTTTTAATGTTGTTTTGACGATGAAAATTGGGATGATAGTAAAATATATTCTTGTTTAAAGAATTTATTCCTTTGTATGATGTTATGTTTCCTATTTTGTTGATATGATTCATTATATATGTGTTAACCTTATTATTTTCCTTGAAAGTGTCTTGGATATGATGGGTGATACAACATGCCCACCCAAATGAGGTTCCATGGTCGAAGTTCCATAAAATGTTTAAAAAGGATTTTCCTTTATTTGTGACGATAGATGAATGTCTGAATAATCTTAAAGAATATAAGTAAAGATAAAAATGAACTCATTGGGTTATAAAACTCATTTTTCATGGAAGTAGAGTGTGTGGGGGTCCTCTATAGTTAGTGTGCAGATTTGAGCCCTAGACTTGAGTAGTTTAAGGTTTCCTGAGGTAGGTTAGTTATTTTTTCATTGTTTTGTGATATGGAATCATCGATAAAAATTTTCTATGGTTGGTATGTATCTAAATTTTTTGGAGGTAGTTATTTATGGTTTGATAAGTGAGTTGTGTCATAAGTTGGTAACTCTACTCCATTATTTTTAAGTAACTTTAAGGCGATTTTTGAAGCTGACTCTAAAATACTTTTAAAAAATGGGAGGGTGTGCATTGATTTGTGTTAAAATAAATAAATTATTCCTATTTATAAATCAGTAATAATAATTCTAATAGTTTTTAAAGGGTTTTGTTTTTAGGAAATTTAAAGGATTATAAACGGTTTATAGCCCATTCAAAGGAGTAATTATTTTTAAATAAATTTGGTTGAGAAGAGAGGAGTAGTTATCAAGAGGTCAATTATGGATTAGGATGGTTAGTGATTTTTTTCCTAATGGTGATGTTTTTTAGAATAATTTTCATGGTTTTGTTATTTATATAATTTTTATTATTGAAATAATATTGGGGTCAAAGCCCAACTATTTCCTATAGAGTGTTGGTAGTGCATCCTTTCATTTTGAGAGGTATCTTCCCATGGTTATTATTCTTTGGGATTTTATTTTTTGATTTTTGTTTAGAATATTGAGGAAGAGAATCATTTGAGATGTATTTAATGTGTAGACTCAAATTTCCTTACCATTTAATTTAGTTGGTTTATCTTTCTATAAGTTTTATTTTGATTCTCGGTATGATAATAATTTTAGAGGTATCTAATATAAGGAACCATAATTTTTTGGACCCTTAAATTATTGTTTTATGGGTGTTGTAGGATTTCTAGGGAGGTATAGTATTAGTATTGTGGTAAGATAAGTATTTTTACTAGTTGTCTTAGTGAATCACACTTTGATGTTTGAATTTTAGTGTGAGGTTTTTCATGCAATGTGGGGTTAAGGTCATGAGAGTTAGGATATTACTCACACTATGATGGTTGTATTGTAGCATGGGTTTTTTTGCAGAATGAGGTTAAGGCTGTGAGAGTTAGAAGCTTACTTATTTAATGAGGATATTATTGGGCACAAAAAGGTCATATTTGTTTCACCATGAAGAGTTAACTGGAATAGAGGGTAGTTTTGGTTTTTTAGTTTATCTCCTTTATATTGAGAAAATTTGAAATATCTTATATATTAAAATAACACTTTAATATGTAATATGCTTGTTTGGTATGTGGGATATTTTTTAAAGTGTAATCATTAAAGTGAAAAAACTTATGTGTCTGAGAAAAACCTTATGTGTAAGATAAAAACATTACGTATTGGAAATGTATTATGTATTAAATTTTTTTAAAAGGTAAAATTAATATGTGTTAATTAATAATCTTACATATTTAATAAAAACCTTACATATGATAGAAATATACTATGTATTCATATTGAATTCATATCTTTGATGCATTTTGGTATGATCCTCAATAATTACTTACATATCATTAAAATTCCTTGTGTACCATCATAATCCCTTACATATCACCCATGTTAGCTCTTACATAAGTAACCCTTGTGTATCACTCCTGATGACCTTTACATATCACCCTTGTTAAACCTTATGCAATTCACCTTGATGTATCACCCATGTTAACACTTAAGTAAGTAAGGCTTACATATCACCCATATTACAGAGTAACCCTTATATAACAAGATACATAATATTCTTACCTATACCTAATAAATGACAACCTTGATACATAATAATAATTCATTTTCCACTTTCAAATATTCTATTGTGTTGTGGTTATATCCATTGCACTGTGAAATCCTGGTTTCTGAGATTCCTTGGTTATATCTACTTAAAATCATCTTTCCATGGTGTGTAGCCTAATCCATGGTCATATCATGGGTTAATCAGGTTTCAAGTGGATATGAAAGGTATATACCATGATTTTTTAGAGTTTAGATGTTGTGGTGTTTTGATAGTTATCATACCATGACCTTACTCAATCATGTTGAATTTAAGAGAGTTGGATGGGTTTTAAAAGGTTGAATTCTTGGGAGGATCACACCATTATTCTCATAAGCATGGTTTAAATCTAAGGTTATCGCTCTTATTTTTATTTTTCCTTCTTATTTATTCAATAAGGTATTAGTAGTGATTAAATTTGGTGTTGGTAAATATTTTGATGTGGATTTGTATGAATTATGTTGGTGGAAGCTCCTCATAAAATCATTGGTTCTTAGTTTCATTTTTCACGATGCATAATTTCTTATATCAATTGAGGAATGGGATTTATAAGATTTGATTTTATCTTATGGAATAATAAGTTTCAGGTTATGTTTTTTATTCTTAAAAGTTACCTTTGTTCCATAATCCTTTTGATTTCCAACCCCTCCAAATCTATCCTTTATAATCCATTTTATTGGTTCTATTAATATTTTTTATCATAGTCACATTTTATTGGAACCCTTCCATTGAATTATATAATTTTTAACCCTTTTTTATACCACTTCAACCTTTTATAATCTATGCCTTTTTCCAAGGCTTTTGTGATGACTCTATAATGTGGTAAGTTTATACTCTTCCCTTGAGCTTCTATATGATTATTTAGTATAAAGGAATGGATTATTCTATTCATTATTATATTTCATGTATTACTCCCTTCTCTTGGGATCAGTTTTGTGGGTTTTAACCTAAGGGTAGGAGATATTTTATGTTTCTTATTTCATTTAATTTCTATATTGTTTAGTTTTAACATGTCTCAATTTCTGTAGTTATTTTCTTATTTTATTTAATTTATATTTTAAAATAGTTTTATCTTTATTCAATGTTGAAATTGATTGAAATATATAGACTATTTGATGATAATATGTGACTTTCCATGTGAAATGGGAAGTATTTTAGTAACCGAATTAAAAAATGAAATATATAATGATAGTGAAGAATATGAAAAGATGAACATATTTATATATATTCATCATTATTCTTCTATTATTGATTAGGTATTAATTATATTTTATTGTATTGTATTGATGATACTTTTTTGTATAATATGTGTAAATTGTAATAGATTTAATAATGGTAATATAATGGTAATAAAAAGGAATCCTAGAATTAAACATTAATGAATATGGAAATGATTTTAAGTAATGGGAATTTATTATCTTATTAAGGTTTATCATCTTGATATAGTTTTAGGGGAAGGTTTATGATTATTGTTTCAATCCATTCCTTTCATTTTTTGAAGTTAGTTTAGCTATGATATTATTTTAATATTTAGATTAGATTAATTTTGTTTTTGTTATTATCTTTGGAGTTGTTGCAGATTGTCTAGTCTTTTACTTCCCCTAAGATGAACTCTTTGTATTTTGGGTTGGATAATGAGAAATTATAGGAGTGGTGAGGATTTAGGTGTTATTTACTACTGTGATTCCATTAGTTTTGTTTTAGGTTAAGGTATGTAATTTCATTAAGAGGTTTTATGGGTTTAATGATGAGAGATTTGGGTGATCCGTAGTGGCGGGAGTAGTGCACAGTTTTGGTTATATACTAGAAGTTTTATTTGAAGTTTTAGGTAGTTTTTAGTAATATTTTAGTGCTATAATAAGAAGTGGTGTGTGTGGTTGTAAGTTTTTTTGATTTTTTGTCATATTTAATCATATTTATGTGGTTATGTTTAATTGAAAAAATAAATAATTTGAATAGAGTAACTAAATAATTTATGGATAAGATAATAATTTAGCATGGAGTTTATAAAAATACTTAGTGGTGATATCTTCTTTTTTGTGGTGATGATTATTGGATCATGAATTTATGATGTTTTTTTATTTTTCTAATGTAATGGAATTTTTTATTATGATAACTCGTGATGTTTCACTGTTTAATCATTGGTTGTGTATATTTTTTTTATTGTTAGTGTGTTGATTGTATGTTATTTTGATTGTTTTAATCTTTCTTACTATACAGGAATGATATAATATATTTTGGTTATGTGTAAACTTTCATGGACAATAATGTCCTAAATAATAGTTTATATTTATATGGGGTATAATGCTTCAATGTTATCCCATTTATAGAATCTTTGAGTTGTAATGGATTATAGTTGTGATTGAAATTTATATATATATATATATATATATATGGGTTGTGATATATTAAGGTATAATGGATGTGTATATACATATGTTGGATATAATGTCTCAAGGTCACGATAGGTACACCGATTTATGGGCTATAATAGGTTAAGTTTATAACATGTACACATATCCTCAAGATGTAATGGCTTAAGGTTATGACATGTATTTAGGTAGTTGTGGATCCTAATTATAGAATTAATTGATGAAATTATGATATGTTGATGTGTTTGTGTATTTGATATGGTAGTGGATATGATGGTGTCGTGGTGGTTTTGATATTATTGTGGTTTTGGTGATGTGGGGATGGTTGTGGTGTGGTTGTGGATGTTATCATTTGATAGTGATAATATTATTATCCTTGGTTTATGATATGTTGGATCAATTATGATAGTTTATAGAGTGGTGATATGTTTTTGGACCTTTCCTTTTATTCTTATATGATTCCAAAAAAATTAAATAACCCATATTTCTTTATGGGAGTAAATTATTGAACTGTTGTATTGATTTTAGATGATATTGTTAGAGGTAATAGTTTTGTAATTCTATTATATTAAACTTAATTCCAATGTTTTTTACTCACTTATCCCATGTCCTAGATTATATCATGATCCTAGTTATTTTATCTCACTCATGTCTATAATGACACAATTCTTTTACATGGATGTTGAATTGTTAATAAATATAATCCTACTAATTACTTCCATGTTCTCACCCCTCTATATATTTACTAAGTTTTTTTGTTGTATAGTTTGATGGAGATTAGGGATGTTGTTGATTGGGTAGATGAAGTGGAATTCTATGAGGTCATTTTATCATTATCTTCATTAAATTGTATTTATTAACATGTATAAAGTGTTTTTCATGAAAACTTTTTATCTGTTCAATATGTATATGTGGAGTTGATTTTTGGTTTTTCTTTATTTCCCTTGTAATTGAGATGGTAATTCCACTCATGTGTATAATATTTACCCTTAGTGCTAGTCACCAAATCTTGGCCTATTGTTGGTGTGATTCTAGGGGCCAAACTTGTCTTCACTCCTAACCCGAGTGGTGATCCAATGGGGGAGGACCATGAAAATTTTATTTTTTTTATCAAATAATAATGTATCTGATCTTTTAAAATATCTATTTAATTTTTTTATCAAATTCTATAGTATCTAGACTTTACTTTTTTCATCTAAAAGGTTTTACTTTAATATGTTATTTTAATTCACCCTACTCTTGAAATTAATATTCTTTGAAACCAATTTCTATCATAACATAGTCTCTATATAACTAATTTCCAACACTAACCTATCATAGAGAAAATATTTTTAATGTACATGAAAACTCATATAGGAATCCTCAATTCATATAAAATAATCCGTTCACCAATATTTAACAAAAAAATACTTTGAATAATGGAGAGTGGAATGGAAAGCTTTATTTTAAAATTGAGGTAAGAGTGTTGGTTTATACTCATGAATATTATTAAATCTTTGAAAAGTATCCTAAAACATTTTCTAAAAAAGAAAAGTATGATTTATTTTAGAACAATAGGTCAAGATATTCTCTCATTTGTTCCATTTAATGTAACATATATAAATCATTATCATATCATTTTATAGCCCTTGAAATCTGGATAAAGTTGGAAAATACTCATTTTAGAGATGAAAAGTTTCTCCTTATAAAAATATTGATTATTCACTCTTAGTATGAAAGCATTAACTTCCATTTAATAGAATCGATGTTAAGAATGTGTTAGTTTCTCACAGCCATTGTCAAAGGACTTTTCTCACTATATAAGAATGATATTCAATATGAAAAGATTTTTAAATGGGTGATCAACATCATATCAAGTGAGTTGGAGTTAAAGGGAACCTACTTTTAAGACCCAAATAATAATATAAAACATAAAATAGATGAACTCATTAGTAATCTCATGAAATATAAGCTATAACTCAAAATAGATAAATATAATAAAAATAACTCTACGAAGTGGATATAATTCAATTCAACAATTTACATGGCTCCAACTGATGAGAGTTATCCATAACTGAGTAAGGATGAGTTTGATCATCTTTCCAAAAAAATTATAATGGTTTGAAAAAAATATTTAAAAAATACTTGATAAAATAAAATATATATAGAAGAAAAATATATCAATAAGGAAAAGTTAAAGGAGTAAGAATATGCAATCTTATATGAAAGTAAAAATATTTAACACATAAAACCCTACTACTCTTAGAAAAAATGTAAATATATAAGAAATTTAAATAAATTAAAATGAAATAATGCACTAAAGGAATAAACTTGGAGTGACAATTTAGTCTCATCATCAAGGAGTGACTCACATAGTGATGATCGGAATATTTTTGTATTCTTTTCCTCTATAATAAATATATGTCTTATGGCATATTTTAGTGAATCAGTTACCGTTGAATCGTTATATTATATACTTCTTGAGGATTTTATTTAATTATAATTATATATAAAAGAACTATATTAGTACATTAAATAGCATAAAAGTGCATTCAATGTCATTGCCCAAATGGCCCGAAGGCCTTCTTTTTTATTTTATTATGGATAATACCTTTTTTAAGGGTTTAAGGGGAACTCGTACATGACCCGTAGGCCCAAGGCACGAGGCCTGACTAACCCGCAATACATGACCCGAAGGCCCAGAGGCATACCATGCCCATTACATGACCCGTAGGCCCAACCCACTAGAACTGCCCCTCCCCATCTTCTGTGTCATTGATTACCTAGCTCCCCACCTTGCATGTTCTGATCGGCTAGTATTTCCCATTACAAAGTGGCACGGTTCCTGGTCCTGATGGCGGCTGTCATACCCTCTTATTCTTCCAATCCGGTTAGCTTTGCTTCTGGTGGCTGCTATTCTTGTTGCCCTAATCCTTTTCTAGGGCCTATTCTATGTGAAATGGGCTACTCTATGGTCTCTGTGGCCCGAAAGTCCTATGGCCTAAAGGCCCTTGATGACCCAAAGGCCCTTGAGACTCATAGGCCCAAACCGATGGCTAGAAGGCCCAAATAAGGTGAATAGTTCCGGGTGCTATAGTGCCAAACAGTAACTGATACAGTACCCCAGAAATTTGCCTCCACCCGGTTTTGAACCTGGGTCTCTTGGATGCCAAGTAGGAGCCCTTACCACTCAGGTACGGGCTTGTTGGGAATTTCATTAAGAAGAAGTATCAGCTAGCTAAATCTAATAGAAATGGGTAATACAAAAAAATATACTAAATTTTAAACTATATTCTAAAGATTCCATTTATCAACTATCAATTGACTATGAAAAGGTGATTTATCTTACTCCATAAAATGAAAACCTATATAAGGATTTAGAAACATTCAAATACGTAAAATAAAATCAATAAAAATTGAATTTTACCTAAAACATTCAAGGTCCAAAAATTTCCCAGGATAATCCATATTCTCTAGATAAAAATTTACAAATAATGAATTTATACTATAAGGAAAACCATTCTACACTTTGTGTTATATAATAGGGTAATGGAATAAAAATCTCCCTTCAAGGAAACACCATTACTTTAGGGAGATAAAAACTTATGTTTCAAAAACCTTATAACCTATAAATATTGGAAGTTTAAAAAAATATGGGTTCCAAATATTTTATTTACTAATATTTCTATACCCAATAAAATTTGGGATCCAAAAACATTAGTAACATTATTTATAGAATCGTGATATGAATACTAGTGAAATAAAGAACAATATCTAATACAAGGATAGAAATTTATCCTAACACATGAATGGTGATAGATCAAAAAAAATCATATAAATTAAATGGATGGTTGTTTTTCTATATTTGAAAACAATGCATAAGAAAAAATTATTGGATAGGGAGATGTCACCATACAGTGATAAACCATTAATTTTCAATGTTCTTTATATTATATGACTTAATCAAAACCTCATAATCATAATTCTGTTATGTGATGAGGGATGTTTATTTAAGTTTATAAACCAATCATATTCTATAACTAATTCTCATAGATATCATAAAATTCCTGTAAAATTTCAAGATAATGTATATACTCTAAAATTTAGTGACTTATCAAACTTGAACATCCATTTCCTTGGGGATATAGAAAATGATTCATGGTATTGGTATAGAATTCTCAGATATAGTAACATCTAAACCTTGAACAATATATCTATAAAAAATATAGATAAATACCTAACACAAATAAGATTTTATTACTCAAAATATTGTGATCCTTTTCAATTTGGGAAGCGATATAAATCTAGACTAGAACTAATAAACATCGTGTCAACTTTTAAACTACTCTAGTACATTTTTGGTATAATGGAAACTGCTAGTATTTTATTAAAACATTATTGTTATGCTCAAGTTGATGATTATTCTCATTTCACTTCTTCCTGAATGGCCCAAAGGCCTTCATTTTTATTGATTTTTGATAACCCCCTTTCAAGGGATGAGGGGGAACCCTTACAAGTCCCGTAGGCTCAGAGATTACATGGCCTGTAGGCTTAGGAGATTACATGACCCGAAGGACTTAGGGAATTTAACCAGACTATCTACAAGGAACTTCCCCTCCCTATAATCTACATCCTGATAGTAGCTCTCCACCTTTGCATGATCGTCTGGCTAGGCTTCCCGTGCAAGCACAGGCTGGTACCAATGGCATAGCCATACCCTCTCATTCTGACAATCCATTTAGCTCTGCTCTGGTGAGTGCACATGCTCTGAATCCTCTTCTAGGGCTGCTCCTTTTTTTGTAGTGTGTCTGGGGCCTTCATTCATGTGGCCCGAAGGCCTTGGGGTGGCCCGAAGGCCTTGAGAATCAACTGGCCTGAAGGCCTTGGGTGGTCTGAAAGCCTTGCAGGACCCGAGGACCAAACCGGTGGCTCGAAGGCCCAGATGGATTAATAGTTCCGACTGCTACAATACTGAACAGTGCATGCTACAGTGCCTGCTACAGTACTACTATAGTAACCTGAAAATATTCCTCCACCCGGATTTGATCTCGGGTCTCTTGGATGCACCTAGCGAGTCATCATTGCACTTTAGTTTTATTTATTTTTCCAAAATCAAAATCCACTATGTTTTTCAAAAGTTTTTTATCTCTATTCTAAATGTTAAAACACCTTACATTAAATTCAATCCATCATAATCATGTTATTGAATTTTAAAGTCTGGATTTTGAAACTTTTTATAGTGATAATGTAATAAAACAAAACTTTTTAATACAAAGAACTCCACAATAGAATTGTGTAGTTTAAAAGAGAAATAAAACTCTATATAATATTTCCCAAATTATGTTATGTGATTATAAACTTACTATATACTTCTAGGATGATGCTATGAATATTTATTGTTGTACAATATATCAAGTTTTATTTTACAATCCTTTAAATAAAAAACATTATGAACTAGGAAAAATATAAATCCCAAGATTAGATACTTTAGAGTTTTTTATGAAAATTATTTAATCTAAATTATAATGATAATATTATTAATTTTGATTTAAAATATGATTAAGTAACCTTTCTAGGTTAATCCACCATAATTAATGATTTATAAGTTTTCAAAAAAGGATAAATATTATTGAAGAAATTGTTTATGTGAAATTTTATATAGTTTTCCCTTTGTAAAATGTTTTTATAGAAATGTAAAAGATAATATGGACAATATTTAAGACCCTATACTATATTAAAATATTCAAAGATTGAAACTCTAGAATAGTAAATTAGTTAACTAGAAGGTGATCATAAGAAGAGGAGGAACAATATAATTTTCATCCCAGAACTCATAAAATAACTAGATAATTTATCATTGATAATGTCATTGGTGATATAAATTAAATTGTTTCAACTAGAAGTACTCTGTGAAATGAATTTCAATATATTTCATTTTTGTCCTAGTTTAAACCAGAAAAGAATAACTAAGACCTTGGTAATGAAAAAGGGATGATAGAAATACAAGAAGAGTGGAATTAGTTAGACAATAACCAATTCTATACTTTAAGTGAGATACCTAGATAATATTTTGTTATAAGATCTAAATGGGAATTCCAAAAAAAAAGTGCGATAAAATGTCGTAATTATCTAGAACAGGGGTAGACTAATTATTAAAGGTTATACCTAAGAAGTGGGAATCAACTATAAGGAATCATTTTATTGTATACCTAGACTTAAATATATTTTAATCATACTTCCCTTCATACCATATTTGAATTTCAATCTTTTTCAAATGGATGTCAAAAGTGCATTTTTTTTAAAAAAATCCTTAAGAAATTTATGTTGAAAAAACTCTTGTTTTTGAAAATCCACATATATTGGATCATTTTTTTAAACTTATCAAATATATTTATAAAATTAAAAAATCTAAAGGGGAGTTTTATGATCATTTATCAAATTTTATTTTATAAAATAGTTTTATAAAAAGTATAAAAAATACAACCTTATTTATCAAGATAATTTTAAATTGAAACACACTTTTTCATATCTATATGGATTATATAATCTATAAATAAACTCAAAAAAACCCATGAAGAGTATTTTTGAAACTTATATAAAGTGAATTTAAAATGAACATGATGGGAAAAATTCCTTTATTTCTTGATTTTAAAATATCAAAAACTATGAAAGGTAATATTCGTGCACAACAAAAATTTATTATTGACCAAATTAAATGTTTTAGTTTATACAATTTTTTGAGTAAAAGTACTCCAGTAAGTACCATATATAAGTTATATCATGATTAAATTGGCAATAGTAATATAAAAACTTTATAGATGGATGATCAATAGTCTATTATACTTAATATAAAGTCATATAGACATTATGTTTTTGTTATTTCCTTATGCTATACTCTAATAAAGTATGAATGAATCTCATTTTTAGGCCATAAAAATAATTTTATGGTACTTAAAAGTAACTTTGGAAATTTTTATGTTTTATTTATCTGTAGGAGATTTAATTTTAAAAAGTTTTTTTAGATATTTATTTCAAATGGTAAATATTATCCTAAAAATATATATCAGTTACTTGTCATTTTCTACAAAAAGAACATGTGTCATGGTCTAGAAATAAGTAACACTCCAATACACTTTCCACTACTAAACATGAATATATATTAGTCGTTATTTATTGAAGGTTGTTATTCTATATGAAACAATTTACACTCATATATCAAGACTTTTTGATAACACTAGTATCAAACCTCTATCTAAAAAACAGGCACATTACACCATATCTAAATACATTGATATTTGAACTCACTTCCTTTGGAACCATACAAAAAAATATATCACTCTAGAAATAATTAAATCAAATTATCAAATTTCTAAACTTGGAGAGCATTTAATTTATCCGATAGGAAATGGGGAAGGTCAATTTCAAATGATCATTCTCAATCCTATAATATACTCTAAAAATGAACTAACTCCCCAATAAGGGAATCACATTTTCTATTTTAAGAATACTCATTTTTTTAGGATCCTATAAAAATGAAAATATATATATCATTTATTAGAACTATGTATTTTTTCAGTTTTATCAAATACAATTACGCAATAGGGGGTGAGTTTAGTTATTAATATTTCAAAATTTTGAACTTACCACTTAAAACTAATTCCTTTTTTCATTTTTAAATCATATAAATAGTAAAAAATGAAGATAAAGTATAAAATAATTTTTATAATGGTTCAATGTAACCAATACAATCCCCTAATTTACTCTACAATCACCCAATACTGGGTTTCTGATTTTATTTAAATTTTTTTACTAAGGATCTTCATAGTTGAGTGAATTATCTAACACTTAGTTTCTTTAAAAATAAAAGGTCTTTAAACCATCATTTTTTACATTAAGACCTTTGTTTGGCCTTTCTAACTCAAAATTAGTATAATAAGTGTCCACTTAAAGAGAAATATAATGAATATTGTTTAAAACTAATTGAAAAACATAATTTTGATAAAAAAATTATAAATGATAATAAACTAATTTAAAAAATTAACCTTTAATAGTATATAGTAGTTCTGGAACAAATATGTAGAAACAAATAATCTTTAATAAATACCTAGTTTTTATTATAACACGGAATCAATAGAAAAATATTCAAAATCTATTTGTATTATTCAATAATGATCATGAATCTAATATAGAAATATTATCTCAATTATGTCTATAATTTTTGTCTTAGTAATTCTATATATCTTCTCAATTAATATTTTAATTTTTTAAATAGAAATTAAAATATTTTATTTATTTAAATCAAGTCAATGTATCCCATAAAATCCTACTTAAAATAATTTATGATTTTATCTTGATATAAATCTACAAGATTCATTAAAAATAACTTGGTCTATAGCACAGTCAACCCACCATAAAACCCAATACGTTTCAAACAAACCATTTCAAATTGAGAGAATTACTCTTATAATTCTACATCCAAAACTCCATAAAAATCACTCTAAAATTCAAACTATGTATAAATAATTTGATCCTAATCTATAATGTAATATAAATATCTAAAAAAATTACTTATGTAAGAGTAACTATACCTTTTATGTGTCCATGTATAAATAAAACAGTCTCTGATCTCATTTAAGAATAAATTATTATTTATTAATATCAAAATCTAATGCAACTATTTTCATAATATTTTTTTACTTTTCATAAATATATCATGTAATATTAAATATTTATTTTAATTATTCATGTATGAATAACTATTTTTTACATAAGATTTTTTACTTCACATATTTTCTCCATGTAAGAGTAACTTTAATCTTAACTAAAATTTGTGTAACTCTTAAAATACTTTAGAATAATTTCTTCAAGGTATACCTTAGTAATTACAATAAAAATTATCATTATAAAACTCTTAATAAATTTAATAAATATCCATTAAAACACTTAAATTAAAGGCATTAGTAAAACAAACATTTTCCTTCATCAGGAACAAAACTTTGGATATGTTCTATTTAAAATAGAACACAATAACTCTCCAATAACCTCCAATTTTTTTAGGGGTACCCCCATAAAATTTACAAATAAAATCTTTAAATTTAAACATAAAATTTTATAGATTATGTAATATTAAAAACTAAATAACAAATCATTAGATAAAATGAATAAGAACATATATAAATATAGAAAAGTAAAAAAAATGTCATTTAAGTCATATTATTCCCATTTTAGTGACATCAAAAAAGATATATATATATATATATGTATATATATAATTAAAACATAAAATTCATTATGTTGAATAAAAATTGGTTGAATATATAACTAAAATGAATAGAATTTAGGGAAAAACTTGTACTATCAATAAATCAACACATATACAAATGGATATACTAAAAATAATCATCAAAATGAACGAAACATAATAAATTATATTTATATATTGAGGTTTTTTGGATTTGAAGGTTTTGGATGAGAATAGTTTTGGTTTTTTGATATTTGGTTAAGAAATGAAACTAGTATTATATTTAGTATCAAATTCCAACATAATTTTAAAATCATATGTAATTGGTAGATTTCATTAGAATCCATATCCCATCTCTATATATATGAAATATTATGTATGTATTATTAATTTAAAGTTCTATAAGGTCTTAAATATTTTTATAATTTACCTATAGATGCAGCAGTGTTATCTTTTATTTCAATACCATGAATTTTGTTACCCAACATTTTATATAGATAATTTCCACACATATATAGCATCTACACAATTCCATCCTTATTATAGTTTAAATGTAATTCATATCTCCACCTAAAAGGAAATTTGTAAAAAATCTACATATTCCTTATCTATTTATATACATAAATTCAATAGAAAATTGATTCATCATATTTTTTCCATTTATTGGAAATTATGTGTAGTAATTTATCTTATTTGAATTCAAAATTTATAATAATTCCATCAAAAACTCTGAAATATATATTGGGATCGTTTCTATAAGTTTGAAAATATTTTATATAATTATAATATTTTTTAACACCATTATCTGTCTAAATGGGTCTATTTTTTCACTAATAGAATTTTTAGATACACCAAATTCTTCTTCCTAGGAAGATTCAGATTCAAAAGATTTATAATTACAAACAATATCATGGTAAATATCTTCTATAAGTCCTAACTTTTATTAAGACCTGATAATAATTCAGAAATATCCTTTTAATAGAGCTATTAGAACTAAAAAATATGTATTTCTTGTAACAATAAATTTAGGATATTGAATATAAATTGTCTCCTATTTATTCACCTCTTTCAAATTTTCAATTATATCTTACTTAAAATATTATATATGATCTATTTTCATCACATTATTTTGAATTCTATAAACTTTTCCATCATGTTTATAAAAATTATAATCCTTAAATCTTATAGTAATAGACTCATTTTTGTCCTAGAAATGATTTATTCCTCTTTCTCATCATCGTCATCAATAGAAAATTTGTTCGCAAACACCAGAATATTTTGAGAAACATTCCAAGTAAATCTAATATTTTTAATACTCCAGCTAACAAGTTTTTATAATGATGAAACTTTACATTATTTTCATCCTTTAAGGTAATTCCTTTCTTATTAAAAAGAAGAGAAACAATTCCCCCATATGGATAATAATAGAGTCTCATATTACCTTGACTACAATGATACATATCTATTATAAAATATCAATGAATATTAACTTTATTTTCATTCCAAAACAAATACAAAATATACATATACTATTAAAGAATTTTTCAAACTCTCCAATTCTTTGAGTAATTACTATATAAATAAAAAAATTAAAACATTTTTCCAGGTCCTTGAATCTTAAATATTTGATTATAAATACATATTGTTTTTTAAAAAATACCATGTTAATAACTTTAATTTCACTATCATTAGTTAGAGATTTGTTAAAAATAAATTGTCATGAACTTACCCATTGGGGCCCACCTGGATGGTAGCAAGATAAGTGTGACACCCCAAGCCTACCTTCAATAGGTCAAGGGCTGGTGACCAACACTGAGTAATCATACCATGCATATAGGAGGCCTCTGGCTAAGATACCTATACAGACAATTGCATTTTAAATGTCCATAAAATGTTGAAAGGTAAAATAATACATCTCATATCCACATTCAATGGCCCAAAGGCTTTCATTTTTTATTTATTTTTGATAATCCACCTTTTAAGGGGTGATGTGTAACCCTTACAAGGCTCATAGGTGTAAGTATTACATGGAACGTAGGCTTTAGAAGAATTAATTGCCCATAGGCTTCAAAAATTACATACAACCCAGACTAACTACTTGAAACTGCTCCTCCCCAGCATCTTCATCATGAAATCAGCTCTCCACCTTCGCATGGATATTCGGCTAGGATTTCCCATGGATACACAGGATCTTCTCAATGAAAGGTGCCATACCCTCTCATTCTTTCCATTCTTTTAGCTTCTGCTATGGTGAATTCTCTTTGCTCATCCTCCTTCTCGAGCTTGTTCCTTGTAGGTTGTCTGATTTGCATCTGCACTTAAGGTGACCTGAAGGCCTTAAGGTGGCCCTAAGGCCTTAAGGTGGCCCAAAGGCATTGAGGTGGCTCGAACGCCTTACTGGCCCGAAGGCCTAGGTGGCCAGAAGGCCTTAAAGGACTCGGGGACAAAATTGGTGGCCCGAAGGCCCAAACGGGGGAATATTCCCAGTGACTATAGTGCCAAACAGTACCTGCTATAGTACTGCTACAATACCCGAACATTGTCAAATGTCCTGTCATTTTCCTAAGACACAGTATGCGTGGGAAGATCACATATAGGTGTGAGTATTGGAATACTAAGTAGGACACCCTAAAATCACTAAACATAATCATTAATAGAGTACTCAAATAATCACAAGGTATGTCAATAGGATATGATATATAGTAATAGAAACACAAAAACCTAGATATAATCATAATATAATCCAAGTCTCAAAAAGGTCTCAACCATACTACTGATCAAAGAATTCTACTTAAGGATTCAAGGTAACACTCTTTAGGGAGAATCCACTCTAAAATCCATGTTATCACTGATGATTCTCATCTAAGAGGTCATGCTCATTAAGCCTCTCCAAATAGGTACTCACTAGATCTCCAAATATCTTAATACAAAAATAAGGTATCAAACATAGGACCACTAGGGGATTCCACAAAACCAATATAAAATATCTCACTAATTAGGGGATCATACGACCACATAAGTTTTTCATGATGATTCCTCAAACCCCACATTGGAAAGATGATATGATAGAGGATCCCATCTCAGGCATCATGGTGGGATTCATGAAAACTCTATCTGAAACCAACCCATATATGGGATCAAAATCCTATTTTGAGTCTATAATGCAAAAATTTACACTCTCTGGGATATAACAAGGTAATTTACTCAACCAAAATTGGTCAAAATCGATGAGATGAAGGGAATCAACTTTCCTTGTAAAAATTGTGTAACATGTACTAGGGGGTACACAGCATATATTTCCTACTTTGGAACTTATTGTCTCTTTCCATCTCATATGGAATGTAATCCTCTATATACACGTCTTATTCTCCAAGTATATGCTGAATCTAGTGGTCGAATTTAACTCGGTATTCCACCATCCCATGATCGTGTATATCTGGTCGTGCCCATGTATTATGGTCATGCCCATGTACCCTATCATTTCCAAGTACTAGGCTATGCTCGTGTACTCTGGTTATGCCTATATACCTAGTTGTTTCCAAGCTCATGTACCCACAGGGTACAGGTTAATCCTCCAGCACCGGGTCACACAATGTGTGACACATGTCACATGGTGTGTGATATTTTCCTCTATATGTAAACCCTATCACTACATAAGGGGGACTATATGGTGTGTATTCATGGGACTACATGTTGTGTAGTCATGAATTTTTTAAAAACTAAAAAATGCTTCATGCATTCTCCCATTCCTCCATCAACTATATATTTTCTTCTAATCTCTCTCATAGATTGTATATATAGTTTGATTGAAGATATAAATCTCTAGTGGCCAGATTACATCCATCTAATCATCTTAGAAATCAATCCTTGTCACACTGTGTTGTTTTGGCATGCCAAAATGGGAAATATGGATTATCTATGTGATCTCATCCCTCCTATGATCAGCCACCTTATTATCTTACCTTTATCACTCTATCAATAACGATCCCAAACCCTTGGTATCGATCCATTTTTTCAATGAATGGTCATTAAAAGATCATATATCAGGTATTTGTTGAACTATAATACAAAGGAACTTCCTATGATGAACATGTGAAGAAATGGAAAATAAATTCACAAACCAAAAAATGGGAAATAATGATTATCAATATAATCTCATCCCTCTTATTATCATCCTCCATTATTGTCTCACCTCGATTGCTCCATCGATCTCGATCCCAAACACTTGGTATCAATCCGATTTTCATAAGAATGGTCGCACAAAAATCGAATATCAGGTATTTGTTGAACTCTCGACCAAAGGAATTTCCTTCAATGAACATGTGAAGAAATAGGGAATAAATTCATAAACAAAAATAGAGGAATAAACTACAGGGGTTGTTTGAATTAGAATTGATTTTTTTATTAGAATAATGAATTAAGATCCAACAATAAACTAACAAAATCAATTCCCCAATATCCTAGGAAGATAACCCAAACTTGTAAGCATGAATGACCTGTGAATCAATCGGTTGGTGGACGTGATTAATTTTCATCAAGGGATAATCAAATAGGGGAAATAAACCACACAAAAACACCCTATATCAGGTTTATATTTATCACTGATGAATAATGAGTCTATGTTTTCATCATTTATGAGAACCTTGAGATATGTTGGTGAAAATGATCCTTGAGAAATCAATCATGATCATTGATATGTTCTCATTCCCCAAGATATCCTTCAATGGTGCCTCTAATTCTAGGGTTATGAAAATAATCCTATGGATTTTCTATAACCATGTATTTATATTAGATAATCAGTTTAGGATTCTAATTAAACAATTAAATAAATATTTTTAATTTATTTAATTATTTATTCTACAGTTTCACTCAATACAAACACCCGATGCTGAAAATTATTATATCGCACCTAGGGTAAAACCCATATTTCAGACTCAATGGTGGTATCTAATTTTATATCCAATTCTCTATTCTAAATTTATTACATTATTTATGAAAATTATTCATATGAGATATAATATATTTAATATTTTTATTATATCAACATTGTGGCTCATCGGGCCTCAAAATATCATGTTATCTCAACACCTAGCTTTGAAAATATTCCTTAACATATTTAAAAGGCTTACTTGGAAAAGCCAAGGATGTTACACTCTCATCACCTTAGGTTTTTAATCCCAAAAATGAAAAATGATACTCAAAAATTTGAGGTTAATGAGCTCGCATCTGGGTCTCATGTTCCTAGGTGATCCCATGAATATTCTTATATTTCCACAAGACATTACCTAAGAGAATTTCTCACACAAAAAAGAACTTAACATATCAATCCTTGATCTCTAATAGGTACTCTTCAAAGGTAGTACCATCCTTAATATCTAGATCTCCCCAGTCGATAACATGCGATGAGTCATGTACATAACTCCTCAGTTGTGATATGTGGAAGACATCATGTATGTGGTCTAACTATAGTGGTAGGGCCAAGAAATATACCACATTTTTTACCCTATGTAGTAACTATAAAGGGCCAATTAATCTTAGAGATAACTTTCCACCCCATCCAAATCTTTACAATACACATTGAGGTGGGACCCTCAGGAACACATGGTCTCTTTCTGTTAACTATGAAGGCCTTCTTAAACATTCCTCATAAGACTTATATGTCTTTGGGAAGTCTTCATCACCTCCTAGATTATTTGTACCTTCTCTATCATAAATCACACCAACTTGGGGGCCATGAGTGATAACTCACCTAGATCAGTCTAATATAGTGGTGACCTATAGGATCTCTTATACAAGGCCTTGAATATATCCATTACAATGGTGTAATGTTAGTTATTATTGTAAAAAAAAATTCCAAGGGTAGGTGATCCTCCCAACTGCACCCAAAGCTCAACATGTAAGTCTAAAGCATGTCCTCTAGAGCCTAAATGGTTGGATCATTCTAGACATCAATCTGGTGGTGAAACTCCATGATCAAATGAAACTAATTCTCAATGGCCTCAAATAATCCTCTCTATAATCATGACATGAAGTGAGAATTATGGTCTAAAATGAACATTGAGGGAACTCTATGAAGCTAGACTATCTTCTTCATATAAAGGAATCTCAAACTCTCAATTGAACTCTACTCTCATATAGCTAGGAAGTGGGATGACTTGTTGAGTTATTCTATGATCACCCATATGGAATCATGTACTCTAGAGATTCATGGTATCCTCATAAAAACTTCCATAGATATACCATCTCACTTCCACTATGGAACCTCAAGGGGTTTAGTTAAACCTATTGAACCTGATGCTCATCCTTCAATTGATGATAAGTGAGGCATTTAGAAATAAATTATGTTACACACTTCATCATCTCTATCCACCATAAATGACATTGATGGTCCTAATACATCTTATTCACACCTATATGTACCTCCAAGGGGGGTATATGAAACTCCCTCAGAACCTCCTAATGAAATTTCATAGGTACCATAATCATTCCTCTCATTACATGATCCCTATATTTAGATAATCCATCAAGAGCATGTCTAGTGGATACATGAGTATACAAGGTCTCACTATTAGAATCTCCCTAATGATCCACCATAATACACTATAGAATCATTGGGTTAGCAATGATTGATTGAAGGTAAGTTACACCATCCTCGTCCATAGGGGAAAACTACAACAAGTCCAACTACTACAAAACCTTATCCAATAATTGGGAACAAGATCTCTTACTGAGAGCACCTTCCACCATGTTCCCCTTCCCAGAAGTATAGAATATATAAAATTCATAATCTTAGAGGAACTCTATCCATCACCTCAATATCAAGTTAATATCTTTCTATGATAAGATATACTTGAGACTCTTGTAGTTATACTAGATGATAAACCTATCACCCATAATACTTAGGGCGTAGACTACCATTACCAATTCTAGATCAGGGGTCATGTAGTTTTTCTTATGTGGTGTCAAATGTCGTGAACCATGGGAAATAATTGTCTTCCAATTCATCAAAACACAACCAAGTCTAATCCTTGAGGCATTGCAGAACACTACATACTCAACACCCTCCTCTAGAAATCTCAAGATGGGGGAACTCATAAAAATATACCACATCTCCTAAAAATACATCTATAACCTTTCTATTCACATGAAATTATGCCCCTTACTAGTCAAATAATTAAAAAGTGTTGATATCCTGGAGAAATTGGGAACAAATATCCTATAGTATCCTGAAAACCCAAGAGAGTTTTACACTTACATCACTCTCTTAGTTAGATCCCGACCTAGAACTGCCTCAATATTCACCGAGTCCACTGCTATACCCTCTGATAAGATGACATGAACCAGATATTAAACCTCTTGAACACAAAAATAATAGTTTGAGAGCTTCCCATAAACTTTATCTCTAGATTATATCCAAGTTATCCTTAATTATCTCTCAAGATCCTCCTTGGATTCTGAGTACACTATAATTTCATCGATGAAGACCACCACAAAATAGTTTACAAAAGGTTGAATGATCCAATTCATGAGTCCCATGAACACTATTGGGGAATTATTCATGTTGAAGGGTGTCACCAAGTACTCATAATGATCATAGAGGCATCAGAATTCCAGCTTTAGTATATCCATGTTTTATACTCAAAGATAGTGATAACATGATCTAAGGTCTATCTTTGAGAAAGATCTCACCACTCTCAATTGATTTAAGAGGTATTCGATCCTTGGTAGTAGATACTTATTCTTCATAGTCACCTTGTTCAATTGATGGTAATCCACACACAACCTCAATATCTCATCCACCTTCTTGGTGAAAAACATTGGGGTTGTCCAAGGTGACACATAGGGTCTGATAAATTATTTCCACTGTAAGTACTCCAACTATAACTATATCTCAAAAAGCTCCATGGGAGTCATCTAATAGGATGTTATAGATATTAGGGCAGTCCCTAAGTATAATTCAATGAAAAATTATATCTCTCGGTGGGGAGGTAAGACCAACACATCCTCTAGAAATACATCCTCATACTATTCCACCACTATAGGAAGCTGAAATACCATAGAATCTACTACTCCAAGGGTTATACTATCCAATTGATGAGTAATCATATATTCCATCCTACATATTATCCCATCCTTCTCTACCTGGTTCTCCTCCTCACCCATGAAGGAAAACCTCATTCTGTCACCATGAAAACACCACATCCTCCTCCTAAAACAGTCAATCTTGGTATGAACTATGGATAGATAGTAAATACCTAAGATGATGTTGTAGGGCCTCATAGTTTATACAAGGAGATAACATATGATTCTATCCCCTATAAGAGTAAACTCACACTATTGGTGGTAGTTTGGGATCATTTAATCCCATTCGGTCGGAGTATCCAAGCATAAGGGTCAAGCCAAGGGCTCAACTGGAATATCTAAGTCTCATATAGGTGTGGTGGAAAGAAAAGAGTGGCACACACTGATGTCTATCAGTACTACAAATAAAGTGTAGAAGACACGCATCAAACCTCTAATCATCCTTGGATCCTTAGGGTTATAGGCCTCTATGGCCTATAGTTGTCCTCATCCCTATCCACTAACTCTCTAATCCTAGTACGGACCACCTGGGGTGGTGTTTGCAATAAGTCAAAAAACCTACCACCTCCTGCTACACTCCCTAATCCTCTTCCACATATGATTCTTTATAGACCTCTTGGATCTTACTATTTCTCTACTTGGGTGGTCCATTGACCATCTCTCTATTATTTTTACAACAGGTCAGACAATCCCAAGTGAGGTGTCCCTAACCATTACAATAGAAACATTGTCGCTCTTAGGCTGACTAGAACCATCCTGATAGCCCTGATCCGTAGACCTTGTTTACTAGGATCATCTCTTAAAATACCATGAATTCTCAGATACCTATTTCTTTTATCAGATAATAGTTGTTGGGGTCTTAGCTCCTGTATTCCCATTGCCATCACCAACTATCAGCATCTTCTCACCTAGAAATATTTCCACCACTAAGGCTCTCTCAATCGCTCCATCATAAGTGGGAATGCAAATAGATATCACTAAAGCCCTGATATCTTAGTGTAGTTCATGATTTAAGGTTCATGATCATCAAAACATATCTCTAAACATATCCAAAGAGTATCAAAATAGCTTAGTGAACCTCAAAAAATACTCATCCACACTAATACTTCCCTACTGGAGTTGCAGAAGCTCTTGGATGTGTACCACTCACAACGTGGCGGGATAAAACTCCCCTCAAAAGATATTCTCGAAATATGACTAGGAGAGAGTCATATCATCATGTTTCTAATTCACCAAATTCCACTATCACCCAGTGGATCCATAAATAATAATCTTTTCTAGGACCATCATCTAATCTGAAGGTGTCTATATAAGGAAAAAAATGCAGGTAACTACCTCTATCATATACTCATCTACCAAGGGGTATATCTTTCCCCATAACTTGGGAGGTCACCACCTATAAAACTCATGGAATTCTCTCAACCTATACAAATCCTCATCAAGTACTTTAGAATCAATTTGGTACTCAATGGGTGGTGCAAAACTAGAAAACCACCTGGAGGTACCACCTCCTGTGCAGATCCCTGCATTGAATCCTTTTCACGAAGTAGATCATCATCATGATCTCATTGTGGAATACTAGCTGGCTATCTTTGTGGGGGAATCTTAAAATAAAATCAATATTTTCCTTGGTTAAATAGTATATTTGGTGAGATGACTCAATAAATACATGGAAACCACATCCCATTCCTATATCATGCAAGTACTAATGTTTTCCCTACAACCAGTGTCTATGTATACCGAGTCAACAAGAAAGTTATCATGGTCCTAGTGAATGGATATATCATCTACTACCCTAAAACTAGATTTCCTGGCCTAAAATACAAACTTGAAACACTTTAAAACTATTTCCATAAACACCAAACCAAACCTCAAATATAGACAATCTCTAAACTCTAGTCCTAAGATGAACTGCTTTGATACCACTCTATCACAAACTGACCCATTGGGGATTTATTGGATACCGAAAAGCTAGGTGTGACACTCCAAGACCACCTACAGTAGTCCAGGGTCTAGCGACTAGTGCTGATTCGGCATATCGCACACATGGGAGGCATTAGATTAAGGTATCTATACACACTCACACATCTTAAAATGATCATGAAATACTAAAAGTTAAAACAATAAATTTGATACTATAATTCATGAATGCATCTAAATCCTACAATCATAGTATGAAAAAAGTAATGAAGAATAAGGGAAAAATATAATCCCACAAAAACTATGAAGAGTCCAAACTTCTCAGAAGGAGGGGACGACTATCAATTTAAACTCCTGGTAAAACCATGTTTAGTCTATCTCACTATGCTCCACCTACTCATAGTCCTCCTAGTATATCATCAAATGAAATTTCATCTTTGTAAGACATGATATATGAGGGAAGAGACGATATAGGGTTGATTATAACAATGCGCAGTATAACACCCCAAAATCACTAAACATAAGCATAAATTGAGTATTCATCTCATCATAAGGTATATCGATAGTATATGATACATAGCAATAGAAACACAAAAACTATATATACTCACAATATACTCTAAGTCTCAAAGAGGTCTTAACAATACTTCCAGCCATAGGATTCAGCACAAGGCTTCAAGATAATGCTATTCTGGGTGAATCCACTCCATGATCAGTGATTTCACTAATAATTCTCATCTGATAGGTCATTCTCATCAGGCCTCACCAAATAATTACTCACTAGATCCCCAAATATCTTGATACATTAATAGGGGATCACAAATAAGGTCGTTGGGGAACACCACAAACCCAATCTAGAATAACCCACTTGGTAGGGGATCGCATGCCCATGTAATAAGGTCATGGTGATTCCTCAAACCCCACCTAGGAAAGATGATACAGTAAAGGATATCATCCCATACTCATGAAGGGAGTCTTGAAAACTCTATATAAAACTAACCCAAAGAGGGGATTGAAATCCTATGTTGAGGACATAATTCCAAACTGTACCCTCATAGAGATAGACCAAGGGAATACACCCAACTAATACTGGTCTAAACTGAAGAGACTAACAGTCTCATGCTACCCTGGAAAAAAATACATGGTGTGTATCGGAGGGTATATGGCATGTATTTTCTACACTGTATCTACTCGTGTCTCACCATATCACATGGCATATAATCCTCTATATATATACAAAATGTTCCCCTAGGATGCATAATTTATATAGGTCAACCAGCACTCGGCATGCTTCCATACCATGCTCATGTATATCTAGACATTCCTATATACTATGGTCATGCCCATATACCTCATCATGTCTGAGTACTAGGTTGTGCCTGTGTACTCTATTCATTCTTGTGTTCCTAGATATGTATATGACTATGTACCCCCAAGGTATATTCCAAGACATCAACACCAAAAAACATGTTGTATGACATGTGTCTCACACCATGTGATATTTTTATCTATGTGTCAATCCTAATATCATGGAAGGGGGGCTACACAGCATGTGTTCATAGGACTATACACTGTGTAGTCTGGAATTTTCTAGAAACTTAGAAATGATTCAATTTTTTCTCACACCTATGTCACCTATAGATCTAAAACTAATCACACTTAGATATTGTATATCTAGTTTTATCGAATCCTTTCATCAATGATGGCTAGATTCTGACTATCTAATACTCCTGTAAATCATTCCTCATCGCACTCTTCCATATCCACACACTAAAATGGGAAATGGGGATCATCGATCTGATCCCATTCCTCCTTTGATAATCCACCATCATCTTTACACATATATCTTACACATATCATGATATTTAACCCCTAATATCAATCTGTTTCACCAAATAATGGTCATGAAATGATCAAATACCGAGTATTTGTGAAACATCTAGTAAAAGAAATTTTCAGCAATAAATGTGTGAAGCAATATGGAATAAATGAACCAACTGAAAAAGTGTAATGAACTTCACATATTGTTTGTTTTGTCCTTGATTTTTTGTTTTTATAATAATTAATTAATAACCTATAATAAACCAATAAAATTAATTCCCCAATATCCTAGGAAGATAACCTGAACCCAGAAACATGAACGACCCACGAATCAATCTATTAGTGGATGTGATTTGCATTCTTCATGGGATAATCTGAAGGGGAAAATAAACCATATAAAATAATTTCCATACCTAGGGTTTGGATTTATCACTGATAAATAATGAATCTACATTGTCATCATTAGAGATATCCTCAAGCTCTTTTGACAAAAATAATCCTCAGGTAATCGATCACAATCCTTGATCTATTGGTGTTTTCCAAGTTCTCCTCCTATATATCCTCTCTCGATCTTAGGTTTATGTGACCAACCCTAAAAATTGGATATAACTTTATATTTATAGTGGATAACTAGGTTAGTCCTTTAATTTAAAAATTAAATAAATATTTAAAATTTATTTAATTATTTTTTCCATAGTGGCACTCAAGGAAAACACCTAATTCCAAAAAATATTATTTCATGCCTAGGTTAAAACCTACATTTTGGACTTAACATAGGTTTTAAGATTTTATATATGATTCCATGTTTGTGGTTTGTTCAATTATTTCTAAAATACTATGCATGTATGATATAATATATGTAATATTTTTATTATATCAATATCATGGCTCATCATTCCTTAGAATTTTGCACTATCTTAGAGCCTAGATCCAAAAATATTCTTTAATATATTTCAAAATCTTATAAGTAAAAAAATAGTGATGTTACAAAAATATTCCTTTATTTTTAAACTGAATGAGGTCATCATGATCAATAAATTTTAAAAATAAATATTTTCTACTTGGCATTAAATTCAAGATATCTTACATACTTCTAAATACAAGCTCTAAGTTTTCAATGAACTCTTACCCTTCACTCTCATAGATGAACTTAGTCCTTATGAGAAAAAAATAATAATCTCACTTTTTAAAACTCAAAACTTTCTTAAAAAAATATTTTTCCTTTTAGAAAATCAAAAATAATAACTTTACTAGGTAATATATTCCTATCTAAATCAACATTTTTACTTTGATTTAAAAAATTAGAGGATGAACCAGTTTTTATTCTCATTGTCTTTCTGATTTAACTAATTCACTCAAAAACAAAGAAGCTAGGGTTTGGTCTAAACAAGATATAATTGGATCAAGGTTTAAAATTGATTTGACCTCAATTTAAGGACCAGTCAGTTCAAAAATTAAAATATAAACCATTGGAATATAATGTACACATATATAACTCATTACATATGATTAAACAAAGAATAAAAAATTCTATGTAAGAATAAAAATAATATTTTTGTAAGATCTAAAAAAATACAATTACAAATATAATATTAAAAAGAAATAACAATAATTTAATAATATAAAACACTTAACCTCATAAATATTAAAAAACTAAACAAGTTTAAAAATACAATATAAATTGAATAAATTCACTTATAATAAAAAAACCAACTCACTCTTAATAAAATAAAATCTATCGTAAGTGAGAGGATTTGTGAAAATATTTTCTAACTATTTTAGTGTTAAAAAATTTGAGATAAATATCAACTTGTTAAGAGATATATCATATAAAATAATTCCCTATGTAAATGTGAATTATTCAATAATAACTTTTATAATTTTTATAAAAGTTGATAGTGCTAGTGTTATCACATTGAATAGTAACATGTTCAAAATTAAAACCAAAGTCCATAAAATTCTGTTTCATCCATTACTCTAGAGAACAAAAATGCCCAGCTATAACATATTTATCTTCAATTTTAGATATTGAAACAAAGATTTATTTTTTACATGACCAAGAAACTAAAGATACTCTAAAAAATAAATTTTCCAACAGTATTTTTTATACCTATCCTATATTTTCCAAAATATATATCCAAATATGAAAAAAAAAATCAAAAATAGAGTTTTTAGGAAATAAATAACTAATAAAAAAAATTAATATACCTTGAAATACTTATAAAATAATTCAAATGATATTCTATAGTATTAGCGTAAAACCTAACATCAATACACACAAAAAAATATGATGTTTGGTACACTTATAGAAAGATATAATAGTCTCCTAATTATTCCTCCATATAGCTTATTATCAAATTGTTTCCCAGTTTTATTCATGTAAATCCTAATATTGAAAATCATAGGAGTATAATATAATCTTTTATATTCAAGTCCAAATTTATTCAATAAATCCTATATATTTTTTCTTTGATAAAAATATTCCCAAATTCAATTTTAAGGATTTGAAAACCAAGAATGAAATTTAAATAACCCATCATTCCCACTTCAAACTCATGTTATATGAGTTTAGAAAATTCATTATATAACTTCTAGGTAGTTGGACCAAAAACCACATCATCAATATATATTTGAACAAGAAAAGTATTTGTTATTGAATTTTTCATAAAAAAATTTGCATATGTATTTCTTACAAAAAATATAATTTGATAAATGAAAATAACAATGCATTTCATATCAACCTCTAAGTCCTTGTTTGATCCCATATAAATCTTGGAAATGTTCAAAATAGAATTTGGAAAAAGGATTATTTTTAAAACTATGAGGTTTTTCAACATAAAAATCCCCCAAAAGAAAACTATTTAAAAAATAAAATTAAATATAAATTTTAAAAAAATTAAAATTCTTATAATATGTATAATAATGGAGGAACCTAATGGATTCTAATGTAGCAATTGGTGAAAAGTTTCTACAATATCTATTCCTTACTCTTGATTATAACCCTTTTCAATTATTCTAGTTTAATTTATAGTAATCATACCATGATCATAAATTTTATTCCTAAGCACTCATTTAGTTCTTATAAAAGTATAGTTAAAGGGTATCTTGACTAACACCCAAACATTATATCTCTTAAATTGATTTAACTTATCCTATATAGTTATAACCTAAATTTTATCACTCAATGCTTTATATATAGTTTTATATTTATGTTTTGAGATAAATGTAAAGAATTAAACTATATTTTGAGTAGTTATTCTAGTCCTAAAACATTCATTTAAACTACTAATCATATAATATAAAGGATGATATTTTAAGGATCTAGGTTTTCTAGGTAGTTCACTATTAGGTTCTTCAGTTTATAAATCTTCAAGACTTGGGTTTACATTAAAATATTCATTTTCATTATTAATTTTAGTTTTTATTGTAGTATGAAGTCTCAATTTATTAAAATATTCATTAATATAATAAATAGAATTTTTCTTGTAATTAAAATGATATATTTCTTTAACTATCACATGAACAGATTCTCTAACTATCCTTAAGTTTTTTAAATATATATATAATATTTAAATTTTTTTGAATTACCAAGAATGATTCCTTCATAATCCATTGAATCAAATTTACTATGATGTTTCTTAGTATTTAATATATAAACATTACATCTAAAAAAATTAAAGTATCAAACTTTTAGTTTACTTTAATTTTATAAATCATATAGAGTTTTATTTAAAATGTGTCATATTAGAACTCTGTTTAGGGCATAGAATGTTATGTTAATAGTTTTATCCAATAAATTATTAAGTAAGATATATTCACCTAACATTGTTCTGGTAATTTATTATAATGCCTTATTTATTATTTCAATAACATAATTCTATTTGTGTGTTCTTAGAGTTGAAAATTTATGATTAATACCATTATTGTAGTAACAATAGTTAACATCATGACCTAAAATTATCCATCATGGTCACATCTTAAATTAAAAATTTTGATGAATTTTTTATTCCAAACTAGTTTTCAAAAAATCATGAAGTTAGAACTAAATTCACTTTTAAACCAAAAAAGTAAAACCCATGTTAATCTAGAAAACCCACCAACTAAAAAAACATTCCACAAAGGCTTTATATTCAAGTAGGACTAAACAAATCCATATTGATATGTTCCAAAGGTCTAGAAGTTGATATCTCATTTATTATTTTAAGAGATGATTTATGTTATTTTCCAATTTTACATTCATCACATAATCACTTTTCATACAATTTTAATTTAGTTAAATTATAAATAACATTATTCTAAAAAAAATTCTCATGGACTAAACATTACAATGTCTAAGTCTTTTATACCAAATACAAGATTCATTAATTTTAGTATTCAACCAATTAGTATGTTTCCACACAATAAGAAATATCTATTCATAAACATTATTATCTATTGGTGATTTAAATCTAATAATATTTTCCTTAAAAATAGAATAATAATTATTAGAAAAATTAAAAGTATAACTATCATCAAAAAGTTGATAAATAATTATTAGATATTTTTCATAACCCTTCAATATATATAATTTTTTTATTAGAACAACTTTAGATTTCCAATTGATCTAACTCTAATAATTTAACTATTTTAATTATCTCCAAAAGTGACATATCTACCTTCTATATTTGATAGATAATAAAATTTTAATAAATCACCACTCTTATTCCTTGAATAATTGTTATCCATATACCACTTTACTTTTTTTTCAAGAATATTTCCCTATAAAAAATATCAAAAAAAGTTGTTTTGGTAACCATATACATTTGGGTCCAACTGTGTTATCAATTTAGGATTTAGGAATCCAAATCCTATTTTATCAAAAATTTCAACCTTTATAGTATATAAAGCATTAAAACAATATATATGTTTAATACCATATAATTGAGGAAATATTTAACTAAATTTATTATCATAGTGACCATCAATTTCTTAATTAAAACAAGTAATATTAGCCATTAATTTTTTATTAGAATATGGAAAAATATTTTATATACATGTTTGGTTTTTAACCATTTCATTCAATACCTTGTTAATTTTTAGTATATTTTTAACTTCCATGAATTTTAATTAGGTATTACTCCCCTAGAGTAAATTTTGAGTATCCAATGTTAAAGTAGAGATTTCATATAACAATTTTTCAATCAACTATCATTATAAGAATTGCGTGATTTAGATTTAAAAATATTATATTTTAACTCAAAAATAATTTTAGATAAGATTAATTTCTAAACAAAAAAAAGATCTTATGAATTTTTAAGTGATTTATGTTATTTTTCAAAGATTATTATTTATCATCAATCAAGGAAAAATAATCATTTAATTCATCAAAATAATAATCATAAAATTTAGGTATATGTGAAAAAAATGAGTGTAACCCTTCAATCTAATCCAAAAAACATATTTTAGCTTATTGATTTGATTTCTTGGATTTTGAATCAGAATTTGATATGTCACTTTAGTATTTATAAGAACTATAGGTTTCTTCAATTACCTTATTAAATTTATTTATATTATCTAACTCCTATAAGTTTTTCTTTTAGGTTTATTCTTCTTTTTGAGTTATGGAAAATTAGGTTTGATACACTCAATTTTATTACAGTCTTAACACCTAAATTTCATATAAGTTTTTCCATTTTTATTGAATTTATTAAAATATATTATGAATCCATTTATTATCCTATATATTTTAAACTTAATTTATAATTGATCATGTTCATCGCCAAATTTATAACTACTAAAATTCCATTCATCAAATGAGTTATAAAACATTTTTTTTAATCGTTAATAGTATTAACTTTAAGAGAATATCTTTACTTCCTAATAAATTTATGATCATATAACACATATTACATTTCAAAATTATACATCATTATACAACCTATAAAATTTTTCATTATCAGATCTTTGATAGGATTATACAATCTAATAGGAATTTATATATAACTCTATCTAACATGTAATAATCTTAATATTTCCAAATATTGATCATATTATGGTACCGAAGCTCCAAAGAAAACAAAAATTTTTACTATTTTATTCAGTATTATATTCATTTGAGTAATTATTTCACCGTAAAACATTTAAATTTATTAAAATATTTCTTGTAAATATAATATCTCAATTGTCTTATAGTATTTTTTATTTCTTAAGAAACAGTGATAGTTTCCAATATTTCATAAGTAGTTTCACAATGAGAAAGTATTTTGAACTCATCAATAATTAAAAAAATGATAAAATTTATAGATTTGGAATTAAAATAAAATTAATCTTTCTGATCTGTACTCCATAATTCAGGTTCTCTAGTAAAAAAATTGTAAGGTTTCACAAAAATTATGTGAACATTAAAACACAAATTTTTAATATAAATTTCAATAATTTTTTTCATTTCCCATAATTTGTTTTATTGAAATATGGTACTATAACCATATAAATTTCTTCATTAGGATAATCCATAGTAAAAAATAATATATATACCTTTAAACTTCAATTAACTACTATAAATAAATCAAAATTATTTTTGTAAATACCAAATTTTGTCTATGTTTTATATAATATAATGAATAGTGTGGGGGTGAATTAATTTTTTAACTTTATCCATTAAAAACATAAAACTTCTAAATTTAAACTAATTAATTTATTCTATGCTCTTTTTAAATTATATATTAAATGTAAAATAATACGAAATAAATATAGATAATGTGAGAATGTTTATTGTGGTTTAAGGTAACTAATAAAATACCCCACTCTACTCCAATAACACCCAACATAGGTTTAGTGATTTTATAGAGATCATTTTGGTGGGGTATTCAATGCTAAGTAAAAGAAATTGTAACTTAGTGCCTTTAAAAGTAAAATATATTTCAACCAATATCTTTACATAAAGATCATCCCTCAATCTCACTAACTCATACTTAATATAGTAAGTGTGAACACAATGATAAATAAAATGAATTTAGTTTGAACATAGTTGAAGAAAAAATTATAATAAGGTGCAATTGTCAAATTATAACAATATTATTTAGAAAATTAATATTAAATGATTTTAAGCAGTTTTAGATTTGATATGTAGCAACCATTGATCTTAAAGAAATGGATAGCTTTTATTTTAACATGGTATCAGTAGAATAATATTCAAAATCAATTTTTTTATTTAAGATAAATCATGAATTAGAAAAAAAAATAGTATCTAAAGTATTTCTACATTTCATGTCTTAGTAATTATATATATTTTTTAATTTGATATCTACATCATTTTAAAATAATAATTTAAATATTACATTTATTTAAATCAAGTCAATAGCTCCCATTAAATCAACTTAAAAATAAATTCATAGAAATATTCAAAATTTCAAAAAAAATATCTACATATATCATAGCCAATCGTATTTAAAAATAATTAACTTTCAATAAATTCATTCCAAAATATGTATAAATAATCTTATTTTAATCCCTCATGTAATGTAAATATCTAAATAGATGAATTGTGTAATATTAACTCCACATTTCTTAAGTTCACATATAAATTAAACTTTATTTGATCTCATGTAATAATAAATCATTATTTATATAACATTAAACATTGAACATAACTATTTGCATATGATTTTTTAATTTGAAAAAAAAAACACATATAAGATTAACTTTTGATTTTTACTCCTCTTGTATAAATAATTTATTTCTATATTAGTTTTTTGTACTTAGAATATTTTATACACATAAGAGTAAATTAAATATTAATAAATATTATCATAAACCCTAAAATACTTCAGATTAATTTCCTAAAGATATACCATAATAATTAAAATAAAAAATTATCATTCAAATACTCTTAATAACCTTAATAAATAATTTTTTACACACATAAATTCATTAATGAACCAAAAAATGTCTTTTATGATCATTATAAATTAAGATATGTTTAATTTAAAATAGAACAAAACAACTCTCTAATAATATGATCACATAATAAATTGAAAGGATTAAAAGGAATGATTTAAATAATGGTAACCCTATTTAAATTTCAATAATATTTTTATACCATTGTTAATATCAACTTTAAAACTTTTAAATTTAATATTGTATCTTAAATATTATTTTTCAATTCAGTTTTCAAACTTTTAACTCGATCTTATCCACTTCATATCATATTATTTACCTTCAAGAAATGAATCAACATTCCACGATTATGAGAGATTAATTAACTCATTATTATTGAGTACTAATGTTGTCTAAAACCATTAGTAAATAGGATTCTATCTAATCCTTTCATTATTTTTTGATCTATGTCCCAAGCGGGGTCACCTAATTCCTTAAATTGCATGTGTCTTCCTACTCTTCTCTCTCACATTATATTTATATACTATAATAATCATTATATTACTTTTTATCTCTAATATTCATGTATTATTCCATTATATCAATGTCTCTCTCGCACAATGACTTCATAAATATGGAAGTCAACTATAATACAATAATTAATAAGGAATGGTATGATAGATATCCCTCTTCTCTCAAAACTATTATTACCCATAAAAAATGGGAAAAAATTCTCTATAAAATGATAATCCATTACCCTATCACCCAAAATTTTATTAGAGTTATTTACCATTTTTAATCATTTTACTATTAGGGAAATCCATGTTTAACATTTTTAATTAGAGTTAAGTGTAAAGATCATGACCCAAATACCTAAATATTACTAGACCAAGTTACCAAAACACCTTAAGTGCACCTACTGATCACCATAGGCTGGTATAAATGTTGAGGGGTGAATAATACTAATGTTCCCTATGGTTATCTCTCTTTGAATCTAAAATAAATAATATATGATCCATTTCAAAATCATTGTATTCCCTTTTGATACATAATACATATAAAATAATATACGGTTGACCATCCATGAGGTGTTTATTTATCATGTTACCTAAATATCAATAAATTCAAAAGTTATATATACTTACAATGTCATGAAACCAAGAGATCAAACATTCATATAATCAACAGAATAAGTATAATTAGGTAAAATGGTTTATACATATACTAAGTGATCCAAAAATTCCCTAAAGATATATAATAGAAATTTACATGTATGAAAACTCATATGTAGACATATGGGGTTAGCCTCCATATCATTTCCCTATCTATATATATAAATATTCAAAATACACTTTCTAAAATCCATACTCTATATGTTACGGTCTCTCATGATATGGGGAATTTCCTTTCCTTATATCAAGTATAAATGGGCCTACACACACCCCATGTTAGGACATATGTAGTTTCTGAGTATAATATAGAAAGTAGACAATTACCACTCCACCCCTAATATATTATAATAAACTAATGTTTTTGTAATAGTATGAAAATATAGAGTAATAATCAAAATAACAGTCAAAATTCTATATCATAAATATCATACATGTATATAAGTGATAGTGTGTAATACCTCATCTAAATGGTTCCATACATAATTTACCTACATAAAGACTAAGATTGGAAACTAGGAAAAATTAGTATAAAAAATCTAGAGTGCAATACCCATCCCAGTGAAAGGAAATCATATGTACAAAGTTAGGTAAATATTGCATCTAGACCATTTGGGAATAGAGGAAAATGTATACTATGTCAAGGTATTACAAGACTATCTCATTCCATCAATCTATTTTTCATCATGAGGAGTACCACCCAAAGATTTATATAACTAATCTATACCTTTACTATCATTATTTATAATTATACATGAATAATTTTAATAAATCAATGACGTCAAATATAAACTAAGTAGTCATCAATCCCTAACTTATTTCAATAGTTCATTTATTATATACTGAAATTTTAATTTATACTATAGTGGATATCATATAAATCCAATGATTAAATAAATTTTACAAACCACTTAACATGAATAACATATAAGGAATAACATACTAGAAATAAATTATAAAACATGACATGTATATGATAGTAAATAAAATATAATATGATCAACTCAAATCACATTAACCAAAAAAATTATAACTTTTACAAAACAATTTATGGAAAACTTTTTTAGTTGAAAATAGTTCAGAGTATATTAAATTTATTCATACTCACACTATTGTTAGGAAAACTCTTTAAGAGTGTGTGAGGTGGAAATATCCATCTATATAAATTTGTGTATAAATATCCTTATATATCTAGATAGAGATTATAGTTCACTACTAGAAAAATTGTACTAACCTAACATAAAGTAGATTTAGGGTTTTGAATCATTTCCAACAATGGAGGAAAGTCTAGAAAGTAAAATAAAATGCTTACCTTAAATTTCCCTAAGACTAAATCACATATAAGTTAGACATAAATAACTATAAAGGAATCACTAAGTTTTAGAAGACATTTATTAAGATAAAGTAGTATTGAACACACTTAATTGAAGAAATTTAATAGAAGATAAGATTAAAGTGATTTTCTGTCATCACCTTGCTAAAAATGACCTTCTAAAGCCACTTGGAAGTGACCCAAATAAGTATTGTGGATGTATTTACTTAAGTTCAATGATAGGAAAAGGATATATACCTAAGAAGGCCTATAAAATACAAATGAGGATATTTCTTAACTTATTAGTGCTTGAGGGATTAGATTTTAGAATGAAATGGCCACACTTAAGTATAAATTTTTTATCTCTCCTACATACCTAATGTCATCCTTTGGGAACCTGGTAGATCTAAAAGTGTTAACATAACCCACCAAACTCCACTTAATATGTTGTAAAAGTACACTAAGTACCTAGTGTTGTCCCAACACCATGGTCCCCCTTTTCCTCCTCATTACATCTTGTCCTAAATTCATCTAACTCCCATATTAAACAAAATTAGACTAAAAGGATTTAAAATAAAAAAAATAAGGAATAATACTAACCCAAAAATTTTAGTTTCATTACAAAATCCCTAAAATTTGGATTATCATCCTCAAGAAGATTCACCTAGATTCCTAAAGGAACAATTTTGGCCACTAAATCTTCATTTTAGTTTCTTGTTCCCACGTATTATATTTAATATTTCTGTACTCCATCATATTGAAACTAGAGGAATGACATTTCATTGAAACACGTATTCACTCTGTTCAATGACAAAAATAGGTTTATCCCCATAATATTCACAAATTCAAGTTTTATATCTTCATATCAGACCACATGCATAAAGTCAAGTATATATTTTCTTAGTTGTGAAACATGTAAAGTGATATATGTGGAACTTAACATAATAGGTACGGAAATATGATAATAAATTTCTTTAACTCTTCATAGTATTTAAAAATTTCCAAAAAAATCAAAATTATATTTCTTTGTTTTCCCATAATTCAGTGAACTAACCTCAGTGACTCCCAAAGAAAAACATGATCACCAATTTTGAACTCTAAAGGACATCTTTGATGGTCTTCATATGAGTTTTATAGAATTTTAGTTATCACTAGTCATTTTAAAATATTTTTACCTTCTCTATACTTTCTTGGTAAATACTAATCTTGATAATAGATGATTTTCTTATTTTTATCCAATAAAAAGGATAATGATAAGGCCTACCATAGTGGGATTCGAAAGGGTCTATTTGAATCGACAACTAGTAGTTTTTGTTATAGTAAAATTACACTAATGAAATATGATCTTACCCTGACACATCAAATTCCAATATACATTCCTATAACATATCTTTTAGGGTATAAATAGTTAATTTGTATGTTCATTAGTTTGGGGGTGAAAAGTGATGTGTAACTTTACCTGAGAATCTAAATCCTTATATAACCCTTTCTAAAACCAATAAGTGAACCTTGAATCCCTATAAAATATTATACTAACTATTATACCATGAATATTAACAATCTATCTCATATATAATTTTCTTATATCATCAAAATAATAGTAATCCTTAGTAAGTAGGAAGTGAATTATCTTAGTTAGATTTTCATCAATCACCCAAACTATATCCTTGCCTTTAGAAAATATTAAAAGGCTAGTTATAAATATCATAGTAACTTTGTTCCATCATAATATTGGTGGAGTAATTTGTTTAATCTCACCTAAAAATCTTTGATGTTCTATACTCACTATTGACAAGTGAGGTATTTGGAGATGAACACTATGACATCCTTTTTCATACAAGGCCATAAAATTGGTGATAAATATCATGATACATTTTTGTGACTCTATGATGTAAAACCTATCTAGATGCATGATATTTATTTATTATATTCTCTAATAGACCAATAAACATTGAATTCCTTCTATGGATATATAAAAAAATATAAATCTTAAAACAAACCATCAAGGATACCCCCACCACAGAGTGTCTATTGAATAACATTACAATCTTGGTCACACATATGAGAGTCCTTGGTGTGTTCCATAATAGATAATGTAATATTGATATGGTATAGATTTATCCCACTTTTATCTCAATAAAATATTGTTGGATTTTATCCATAAGATCCATTAGCCTCTACTCTTACTTTTCTTATTACATCCTTTGTGGGTGGATTTTCATTCTAAGAGCATCAGAAACCAAATTACCTTTCCCAAGAGCATATTATATATCAAAATAAAATGATTGGAGATATTATAATTAGTGAATATACTTGAGATTAAAATCTCATCATAAAAAATATATATTTAGGACTTTCACAATTTGTAAATATCATGAAGTGCTCACAAAATAAATAGTTTCTCCAACACATTAAGTAATGAAAAATTATAATCAACTCCAAATCATGGGTAGGATAGTTTCATTCATGTGGTTACAACTGTATGGAACCATATTCCACTATGTGATGATCCTATATAAAAACACAACTGAGACCAACTAAATAAGCATCACAATACCCCTTAAACCCTTCACTTAGGTGAGGTAATATTAGAATTAGGGTAGTAGTTAACCTTTCTTTAGATTTTATAAATATACTTTACATCATTCTAGCTATATAAAATTTTTTCATTTATTTTTTAGATCTATTAATGGAGAAACTATTTTGGATAAAACCTAAATAAAATGGTGAGGATATCCTATAATATTGGTAAAAATTATGATTTCAATTATATTTAAATGGAATTTATAAGAAATTTACAATTTTAACTTTTTATGATATATTAACATGCCAAATTTATAAATCGCATGCCTTAGGAACACGAATTCCCATATACAGAATAAACATTTTAATAGCTTGGAATATAATTGGTGTTCTCATAAAGTCTCTAAGATAATATGAATATGTCGATCATACGCATATTGAGATTTAGAATATACAATGATATCATCCACAATGGTTATAATAAAAGAGTCTAAAAATAAATTAAATATATAATTAATTAATTAAATTAACATAAAGAGAGAATTAGTAAAAAAAAGGTGCTACTATTCCAAAATTACCACATTGCCCTTACCTGATGGTGATGATATCTCAAGCATCATTCAATCCAAAAAAACCACTTTTATGCTATAACTGGTTAAATAAACCTTCAATTCTAGGAAATCGATAATAATTATTTATTATTATTTAATTTAACTTATGATAGTCAACATAAGTACATAGAATCCCTTTATCCTACTTTGTGAAAAGATTTGGTCCACCCTAGGGAGAAGTGCACAGTCTAATAAACCCTTTTCCCTTAAGGTCCTCCAAATAAATTTTCAATTACCTTAATTTAGTTGGTTCTATATGATATGAAGAAAACTATATAGGTTTAATTACCATTAAAATATCAATATTAAACTCTACTTCCTTATTAAGAGTAAATCCTATAAAACTAAAAGGAAAACATCAGGATAATGATCTAATACATGAGGTAAAATCTTCTATTCTTTAGTTTCAAATACTTTAGAATGAAACTAGTCATTTCAATAGTGACCTCTTCCACTTCCCCCTGATTAAGACCTGTTAAAATATCTTGAAACTCTCACTCTCTATAAAGAGTATATTGAGTACCAGCTAGAGATTAGAAAGACACCCACCTACTAAAACAATTAATATAAGGTTGATATTGGGATAACCAATTCAATCCTAAAATGATATCAAAATAATTCACATTAATAATCATCAAATCCCAAAATCCCATAATAATCCACTACTAAATCATAATATAGACACCTCTTGTTTTTCTCTATTATTTTCTATACATTAGTATAAAAACTCATAAATAAATGAGATACTTTCACTTTAAAGAGAGATTCTAATTGAATAGATATAAAATAATGAGAAGAATTTGTATCAAATAAGGAGAATTATAAAGTATAAGATGATATAATAGTACCTCTAGTTGTATAATTACCCTATCAAACATCAAAAGTAGATTTCTTTGTGTCGTGCATCCTTCTCAAACCCTTGAATTGGATCTAAAGAGGTAATCCAAGCTCAAATGAATATACAGTAGTTATAATTCCCTGAGTACCATGCCAACATCCTTAATCTGATCTCTATAATTTGGTCAACTACCTCTCGTAGTATTCACAATTGATAGAACTCGTGATACTTTGGATGGATGGGGTTGTTTCCCAAAACATTCTAATTCACTTCTTTTACAAAATCTATAAAGATGGTCGCACTAACTACGTGAATGGAACTAATTCACTTTGAAGTATAGTTTGGCTTAATACAGTATAGTTACCCACATTTATGCCATTATATGGGAGGTATTATCAATATAGGAGATTAAGTAACACTATTTATTTGTATTTCCTAGAATGATCCACCTCTACTCATCTCTTCCCACTATCATTTCTAAATATTAGAGGAATTATCTCATATAGTTAGACTAGGTAATGAGATACTATGCTCAAGCCTCCCTTGGATCCCATTTTAAAAAGTAAATCATTCTTTACTACTTCAAATAATAATGACATATTAAAGATAATAACTTGATTCTTCAATGGCCCCTTCAAAACCATTTTGAAATGACTCGCCTTTGATTTCTAAAACCATATTATTTATGAAATGAAGAAAATTAAATCTATAAATTTGGTAGCATATTATAAGTGGTCATTAATCCCTACCTAATATCCATGAACTCTCAAGAATTCACCCATATTAAGGTGAATATTTAAAACTATTCAAAGAATAATTCTGAATAATTCATCAAAGAAATCCAATGATCTTTTTATCCACAAGAGTAACATCCCACCATCTATGAGCAATCCCTTTTACCATGAAGGTAACCAACCAAACCTGGTGTTTCTATGGAGTTATAATTATCTAAAATAAATGGTGAATTTTATCAATTCACACATCTAATCTTTGTGGTGATACATCACCCCAAAAGTTTAGAGAATAATGGAATTGTAAATTTCTCATGATATCGATTTTTGTGGGATCCCTTCAAGGAGATTGTTCACCAGTATCCCATAATGTTTTACTAATCCCTTCCAAGACTTAATTCTCAAATACATTCCTAGATATAGGTTCATTATTATATACTCCTTCATGCATGGTTATAGGTGGTTGTCTAGGAAACATACTTTATAATGAAGTTGATAAATACATTATAATCCTTTATTAATAATAGAAAACTCTATACTTAGAACTACATTGTAACAGTTGTGTTTACCAAACCCCTTCTCTCTCACCTTTCTATTTTTTACAAAACATTTTATACTTTCAAATTTATTTTAAAACATTTGTTATTCCCTTTTTAGAGCTATTAACATTAGTATTTTAACTAGTAATAACGATATATAAAACTTATGATTCAATTTAAATTTATTTTTGATTCCTAATAACATATTATTCACTAATAAATAAATAAGAAAATTTAATTTATTTATTATTGATGTTTCAATTAATATAAACTATAAATTTACTCCAACAATAAAATAAATATTCATGAAAAATAAATCATATGGTATATAATAATACCTTATGTGTTCCTACCTATCGATTTCTATCTAGGATTCATGAGACTCCAAAATATTGGACTAACCCAAAGAATAAATAAATATAGATCCTAGTCTACCCCAACTAACTCATTCTTACACCAAAATCATGTTGACTAAGTAAATTTATGGGTTACTTTCTAATTCATGATGATATTATCTTCTGGTTACTCATAAATCTCATTCCCAACAACCCTAAGTGGTATTTTATAACATTTTTTAATGAATGTGACCCAAATAATTGAACAATACTATACTAGGTTTCCACAACACCATAGATGCACCTTCCGATCATTAGAGGTTGGTATAAATTCTGAGGGATGAATAATACCAATATGGGATATGGTTTTCCATCTAAGAATCTAAAAAAAAGTAATATAAGATTCATGATATAATTTTTTCATAAACATTTGTGATATGGGATATATGAAAAAACATATAGATAACCACCCTTGAGGCACCTATTCAATGGTTACTTAAAGTGGGATTCATGAGACATCTTTATTCCCATTAGGAGTGGAAGAAAATATGAACTCCATGCCCAAGATCTTACTAAGATAAAATGATAGAATATAAATAATAAATTTATAATATATGTTTACCCTACTATATAATATTTTTATCTTCATCAACAGTGAGTTCATTTGAGTTCCCTCAGCAAAAACCAATGGGTTCTTACCTCTGATAGTATCCACCAGCCACTGGAATTACTGAATGCTTTGTAAGGACCTCTTTTCTTAAAATAGTGTGTTAGAACCACATCAAAGTAAAACAGAGAATCTAGTGTTTGAGATATCCATGGTTAGTTGATAATAATCTCACACATAAACAATGAATTGATTGAACTCCTTTATATTGGACATGCGTATTAAATACAAAGGTCTATTGAAGTTCATTTTAAGTGTTATTAAGTGTCCAAACATTTTATATCCCCTTTATTAATTAATATGAATGCTAAAACTTTAGCAATGTCTAGTTTATCTCTATACATTGTCTGATGATGTTTATCAAAATAAAGATAAATGATAATCACATTAGAATAATTGGTTGAATAGTATCTCATACCATTCTCATATACACCATTACATGTTGTTATATACCATTTCTAGACATTAACCACAGCATGGTGACCTTTAACAAACTAAGGTTAATGATTTAGTGCATATTTTTTAACAATATTCCACTTTCAATAAAGTTTTATAGACTTTGTATGAAACTTCACAACTTTATGAATCTATCCAAACTTCTTTGAACTTTATTATGATTATCTCTATAAAATTTTGGATAAGCACTTTGTATCAAAACTAATCCTCATTTAATTGTATGAAATAAACAATCTCAAAAAAAACATTAGTGCTACTCAATCTAAAATGGGGTCTTGAATAATCATGATCAAATATGCTCATATCTTCATGTGAATATGTAAATTGCAAGATGTATATTATAAATCATATACATTCTTATATAATCTAGTTGTCCAAGACATCAAGTTACCACTATATAGAACATGTCAATTTAGTATATTTCATATCATACATTTATAATTCTCTAAAATAGACTAACCAGTTTGAGTGAATACATCACATGTAGCTCATCCAAGTGGTTGAGTATGCCACATGTCTCTCAATTAATCATGTCCATTTGTTTCCTCTATCCAATTAAATAATGTTCATGAATTTCCTACTTATCTAACAATAAGAAAAATCTAATCTTTGTTAAACTCACATAATGACATGATCAATAGTAAACCTAACCACACCCTAATTAACTCATTCTCAAGGATGGAATAAGTATGGTATCAAAGTATGAAATTTCACATGCTAATCATCTTGTATACCTTATGGGATGAGTATTCATAATAATTATAAAAAATTATGCATATCAATGACCATGTTTCATTACAAGTGATATACTTTGTTAGGATAGAGTATATATATCACACCCTGACCTGAACCGTGTGTCACTGAGTGTTTTTTTAAATTAAATTAATTAAATTAAAATCAAAATAAAATTGAAATAATAAAAAAAATCCAAACGATCCTCCCCCCCCCCATTTGCCTCGCATGTCACCCCCCCCCCTCCTGTCACATGACGCAACCCCCCCCCCCCCCCCGATCCCCTCCAGCCATGTGCACAACACCCTGCTGTGAGCCCCACTTCCTTCGTCGCTTTCACCAGATTTATCTGAGTTTCTCGCTTGATTCATTGAGGTACGGTCTCTGCTCCCCTCTTCCCACATTTTTGGTGATTTTTCTACTCATCCATTACCCTGTCTCGTTTATTCGAAACCCTATGTCGTGGATTGACCAGTTTTTTGATCTTATTCCATTTTTAGGGTGTGAAGTGGGTCTCCTGGGACATCTTCGTCCGTGTTCCGTCATTCACTGATGAAGGCGAAGCATTTCGGTCTATTCTATTTCATCTACCCTAATTTTTGGTAGGTGATTCCATACAATAACATTTTTAGATGAATTTATTATGCTTGTTTACATTTATAAATGTGTTCTGTGGTTTAAATGTGGGGTTTAAAAGGTGATTTATAAGTGGTTTGTCATGCGATGTGATGGGGATGAATTTTATAAAGGAAAATGGATATGTTTTGTGTGAGTTTCTTAATGTGTAGTTTCATGAAAATGTTTTTATGGGTTGTTTGGTGGTTTTGGACCTTGTTTTTAAGGGAAACTAAGGTGCATATGATTTTGGAATGGGTTTTTGAAGGAAAATGAAATACTTGACATGTGAACTTGATTTGCACTTTTAAATATGAATTGTATGTGGTTCTAAATGGGGAAAGGCGTGTTTTAAAAATGATCATGGTTTATGTAAGGTTTTAAAAAGGGGATTGTCCCATGGATTTGGTTGGTCTTAATTGTTTTTTTTCTTATTTTTGTTAAAGGGGAATTTATAAATTGTGTAAGTGATGATAAAATCATTTGAAATCAGTTTTTTGTGTGAGTAAAATGGAAAATCAATTATTATTGGAATGTAGGCCTTTTTTACACTTTTTACTATGAGTTTTGAATTATTTAAATAATATGAAGCTAGTTTTGGAAATAAACTTGTTTTATGTGTGGGTTTTCTATATGTTAATTAAATTGTTCGGTGGCTCCTTGAAGAGTTGTACACACGTACATAGGTGTGTATATCTATATATATATATATTTATATCCTCCTTGTACATATTCTATCATGGAATGGGGAATATGTGTATTGGATTAAGGGGTCTATATATATATAGAAGTGTATGTGTGTGAAATTGTGGGGTGATCTTCATCAAAGGTTTCGGGTGCCGAATTATTCATCTTGGTCCACTCCCATTTTGAGGTAGATTTCCCTATGCATTAGCCTTTAAATTAAACAACTATTGATTTCTCGATTTTCGCACCATTATTAAATTCTATCTAGTAATATATGGTTGTTTCTAGTATAAATGTATGAATCAAAATAAAGTTAATTCCTCTTTGTGTTTGATTGCATGAAACTATTTTATTAAATCCGCATACCAAGTTTTTATCCAATTTCTTAGTTATCCTTTTTAAGTAAATTGTGGTTTTTAAATAATGGATTGGGTTGAAAATGTGTTTGTGTTGCTCAAATGGATTTCTTTAATGGGGTTCAAAATGGTTTTGAAATTGGAGGTGATGTTTATTTGATTCTTTGGAAATGAGTTGGTGTGCGTTGATTCTTTGAAAATGGTTTAGTGTTAAATGGTTGCTTGAGGCTAGTTTGGTGTTTTTTTAAAATAATTTTCTTTGAAAAACTATCCTTGGGATGAACCTCTTTCCTTGTTAGATGATGATGGAATGGTTGGTCCTCGGATGGGACTTCCCTCATGTTTTGTTGGTTTATGGAAATAAGGATAAAAGTCCCTTGGATTGATTCGGGGGTGACTTTTGTGTGCGTTACTTGTGTGTGATTCATGTATGTGTGATGGATTTCTCATTTAACAATGTTGGATCACCCCCTTATTATTCATAACATGGGAACCTAGAATAGAGAGTAAATTTTTGGTGAATTATTGCTTCAATGGTTTAGATTATGCACTAGCTAGTGGCCCATAGCAGGGGGATATTTTGTTATTATTTCAATGGGATTGGGCCCCTCAATCAGGACAGGTAGGGTGACGATTGGGTGTTTGGGTTTTATAATGTCACCGGGTAGGGCATGCCTTCGGGATGAGTCACATGTATAGTATGTTATAGATTATTCACGAGCACCTAGGTTTCACCCATGTCTACTAAAACAAAAAATTTGATGCATTGTTGGCTAGATACTCTTGAGTGATATTTCCCATTTCCCTTATTGTATGATGGTTGATCTTGCTTCTATAATAATGTGGATTATTGGCTAAAATGATAAAGTGTTTTCAAATGGTTATAGAAAAGGTTTTGGAAATCTTTTATACTCACTCTCTCATTTATAACTGAAATGTCAACTCTCTTTTAAAATGCATATGGTTCCTCCTCGGTAAAGAATATGGTTTTAAATGGTAAAAAGGGTAACATATAGTGATTTTATTTAAATGGAAAATTTTTGAAAAACTTACTTTTATATTTTGTAGTTCAAACCTGAAATTAATGATTCTTTTATTTAAAGGAAATGCATTTGGGAATAGATTACTTGGGTATGCCTACTGAGTTTTAATACTCACGTCTATACTTCATTATTTTTTTAGTCTCAATGCATGTCTCAGTTTTATCTCAATCACCATGGGTGATGTTGAGTCTTAGGATTGGAGAGTGACCCATGGGATCACGTGGAGTTTAGTGGTCATAAGGTTATGTTAGTTTTATTTTTCAATTATTATTTAGTTATTTTGTTTGGTTTCTTTATTTTGGGCTTCTCTTTTATTATTCCACTAATTTATGTTTATTTATATTGGGTGAAATTTTTCCCATCATCACTCTATTGATTCCCTTTTCACTTATCACCAGCCTAGGAGGATCGAGAACACCTCTTAGGCCTTATCGTTAGCCGGCTCAGGTGACCGGTTTTGGGTCGACCTAGGATGGTTCGTGAAAAAATGGTATCAAAGCATATTCCATTTAGAGGACCAAGATTTCAGAACACTTTTTTTTATTTAGGTTGTTAAGTTAGATGGAGTAGGACTATTGTAACTTGGAGTGTAGGTATGAGGGAGTGTCTGACCAACACTTTCTGGACCAAATCTTGAGTTACCATGTGAATTCTATGTTTTCTTGGTTTATTTAGTTCTTGTGGGTTGATTGGTATATGGGGAAATGAAATTAGAGTCGGGAAGGTTGTCTTAGTGATATTTAAGTGCCTAGAATTCCATGTGGAGCTAGGGGCATGGTTCTGAAAGACCCTTTGTGATAATGGTTTGATTGGAATATGGCTGCAAACTAAATGGCCAAGTCACCCATTGATGGCAACAAAGTTTGGCTGGCGGCGTGATGATAGTGGTGATATCTCTATTGAGTCCGCATGTTTTCTTCTTTGGATTTGTGTTTTGAAATTTTTAGTAGTGGTTCCTTGAATCTGAATGGGCGGGAATGAGGTAGCATTTTGGATCTTTTGAATTTTGGGTGTATATGAAACCACCACACTATTAGGATCCGCTCCAGATGAGGTTTAGAGCAGGAAGCATTCACCTGAGAATTGCTAATTAGATTTGGAAGTTCGAGAAGGTATGGTTTTGCCATCGGTATCGGGCCCGTGCAAACCCTTCACGGGACAGCTAGCAGAATGGTTATGTGATAGTGGAGGCTTTTCATCACGATGTAGTCGCTGGGGAGGATCAGATCCTATAGTCTTGATCTGGTTATCTTATTTTATGGTTTTAGTTGGATGTATTGTATGGTTTTTTTGGTTTCTCACTTTTTCCTCAAAAGTGTGTTGATAATAAAAAAATTAAGTTTCAGTCTAATTCACCCATTGACACTAGTTTCTATGGTGTGTTGTTTTGGATACTTTTGAGATTTTGATGTTTTTGAATCGTTTAATGGTAGGTTGATTTAATTTGTACTTAATGTTGGCTGGGATGGTTTTGGGTTGTTCTTATTTAGATTTTAAAATGATGTTTGGTTTGACAAAATGGTTATTGGTTTGTCAAAAATGAGGCTTCCAAAACCAAAACTTTGAATCCTTTGGAGAGTGAAAGGGGTTGTTTTGAAAATGGGATTCATTTTGGAAAATGTTTTGGTGTTTTTTGAAAGGTTTTTTGAAATTATAAATTGGAAAATTAATTTTTAATTTGGAAATGTTTTTTTAAGATATAGTGGCTTTAAAATTGGTTGGGGTATTTTTTTAAGTGGTTTTGAAAGTGATAATTTTTCTTTTATTTGACTCTTGGTATTTCTATGAATGCTCACATATATGTATATTAATTCATATATGCGTTAAGTGGATGGGTGATTGAGATATCATGGGAATGTATATATGTGAGGCTAAATGGAATACCAATGGTGGGTGTTTGGATTGTAAGGCTTGTTATGTTTTCTAAAAATGTTATTCAAGAAGGGAGGGAATTTCAATGCTTTAAAAAGTGGGAGAGTTTGATTATGCCTTTTGTGTTTGGATTTTTCCTTTTTGGTCCTTTTCTTTGATGTGTTTGAGGTGTGATTGAGATGATTTTTTTAGTTTGGGTTATTGATTTGAAAATGATATATGGAATTTTGATTCATGATATGTTTTTATTTCATTTCATGCTTACTATTTTCATATTACATACCCACTGAGTTCTAAGGGATTTTGGGAAGAATCTGCAGGTGGTTCTTTCATCATGTGTAGTTTGGTTGTCAATTCATTCTTTATACATTCGGTTTATTCATTTTGGATATGAAGCCTGGTGGTCCTCAATATCATGAGTTTGTCTAGATATTCTGAGAGTTGAACCCTCCCCATTTCTTTAGGCAGTTGGAACTAGGAAAAGTTGAGGAATGGGTGAAAAATATCAAGGTGATCTTTGTTCGGCTTGAATCTCTTAAACCTCTCAAGATGGATCTTTCCACCTTCACATTGGAAGGACTAATTCGGAAATGGTGGAAATCTGTTCTTTAGGCCGAAACGTAGAATAATTACTCATGGGAATGCTTTAAAGCCTTGTTCATCCAACAGTACATCCCTGGTGATGTGAAGATACTGATGGTTTCAATTTTTTATGGTCTCAAGTAGGGCGATTTAAAAGTTTTGTAGTATGCTAAGATCTTCACCGAGATGTTAACGTATCTCCCAAACCTTTTTAGTGATGAGTTTTTGAAAGATCAATTCATTGAAAGGGGTCTCTAATTAGAATTCCTTCAGGCGGTTCCTTTTTTCCCTGATGATTATGAAGAAGTCATGAGATGGGCTTTTCAAGTCGATTCCAATTTAGCTGTGTTTGGAGAGTTGAGGAGAGGTACAAAAAGGCCGTTATTTTTTTCCTCACCAGATTCATCCAATAGGAATTTTTTGTTGTGTTTTCAATGTGGGAAGCCTGGGCATAGGAAGTTTTCATGTCATGAAGCACCTAATATCTATAATACCTATGGCTATTTAGGTCATTTGTAGGGTGGTTCCAAGAAGTGACATGGAACCTAATCTACTCCCTTATATAACCTTCCAAATCAACTCAATCAAAAGATTATTTTTTTCATCAATTCTCTTGTTGTAATTAATTCTTTCCATAGTGTCGTCATCTTTTGGGTATGAAGAATTATGTTGTGGGTATTTTGGGAACTATGTTTTAATAAGGATGTATTTTTAATGTTCTTAATGTTGTTGATTTATAATGGTTGTGTTTGTTGTCCTATTCTTCATTTCTTTGGGTTTTCTGAATTTTTTTTTCGGATTTGAGAGTTATTCTGACTTGAGAAATAAATGTTTGTATGAAATCCTAATATGGTGGGGAAACCACCATGAGATGAGCTTGTGATAAACCCAACTTCCAAGTGTTCTTTTTTAAGCACTTTATTATTTCTGCTCTTCCCAACCCCGATCATAGTTGTTGGTCGACATGAATAGTGGGTCCTATAATGGATGCTCGTGGAGATCCCAAACAAACCATGATGAGTTTCTTCGATGGTTTTTATGTTGGGGTTGGGGTTTTTGTTGTTGGGTTATGTTTAGAAAAGAGTGTATCCTCTTTATAATATCTTCATTGTTTTTTATAGCTCTTTGGTCATGTTTGATGTATTCCTTATATGTGTGACTTCTTTTGAGGATGGTCTCATAGTTTATTTTTGGGAATCCTTAGTTTTGGGCTCTGAACAAAAGTTAGTGTTAGTTCTTTGGTCTTTTCATTTATAGGTTTTTCCATGGGTTATTGTTCGTCCTTGCTTTGGTTTTGATCAACTAAATCTGTTGGGCCATTCTAGGGGTAGAAAGTGTCATGGTGGGGAGAATTGTCACACCCTGACCTGAACCATGCACCGTTGAGTCTTTTTTTTAAAAAAATTAATTAATTAAATTAAAATCAAAATTAAATTAAATTAATAATAATAATAATAAATCTAATCACTCATCCCCTCTGTTCCTTCCATGTACCCCCCCTCCCCTTGTCGCACGACGCAGACCCTCCCCCCTACCCCGATCCCCTATAGCCACGTGCATGAAACCCTCTAGAATCCCCTCTTCCTCTTTCAGTTTCACCCGATTTCTCCAGGTTTCTCACTTGATTCATCAAGGTATGATCTTTTCTCCCCTCTTATAATGTTTTCGGTGATTTTTCTGCTCCCCCATCACCCTGTCCCATTTGTCTAAAACCTTGGGTCATGGATTGAACAGGTTTTTTATCTTATTACATTTTTAGGGCATACAGTGGGTCTCCCAAGACATCTTCATCCATGTTTTGGCATTCGCCATCGAAGGCGAAGCACTTTGTTTTATTCTTCTCCGTCCGCCATCATTGGTAGTAGGTTATTCCATGCCATAACATTTTTAGATGAATTTATTATTCTTGTTTGCATTTATAAATGTGTTCTATGGTTTAAATATGGGATGCGAAAGGTGAATTATAAGTTGTTTGGCATGTGATTTGATGGGATGAATTTTATAAAAGAAATTGGTTATGTTTTTTGTGAGTGTCTTGGTGTTTCGTTCCATGAAAATATTTTTATGGGTTATTTGGTGGGTGTGAACCTTGTTTTTAAGGGCACTTAAGGTGCGGATGATTTTAGAATGGGTTTTTGAATAAAAATGAAATACTTTACAAGTAAATTTGATTTATATTTTTCAATATGAATTGTATATGGTTTTAAATGGTAAACGGAATGCTTTCAAAATGATGTTGGTTTATGTAAGGTTTTACAAAGGGGCTTGGCCCATGGATTTTTTGGTTTTAATTGTGTGTTTTTATTATGTTTTTCAAAGGGGAATTTATAAATTGTGTAAGTGATAGTAAAAGAATTTGAAATGAGTTTTTGGTGTGAGTAAAATGGAAAATCGATTAGTATTGGCATGTAGGCCTTTTGTTCATTTTTTAGTATGAGTTTTGAATTATTTAAATAATGGGAAGATAGGTTTGTAAATGAACTTGTTTTATGTGTGGGTTCCCTATAGGTTAATTAAATTTTTCGGTGGCTCATCTAAGTGTTGTACACACATACATAGGTATGTATATTTATATATATATATATATATATATGCCCTCCTTGACCATATTCCCTCATGGCATGGGGAATATGTGTATTGTATTAAGGGGTATATATATATATAGGATTGTATGTGTGCGCAATTGTGGGGATATCTTCGTCAAAGGCATCGGGTTTCCAATTGTTTTCTTGGTATTCTCCCATTTTGAGGTAGGTTTCCCTATGTATTATCCTTTAAATTAAAGAACTATAGATTTCTTTCTTTTAGCACCCTTATTAAATTCTAGCCATTGATATATGATTGTTTTTAGTATAAATGTATAAAGAGAAATAAAATTAATTCCTCTTGTTGTTCAATTACATGAAACTGTTTTATTAAATGTGCATACTAAGTGTTTATCAAATGTTTATCAAATTTCCTAGTTGGCCTTTATAAGTAAATTGTTTTTTAAGGAATATCTTGGGTTGAAAATGTGTTTGGGTTTCTTAAATGGATTTATTAAATGGGTTTCCAAATGGTTTTGAGATTGGAGGTGATGTTTATTTTATTCTATGGAAATGATCTAGCATGCATTGGTTTTTTGGAAATGGTTTAGTGTTAAATGGTTGTTTGAGTCCAGTTTAGTAATTTTATAAAATAAGTTTCTTTGAAAAAATCTCCTTGGGATGCACATATTTCCTTGTTATATGATAATGGAATGGGTGGTCCTTGGATAAGACTTCCCTTTCATGTTTTTGGTTGATTGAAAGAGGGAAAAAGTATCTTAGATTTATTTAAAGGTGACTTTTGTGTGTTCTTATTGTGTGTGATGCATGTATATGTGATGGATTGCTTATTTGAAATTTTTGTCTCACCCCCTTATTATTCATTACATGGGAACCTAGCATAGTGATTGAATTTTTGGTGAATAATTGTTGCACTAGTTTAGATTATGCATTGGCTAGTAGACCATAGAAGAGGGATATTTCGTTATTATTACTATGGGATTTGGCCCCTCGATCAAGCCAAGTAGGGCGACAATCGGGAATTTGGGTATTATGACGTCATCAGGTGGGACATTCCTTCAAGATGATTCATATGTATAGTACATTCTAGATTATTCATGACCTCCTAGGTTTCACCCATGTCTACTGGAACGAATGTTTTGATGTATTATTGGCTAGATACTCTTCTATCATATTTCACATTTCCCTTTTTGTATGATGGTTGATCTTTCTTCTAGAATAATGTGGATTATTGGCTAAAATAATAAATTGATTTCAAATGGTTTTGGAAAAAAAATTGGAAATGTTTTATACTCACTCTCTCCTTTATAACTGAAATTTCATCTCTATTTTAAAATGTATATGGTTCCTCCTTGGGAAATAATATGGTTTTGAATGGGAAAAATGGAAATGGACCGTGATTTTCTTTAAAGGGAAATTGTGTGAAAAATGTACTTTTATATGTTGTACTTCAAACCTGAAATTGATGATTCTTTTGTTTGAAGGAAATGTATTTGGGAATAGATTACTTGGGTACACCTACTTAGTTTTAATACTCATGCCCATACTTCATTCTTGTTTTTAGTCTCAGGTGAAAGTTTCATTTTGATCTTTATCACCATGGGTGATGTTGAGTCTTGGGATAAATGAGTGACTCGTAGGGTTATGTGGAGTTTAGTGGTCATCGGGTTTGGTTAGTTTTATTTTTCAGTTCTTGTTTAGTTATTTTGTTTGGTTTATTTATTTTGGGTTTCTCTTTTATTACTCTATTTTTTATGTTTATTTATATTGGGAGAAATTTTTTCCATCATCACTTTGTTGATTCCCATGGAACCTGTTGCCATCCCGGGAGGATCGGGAATTCCTCTCAGGCCTTGTCATAGGCTATCTTGGTTTACCAGTTTAGGGTCAACCTGGGTTGGTTTGTGACAATATAATAAGCCTCCACTTATTATCTTATGTGTCTACTTTGTATCACATATGATATTATACTCATTCTAATCTTAAAATATCTTCGTAAATGATAATACTCTATGGTTTTCATTAATTATACATAGCTTAAATTCATTCTTTGAGTGGAATTTATCATTATATTATTAATGTAATATATACAACACATGTAAAATGAATGATAAATTAGGATTTCTTTTATTATAAAACCATAATATATTTTAGAACCATTACATATAATCTCTCATGTATCTAATACTAAGATATTCAATATGAACCATGTGTTTTTTCTATATTATACTCTATAACCACCCAAAAAAATCTTTACATCAGTCCTCTTAATGATATCTTTAATGAAATGGTATTTTCAAAGGATTTTTTTGGTCCTTTGGTGAGATCAAGGATCCTTTTCCTGAGAAATAGATTCATTATTATCATAGTAAAGTTCAATTGGTCCCTCGATTCTAGGATCTACCCCAATGTTAGTAATGAACTTATTGATCCAAATAACTTTCCTTGTAGTGCCTAATGTAATGATGTATTGTTTCTCTATTGTCAAGTCTTCCATGGTGGCTTGTTTGGAACACTTTCAACTGATATCTCTACAATTTTGGAAACACATGAAACTGTACTGAGATCTAATATCATTTTTATTGAATTAGAAAATATAATAAGTGTAACCCTATATAATAAGATCATACTCACCTCTAAATACCAAGAATATATCCTTAATCCTTATGTACTTATGGATATTATTAACTATAATCCAGTGACCCTCACTGGGACTGAACTGATATCAACTAGTTATGATCAAATCATAATAAACATTGAGTTAAGTACATAACAAGGCATACATGATAGATCCTATGATAGATTTATAATAAATTTTATCCATCCTTTAGAACTCTTTTTAGAGGTCTTTAATATTTCTAATACTTTTTCCATGAAACACTTATAAAGGCACCATCTTGGAGTTCTCCATACTAAACCTCTTTAGCCCTTAATAAATATATTTTTTTGAATTGGTCTAAGAAAAAAATTTCATTAATATATATTGATCTTAATACCCAGTATATAGGCTACTTCACCCATGTCTTTCATCAAGAAGAATTTCCCCAACCATACCTTTACAGAATAAAAATTTGGGATGTCATTTCCAATAAGTAGTATGAAATCCACATAAAATATTAGAAATCCCATAACACTCCCACTAACCCACTTATATACACAAAAACCATCCATGTTATAAATGAAACCAAACTCTTTAATTGTATCATCAAACCAGATGTTCCAACTTTGATAATATTACTTCAATCCATAAATGGATCGTTGTGATTTGAAAACCTTAACAGAATCATTTAGCACTTAAAACCCTTTAGGTTGTATCATATAAATATCCTAAATTAAATTACCATTAAGTAAAAAAAATTTAAAACCCATTTAATAAATATCATAATCACAATGAGCTACTATGGAAATAAATATTTAAATGGACTTTATCATCATAACTGGAGAAAAAATTTCTTTAGAGTCAATGCCATAAATTTTTTTATAACCTTTAGCTACCATACAATATTTATAGGTAGACACTATGTTATCCATGTATATTTTATTACATAAAACCCACTTGATTCATATATATTTTACCCATTCAAGTGTACTACCAAGTTCTAAACATGGGTAGTGTACATAGATTTTATTTCTGATTTCATGGAATTTAACCATTTCACAAAATTATAACTCTCAATGGCCTCTTGGTAGTATGTATATTCATCATCCATGAACATTAATTCATAATAATTTCCTATAAGAAATACATATCACTAGATATCTTGATGAATCTTACTAGATCTTCAAGGTTCTTATATATCCTGAGCTAGTTCCTCTTCCATAACTATTTGTGGAACTAACTCAAATACCACCTTAGGAGCACTTCTTTTTTATTGTCAATGAACATATATGAGTTCAATTTTCCTCCCATTGACTCCATGATTCATGAAATCCTTATAAATGAAAACACCATATCATTCCAAAAACACTTTTTTCAGTAAGAGTATAGGATTAATATCCCTTAGTTTCTTTGGGATAACCAATAAATGAAAAAAAAAATTGATTAAAAGCTATATTTTTATGAATACAAAAAATGTGCCTATGATTCATAGACTAAAATCCTAAAAAAAGATAAATTTGGATTTTTCCTAGTCTATGTTTCATATGGTGTATTTATTAATACTTTATATGTAATGAATTTAAGTAAGAATACATAAATATTTAGAGATTATTCCTATAATGATATAGGAAGGAAACACCAACTCTCCATATATTTAACAATGTAAAAAAAATAATGATTCCTCCTCTTAGACACACAATTCCACTATGATGTTCTAGGAGGAGTGAGTTGTGAAAAATTACACAATATTGAATATGATTAGTGAATTATTAGCTCAAGTATTCATCACTCTAATCTGATCAGTGAATCTTAATACTTTTTCCAAGTTGATTATATTCATCACTTTTGAATACCTTGAACTTTTAAAAGGTTTAAAACTTATGTCTCATCAAAAACACGTAACCATACCAACTACATTCATAAGTAAAGGTTATAAATTACCTAAAACCATAACTTTAGTGAGTAATCATTGGTCCACATTCATCTTTTTTTATAAGATCAAATATTCCTTTATCACTTTTAAATTTTCCTCTAAAAAGTCCTTTGTTAATTTTTACTAGAAAAAATGATTCAAAGTTATCAAAAAATAGATAATTGTATGAGTCCAAAAATCAATATCTATTGAGTATTTATATGATTTTATTATTTATATGACCAAGGTGGAAATGCCAGAGGTAAGTGGTGTTAGAATCAAACTTGACCTTTTTACCTTAAATGTTATAGACTATCTTATCCATATCCGGATATATAAACCATTAATCATATTCCCAATTCCATAAGACAATTCATTGCTATTTATATACCCTTTTATTAATAATGAGTGAAAATATTTTCTTTTCCAAAAAAAATATAGAAATAAAATTTCTATTTATAGAAGGAACATGATAGTTGTTTTCTAATTCTGGAACTATTACACTAGGAATACTTAGATCATAAGTTTTGACCTCCAATGTTGAAACCCTTTCCCCATTTATAACATGTAGATAAAATTCACCTTTCCTCAATTATATCCTATTTTTTAATCTATGTTTATTTAAAAAAAAAAATTATGCACACCTAGTATCTAACACCCATGATTCATAATTAAATAAATTAATTTTTATAATATTTACATCCATATGCTTGAAATACTTCTAATTGAGAACAATTACCAACCTTAGATACCAATAAATAATTATATTATAGATAATAATTATAATATATCTCAATATTATAATCAATATATATTCTATAATCTATATTAAAGACGTATATATGGGTGAATATAATGTTTTATATCTTTTTATTAAGGATTCTTAATGAATGTACCCCCACTAAAAATGGTGGCCCAAAACATTATATCTATTTAGTGATCCAAGACCCATATTTCACCAAGTAATAACCTTTATTTTTCATAGACCTTATAACTTTAGATATTTAAGTAAGACACAATGCCAATCATATCATATATGACTCTTGGATATTTGAGTGGACAAATCGTTTCCCATATCCATCATATGGATAAAACTCAACTATATTCCTCCTGTATCCTAACTCTTAGGGCTTCCCAACTAAGTGTCACCCAAATATCATAGTGAGGTATGTTTTCCTAACTCTTAGGGTTAGCCACATCTACTATGTCTTCCACAAGATAATCCATGGACACTCTGCTTTGGCATGAACCTACTAGATTGGATGATCGAGGTCTCGACATGTGTTTTATTTGGAAGTAATATCACAAGATAATCCATGAGTACCCTATATGTATTCATGTTTCTAATGATTTATTTTTTGAATCTCTAATATATCCACCAAATTAATATATTCAAACCAAATTAATGTGTAACTCTTTACACAACTCAGGTTTTGTGTTACTCACATAAAAATAAAATCCTAACATATTTACACATGTAAAAAATGAATCTCATGAAAAGTTATATGAAAAAATTTCATATAAACGTTTATAATTATATGAAATCAATAATCCCCATAAGAATAACCATGGAGTGACAAGTATCCAACCACCACATTTCTTGAAAATAAATAAGCCTCCAGGATACTGAGCAGTATGGGAAAAAGTCCCTATGCCCGTGGTTCTTTATTCAATATATAATTTAATTAAAACATAAATATAACACCTAATATCTATTAAATACACTCAACCAATAAATTCAAGCATATAAATTTATAATAAACCAAATTCAAGGTAAATGAAAACTAAATCTTATATTATCATACCTAGAATTTAATGCATTGTATGATAATTTTATAGGATGAAATTTAAATAATTTAAACTAAATAATACAATTTTGATATCATATAAATAGTTTATATACATTAAAAATTAAGTTAAATAATATAAATATATAAAAATTTAATTATTTAATATGTGATAAACAACATTAGATAATAAATTTTATCAAAACAATTTTTTATGGTCTAAATTTTTGTGGGCCTACACCAGTGAAGTTTTTTTAGAATTATAATAAGAATATAATTTTATTTTAAATTCCACTCATGATTACACCATAGCATGATGCATGGTGTTTTGTCTCTTTAAATAATAATGCATTATACCCATTTATAAATCCATTTGTGGTTATCCTTAGTGTTTTTTGATTTCATTTAGATATCTTACCCATTTAGGACAAGGTGTTTTGAGAATCTTGTTTCAGGAGTATGTGACTATTTAGAGCTAACCTTCAGTCATTTTAGATGAAACTATTTCACCTCGACATGCCATTACTAGATGGAATTTTGGGTATATGTTCCATTTTTTGAAATAGATTTTAATTTTTTACTATTATGGGGTGGTCCTCATGGTGGAGCTCGACCACAACACACATACTAGCTAACCATGACATAAGGAATCATCCTAAAATGCTCTATTTTATGTGTTTTTTCAATGATTCTTGAAATAGTTATTTCAGGTTCACTGTTTCATGGTCAAGAAAAATCATGAACTATAATTCCCATTTTTAAGAAGGGTAAGTCATGTTATATAATAATTAAGAACTGAAATGCTCATTCTCATTGTTTTTTATACCATGGTTTGAAAAACATGAACAAAATGGGTGTTTTAAAGGGGAAATTTTGTGGTTCTTGGGAATATGAAATTTCAAGATTACATGATAGATATATATCCTATCAATGAATCAATGATAGTTTATATGATACTAATGATGAGATTTTTTGGACATATTTATACCTATATTAAGTGGAAGAAAACATGAATTTCATACTCAAGATCCTAATGAGATTAAATAGTAAAATAAAAATGATAAAATGATAATAAATGATTACCCCATTGTTTTATATTCTTATCTTAATAAGTAGTGATTTGTATCATATTCCATAAATAAAAACCAATGATTTCTTACCTCTATTGGTATCCACCATCTACTGGAATCACCAAAAACATTGATAGGACCTTTTTTCTCCAAATGGTGTGCTAGAACCTGCTCTAAGGGAAATTGAGAATATAGATTTTGAGAGAGATTAAACTACTTGAGAATAGTCTGTAGTATATATAATGAAGTGATTGAACAAATTTATATGGGAAACATGTATCAAATTCAATTACTTGTTTGAGTTTATAATGTTTGAAGCATTATGAAATAGCCAAACTCTTTGGATTCCATTAATTGATTAATCTGAAAGTTAAAACTCTTTAAAGGTTTAGTTTATGTCAACACATCATCTTGTTATGTGTATAAAGAAAACAATGAATGATAATAATACTCTAATAATTGTTTGAATGGTATCTTATAAAATTCTCATATACACCATGACATGGTATTATATACGATCACAAGACACTAACAATGTCGTAGTGACCTTCACTACACCATGATTTATGTTTTAGTGAATATTTTTCAAAACCCTAGACATTAATAAATGAAACAATTATATTTACTTGTAATTTTATATATCCAAAAGATCAAACAATAATACAATCCACAAAATAATTTAAATTAGGTAAAATGGTTTGTACATGTACTAAGTGATCCAAACATTCCCTAAAGTGAAAAAAATCACATATATACAAACTCTCATCTGTACATATAGGGATAGAATCTATATTATTATAATTTATATCAATATGAATAATAAAAATACACCACCCAAATTCTATACTCCATGTGACACTGGATCCCATGCTTCTGGGACTTTCCTTTCCCTAGATCAGGTATAAAAGGGTCTATACACACCCCAATATAGGACACATAGAGGGTATAATTATAATATACATAGTATTTGATCACTATACCACATTGAAAAACCTATCATAAATTAAAGTGTATGTAGAAACAATGAAAATATATAATAATAGGCATAACAATGGACAACATGATATATCAAAAACATCATGCATGAATATTAGTGATAACATGTAACCCCAAATCCAAGGAGGGTCCATACCTAATTTTACCTACTTCAAGACTAAGTTTAGAATCATAAAATTAGTATAACAAATTTAGGTCACAATACCCATCTTGAGGAATGAGAATCATGTATACATATTTAGGGAAATCTTGTAACCTGGTTTTTAAAGAATAGGGGAAAGGGTATACTAAGTCAGGGTGTTGGGAGCCCATCTTACTTAATCAACTTATTTTTCAGAATGTGGTTCAATTTATCATGATTTATATAGAAAATATATACCCTTTATAAAATGATTGATAATCATCCATGAATATTTATAATCAAGAAACAATATCATACATAAACTAAACCAATAATATATCCCTAAATTATGAATTTGAGTAATTTATTATAATAGAATATCATAATTTAGACTATGGTGTATAGTATAAAATTTCAATGATTATTCTCATTTTAAAAATATGTTAACATGAATAACATATAAGGAATAAAAGATAAGAAATTAATTATAAAACAAGACATGTATAAAAGAGTAAAGTAATTCCAATATAATCTACAAAAATTACATTATCCAAAACAATTTACAATATTCATAAGAAATTTTTTGAAATTATTTATTAGTTGGAAATGCTTCATGTTAAATTAAATTCACTCATCCCCATAACACTTTTAGGAAAACTCTTTAAGATTAAGAGATAAAGATGGGTTCACCTATATAAATCAGTGTAGAAAGATCCTATAAGGTCCACACAGAGATGATATGTCACTGTTATAATAAATATACAAACCTAAAAAAACTAATATTTAGGGTTTTAATCATTTCCAACAAAGGAGGAGAAGTGAGAAAAGAAAAATAGCATGACTATCTATGATTTTCCTCAGAATATATCTCATAACAATTATACAAGAAGAAATATAAAGAAAACATTGTATTTTACAAGACATAGATTAAGTGAAAAGAGTATTGAACACTTTTATGTGAATAAATGGGGGATAAGAGAATATTAAATGAAGTCTTCATCACCAAATTTCCAAAAATTATTATCAACAACCACTTATAAGTGACCTAGACAAGTATTAAGAATGAATTTGGTTGAGTTGGATGAGAATAGAGGAAGAGAAGTATTGTAAGCCCTAGATACTAAAAATGAGGTTAATTTTCAAGTTAAGATATTTATATGGATAACATTTAAGGATTAAATTACTAGTATTTTCTAAACTATAAAAAACTTCATTTGTATCAAGTACTTGGTACAATCCAATGAGTACCCAATAGAGCTAACATTATTAATGCAACCCACTAAGCTTCCTCAAGTACCCAATATAAGTTCATATAGTACTTGGTGTTATCATAGTACCTTGGTCACATTTTTCCTCCTATTTTTATTCTAATGACCCATGTCATTATGGGTTGGAAAATTCTGGGGTAAATTTGAACTTTTCATTTGGTAGGCAGTCTTTTTTGTGAGTTATGGATTGAGTTGGGATAGCGATGGTTTATATAACCTAAAATAGTGTGTTTGGTAAAGGAAAAATATTAGGAGAAAAATTAGGATCTTAGGAATTTAGTGAAATAAGGTTGAGTTAGTTGAGGATACTACTGTAACACCTCAAAATTTTATGATATATTTCCCTCAGAATAAATTTTATTTATATGATAACTTTCTTTACATGAAATACTAAGTTTAAACGAACCGTGATATATTATTAAAATATTATTTTTTTAATGTGAAAGTTATTGACTAGTCATTGGATTAGAAAGTATGAATAGGATTAACCACAATATGAAAAATATGTATAAAGGTTTTACTTAATAAAAATTTATTGATAAATTTATAATAAATAAGTAATCAATTTTTAGTAAATTCATTTATGCTTCAAAAGTATTTTGTATTTGAAAATGGTTTTTGTTTCATTTTGTGTGATGATATTATAATTATTTTATTCCACTTTTAGAAAGTTAATTTTATAAAATGGATATCATATTTGGATCATCATGGATAAATTTGATAATGAGGAAGTAAAATTTTATTACCAAGGTTAAGGTTAAAATGGGTTTACTGAGGGGTTAAATCAAGATAAAGGGTAATATTTAAAATTAAACTTGTATAAATCCTATTAGATATACATATTTTGTCCTCATTATCTTAACATTGAATCCTTGTACATTTAGAATCATTTTTCTTAAATATGAATTAATAATAATTTAATCCTTTAAAATATTCAAAATGTGTACCTCCCGCACTTATAAAAGGACACCCCTACTCTCTTTTATTTACACAAATTTGACCCTGATAGAAAAAAACTACACAATTATCTTCTCAAATTCCCTATACAAGAAGTATAGGTTATTTAATTTTTAAAATACCATTCCAAGGGTCTATAATAATGGATCTAGAGGAGGTATACTAAAGAAGAGGTAATTGTCTTACCCTACCTCTTTCAATTTATTTCTTCTTATACCTACTATAAATCTATAATATTAATCATAAAATAATAACTTTAGTATCCTAAATATACTAAAATGTTATTATAATTATGGAACCACCATTATCTACCCTCTTTTTCATCAAATGGGAAATGAAAGTATTGATCATACGAACATGTGGACCACCGCATCCATGTAGCGATATATTTCATTTTCCATCATCATCATTCATGGTTGGTTATTATGATGGATTTAAAATTTATATATGGTATTTATGATATAATAATGGTTCTTTAATGATAAAATATTATTTTTATTTATTTTTGTTTTTATAAAATAAAAATGGTGTTAATATTTACGTATGGACTACCGTCTCCATGAACGGTGTCATTCATTTTTCTATCTAATCCTTTTATAGATGATTATAAATATGTATATAATGACTCTATATGATATTTATATCATAGTATATATTATTTAGATTTTGGTATCATGATAAAGGTATAATTACCGGAACATACGAACAGAATATTTTATGAAAAATGAAATAATTAACAACCAGAAACGATGATTTTAATTAGAAATTATTAATAAATGGGTGTTGAAATATTATAATTGGATAATATATGATATTATAATTATGTAAGTTATTTTTTATACAATTATAATAAATTTAAATTTATTATACATAAGTTTAGAGAGCTTTTGAAGCAATTCGAACTTGAGTTAAGGGATTTATGATCCAATCTCACTATTTATCAGGATTGTTTATTATTATATTTTTAATTATGAAATTTTATGATATATATCTCAATAATATCATGAATTTTATTATCATATGGTATTTTTTATAGATTAAATTTTTTTCCTTTAATTATCCTCTCTATAATCAGGATACCAAAATAATGATTTTAATAAAAATGACTTTATTTCTCTGTTCGGTCGAAAATATTTTTCCATCCATACCCATGTTTTCCAAAAAAAAAATTCAAGAATATTCTTAATATTATCATATGATTGTTTAAATTAATTTTTACCCATGTTTTAATTTCTATAAAAAAATTAATGGAATCTTCTTTTCATTTTTTGAATGAGTTACATTTGACTTTTTATTGAAAATGTGGAAGGAATATTTATTTTAACATAGATGACATGAATGAAATTTTATAAAATCATGGTCTCTAAATTATTTGAATCTTCCTTTAAAATTTTACTTGGTTATTTTTAAAAAAAATCCAAAATATTTTAGAAATTCTTAGATTTTAAATAAGTGATTTCAAAATAAAAGGGTGTTTCATTTAAGAAATATTCCATTGATCTTTTAAAGGAATATTTCATCTATGATAACATCCTTTAAAGTTACTTATGATTTACTAGGTATATGATCAAATGATACCATAATTATTCTATCTATGGATGTTTTATTATTATGATGATGATATTTTTATAAAACCCATTTATTTTCCATGGTCTATTATATAATGAAATGGTGAAATGTTTATAAAACATGTTTTCTTTTCAAAGGTTTTGATATAATGATATGATGATTTTTTTATAATATTTTGGTACATATATGTATGGTTTTCATTATGTGATGGGTGGGATATAAATTATATATACTTCTAATTTATTAGGTAAAGATGGATATCTCATGAGATAATAAGGACTGGGATGTGGAGTGAACCCACTTCAGTAAGGGACTTTGTCCAATATTATAGTCTTTGGAGTGAACCTTGACTAAAGAAATGATATAATGGTGTGTGAACCCAATCCAATATGAAATCATTTTCCATGATTATTGACTAAGGAAATGATTTTATATAATTATGTGAATTCCACAAACTTATATCTTATGCTTATGATATGTTCTCATAGCTAATGTTCTTTAATCCCTTTTTGAATCATTTCTTATGATATAAAAATATTTATTTCATGTCTCATGTTTATGATCTATGATTTTTTGGTTATGGTTATTATATGTTAAGTTCATGTTATTATACCCTTATGTTAATTTTGTGCTTAAATTATCATTAGTATCTCCCTTATTTACCCTTACTAAGAATCTGAGCTCATCCTTTCTTATGTTTCCTGTAAGATATTTACCCTTATATGAGGTAAATTCCAATATAAATTTTGATTAAAATACCTTTAAATGGTTTGTGGGATGTTTTAAGGGAATATGGGAAGTCTCAAGAGTGTCTCAGGGATTTATTATGAAAAATAGGGAAAGGAGGGACATCAAATGCATGGTGTAAGGTTTGCACACATTTTGTATTAACCATGTGCCCAAACTATGATCCCTTGATAAGGGGTAAATGGTTTGTAAAACATGAAATTAGAGCCTAGAAACTATTAAATCTTAGATAGTTCCAACCACATGTCCTCTGCAAGATTTTCTAAGCTGTGTGGGATCCCTATAAAATTGTGTGACCCATGCCACTCTTGTATAGAGGAGGCCTCATGGTTTGTAAAATGGTTCCACTAAACCATTCACCTCTTAAAAGGTGGTAAAATAACCATTTTTTCCTCTTAACCATAATTTTTATATCTCAATTTTTCACCCCATTTCTCCTCTAGCATCTAGGGGTGTGAACCATGAGCTATTTTCTCCCTCAAGGGTGATTCTCCTTCATTCCTTAGGCATTTAAATCGACTTTTAGTGTGAATTGGAACCCTGAGTGAATCTATGAGTCTTATTTCCTTTATTTTTTAGTAGGATCATTGAGATATATTTTATATTCTTATAGAGCTAATGAACTCTACTTTCTCTAGGGAGTTGTAATCTTTGGTGTTATCAGTTTATTGAGATTAAATCAAGGACCAAGTTGGGTGATTTCTTGTCTATGAGCTTGAGGTAGGTGGTTTAATGATTTCTCCCATATATATGATAGTTTTTCATGTATATGTGATTTGTTTTAATGTTATAATGTGTTGCAGATTTGGTTCTTGGATATTAATGATAAATGGGGTTTAGGGTGTTGTGTGAGACCCTTCATAGATCATGTTAGTTCTATAGCAGATTATAAGGTCGGGATCAATGGCCACCAAAGGGGTGTTTCAATCCCTTTAAAATGGTGAATGAAAAATTTGAAATGGGAAACCTAGGTTTTATGGGATTAAAATGGGTATTGGCTTACATGGTAAGATAATGGGGCCTAAATGATTATTTGGAATGACTTGAATTAAAATGTGAAATGAAATGAAAAAGGGGAGTGATGGAAAATGATAAAAGGGGATTATGTGTGAATAGTTAAATGATTTTAATAAATTATTCATTATTGTGAAATGTTGATGAAATTTTGAAATGGTATAATTTGATAATTGGTTAAATGGGGTTTAATATGACAGACCATGTGATTGATAAACATTTGAGAATAATGAAAATCCTCATTGGAATCATGTGTTAAAGATGGAACATGTTAAAACATGTAAATGATTATTGATTAATGTTGTAATGTGGGACATGATGCTCCCGACCCATAGGTAAGAAGGTTGGACATGGATTTACTTATACATGGTTAAGGATTTGTATATAGTGTCCCTTATCCTTAGTTTAGGATGGTTATAAATGGCGTTTTTAATCTTTGTCTTAGGGTGATGAGAATGGATTCTCATACTCTTCAATTGGTTTCCAACATGATGATTCAACAAAAAATGATTTTACATGACATGGTCACTTAGATGGAACTTTTTGTATCAATAATTTAATAATAAATGAACATTGACTTATCTTTATATAAATTTTTCACCACTAGATTTCATGGACAATACTTTCAAATAGTGTGGCCTATAACGTTAATTAGTAACTGGATAAATTAAAACATATTTTCTTCATGTATTAAGATTATTATTATATCAAACTTTTACATAAACTTATGTTTTAAATGGATATTACTTTATACATTGTTGGTGTCATCCTACTGAGTTTTACTCACAGCCTGTTTGGGATACCTAAAGTACCCAATAAGATATTATAGTTGTAGTTATATATAAGGAAATATCCCCTATGTTAGATGGTTGAATTGGGATAGATCTTGGATGAGGGGACCAGACTTGATGTTAGGAACCAACGTGGGAGTTTTTAAGTATGTCTCTATTTTGGATTTTCCTTTGACATTTGGACTATCATGATAAGGAATATGTTTACTGTTTTGCATTGTTAGTATTTTCCTAGTTTGGGAATGTGGTATATGATGTATGGATATTTATTATTATTTCATGATATTGTTTATCTTGATTTTTTATGTTGGTTTACTCTAATAAAGAGGGTATAATCTTCCCATGTATCTCTTTAGAACCTTATATCTAGTTGGCAGCCTCTGGTATACAAGGAGGAATGCTTGAGGTCACGTATTGAATTATATTGTCGAACCAGTTTAGTGGAACCTAGGTTGGGATGTTACATTTCTATTCCCTGGGTTATAAAGGAAAATTTTAAGTATAATATGTCTAAGAAGGGTGATAGTTATGTATAATTTAGTGAGATATGATATAGATCTTTTACGTACTCGTTTTTTTTTGTATCCAAGTTTCAAAATACACTAAACCTTTATGGTTATAGTGTATGTCATGATGTTATGTATTTAATATTCATCTAATAAGATGTAATATTTACGTATAAAAAATTTGGGTCACTATAGTTAGTATTAGAGTAAGGTTTAGTTATTTTTTGATACTAGGATGATAAAACTTTAATGAAAATCATTAGGATAATCCTAAGTATAAGAGAACATCCTATGTTATTGTATATAAAATAGTGTGGTTTTCCTAGAAAATACATACATTTCTAGATATTAGAAACTGGATCAGGATATGTCAAAAATTCACCTAGGGTAATAAGTGTGAATGGGGTACATTGGGTATTAACTCGATCATTATCAGTGAACGATGAGTGGGTCTAAGACAATACACCTATTTAGAAACTTCCATGGTATATTCTTAGGTTAATTCACATTTTTTATAAATTTATATAAAGTATTTTAATAGATAATGATGATGTATGGCCTATTTTAAACCTTATGTGTCATATATTGAAAATAAGGTGTCATAATTTAGACATCCTATAAATAATTTTTCATGATTATATGGTTTTTCACTGTGATTATTATTACACATACTATGATTTTTGGTATTATTAAATGGAAAAAACCTAAAGGAATCATGTTAAAAATGAATGTGGTGTAAAATTCAATTATTTCCCTCCTAAAAAAACAAATTTTATGAGATATGGAGAGCAAAATCTCATTTCTATGTTTACACAAATTTATGAATCCATGAATCATGTTGAGCTTCAAAACAAGAAAAGGATGGAAAAATGTTCTATTGATACTTTCATAAGGTAACATCAACATTATTTTAGTGGGTTAATTTATCCACTAGTTGTTGATCAATGGATAAATACCTATAAAAATGTATTTATTATCCTTTAGTTTTTAAAACATAAAAAAGTTATTTTAATTGTTTATTGTTTAAAAGGTGAAGTTGGTAAATGGTAGACTCTTATCAAGAACATGAAGCAACTGGGATAAATTAATTCTATAGAGTGGGATGAGCTTAGAGGGTTATTTTTCAAAAATTACTTTCTCATATTCTTGATATGAAAATAGATAAGTAATTCTTTAAGATAATTCAGAAGGATGATGAATACATTAGTACCTATGAGGAAAATTTTACAATACTTGGGAGGTACACTTCTAGTATTATCATTCAACCTAAATATAAGATTGATAAATTAATCAGTGGCTAAAAACCATGTATTTGAAGGGATTTAGATTTAAGGGACTTCAATAGCTATGAATAAATCATTTAATTTTCTATCAAGGTAGAAATTAATATTGGAGTTACCTAGAAATGTCATGGTTTTGATAAGAAAATAAATATGGAATTCAAAGGAACTTATAATAATAAAAATATGGAGAGAAGAATATGATATTTCCTTTATACTCTAAGTGTGGAAGGAAACATATAGGAAATTGTCTTAATGGGACTAGTAAATGTTTTAAGTGTGTAAAGGAAGGTCATTGGGAAATTGATTGATATAGTGATTTGAATAAGAAGTTAGTTAATGATGAAAATGGAGAGAAATCACCACATAATGGACCACCCACACTCCAATATTTAAAATTCAAGGTCTATGGAAATTATGCTAACTAGTTATCAAATACAAGGGTTAATGATGATTATTGATGTAAGAAAACTCTTAATCCTAGAGACAAATGGAAATCTCACATGATCATTATTGCCGATGTGGGGAATGATAACTATGTGGTGAAAGGTACACTTATCATCCACTCTATAAATGCTAATAACTTATTTTATTCTAGATCTACCCACTCTTTTATATATGAATAATTTTATAGGGTTATCATAATACCACATCAATAGTTATATATTGAATTATTAATGAAAAATCCTAATGATACAATGATGGAATCTAAAGTTTATGATTCTTCTTTGATTTAAGTTTGTTGGAATGTGCTTCCTACAAATCTTGTTATTCACACTCTAGTTGAATTTGATGTTATTTTGGGAATTTATTTTCTTTATTTATATAAAATCCACATCAATTACTGAGGAAGGGAATTCACATTTTATATTCCAAACTAACCTATGATTATATATAATTGTGATGATAAATATAAAATTCCAATTGAAATTACATCCATTGTATGGGTCCTGATTCCTATTCAAAATGGGTTTTTATCTCATATGGTTAGTCATAAACTCAACAACGAATATATGACTATTATACAAGAATTTTTTGATTACTTTTTGGAATATTTTCATAGTATTACTCTAAATTGTGATGTAAGGTTTTCAATAGAACTCATATCTAGTGTTGCGCCTATTTCAAATACTCCATATTGGATAGCCTCAATTGAGTTTTAGTAATTGAAAAATAAATGTTGGGAGAATATTATAGATTCATTCATCCAAGTGTGTACCCATTGGTTTTCCTATTCTTTTTTTAAATAATAAATATAGATCAATGAGACTCTACATTTATTATCGGAAACTAAACAAGATCAAAATCAAGAATAACTATCCACTTATCTATATTGATGATTTGTTTGATCAAATACGAGGAGCTCAATATTATTCCAATATTTATCTTAGATTTGGATACTATTATTTGAGGGTAAAAGGAAAATACATATACAATAAAGCCTTCTAAATGAGTTATAGACATTATTAATTTATATTGATTTCATCTGGTCTTACTAATTCCCCTAATATCTTCATGTGTTTAATGAATATATTCATTATAGATTACCTTGATCTGTTTGTGGTGGCCTTTATAGATGATATTATTATATATTCTAATATAAAGAAAGAGCATGAATATAACATGAGAATTTTATTGAAGAAATCAAGGAAGGATAATCTATATTCAAAATTTACAAAGGGATAAGTTTTCTATATAAAGTTTCATTTTTGGGTTATATAATCTCAAGAAAGGGTATATTGGTGAATCTATCAAAGATAAAAGTTATCAAAAATTGGACCAAAATAACTACAAGGACTGATATTTATAGTTTTATTAGTTTGGATTCACATTATTGTTTCTTTATGAAGAATTTATCATGGACATATAATCCACTCACCAAGTTAACCTAGAAGGGATTTAAGTTCCTTTGAACTGGTGAATGTGAAGAAAATTTCAAGGAACTAAAAATAAGGTTAGCCAGAACACTTGTTCTCATATTACCCTATTGTGGTGAAGGGTTTGAGACCTATAGTGATGCATAGTAGAAGGGATGGGGTTGTCTCCTCATGTGAACTGATATGTTGATAGATTATGCCTCACACTAGTTGAAGGTTCCTAATCAAAATTACCCAACTCATGATTTGGAGTTATATGTGTTATTTTTTATAAAAGATATGGAGGAATTATATTTATAGAGAAATGTGTGACATATATACTACTCATAAAAGTTTAAATTATATATTCACTCAGAAATAGTTTAATATGTTCCATAAAAGATTGTTAGAGCTGATTAAAGATTATGACTTATCAATAATTACAACCCTAGGAAAGCAAACAAATCGACAGATGCTCTGAGGTGAAAGGATCATGATATCTTATCAATTATTAGGATAAAAAAATATCTAATGTTTCTATATTTTAAAATAATGGATCTATAAATATTTTTTGAAGGGGAGAAATATTATCTTTCTCAAATGGGTGTTCAAGCATTTATCTAAGTGAAGATTAAAGTGGTACAGAAGGAAAATGTTGAGATATAAAAGAAGGTGAGAAATGTTCCTAGTTAAACTATGATTATGATGTAATGATAAATTTTGGGAACCATGTATGTGTCCCATACATACCATATTTTAAGAAAGTTTTATTGGATTAATCTCACAGTTTATCATTATTTATACATTCTAGAAGTATGAAAATGTATAGTGATTTGAAAGAGTATTTCTAATGGGACAACATGAAAATGGATATTTTAGAATATTTATCTTAGTTATTGAAATGTCATTAAGTTAAGTTTGATATATATAAGTATAAGGGTATGTTACAAACATTACCCATACCAAAATGGAAGTGGGAAAACATTACCATGGATTTCATCGTCAGACTCCCCAAAAAATCTGAAGGGAATAATGTTAATTAGGTTGTATTAAATCTCCATATGAATTTAGTAAACTTAGTTTCCATTATATAATATTTCTATATTGATCGTCTTTATAGGATATATATTAATTAAGTTGTTAGATCTCATGGAGTACCACTCCCAATCATATCTGGTTGAGATCCAAAGTTTACCTCGAAGTTTTGGAGAAGTCTTTAGTAGGCTCAAGATATAGATTTGAGTTTTAGTACTTCATATCATCCCTATATATATTTTTAGTATGATAGGATCATTAAAAATCTATAAAACATGTTGATACCTTACTCTATGTATTTCAAAGGTTCCTAGGATCAACACCATCCTTTAGTGGAATTTTTTTACAACAATACCTTTCATTAGAGTATTCATATAGATTTTTATGAAGCTCTTTATTATAGAAACTGTATAACTCAAATGTGTTGGGATGAAGTTGGAGAAATAAATCTATTTGGACACAATATAAATGATTAAATTAAATATAAGGTTATATCCATTCAACAGTGCATAAGGGAATCTTAGGGTAGATAAAAAATTTATGCTGAAAATCATTAGTGAGATCTTGAGTTCGAAGTTGGTGATAAGGTATTCCTATGAATATATCCTTGAATAAAGGTTATTATATTTGGAAATAAGATAAATATAATACCTATATATATCATTCCTTTAAAAAAAATTGATCGTATCAGGCTTCTAGCATATCGTTGGGTGCTTCCACAAAATATCTCTCAAGTTCATAATGTGTACCATGTATCTCTCATGAGGAAGTACATACCTGATTATTCACATGTACTAAACTCAGAGGTCATATATCTTTAGAAATATCTATATTATAATGAATAACTAGTGGATATTCTAGTTAGTATAGAAAAAAAATTATAAAATAAGGCCACTCACCTGGTCAATGTTTTGAGGTGAAACCATAAAATTGAGGAAGCTACATGGGTACTTGAGGATGTGATAAGGTAGAATTATCCTCAGTTTTTTGTATCATAGTGGTGAAATTTCAAGGGGAAAAATGGGGTAGAATGTAACACCCAAATATTTTATGATATATTTCTCTCTAAATAAAGTTTATTTCTTTGATATCTTTATTTACATGCAATATCATGTTTAAAAAAACCATGATATAATATTAAAATATTATTATTTAATGTGATAGTTATCCTAACCATTAGATTGGTGGGTATGAATAGGATTAAACACATTGTAAAAAATATGTATAAAATTTTTATTTAATGAAAATTTATTGATTAATTTATGATAAATAATTACACAATTTTTAGTAAAATTATTTTATGCTTCAAAAATATGTTTTCTTTGAAAATGGTTTTTATTTCATTTTTTGTGTCGATATTATAATTAATTTATGCCTCTTTTAGAAATTGAATTTTATAAAAATGAAATAATATTTGAAATCAACATTTCTAAATTTATTAATTAGGCCACTTTTATTTTTTGTCATGATGAATAGTAAAAATAGTAAAATTGTATTACCAAGGTTAAGTTTAAAATGCATTTATCAAGGGTTTAAACCAAGAGATATGGGTAATATTAACAATTAAACTTTTATAATCCTATTTTTTATCCATGTTTTAACCACTTATTATCCTAACTTTGAATACTTTTCCATTTGGAAGCATTTGGTTGTATATGACGTAATAATATTTTAATCCTTTAAAATATTAAAGGTATATCCCTCCCCACACTTAGAAAAGGACACCCCCTCCACTCTTTTATTTACACCACATAGTGCCTCCTAACTCAAAAAAATTAAATTCTATTTGTATAATCACTATACATGAATTAGAGGTGATGGTATTATTAAATTACCATTCTAGGGGTCCTTAAGAATTGATCCAAAGGTGGTTTACCAAAGAAGTGGTAATTGTCTTACCTGACCTTTTTAATTTATTTATTATTCTACCTCCTCTAAATCAGTTGTATTTATCATAAAATAATAAATTTAATACCATAAATATACTAAAATGTTATTTTGATCATGTAACCACCATTATCCTCCCTCTTTTCTATCAAAAGGGAAATGGCGGTATTGGTCATGTGTATGTGTGCATTACCGCCTACACATAGCGATATAATTCATTTTCCATCACCATCAATGATGATTGGTCATTATGAATTATTTAATGTTAATTTATGATATTTATGATATAATTATGTTTATTTAATGATAAAATATTATTTATATTTCTTTATTTATTTTTGTTAGAAAATGAAAATAATGTTCATGCATACGTACGGATAACTGTCACCACGGACGGTGTAATTCATTTTTCTCTTTCAACCTTTTATGTATGACTATAAAAATTTATATAATGAATATATATTTTATTCATATCATGATTAAAATTATTTATATTATGGAATTATGATCAAGGTTTAAGGACCATAACTGTGGAACTGAAACTTTCATAAAAAATGAAAATTTTAACACCTAGAAACAATGATTTTAATAAGGAATTATTAATAAATGGGTGTTCAAATATTATATTCGGATATTATAGGATATTATAAGTACTTTAATTATTAATTTATAGAAATATAATAAATTTAAATTTATTATATATGAGGTTTTATCACCTTCAAAGCAACTCAAACATGAGGTAAGGGATCTACGTAACAATCTCATTATTTATCAAGATTGTTTATGAATAAGTTTTCAATGATAAAATTTTATGATATATCTCTAAATCATATCATTAATTTTCTTATCATGTTATTATTTCTATATATTACATGTTTTCCTTTCATTTTCCTCTCTTTAAGAACTCAATATACTGAAATAATATTTTTAAGGAAAACCAACTTTATTTTTCTATTCGGTTAAAAATACTTTTTTCCATATCCATGTTTTCTAAAAATATTATCAGGAGTGTTATTACTATTATATTATAATTTTATAAAGTAATTTTTACCCATTTTTTAATTTATATAATTTTTTTAATGGAATCATCGTTTCATTTTTCAAATGAGGTACTTTTGACTTTTTACCAAAAATTTGAAAGGAATATTTGTTTTAACATAGACGAAATGGACATAATTTCCCACCATCATGACCAATAAATTCCTTTACTGTTTCTTTAAATGTTTTATTAGTTATTTTAAAATAAAATAATTTAAATTATATTTTGGAAATTTTATATTTTAAATAATTGATTTCAAAATTAAAGGTCATTTTCTTCAAAAAAATATTCCAGTGATCTTTTAAATACATTTTTCATCATAATGAAATTTATAGAGCTAATATTTTCCTCATTTTTAAAATGTATTTAAATTATTTAAATCCTCATAATTTATAAATTTTATCTTATTTTAATTAATTTTGGATTTATGGGTTTTTTTGGGATAAAATGTGAAAAGTGTTTAATTTTGGAAATTTAACAAATTTTAATCCCAAGGGTATTTTGGTTATAAGTTTTAAAATATTATTCTGATTTGAATGCTTATTTTTTTAGGACTCCTTGATTAATTTTTTCCAAAAAAAATTTCCTTATAAAGAGCTTATTCGGAAAATATGAGGCCTAAAAAAATAAATCATGTTGATATATTGTTTGGACGGACAACATGGACCCCACCTTCATAACAGAAGCATAAATCAGTCTATACACCTCCAATTAAGGTGATTCCACCAGGAAATGAACTCAGATTCATATAAAAATTTCCCCAATAAATTTCATAGAGTTATAAAATCATTAATCTGTTAATGGAATGAAATATATTAAAGGGATATTTTTGAAAATCTCAGAGAGAAAAAATCATAGTTAATATAAATTCCATAACGTCATAAATATGTGTTTAATTAATGTGAAATTTTGAGGTATCATATGAAATTCAATTTGGAGAATCCTATAAGAAGGGAACTTGGGATTATTCAAATATATGTTTTTAAAAATAAGATCTAACTTTTGGGATCCAGATTCTATAGAGGAAGCTTATGCACCCTTTTGTTTTCTTATTTTATTTTTATTATTATTATTTTAACTTTATTTTTATTTTAAATTTAATTTAGATTTAGTTTTATTTAAATAAATTAAAATTCATGAATGGTTTTTATTTTTTATTTTTCTTCCACCCATCTACCCTCATTTCTTCTCTAACTTTTCTCCTTCTTTTCTTCTTTTCTTTTTCACATCTTACCACTATGAACTCTAATACTCATTATCATGAGTAACTAACCCGAGGAATATCTCAGGGGAGTAATTAATTTATTGAACTTGAGACTATGTTTTTTATATTCTTTTAGTTAATTATATGGATAATTTATAGTGGTTGTAATTCTCATTGGGGTTTTCTAAAGTTTAACTTCTTAATATGAAACCATTTTCCCTCGATTGAGGAAGTGCATGAAGAGTGTTCTTAGAGATTTATAGGTAGAATTTTCATTCATAAATGGGGTATATTGAGGTGTGAAAACATACTATGGAGTGTGTTCACTATGAATATTTTAATCTGGTCAATGAACATACTCCCTAAAAAATCTCTTCAGAGAACTTATTTTCTTCTCTAATTCCATTATGTTTTGCATTGCATGTTATTTAGAATTTAATTTTTCATTTAATTTATTTTATTAAATTCCATTTATTACATAAAACATAAAACAAAAATAATAATTAGTTCTTATTTGAATTATATTAAATAGGTTAACAAACGTAGAAATCTCATCAAGTGAGATGACCCTAGTCAACCACAGTGTAGCACTAGGAAAACATAGAAATTTTCTTTTTCCACAACCTACTATAGGTGTGCGTTAGACATCCTTTGATGTTACTTATGATTTACTAGGGATAGGATCCAATGATATCATAATTATTCTTTCTATGGATCATTTATTATTATTATTATGAAATTTTTATGAAACCCATTTATTTTCCATGGGTTATGCTATGATGAAATTTTTATGAAACCTGTTTCATTTCTGTGGATTATAATATACTAATATGATGATATGATGAATATTTTATGATCTTGTGACACACATATTTATGGTTTTCATTATGTGATGGTTTGTCCTGGAATTATATATCCTTCCAATGTGTTGGGTAAAGATGGATATCTCTTGAGATAATAAGGACTGGAATGAATATTGAACCCAATTCAGTAAGTGAATTTTTACACTATGATAGTATTGGGAGTGAACCTTAACTAAGGATATAATAAAATGGGGTGTAAACCCAATCCATTATTATATCCTTGTCTATGATCCTTTCCTAATGAAATTATTTTCTATACTTATGTGTATACAAAAAACTTATATTTTATGCTTATGATATATTCTCATGGATCATGTTCTTTTATTCCTTTATGATTCAGGTCTTAAAATCTACCGATATTTATTCCATATCTTATGTTTATGATCTATGATTTAGTTGGTATGGTTTTCAGATGCTAAGATCATGTTTTCACACCCTTATGCTCATGTTTTTTTAAATTATCATTGAAATCTCCGTTGTTTATCCTTACTGAGAATCTAAGATTACCCTTTTATATTTTTATATTCCCTAGGTTATGAAGGAATATTTTAAGTATGCTATTTCTAAAAAAGGTTCTATCTATGAAAATTTTAGTGGGAGATGATTTAGATCTGTTATGTAACAATTTTTTATATATTCAACTTTCCAGATAGACTAAAACTTTAAAGTTATGGTGTGGTTTATAATGTTATATTTTTAATATTAATCTAATAATATATAATATTTCTATATGAAATTTTGGGTCTTTATAGTTAAAATAACCATTGCCTAGCCGATGGGATGGGCAGTATCCCAAGTGACCTATGGGGCCCACCGACTACATCAGCACAGACCAGTCGGTGGGTTCATCCTAGGCAGTTTTTAAATAGGGTCTTTTTTTATTTTACCAACTTGGGTACCTAAGGATTTAACTAGTAATGGGTCTTAAAAATAGCCATTCTTTATCTAATTTTCCCCTATCAAGACACTCCTTCAATCACCTTTTATCAGTGGAGAATATGATTGTAATGTGATAATTATCCAAGGTATGATCCATCATTTTTCTTCATTCTTGACCCTATCACTCTTTACCTCTAATCGTGGATTGATTTCAATGGGTTATTTTATGGATATTTTATCGGATCTTAGTGAAACAGCACAAAAATTAATGGGGTTTTTCTCATCATGCATAGAGGATGTATCTTGGCAATGACCGTACACCATTTTATAGTGATTTGACTAAGGTATGTCACTTGATTGTTTTTTTCAAAGTTTTTAAATTAAAACTAATTTAATTGTATGTTTTTTGTATAAAGTTAAGGATATTTTATGGGATGGAATTGAGTATGTTCTAAGATCCTATAGATGTGTTTGGTCATGAATCTAATTTAGCATAAGTACTAGTGAGGGTGTTTGAAAATTATACTTTTTAGATTTTGAAAAAATAATTAATTATAATTGTTTATAATTAATTATTTTTGATTATTTTCATAATGTAGATCTATAGAGATGCAAGAGGTCTAGTCTAAGGATGTACATAGCTTGGATGAAGCCCAAAAAATCTAGGAAGAGGTAGGTGCAGGCTCAGTGAAGATGATAATTACCTTTGAGGTTAGTGTACCCTATAATAAAAAACCATATGTATGTCTATGATTGGGTGTTCATGTAAATATTCATTCTTTATTGGATTTAATAGAGAGGTTTGGGACTAATAGATAGGCTCGGGTTGAGTGGTTGAGGACCGAGTGACCCTTAAACTAAAAAATGAGGGTAGATTTGTGCCTGGGGTCTAGGATGAGTTATTATAAGTACTCGGTATATTCAAAATCATTCAAAGACCATATCATCATGTGGTGATGGTGCTTGATGCAATGTAAATAGACCCTAAGAAATCATGGTTTGTGATTTGGGTTCTGAAAATATCATAGAGACCCTGGAAGATCTCAGGATATGAGTTGAGTTATGGTAATAGACTAGGTGTTTACTTTAGATCCTTTTGGGTGGCATAAGTTGTAATGTGGTTGAGTGTTATGTGGTCTCATTTGTTAGATGTGAGATAATACTCTAGCTTGGGTAGTGATAATCAATTGAGGACTAACCATTTAAGGACTTAGCATTAGGATGTGAAGGGTATTTTGGGTAGAACCTAGGCCTACCTATTAAAGCCAATATGGAAGTGAGCCTTTGAGCTATGGTTTCACCATATGAAGACTTTACACTTGGGGGCCTTTGGATTATATCATACAACTTTTTTTATATGATTTTTGTTTCATGGTCATGAGTGACTTTGTGTGATTAGGTATTTCTATGTGCATGTGGATAGTCATGAGATCATGCTTGGAATGCTTTTTATATGGTGTGTTTGTCCCTAAGAACTATTCTTGATGTGCTATTTGTGTTCTTATATGTGTTATGACCTATTATATATGAATGTATAGCCTATGGATATTTTACTTTTGGTAGAAAGTGATAGGTGGACCATCATGTCTTGGTTAACCCCTAAGGGGGGAAATGTTCCAGTGCAACTTGAGACAAAAATGATGGTGTAACCTGGAGAATGGATAGGGGCATGATGGACTTGAGTCTTGTTGATATAGTGTATGGGGTACCACCTTATGTCCTGACCTAAGGTAATGGAGGGATATGATAGACTTGTGACCTGAATTGAGGTAGATATGGGGTAAGATGACCTTGTGGCCTAACCCATGGAAAATATGGGGTATGATGACCCTATGGCCTAGTCTGTGACTATGACTGAGCCAAGGGTATTATGTCCTTATATCCTGACCTAGGTCTTGTGTGGCTATAGGACACTATCTAAGACATGTGTTGGATTTGCAGCATGATCTGTTAGATGGTGATGTTGTTCTTATGGCCTGATCATATGGGTGATGATATTGGACTTTTGGATGATTTTATATGTGGAATTCATGAGACCTTCCTTCTAGTATGGCACCAAATAAAGTATGGTTGGGTGTTGGGGTGGCCTGGTTAGAACCTGATGACTTGAAAGATGTGTGTGTAACATGCCAACTATCATGGTGTCTTTTTTATCACATGAAAAATAAGTGATCGTGTTTATTTATGAAATTTTATTTTCACATGAATATACACACATATGATGGTGTATATTAGGAGTTCTTGGTGAGATCCTACTAAGATGTATTTCTCACACCCTATATGAGAACCTCGGTGCAAGTGCAGACCTTCTGTCTAATTTCAGGTTGAGCATAGGACATGTAGTGGATCGGGATGAGGTAACTAGAGTGTTTTTTGAGAAATTTTTTATGAGGATCAGGGTTTTAGGATGACCTCATTGTATTTTTAACCTTCTATTTATTTTTATATGTGGTTGGAATAGTGGGAGGCCATTTGTATATTTCTATCACAATATAATCTTGACATGTAATTGTGTTTAGTGTGTTGTTGTGTACTTTATGGTTATTCTAGATACTTATTGTTTCATTATTTCTACTTTTATTTTAGATTTTGACAGGAGGTAAGTCTCCCCATTGTTACTCTAGGTCATTAATAATAATCACCATCCTCTGATATATGGAGAGGCATGCATGAGACCATGTGGAACATCGGCCACCCTCGGTGATTCAGTTAGGGATTCAAAAAGTGTTATCAAAGGATGGTTTATTATATCATTTGGGGATTTGGTTGATAAGAAGTATAGGAATGTGTCGAAACTTGTGATTTACCTTGGAACAATGAGTCATGAACACTTTTATGATGAGAATTATTGGTTACCAAGGTAGTGGGATTATTGTTCTTCCTTTATACTATTGTGATTGAGATATATTTTTTTAATATGACTTGTTACTGGAGATTTGATTTCTATGGTTTGGTTCCTAAACCATTGGTAATATTTCAATGTTCATGCGTTATACCAAGCATGTAGGACACACATGACATGTATTTTTTTTTTTGTGATATTTTTTACTCTCTTATAATGGAAGGTCATGTGGAACTTAGTGTGGGATGATCTCCAGTGGAAGAACATGATCCCTTTGTATATAGATATGTAGAGATCCTTAAATGGTCAATGGAGGCATTTGACATATTATTAATAGAACACTGATGGTTTTGGTGTAGGTATCGGATGCCTAATCAATGATTTAAGGGCGATCATAGTTTCATGAGGATGTGGAAAACCGAAATGGGTTATTGAGTAATACATGAGTGATATGTCTTGGGATCACGACATGGAGCATGTGGGTTATTTTTTCCTTGAGGTATAGACTTTAGTTTAAGATCATTGGATGCTTGGCCCATTGGTTTCAAGATGAGGTTCTCATTACATGGTGAGTGATGATCCTAGGTGGTTGGGCCTAATAGGGTTAGAGCGTGGGAATGATCTTGGTGGTTATCAATTTATAATTGTGTAATGAGTGGTGCATAGTGAATCTTGGAATCATGGATATGTCAGTTCTGAAGAAAAATGTTAGGGTTGTTCCTAATTGAATGGAACAAACATGCATGGAAGAATGTCTAGTGGTTTAGGCACTTGAGCCTTGATTCAATGAAATGTGACTCTTGGAGTGTGATTCAAGTTGTTTAAGTGGGTTTGATAGGAGTGTGAAGCTATTGAATCTGGGTGACATTAAGTAGGATTTTAAGTGAGAACCTTTGAGAGGGTTCTCAATTAGTCACTCTAATATGGATAGAGTAGAGTGATAATTAGTGAGGCTATTTAGGAAAGTCTTGGTATACAAGTATCGGTATGTGCTAGGTATGTGAGGTTCCCTAATGTGTTTTAAATTGGTGATCAGTACATATATGAGTACGTTATGGTTATTTGAGTTATGTATTATCTCAGGTGATTATATGGAAGTATTGTTGTGAAGGTTTTAGTTCAAAGTAACTCTCATGGCGAGGTTACCGATGTTCTCATGAAACATGTATGGGCATGATCTCTTGGAATTACTTTATGAGAACCTGGAATTTCCCTAGAGTAATACATGAATTTAGTAGAAGATCGAGTGTGATGGAATGACCAATATATATTGAACCTTTACAAAGCTCCATGGTTGGAATTATTGGATGAGAGAGACTCGAGAATATTAGTATACATTCGACATTGGGACCCATTGGGTTCAACACTTATGGAGCAATGTAATGGAAGACTCATAGTGGAGAGAACACAATTTTCCAATTATAGGGTGTGACCCTTATTCTAGATGAATTTTGGAAATATTTAGAACATAAATGTGGGTAATCTAGGAATGAGCAATAATCAATGTTGAAGATGGAAATTGGGTATGAGTGGGATGGAAATGCACAGTCGCTATGTGCAGTATTGGGTAGAGAGTAAGCCATTGAGATTGATGTTTGGTTTTAGAATCAATTATAATAATACTCCTGTGGTGGGGAGTACCACATCGATTTTGGGTAAATGACATTCATGTTAGAAGGACTGTGAAGGTAGTGAAATATTGGTCAATGCATAGTTGAGGTGACACCATGGTGATAGAGTGTGGTATATCCAATGTGATCTAGTTACTTGGTAAATACCAGATACAAAGTTTAGATGCATTATAATATGGATTTGGTGTGTTGGCATTGAGCTCATGGTGATTTGGTCCTATTTGAGGATGAGATGAATCAGAGGTGTTTCATGCTTGGTGTGAGAGCTTGGTGGTTAGATAAATTGGTTGATGATCCAACTATTGTTTTACACTAAGTTTTAGGTTTGGAATTCAGTACTTATGTTTGGTGATCATGAGATGATATTGGAAGTTGAGGCATCATGATCAGGTAGCTTCATGGTGCATCAGTAGGTGGAACTAATCATTTTGAAAGGGTAACACAATAGGATGTTGGGTTGGTGTTTTGTTCATGAATTGAATGAAATGGTTTAGAAACAAAAAAATAATCATTTTTTTGATATGGTTCATAGGTTAGTGGACCATTGGAGGTATGTTATCGGTAGGTGATTTCTATGGTGGGGAACACCATGGAATGGAATGGGTTGTATCAAGTAGATAATTATAGTGGGAAGCACCAAGAGATCTAGTATGAACCAATAGATGATGACTAATTTTGGAGGATATGGTCATAGTGAGAATCATCTTAATGTTCATGTTGATAATGGGTGTGTGGATTAGTTTCTACTAAATGGTGTGCACTGGTGTTTGTAGTAGTTTTTTTGTTTGGTGTTAAGATATGGAATATAACTATTTATCATTGATTGTATAGCCTTGGAAAGTTGGTATAGGTGGTTCAAGTAATACCACAGCTTCTCAAGGATGATAATCGTTATGGTGGGGAGTTTTTAATGACCCATATCATTACAGGTGAAAAATTACTAGGGAAGTTTTAATTTTCCATTTAGTGGGTTATCCATTTTGATAAATAAGTATTGGGTTGGTAAAATAAGAATTTATATGTCCTAAACTGGTGTTTTTGGTCCTGGGATAAAGCTCAAGAGGTGAATTGGGAACTCAAGAATTCAGAGAAGGAAGATTGGGTTAGTCGAGGCTACTACAATAGCCACTGGCTAGATAGTGGTATGGCTAGTAGCCCAAGTGGCATACTGATCTCACCTGCAAGCTGATGGAATATCGAGTCATTAGTGGGTTCAACCTAAGAAGTTTTTAAATTGGGGATTTTTAATATTTTACTGGATTAGGGCCCTCAGGATTTACCTGGGTAGCAGTCTTGGAAATATACATTCTTTAGTTGATTTTCCCATCTCAAGACTCTCCTTAGATCCCCTTTTGACTGATGGAGAATCCAAATGCATTGAGATGACACTCCAAGGTAAGATATATCATTTTTATTCATTATTTTCCATCTACTTACTTTACTATGATCTTGGATAGATTTTAATTAGGTATTAAATGAATATTTAAATAGATATTGGTGAAATCATCCAGAAATGAAGGGGGGTTTCTCAACATGCGCAGAGGATGTCCTGTGGTGAGGATCACATATTTTTTCATGTTGATTCGGCTAAGTCACATATCTTAGAGATATTATTCTAATATTTTCAATTAAATATAATTTAATTGGATATTTTTTTTGGTTTCATGGGTTAATTCTCTTATCCTAGATGGCATCAAGGGTGTGTAAAGATCCTATTGATGAGCTTGGTCATGAATTTAATGTAGTGTAAACACTGATGAGGGTGGTTGATAATTATTACTTTTAGAGTTTGAATAAATAAATAATTATAATTGTTTATAATTAACTATTGTTGATTATTATCATGAGTTAGATCCCTTCTGATACAAACAGGCTTGGTCAAGGATTTTCACAGCTTTCATGAGGGTTGTTAAATCTAGATAAAGGCATGTACAGGATCAATAGGTATGATAAAACCCATTGAGGTATGTATCCACTATAATAAAAAACCATATATATTTATATGAATAGGTTTGCATGTGTATTTTCATTCTGTATGGGCTCAGGTGGAGTAGGTGAGGGCTGAGAGATGGTCTTGGGTAGAGTGGATGAGGAGCAAGTGAGCCATAAACTAGAAAATAGGGGTATATTTTTTCCCCAGACCTAGGATGAGTTCTTAGAAGAACTTGGGATGTTCGGATTCATCCAAAAACTATATCAACATGGGGTGATGGTGCTTGATGAAATAGTGAGTGACTCTTGGATATCTTAGGATGTGGGTTGGGTTATGGAAATAGCTTAGAGACCTTGGAAGATCTTGGGATGTGAGATGGGTTATGGTAATAGAATAGGTGTTTTCCCTAGATCCTTTTAGGTAGGAAAAAGTGGGATTGTATCTGATTTCTATGTGGTATCCCTCGTGAGATGTGAAATGATACCCAAGCTTGGGTATTGGTAATTAGTTAAGGACTAACTAGTTAAGGCCTTGGAATTAGGATTCCAAGTGTATTTTGGGTAGGACCTGGACCCACCTATTGAGATAGGTATGGTAGTGAGCCTTCATGTTGTAGTGTCACCATAGGAAGACCATACCTTTGGGGGACTTTGGATGGTATTATGTAGATTTTCATTCATGAGTGTGCATTCATATACATGAGGATATTTGTATGATAAGGTATCCCTCTGTATGTGTGGATATCCATGAGATCGCGCTTGACATGTTTTTCATATAGTGTGTGTGTGTGGCCTATAATAACTATGATTAATATGAAATAGTTATCCTTATATGTTTTATTCCCTATTGTGTGTAAATGTATGGAATATAGATGTTTTTCTTCTGGTATCAAGTTATAGGTGGATGATAATTTCTTGGTTAACCCCTAGAGGGTTAGCATCTGCTAGTGTGACTTATGATGATGACAATGGTGGGAACTAAAGATGGGATAGGGGCATAATGGCCTTGATTCCTATTAAGATAGAGGATGGGGTATGGCCTTGTGGCCTGAACTAAGACAAAGGAATGATATGATGGACTTATGTCATAACCTAAGGGAGATACATGGTACGATGGCCTTATGGCCTAACCTGTGGTAGATATGGGGTATGATGGCTTTGTGTCCATATCCATGACTTATATTGAGCCTAGGGTGAAACATCATTGTGGCCTAACTTAGGGCTTGTTTGACTACAGGCCTTGATCCAATAAATGAATTGGATTTGAATCTTAATCCATTAGATGATGAAATTGGCCTTGAATTCTGATTAGATTGTGATGATTTCATACTTGTGATTGATTTGATATGTGTTAGTACATGATACCTTCCTTCTAACATAACACTAAAGCAGGTATGGTTGGGTGTCAAGGTGTCCTAGTTAGCACCTAAAAACTTGACAGATGTGTGTGTAACCCAACAAGTTTCATGGAATCCTGGATATCATGAGGAGACTCAATGAGCATGATTATTTATGTAATTTTATTTTAGCATGTATATACACACATATGATGGAATATATTAGGGGTTCTTGGTAAGAACCTGCTGAGATTTTCTTCTCACACCCCACACAGGAACCTTGGTGTGTGTGTAGACCTTGTCTATTTTTAGGTTGAGCATAGGACGTGCAATGGATAGGGCTGAGAAATATCAAGAATTTTTTATAGATAGGGTGTATGAGGCTTGGGGTTGCAGGAGAACCTCCTTGTATTTTTACCCTTCTATTTATCTGCATATGTGGTTGGCCGAGTGGTAAACTAATTTTAAGTTTCTATGATAGAATCATCTTGATATAGAATTTTATTCAGTTCTATAGTATGTATTAGATGGTCATTGTGAATTTTTACTATTTATTTGTCTTATACTTTGACATTATGGTATAGTCTCCCCACTGTTACTATAGGCCCTCGCCGATAGTTGATGGCATTTGGAATATGGGGAGGCATGCTTGAAGCCATGTGGTAGAGCGGCCAAACTTAGTGATTTGGTCAGGGTGTCAAAACTATCTTCTCCAAAATTCTTATAACTCCATTATAATATAAAATTACACCCAAAAGTAATTAAAAGATTAAAATTAATGGGTAATACTAACCCATAAAGTTGAGGGTTGTTACATTAAGGTTTTTTATCTCTCTCTCTCAAGATGTTTTTTGAGTATATAAGCATCCCTCCCATTAGTAAAATTATGATAATTTCTTATAGGAACTCTAAATAATACTTATTATTTAAGAATTATGAATTCAAAGTATATATTTTTCTTCTAATTGATTAAACCTATATTTTAATCACCCTTGATCCTAAATTCCACACCATTTTCAATTAGGTACAGATTCTGTTTAGCACATGAAAAATTGACAGATGTGTGTGTAACCCAACAAGTTTCATGGAAGCTTGGTTAGTATGAGGAGATTCAGTGAGCATGATTATTTATGAAATTTTATTTTCGCATGTATATACACACATATAATGGAATATATTAGGGGTTATTAGTAAGAACCTACTGAGATGTACTTCCCACACCCCACACGGGAACCTTGGTGTGTGTGTGTGTAGACCTTATCTCTATTTTGAGGTTGATCATAGGACATGCAATGGATAGGGCTAAGGAATATCAAGAATTTTTTATAGATAGGGTGTATGATGCTTGGGGTTGCAGGAGAACCTCTTTGTATTTTTACCCTTCTGTTTATCTGCGTATGTGGTTGGCCGAGTGGTAGACCAATTTTAAGTTTCTATGATAGAATCATCTTGATATAGAATTGTATTTAGTTATATAGTATGTATTAGATGGTCATTTTGGATTCTTACTATTTCTTTGTCTTATACTTTGACATTATGGTATAGTCTCCTCACTGTTACTCTAGGACCTCGCCGATAGTCGATAGCCTTTGTCATATGGGGAGGCATGCTTGAAGCCATGTGGTAGACCATACAAACTTAGTGATTTGGTTGGGGTGTCAAAACTATCTTCTCCAAAATTCTTATAACTCCATTATAATATAAAATTATAGCCAAAAGTAATTAAAAGACTAAAATTAAGGGGTAATACTAACCCATAAAGTTGAGGGTTGTTAAATTAAGGTTTTTTATCTCTCTCTCAAGATGTTTTTTGAGTATATAATCATCCCTACCATTAGTAAAATTAAGATAATTTCTTATAGGAACTCTAAATAATACTTATTATTTAAAAAGGATGAATTCATAGTATATATTTTTCTTCTAATTGATTAAACCTATATGTTAATCACCCTTGATCCAAAATTCCACACCATTTTCAATTAGGTGCAGATTCTTATCGTTACTTTCCAAGGGGACATTGATGCCATTAAGTTATAGAAAATATATATCCTATACATTCCAATTGGGATGCAGTTCTTTAATGTGACAAAATTTATATTAGATTAAATTCTCATTATTTCCTACTGAAATCTCTTAGTCATAATTCTCCCCTATAGGTGAATTATTTTTCATATTTTTTTTATGATACTTAACAGTTATCAATAGTTCAGGCTAGTTTCTCCCTCTCATATTACGATCTATTTCATCAATGAGCACAACATCAAAAATATGCACTAAATTTTTACACAAAGAAACTTCAAGGATTATTTTATTTCCCAATAGTGTTATTTTTAAAAAAATGAAAGTGAACACATTCACAAATTTGTTAGGATTAATTAAAGTCAGAAACAAATTTTGAATGTTTTATAGAGGTATTTATGACATGGATGAATAATTAATGGCATAATCATCATCAATTATCCAATAAATATTATCTTTAATGATAGTATTATGAATTCTATATAAATTATTGAGTATCGCACTTCAAAGGAATGATTTTTATCAATCAATAATTCTATAAACTTTGTGTGATAAAGTTTTTAGATTTTTACTTGTTCATTATCCTTTCAAAAGATATCAGTGTTCAAAGATAAAAATAAATTTTTATGATCTTTACTCATTTTTATATTCTCCCTTTGTTCCCAATATCTATTTTTTGTTCTTAATTCAAAAATTTGTGAAGTTACTTCACTATTTGTATTTAATTCATTCTCTCTTTTTTTCTATAGAATGGATAATTATTTATTGAATAATTTTTTTAAAAGTGGTAACTACTTATACATAGTGTTGATCTATGGGTTATAAGCATAAGATACCCCTACCACTTTGGGTTGGGATACTTTACTAATAAAGATAATATATGTAGGGGATTCTTATCCCAAACTTATTTATCGTTTTTATGTGTTTTACCTTATGAATTTACATTTCATTGTAGCATTCAAATTTATTTTTGTATTTTCTATTTTCAATCTATGTATTTTTTATCAAATTTTTTTCTTCCATTATTTTATTAAATACTAGATTTCATGGTATTTTAAAATATTTATTTATTTAGTTTATCAAACTTTATAGTATCTAGAATTTTTTTTTTTGTGATCTAAAATTTTTTTTATTAAGTTTATTTAATTCACCCTCTATTGAAATTTTCATTCTAGGATGACATCCAATACATCCATCTTATGAAAATAATGGATCAGTAATATAATACATAATTCTTCCCTAGGGAAACTATTATATAAAAATGTCTAAGTAATCAATAATTATCCATTTTAAAATAATATAAATATATATTTTCAAGTTTTATAAAATAAATAGAATAATATGTCTGTATAGGTTAATATATATCAATTAAATTAGAAAATAATAGAATATTCACAATGAAATGGAAAATATATTTATTGATGTAAAGATAAGAGGTAATGAGGTGGGTTAAAAAAATTATAATGATGTCAATATGAATTAATCATTGATATACTAGTTTTCAATGAAAGAAGACCAAAGTAATGATGGAAAATACCTTCTAAAATTTAGTATTATGTGACACACATATTTGATATGAATTAGGGATACAAAATTTTCTTAAATAGAAACGCACGGTTCAACATTCTTTGATACCTATTCACTTGTAAAAAAACATGGTTTATTCCACTGAGGACTCAAAAGAGGCTAAACCAGATATTCCATGGTCATCATTATTAACTAAAATTTCCCCTGTTAGGAATAATACATCTATAATACTATAAATTCATGTAATATATAGAGATTTGGATAATAGAGTTTATCTCTATGGAAATATTTATTAATTATAATGACTTATGAAGATAGTGTAATGAGAATAAATGGTAATATATAATTCATATTATACTATGAGATTTATAATAATGAATTATAATAAGATTTTATATGGAAAAGTAAATGAATTAAAAATCATTTTAAAATATAAATGAAAAGAAGTTATTATGAACCCTTACTTTGATAAATAGATTCCCAATTCTTGATAAAGAACATCATAGAACCATAATATATTCTTGAAAGTACTCTTGAGAGAGAAAATGAGGGTTGAACCATGATAAATTTTTTTGGAATGAGGATGAATGGGAGTATGGGTGGGTATTTATTACAAATGAAAGATAAGTTTTAAAAGTTTTTAGACTGCAACTTTAAAAATTTAGTTTGTGAAAAATCAAAAGTCATTATATTACCAATGGTTTTTGAAATTTATTCATTAAAGATAAAACCCACATATATTTATATTTTTTTGGTCATGTAAAAGACATTTATTCATAATGAATTATTTTAAAACCTAAAAATACATTTTAGACTTCGAAACTTTCATTATATCTTTTAAAAATTTATTTTAATACTTTAAAATATGTTATTTTAATAAATAAACATGTTTTAGGTCATAAAAGAATTTATATTAATTATTATATCACTTTTATATCAAATTGAATTCATAATATTTTTTGTATACACATAATGTATTTTACTATTTACCTAATTATTCAAATATCTCATAACATTATTAAAAAATAATCATTGGATAATTTTAACGTGTCAATTATAGATTTGAAATATTTTTTATAAAAATATTTGTTTACACATGATAAATTTAATTATTAAAAAAACTGTAAGTATATTTTTAAATCATTAATTTAGTGAAAATATTTTAAAAAATCTATTTTATGAAAAAAAAAATTGTTATAATATATATATATGGAATTAAATTATCATTAATTAATTAATATTATTTATATTTATCCATTATATTAGTATAATATGATATTATCTATTTTTTAACACTTGTTTGTTACAAATATTTGTCACATTATTATTTCAACGGTCGTGTTACTATGTTAGTATTCCAATGGTCACCTTACCCTTCCAACATTCACATTACCCATCATAAATAAACTTCATTCTAATTTAAAAAATCACTCATATAATTCTCTTAGTTTCTTTAAAATTGTAATGTCCCAGTTCCGGAAGCCACACAATGGGTTCCCCGAACCCAGTTGGTCACATGACCTCAAGCGCATTTCCCTAAACGCCAGAGGCTGCCGACTAGCAGCGAGGGCTAAGGACTGGTAGTGGGGAAACTATGACCTCATTTGTCAAAGTGTAGCACAGCAGAATAAAATATATAAACATACCAAAGAGGAACCAGTAGACAATATAAACCATAAATGGACAACATAAGGAAAACATAACTTGCCATCATATAGATATCATGTTGCAACATGTCACTAATTCTAAGAAATTAGCCAAAGTAGAAAAATGAAATCTAATACAATACAGCACAGGGTACAAAGTACAGCAAAACAAAACTAAAGTAGTGCAATATGAATGCAACAGCATCCCAAGCCTAAGCTCGATCCCATGCTCTCCTACTCCTCTGCAATAATCATGTACCTGTGTAGGGACCCTTTACCTTATCGACACCTGCAGCAATATAATCTATTTGGTCCCAAGACATGACCCAAACAGGTTGTAAGAAATAAATCCTAGTAGGCAACCACCAAAGGCCTGTTCCCAACTGTCATTGAAAATGTACAACAGTAGTGTGCAATAATAAAATGCAGTAAACTAGGAAGTACTCATAAGTAACTATCTCTACCAGTTACATTTCCATTTTAATAATTATTTATTAATTCCAAGATTGTGCTTTAGCTTGGAAGGTACAACATAATAAATCACCACAGTGAATATTCAAAGTAAACTTTGTCCTCAGACATGAAAATCCTTACCCTCAAGCAAGCAAAATCGAAACCCGCAGGTGAATTCCCATAGGAATAATGAATATTTCCCACAGGCATACGGGATATTGCCCGCAGGCATGGAAGTTACTGCCCTCAGACATAAGAAACGTTGCCCTCAAGCTAAACAAACACTTCCCTTGGGAATTCAGTAGGAAAAAAAGTAACCAGGATGAGCCTAATGCACAACCAAGCAATTCATATACATTTCCTCTCAAGAAAACTCAAAACATGCTATAATCATGGCATGCCCACGGGTATCCTGGCCAAACGGCTAAACAAGGGAAACGCACCCATGGGGTGGCCCTGGATCAAATCAATGATCCCAAATAGCAGTTTATATTTATTCAATAGATCACTTATGCAATTCTAGGTATCTCAACAGTCAAGGTCTCAACCACACGACACCCCAAATATGGTCGCGTGGCACAATGGTACACAAAATCAACTCGACAGTTGTAATTAAACGACCAACTACCTCGATCTCCTCTGATCGATATACGTGAAAGGCGCCTCCCGAAATGACCAAGAATTATGTAGATCTGAGATAAAAAATTATCCATTCAAACATAAATAACTTACATTAGGGAAATAATTGTAAGTAAATACTCAAGAAGAGGGAAGATATTACCCGCGCGGTTCAAACGAGATCGACGGCGGAAGAATTGGAGTTCTGGAATGCAATCGGGAGCTCCTCCAAGCTTCGGCCTTCTCTCCCACACTGCAGGTGATTTTTCTACCTCCTCTGTCGAATGAGGAGGCTAGTGCCTATTTTTAAGAAAAAAAACATGACTACATGGAGTGTACTCTCAAGTGCATGGCATGTACTATTTTTTTTAACTGTTCCTCTGGCGGCTACTTTCCACCGTCGAACTGTTCATCTGTCGATTGATTACATGGTATGTATTACTAAGTACATGGTGTGTAGTTATTTTTTACACCCTTAATCACCAAAAATCCTACACTCCCTGTGTTCTCGTCTTACATGGCCAAAGTACATAGCGTGTGTATGAAGTACATGGTGTGTAGTTTGTTTTTATCGACAAGCCTATGCACCCTGTATTCTCATCTCACACAGACGAAGTGCATGGAGTGTGTACAAAAGTACATAGTGTGTACCCATAAATTTGGGATTTTCCCCCCATTTCCCTTGTTTTCTCAAAAACACTTAAGGAAAAAGGAAAAGAAGAAACATGTACCTCAAGAATAAGAACCAGGTTCTTACAAACTTCCCCCCTTAAAGAAATTCGTCCCCAAATTTCCCTTCCAAGGGTGGTGAAGATAATACTCTGAACAATTCTATCCATTGAGCACGTATGTCGGTCTCCCGCTCCTAGGTTTCGTCCTGCACTCAGCCATGTACCATAGCACCCGTACGAGAGGAACTGACCGGCCTCGGAGAACCTTCGTGCTCCTATCAACAATACGAATCGGATGCTCCGCAAAGGATGAATCTACCTGAAGTTCAACCTCCTTGGGCAGAAAAATGTGAGATGGATCTGAGTGATAATGGTGCAGCTGAGATACGTGGAAGATGTCATACATGGCACGGTACCTCAGTGGTAACTGTAATCGATAGGCAATTGGCCTGACTCTCTCCAGAATCTCAAATAGCCCTATATACCTCGATGAAATTTTACCCTATCTCTTGATCCGCCTGTGTCCCAAACTCGACGAAACATGTAAGAACACATGATCCCTGACCATGAACTCTAAGGGTCGTCTGCGGAAATCAGCATAAGATTATTGACGAGACTGTGCAATATCCAACTGCTTCTAAATCAACTGGACCTACTCTGAAGTCTCCTGCACAAGACGTGGTCCTAGTAAAGCTACCTCACCTGCCTCCAACCAGCACAAGGATGATTGGAATGTTCTAACATATAAAGCCTCATAAGGTGTCATCTCAATAGTTGCCTAAAAACTATTATTATAGGAAAAATCGACCAGGGGTATGTGCTTCTCCCAAGAGCCCCCAAATTCTAGGACACATGCACGCAACATGTCCTCCAGCACCTGTATCGTACGCTCTGACTGGCCATCAGTCTGATGGTGGTAAGTTGTGCTTAGAAGAATCTGTGTACCCAGTTCCCTCTGAATACTCTTCCAAAAATGAGATGTAAAATGGGAGTCCCTATCTAAAATGATAGAATGAGGGACCCCATGAAGACGTACTACCTCTCGAATATACAACTTTCTGAGCTCGTCAACACTGAAGGTCTACTTGATCGGAAAAAAAGTGAGCCACCTGCATAAGTCTATCCACAACAACCCATACATCATCATTACCTTGAGGTGACCTCGGAAACCCAGTCATGAAGTCCATCATGACATCATCCCATTTCCATTATGGAATGGGTAACTGTTGTAACAGTCTGGCTGGCCTCTGATGCTCCACCTTCACCTGCTGACAGGTGGAACATCTCATTAAAAAACTAGCTACCTCTCTATTCATACCCGGCCACCAATACCGACGTCTCAAGCCACGGTACATTTTGGTAACTCCAAGATGCACTACCCAAGTTGAATCATGAAATTCCTACATCAACTCCTCACGTATATCCCCTAGAACCCACACTCATCCATGGATACGCAGTACCTCATCATCGCCTATCGTCCAACCTGGAGGAGGGTCCTCACTTGCCACTGACTCCTGTAGAACTAAGCCTTTTGAATCTGATAGCTGTCTCATCCTCACTCTATCCAGGAGAGTAGAAGTCGCAGCTAAGGATGAAAGATAGGTTCACCCCTTACTATTATGCACCTCCAAATGAATCTCAGCGAACAAATCCATAAGTTTCCACTCACCACTAGCCTTCTGCACTGCCTATATCTGAGTCCTCATACTCAGTGCATCAGCTACTATATTACCCTTACCAGGTGTATAGGCAAGCTCAAAGTCAAAGGACTAAAGGTATTCAACCCACCTTCACTATCTCAAATTCAAGTCACACTGGGTAACGATATATTTAAGACTTTTGTGGCCTGTAAACACCAAAAAATGTTCTCCCAAGAGATAATGTCTCCAACAATGTAACGCATTAACAAAAGCAGCCAACTCGAGATCATGTGTCGGGTAATTACACTCGTGTGGCCTCAACTGTCGAGACTCGTACGCAACTAATCAATTTCCCTACATCAACATTTCTCTCAACCCAATACTTGATGCATCACAGTAAACTGTATAGCTCTTCCCTTGATCTAGGAGTATCAGGACTGGTGTTGATGTCAAACTTCCCTTCAGCTCCTAAAAGTTTGTCTTGCAAGCTTCTAACCAAACGAACTTTATACCCTTCTTAGTTAAACCCATCAACGGCATTGTTAAGCAGGAGAAGTCCTGTATAAAGTGCATGTAGTAACCAGCCAGTCCCAATAAACTCCGTATTTCAAACATATTCTTAGGATTCTCCTAGGAAACTATTGTTCTCACTTTCTCTGGGTCTACTAAAACTCCTGCCTCTGAGATAATATGACCCAGGAAGTGAATCTGGTCCATCCAAAAGTGGCACTTTGAGATCTTATCATATAACTGATTCTCCCTCAGTGTACTCAGTACGATCTCAAGATGGGTGGCATGGTCATGTCAAGTGTGAGAGTACACCAAGATATTTTCCACGAAGACTACCAAAAAATAATCCAGGTATGGGTGGAACACATGATTCATCAAATCCATGAAAACTGCTGGTGCGTTTGTGAGTCTGAATGGCATTAACAAGTACTCGTATAGACCATATCTGATACGAAAGGTTGTAAGTGGTATGTCCAATGGTCTAACGCACAACTAATGATATCTGGATCTCAAGTCAATATTTGAGAACACTCGTGCTCCTCTAAGTTGATCAAAAAGATCATCAATCCTTGGTAAAGGATATCAGTTCTTAACTGACAACTAGTTAAGCTTATGATAATCCACACAAAGTCTGAGGGTACAGTCCGCCTTCTTCACAAATAGGATAGGTGAACCCCAAGGAGAAGTACTGGGTTGGGTGAAACCCTTGGCCTGCAACTCCTCTAACTGCCTCCTGAGCTCCTTCAATTTTGGTGTAGCCATCCTGTAAGGAGGAATTGACACTGGTGTCGCTCCTGGTACAAGCTCAATAAAGAAATACACCTCTCGCTCCGGAGGTAGACCTGAAAAGTCATCTGGAAAGACATCCCTAAAACGATTTACCACTGGAGGGAAATCCTTCTGACAAGTTCCTCGGTCATCCAGATATAAACTTGTGTTGAGTCAATAAGGTTTTCCTTATGACATTTCCATTCCTTCTTGTTTTGAAAATCACAAACACCTTATCTTTAAGGAAAATTGCTTTCTTAAGGAAAATTTCTTTCTTTAAGAAAATTGCTTTTATAAGGAAAATTGCTTTCTTAAGGAAAATCTCTTTTATAAGAAAAATTATCCTTATCATATTTTCATCCATATTTTTCTTAAGCATAAGATTCGGATTCATTTTCTCGGAATCGTTGAAACCTTGATATGAAGCATTCTGTTTTAGGATCCGAATTCTGGATAAAAACTGTGATAGAGATTCATTCCGAACTCAGGATATGAACTCTGACTAAGTTCTATTCCAGATTCAGGATACGAATTCTAACGAAGAATTCTCATTACGAATTCCAATGAAGAATTCCCATTACGAATTCTAATGAAGAAATCTCATTCCGAATTCCCATTACGAATTCTGAGGACGAAGTCTCATTACGAATTCTGATGATGAATTCTCATTAAGATTTCTGATGACGAATTCCTATTCCGAATTCTCATTCCGAATTCACCTATTAAACAGAATCTGATTATCTTTGTTTTATACACTCTGAATTAATTCAGACTCTGAAAAATATCTTTGTTAGACTCCGAACTTTTATATTGCTTACATCTCTATAATTTGTCTACTCTTTATTATTGTTCCTTACACTCCGAACCTTCACTCCGAAGTTTTCATTCTGAACTTTTATGTTAGAATTAAAACGATGTCGTACATTCTGTTTCACTTGTTTTGTTATAAAACGATGTCATCCATTTTGTTATAAACTAATCGTTATCTAAGTGACACGTGTACAGGTCCCTCCGATCTTTAAGGAAAATATGACCATCGGAGAAGGAGCCGACCTTACCTATAAATAGGAGCTCATTTGAAAGAGTTCCATACTGATGACAGATGAGCGAATAGTTGATGAACGGATAGCTGATTGCTGAAAAAGTGCATACATGCTGTTGAAGTGATTTCTAGAGAGAGAGACTCTTATTAACTCTCAAAAGCTTCGTGCGACTCCGAATGTTGGTGATTACATTCGAGGGCTTCCGGGGATAGGAAGACAGAGGTGCCGACTACCTTAAAGTTCGAAGGCTTCCTTGCTGAGGAAGATAGAGGTTTCCAACTACCTTGAAGTTTAGGGCTTGCGGGGATAGCAAGACAGAGACTCCGATCTTAGTATCGAGGGCTTACCCTGGTGTGGGTAAGACAGACTTGCTTGAAAGTATAAATCAAGGGACCTTTATCCAAGGTTGTTGGATACCCTTCTCTTTGGGTTAAAAGACTTATATCTTGTTACTTGTAGTTTAACTACTTGTTTTATTTCTGCTGCATTTTGTATCATAAGGAAAGTATAACTTTCTTATACTTCCTTACTTGTACTCTGATTAAGTTAGATTCTATACGCTTTAAGGTAGAATCTTATATTGTAATATTTTGTTAAGTTTCAATTTTCCGGAACCATATTTCCGGAACCCTCATTCGGAATCTCTTTCCTAGTTTACATTCGGTGTTAAGAGGTGTTGTGAACTTTCTTAGTTTAACTTTGTTAAACTTAGCCTTTTCCTTTGCTTAAGGAAAACATAGTTATTCTTAATTAACTTTAAAGGTTCCAAAGGAATTTTTAAAGTATACAATTCACCCCCCCCCCCTCTTGTATATTGAGCATCTCATACTATATTTCGATCCTAAAATTGGTATCAAAGGTTGGAAACCTCTTACTCTATACCAATCTTACATTTGGTATCAGAGCAGGTCTCTGAAATACTTATACTCACGAATAAGTTTTTCTTGATCACTTTATCCTTCCGAACTTTGTCATTCCGAATTATCTCATTACGAATTTTCTATTCCGAACTTTCCCATTCCGAACTTTGTGATTACGAATCTTTTCTACTAACAAGTTTGTGTGCAAAGTTATTTTTAAGTATGACAGGAATCAATGTTGGTTCAATTGATAATCTGAATCTGACAAGACCACCTATCTTTGATGGTAATGACTATGAATACTGGAGAGATCTAATGAAGACTTTTGTTATCAATACTGGTGTAGATAACTTTGTTATGCTTACTGGTGATTATAAAATTCCTGACAAGGAAGTCAGATCTTTCACTAATCAGGAAAAGCAAGAATATCAACTCAACTATAAGGTACGCAACACTTTACTATGTTCAATGACCAGAAATATATATAGCCAAATTTCTTCTTGTGAAGCAGCTAACTGTATATGGAAGAAGTTAGAGGTTACACACTTTGGGACTTCTAAAGTGATTGAGACTAGAAGAGCTATGCTTAGAGCTGAATATCATGGCTTCAATTTTCCTTATGGAGAACCTATCTGTAAAGTTCAATAGAGATTTATGACTATCGTCAACAGTCTACAATCTATGGGAGAGAAAGGTTTAGATGATGAAGCTCTTGTGGACAAGATAATTGATATTATGCCCAATGAGTGGGAATCCAAGAGAACAGCTATAGATGAGAACAGGAAGGTCACTCAAATTACTCTTGATGAATTATTTGGAACTCTTCTACAACATGAAACTAGAATGAAGAGATATGCTGACAACATCAAGAAGAATAATGGAAATGGTATTTTTGCTTTTACTACAACATCAAATCAGATGAAAGCTAAGACTCCTGAAAGGGTAACCAGATCCAAGTCTAAGAAAGTTATTTTTCAATCCGAATCTAGTGAGAGTGAAGTTTCAGAAAATGAATTAGCCAATATTGCTCGAAGGATGAACAAGATAGCTGGACAGAGAAACTTTCAATCTAAGTATAAGAAAAAGGATAGGAAAGATAAGAAAGATGGAGAAGTTACTTGTTATGAATGAAAAAGAGCTGGACATATTAGACCAGATTGCCCTATGCTCAAAAAGAAAGAAAGGAAGGAAAGACATTCAGAAAGGAACAGGAATAAGTTTTATAAAGCCAAAGCTAAGAAAGTTCTGAAAGCTAATGACACCTGGAGTGCCAGTGGTGGTGACTCTTCAGATGAATCTTCTGACTATGAATCTTCAGGATAGAAGAATCTTGGTCTTATAGCCAGATTACCTATTGATAATCATTGTCTTATGGATAAGGTATGAAATGCTGAATCATTGACCAATGTTTCTTTAAATTCTAATGATAGTAAGTATTATAACTCTTCTGATGAAGAATCATCTTATGATGAGGAAAATACTTTACCTACTTATGAAGAAGTTTCTAGATTTTCTGAACTTCTTGAGATTGAGAATTCCAAACTCAACAAGAAACTTGATAAGGAAAACTCTAGGAATTCTATTCTTACTAAAGAAATATCAGATCTTTCTAAAGATCTTGATAAGAAAAATGATGATTTTGAAAGTATTTCAAAAAATCTTGAGGAAGTAAGTTCTGAGAAGAATAAACTTTCTAAAGAATTAGAAAAAGTAATTTCTAAGAAAAATGTTTTCGAGCCTAACTCTAGTTCTAAAACTAATGATTTTGAGGATAAAAACTTGGTTGTAAAACTCAAGTCCGAAATTTTTTCCTTAAAGAAATGTTTATCAAACTTTACCCATGGTAAGGAAATTTTTGATAAGATGTATTCTCAAATACGACCTTTAAGAAATAAATCCAGATTTGGTTATACCCATGCAAAACCTATTTTTAGTAACAATTATTTTGTTCCTCAAAGTGCCCCATTTTGTACCAAGTGTCAATGTGGTGGTCACTGGGCAAAGAATTGTTCCTTAAATAAAACCCAATCTCTAGGATTTCACAAAGCCTACTTTTCTAAGAAAATGTGGATACCTAAAATTTTATTGTCTGGAAGTCTCGGATCCAAACAAGTTTGGATTCCGAAAGTCTAATTTTCTTCTTAATTTCAGGATAATAAAGAAAGTACCAGCAACAATACATGGTACATGGATAGTGGATGTTCCCGGCACATGACTGGTAACAAAATCTATTTTGAAAAGATTATCAAAACAAAAGGAGATATTATTCTTCAATTTATCGGAACGCAAGATCAACTTGCTGATATTTTCACAAAATCTTTTCCTTCTGATAGATTTGAATATATTAAACAGAAGTTAGGAATGATAACCGTAAGGTAATCTTTCATAATTAACTTTCTGTTGAAAAAGTCTCCTTACAGTAATAAAATCCTTTTCATAGGGGGAGTACATTTGATTGTTTGTTTAACAAAGTTTTTCAAAATTTATTTTCAAATTTTTCAGAACGAAGATTTCCGGAATGGAACTTCTGGAACTAAAATTTTCCAAAATGAACATTCTCATACAGAATACTTCTGGAATGAAAGTATTCGTATTGAAAATTTCCGGAATGGAAAACTTTCGTACTGGTATTTTCATAACGGAACTTTCGTACTGAATCTTCCATAATAAGTTTTTCGTTTTCAAATTTTTGTAATGAATTTTTTTTAAGTTTTTTTTCCTTACTAAGTTTGTTTTTCATACTGAATTTTCTAAAATTTGTTTTTCGTAATGAGTTTTCCGTAATGAGTGTTTTCGTACTGAAATTGTTTTTCGTAGTAAGTTTGTTTTCCATAAGTAAATTTTTGCAAACTTTGTCTTTTCGTAATAAAGTTTTTATTTGGTAATTTGTATATTACCCATTATGAATAACTTTCCTAAGCTAATCCGAAAGGTATGATTTCCTTACTCAAGTTTTCGTAGTCATATTTTACTTGTTGTCAGTTTCTTGTATTATGTTTTTGGATTATAGTTTTCTTAATTATTTGTTTTAATAAAAACCTCAAAAAGATCGGATTCAAGTTATCAACCGTCAGATTTGATCTCAGTTCTTTCTAAACTGTTAGATCAACCATGGAAGGTGAACCGTCATTCCGTTGCCTATATAAAGGGGAGCTAATTTCTCGTCCCACATCGGTTTCAAGCTTTCGCGTGCTGAAGCTCTGCCCCTCTGTTTTAAGGCCGTTCCGAACCACAGTTTACTCCGTTCCGAACTTCTCAGAGGACTTCAGATCCGAATGTCTGTGGAGTTAGCGTCTCAAGAAATGTCTTCAACCAAGCCTATTTCTCAGTGGTTAATTTATAGAGAAAGGTTACTCCATCCGGATTTCTTCAACAACTATGATTCCCTTATCTCAAAGAATATTAAGTTGAATGGCTGGGAAGATGTTGCGGTATCAAAAACCGGGAATCAAGATGAAGTATATTCAGATTTACTTGTCGAGTTTTATGAATCAGTTTCCTTCTTTAAGGAAGATGATAGGGAGAAGTTTTCTTTCAAGTCGTATGGAAAGACCTACAAACTTTCTTACACCAAGGCTACAAGCTTGGTAGGGCTGTCTTATGAAGGAGAAGTCGAGTTTATTTCACATGTTTTACTGGACTATAAAGGTAGCTTTGACAAGGAAAAATCATTAGAAACTCTCGGACTGGCTGATGACAAGGCTCCAAAAATTGCAAGTCTATCCACAAACTTCCGGATTCTTGAATTATGGGTGCAAGGACTTATCGTACCGAGGAAAGGTGATAAAGACAGCTTGAAGAAGAGTGAGATCTATATCCTAGATTTCCTGATAAATCTAAGGAAGTTCAATTTCATGAGGCATATTCTTATAACCCTTGAGAATCTTAAGAAAGGAAATCTCAGAGCACAGATCATAATGTACCCAGCAATATTATCTAAGTCGATAGTTCGGTGCCTTGAATCGTTCAAGGAGGCTTGAAGATCTAAGCAGAGGTTATGAAAAATTTTGTTGGTGAGTGATGACACTCTTAAAAGAATGGATGTAGCTTTTGACAAGAAGTCCGGAAAGTTTATTGATCTACCTACTCAAGAAGAAACCGTTCCGAAAGCTGTTGATCCGGAATCCTCTAAGCCGGTAAGGAAGAGAAAGCTGAAAGAAGTGGTAGTTGTAGCCGAGGAACCCAAGTCTAAGGAAGTCCATTCCGCACCTCCAAAGCCTAAGAAGAAGAAATCCTATCCTGATGAGGTTGTTACAAAGTGGAGAGCTGATAAAGAGAAAAGGAAAGAAGGTGATCCGCAGTTCGGATTGGACCCTGCGGAGGCTAAGGCTTTGAGGGAGAAAACTGCTGATGAGCTTGAGAAACAAGCAAAACAAAAGAAGCTCAAGAATAAGATGTCTGAGGCTGAGGTAGCTCAGGTCTTGTTAAAATTAAATGAAATTGTTTCAGCAATAATTCCAGTTCTGAGATCTTTCTCCCTGGAATCTTTACCTGAGACTCCAGGAAGGAATTTCGCTGCTCCGGAAGAGGCTGTTGCTACTAATACTGAGGAAGTAGAGCAAGTGGAACAAGTAGAAGAGGGTGCTGAAGGAAGTGGTGAAACCAGAGATGTGCTGAAACAGGTGTATGATTACAAGGGAACACCTTCGGAACACTTATCACTCCGAACTTCTGAAGCTGAATCTTCGAAGCTAGTTACTCCAGCGATGGAAGAAGAGAAAGGAGAAGAAGAAGTTTCTTATCATGGAGAAGAAGAACATCTCTTACTTGATTTTACTCAGAAGGAAATAGTAGGGGTTCAGGAAGTTGCTGATGAAGATAATGTTTTTCAAGTTTCTGATAGTGAGAAGAGAACTCCGGAACAGGACTCAATTCCGAAAAAAGATAAGGGGAAGCAAATTCTTGCTGATACTCCGAGTTCAGAAGAAAAGAAGAGAAAGGAAGCTGTTAGTTCTTCAAAGAGAAAGTTAGAGCTTATTGAAGAATAAAATTCTCCAAGCAAGATTTCAGATTCGGAGTCATCTTAATTGGGTCATGACTTTGTTGTTCAGTCTTTGAAGAAGTTGGTGGGAACCATTCCGACCTTCTCTAGTATCGACTCAAGATGCCAGATGCTCCAACATGCGCTGAATCAGAAAACAGACTCCGTATCTATGGTTATGGATAAGTGCGTTGATATTGAAGCTCAGTTCAAAACCTTCTTTGTTGGTTACGAAGCCCATAAAAGGTCTTGAAAGAGGATGACAAGTTGGTCAAATAAGATTGTGGAAGAAATGAGGCTATTCGATGAATTTCAAGATAATGTTAAAGATGCCTTTGAGACTGAGGATAAGAAGATAAACGAGATGACTTCCTCCTTTGAAGAAAAGTTGACAGAGGAAAAGAACTTTCGGATTCAGGAAGTGAGAGATCTGAATGGGAAGCTCAATTCCGTTTCTCAAAATTGGAAATTTGAAAGGGATCATCGGATCGATTTTGAAGAGAGGATGAAGGCTCAGGAAGAGAAAATCAAAGCTCAGGAAGAAAAGCTGAAGGCTCAGGAAGAAAAAATTGAAGCTCAATCCGAAAGAATAGTTGCCTTAGAGAAGAAAGCTGAAGAAGATCATAAAGACCTCAAGAAGATCAAGACTATTCTAAAGGGCCTCATGTCTAAGGAAAAAGATCCGAAATAACCTAATCCGATCTTTTTGTTGTAATTTGTTGCTGACATTTCAAATCTAATGAAAATTGTGCTTGTTGTTTCTTTTGTTGTCATTACTAATATCTCAGGTACTTTGTTAATTTTTTCCATTCCCTCCAATTCTTTTTGAAAATCACAAAGGGGGAGAAGGAAAAGATCCTTAAGAAAAAGAATAACTCTAATAAGAGTTTATCAAAGGGGGAGAAGAAAAAGATCCTTAAGTAAAAAAGAAAAACTCTAATAAGAGTTTGTTTAAGGGGGAGCTTTTTCATTAAAGAAGACATTCTTATTTTTCACTCCGTAAATCTGAATACGATCCTTAGAGTTTCAAAGCCTAAGGGGGAGTTAGTCGTATTCATCAATATCCTTAAAACAAAGGGAGATAAGCCTTAATGTTTTTTCTTTCTTCTTAGAATAGCTTTTTCGTAAGGATGTTTGTGCTTTCCAAAAAGGGGGAGATTATTGAGTCAATAAGTTTTTCCTTATGACTTTTCCATTCCTTCTTGTTTTGAAAATAACAAACACCTTATCTTTAAGGAAAATTGCTTTCTTAAGGAAAATTTCTTTCTTTAATAAAATTACTTTTATAAGGAAAATTGCTTTCTTAAGGAAAATCTCTTTTATAAGAAAAATTATCCTTATCATATTTTCATCCATATATTTCTTAAGCATAAGATTCGGATTCATTTTCTCGGAATCGTTGAAACCTTGATATGAAGAATTCTGTTTTAGGATCCGAATTCTGGATAAAAACTGTGATAGAGTTTCATTCCGAACTCAGGATATGAACTCTGACTAAGTTCTATTCCAGATTCACGATACGAATTCTAATGAAGAATTATCATTACGAATTCCAATGAAGAATTCCTATTACGAATTCTAATGAAGAAATCTCATTCTGAATTCCCATTACGAATTCTGAGGATGAAGTCTCATTACGAATTCTGATGATGAATTCTCATTACGATTTCTGATGACGAATTCCTATTCCGAATTCTCATTCCGAATTCACCTATTAAACAGAATCTGATTATCTTTGTTTTATACACTCTGAATTAATTCAGACTTCGAAAAATATCTTTGTTAGACTCCGAACTTTTATATTGCTTACATCTCTATAATTTGTCTACTCTTTATTATTGTTCATTACACTCTGAACCTTCACTCCGAAGTTTTCATTCCGAACTTTTATGTTAGAATTAAAACGATGTCGTACATTCTGTTACACTTGTTTTGTTATAAAACGATGTCGTCCATTTTGTTATAAACTAACCGTTGTCTAAGTGACACGTGTACAGGTCCCTCCGATCTTTAAGGAAAATATGACCGTTGGAGAAGGAGCCGACCTTACCTATAAATAGGAGATCATTTGAAAGAGTTCCATACTGATGACAGATGAGCGAATAGTTGATGAGCGGATAGCTGATTGCTGAAAAAGTGCATACATGTTGTTGAAGTGATTTCTAGAGAGAGAGACTCTTATTAACTCTCAAAAGCTTCGTGCGACTCCGAATGTTGGTGATTACATTCGAGGGCTTCCAGGGATAGGAAGACAGAGGTGCCGACTACCTTAAAGTTCGAGGGCTTCCTTGCTGAGGAAGACAAAGGTTTCCAACTACCTTGAAGTTGAGGGCTTGCGGGGATAGCAAGACAGAGACTCCGATCTTAGTATCGAGGGCTTACCCTGGTGTGGGTAAGACAGACTTGCTTGAAAGTATAAATCAAGGGACCTTTATCCAAGGTTGTTGGATACCCTTCTCTTTGGGTTAAAAGACTTATATCTTGTTACTTGTAGTTTAACTACTTGTTTTATTTCCGCTGCATTTTGTATCATAAGGAAAGTATAACTTTCTTATACTTACTTACTTGTACTCTGATTAAGTTAGATTCTATACGCTTTAAGGTAGAATCTTATATTGTAATCTTTTGTTAAGTTTCAATTTTACGGAACCATATTTCTGGAACCCTCATTCGGAATCTCTTTCCTAGTTTACATTCGGTGTTAAGAGGTGTTGTGAACTTTCTTAGTTTAACTTTGTTAAACTTAGCCTTTTCCTTTGCTTAAGGAAAACATAGTTATTCTTAATTAACTTTAAAGGTTCCAAAGGAATTTTTAAAGTATACAATTCACCCCCCCTATTGTATATTGAGCATCTCATACTATATTTCGATCCTACAATTGGTATCATAGGTTGGAAACCTCTTACTCTATACTAATCTTACAACTTGCAATCTAGGTTGTCACTCCACCTCACCCACGATGCTTGGGTCCAGCTCGGCTTTCCTGGACATCCCATTCTCCCTTGTATAGAAACTCTCTTCCCTCTGGTGATGTGAAACTCACCCTATGATGATAGCAATCTATAAAGGCTCAGAAGGGTACCAACCAGTCCATCCCAAGAATGACATCATAGGCTTCCATCTCTAAGACATAGAGGTCTCATAGAAAGTGACACCCACCAGCCTCAAGGGGGAACTCCTTTCACTGATGCACACCTGCCGTTCTAATTACCAATAGAGTGTCTAGCGCCATGATATCCGAAGAAGAAGAAACACAGAGCCCAAGGCTCTCCACAATGGGAACAGATATAAAGCTATGTATAGCACCGATATCGAAAAGTACAGAAGATAAAACAGAAGCAACTAGAATTGTACCTATAACATTGGAAGTTCCGAGATCCTGCTCATGTTGGGTCGGTTGCACTGCATATGCATGCCCAGTGTCGCGGCCCTACGACACAGGCTGGATCCCCTGAGCCGACCCGCCCTACTGTCTTTGTGATCCTGGTGTCTGACTACCACGTCCACGACCACTACCTTGGCCTGAATGTCTTGACATGTTCTAATTCCCTGTCTCGTAAGAAGCTGTTGGCCCTGCTCCCACACACGAAGTCTGTATAGAACCCCTCTCATTAGTCACTGGGGGAAACGCCATGAAAAAATGCTGAAGATGACCCGTCCTGCCGCAAGCTCAGCACTCCACTGGGTCATGTAGACACTGAGGTCTCTTGTACCCCTCTTTACCAAACTGGTAGCACTTGACCTGGACACCTGAAGAATTCTTCTTGCTAGTACTTCCACTGTGTGATAAATCCATCTGCCTCTTCCTCTTGCCAGTAGAAATAGTGCCAGAGACCGGTGCCAAACTGCCCTGGTCTGCACCACTAGCTTCCCGCAGGTTCTGCTATGTAATCAATGCCTGGTTCACAATAGCATGCACTGTAGGAAACCTGAAAACATTCACTAGTGCTCGAATGTCATATCGAAGACCATCCTCAAAGCATCTAGCCCTCAACGTCTCTTCACCTACTAGAACAGGTGCAAAACGTTTTAGCTTGGTGAAACGGGCAGAATAGTCCATCACTGACATGGCGCCCTGCTGCAGATTCATGAACTCTCAAGCTCGATCTGCCCTTAGTTTCTTCGAAAAGAAAAAGTCATAGAATACTGCCTAAAAATCTTCCCAATACATGTCTCGGTGATTCTCAGACTGGTTGGTAACATCCCACCATCTTTGGCAGAATCACACAGTAGATAAGTAGTGAGCTTGACCCTCCTCCCAAGAGGCGTCTCTAGATGTTCGAAGATCGTCTGCATAGAACCCACCCATGACTTTGTATCCTGTGGTCCGCCATCCCCTGAAAATGTAGTTGGATGATTATACTAGAATATACATATCAGCTCTACCATAGATGTGGAAACTGGTGGTGCTCCCTGGAAGGTCTTCATGAACCGCATGAAGCCTTCACGGAACTGCGCATCCGCGCCTGTATCCGGTATAATGGTTAGCGCCGCATCTGGAACTACTGGAGGATCCACCAGTAGCCCATGTCCTACTGTCTATGGAGTATAATCGTTGCCACTCTCTTAGCGAGCAACCCATTATTGTCTCGGCAGCATGACTCTACAAGTTCAAATAAACACTTCAATTTAATTTACTTTCAAGGTTTCTTTTGTCTGGTTATGTGTACCCACGCAAAAAGGGGAAATAAAAACACAAGAACTGGAAAAAAGAGACTACACGGTATGTATAAAGTCCACACGGAGTGTACCCCTAATCCATTTACATGGGCGTGTACTTCAGCTAAAACTGGTCAGGTAACACTCCACCCACACAGTGTGTTGTCTTAACACACGTCGTGTACTTAAATCTTCTTTCCCTGCCCGAGTCCTTCTACACAGTTAAGCCACACAGATCTCCTAAGACAAGACTACATGACAGGTTCAAGGTCAACACATTGTTTACTTGAAAAGCTTCACCGGCCCATTTTGTTAGTGACACGGACTATGTACCCAGGTTACACTACACAGCGTGTTCCAGACGAACACGGTGTGTACTAAGAAGCCCCAACTGACCCGTGTTGTTAGCTACATGGCCGGCCACATGGCTGAAACTACACGGCGGGTTCCAGGCAGGCACGGCGTGTACAAGAAAGGATAACACCGACCCGTGTTGTTAGTGACACGGCCGGGTACCTGGGTCAGACTACATGGCCTGTTAAAGGTAGACAAGGCATGTATAACTTAAGGTTCCTTCGTCAATGTTGTCAATCACACGAGCGAACACAGGGTCTATGCTACACGGCGTGTTCCCGCAAGAAATTCCATATCCCGTGTCTCTTCCCACACGGCTTATGACATGGTTAGAGACTACACGGCGTGTATAAGGTCTATACGGTGTGTACATAATTTTTTTCATTTCTTCCTAAACAGAAGAGTACATGGAGTGTAGTCAAAACTACACGGTATGTATTCTGGGTTTTTCTGGACAGTAAGCCTTAGAAACTACTCTGGAGCCCAAAAAACACTGAAACTAACACCCAAGTGCCAAATTCCAATCCGTGAGGGCTCATACTCCCTGTGAATCAAAGCTTGGAATCTTATACATGTTATAAACAAAGTAAACAAGTCAATGATCCCCCAAATTTTGGTCAATGAGGTCCCATACTCTTCAAGAAAAAAAATTTGGTGTTCATTCAATAAAACCTCACAAAACAATACCTTATCAAATAGAATGTATTTTTATTAAGGCAACTACCACAACAGCATGCATTTTCTAGTACAACAACAACATGCAATTTCTAATGCACCTACATGGCATGGAAACTATACATGACATGTAGTTATAACATGTGCCTAAATGATGCATGATATGGAATACCCTCATCTCATCGGGTTGCAACTAAATAGAACCCAGTTATAAAAATATAAAAAGCACACCACAATTGTTTCACCCAATGGTGAAATCAAATCAACTGTAATAATCATAAATAGAAAATCATAATTTAATTCGAGGCAATTCAGCCTTTACCTATACACGGGGAAGCTACTTCCGGGAACAGTTTATTTCTGAATCCATTAACAATCTATCTCTTTTCTTCGTCTCTAATTAATAAAATAACCTAGAGAAAATAAATAATCCTCTGATACCACTTTGTAACGTCCCAGTTCCGGAAGCCACACAACGGGTGCCCCGAACCCGGTTGGTCACATAACCTCAAGCGCATTTCCCCAAACGCCAGAGGCTGCCGACTATCAGTGAGGGCCAAGGACTGATAGTGGGGAAACTATGCCCTCATTCGTCAAAGTGTAGCATAGCTGAATAAAATATATAAACATACCAAAGCAGAAGCAGTAGACAATATAAACCAAAAATGGACAACAGAAGGAAAAGATAACTTGCAGTCATATAAATATCATGATGCAACATGTCACTAATTCTAAGAAAGCAGCCAAAGTATGAAACTGCAATCTAATACAATATAGCATAGGGTACAAAGTACAGCAAAACAAAACTAAAGCAGTGCAACAGGAACGCAGCAGCATCACAAGCCTAATCTCGATACCATGCTCTCCTACTCCTCTACAACAATCATTTACCTGTGTAGGGACCCTTGCCCTTATCAACACCTACAGAAATATAATCTGTTTGGTCCCAAGACATGACCAAATAGGGTGTGATAAATAAATCCCAGTAGGAAACCACCAAAGTCCCATGCCCAACTATCAGTAAAAATGTGCAACAGCAGTGTGCAATAATAAAATGCAGTAAACTAGGCAGTACTCAAAAGTAACTATCTCTACCAATTACATTTCCATTTTAATAATTATTTATTAATTCCAAGCTTGTGCTTTATCTTGGAAGGTACAACATAATAAATCACAACAGTTAATATTCAAAGTAAATGTTTTCCTCAGACATGAAAATCCATACCCTCAGGCAAGCATAATTGAAACCCGCAGGTGACTACCCATAGGAATAACGAATATTACCCATAGGCATACAAGATATTTCCCGCATGCATGGAATTTACTGCCCTCAGACATAAGAAACGTTTCCCTTAGGCTAAACAAACACTTCCCTCAGACATTTAGTAGGAAAAAAAGTAACTGGTCCGAGCCCAATGCACAACCAAGCAATTCATATACGTTTCCTCTCAAGAAAACTCAAAACATGCTATAATCATGGCATGCCCATGGGTATCCTGGCCAATTGGCTAAACAAGGGAAACGCACCCACGGGGTGGCCCTGGATCAAAGAAATGATCCAAACAGCAGTTTATATTTATTCATTAGATCACCTATGCAATTCTAGGTATCTCAACAGTCAAGGTCTCAACCACACGACACCCCAAACATGGTCGTGTGGCACAACGGTACACAAAATCAACTCGACCATTGTAATTAAACACAAGACCACCTACCTCGATCTCCTCTGATTGATATACGTGAAAGGTGCCTCCTAAAATGACCAAGAACAACGTAGATCTGAGATAAAAAAATTATCATTTCAAACCTAAATAACTTTCCTTAGTGAAATAATTGGAAGGAAACACTCAAGAAGAGGGAAGATCTTACCCGTGCGGTTCAAACGAGATCGATGGCGGAAGAATCGGAGTTCCGGCATGTGATCAAGAGCTCCTCCAAGCTTTGTCCTTCTCTCCTGCATTGCAAGTTATTTTTCTGCCTCCTCTTCCAAATGAGAAGGCTACTGCCTGTTTTTAATGAAAAAAAACATGACTACACAGCGTGTACTATTTTTTTTAACTGTTCCTCTGGCGGCTACTTTCCACCGCCGAACTGTTCATTTGTTGACTTATTACACAGCGTGTATTACTAAGTACATGGCGTGTAGTTATTTTTTACACCCTTAATCGCCGACAAGCCAACACGCCATGTGTTCTCGTCCCACACAGCCAAAGTACACAGTGTGTGTACGAAGTACACGGCGTGTAGTTTGTTTTTACCGACAAGCCTACACGCCCTGTATTCTCATCCCACACAGCTGAAGTACACGGAATGTGTTCAATATTACATGGCCTGTACCCATAAATTTGGTATTTTCCCCCCATTTCCCTTGTTTTCTCAAAAACACATAAGGGAAAAGGAAAATAAGAAACCCGTACCTCAAGAATAAGAACCGAGTTCTTACAAAAATATCCAATATTTTTTATTAATGCTTTCTTTATAATGACAATTTATCTTTTATTCTTGTTATTTTTTCAGAATTTGATCCTTTAGATTGGAATATTATGGTTTTTTCATATATTTTTTATTTATTTTATAGCTTTGATTTTTTTCATTATAGTGAATGGAACTCTCTAGTTTACACTATACTACTATGGTGAAATAAAATAACTTGTATCGTGTAATTTATTTTTAATGAAATATTTATTTTTCTAAAATCTCAGGTCTCGCACATTAGAATTATTTATTCACATAGATGAATGAGAGTTCCTAAGAGTAAACTATTGTGTATATTTACTCACTAACCCTTTATTTATATATACTATTTTTTATATTATCTAGATATAGTTGGTGGAGGTGTCAAAATTAATTAGCTTTAGACATAGGAGGCTTATTATTTGAGTCGGATTACATTATACCTCACAAGAGGTATTGAGAATATGATAAACTTTATGGTTGTTTTTTCACTTGTGGATTGATTTTGTATTACTTGGCATGCATTTGGTATACATTATTCATATATTGTGGTTGGGAAATTCATTTATAATATTCAGGGTGATGTGGGGTTTTCATTTAAAAAGGGAAATTCCCTCCATATATGTATGATGATATACCCTTAATTATTTTCATTAACCCATGTCCAATTGAAGGTAGGCATTAGGGATAACTATCAAACTCATTTCTAGCTTAGATGGAGTCCTAGTAGGGGTGATTCATGAAATTTATTACTATATAATTGTTATGAAGTTGTTATGAACACCTATATATATTCATTGAAGTGAATAAATTAAATACTCACAAAATCATACTTATAATGTTCATATTTAATTTGGATGTTAATCCTATGTTTACAAAGAGTTCTGTAAGAACCTGGAGCTTCGGTTTTAGGTACGGATCTTGTTTATGGCCTTTTTAAGGGAAAATGGAGAATCTGGAAATTTTCAGAGTACACACCGTGTACTTTATGAGTACACACCGTGTACTCTTCTACCACTCGAAGATGTGTGTTGGCTATGTCTGAGCCACACACACGGTGTGTAGGGATGATGTGGCAGCCTCTTAAATCGGAGTACGGAAAAACCAAGTACGCGTCGTGTACTTTCTTTTTTATTTCATTAATCGGATTAGGGTCGCGCCTAATGCTCATTAACGTCTTCTTCTCCACCAAATCCCATCCAGAGTGTCCAAGGAGGCCGATTATTCTCCGAGCCACCGATCCATCACCAGTTGTCAGAATCAAACTCCGTCGACTGCAGAAGAATCGCAGTGGTGAGTTCTTGGTTCTTCTTTGGCTTCATTTCCTGATTCTTTCTCCCGTGTGAGTTATCTGAGGTTGAATGTTTTAGATGTTTTTGCAGATCTAATCTGTTCTAGGATGATTCATAGGACTAGGTTCAAGTATATCGATCTTCGAGGATCGAGGTAGGTGGTTTGTTTCCCTACGTTGAAGTTCTTTGAGTTTTGGTTGAAAAAGTGTCGGATACCCATGTATCAGGTATCCCGAGTTTAGGATTTTGATCCTATTGTTTATTTTCCCTATATTTCTTGTTATATTATGATTAATTGTTGCTAATATATGTTTGGTTTCATGTTTGAGGATCACCCCACTGGTGTTTCTCCCTGTTAGGCTGTTTATTGTCATTCGGAACCGTTTGCCTGTGAGGAAAACCCTATTGCAATTTCTAGTTTAATTGTTATAATTGTTTGCATGTGTTTCCTGCTGTTTAAATGCTTTTGATACATGGTAGTTATTATCCAAGTATTTATTGAACTTACTTAGGGATACTGACAGTCAATTACGCACGACTGGACTGCTTAGGGCTGGGAGAACCTGGTGCGGGAGATCAAAGAGGGAATAGACGATTAAGTGCTTCCCTAGAGGGTCTGTTGGTTTTAGTTTCATACGCAGGACCTACGGGAATAGGACCTTTTTCTTCCCAAGAGTGTTCTTAGTTACACACGCATCGAGACCATAAGAGTAATTAGACGTAAGTGCTTCCTTAGAGAGTCTGTAGCTATCGTTGCAAGACCATAGGGTAATTGACGTGAGAGATTCCCAGAGTGTCTGTACCTTGTTTGATTACTGGACTATAGGGGTCTTCTAGTTTGAGCAACCCAGAGAGTCAGTGTGATTTTTGATGGTTGGTTGTGACGATCCCACCAAGCCAAAGAACAATATTGGGTTTTGTACTGCTTGTGTTTAGGTAGTATTTTGAGATACCTATTGTGTTACTTGCTTTACCTTGGAATAGAAGGCTTTGCTAGTTTCCCCTGGTTGTTTAATTAAATGAATGTGAATGGTAATTAGTAGGATCATTTACTGGTATACTCTTAGTACATTACTATACTTATTTTTCTTTACTTTCTCTATATTACTCACTAACAGTAGGGCACAAATCTTGTGGTGATTGCCTACTGGGATTAGTCTCACACCCTATTTGGCTCCTGCTTTTCGGCCCAAACAGATTATATGGTTGCAGGTGTAGATAGGGATTGTGGTCCTTCTACCTCAGGTACTTGATTGATGGTTGGAGATGGAGAGCATAGGATCAGGCTTTGGCTCGCGATGCTGCTGGAGTTGCTGTTTACGTTTAGTACTTTGGTTTCAATTGTATTTCAGCATGTTGTTTTGTTTACTACTTTCCATAGATATGTGTACCATTCTGCATCATTATTATATCATTCATTGCTTCAACTTTTAGTTCAGTTGTTGTATGTTGTTTATTGCTTCTGCTATTGTTTATGTTTATTCTTCTGCTGTATACTTTACCAAATGAGGGAATAGTTTCCCCACATACTCACTAAGGCTCTTGCTGCTAGTCGGAAGCCTCTGGCATTTGGGTAAACGTGCTTGAGGTCACGTGGAAAACCGGGTACGGGGCACTAGTTATGTGGCTTCGGATTTAGGTCGTTACAAAGTGGTATCAGAGGAGTTTTCTTCTTTTCTATTGCCTTACTGTTTTGAGACAATAGGCAGGGATAGGAAGAAATGGGTAGTTAGTACTTAATTGTGCCTGGGAGTAATTAACCCGTGTACAGGGAAAAGCTATATTACCTCGTAATTGCAATTTTCAGTTTTTGAAAGTGTTACAGTTTATTATATTTCACCGTTGGGTGATGCACATGTTTTGTGTTGTTACAATTTATATGATTGTGGTTCTATTTTGTTGCAACCTGATGAGATGAGGGTGTGCCATCTCATGCATCATATAGGCACTGGGTAGGAAATCACATGTCATTCATTTTACCATGCCATCTAGGGTGCATTATAATTTCATGTTGTTGTGATAGATGTCGTGATAAATTATGCATGTTGTTGTGAGAGTTGATGTGATATACATACTTGTTGTGATGATAGAGTATTGTTTATTTTATAGCCTATTTAGCATGGATGCCAAGCTATGGTCTTAGAGGTGTTATGGGCCCTCGAGGATCGGAATTTGGCAGAACATTGGATTGTTATGATGTTTTACTTGTTATATGCATTTTTATGACGCCAAGATTTGATTCGTGGGGAGTATGGTCCCCCACGGATCGGAATTTGGCACATAGATGATGTTTTTCAGTGTTTCTGGCGTTCGGTACATTTTCTGAGCTACTGCCCGGAAAAACCCAGAATACACGGCGTGTACTTTATTAATACACGCCGTGTAGTTTTTAAACCGTTTTACTAACTGTGTGAACAGAGACACGGGGTGGTGGAGAGTCTTCAGGGACACGCCGTGTACGATAAGTACACGCCTTGTAGTAGTCAACCGTGTACCCGGATGTGTCACTAACAACACAGGTCGGGGAAACTCGTGTAGTACACGCCGTGTTTTATACGAACACTCCATGTAGTTTTCTTCTGGGTACCTGGCCGTGTCACGAACAACACGGGTTAGTGTTATCTATTCTTATACACTCTGTGTTTGTTCAGAACACGTCGTGTAGGGGTCAGCCATGTAGTCGGCCGTGTAACTACTACACAGGTCGCCGAAACCTATCCAGTACACGCCGTGTCTTTAGTGAACACGTCGTGTAGTTTAGGATTAGGAGGACCATGTATGTTATCCATGTAAAGAGACTCGGGCAGGGGAGTGGAGTTCAAGTACATTCCGTGTGTTCTGACAACATGCCGTGTAGCTAGGATGTTATACAACCAGTGGTGGCAGAGTTACACACCCATGTGGAAGGCTTAGCAAACACACTGTGTAGTTTAAATGCATGTCGTGTAGTCTTGTTTTGCAAACTTAAGTGTTTCTCTCTCCTGTTCCCGTTTTTTACTCTTGTGTTTTCTATCCTTGTTAATCCTAAATCTAAAGTGTGCTTTTGATTTCTCAAAGCTATGGCACCAAGACATCCTCCCGTTACACACCAGGAACCAGGCAGTGACCGTACGCCTGATACAGTAGACCATGGATTACCTGAAGTTCTGCCGATCATTCCATACATGGCACCTGTAGTGATTCTAGACACTGGTGTCGATGCTCAATTCAGAGAGGGTTTCATGAGGTTCATGAAGACCTTCCAGGGAGCTCAGCATCCTGCCCCGTCTATGGAAGAGCTGACGCGAGTCTTCCAGTAGCAGTATCCTCCCACTTTCACAGGGGATGGAGGACCTCAAGCTGTAGAGTCATGGATAGAAACCATGCTTTCTATCTTCTAGCATTTGGAGACACCCTCAAATAGAAGGGTGAAGCTCGCGACTTACATGCTGCGAGATTCTGCCAAGAGGTGGTGGCATGTGTCTCGCAGGCAGGGCGCCAACGGACTATGGCTTGGGACGAGTTCCAGCGTACATTCTATGCTACTTCTATCAGGAAATACTGAGGGCTGACAGATCCAGAGAGTTCATGAACCTACAGAAGGGTAATCTTTCGGTTATGGAGTATTCCTCCCCTTTCACTGAGTTATAGTGTTTCACTCTCGTTCTAGGAAATGACGAGCTATTTTTGGCAAGGAATTTTGAGGAAGGCCTCAAACCAGAGATCAAATCGCAGGTGAACATCTTCTAGTTTAATTCTATTACCCTAATAGTCAACCAGGCACTGATCACCGAACGGAATCTGAGGGAGACTGGAGCTGTTGACCAGGGAGGTTCATCATCCAAGACCGATTCATTACATACTGAAAGGAAGAAACGCCACTGAGATTCTACTCGAGGTTACTCGAGGAAGCGAGGTAATTCTTCTGGAAGACGGGATCTTCCTTCTGGAAACCAGGTGGTGTGCTATCAGTGTGGAAAGAGTAGGCATAAGAAGCCTCAATTCCTGAGAGATCCAGTGGAGTTCCAAGCTTGCGTCAAAATGGGTCATCTGCAGCGTTTTTGTAGGGTTCTTCTTCCAGCAGTTAGTGAAGGAGGATTGGTTTCTACTCCTTGTACAGGAGCAGGATTACCAGTTCCACAGCAGACTGGGGGCTGGAGTTCTTTAGGTCGTTCAGGCTAGGGTAGAGGTCGGGGACGCGGTGGTTAGGCTCATGTAGGATCAGCTCAGGGATATCAGGCTGCTACACAGGGCCGCAGTACTGGCCAGACGTTTGCGGTAGAGCAGATTCATCGGGAGTAGGATCCTGGACCTTCCATAGTTCGAGGTACGATCTTAGTAGCCTCAGTTTTATCTTCTGCACTTTTCGATACCAGAGCTTCTCATATATTTATTTCTGTGCACACTACGGAGAGACTTAGACTTACTGTCCTTACTTCTGAGGATACGTTGGCACTAGACACTCCTTTGGGACATAGAACTACTAGTGTGTGTCAGTGCAGGGAGTGCCCCCTTGAGGTTGATGGGTGTCGCTCCTTGTGGGATCTTTATGTCCTTGAGATTACGGGTTATGATTTCATTCTTGGAATGGACTGGCTAGTTCCTTTTTAGGCCTTTGTTGATTGTTATCACCACAGGATGAGTTTTACATCACCAGAGGGCGGGTATTTTCTTCACAAGGGAGAATGGGATGTCCAGGAAAGCAGAGCAGGACCAGAGCATCATGGGTTGGGCAGTGTTACAGCCCAGATTGCTAGTTTATATCTGGATGATCAGGGGACTTCTTAGATGGAATTCCCTCCAGTAGTTGACCGTTTTCGGGATGTCTTTCCAGAATACTTTTCAGGGTTGCCTCCGGAGCGTGAGGTATACTTCTCTATTGAGCTTGTGCCAGGAGCAGCACCAGTATCCATACCTCCTTATAGGATGGCTATGCTTAAGTTTCAAGAACTCAAGAAGCAGTTAGAGGAGTTATAGGTGAAGGGTTTTATCTGACCCAGTACTTCCCCTTGGGGTTCGCCTGTGTTGTTTGCGAAGAAGGCGGATGGTACCTTACGGCTTTGTGTGGAATATCGAAAGTTGAACCAGTTCACGGTCAAGAACAGATATCCATTGCTGAGGATTGATGATCTTTTTTATCAGATTCGAGGAGCCAGGGTCTTCTCGAAGATCTACTTGAGATCCGGCTATCATCAGTTGCGGGTCAGACCATCTGATATACCTCTCACAGCTTTCCGAAGCAGGTATGGTCTGTACGAGTATCTAGTTATGAAGTTCGGTCTCACGAACATGCCGGCAGTTTTCATGGTGCTAATGAACAGATTTTTCCATCCTTACTTGGAATCTTTCATCGTTGTCTTTGTGGATGATATCTTGGTGTACTCTCACACTCGACACGACCATGCTACCCATCTTGAGATCATATTGAGTACACTGAGAGAGCATCAGTTATATGCTAAGCTCTCAAAGTTCCACTTCTGGATAGACGAGATTCACTTCCTGGGCCATATCATCTCAGAGATAGGAGTATCAGTATACCCAGAGAAGGTGAGAGTAGTAGTTACCTGTGAGTAGCCGAAGAATGTCTTCGAGGTACGGAGTTTCTTGGGACTGGCTGGTTATTACAGGCAGTTTATATAGGAATTCTCACGCTTAGAAGCGTCGTTGAAGGGCTTGACTAAGAAAGATGTGAAGTACTTTTGGTCAAAATCTTGTGATTCAGCCTTCCAGGAGCTGAATGGGAGATTGACCTCAGCACTGATTCTAGTTCTGCCAGAGCCGGGCAAGAGTTATACAGTTTTCTATGATGCATCCGGCATCGGGCTTGGAGCAGTGCTTATGCAGGAGGATCATGTTACTGCGTACGGATCTCGGCAGTTGAGGCCCCATGAGAAGAACTATCCTACTCATGGCCTGGAGTTGGCTACGGTTGTTCATGCTTTGCGTTGTTGGAGGCACTATCTCATGGGAGAGCATTTTGTGGTATATACTAACCACAAGAGCCTCAGGTATATATTCACACAGTGTGACTTGAATCTGTGACAGCGGAGGTGGGTTGAGTACCTACAGTCTTTCAACTTTGAGCTTGCTTATATGCCTGGGAAAGGTAATGTTGTGGCTGACGCACTGAGCAGGAGGACTCAGTTGCAGGCAGTTCAGGAGGCCAGCAGTGAGTGGAAGCTTATGGATCTGTTCTCTGAGATGCATTTGGAGGTGCACGATAGACAGGGACAGATAGGTCTTTTTCTGTAGCTATTACCTCTACTCTTTTAGATCGAGTTCGAATGAGGCAGCTATCAGACCCAGAAGGCCTAGTCCTACGATAGGGTGTGTCAGATGGAGACCCTACTCCGGGGTGGATAGTGGGCGATGATGAGGTGCTATGTTTTCATGGCCGCGTATGGGTTTCAGTGGACATACGTGAGGAACTGATGCGGGAGTTTCATGCTTCATCTTGGGCAGTTCATCCTGGTGTCACCAAGATTTACCGAGACTTACACCGTCAGTATTGGTGTCCAGGTATGAAGAAGGATGTGGTTGGTTTTATTATGCGGTGTTCCACCTGTCATCAGGTGAAGGAAGAGCATCAGCGACCAGCAGTTACCCATTTCTGAGTGGAAATGGAATGATGTCACAATGGACTTCATGACAGGGTTACTGAGATCACCTTGAGGAAATTATGTGGTTTGGGTTGTAGTGGATAATCTCAAGAAGGTTTAACACTTCTTTCCGATCAAGGAGACCTTCAGTGTTGATGAGATGGGATGGTTGTACATCCAAGAGATTATACGTCTACATGGAGTTACACACTCTATTGTTTCAGACAGGGATGTGCGTTTTACTTCGCACTTCTGTGAGGGGCTATAGAGGGCTTTGGGTACACAATTACTTTTGAGTACAGCATACCATCCCCAGACTGATGGCCAGTCCGAGCGTACAATCCAGGTGCTTGAGGATATGCTCCAAGCTTGCATTCTAGACTTTGGCAGTACTTGGGAGAAGCATATCCCTCTGGTGGAGTTTGCCTACAACAACAGTTTTCAGGCGACTATTCAGATGGCACCTTATGAGGCTTTGTACGGTAGTCCATGTTGATCACCTTTATACTAGCTAGAGGCAGGGGAGGCATCTTTGCTGGGACCTCGTCTTGTTTAGGAGGCTACGGAGCAGGTGGAGTTGATTCGGAAGAGGATGGCTACTGCACAGTCTCGGCAGAAATCTTATGCTGATCAGCGGAGATGACCTTTGTAGTTCAAGGTTGGAGACCAGTTTTTCTTGCGTATTACCCCAAGGTTGGGACATAAGAGGATTAGAAGATTTGGGAAACTCTCATCGAGATACATTGGGTTGTTTGAGATTCTGGAGAAAGTCGGGCTGGTTGCTTATAGGTTGTAGTTACCTCAGAGGTATCAGGCTATGCATGACGTCTTTCATGTTTCTCAGCTTCGATGGTATTTCTCAGACCCATCTCATGTTTTTCAACCCGATGAGGTTGAGATAGATTAGGATGCATCTTTCGAGGAGCATCCTATCAAGATTGTTGATCGTAGTGCAAAAGTACTTTGTGGCCAGTCTGTTCCTCTGGTACGGGTGCTATGGAAGTACGGCCGTATACAGGATTAGACTTGGGAGAGGGAGGCTGATATGCGATCACAGTGGCTAGAGTTGTTCGAGGTTTCTTCTTCTACACCTTGTTAGGGAAATTCAGGGATGAATTTCTTTAAGGGGGGAAGTTTGTAAGAACCTGGAGCTTCGGTTTCAGGTAGGGATCTCTTTTATGGGCTTTTTAAGGAAAAATGGAGAATCTAGAAATTTTCAGAGTACACGTCGTGTACTTTATGATTACACATTGTGTACTCCTCTTCTGCTCGAAGTCGTGTGCTGGCCGTGTCCGGGCCACACACACGGTGTGTAAGGATGATGTGGCGACCGCTTAAAGTGGAGTACGGAAAAACCAAGTACATGCCGTGTACTTTCTTTTTTATTTCATTAATCGGACCGGGGTCGCGCCTAATGCTCATTAACATCTTCTTCTCTACCTAATCCCGTCCAGAGCATCCAAGGAGGCTGATTCTTCTCTGAGCCACCAATCCATCACCAGTTGTCTGAATCAAACTCTGTCGACTATAGAAGAATCACAGCAGTGAGTTCTTGGTTCTTCTTTGGCCTCGTTTCCTGATTATTTCTCTCATGTGAGTTATCTGAGGTTGAACGTTTTAGATTTTTTTGCAGATCTAATCCATTCTAGGCCGATTCATCATCCGAGGTTCAAGTATATCGATCTTCGAGGATCGAGGTAGGTGGTTTGTTTCCCTACGTTGAAGTTCTTTGAGTTTTGGTTGCAAAAGTGTCGGATACCCATGTATCGGGTATCCCGGGTTTAGGATTTTGATCCTATTGTTTATTTTCCATAGATTTATTGTTATCTTATGATTAATTATTGCTAATATATTCTTGTTTTCATGTTTGAGGATCACCCCACAGGTTTTTATCCCTGTTTGGTTGTTTATCATCATTCGGCACCGTTTTCCTGTGAGGAAAACCCTATTGCAATTGCTAGTTTACTTGTTATAACTATTTGCATGTGTTGCCTGCTGTTTAAATGATTTTGATGCATGGTAGATATTATCCAAGTAGTTTTTGAACTTACTTAGGGATGCTGACAGTCGATTACGCACGACTGGACTGCTCAGGGCTGTGAGAACCTGGTGCGGGAGATCAAAGAGGGAATAGACGATTAAGTGCTTCCCTAGAGGGTCTGTTGGTTTTAGTTTTGTACGCAGGACCTACAGGAATAGGACTTTGTGCTTCCTAAGAGTGTTCTTAGTTACACACACATCGAGACCACAAGAGGAATTAGACGTAAGTGCTTCCTCATAGAGTCTGTAGCTATCATTGCAAGACCATAGGGGAATTGACGTGAGAGCTTCCCAGAGTGTCTGTGCCTTGTTTGATTACTAGACTATAGGGGTCTTCTAGTTTGAGCCACCCAGAGAGTCAGTGTGATTTTTGATGGTTGGTTGTGACGAGTCCACCAAGCCAAAGAACAAGCTTGGGTTTTGTACTGCTTGTGTTTAGGTAGCCTTTTGAGATACCTGCTATGTTACTTGCTTTACCTTGGAATATAAGGCTTTGTTAGTTTCCCATGGTTGTTTAATTAAATGAATGTGAATAGTAATTGGTATGATCATTTACTGGTATACTCTTAGTTCATTACTGTACTTATTTTCCTTTACTTTTTCTATATTACTCACTAACAGTAGGGCACAAATCTTGTGGTGATTGCCTACTGGGATTAGTCTCACACCCTGTTTGGGTCCTGCTTTTTGGCCCAAATAGATTATATGGTTGCAGGTGTAGATAGGGATTGTGGTCCTTCTACCTTAGGTACTTGATTGCTGGTTAGAGCTGGAGAGCATGGGACCAGGCTTTGGCTCGCGATGCTGCTGGAGTTGCTGTTTATGTTTAGTACTTTGGTTTCAGTTTTATTTCAACAAGTTTTTTTGTTTACTTCTTTCCATAGATACGTGTACCATTCTGCATCATTATTATATCAGTTATTGCTTCGACTTTTACTTCAGTTATTGTATGTTGTTTACTGCTTCCGCTATTGTTTATGTTTATTCTTCCGCTGTATACTTTACCAAATGAGGGCATAGTTTCTCCACAGACTCACCAAGGCCTTCGCTTCTAGTTAGCAGCCTCTCGCGTTTGGGGAAATGTGCTTGAGGTCACGTGGCGAACCAAGTACAGGGCACCAGTTATGTGGCTCCGGATTCGGGTCATTACAAGTTCACTTCTCTAAAAATTTTATTACAAGAATATCATTTAAATAAAAAGGTTTAAAGAGCACAGTACTATAAAAGATATATTTCCCAATATATATTGTGACTTACTAATAACAACATAAATCAACATAATATAAAAAAATATTATTTTTGCATACACCCTTCTCAGTTTGATTTAAGTTACAATCTCAAGATTTTTCAAATGAATAATGGTCTTCAAATCTTCAGGTTTTTTATGAATGATCACCACTAATTTGATTTCCTTATCTTTATTTTATCTTCTTAATCCTCATAATATCATCAGTTTTTTATATTTTTATTCAATGACTTTTATAACTCATTGGTTTTAAGAAAATTTCATTTATTTATTTTGTGGTTTTTTTCTACGTCGTAACTCAACTAAATAATCATATAACCAAATTTTAATTATGTATTGATCTTATTTAATAATCTTGGATGATTTATATCCTTAAAATGCCTTGAATGAATGAATAATATATCCTTTTTGAGAAAATTGGCACAATTGACTCCAAGATAAGGAAATATCCTTTATCCCTTAATCAACTTTCCCCTCGAGATATAAACCACCATTTAAACTACCAATGACTCCACCAAATCATGAAAATAAACACTCAAGAAAATATCTAAATTTCTCTCATAAATAAACTTTGTATTATGGATTATCTCAAACAAGGGATTATATAACTTGTTTACATCTCTATAATGTAGAATAAAATATGATCATTCTAAAGAAAAAAAACTCAATTTTATTTATATCATAAGATGTGTATTCATAATTTATTATATGATATCCAAAATCCTAGTGTATGGCTTAACCAAATCCTTTTTTTACCCTATCATTTCCCATTATTATATTTCATATAATCTAGTAGAATCATATAATTGAATTTAATTCTAAAACTTCAATTTATTTATTATCATAATCTAACTTGACACACTTTAAATAATATGATATATTCATGTACCTAAATATGATGAATTCATTTGATCTTGAAGATGTGACTTCTCTACATTTTCCTTATATAAATTCATATCAAATCATATTATATCACTAATTCATTGGATAAGACTTAGTTAAAACAAAGTATCCACTCTATTGATTATATTGTAAAAGGTGGATATAAGACCCCTTTATGAGTTCTATGTTAGAAAAAAAGAATTATGTTGTCATTATGTTATCTCTTCATGTCATCTCTTATGATAGGTCATTTTCAAAACAAAATTATTTCATGTTTAGTCATGATTCCTCATATTGGTAAATACACTATCAATTTCTCTATAAAATAACCAATTATTATCATATACAGTTAATATTTTTAAATGATGTGAAAAATTAAATTAAATAATTAATTAATATTTCAAAACTTTCTTATATAATATAGCTATAAATGACTTTGCATAGGATGGTATCCCATATCATAGGACCAAAATACATCAAAGTGGCTCTGGAAACCTTCCAAAAAACACATCTTCTCATATTAAAGAATTTTAAAAACTCCAAAAACATATTTCCATCTACATATATGTGGATCTAGTAACCTTACTACAATTCCTTTCTTCTATGTTTGCAAAAAAACAATCAAAACTAATTTCAACCAAATTCTTTTCTAAGGTAAAGAAAATCAAAATTATTAAAAAAAATCATTCCAAAAAACACGTATAAATAATAAAATAATTTAAAAAAATTGATTTATATATATATCAACTCTACACTCGCCCACCATAATGCATGGACACTCTACCCATCCCAACCCATCATGGGTGTAGACTCTTATAAGGCACAACATCCTATAAGGGTTCCTTTACCCCAACGGCCCGAAGGCCTTCATTTTTATTGATTTTTGAGAACCCCCCTTTCAAGGGATGATGGGGAACCCTTACAAGGCCCATAGTCTTAGTTATTACATGGACCATAGGCTTAAGAGACATTACATGACCTGAAGGTCTTAGAGAATTCAACTAGACTATAACTATAAGGAACTGCCCCTCCCCAGCATCTACATCATGATGGTAGATCTCCACCTTCTCATGGCTATCTAGCTAAGCTTCTCGTGCAAGCACAGGATGGTCCCGATGGCATATCCATACCCTCTCATTCTTCCAAATCTATTGGTTCTACTCTGGTGAGTTCATTGGATCTAAATCCTCCTCTGGGGATGCTTCTTTCTTGTAAATTCTATCTGGGGCAACTGTATGTGGCCTGAAGGCCTTGAGGTGGCTCGAAGGCCTTAAAGGTGTCCTGAAAGCCCTACTGACCAACGGCATGGGTGTCCTGAAGGCCTTAAGGACTCCAAGACCAAACCGGTGGCCTAAGGTGAATAGTCCTGGATGCTACAATACCAAACAGTACCTGCTATAGTAACCGTTATAGTACCTACTATAGTACCCGCACAATGTACAACCCTACTACAGTACTCCTACAGTATTGCTACAGTACCCATAAAATATGCCTCCACCTGGTTTTGAACCTAGGTCTCATGGATGCACTTAAGGATACCTCACCAACTGGGCTGAGGCTCATGTTCTACAAGGACTCCTTTGATTACCTATCATACTTGGAGTCCCTAATAATTCAAGTTTCACAATAAAGATGTTATTTATGACCTTAATGGTCAGGTCATGAGTTTCGACCATACTAGTCTTTACACTGACTATATTTCCCCAGACTAGAATTTAAAACCATCTTTTGATACCATTTTTTATTAACTCAAGGCAAATACTAAAAACTCGGGATCTAAATTGAGCTACAACATGGCCTCAAGTGAATTCCTCAAAATTAAATAATTATTGAGGAATTTTTTCCCCTAAAAAATAGTAAATATATATAATATAATACCATTCTATTTTAAAACTAAAAAATATTTAAATAAAACTTAAATAATACCATTTACCAACAATGAAATAGAATACAAATCAACATAATCAGGACACAATAACTAAAAGTAAATGTTTAGAACCTAACCACCTAGGATAAAAAAAACTCATCTAATGACATATGGATAAAAATAATTATGTTCTTTCATATATACTATTCTTAAGATCCAATGCTAATGAAAAAAGTAGCCTTTCCCATTCCTATATCATAGAAAACAACATCTACTTGAACATCAAGATGTAAAATTAGGGGTGATTTACACTTTACTTAGTAGGATTTCCCCAAATCACCCTCATGAATTCTTGTGTATGATCTATTAAAATCCATGTAACTAATTCCATTTGGAAAAAAAATAAATAGTTTATTAGATAATAGTTCATAAAACCCTTTTTAACAAAGCATCATTGTAACATCCTAGGTAAATAAAGAATAATAAATTTTCATATTTAATAATATTTATGAATTTTACTTTTAAGGGGTTTCTATGTTCGATAGTGTACCCAAAACACAACAAAGAGTTTCTTTGAAATCTTACGTTGCACACTAGTAATATAATAATATTATTTTAAATGGTAGTTAACACATAGCCATTGTATTGGCGGGAATGAATATAAATAACTAAAATATGATTATATATGTTTTTTAAATGTTTTTACATTTATCAAATAAAGGATAAAGGCTTAAAATAAGAAAAGAATTCAATTTTAGGCATAGATACTCTAATATTCACTAAAGGTCCACTTATCGCCTTTTGATGGCGAACCTTCATTAAATATAGTTTTGGTCACTCTTATACATTCTATTGGACCAAATAAAATTCTTCTTTAGAATCAGGACATCAAAATTTACTTTGTGTCAATTTTTGGTATTTTTCCGATAAAGTTCATTTTTTAATGAACAGTGAAAAATGTTGTATTTTAATTCAAAAACTCTTTTTAATCTAATTTATTTATATTATTAGATTATATTTTGAATTGGTTTTAAAGTTAAATTAGAATATATTTTTACCATTTAATCCAATAGTGTTTATTGGAATTAATTTCACTTTGAAATTGGACTTAAACTAGTGTCAATCTTTTGATATATATTGTTTCATAAAAACACGCTATTTGTTCTGACAGCGGGAATTAATTATTAAATTAATTAATGTAACTTATATGTTTTTAATTTTGTAAAATAGACATAATTTTTGAATTCGGAATATCAAATATATCTTAGGGTGAAGTTTTGGTATTTTTCTGAAAAAATTCATTTTTGGATGAATAGTGAAACCACTAAGTGGTACTTAAAAAACTGATTTTTCGTTTAAATGAAACTTTACCACTTCTGTGTTTTGAATTTAAAAAATACGACATACATGGTTTTCATTAGGAATTAAAATTTGGTTCAATGGGATTAAAATAATTTTTTGGTGAATAGTAACTTTTAAGTTTTTAATCGCGATTAGAGGTAATTAGTGTAATTTAAGGTAAAAATAATGTTTTAATAATATGAAATGACCTTGACACATGTCCTACCCTTATTGGATGAGTCCTGTCTGACCAAGAAAATCCATGGGTCAACTTGGGGACCCCATGAATCCACTTTGGTAGGAAAATGACTTTAATAACTTTTTATTTAATGTTAAAATAAAAATGTCACAAACATGTGTTGTTTTACTAAAACAATTTTTACATGGGGTTATACAAGTCATATTTTTTACTGTAAATATTCATTGGAAATATAAAAATATTTCCTACATCATGATATTTTTTTTATAATTTTTAGACATTAAATATATTAAATTATTTATGACACCATGATGATGCAGCGATTACCTCATTATTTAACGATTTAAATAAAATGGAAAGATAATATAAAATATAAGACCTAAAATTGTAAAAAAAACCTATTGTATGGGTGGATTTATAACCCTTATCACCTTATCCTAGAAATATATAATTTTGGGACCTTTAAAAACCGAAACTCATTTTATAATAAAGTGTCTTTTCTTAACTTTCCAAGAGTGCCCGTCCTCTCCTCTTATAAAAGGCCCCCAACTGTACCTCCTTACCCAAACCTCTCAAGCCTTTGGATCAGCCAAACCCTGCTCATTTTGTCTCTACACGTCCCTCTCTTACTCCTAGAAGCCTCAATTTGGGCAGAAGTCTTTCCAAGTAATCCTTTGATCTCAAATCAAAAAGAGTTACCCGATTTAAAGGTAGTGTCTTCTCTTGTGTTCTTATGTTTTATTTTTCTTCTCCAACCCCATAAACTCTTTTTATTCCTTTATTTTGTAACAAAAAAAGTATATTAATTATACTAGGATTTTGTTATGATAAGTATTAGAGCTACACTTACACACACCTTCTTCTAATGGTTAAAGAACATATTGTTTCTGTGGATGGCAAATTACTGCCTCACGAAACGATGATTGTTCAATATTCTTTTAACACCTTTTAAGGTGGCCATTATGATGTAACTGTATTTTATATATGATTTATATTATGTTTATTTTTTCCTAATTCTTCTGTATTTTTCTTTTATGTCATACCTTTATGGTTTCCATTGTGGGTAAACACGATAATTTCATTTTAGGAAGTGCGGACTACCGCCCCCTCAAAGTGATTTGATTCGTTAATGCCATATGTGGGACGTATAAAGGATGGAGTTAATGTTATTATATATGATATTATACTAGAATTATAATATAACCTTATATCATTATTATTTCACTCCATTAAATACGAAATAGAAATGAAAGTAGCGTTCATGCGTACATACGGCTTACCGTCTCCATGAACGGTGCATTTCATTTCTTACCTATAAATGTTATGTACTATTATAAATACATGTATATTCTGGATATATATGATATATATGATATCCGAATCATGAATATCATTCTGGATATAATAAACCTTTGACCACATAAACAACATGTAATTGTAAGAAGTCCATTTTTGACTTAAGTACCAAATATCGACAAAATGAACTTTGTTAACTTAAATGATTAAATATTGTTTATAACATGGCAATAAGTTGTATAAAAGGAATAATAAACTTTAAAAGGGTTCTTAAGCAAGTAGAAATTAACACTAGTTTATTATTCAGGAGATTAAAGAGCAATCGAGTCACGTCAGACATGAGGTAAGGGACTTCATCTCAATCTCCTTTAATTAAGGAATATATTGTTGTAATACAAGACTTTCTTTTATATGGTGTATAAACCCCTTTTACTTTTAATTTTATACAAAAGGAATCTTTTTCTACGAAGCGTTTTACTAAATGACAAAAAGAAATGTTTCTTTTAACGTACACGGTGACAACGACCTTTTCCGCCGCCGCGAGTATTATTTGGTCTTTGGCTTCCTCAACAAGCCGTAATGTTTTTTAAAATGAAATAAATACCATATACTCTTTAATGTATTTTATTATTGAAAATTGTTTTTATAATGGTTTTGTTATGTCAATATATTTTAGTGATATATTGTGATCGAAATGTGGAAATGTTTTCTTTCCATTATATTTGTTTTATGTCTTATGATTTTATAATGGTACTTGGACATTTGACGGGTGGTTACATGATAAACCATATGACAGGTGGTGCCGTGAATACCAGGACGGGTGGTTACGTTATAACCTCCAATGCATTGGGTATGGAAGTCGGCCGTATGGCTATTCCATTAAGTGATATGTGTGGAAGTCGACCGTATGGTTATTCCATTTTAGTATGTTTATGTCCCAAGTTACCTTTATATGTTATGTGTTCTTTGTATGGGTTTTATGGTAATCTTTTGGTTACAAAAGGGTAAGTATTGATCTTTTATTCAGTGAAGGGTTTTTACTAATTCATAAAGGTGAAAAGTATTACTTTGATAATGTATACATGGTTTACTTGTTGTTTTGAAAAACTAACATTTTTCATTCTTTGTGTTTCCCTTACTGAGCTTTTTATGCTCACCCAAAGTTTTTTTGAAATGTTTTTCACAGGGCTTAATGTGGAATAGTTTCAAGGATGGGATCAAGGGAAAGTCATGCTATATAAAACATGGAACTAGACATGTTTCTTTTTAAGAGTTTTTATTTTTTTTGAAAACTTAGTAGAAGTGTCTACTTTGTAATCTTTTGAGATGTAATAGTTAAGATCTAATTCTCTAAAACTCTAAACCTGAAAAGATCCTCAATGGGAATTATTCATTTAATTAAATGTTAAGTAATGTTTAAGGATGGTTCCTTATAGTTGGTATCAGAGGGAGGTTTAGACAACTTTAGGAGTTAGAAAATTGTTAAATTATAAATTAATTTATGGTATGACTGAAATGATATAGCATTTAAAGATTACCATGTTTCTTCGCCTAAGAAATTTCTGTGTTCAGAATGGTTTTCTGCAGAGGAAATAAGGCAGCTATGTTGGGACGACATCAGGAGAAAGAAAACCTTCCAAATCAGCAACCTGAGATGGTCAGAATCGGAACTAAACAGTTTGTTACAGTGATGGCACAGTTGACTCAGGCTATCAATGGTGGTGGTATCCATGCACGAGATCATCCAGATCAACCGCAGAGGAACATGTCAGTGGTGGAACCTTTCATGAGGCAACATCCCCCATTATTTAGAGCATCATCTGACCTCGTGCTAGCTAAAGGGTGGATTAAAGAACTGGAGAAGATTTTTTATGTCATGGTGTGTTCAGAACATCAAAAGGTTAGTCTTGCTATTTACCGTTTTGAAGGTGAAGCAGATCAGTGGTGGTCGATGATGAAAAATATCAGGGATAGTGATGAGATTAATGATCTTCACTAGGACGAATTCAAAGGTATGTTTGTTGAGAAATATTTTCCTAAGGTGGTTCGTCTTAGGATGGAAAAACAATTCCTAGAACTGAGGCAGGAGGATGACTTAGTGGCTGCTTATGAAGCAAAGTTCACTCGACTAGCAAGGTATGCTCCAAAATTCATATGAGATCTTGATAGTAAAATCAACCGTTTTTACTCAGGATTAAAGCCAAAGTATCGAAGGGATTTAGCTTCTCATGAGTTCAAAAGTTATGAAAAAACTTTTTCGATGTGCGGAGAAGGTGGAAATGGAGTTTGCCGATGATCAGGTGATCTTTGACAAACAACAGAATAAGAGGTCAAGTTGGCAGGCAAAGGGGAAGAATTCATCAAAGAAACAAGGAGGTAAGAAAACCAAATATCCATCCTGTGAGAAGTGTGGTAAAATGAATCCTGGAGAATGTTTATCAAAGTCTGGAAAGTGCTTTCGGTGTGGTAAGTCTAGTCATATTACTCGTAACTATAAGGAAGATGAACAAGAAGGCAATGAAAAGCCAGTGGTAAGATGTTTTAAGTGTAATAAAATGGGTCATTATGAAAATGAGTGTCTAATGAAGAACTAAACTGGGGTAAAGCAGCCAGACTACAAGCAGAAAGGGGTGGTGAAATCCTTTGCAACTACTTCAGCAGATGTTGGGCCATCGAATGAAGTAGTATCAGGTACACTATTTTTTTGTTCAGATTATGCCAATGTGTTGTTTGATTCAGGGTCTACGCATTCTTTCATTTCTGAGAAGTTTTCTAGAAAATTGGAAATTCCATCTCAAGATATGAATCCTGAACTTATGGTAAAAACACCCGGAGGGAACGTTGAGACAAAAAGAAATTATAAGAACCTTCCTATCCTTGTGTGCGGAAATAATCTACCAGTAAACCTTATTGATTTGCCTCTAGTAGAGTTTGATGTTATTTTGGTCATGGATTGGCTTTCTGTTTATCATGCTAAGATTGATTGTAGAGTTAAAATGGTTTCTTTTCAGAAATATTTTCAGTTTGTGTACAATAATGAACCCTTTCTTTTGATAACATATCAGGAAATTGAGAAACTAGTAAAAGATGGAAATGAATGTTACCTTTCACATGTTGTTGAAAATAAAGGAACTATTCAGATTAATGATGTGCCAGTGGTAAATGAGTATCTTCATGTTTTTTCTAGTGAGTTTTCTGGTATTATTCATGATCGGGAAGTTGAATTTACTGTTGACTTAGTTCCTGATTCTAATCCAATTTCAAAACCCCCTTATCGAATGGCTCAAGTTGAACTTTTAGAGTTAAAGAAACAATTGCAGGAGTTATTAGATAAAGGTTTCATTCGACCTAGCACATCACCATGGGGTGCTCATGTCTTGTTTGTTAAAAATAAAGATGGTTCAATGAGACTTTGAATTGATTATAGAGCCTTGAATAATATCACTGTTAAGAACAAGTATCATTTTCCTCATATCGATGATTTGTTTGATCAGCTCCAAGGAGCTCAGTATTTTTCGAAGATTGACTTGAGGTCGGGGTACCATCAGTTGAAAGTAAAATAAGCAGACGTTCCGAAGACTGTGTTCCATACTAGATATGGCCATTATGAATTTGTAGTTATGACTTTTGGGTTAACCAATTCACCTGCTATATTCATGGACCTTATGAATATAATTTTCCATGAGTTCTTGGATAAGTTTGTGGTTGTTTTCATTGATGATATTTTGGTGTTTTCTAAAAATAAATAGGAGCATGAAAGTCAATTAAGGGTTATTTTTCAAACCTTAAAAGAAAAGAAACTGTATGTGAAATTCAGAAAGTGTGAGTTTTGGTTGCAACAAATTTCTTTCCTTGGTCACATTGTTTCAAAAAATGGCATAACTGTTGATCCTACTAAAACAAAAGTTGTTGAAGAATGGCCAAGACCCACAAATGTAACTGAGATCCGTAGTTTTCTTGGTTTGGCAGGTTACTATAGAAGGTTTGTTGAAAAAATTTCATGGTTATCTAGTCCAATGACTAAGCTAACTCGAATGGGAGTTAAGTTTATCTGGACAAAAGAATGTGATAATTGTTTTCAGGAGCTGAAAAGAAGATTGGTGAATGCTCCAGTTTTGGCACTTCCTTCCAGGAATTGTGAGTTTGTTATATACAGTTATGCTTCGTTGAAGGGACTTGGTTGTGTCCTTATGCAGAATGATCAGTTAATTGCATATGCTTCACGTCAGTTGAAAACTCATGAGGTAAATTACCCTACACATGACTTGGAATTAGCTGCTATTGTTTTTGATTTAAAAATTTGGAGGCATCATTTGTATGGAGTAAAGTGTGAAATATATACTGATCACAAAAGTTTAAAGTATATATTCACTCAGAAAGAATTGAACATGAGACAAAGGAGATGGTTGTAATTAATCAAGGATTATGATTGTACAATTCATTACCATCCGGGAAAAGCAAATAAAGTGGCTGATACTTTGAGTCGAAAAAGTAATGCTTCATTAACCATGCTACGTTTGTAACGAGATCCTTTGGTTTTTGATTTGATGAACTTTGGCATAGAAGTTGTTGGTGCAAGATTTCCTTCTGTTTTTTTTCAGGTATCAGTGAAATCTTCTCTATCAGACAGAATTAAGCAAGCGCAGAAGAAAGACAGCGAGTTTCAGAAAAAGGTAGAGCTGGTTCAGAAGGGTAAGTTGCCTAAATTCATCATTGATAATTATTGTGTTTTGAGATTTGGGAAGAGATTATGTGTGCCTAGTGATTCACAGTTGAAGAATGAGTTGTTATGTGAGGCTCATAGTTCCCCGTTTTCAGTTCATCCTGGTAGTACTAAGATGTACAGAGATCTGCAGGAGTATTACTAGTGGGATGGAATAAAAAGAGATATTGATGATTTTACTGTGAAGTGTTTGACTTTTCAACAGGTTAAAGTAGAGCAGAAGTTACCGAAAGGGATGCTTCAGCCTTTACCAGTGCCAGAGTGGAAATGGGAAAATATATCCATGGACTTTTTTGTGGGTTTACCGAAGACATCTAGAGGTAATAATGCAATCTGGGTTATTGTTGATCGATTGGCTAAATTTGCTCATTTACTTCCTATTCGAGATACTTTCTCTCTAGATCAACTTTCTCAATTTTATCTTAAAGAGATAGTCAGGTTGCATGGATTTCCCCTATCAATTGTATCTTATTGTGATCCCAAGTTTACTTCTAACTTTCGGAAGGGCCTTTAGAAGTCATTGGGTTCTGAATTAAATTTTAGTACATCTTTTCATCCTCAGTCAGATGGGCAGTCAGAACGAACAATTCAGACTTTGGAGGATATGCTACGTGCTTGTTCGATGGATTATCAGGGAAGTTTGGACCAACATCTTTCTTTGGTTGAATTTTCATATAATAACAGTTTTCATTACAGTATACAGATGGCTCCGTTTGAGGCATTATATGGTAAACGGTGTCGAACTCCAGCTTTTTGGGATGAAGTGGGTGAAAGCAAGCTGATGGGACCGGAATTGGTAGAAGAGATGGAAAAAAAAGTTCAGTTGATTCAGAAACACATGAGAATAGCTCAGAGCAGACAGAAAAGTTATGCAGACAACAGGAGGAAGGATCTATCTTTCGAGGTAGGTGATCATGTTTTTCTCAAAGTTTCACCATGGAAAAGTGTGATGCGATTTGGTAAGAAAGGAAAGCTGAGTCCAAGGTTCATTGGACCATATGAAATTTTGGAGAAAGTTGGATCAGCTGCTTACTGAGTGGCTTTACCTCCGAGTTTATCTCAGTTACATAATGTTTTTCATGTTTCGATGTTGAGAAATTATATGCCAGATCCATTTCATTTTTTAAGACCAGAGGTGGTTCAGTTGGAAGAGAATCTCTCTTATGAAGAACAACCAGTCCAGATTCTTGACCGAAGAGAGCAAGTGTTGCGGAATAAGGTAATTCACTGGGTAAAGGTTTTGTGGAAAAACCATATGGTTGAAGAGGCAACATTGGAATCTGAAAATTCTATGAGGGATAAATACCCCCACTTATTTTGATAAGTGAATAAAATTGCGAGGACGCAATTCCTAAAAGGGGGAAGGATGTAACATCTCAGGTAAATAAAGAATAATACATTTTCATATTTAATAATATTTATGAATTTTACTTTTAAGGGGTTTCTATGTTCAATAGTGTACCCGAAACGCAACAAAGAGTTTCTTTGAAATCTTACATTGCACACTAGTAATATAATAATATTATTTTAAATAGTAGTTAACACATAGCCGTTGTATTGGGGGAATGAATAGAAATAACTAAAATATGATTATATATGTTTTTTAATTTTTTTTACATTTATCCAATAAAGGATAAAGGCTTAAAATAAGAAAATAATTCAATTTTAGGCATAGATACTCTAATATTCACTAAAGGTCCACTTATCGCCTTTTGATGGAGAACCTTCATTAAATATAGTTTTGGTCACTCTTATACATTATATTGGACCAAATAAAATTCTTCTTTATAATTGGGACATCAAAATTTACTTTGTGTCAATTTTTGGTATTTTTCCGATAAAGTTCATTTTTTTAATGAACAGTGAAAAATGTTGTATTTTAATTCAAAACCTCTTTTTAATCTAATTTATTTATATTATTAGATTATCTTTTGAATTGGTTTTAAAGATAAATTAGAATATATTTTTACCATTTAATCCAATAGTGGTCATTGGAATTAATTTCACTTTGAAATTGGACTTAAACTAGTGTCAATCTTTTGATATATATTGTTTCATAAAAACACGCTATTTGTTCTGACAGTGGGAATTAATTATTAAATTAATTAATGTAACTTATATGTTTTGAATTTTGTAAAATAGAAATCATTTTTGAATTCATAATATAAAATATAGCTTAGGGTGAAGTTTTGGTATTTTTCTGAAAAACTTCAATTTTTGAGGAATAGTGAAACCACTAAGTGGTACTTAAAAAACTGATTTTTCGTTTAAATGAAACTTTACCACTTCTGTGTTTTTATTTTCAAAAATCTGACATACATGGTTGTCATTAGGAATTAAAATTAGGTTCAATGGTATTAAAATAATATTTTGGTGAATAGTAACTTTTAAGTTTTTAATCGCGATTAGAGGTAATTAGTGTAATTTAAGGTAAAAATAATGTTTTAATAATATGAAATGACCTTGACACATGTCCTAACCTTATTGGATGAGTCATGGATGACAAATAAAATCCATGGGTCAACTTGGGGACCCCATTAATCCACTTTGGTAGGAAAATGACATTAATAACTTTTTATTTAATGTTAAAATAAAAATGTCACAAACATGTGTTGTTTTACTAAAACAATTTTTACATAGAGTTATACAAGTAATATTTTTGACTATAAATATTCATTGTAAAGATAAAACTATTTCATACATCATGATATTTTTTTATCATTTTTAGACATTAAATATATTAAATTATTTATGACACTATGATGATGCAGCGATTACCTCATTATTTAACGATTTAAATAAAATGGAAAGATTATGTAAAATCTAAGACCTACACTTGTCAAAAACCTATTGTATGGGTGTATTTAGAACCCTTATCACCTTATCCTAGAAATATATAATTTTGGGACCTTTAAAAACCGAAACTCATTTTATAATAAAGTATCTTTTCTTAACTTTCCAAGAGTGCCCCTCCTCTCCTCTTATAAAAGGCCCCCACCTCTACCTCCTTACCCACACCTCTCAAGCCTTTGGATCGGCCAAACCCTGCCCATTTTGTCTCTCCAAATCCCTCTCTTACTCCTAGAAGCATCACTTTTGGCAGAAGTATTTTCAGGGAATCCTTTGAGCTCAAATCAAAAAGAGTTACCCGATTTAAAGGTAGTGTCTTCTCTTGTGTTCTTATGTTTTATTTTGCTTCTCCAACCCACTAAACTCTTTTTATTCCTTTATTTTTTAAAAACAATAGTATATTCAATATAATAGGATGTTTTTATGAGAATTATTAGATCTACGCTTACACAAACCTTCGTCTAATGGTTAAAGAACATACTGTTTCTGTGGATGGCGAATTACTGCCTCACAAAACGATGATTGTTCAATATTCTTTTAACACCTTTTAAGGTGGCCATTATGATGTCACTATATTTTATATATGATTTATATTATTTTTATGTTTTCCTAATGCTTATGTATTTTTCTTTTATGGCATACCTTTATGGTTTCCATTGTGGGTAAACGCGATAATTTCATTTTAGGAAGTGCGGACTACCGCCCCCTCAAAGTGATTTGATTCGTTAATGACATATGTGGGACGTATAAAGGATGGATTTAATGTTATTATATATGATATTATACTGGAATTATAATATACCCTTATATAATTATGATTTCACTCCATTAAATATGAAATAGAAATGAAAGTAGCGTTCATGCGTACGTACGGCTTACCGTCTCCATGAACGATGCATTTCATTTCTTACCTCTAAATGTTATGTACTATTATAAATACATGTATATGCTGTATATATATGATATATATGATATCCAAATCATGAATATCATTCTGGATATAATGAACCTTTTACCACATAAACAACATGTAATTGTAAGAAGTCCATTTTTGACTAAAGTACCAAATATCGACAAAACAAACTTTGTTAACTTAAATGATTACATATTGTTTATAACATGGAAATAAGCTGTATAAAAGGAATAATAAACTTAAAAAAGGTTCTTAAGCAAGTATAAATTAACACTAGTTTATTATTCAGGATATTAAAGAGCAATCGAGTCACGTCAGACACGAGGTAAGGGACTTCGTCTCAATCTCCTTTCATTGAGGCATATATTGTTCTAATACAAGACTTTCTTTTATACGGTGTATAAACCCCTTTGACTTTTAATTTTATACAAAGGGAATATTTTTCTACAAAGAGTTTTACTAAACAAAAAAAAGGAATGTTTCTTTTAATGTACACGGTGAAAACGACCTTTTCTGCCGCCGCGAGTATTATTTGGTCTTTGGCTTCCTCAACAAGCCGTAATGTTTTTTAAAATGAAATAAATACCATATACTCTTTAATGTATTTTGGAATTGAAAATGGTTTTTATAATGGTTTTGTTATGTCAATATATTTTAGTGATATATTGTGATCGAAATGTGGAAATGTTTTCTTTCCATTATATTTGTTTTATGTCTTAGGATTTTATAATGGTACTTGGACATTTGATGGGTGGTTACATGATAAACCATATGACGGGTGGTGCCGTGAATACCAGAACGGGTGGTTACGTTATAACCTCCAATGCATTGGGTATGAAAGTCGGCCTTATGGCTATTCCATTAAGTGATATGTGTGGAAGTCGACTGTATGGTTATTTTATTTAAGTATGTTCATGTCCTAAGTTACCTTTATATGTTATGTGTTCTTTGTATGGGTTTTATGGTAATATTTTAGTTACAAAAGGGTAAGTATTGATCTTTTATCCAGTGATGGGGTTTTACTACTTCATAAAGGTGAAAAGTATTACTTTGATAAAGTATACATGGTTTACTTGTTGTTTTGAAAAACTAACAGTTTTCATTCTTTGTGTTTCCCTTACTGAGCTTTTTATGCTCACCCCAAGTTTTTTTGAAATGTTTTTCACAGGGCTTAATGTGGAATAGTGTCAAGGATGGGATCAAGGGAAATTCATTCTATATAAAACATGGAACTAGACTTGTTTCTTTTTAAGAGTTTTTTTTTTTTTTTTGAAAACTTAGTAGAAGTGTCTACTTTGTAATCTTTTGAGATGTAATAGTTAAGATCTAATTCTCTAAAACTATAAACCTGAAAAGATCCTCAATGGTAATTATTCATTTAATTCAATGTTAAGTAATGTTTAAGGCTGGGGCCTTATAATCATGCATCCCATCATACTTACCATAGAATCTATATTCCCATGAATATCAAATTTCTATATGTTTATCAAAGAAATAATAATTCCATAATTTAAGGAATCATGAGTAATATAAAAATTGATAAATAATACAACCAAGAATAAATCAAACAAAGTATGATCACAGTGCACCTGCATTTAATTTCCATCCACCTAGATGAGCCCTATAAGGTCTTTTTACCCTAACCATGGCTATTTCCAACCATTCCACATGGTACTTCATTGACCTCCTCTTTGATATTTAGTAAAAAAAAGGTTCAATTTTATGTATATAATATTTTTATTGAAAATAAGGTTTATTTGAAGTATAACCAATTACATTTGAGTTTCTAAGGGGTTTTATTTGTTTATACATTTTATTAAAATTCTCTTTACCAAAAGTAAATTTGGATAAAATTTTCTTTAAAAAACAAACTTCAAATTTAACTTGACTAATAAAATTTTTTATTATCTAAATTTTTATTAAGAAAAAAACCAATAAACTTTATTCTAGTCAATGAAATCCATATAATAATTAGTTTTCGAATCTAATTTAGTTGAAATTTTTGAAATCTATGAGATTAATTTATTTTGTTGTATTTAATAATATGTTCTTCAATAAACTCATATATACTTCTTAGTTTATTATTTTCTTTATTAAAAATAGTTATATATCTATCCATTTTAGGTATAGTAGGTAAAGTTTCTTCATATTATGATGAATTAAATTTTTCAACACCTAATGTATTATCTTTTTCATATTTTAGTGAAGTTTAATAATCATATTTAGTATTATAATTGAATTTAGAATCAAGATATAAATTTTTAATGGATTCTATAGTTACCTTTTCCATACATAATTTTTCATTCCTTAAAATATTAGAATAAAAAGAAATTATTTTCTAGAATTATGTTTCACTATCTTCTGATGAACTATCTGAAGATTTTTTACGTTCACTAGTGCTCTAGGTGTCTAAAGTATTAAAGTTTTTCTTTCCTTTTATCTTATAATACCTTATCAACTTTCTATTTTTCTTCTTCATTTTTTGATAATTAGGTCTGACATGACATTAATTTTTACACTCATAGCATATAAATTCTAAATATTCCTTCTTTTTATTTTTGTCTTTCCTTTTTTCCAATTAACATTCAAGAAATTTGAATTACTAATAAGATTTTTCATTAACCTTTCAATTTGGGAAAGTTCTTTTTTTGTCTTATGAATCACTTTGATTTGAATGCTTACATTTCCTCCCTAAAACGAGAGGTTTATAAGTTTTATCACAGGTATTAAAGGTACCAAAATTAGGGCTACTTAAAGTAGAAGTGGATTTTACTCCATTTTTTATTTTATCTTTACCAGCATATCATCTAATTCTGCTCTCATTTTTCATTAATGTTATAATTAAGTCATATAAGATTAAATTTGTCAAATTTTTACTGTCATAAATTTATTTCCTATTAGAATCCCATTATTTAGTTATAATATCAATAATATTTTTGATGCGTTAATCTTCTAATAACTTTTTTCACCCAAATATTGTAAAATATTTACTATATTCATAAAGAATTGACGCATTTAAGTTATTATTTCTCCAAAAAGAAAATCAAAGGCTTTATATTAAACTCTTAGAATACCACTAAAAGTTTCTAAAACTTCATTATTTATAAAAAAAATTGTCTCTAACTTCTTCCAAATTCAATTTTTCATTTAACATAAAGATATCTAGCTATATATGTTCATAGTCATGGAAAAAAATAAATTATTATGAACTCTATTGTTTACCTCATATTATAGTTTTTCTTCTCAAGAAAATTGAATGATATCATTCTTAGAAACTTTATAGTTTCATATTAGCATGATAAATTTTTAAACTATGGTATTAATGATATATTATTTCATATAAACATGTTAGTAATCATTTAATCTCTAACAAAAATAGATAGTCTCATCGGATTTAAATTTTTGAGTGTTGCAATTTGTACTCATTCCATCACAAAAATATATTTCCTTCACTAACATGGTTAGTGTAAGTAAAATGAGTTGAAAATCTGTTAAACAAATATAAATTATAATTAATTAAGTAATTTCTAAAAAAAACTTAGAATCAAGGTAAAGACCTGCTCTAATGCTAAATGTTTCCCCAAGGTATGATAGAAAATAAAATACTAGATGAGAGTGAATTGTAGTTTAAAAACAAACTTACTATTTTTTTCAACTTCAAGTATTATTTTGTTTGGTTTTTCAAAGTACCAATCAAATAAAATATTTAATTAGTATAATAATAAATTGTATGAAATATAGTTATCATGGTAGAAATAAAATTATTGGGATTTTATATTACCAATTAAATAGTTCACACGATAGAAATTTTTAAAAATAAAACAAATAATATTGTCTAGAAAACCAATTATGTAACACCCATAAATTATAAAATAATAACATTTTATTTGATAGCATATGTGATATGCAACACCAATCTTAAACAACCCATGAAATATATTTCCATAAATTTAATCTCTTCGATAGCTTGCAAAACACACAACCCCAAGTTTAAATGAACCACAATATAATATACTATTATATCCTAGCTATTAAATTAGAGGGTATGAATAGTACTAACTAAATTATGAAAATTATTTTTACCTATTTATTATAAATAAAATAATAATCATTTAAAATAAAAAATAAATTTTTTTAAAAAACTATATTTTTTCTAAAAGACAGATTAGTCACGCTTTGAGCACATAATTTAAAATTCATTTTTACAACTATTAGAAAATTTATTTTAAAAAATAAAGTTTATTTTTTAAATAATTATATCAAAATTATATTAGGGTTAATTTTTGGTATTTTTTTGAAATATTTTATTTTTCAATGTATAGTAAAAAAATACTGATTTTATTTCCTTTTCGTTTAAATTATTTATAAAGTTAAATTATGTTTTCAAATAGTTTTAAAGTAAAATTAGTTCAATTATATATCTATTAATCCAATTTAGTTCAATTTAATCATTTTAATCATTTTAATATTTAATTTTGATATAAAATGTTGTAAACTTTTGAATATTTTCTCTTTGAAAACCTGATTTCTCATTACGTCTGTGAGATTAATTTTAAATTTAATTTTTCCACTTATTTGAATGTAATTTTGAAAAAATTCATTGCATATTTATAATTATAATGACTTATATTATCTAATAATTTCAAATTAATTTTTGATCAAAATTAATAGTAAAATAGTAAAATTTATTTACCGTGGTTAAGGTAAAAATGAGTTTACTATGAGGTTAAACTAAGAAGATATGGGTTAAAATAACCTAAAAACTTATAAAAATACTTTTGTTTGGAAATATTTACACCTTATAATTAAAAAATTTCTAATATATTTCCATTTTGAATCCTTTTTCATGTGAATTAATTTATCATTTTGGATTCTTTTGGTAAATTTCCATGTAATTTTCAAGAGGGTTCCTTTTCCCCACTTATAAAAGGTCACACACTCCCTTCACTTATTAACATCTCTAAAGACCTTAGGCTTGAAAAAAAACCTTCAAAATTATCTCCCCAACATCATTATTCACATTCTATATCTTTTTTCAATCCCAAAAAAACCATCCCTAGTATCCTTAAGAGGAGATCCAAAGGTGCTTTCTTTTAGAGAAGGTAATTATCTAAACAAAGCTCTTTCATTTTATTTCTTATTTTTTCACCATAAATTATGTATTAAAACTTATGATATAATAAAACTAGTATATAACATATAATTATATTTTATTATGTTAATGTCATGATAAATATCCATCTTCACTTCCATCAAATGGGAAAATAAATCATCGATTGTTTGTACGGTGGACTACCACCTTGTGAACTAATGTAGTTTGTTTTCAATCACCATATTTAAAGGGTGGATATAATGATGAATTTAACACATGAATATTATATTTATGATATTATTATACTTATAGAATTTTAATATCACATATACCTTTTTACATTCCATTCCATTCCAAATACAATTATGTCGCTCGTGTGTACAGCGGACTACCACCTTGCAAAGCGATGTGATTCATTTTTCACTTATGATTTACATGGAATGTAATAAGAATAAAATTAATGAATATATGTGATATTTATGATATTATATTTATTTTTTATGATTAATATATTACCCAATTCCTTACCCTTCCACTCGTTAAGGTAATGATATCATCGCTCGTGTGTACTTACAGCCTATTGTCTCCACGAAGCGATGCGATTCATTTTCTGTGTCCAAATTTCATAAATGGTTCTAAAAATTTATCTACCGAATAAATATTATATTTATAAAATTATTAAAAAAATATATTATTAAAATATATAATATTCAGAATAACCATAACTTACATTACAAAACACGCATGAGAAAACATGCCAAGTAACACCCGAAACAATGAAAATAATGAAAAATTATTAACAAATGGGTGATGATATGTTATAAAAGAATCATATATGATATGATAAATATTAATATCGTTCTTTAATAAGTTAATAACATGTTTAAAATCACTATACATGATTTTAAAACATGTTAAACCAAAAAAAAGTATGAGGTAAGGGATTTCGTCTCAATTTCATTTCATTGAGGCATATTGTAATTTTATGCACATAATTTCTTTTATATGGTGTATATACTATCCATTTTACATGTAATATCATTAATAATTCATTATTTTTGGTATTTTAAGTTTCAATTTTAATTATTTTATCTAAAGGGATTTGAATTAAAAGTTACTAAGCGGTAAATAATTTTATAACTCAATTTCTTTTCATTGGGTTATATTACTCCTTCATTGTCTTTGATATTCTAAGATTATCTGTGTAATGAATTTTTATATCTATTATTTTATTTCTAATTATTTTATGTGGATTTACATTTGATACACATAATCTATTCATAGGTTAATTATCACTTCAACGTTATGGTGATTTTAAGGGTTTATTTCTCAATATCATTATAATTAAGATTGTTTATTTTTTAATTTCAATAGAACGAAATTATTTGATAATTGTATAATAAAACCATTTAATTTTCTTATCATGTAGTTATTCATGATATTTTAATGTAATATTACTATTTTTCTAATCTTTGGTACTTAAAATTATTTATAAAATTATTTTAAGAAAGTATGACTTCATTTCTATTTTCGGATGGAAATATGTTTTATTCCAAAACCATGTTTTCTAAAAAAGTTTTCAAAAAAAAATTAACCCTTTAAAAATGACTTATTATATAAATTTTTATCCATTTATTCTTTTTAAAAAAATTCTTGAAAGGAATCTCAATGTTTTTTTTAAATAATTATTGTTTTTCTTTTATGGAAAATGTGAAAGGAATATATATTTTAACGTGTACGGAATGAATAGAATTTCTAGTCATCATGACTAATAAAATGTTTTAAAACTTAATTTATAATTTGAAAAAATTATTTTCAAAGAAAATTTTTTTCAAATTTTTTTTTAACTTTTAGTTTTAAAATTTATTTTCAAAATGAAAAAGATATTTTCCTCAAGAATATTTTAAAGATATTTTTATGGTATTTCTATTCATCAATGAAAAAAACCCTTTATTCTTACTTCAATGGTTATATATTGTATTGAAACCATCCTTATTATTTTTATGAATGTTTTATGATCATTTTTACCAAGAAATTATTGACATTAACTTTCTTGATTCATTTTTGTAGTCATTAACTTTCCCTTAAAATATTAAATTTTCTATGATCATTGAACAATATATTTCTCATAAATATCCATATTATTTATCATAGATATGTTAATTTATTAAACTGTATATAATTTTTACATACAATGTTATATATTGAAATTTACTTTTTTATCTAGGGAAATATTGATAAATATGTATTCTTTACTCAATATAGATATTTTATGATAAGGAAAATTATTTAAAAGTTAAATTGATTATTTGATATATGAGGAATGATTTAAACCTACAGTGAAAGGAGGATCCTGGTATAATATATACCCTTGATACATTGATAGGTCTTATAAGATAAATAAGTAATCTATCATTAAATATGTTTTTACTTATAGTTTAAAATATCTTGTGAAATGTATTTCCAGTAAAGGTATCATGATTCCTGATATCATGGAATACAATAATTAATCATTACCTTCATTAAGAATCTAGTTATTATTATCCATGATATTTTAAAAATGATATTATCTATGGATGCATTTAATTATTATATTATTGATTAAATGTAATGTGTTTTAATTTATTTACCTTTCCATATTTATTATTCCTTGTCATGTGTGTTAAGTTATTTACCTTTCCATATTGATTATGACTTATCTAGTTATTTAAATGGAATGTGTGTTTAGTTATTTACCTTTATATATTGATAATTACTTATCTAGTTATTTAAATGGAATGTGTGTTTAGTTATTTACCTTTCCATATTGATTATACTTATTTATTCAGGATAACTCCGGCTATACGTAATCCTTACTAAGAATTTAATATCACCCTTATTTTTTTTATTTTCCCAATAATCCATGTACTATGATTAATATTCAAGGACATTCTAGATGGAATAATTTTATTCTCAAAAAAATTGTGTTGTAATTTGTGCTTTCAAATGTAATTTATAAATCATGTATGTATCTAGTTTACCAAAACTAATAAACTATTTGGTCCTTCAGGATGTGATTCCTTGTATCTTATGATAATTTAATAAATAAGACACCGGCTTTAGGATACTGGGGTTGGGGTCACTATAGCTGGTTTTAATGGAATTTTAGTAGAAACCTTGGGAACTATATTTATTAAAACATAGATTATGTATCATAGACCTATGATCAAATTTTAGGATAAGTATAGAAGAACATCCTAAAGTTTTGTTAAGGTAGATATAATGTGATTTTTCCTAGAAATACATCCTTATAATGATACTATAAGTGGGTATAGTTCTGGAATATATGTACATAGGGGTAATAACTCCAAAAATGGTGCATTGGGCTTGACTCAATCATCACCTAGTGTATGAAAATAGGCATTAATATGTACCTAGTTTAACACTCACAAGGTATATTCTTAGAATAATTCATATTATCATTATAAACCACTATGAAATATTTATATAGATGATTACAACTAATGATATAAGTTAAACCTAAGGTGTCTTAAATTGAAAAGAATGTGTCTCGAAGGAATGGGAAAATGTTTTATGTGTAGAAAATAAGGGTATAAATAAAATAATTGTTGAGGAAAAATTAAGAGTGCAGTAGAAGGAAATAAATATCATCCTAGGGATCCATTTATAGTTTTTTGTCTTAAATATGGATAATTGAGGAATTATCCAAGTCAATTCCCTCATCTAAAGGTTAACTCATAGACTAAGGAAGGACCTATGTTGAAATAAAAGGTTTAAGTATTTATTGGGATTACAAAATTATATTATATAAGTATTTTTACCAATGTTATTTAGGTATAAGAATCATGAAACATTTAAGGTTTATATTAAATTTAAAAATCATATATTTATTTATTAAATTAAGATTTATGGATTCTATCATGGCTTAATGAGTTTAAGATTTATCATAAGTTCAGAGTCTTAAACACCTCTTTTGTGTTTTATATGATGGGTTTCTACCAGGATTAAAGATATTTTGAGAAAATTTATGGAAAGTGTATCTTTTAGTGGAAAATTTATTTTTGAGTAAAATTTACTTGATATTTTATAGATATATTTTAAAGGTATTTACAACCTTTAGGGGTAATATGATCATTAATGAAATTCTAATAATAGTCAATTAATATTATTAGACTTTGTGAAAAAAAATAAGTTGTATAGAAATCCTTAGTAAAAAGGTTATTCAATATTAATTTTATTTTAATTATGTCAATATTATTTTTTGGGGAACTTTATAGGAATTATATTAATATGGTTTTAGAAAAAGGACAACCTTCATGATAGGTGAAAACCTTTCGCTCTAGCAAGGACTCAGGGATTGAACCCAAAACGGAAGGACGATAAGGGATTAATGCCTACCATTGGCCTATGTGATATCATGGTTAATATTTCATTAGTTAAATTAATTGAAAAATAAATATTAATAATGAAATAGTGGTATTACTTTTGAGGTTTAGAGATTAATGTATTATATTGGATAACTTGTGTTAACCATATTGGTTTTGGAAAATAGTTAGTGACAAATAGAAATAATTGGATCTGACGTTCCATTAAAAGTGAATTTTAGTGATTCAAGTATAAAAAATTAATCTCTGGATATTCATTTATTGGATTAAGTGATGAATTGGAAATTGGTCAAATCACAACCAAATGATGTAATTATTCTTATGAAATAGAAACGTATCAAGTAATCACATTTCCTTATATTCTTAGATAGTAAAATAATTATTCAACATTAGGAAAAGGATATTGAAACAAAAAAGGCATCCTATTACATTAATATAAAATTAATTATATGGTCTTTTAAATCATCGCGGATTAATGGTTTTGAGGCCCTTAATTTTTCATTGATCATTCACCTGCTTGTGATCAATTACCTCCACCATTCTCTATAATTTTTTATGATTTTCTTACATGACCATATATTCACTTTCAAAAATTGTTATCTAACTTATAAACCAAGTTAGGTAACCCTTGTACTTCCCTTTCTCACTTATTAAGAGTATGTTTTATTAACTATTTTTACAATGTGGGTTTTTAACAAAATAGTTTTCAAATATCAAACCCTTGATTATTAAGATCAAGTTTAAATTGAAAGGAAGGAGTTTATTTAAGGTGGAGATAATGTAACACACCAAAATTATAAAATAATAACATTGTATTTTATATCATATATAACATGTAATATTTAGGTTAATCAACCAATGAAATATATTTTCTTAAATTTAATCTCTTTGATAGCTTACAGAACACGCAACCCCGAATTCAAATAAATCATAATATAATATACCATTATAACCTAGTTGTTAAATTTGAGGGTATTAATAGTCCTAAATAAATTATTAAAATTATAGTTATATATTGATTGTAAATAAAACAATAATCGTTTAAAGGAAAAAAATTCTAAAAAACTATATTTTTTCTATAATAGATTAGTAGTACTTTGTGTGCATAAATTAAAAATAATTTATACTAATTTTAGATAATTTATTCAAAAAAATAAAATTAAGTTTTCAAATCATAATATCAAAATTATATTAGGGTGAATTTTTGGTATTTTTCTAAAATATTTCATTTTTCGATGAATAGTGAAAATACTGAATTTTAATTAAAACTGAATTTTTGTTTAAATTATATATAAAGATAAATTATATTATTAATTGTATTTAAAGTAAAATTAGTTAAATTATATAAATTTTTATCCAATATAATTCATTGTAATCATTTTCATATTGCATTTTGATATAAAAACGTTATAAACTTTTGAACATTTTCTCTTTGAAAACCCGCTTTCTCATTGCGTCTGTGGGATCAATTTTAAATTAAAATTTTTACACTTCTATGAATGTAATTTTGAAAAATATATTAAATATTTGAAATAATAATAATTTATATTATATAATAATTTCAACTTGATTTTTTACCAAAATGAATAGTTAAAATAGTAAAAAATATTTTCTGTAGTTAAGGTAAAAATGAGTTTAAAGTGAGGTTAAACTAAGAAGATAAGGGTAAAAATAACCTTAAAACTTGTAAAAATATTATTTTATAGACATATTTACACCTTATACTTAACAATATATAATATAAGATCATTTAAAATCTTTTTTCAAGTGAATTAATTTATCATTTTGGATTATTTTGGAAATTTTCTATGTAATTTCTAAGAGGGTTCCCTTTCCCCACTTATGAAAGGGAACTCACTCCCTTCGCTTATTCACACCACTAAAGATCTATTTCTAGAAAAAAACTAAAAAATTATCTCCCCAACTTCCTTATTCAATGTCTAGATACTTTAGTCCTCCCAAAAGACCATCCCTAGGGTTCTTAAGAGGAGATCTAAAGGAGGTTTATTTTAGAGAAGGTAATTATCATAACAAAGCTATTTCATTTTATTTCTCATTTTTTCACCTTAAATTATGTATTAAAAATTAAAATATAATAACAAAATTATATACCATATACTAAGATGTTATTATTTATATTTCATAATAATTATCCATTTCCACTTCCATCAAATAGGAAATGAAATCATTGATTGTGTGTATGGTGAACTACAGTCTCGCGAACCGATGTAGTTCATTTTCCATAACCAGATTTCAAGGGTGGATATAATGATGGATTTACCAAATTTATATGATAATTATGACATTATTATACTTATGTAATTTTAATATCACATGTTCCTTTTTATGTTCCATTTTGTTTCAAATACGATAATGTCACTCATGTGTATGGTGGACTACCATCTCACGAAGTGATGTGATTAATTTTTCACTTACGATTTACATGGAATTTAATAAGGATAGAATTAATGAATATATGTGATATATATTATATGATATTTATTCTTTAAAATTATTATATCACCCACTTCCTTACCCTTTAACTTGTTAAGGGAATGATATTATTGCTCGTGTGTACGTATGGCCTGTCGTCTTTACGAAGAGATGTGATTCATTTTCCATGTAAAACATTGATAAATGGTTATAAAAATGTATCTATAGAATAAATATTATATTTATAACATTACTATAATTCTTTATATAATTAAACTATATGATATTCATAAGAACTAGAACTTTCATTACAAAACACTCGTGAGAAAATAAGGCAATTAACACCTGAAACAATGAAAATAATGAAAGATTGTTAACGAATGGGTGATGAGATTTTATAAAATTATCATATAAGATATTATAAATTAATAATTTTTTTATAACTTATATATAGTATTTTAAATCATGTTCAACCAAAATTAAGTGTGAGGTATGGGATTTCATCTCAATTTCATTTCACTGAGGTATATTGTAATGTTATGAACCTAATTTCCTTTATATGGTGTATATAATTCCCATTTTACATTTAATATCATGAAAAATATATTATTAATGGTGTTTTAAGTTTCAATTTTAATTATTTCATCTAAGTGGATTTTAATTAAAAGTTACCAAGTGGTAAACAATTTCATAACTTAATTTCTTTTCATTAGGTTATATTACCCCTTAATTGCCTTTGATATTATAGGATTACCTATGTAATGAATTTTGAATATCAATAATTTTATTTCCACTTATTTTATCTATATTTACATTTGATACACATAATCGATTCATTTTTAATTCTCACTTCAACATTATAATCATTTTAAGGATTTATTTCACAATCTCGTTGTAATCCAAATTGTTTATTCTTAAATTTTAATTGAAGGAAATTATTTGATCATTGTATAATAAACCCATTTAATTTTATTCTTCTATATTTTTTCATGGTATTTCTAAGTAATATTACCATTTTAAACTTTTTTCACTTAAAATGATTGAGAAAATGTTTTTAATAAAATCTAACTACATTTCTCTCTTCAATCAGAAATTTGTTTTCTTCCAAAACCATGTTTTCTAAAAAAATCAAAAAAAAATTAAACCTTTACAAATAAATTATTAAATAAATTTTTACCCATTTTTACTTTTATAAAAAAAAATTAAAGGAATATTATTATCATTTTAAAAATAATTCCCATTTATATTTTACCAAAAAAGTGAAATGAATATTTGTTTTAATGTGTACAGCATGAACAGAATTTTCATTTGTCGTGACCAATCAAATTTTTTAAATATTCCTTTATAAGTTTCAAAAATTATTTTCAAATAAAATTATTTTTAAAATTTTTTGTGAACTTTTAGTTTTAAAACTTATTTTCAAAATGAAAAGAATATTTTCCTCAAGAATGTTTTAAATATATTTTTATGGTATTTATATTAATTAATGACAACAACACTTTATTCTTACTCCAATGGGTATATGTTGTATTGAAACCATCCTTATTATTTATATGGATGGTTTATGATCATTTTGACCAAGGAATGTGTTGACATTCACTTTATTGATTCATTTTTATAGTCGTTAACTTTTCTATTAAATATTCAATTTCTTGTGATCATTGTACATTAAATTTACCCTAAATACTCATATTATTTATCCTGGATATGTTGATTTCTTAAACCATATATCAATTTTACATATGGTGTTATAAATTAAAATTTAGTTTTTTATCTAGGTAAATATTGATAAATCTATAATCTTTACTCAATACGAATATTTGATGATATGAACATTTTTCATGAATTAAATTGATTATTAGATATATAATGAATTATTTAGACCTGATGTAATAGGTGGGTCTTGTTATAATATTTTCCCTCAATACATCGGTAAGTATCATGAAATAAATAAGTAATTTAGCATTAAATTTTTACCTGTAGTTTAAACTGTCTTGTGAAAGGTCTTGATAGTAGAGGTATCATGATACTTGAGAACATTATGTCCAATAATTAAGAATTTCCTTCGTTAAGAATTTAGTTACTATTATCCATGATATTTTCATAATAATATTATCTCTGGATGCATTTTGTTCCTATTCTATTGATTAAATGATATGTGTTTTTAGTTATTTACTTTCCGTATTGATTATGCCTTATCCAATTATTTAAATGACATGTTTGTTTAGTTATTTACCTTTACAAGTTTATTATTCCTTATCCAGTTATTTAAATGGAATATGTGTTCATTTATTTATCTTGAAATATTGATTATTCCTTATCCAGATATTTAAATAGCATGTGTGTTAATTTATTTACCTTACCAAATTGATTATGTGTACTAATTCATGACAGCTTTCATTGTATGTAATGCTTACTAAGAATTTGAGTTCACCCTTATTTTTTTATTTTAACAGGAATCTATGAAGTGTATTATGATTTATATGCAAGAATTTTCTAGAGAGAATAATGTTATTATTGAAAAAAATTATGTTATAATTTTTTCTTTTAAGTTTAATTTTGGAATCAGGTGTTTATCTAGTTTATCAAGACTAATAAACTATTTGGTCCTTTAGGATGTGATTCCTTATATCTTATGCTAATGTAATAAAGTATAAACTATCTCTGGGCTACTAGGGCTAGGGTCACTAAAAAATAATCTTTTAAAAGGATATTATTAAAACCACACTTTTAAACCAAAGTGTAAGGTGGATCTATAAACTAAATCCAAGGTATAAAAATATTTAAACCTATCATAAGGTATCCTTTATTTTATAATTATCAAAGTCTTCATCCACCTATCCCTAGAAGATCTTGACTTAACTTTTTAGTAGCATCTCACTTCCACACATAAGAAGAACTTGAGCTTTATTTTACAAGTTATAGAATTCCTCAATTAGATGATTGGTAATTTTTCTATCTTCCTATCCCCATAATCCATTGATCATGTAGGATCAGAATAAGAATAATTACAATGGAAAATTATAAGATCTATAAAATTAAAACCTTACAATGGTATCTCTTAATAGAAACACTCAGAAAGAAAAATATTGTACTAATTAGAAGTGCTCTTAGATAATAAATTAAAAATCTTCAAAATGAATAAAAAATCAGAATTCTCGATCTAGATGTTCATTCATATATTTTATGTCTTCTTCTAACACTCTAGGTATGTATTTATTTATAAACATAATTGTAATAACCTCCAATGGTCAAATTATAAAAAACTCAGATTAATTTTTAACTGCATAATCGTCAAATTATTAATCTAATAATAAAATCACCTTGTTGTTTCATCTACCAATGAGTTAAATTATCAATGCTATAGTGATTCTAAATCTGATGGATTTAATCTGTCATGAAACTTTAGATCACTGGATTTTCATAAAATAGATTTATTTCTCCATTATTTCAATTACCAGAAGTTCATTCAACATAATCATAATAAATTAAACACAAAACTCCAAGTAAGAAAATTTTTATACAAAGTGTATTTTTATTTTTGAAATAAAGAAATAAGTGAGTAATTTAATCAACAATATCCCACTTTTTGGATAAAACAAGACACATGAGAAAATATGAAAAAGGGGACTGAAATTAAAAATAAATCTCCAAATAGTCTTTATGATAGATAATTTCCCATTTTGTTTTGAGACTTAAATTAAACAATATTCCCCCTTTAAAAAGGATTTATTGGGGAAAAATGACAGAAAATATATAAGATAAAAAACTGACAATAAATTTTTTTTTAAAAAATTTACCCCTTTGTGATTTTCAAAAAAAATACATAATAAAGAAAAATACAATCATAAATTATAAATTTAATTCTGTTTGAGAATCATCTGATCATATATTTTATTTGCTTCATGAAATTTTATTTCTCTTTGGATCTTTAAGAAAAAATCTTTTAGCATGGTTGATGTAACCAAATTTTTCTACATCAATATCTTCTTATTTATTGATTTTAATTTGATATTCGCTCTATCTAAGAATCTTATCAAGAATATATATGTGATAAAATATATAATTTTGTATTATCAAACTTTGAAACTCACCTTATTTTTTCAAAAATAATAGAGAGTGATTTGGTTACATCTGATGATTTTACTACATTGTAAAAGAAAACTTTAAGCTTCACATATGATCTTTTGAGAATATTTAAATAAAATCTTATAAATATACTTTCTATGAGAAAACTTTAAATATATAAAATTAAAGATATAAATAAATCTAAATGTGAAAACCCCTTAATATTTAATTCTTTATATAGGAATTTAATATTACAATCATCCAAAAAGTTTTCTTTGATGTATAAGTGGTTCTCAAAGACTTGCATGATGATGAAAGGCTAAAACATATGTCTAATATATTATTTTAATAATTAAATTTAAATTTTATTTGAATACAAAATTAAAAGTTACCTTTTATAGATGTAATAAAAAATCCCCCTATAAAATGTAATTAAACAAGTTTTTATGAAAATTTGAATATCTATACCTATTTTAAACAATAATAGTAACAAGATAGTAAAATACATAGTTTAAAATAATTAAACCTCCCTAAAGTTTTGTTCCAAAAAATAATGTATGTTAATCCTCTTTTAAGGATAGTTAAAAAAAAGTTTGGAAAAATGTAAAAAAATGATAAACCATAAATATTTAAAAGTCAATAAGTTTAAAAAATGGTTAAATTTGAAAAATAGATAAGTTTTAAAAATAGATAATTTTTCTCCTCATTAATAGTTTCTAATGTGAGTAGATAGATAAACAATAATTATATTGAATATCACATGAGTTTTATCATTCCTAACTTCTATTAAATAGTTTCAAATATATTATAAGTAGTTTTGTAAAAATATTAGTAAGCTGATTTTCCATTCCAATAAATTCAAGAATAATGTCTCCATTTTATGTGTGATCCCTAAGGAAATGGTGCCTTACATTGATGTGATTTACACATTAGTGATTTTTTGGGTTTCTAGATAATAAAATAGAACTATTATTATCACAAAGGATTGTATTTTGAATAATACTCAAACCAAAAATATGTGAGTGTGTGTTGCATCCACAATGCTTGAGCACAACAACTTCCATCTACCTCATATTCTTCTTTAATAGTGGAATGTGTTACAGGATGTTTATTCTTGATATACCCTGAGACTAAAACTTATCCTAATAAATGACATTTTTTGGATTTAGATTTTTTATCTAACCTATAACTTCCAAAGTTAGTATCTGGGTAAATTTTTAGAACAAAATAATTTTTGAAAGAATAAAATAATATAAGTTCTCAAGTACCTTTAAGGTATCAAAAAATCATTTTACTGATTTAAAGTGAAATTATTTTGTATTATCCTGATATCTCACACATAAACATACTGAAAACATTATTTTTATTTTACTTTTAGTAAATCATAGTAAACTTATTATTTTAATCGTATAAATTTTTTGTTCTATCAATTTACAAGTTTCATCAAGATCGAGTTTGATAGAAGTTACTATCGATGAACCATTGTTTGAGTAATTTTTAGAACCAAAACATTTGAGTGTATATTTAATATATTTATGTTGATTTAAAATATTTACTTCTAGTTTTCCAAAAATTTAAAAACCAAGGAAAAGTTGAGTTGTCTCATCATGCTCATTTCAAAATCATTTTTCATAAGTTCCATAAAACAATCAGAAATAGATTTTTGATTTGAACCAAAAATAATGTCATCAATATATATTTGGATATAAAGGATGTTTTTAAAAAAAATATTTATAAAAATGGTTGGATCATCACTTCTTTTAAAAAATTATTTTGAATTAAATATATGGTAAGTCTATCATACCAATATTTTGGGCTTGTTTTAATTATACTGAGTGCTTTATTAAGTTTAAATACTTTGTTTGAAATTTTAATATATTCAAAAAAATATTCTTTTCAATATAAACTTCCTCTTTAAATTAACCATTAAGTAAAACACTTTTCACATACATTTTAAATAATATAAAATTCATAAGAGATTAAAAGGATAATAAGATCATGATAAATTCTAATCTAGATACCAGTTTATAATTTTTACTATAGTATATTTCTTCTTCTTGAAAACAGACTTTAGCAATAATACTTTCTTTATTTATAATAATAATTTCATTTTTATCTCATTTTTATTTAAAAACCAATTTTACTACAATTATTAGAAGATCTATAAGATGTTCTACTAGGATCCAAACATGGTTCCATTCAAATTTATTGAGCTCTTATTGCATGTCCCTTATTCAAATTTCATCCCCTAAAACATCATATTTGTTTTAGGTTAAAATTATTATAGGAATGCATGATACTCAGATTTATTTCTTAGGGAACTTATAGTTTTAACCAGTTGACTTACATCTCTAATAATATAATTAAAATGATGATTCCTTAAAATTGACTAATTTTTTGGTAAAGTGGTAAGATGATCTTTAATAAAAAAAATTACATCTTCTATTGAAGTATCTTCTTGATATTGAAAATCCAATGGTATTACTTCTAGAGGATTTACAATTGGTATTTGTAAATTATCTTTTGATAAATAAATAGAATTATTTATTAAAACGTCTTTGGTATCATGAATTTATGATGGTTTTACAAAAACAAAACAATCAAATTCATCAAAATTTACATGAATCATTTCCTTAACAGCATTGGTTCTTTTATTAAAATCTATATAAGCCTTACTATTTGTAGAATAACCCATAAAAAATATTTTATTGGTTTTTGGATAAAAATTATGTAACTTGTATTTTGTAATTAGGATGAATACTTTACACCATAAAATTATTAAGTAATAAAGTTTTGGATTTCTTATGGTCCACAACTCAAAAGGTGTTTTATTAAAAAAAATCTACATAAAACTCAATTTATAGTATAAAAAGAATTATTCACAACCTCATCCCAAAATTTTATAGAAATCGAATACTAACTTAGAAAATTTTGAGTAATTTTTTGAATAATTCTATTTCTTTGTTTAACTACACCATTTTTTGTGGTATTCAAGCTGTAAAAAAATTATGAGAAATACCTTTTTACCAAAAAAAAGTTTTAAAATTAGATTTTACAAACTCACCACCATTGATCACTTTAGATAGTAATAAAATGTAGGTTTTTATCATTTTTAACATATGCATGAAATACTTCAAAATAGTTAATATATTTGAATTTTTGAGTGAGAAAATAAATCCAAGTAAATCTAGTGTAATAATCAACCAAGATATATAAATATTATTTTCCTCCAATACTTTTAGTTTGTGTAGGACCAAATAAATCCATGTGCACTAACTATAAATATTTGGTATTTGAGACTTCTCCTTTATATTTAAAACATGTATTATGTTGCTTATCAAATTGACAAGGATCGCAGACTCTAGTTGAATTAAACTTATGTTTTGGTAAATCCATAACATATCCTTTCCTAGAAAGTTTAGTTAAAGTATATAAGTTACAATGTCCTAATATCCTATTCCAAAACCAATATAATTCTTTAGTTTCACTTAAAAAAGTAAAATTATAATGACTTAATTCTTTTAAGTAAGGTGTGTAAACATTTTCATACAAATCAGAAGATAAAATAAAATTATCTTCTAAACTTATAATAATACATTTATCATTCCAAAATTTCAAAATATATCCCTCATCACATAACTAAATTATGTTCATAAGGTTTTAATTAAGTCCTAAAATATATAAAACATTTGAAATTAATGTTTTTTTAGGAAAATAAACATCCCTAATTCCCATGATTTCACCATATGCATTCTCTCCAAAAGTGACCGATGCCCCTTTCAAAATATTTAAATTTTGGAAGTTGGACTTATATCTAGTCATGTATCAAGAAAAACTATTTTACATGTACCATTTTTTTCACTTCTGGAATTTAGCTTCTTTTCTTAAAAAAGATAAAATTGTAAAGACCCATAAATTTCAAGGAAATTTTTTTTCTTAATTTTACAAGAACGCAGTTTCTGACGGCACCTGATTTCGAGGCCCGGTGTGCCCGAAATCATTTTCCAAAGTTTGACTTGGGTACGTTCAGTGAACGGACGAGCGGGTTTTTCTAACTTTTGAACCAGTGCTCGGAATCAAATTCTGAGGGCACCGATGAAATCGCAGCGCCGGTATTTGCTTAGAAACTCCTCTTCCGAAGTTGCGTTTGCTCAGGTGTGGTTTTTAATTTTCAGGCTTAAAGTTAAGAAACAAAATAATTTTACGACAAACTTTATTTTATTTCACTTAAGCCACTTGGAACTCACTTGAAGCCACTTAAAGCAGCTTAAGCTGAGTTGTTGCGGATAGGATGTTATCCAAAAATATCCTACCCTCTTGGTAGGATATTTGTGAGGTGGGACCCGCACGAGCCCCACCGTTACTTTTCTGCTAAGTAACGCACCTGCGAAAACCCGTCATTATGAAAGTCAACTGATGTGTTTTCTTAAATTCTTAACGCACCATTTAATTGGGAAGTTTTCTTCGTTGAATTAAATGGGCGGTTTATTCGTTGAAATTAATTCTATGAATTAATTTCATTCGTTTCTTAACCAGTTTGAAATACGTTGGCGTAATAATAAAATAAGACCAACACACGGCTTCTAGAAAAATGTTCATTGAGAGGATTTGACAGAAACCAAGACTTCTTCATCCTTCTTCGCGAATAACACGAAGAACGCGAAGAACGCGAAGAACGCGAAGAACGCGAAGAACGCGAAGAACGCGAAGAATGCGAAGAACGCTGAGCCCTCGGAAATCGACGACGTGACGCCAAGTTCCGCGACACCGACGATTCTTCTTCCGTGACGTTCTTCCACGGCAATCCAACCCCATGACAACCTTCGATCGGCAGTGACAAGGTAGGGGGTTGCGCTCTTTTCTTTTTTCTTTAAATTACCTTGTGGATTAAAACAACATTATGGATTTAATTATTATTAATTAAATCTTTTTTTTCTTGAACCTCGGAGTTCGTCGATGCGACACCCTTCCGCGACGACGCGACGCCGGATACCGCGACGACGCGACGATCCCCTCTTTCCGCAAAGAACGTGCGTGCGACGACTTGACGAGGTAGGGATTTTATGTTTTGGAAATTCCCTTATTCCCGTGAACGTTTCTTTAAAATTAAAGAACCGGTTTCAAATGAAAAATTTTATTTTATTAAAATTGTTGTTTCATGTGTTGAATTATTTTCTCCCGTTGTTGTTAACTAACGCGGAGGGTGCGGGCCAAACGAACACGGCCTGACAACCCTCCGCCGTTCTTCGTGGTTGTGCGGATTTGGCGGGTGATGGAAAATCATGACGCAAGGGCAATTTGTCGATCCCGCAGTGAAGAACAGAACCCGGGAGGAACAACGGCGCAGACGGGAAGGAAAACGGACCACCGGAGCAACTCCGGTGGCCCGCGGAAGCGGCCAGCAGTGTCGTCAGCCGGAGGCGGCGGTGCCCCGGTGCGCCGCCGGACAAGGCCGCCGCGGCTGAAGCCACGGCGGAGGCAGCCAACGGACCCGCGGCTGCGCGGGTCCGGTTCTCACGCACGGGACGCGGCATAGCCACGTCCGTTGCTCCAGCGCGGCCCCAACGCGGGGTCGCGGCATCTGCAGACCGCGGGGGCGGTGCCCCGTGGCACCCAGGCTCTCGGCCGCTCGGCCGAGCCTAGCCAGGCCGGTCCGACCGGCCGGGCCGCGCCCTGGCCGGACCGGAACGGGTCCAGCCGGGTCGGCCCGGGCCCGGACCCCCCGTTTTCGGACCGTTTTCGGTCAAACGCCCGTAACTTGAGCTACGGGCCTCCAAACGACTCGCCGTTAGCGGCAACGCGATCCTTGGATCGAGACGGTCGTTTCGGTATATCGCACTCAAGGTTTCAGAATACTTTGAGTTCGGCCGGGTTGGTTCGTACACGAAACCAACTGGGCCTTCGGAGCGGAAACGCTCATATCTTGAGCTACGGATGTCTGATTGACGTGCCGTCAGCTTTGTTGAATTCCTCTATGTGAGACGGATCTTTTGGATCACTCCACCTGAGGTTTGGACGCAGTTGGAGTACGGTCGGGTTGGTTTTGCCTTAAAACCAACCGGGCCCCTAGGACGAAAAAGCCAATAACTCTCAGACCGGGCGTCCGATTGACGCGCCGTCTGTGACGTTGAGTTCCTATTGACGATACGGAACTTTTGGATACATCAACTTTGGACTTTGTGACAGTTGATGTATCGGCCTCTCGGCTCGTGGAGCGGACCCTCCCGAATGAGCTTGCTGTGTGCGGGAACCCTAGAGCTGGCTGCGACTGCTACTTCGACAGCGACGACTGTGCAGAGATCCTCAGTGGACTGCAGCGACGACTGTGCAAAGATCCTCAGTGGACTGCGATGATGAAGACAGCTGGTCTTGTATCCTCTGTGGGTCCTAGCTGTGCTGGTCTTGTATCCTATGTGGGTCCCAGCTTTGATGATTCAATACTGGTCTTGTATCCTATGTGGGTCCCAGTATAGATGAATCAATGAAGACAGCTAGTCTTGTATCCTATGTGGGTCCTAGTTGTGCTGGTCTTGTATCCTATGTGGGTCCCAACTTTGATGATTCAATACTGGTCTTGTATCCTATGTGGGTCTCAGTATAGATGAATCAATGAGGACAGCTGGTCTTGTATCCTATGTGGGTCCTAGCTGTGCTGGTCTTGTATCCTATGTGGGTCCCAGCTTTGATGATTCAGTGTTGGTCTTGTATCCTATGTGGGTCCCAGCATAAACGAAACAATGAAGACGGCTGGTCTTGTATCCTATGTGGGTCCCAGCTTAGATGATTCAGTATCTATGTCTGATCATCTCTTCCACCTTTTCGATAATGTATACCTGTGTGAGCTGAATCCTGTGTTACTCTCCTTTGTGGATTGTGTTGAACTATCCTGTGTGGATTTACTGTTTACTCTCCTTTTTGGATTGTGTTGTGCTATCCTGTGTGGATTTACGTTTGCTTTCCTGTGTGGATTTACGTTTTGCTCTCCTTTGTGGAGTGTGTTGTGCTATCTTGTGTGGATTTACGTTTTGCTCTCCTTTGTGGGTTGTGTTGTGCTATCCTGTGTGGATTTACGTTTTCTTTCCTGTGTGGACTGGGTTGTGCTTGGGCTCGGATGTTGGAGCCGAACAGGGATTGATGACTTAGGTATATGTATGGGCATATACCTAAGCATTGTCGGTTGTTACTTCATGATTGTATCTTTCCTTTGTGGATTTCGGGAGACCTTCGGGGGTCTCGGGGTCCCTACTGAGTATCTTATACTCACCCCTGCACGGTCTATGCCCGCACTACGTTGTGTTGGTTGCAGACGACGGACAGCATTGATTGTGGTTGAGGCTTGCAGAGCAGGACGGTACCTGGAGGTGGACCACTGGGCGGGACGTACTCGGAGCGGACGGCGGGACCCGAGCAGCAGTGGAGCTATCTGTACCCACCCTTCAGGTGGGATTTCCAGAGGACGGCCCGACACTGCAGCTTTTCTTTTCAGTTGCTGTTTTCCCCTTTCAGTTGTACTTTACAGTTGGGCTTGTATTTCCATCCCCTTTACTTTCAGCACAGCTTGTTACAGTTTTTACTTAGTGTTTACTTTTCCACTTGCTTACTCTGTGGTGCTTGTTTACTTTTCAAAGGCAATTCCTTCCCTTTTGTTGGATTTACGCCTTGGTGCTAGTCGCCAGCCCCTGGCCTATGGAAGGCGGGCTTGGGGTAGTCACGGTACGGGCCCCGAGGACGGGTCATGACAAAAATTATGTTTTTTTACTTATACATGTTTTAGTCCAGTTACGTTAGCAAATAAAATTTTTGGAACCCACATTTTTTAAACTCTTTCATGTTATATAGATTATATTACTTCTAAAATAAAATATTTTTGGAATCCAAAAAACTAAACTTTGTTTAAATAATAATACTTACTCTAGTGACCTCCTCTTTGATATTTAGTACAAAATGGTTCACGTTTAGGTATATAATTTTTTGATCAAGAATATGGTTTATCAAAAGTATAACCAATTCCATATGAAGTTCTAGGGGGTCTAATTTTTTTATACACTTTATAAAAATTTTCTTTACCATAAGTAAATTTATATAAAATTTTCTTTAAATAAAAATATTTTGATTTAATTTGAATAATCAAATTTTAATTATCTAAATTTCAATTAATGGATTTTCGATAAACTAAATTATGTTTAATAGAATTTATACAAGAATTAGTTTTTCAATATAATTAAATTGAATGTTTTGAAATGTCTAAAGTTAATTTTGAAATTATTTTATTATATTTAATAAGCTTTTCTTCGATAAACTCATAGGTACTATTCAGTTTATTATTTTCTTTATTCATAAGAGTTATATATATATCCATTTCATCTAAAGTAGGTAACTTTTCTTTATCTTCAAATGAATTAAATTTTTCAACATGCGATGGATTATATTTTTCATCTTCTGATGAAGTTGAATACTCATATTCTATATTATAAATTAATTTAGAATCAATAAATAAATTTTTAATGGATTCTATACTACCATTTCCATAAAGAATTTTTCATTCTATGGAATATTTGAATAGAAACCAACTATTTTCTAGATTTCTATTTCACTATCTTCTGATGAACTATCTAAAGATGTTCTACTGTCCCTGGTACTCCGGGTGTCTAAATTTTTCAAGATTTTCTTTCCTTTTCTCCTAGAATACCTTCTCTGATTTCTATTTTTCTTCTTCAATTTTTGGCAATCAGGTTAGATATGAACTTCCTTTTTACAATCCTAAAATAAAAATTATAAAGATTACTTTTTATCTTTTATATCTTTCCTATCCTTCTGATTAACATTTTAGATATTTTAATTATTAAAAATCATATTCATTTAGCTTTCAATTTCATAAAGTTCATTATTGGTGTTATCTGAATCACCCTGATCTGAATACTTACATTTCCTCTTCGAAAAAAATATTTTAAAGTGTTAGAATATTTATTAAAGGTTCCAAAATTAGGGTTACCTAAAGTATAATGGAATGCTTCTATATTTTTCCTTTTCAATTTTTTAGCATCTCATCTAATTTTTCTCTCATGTTTCATTAATTTTATAATTAATTTATTCAGGCATAACTTTTTCAAATGATTGGTGTCATTGATTGTTGTCCTCTTAGACTCTCATTCTTTAGGCATAATATCAATAATATTTTTTGATGAGTTAATATTTATATAATGATTTTTTACCAAAATAATTTAAACTATTTACTATAGTCATAAGGTGTTAATGAAAATGAGTTATTGTTTCTCTAGGAAGAAAATAAAAGGCTTGATTAGTCAGTTATTAGCATTGATCTATGATTTTATAAAACTTTGGTAGTTCCAAAATTTGTTATCAATAACTTATTCCAAACTCCATTTTCCATTTCACATAAATATATATGGATATAGATTTTCCTGGTCATATAATATAATAAAATATTATGAACTTTATGGTTTACCTTCTATTATAGTTTTTCTTCTCAAGAGAATTAAATAATATCCTTATTTGGAACATTATAGTTTCCTATTATCATGATAAATTTATCAACTTTGGTATTAATTATAAATTATTTCATATTATCACACCAATGATCATAATAAACTCCATCAAAAATAGGTGGTATGGTCAGATTTTAATTTTTGAGTGTTCCAACAAGCACTCATGCCATCATAAAAATATATTTCCTATACCAATAGGTTTAGTGTAAGTAAATTGATTTAAAAATAAGATAAACTAAAAGAAATCCTAAATTATTAAGTAAAAACTTTCTAATAAAATATTAGATTCAATGTAAATACCAACTCTGGTACCAAATATTTTCCCAAGGTATGATGGAAAATAGAATATAATATGGGGTGGATTCTATTTTTAAAAAAACTTGCAATTTTTTTCCTCTTCAAGTATTGTTTTGGTTAGTTTTTTGAATTTCAAATCAAATAAAGGATCAATGTATTGAAATTATAAGCTATATGAAATAAAATTAGTGTTGAAATAGTGGGTTCCCTAGACCCAACTATGTAGTACTTTTTATTACCATATCATGTATACATTTAGATATACATGATGTATTTTTACTATTTTATTGTAGACATTTCTGCATCCACTATTAAATGGTAATGTCCAAAGATTAAGTGTTGTATCAAAAGGTTATAGAAGATCTCAGGATATAATGAGAACCACGAGATACTATGACATTAATCTTAAAAAAAGTCATATGGTCTAGATATATATTATTGACTATACATATAGCACCCTACCTTTTTATTACATAACATTTCATTACATTTTACAAACAGAGTATCTTTAAAGTCTAGTGTCTTGGAAATCAGGAACATAAAACATGAGAAAAACATAAAACATTCTTCTAAACCACTTGTAAGGATTTATCATAGGTTCATACTATGTACATTTACTGCATCTCATATCCTGGAGATAGACAACAAAGTAAAGGGTGAGCAGAAGACCCAGTAAGGGTAAACAAGGGAGTCAATGTACTTGTGATATCAATAAGAACTTGAATAAAAACATGAAGACATGAGCAATGGAAGACTAGTAATATCATAAAGAAAAGATCTTGGAACATAACTTGGATATGAGGATACAACATTTCATTTATACATTCATGAACATATCACCAAGGTCCATCCCCAAGGTGTCATAAAAATTACTAAGGTTATTCACCAAGGTATCATAAAACTTATCATCTCTAGAGATTAATTCTTTACCCAATGAATTGGAGCTCTATCAGGAAGAACCCTTAATATGTCTTTAATTTCATGTGATCCACATAGATCATAATCAAGCATTTTATAAATAACCTAAATAGAATCAAATAAATGGGTTTCATGTCAAAATCGTGACGTTTAAAAAGAGCTTAAAAATAAGATCATTATATCATTTATAACCCATGGAAAGGGAGTGAGGGTTATATGTATGTAAATTCCAGAATAAAATATATAATATTTATATATTTATTAACACCCATATAAACTAAATAGGTATGGTAATTCACATGAATAGACAATATAATTTCATGAGAGAAAGAGAGAGAAATTTTTAGACGAAATTTCTGCAGCATAACGGCTATATAACATGGTTTTAGAAAACATTGAAAAGAGAGGGGACAAGGGTCACCCGCTCATAAATAACTCATAATACAGTATGGTTACTGAATAATATCATGGTATGGATATTTTAATGACATACCACAAGAAAAAGGAAACATGAAAGAAAAGAGAAGATGTGATTTCTTTTACGAAAAATTCGGCAGCCTAATGGCGTCACTTAAAAATTCAGAAAACAAATTGATGAGATAGGAGAAGGTCTCTCAATAATTAGATATGAAATGGAAAGAAATTATAACATATAATAACATACCCTCAACATAAAAAGATGGAAATTATAAGACACAACATAAAAGAAGTCATGACTTAAAAGAGGAGGGTGAAAGGATCCCTTACCTTGAAGAGTAACTTCGAAATCTTGAAGGTTGGGACCTTGGGAGGCTTGAGGGAACATTGGGAGGACTACTTGGGAGGTAAAGAGACCAAAACTTCATTGGGGAGTATTTTTAAATGAAATTAATTATGGAAAGTCTTGTTATTTATAGGATAAGTGAGGGTACAAAGCATTAATTGTCAAGGGACACCTCATCGGTGCTATTGGAAAAACCATGGGCTTTCCCATGGTATTTTCCCATGCTATTGGCCACTTGGGACACCTAATATCTTATATTACTATTCATAAGTCGACCAGAATTATTTCATAATTATTACATCCTTAATGATGTCATTAAACACCTAAAACTCAAAAACTGTATTTTCACTATTCCCCGAAAATTCAACTTTCTCATAAAAATCCCAAAATTTCACCTTAACCAGATATCAATGCTATGATTTCAAAAATGAACTCAATTTTATAAAAAAAATTCTAAATGTTTTTAATTTAATTTTTAAATAAAAAAACACTATTCACCTAAAAAAACTAATACTTAACCAATAATTTCTAAAATAGTTATTTACCTATTTTATTGAATCACATTACTTAATCAAGGTGCCTGAATTATATTAATACTTTCTTAAGTGAGGTTACTTAATCCATTTGATCACATTACTAATCATAAGCGTAAAATCACTATTCATAATTTACTATTCATCAAAAAATAAGTTGATCTTATTAGACTCTAAATTTCTTACTGAACATAACTGTATATGACCATTTTTTGAAAATCATTACACATTAATAATTATTTAAGGTTTAAATAAATATTTTTAAAATATCCTTTTTCTAAAATTCATCAATAATATGCATACTATATTTATCCGGACAATTGAAAATTCACAAACTTCATCATAATAAGAAATCACAATTTTTATTTAAATCAAAGGATTACACAAGGCAGTTATGGTCTCATTACATAGCCCCTTATAACACCAGCATAGGACCTAAGAGTAAGGTGTGCTAGGGTGATAGAATCTTAGGGCGGCTCATCCAACATTTCCTGAGTATTTATTTCTATCAGCTTGAACTTCTCGCGAAGGCGATTCCATTCCAGCTTCACATGATGAAGTTCGGCTTGGGTTTGGTCCAAAGTAAAGCCCCAAGGTGCTACCTCCTTCCCGAGTTCCGTCAGATGGGATTCAATCGGCCTGAGACTACTGGATGGGTCTATCGAATCCTCTTTCTATATTAATTAATCAAGATCACTTGTATTTATAGACAATAATCGCAACATTTAGTTTCCAACGGTCATATTGACCAATGGTCATATAACAGTTGAAACCCAATGGTCTTATTTTAATTATACTCATTTTATTAAATGAAATAGTTTTGTTGAGTATAAAGTAAAATAACACACAAAGTTAGGAAACAAAATTTATTCAAAATTTCAAGTCGTTAAATTATTTCCCCCTTAAGAAATTGTGTCCTCACAATTTTAAAATTGGGCTTGTAAATTTCATTTAAAGTCCCACATCGGAAAAATAGTCAGTAAAAATATTACTTTAAAATAAATAAATGGAAGTACAAAGGTCGCCCAAGTTAACCCATACTAGGATTCCATGTAGGAAAACATGAATATGGAAGAGAAAACAAAGGGTCAAGTTCTGATGGATAGTGATAGAAAACATGATTAGGAGAAAATTAACCACAAGAAGATCACAAAATTAAGATGTATTAAACGGTATTTGATTACCTAGTAGGAAACGTAAACCAACAATGTTTTTGTTTTACGTTCCTTTTCATAATTTTGAGGAATTCATTTACTACATAGAATAAAAACATAAGGAAATATACTTACCTTCAAGTAGAGTTTCATCCCTTAATAAGTTTCCACCAAGACTAATCTTTTCTTTAAACAATGAGCATTCAAAAAGACTTGGTCTCATCAAAAGAATAAGAATCATCTTATAGAGAATCACATAATCCACAAAAGAATAACTATATTTTTCCCTTGTCTTTAGTCATCAACTAAAACTAAAAAGGTTAGTACGAGATCATAAAATCCCCAAAAATGATAATCCTTAATAAAAATAAATATGACTATTAATCTCCAAAATTCAACAAAAGTACCCAAAGTTCCAGAAAGACCATTCAATACACAATCATTCTTAAAATTCTTCAGAATAAACCAAACTAAGATTGGAACCCAAAACTCAGAAGTATTTAATCACATAGTCTTCCCCAATAAATCTTAACATTTATCTCCAAATAACATCGACTACTATTAAAGTCTTATACTAAAGTGTAATTAACCTATTCACATATTCTCTATGCTAGGTTCATCATTTTCCAGAAATAACCCAAATCACCATATGTCCACAAAAAAAATACATAAATTCTTACAAAAAAAAGTTCAACCATTCCACCTTAATTTAAATCCTATAGTATTTTATTTCCCTTAGGCATATAGTACTCCAAAATAGAAAACATCATCCAAAATAACCTTTATCATTTAATCACCAAATCATTTTCCTATACAAAGGATATCCATTTGATAAAACATAAGTTTCCAAAATCAACTTATTCTTGATCCATAAAAATAGAAGGTGCATTATTCAGTCCGAAGGGCATAACAACAAACTCATAATGCCCATATCTTGATTGGAAGGAAATTTTTGTAATATCATCATTCTTCACCCTCAATTGATGATAACCAGAATGAAGATCAATCTTAGAGAAGAATTGAGCCCCATGAAGTTGGTCAAATAAGTCATCAATTCTTGGAATAGAGTATTTGTTCTTCACTATGATCACATTCAGTTCTCTATAATCAATGCATAGCTGCATCGATCCATCCTTCTTCTTCACAAAGAGAAATGGTGCTCCCCAAGGAGACACACTTGGTCGGATAAACCCATTCTCAAAAAGATCATGGATTTGTTTCTTTAATTCCTATAGCTCCACATTTTCTATCCTATAAGGGGTCTTTTACATCTGATGAGATCCAGGTATGAGTTCAATGGATAACTCTACCTCTCTTTCTGGGGGAGGTCCGGGTAACTCCTCAGGAAATACGTCAATGTATTCATAGACGATGGGGACATTTTCTAAAAGAATAAATCCTTCATGAGAAACTTATTTCATTTAAAAATCTTTTAACTAAAAAGGATTTTATGTCTTAAAACTTCATGCTTAGAAAATTAAATTTTTCTATAATTCCTTCATAATGATTAATAAAATGATTGCGATTAACCAAACATATCCCTCGGGAGTTTCGTAACCAAGAGTGCAACAAGGCCCATTGTCGTGTACCAATTACCATTCGATTCTGGCTCAAAGTGGTGTTTTCAGGTTTTACCCCTATGTACATCTGTGCCAGAGCCACCTCTACCTGCTCGTATACAGACAGGGATATATTTTCTTGATAAACCACTTACTCAATACTCACCAAAATACCAGGAAGATTTACTATATTTAAACTTTTCTATAAGGTTCTTCCTAAAGTTTTCATATCCTAATTTCCATAAATAACTAAACTATCCTTTGATACCAACTATAGCACCCCGCCTTTTTATTACATAACATTTCATTACATTTTACAAATAGAGGATCTTTAAAGTCTAGTGTCTTGGAAATTAGGAACATAAAACATGAAAAAAACATAAAACATTCTTATAAATCACTTTTAAGGCTTAATAATAGGTTAATACTATGTACATTTATTGCATCTCATATCCTAGAGACAGACATCAAAGGAAAGGGTGAGCAGAAGGCCCAGTAAGGGTAAACAAGGGAGTCAATGTACTTGTGATATCAATAAGAACTTGAATAAAAACATGAAGACATGAGAAATGGAAGAATAGGAATATCATAAAGAAAATAACTTGGAACATAACTTGGATATGTGGATACAAAATTTCATTTAGACATTCATGAACAAATCACCAAGGTCCATCCCTAAGGTTTCATAAAAATTACCAAGGTTATTCACCAAGGTAACGTAAAACTTGTCATCTCTAGAGATTAATTATTTACCCAATGCATTAGAGAACTATCAAGTAGAACCCTTAATATGTATTTAATTTCATGTGATCCACATAGATCATAATCAAACATTTCATAAATAACCCAAATAGAATCAAATAAATGGGTTTCATCTCAAAATTGTGACGTTTAAAAAGAGCTTAAAAATAAGATCATTATATCATTTATAACCCATGGAAAGGGAGTGAGGGTTATATGTATGTCAATTACAGAATCAAATATATCATCTTTATATATTTATAAACACCCATAGAAACGAAATAGTTATAATAATTCACATGAATAAATAATAGAATTTCATGAGAGAAAGAGATTGAAATTTTTAGACGAAATTTCTGCAGCATAACGGCTATATAACATGGTTTTAGAAAACATTTAAAAGATAAGGGATAAGGGTAACCCACTCATAAATAAATAATAATATAGTATGGGTACTTAATAAGATCATGTTATGGATATTTTAATGACATACCACAAGAAAAAGGAAACATGAAAGAAAAGAGAAGATGCGATTTCTTTTACGAAAAATTCGGCAGCCTAACGGCGTCACTTAAAAATTCAGAAAACAAATTGATGAGAGATGAGAAGGTCTCTCAATAATTATATATGAAATGTACAGAAATTATAACATATAAAAACATACCCTCAACATAAAGAGATGGAAATTATAAGACACAACATAAAGGAAGTCATGACTTAAAAGAGGAGGGTGAAAGGATCCCTTACCTTGAAGAGTAACTTCGAAAGCTTGAAGGTTGGGACCTTGAGAGGCTTGAGGGAACCTTTGGAGGACTCCTTGGGAGTTAAAGAGACCATAACTTTGTTGGGGAGGATTTTTAAATGAAATTAATGAGATAAAGTCTTGGTATTTATAGGAGAAGTGAGGGGACAAAGCATTAATTTCCAAGGGACACCTCATCGGTGGTATTGGAAAAACCATGGGCTTGCCCATGGTATTTGCCCAATGTATTGGCCACTTGGGACACCAAATACCTTATATTACTATTCATAAGTCGACCAAAATTATTTCATAATTATTACATCCTTAATGATGTCATTAAACACTCAAAACTCAAAAACTGTATTTTCACTATTCACTGAAAATTCAACTTTCTCAGAAAAATCTCAAAATTTTACCTTAACAAAATATTGATGCTCTGATTTCAAAAATGAACTCCATTTTATAAAAAAAAAATTCTAAATATTTTTAATTTAATTTTTAAATAAAAAACACTATTCACCAGAAAAAACTAATACTTAACCAATAATTTCTGAAATAGTTATTTACCTATTTTATTGAATCACATTACTTAATCAAGGTGCCTAAATTATATTAATACTTTATTAAGTGAGGTTACTTAATACATTTGATCACATTACTAATCATAAGCGTAAAATCACTATTCAGAATTTACTATTTATCAAAAATTAAGTTGATCTTATTAGACTCTAAATTTCTTACTGAACATAATTGTAGAAGACCATTTTTTGAAAATCATTACACATTATTAATTATTTAAGGTTTAAATAAATATTTTTAAAATATTTTTTTTCTAAAATTCATCAATAATATGCATACTATATTTATCCGGACATTTGAAAATTCACAAACTTCATCGTAATAATAAATCACAATTTTTATTTAAATCAAAGGATTACACAAGGCAGTTATGGTCTCGTTACATATCCCCTTATAACACCAGCATAGGACCTAAGAGTAAGGTGTGCTAGGGTGATAGAATCTTGGGGCGGCTCAGACAACATTTCCTGAATAGTAATTTCTATCAGCTTGAACTTCTCGCAAAGGCGATTCTGTTCCAGCTTCACGCGATGAATTTCGGCTTGGGTTTGGTCCAGAGAAAATCCCAAAGGTGCTACCTCCTTCCCGAGTTCCGTCAGATGGGCTTCGATCAGCCCGAGACTACTAGATGGGGCCATTGAATCTTCTTTCTATATTAATTAATCAAGATCACTTGTATTTATAGACAATAATCACAACATTTAGTTTCTAACAGTCATATTGACCAATGGTTATATAACAGTCAAAACCCAACGGTCTTATTTTAATTATACTCATTTTATTAAATGAAATATTTTTGTTGAGTATAAAGTAAAAAACACACAAAGTTAGGAAACAAAATTTATTCAAAATTCCGGGTAATTACAATACATGGTATATGTTTTACTACTAGGTGTTGGGAGCTCATAAGCATTGAGAATTCTTCTCATGAAGTTTTCACTTGGTGATCTCTAGTATTGAGATCGTGAGGACAAACTTGTCAATAGGAACACCACATGTTTTGGGTTTCATTGGTTGTTCTTATCTACAAACATGTGTATTGGTCTTCTGACTTGATATCATTACCAGTGTGTGCCATTTTATTGCATACTTTGATGCAAGGAAAAGACCATGATACTTAAATCCTAGTGAGGTAGCTTGTTTTGGGTGTGTCATTAGTGGTGTGGCATTGGTTTAATGGCCAAGAAATGATTTTTCGCATCTAGGTTGAGGAAGTAATATATCTCAGGCCTTGTTGATCAGGATATTAGTACCTTCATAAGACCTTGGCCAAGGAAGTTTAGGGTAAATTCATTTAGTTAGATCAATAAATAATAAATAATGAAAAGGGTGATGACACAAGTGTGTGTACTGCTTTATGAGATATAAAATACAAAGAGATTATAGTACACAATGCATGTTCATTGGTTGGTTGTCATTGTTATGAATTTCTTTATCTTTTTAGGGGCCTTGATGGGTTACTAGATCCCACTCTTGGTCTGTTGATTTTATTCATTTCTATCAAGATAAGTGCCTAGAGAGTCACACACAATAGCATATTCATAAATCTTCCCTATTCAATTGAATAGGTATATTAGACATGGTGGGCCCCACCACAGGGTCTGAGTGTTGTCCAAGTTATCGGACACTAATAAAAAAATAAATTCATGTTATTAAAGTAAATAATAATTGGTATTGAATTTATTTATTAAAATTATTTAAAAGTTAATTAAATATGAGAAATTATTAATTGAATGAATATTATTTTAATATTACATGTTCGTTTAATATTAAGCGGGAATTACGAGTTGAGTTAAATGACTTGGGATTATCATATAATATATATTATAGGAATGTGATAAAATAATAAATAATATTGACATAGTTTAGTTCATCATAATTATTTATTTAGTGGATGATGAATAAACAGGTGTCGGGGAACCCATTTGGGTATTTTCATCATCCATTATAGATAGAGATAGAGGCTCTCTCCCAACGGACTATTAATTCATTTATAAATTATAGCCTCTCTCTCCTCCCACTTCCTAGAGATATTGTCTCTCTCTTTAAGTGACGATATAAGAACTCCTTCGAGTAATGAAGGTAGAGTATCATAGTGATCATCGGGGCATCGAAGGCATCATCAGATCTCCACGCTAGCACCCAGAATTTGATGATCGACACTTTAGTGGATTTTTGAAGTGCGTGTGGATGATCTAGATGGATTCTGCTATGGATCCTTCAAGAAATGATCATTGGATATGATTTTAAGTCAACCACATATTTAGATCTAAAAAGGTATTTTTTTTAATATTTAATTTATGTTCTCTTTTAATTTACATGAGATCATCGGACCATACCAGGGCTCAGATTATCAGCGACGACAATTTACATCATCCTAACGATGAAAATTTTCAAATCCCCAACCCACCGACTTCCGCTGCACACCCTGATACCTTTATTTAGCACAATGGAAATAAAATGATCAATATTTTATATTATTAATAAAATATTTTACATGGTGGAAATTCAAAAACAAAAACATGGAGTATTAGTTAGAAAACAAAATACTCTTTTAAAGGGATATTACTAAAACCACACTTTTAAAACAGAGTGTAAGGTGATTCTATAGACTATAACCAAGGTATCCATGAATTTAAACCTTTTATAAGTTATCCTTGATTTTATACCTATTGTAAGTTCTATCTTACTATCCCTATAAGATCTTGACTTAACATATAATTAGCAGCTCACTTCTACACACTGAAAGAACATGAGCTCTATTTTCCTAGCTATGGAATCCCTCAGTCATATGATTGGTAATTCCTCTTTCTTCTTATCTTTTTAATACCTCTATCATGTAGTATTATAAAAATAAAAATTAAAATAGAAAATTATAATAACATTACAATGAAAACCTTACAGTGGTAGGTATTTATAGAAACATTTAGAAAGAAAAATATTACATTAATCAGAAGCTCTCTAAAAAACAAGAAATTTAAAGGATTCAATATGAATAGAAACTTTCATAATGATTGATCTATATGTTCATTAATATATTATGTGTCTTCTTCTGATGCTCAAGGTATGGCTTTATTTATAGTCATCATTGTAACAAACTCCAACAATCGAATACTTAAAAACTCAAAGTCTATTTTAACTACATCAGTAGTGAATTCTTCATATATAGATGAACTCAACATGTTGCATTATCTACAAATGAGTTAAATTATAACCTCTATAGTGCTTATAAATACAATGGATGTAATATGGCATGAAACTTTATATCACTATATTTTCATAAAATAGATTTAGTTCACCAGCATTTCAGTTATCAAAAGTTCATTCTACATAATCATAACAACTTAAAAAACTTCAAGTTAGATAATTTTTATAAAAAGTGTATTGTTATTTCTAAAATAAAGAAAAAATTGATTTCTTGACTCAAAACTTATTAACATACACCCCCATTCATATATATTTCTAATCATGCCTTTATAGTTACTTATGACCTATGTAATCCCTGGTGCTTATACCTTTAAATAAATTTCTTAAAACAAACCATTTTCTTTCCAAAATTATTTTAATTAAAAATTCTCATAATCAACATATCTAAAATTTATAACTAATTTAAGATAAAAAATAATTTTCATAAATCAAATCCCATGATTTTAAAGACCCAATATTCATGCTCTTTGTCTAAAATACCCATTTTCCATTTATCAAAAATCCAAATAAACCATCATTTTATAAAATCAATTTCACATAATTATTTTATAAAAAAGTAATTTAAATCAAGCATTTTAAATATTAAATCAATAAAATATCATGTAATCATAATAAAATGAGGAAGGAATGGGATCCACCTGCCTTATTTTTTTTATGAATTTGATATCACATAGGTTGTTAATTAAATACCTATTTAATATTCTTTATTTTATGCATGGATTTGTATGTGATTAGTTTTATTTATTTGTTATTTAATTTTCATATTATATTTTGTCTTATTTATTTCTTGTACATGGGATTATTTCTATGTGGACCTACTCACATGTGCTTTCTTTTGGGACTAATTTTCTAGATCTTAGCATATAGTCTTGCACCTAGCCATTCCCCTTTCTAATATATGCCTCCCTATGTGGATTTATGTGAGACATCGATCAATTTTGATCTTGTGGTCATGGTTTCTCTCATTAGTGTTTTCCTATAGAGATATATTAGGTGTGACATGTCCCTTATTGTGTCAACCTATCATAGTGCCTCATGTGTATTTCTTTATTATTTGACTACTTGGTCAGGTAGCTTATAAGTTATACATGTTCCCCATATTGTGTGATTCCATTTGATTCCATGATTATATTCAGTAACCTCCTTGATATTCATAGGACTCTTCGATTCTATAGTGTGACACATTACATGTGAGTCATCCCTGGTTTAGCCTCTGGTTTTTATCAAGAGAGAGCAAGGGGAGAAAATATGAGGTGTTGGCAGACAAACTCTGGTTCATTAGTGAAGACAAAGAAAAATGGGGAGATTTTGTGGTCTGGTTATTATCTTGTTGGTGGTAAGACCAAGTATTAGAGTGATGGATCTAGTTTTTATATCTTTCCCTGGGATCTCAGAGTTGATATAATCCCTTTTATGGTTCACAGTGCACAATTCTAGATAGTGATAATGAACGTGGATGTGAATCATCTCAATAATGATGAATTTGGAGGAAATATATGATCTTTACTCAATAACAATGGAAATTAACACCTCAACCATGGAGGATATATAACAAAGGTGAAACTGAACCCTTAGTATGGGGGGGTTTCTTTCATTCTTATTTATTTTTCAATTTTTTGTTACTTGTACATTATTCCTACTAGTTTATCGGTGTGTAAATGAGTGATTCCATCCTAAGAATTAGTAACAGTTGTCTCCTCAAGATTTTTTTAATAAATATATCCTAGATTAGTGAGAATTTGGCTTACTAATAGATTCTGTATTCCTTATTTGTTTTTGTATTCCTTCTCATTTCTTGTATTACTTTCCTTTTCATAGTGAAAAGCCTATGGTGATCTTTATCCATGAACATAAGACAATTTTCCAAAGAATTTAAATACTCATGCCTTTATTTAATATATTCCATTTCACATTATTTGACCTTGTAATCACTGAACTCTATATTTTGTATTGATATTTCTTAACCTAATTTGAATTTATTTTGAATTCATCTATTTTTTTATTATGTGATCATGTTTTGTATATTTTTTTGTGAGTATATATTATTATTTTTTTCATCACCTATGTTGTACTCTTTTTTATTTATCCATGTTTATATTATGGATTCTGGTTGATGTGTTAGGCTCTTTATTTTTCTAGGACTTATCTACTAATTCTGTCTTGTTAATATGTGAATATAGAATTGAATTCTCTTTTATTGAATATTTTTTTGTTGAAAAAAATATATAGATTATTATTTCTATCTTGTGATAATTTTTTAAGCTTGTTTTTTTTTATTTTCCCTTAATATGTAACTTTTTCACAGATTTTAATCATTTTTTATTCCATGTAATTGGAATTTAATATAAAAATTGATTCATTTCTTTTAGTTTCTTTTTTTATGAAACTATAATAATAGATATTATTTTTATTTTTATTATTTTTATTTTTTATAACCATAATTATAACCATGGGTCTTAGCTATTAAATATGGACTACCCTACAATGCAACCCATAACAATTGGTATCAGATCCAAATTGGGCATAATTTTGTGTTGAAAAACTTCAAAATAGCTTTTTCATTACCTTAAATGATTTTTTATATGTATTTTAAATTACATAATGATTTGATTTTATTTTAAACTATGTTTTCACTCCTTTTATCTATAATATTAAATTTTTTATTGATTTTTTATTCCTTGGTGTCTCCCCTGTCTTTCATCCCTTCTTGAGACCTATAATTTCCCTTGGTAGGTACATCCTGGTTGTATCTCTAGTCCTAGATAATAGTGGTTATTTATGAGGTACATATGAGTTTTATAGTTTTATTTTTATAGTTATAAGTGAGGTGGAATGTTTTTTATAGGTGTACTTTTTATCTCCTATGTTATTCCATTTTCCTTAGGAGTTGAGCTTGATTTTATCTCTCTAGTTTGTTTCTTTTTGTGTTTTGATTTGGGATGTTATATTTGAGTTGTGGCATGTTGAAAATAGGTGATTTAACCTAATATTTGAGTAAATGCAGTGTCATAGGAAGATTCTTATAATATCCACCAAGTTTATAACATTTCTGATGGAACATTTTAGTGATATTTTATAGGTTACCAGGGTTTTAGTGCCTAGATGTTGTTGGGATACTAGTCTAGGATTTTATTTCCCTTAGAGAGTGACTAACTTCCATTGGATAAATTGTGGTTTCTTATATTTCATAGTTTTTAATTGGGACCTTTAAGGGATGTGTGTATTCACACTAGCATCCTATATTAGGAATTATCCTTCTAGAGTAAGTGTAAGAAATCATCTCCTTAGGTGGAAATCATGGATCAAAATTTTTAGGATTCAAAAGGTTCATTACATTGATAATATTCCTATTCTTGTGGTGTTTATGTGATCTATATTGGCTTAGGATGATAGTGAAATATTATTTGTGTCACACCCATGAGGTCATTTTCATGTACTAATTGTATTATTTAATTTTTTTATCTTTATCCTATATTTTCTAGTGTTTTCCTTCAAAATTTCAAGAAAATGGGGAATAGAAATAGGCACATTATTGTTGCATGATTGTAACTAAATGTGTGAAAAATCATGAAAAATTTGTAGGTTGGGTGACATAGGTGATTTCATGGTTGGTTCATGGTTTTCCTAATTTTATGGACAAACTTTGTAAGTTCCTAGGAGAAGATAGTTCCACCCATATGGTCAGAACATGGTTTAGAAAACTTTGTGGTCTTCTAAATAAATTAAAAACAAAAAATTATTATTCTAATATTGGCTGATTTTAACCCTCTCACCCCTAATTTCTCTTCCACCCAACTCCAGTCTCTCTCCATGCATGAGATAGCCTCACCCTCTCCTCTTGCTTGGATTTCTAATGATTTTCTTCAAGGTTATTCAAGGGAAACTATTGGTAAGCCCCTTTTTTCATCTCCTTTGAGTCCACCCTCCTCTATTCCATGGATTTCATTCTACCCTAAGTTAATTGTGACCAAAGTATCATGTTTATTGAATTTATAAGTGTGGGTCTTGATGTGTAGGGTTTTTTCTTACATCTTAAGGATTTTTCATCTCCTTTCCAAGCTTATTCAACCTGTTTACTTGTGATTTCATCACTAAAGGTAGGTAGTTTTATATCCTTTCCTTTGAAATATTAACTATTGGTTCTTATCATTTTCAATTAATATATAAAATGACATAGAATATATTATGTGATATTTTATGAACTCATTTATGGGTCACTTTGTGATTAAAATTTACCTTTTTTTATTTGAAATGTAAAATGCATGTTTTATATATAAATTAGAACTACTTGTGAATTTTTTTAATGAAAATAACATGTTTAGTGATTTATGTGGTGTTAACTAAACCTCATGGGGAATCCTAGTTCTTGGGTATGTTAACCGAAATGGAATTAGGCCCCCCATCACTAGTTATGTTAGTGAAGTAGTTTATGTGTCACCCCCATTGACTAGTGACATAGTTCTATATTCATTCCACTAATTGAGGTAATTATCCTAATTAGTGACATAGTATCTCTAGATTCCCTAGACTTAGTGATTTTAAGGTGTAATCTAATTATGTTACTTTGAAAATTATCTTCAAAATACTTTTCAAGCATTCTTTACTCTAGTAGTAGTAATCTATCTTATTGTTTATTTTCAAAAATAAAGTTCAAAGTATATTTTCATTTATTATGTTCAAACTAGAATATTTAGTTTTTATAATAGAGTATTGATATTTTACACTTTTTGGGATCCTACTGGGTTTATCCCTCACACCCAACATATATCCACAAGTGTATGCAGTCCTTTTTGGAATATATGCAAGTAAGGTAAAGGAACCACTTATAGGTGGTGGATGTTCTTGGTTGATTTATCTAAGTTTATAGAGGTGACATGGTGGGATGATCCCTCATGTCACATAGTGATGGGTATCTATTTATTTTATTTATTTTGTCTAGCTTGTATTATGCATATTTTCTGATGATATATTACCTTATCAATTTCCCATCCAACCTCCTTTTTTGGTATTTTGTAAATCTCATTTGTAACTCTTATTTCATTTATATTTTATTATGATGTTTCATTCTTGAAATATTTCCATGGATGTTATGTGTTTTTTTGTGATGGTGATTCTTGTTGTTTCTCATGTAGATTCATGAATCTACAATATATGGTGGGGTAATGTTGGCTTCTTGGATAGGATCCATTAGTTAGATTTTAGGAAAATAAACATTCCCAATGAGTATTCTTGATGCTTAGGAACTAGTTTTCAACCCATGGGGATTGGGAATGACCTTAAGGCCTTGCCATATACGAGATCAGGTTCCTAGCTCAGGGGTATCCCGAGTTGTCTTTCCCCAAGTTTTTGTTTTACAATATTTAGGGTGTTTGGTGGATAGAAGATAGGGTTGTCAGGGGATTATGGGATAGGTGTGAATGAATTTATGGCAAACATTTTTCATAGAGAAACTCGTGTTTCTAGGGATATTGAGATTTTATGGTTTATCTTATAAGTTTGAATTATTATTCTCATTATGGAATGGGTGTACAAGCTGCATATTGTACATGCAGACTATATATAATGAAAGGATGTGAATTATTTTATTCCTTGTTTATAATTTATACAATTAATTTATAGTTTTTTTATTTGGAAATTTATAAGTGATTTTATAGTTTCTTACCTTTTATTTGATTCCATATAATACCATGCCTCCTCATAGAACCCAAGTGAACCCTTAGGAGGGATGTGAGGATAACTTATCATGGTCGAACCCTCCCATGATCAGAATCATATTGAGTTCATAGTAAGAATATTCCAAGAAATGTATCAGCGAATAGGTGTAGGTCCATCTCATCCTCAAGGAGTGGGTCCAGGTCCATGTCAGCACAAGGACCAAGCCCATTAGTTTCACCAACATAATCCACTAGTGTTATAAGGAATTAATGACCCTCATAAATTAGTGGATAAGTTAGAAAAAATAGAGATAATCTTTGAATTTCTAGAGACTCTTGAGTCTATTAAAGTCAAGTGTTCCTCTTTCATGTTGGAGGGTCCCATCCAAAAGTGGTGGGAATCCATAGTCTAGGTGAAACTACATGGAAATATTGATTAGAATGGATTTAAAGTGATATTATTCCAATATTTTTATCTAAAAATGATGTATATTTATAAGTTTCAGGATTTCATGACCCTTCAGAAAGGTGACCGGACCATGATGGAGTATGAGAGTTGATTCATAGAGATCATTCAATTTTCTCAAAAACTGATATATAATAAAGTGATAAAGGATCATTGGTTTAAAATGGGTCTCTATATAGATATTTGATCTCAAGTTTTCATATTGAATCTTAAGACCAGTGTAGAAGTAGTATATTGAGATCTAATGGTGGAGATTGACCAAGCTCTAATTTCTAGTTAACATGAATCATCTACCAAGTTTGGTGATAGTGAGGGTGGAGTCCCCAAGAGAAATAGAATGTGGTAAGAGTCTAAAAGAGGCACTAGTAGTGTTCTAGAATGACTTCTATAAAGAAATTTCCATCCTTAGTGGGGATTAGGGCCCCCAATTACCACTAATATAGAAAGGCTAGTTTCATGAATCCCTCTTGTATATAGATTCCTAATGTGTGGAATACTTGTGGAAAATTGGTACAACTCTATAGATTTCATAAGAATGATACTATAATGAGGATTGGTGCTGGTTTTTCTACTCCAAGAATATTTCAAGCATTGTCAGATGCATCAAAAGATATAGGGTCTCACCCTTGAGACCAAGGAGGAAGAATCAAGTCATCATATGGGTAAAGTAAGCTAAGGATTTCACCTTAGTCTAACAACAAGACCTAGAATTAGGTTTAGAGTAGACATCTACACACTATCCCCTTGGAATCTAAAATAGGATAAACAACATTGAGAGTTTTCATAATTATTGAATCATCTATAATTGTTTATTTATTTGATACTAGTGATTATAACTCATTTATCTCTATTGGTATAGTAAATTTATTTAATATTTCCTATAAACACATTCCCTATGTAATAGAAGGATCCTATCATTTGGTGACCCTATTGTGTTATAGTTATTTATAAGGTGGATCTATTCTAGGATCACCTCATACTTAAAATGGATCTATTTGATATAATCTTTAGGATATACTAGATTATATATTTTAGATCTAAAGTTGATTTTTATCACATGAGGGTATCTTTCACTACCCCTAATGGGAGTGTCTGTCTATTCCAAGGGGAGTGGGACCCTCATTTGAGTCGGGCATGGCCTCACTACAACATAAATTGACTTTAGCGGTGGTTTTGTAGTGACGGTTCACAAAACCATTGCTAAACCTTTTTTAAAAATGGTTTTGCGGCAGTTTATAATAAACCGCCGCAAAACCATCTCTTTTTTTACACTCCTAACCCTTACCCCCAACCCCGACCCCCCTTCTCCCCCCAACCCCCCACGACCCTGTGACCCCCCTTCTCCCAGCAACCCCCCTTCTCCCGGCGACCCCCCCAGTGACCCGTCGGCGACCCCCTACGACCCCCCTTCTCCCCCGCAATCCCCCTTCTCCCAGCGACCCCGCGACCCCCCTTTTCCTGGCGACCCCATGACCCCCCTTCTCCAAGTGACCCCGCGACCCCCCTTCTCCCGGTGACCCCATGACCCCCCTTCTCCTGGTGACCCCACGACCAGTTAGTGATTTGGGGTTTGTTTCTTCTTCACCAGTTAGTTATTTTAATTCATGTTCTCTATTTAAAAGTTATAAAAATTGGTTTCCTTAAATTATCATGGGGTTTCTATTGGTGTTTTATGGTGGATTCATGGGGGATGTTTACATGGATCATGAGTTTCTTTTGAGAGAGGTGATTAGAGATCTATACCTTTTATTCCATTATTTCTCAAAGAAAGTTTAAATTCATTAGGTAGGGAATTTTTTTACTTCTCCATTTTATGTGTTCATGTTAAGGTATCATGGTATAACTTCATTGGGTTTATAGTGGAATTATCCTAATAAATATAATAACTAGAATCAATAATTAATTTAAATGGATGTTGTGGTCATATGTATTAATGCATTGTTCATAACGCCTCTTATAATTTTCAAAATAGTGTGTTATCTACTTTATATTATTTTTATTGTTGTTTATAGTGGTTTATAGTATTGGAATTGGATAAGAAAATAATGTGGGTAATAATTAATTGATTAATGAAAGTGGCATGAGATATTGATTACCATTCTATTGAATTTGAAATATTTCTTGAATATATTTATGTTTGGTTATTAGCTTTGATAGCTAGTGATTATAGGTTTTCTAGTGCTGAAACCTATGCATAATGAATCTATTAATTCAAGTTGGTAATGATCAGGTTGGTTATGGAAATAATTATTTGGGGCTAGGTGAGTCTATTCTTGGTTTCTAAATGATTTTATCAATTTTTTTATGGATGTAGTTTCCCCTTGTGTTTCCGATGATAAAAAAACTTTGGATTATATATATGTGTGGTCTAGGGTGGTAGAGGAATTTTGAGATTGATGCTTGGGGTTTTGATGGAAAAAATTGGAGGATGGTGTTTGTTAAGAGAGGGGATCTGTTTTTTTCATTTATTTTCATATGGTTAATAGGAATAGATGCCTCAGGTTAAGAGTTGTGTTATCATGTTTGTTGGGTTATTGTGTGAAGCTTTTTGATGGGTTGTTTATGTTTCAATTTAGAGATGGGTATTCCCATATTTCTTATTCATTGTTGAATGATTTGATTTATTGTTATCAAATGGATGATTGTTTTGGTTCCCAACTACTTATTATAGTATCTATATTCCCTATTGAGTGTATCACATTATGGTATCTTATGATTGATCATTTAATACCATGATTATGAAATTGATAATGTAATTGACATTGAACTCATGGGATGAGTATTGATGTTGGTTTATGGGATAATGAAAACTATGGGATGATTAGATTAATGCTCAGAGGAGAATTTGATGGAAATCTAATAATTGTAATGGAAAATAATAAATCCAGCTGGATCTAATGAACTAAATTGATTAAATAAGAATTTTTATTGAATTTAACAAATGATTGGATAGTAATATCTCTTTACTGTGTCAAAATGTTTAATGGTGATGAATCATGATACTTATGTTCATGAATTTAATCTAGTCTCTACTGGTGTAGTAAATAATTAAATGGATACCAAGAAACCTCAATCAAAAGTGCATAGGCAACACAAAAGTACATCCACGCAAACCCGAGTTCATTCCAGGCCTACTCTACTAGAACAAAATACGCACCAAGCCTGGTTTGGAAGCGCATGTCAAACATTATAGGCCCAATAATGACCTTACTATACTTAATCCCAATAATGTAAGATCTAATATAGCTCCAACATGTGCAGTTCCTTGTGTGAACACATCAAAAAAATTATGGATTTCATTACACCATAGCACATAAACTTGAGAATATTCTCCTCAAATAAGTACAATTATATTATTCCTACTTTATGATCAATGGATCATCTTTATTATATTATGTTTCTATAATCTTACACTACCGTATATATGAATCTCTTTCTCTATTTAGTAGTAACTATGTGTTTTAATTTTTATTAATATTGTGTAGGCACATTGTGATATACATGGATAAAAGTTGGATCACATTACCAAGGAACGCACCTTAGTATGTTAAGGGTTTGAAGGAGTTTTTAGATTTTTAAATTTCTAATCGATCCGTTGAAGGGAGAATAAGATGTCCATGTCCTAAATGTAAATTTAGAATATGGTTGAAGAGAGATGAATTTTATGAACATTTAATACTGAAGCAATTCCTTGGTCAATATTTGTGTTGGATTTGGAATGGAGAATCAAACGTTACAGAAAGATTGAGCACTGATGTTAATCCACAGAATGAGGTCCCAACTTTTTCGACAATGGAAAATGAAATGAAAAACCACATAAATGATGCATTTGGCACTGCAAGACACCACTATCAACATCAAAACAAGACAGAACAACCAGATGAGGGTGCTACAAATTGCAACATGACAAGTGATGTTTTTGAGACTGTAAAACAACTAGATCAAGATTGTAACATATCATTGGATCTTCCTATTTATTCTATGGATCCAAATGTAAGAGAAAACTTCACTGGGAAAAATGAATTTCATGATTTAGTTGACGATGGATATCAAGAGTTGTATAGTGGGTGTTTGAAATATTCAAAGCTTTCTTTTCTGCTGAAGTTATACCATATCAAATGTCTATGTGTAATTACAAATAAGAAAATGTCCATGATATTGGAATTGATTCATGATGCATTTACTGAAGCAAAAATCCCCAAGTCTTTTTATGATATGAAAAAAGTTGTTAACAGGATTGGTCTGAATTATACAAAAATACATGTGTGTCCCAATGATTTTATGCTTTATTGGGGAGAGTATTCAAGTAGATAGAATTGAAAGAAAATTTTCGTCTTCTAGATGGAAATAAAAGGGTGATTTTGGAAGTCTGAATCAACATAATTTCATAGAGAAGAAGAAAAGGAACACACCTGCAAAGGTTTTGTGTTACTTTCCTTTGAAGCCTCGATTGTAAAGATTATTCATGTCATTGAAAACCGCTGAACACATGAAGTGGAATTCTGTAGACAATAACAATGATGGGTTAATGAGACATCCACGAGATTCAAAATCGTGGAAGATATTTTATTCATTACATCCAGATTTCTCAGCTGATCCTAGGAATGTTTGATTCGGATTGGATGCTGATGGATTCAACCCATTTGGGACTTTGAGTACCAGTTATAGCATTTGTCCAGTTGTTTTGATCTCTTACAATTTGCCTCCATGGATGTGTATGAAACAAACATCTTTTATAATTTCGATGATTATTCCTAGAAAAAAATGTCTGGAAATGATATTGATGTATACTTGCAGCCTTTGATTGAAGAATTGAAGGATTTATGGAGCAACGGTGTTGAGAAATTTGATACTTCTTCTAAAAAAATATTCAAAATGCATGCTGCTTTGATGTGGAACATTAGTGACTTCCCTAGGCTTGGGAATTTATCTAGTTGGAACACTTACATGGGTTTGGCTTGTCCCTTTTGTAACTTTTATTTTGATCCCAAATGGCTACCTCATAGTAGAAAATGGTGCTTCTTGTGCCATTGAAGATTTCTTGATGCATCTAATAGATTTTGGCTGAACAGATCAAAATTCAATGGTTTCATTGATCATAGACCACCTCCAAAGTTGTTAACTGGTTCTGAAATATTGACACAACTTGAAAATGTTGAAACAGAATTTGGGAAGGTTCATCATTTGAATGATAGCAGAAAACAGGTCTGAAGTGCATCGTCAAGTGAAATCATAACTCAACAATGGAAGAAAAAAATTATATTCTTCAAACTTATGTATTGGGAATTTAATTTGTTGCGACATAATCTTGATGTGATGCATATTGAGAATAATGTTTGTGAAAATTTGATTTTCACATTACTTAATGAGCATGGAAAGTCAAAGGATCATCTCAATGCTTTCAAATACTTACAAGTAATGAACATAAAACATGATCTCTATCCAGATGAGAATGAAAAGTATGCTCCAGAAATTTTTGCAATGAAAAATAGGGATAAAGATACATTACTTCGAATTTTAAATAATGTGAAGGTATCTGATGGGTATTTGAGTAACATCTTGAGGTGTGTTTACTTGAAGAATCATAAGTTACATGGATTGAAAAGTCATGATTCACATATTTTTTTACAAAAGTTACTACCATTTGCATTTCGTGCATTAATACCTGAAAAAGTTACTATTGTTGTACTCTAATTTTGTACATTTTTCAGGAAATTATGTGAGAAATCTCTACATACATTTCAGCTTGGCAACCTCCAGAAGAGGTTTGTATTGACCCTTTGTGTAATGGATATGATCGTTCCTCCATCATTTTTTACTGTCATGATGCATTTAACTGTGTATTTGGTTGAGGAAGCTAAATTAGGAGGCCTCGTTCATTATTGATGGATGTATCCAATTGAGAGGTATTTTATTTATATTTTTTTCAGTTAAGTAAACAATTTTTGGAATTTAAATAAATTCATAATTATGATTATTTTATTTCATAGATATCTCGGGCATTTGAAAGCATATTTGAGAAATAAAGCTCAACCAGAAGGCTCTATTGCTGAAGGTTATTTGGATGAGGAGTGTCTTTCCTTTTGTTCCAGATACTTGGATGATATTGATAAAAGATTTAATCGAGTTGGATGTGTTGACGACACATTGAATCAATATCAAATACATCAGAAATCAAAAATATTTCCTGCTATTGGCCGATCAGTTGGGAGGACCTCAAATGTGACACTGACAGAATTGGAATTATTATAGGCACATAGATATGTGCTGCTGAATAGTGAAATTGCATATCCATTTATTGAAGAGCTGAGGATACAAACAAAGAGACGAATGAGAGGCTGAACACGAAATGATAAATATATAATGAAAGTTATGAATAAAGAGCTTTTAGAATGGTTTGCACGACGTGTAAGTTCATAAATATTTCAATAAATATGAATATTATTTTGACAAGTACATTTTGTAAATATAATAAATTATATTTCCTTTTTTAGATCATGAATACCAATACTCAAGCAGAGTTGTCAAAAGATTTTAAGTTTCTTGCTAGAGGTCCTATAAAACAAGTTAGAAAGTTTGATGCTTACAATGTGAATGGATTTAGATTTCGTATAGTCGATCGAGAAGTGGGTTTGAAAACACAGAATAGTGGAATATTTATATTTTCTAAAGTGGGATACTATGGAAATCTACTTGATATTATTGAATTAAACTACCATGGGCATTTTTCTATTGTTTTACTCAAATGAAATTGGGTCGATATTATCAGAGGTGTTAAAAGAGATTCCTTGCAATTTACTTCTGTCAACTTCTCTCGCGTGATGGATGTTGGTGACTGTGAACTACATGATCCATATATCTTATCATCACAAGAAAAAATGGTATATTATGTAAATGATGTTATGGATTAAGGGTGGAGTGTATTTTCTCACGTAATACAAATAGATTTGTATGATATGGGTGATGAAGTGGAAGATTTGACCTCTAAAATTGAATCTCAACAATAACGAGAAGTAGAATTATCTATCCATCATGATATTGAAAATATTATTCTATCAAGTATGAATGAAGTGGATGAAGTAATGGAGTAGGAAACCAACATGATTGAAGGTGAAAATGATTATATGTACAGTTATTTATTCATTAAACAACCACTTATTTCATTTATGCAGTCATTCATTATCATTGTTATATATATTTTGTTTGTTAGTACTGGGCATCTACTATCATTTTTAAATATTTTTTCTGCATATTTTTTTTGAAATATATATTCTGAACTTAATTTTATTTTATTAAATGATAGGAATTCCAAGGAGGAAGCGGTACACTATTTCATCTACTACTATGACAGATGACAATCCATTTATCTCCCTCCCCACGACATCTGAGCCACCAGCTGCCTACACCCCTACACCATCTCCCCCTGCACAATCTCTCACACCCTCTGTGGGTGTCCCATTAGAGGTTGAGTCGTCGACTCTCCCTTCAGGAGCCTCAGCAGTGGGGTAGCATCACACCCCTTCCAGTTCATCACGGGCATATTGGAGGGTCACTGTCATAGGTACAAATTTTAATATAAATAAATTTATTGCATTTTATTTATACTAATTGTTTGCTCATTGAAGATGTAAAAAATTCAACCATGGAGAAAAACATAAAAATTTCAGATGTTTGGAATATGAATGGCGAGAAGATATTCATGCCATTTGATTCATTTGGGGTCCCTACAGATGACGTCGCGGGGTTACTTGGCCATATTCTAGGCCAACTGGCAGCGAAGACCATTTCTCTACCTATTTCTTATGATTATTGGAGACATATGCCTCCATGTTGGAAAAATGAAATTTTTGATTCCCAAATAAAGGTAATTTTAATACATTATGCTTTAATTGAATGTCATGTTACTAATATGTTCAAAATGAATTTCTGTATACAGATGTTCTTTCACTTTACAGTTGCTGATGTGATAGCACGAAAGTGGACATTGAAAATATTGGTAAGAAATGGAAAGACTTCAAATGGATATTGTGGTTCGATTTCAACGATACTTCGTTAACCGTGCAAAAAATGTATGAGAAGCTACCCAGTGGGATAACAAAAGAATAGTGGAAAGTTTTTATTGACAGACATCGTGATGAGAATCAGATGGTATTGAAATATATATTATTATATTATCCTCATTTTACATTTATACATGTATATGAAGAGGATATGACATTGAATACATTACTGTTAAATTTAATTTTATTTATTTTAGGATCTCTCAAGACAGAATGCATAGAACTGGGCTAAGCAAGTCATCCCTCACACTTCGGGGTCAAAAAGATTTTATAGAAGTCAAATGACTCTGGTAATCTTTTCATTAGTTTAAATATTTATAAGACAATATTATCTATTTAATATATTAAATTTTTTATTTATATTTTCTTAATGAAGTCACAGAGTTTAGGGCACGAAGCATCCTGAACTGAAGTATGGTTGGATGTTCACAAAAAATCGGATGGAAGTTTTGTTAATTAGCCTGTAAAAGAAGTTGGGGTATGAAGTCAATTTTTTATTATAATAACTTATTATCAGTTTTTACTGTGTTAATATATATTTATATTTGATTTATAGGTAAAAATTAAAGAACTATGGGATGCCAATCTTGGGAAGTCCTACTCAGTCTCCCAGGATAACCCAGTTGCTAAAGTCCTTGGGAAGGAGCATCCTGGTAGAGTGCGTGGGATGAGTTTCAGACCCGTACCATCTGAGTTATTTGGAATGCCACTAGGGATTCTAGCTGCATCTACTCCTGGTTATAGTCATTCCATACCTAAAGATGCTCATAGGGAGATTGCTTCTCTACGAACCACAGTTCAAGACCAGGGGGCTGAGATATCCTCTTTGCAGAAAGCGATGACTGATATATATTAGCAGATGAGCAGATATTCCCCTAGTGGTAGTGCATCGACTGGTGGTAAGAAGGTAAATCACAAAAAATAAAAAACATTTAGTTTTCAAACTTTTATTGGTTTTAAGTTTAAATATAAATATGCAACGGTATTTAATTTTCAATATAATGTTCTTACAGGTGACAGCAGGAAGTGGAGATGGAGGTGGAGAGGGTGATGATACGTGTTCATCATCAGATCGTGAGTAGTTGTATTGTTGATGTGTTGGAAAAATATGGGAATAGTTGGTTTTTATATGTATCATGTGTAGCATAGAGTTTCCACCAAACATTTTCATGACCTAACATTTTCTTGATTTCTCATGTTTCCTTTTATGCATTTTATTGATTTCTAATGTTTCCTTTCATGTCTTGGTTTCCTGAGTGTGGTATGCACTATATATGTCGATTCTTTATTGTGATGATTCATTTTTTATGATTCATTTTTTATGAGTATTTTTTCCATAGAATTTTAGGACTGAAAGGGCCAAAGATTTTATGCATTTAGAGTATGGTTCTATGTTTGTTATGGAGTGTTTGACTCACTTTATGAGCTTTTAGGTTTTGTGCATATTTGTCTTATGGATGATCCATCTAGGGTGATATGATTCACGTTCGATCATAATCAAGTTTTTTGATCATAGGTGAATGTATTTTGGTTGTCCACCATATCAAAAATAAATCAGGTTCTTATTACATAACATAACTCGAGGTAAGGTTTGGGAACAAAGCAGGGTAGTTCAGTTTGTTGACCTAATGGAAAAGTGTTTGGTGGAAGTAAGTGACACTTTGTGACCTATCATTAAGGGAATAATTTCTAGAGCATTGGTGTTGGTAATTATATTTTATATCATTGGTGTGGGAGGCAGGGATACATGGGGAGACTATGTGATAGTAATCAAGTTGAGTGTCGAGATTGCAGTAGGATGAGCCATCTACAGGATTTTTGTAGATCTTTTCCTATAGTATACAGTGAATGAGTGTCTACAATAATTCCACATTTAGGAGTGGGGAAATCAGATTCATGTTAGAAAGGGAGATATCGTTTGGCCAATCGATCAGTCTGAAACGGTGGTCATGGTCAAAGCATCCAGACACAAGACTTACATCACTAGCATCGAGGACCTACTCAAGGTATCTAGGCCATATATTAGGGTCAAAGATCAGTATAATTGTATAAAGTGAGACCAGTATGTGAGGAATAGAGTGTTGGACCTTCTATAGTGAGAGGTACTATTTTGGTAGATTCCACTTTAGTATCTAATTTTTTTGATATAGGTGCTTCTCATTCCATCATATTTGTGCAAGTTGTGGAGATCCTTGGGCTTGACATTCAGTTTTCCTATGAAGTGATGACACTCAAAACTTTTTTGGGGATTTTATTAGATAATTTATGTTAGTGTTGGGAGTGGACCTTGATATAAGTGGGTGTCACCTCATATGGGACCTCGTTTTCCTCGAGATGATGGTTTTGACATCATTCTTGGGATGGAATGGTTGTTCCCCTACTATGCTTACATTTATTGTTATCGCCAAAGGGTTTCATTCACATCACCATAAGGTGGGTTTTTTATTCACAAGGGTGAATAGGATGTACAAGAAATATGAGATGGACTCGAGCATCATGGGTTGGGTGTGATGATAGACTGAATTACTTGATTATATTTGGAGCATAATAAAGGCATTGGAAAAATTTACATGCCAACAAGGCTCATAGAATCTAAACCCAGTCATGGGAATCCCTGTTGTAGAGTTACCAAAAAATTCATTTCCTACGTTCTCATAATAGAGGTAGAGGCAAGATGATGTTGAATAATTAATGATGATATAATCACACAAAATTAACTTCGTAACATAAGTTCATACATGAGTTTATGTTTGTAGTTTCTATTTGTGAATTTTTGATTTATATTACTAAAGGATGTGCTTTCTTCTTATACATGGAATATCTTTTTATTATCTATATATATTACTAATTTTATTTTTTCCAATATACATATTCATATATGTGCTTATTTTCTAGTATACATTACTAGTTTTCACTTATATAGAAAGTAATTGTGACATGACTAATGTATGCATTGTTTTTACACTATGCATTACTAGTATTCACTTTTATAGAATATAAGTCCATTCTTGTATGCACTTATTTTCAAAGAATTCATTTTGGAAAAAATTCAAATTATTTTTATGTGAACGTGTAATTGATTGATCGTGTCATACTAATTCATAGGTTGGGTAGTAGTTCTTTAAAACCTAGTGGTTAGGGAAACAAAAGAATGTGTCAAATCAGATGTTCATTAAGGGTAAACGCAAGAGATATCAACTGATAATAATATGAAAGCATAAGATAAGAATAATGATATTAGAGAATGACCATAAATTATGAATATCATACACAATTCATCATATATTACAAGTGGGATGTATGTTGATATGAATTGTTATGTCAGGGTTGGAACTGGTATGGATGGAATAGGTTGAACCTAGGCTTGGCATTGTTTTCATGAAATATGATAGAAATGCTTGTTTATAATTTTTTTGTAAAGGTCTAATGGCCATGTGATATGTTTATCTTCATTCCTTTACTGAAAGATGCATTTGATTGTGCTAAGTTAAGCATATCTTTTCATATTGACTAGTATGTATTCTGTTAGACTATTTTTATTCCTAGAATGGTTTGTTTTTCAGGGCAGTGGTGTAGGGGATGCAGAGCTACTATTTTTTTTCCCAGATCAGCTTTTAGCGGAAGTTTTAACCGCCACTAAATGAAACTAGTAAAATTGTAGCGGCAGTTTTAACCGCCACTAAATATAGATATTTTTCTCGTAGCGGTGGTTATAATCAACGCTACTATTATTTAGTGACAGTTTAAGCCGCCGCTATAGTGTCCCACCATCCGCGTGTATTCCGCGGCGGTTTTGATTATTTTAGAGGCGCTTTTCCAGCGAGGGGTGTTTTTTATTCACGGTGGTTATAACCGCCGCAAATAAAAGAGATCCACTGGCCGTAAAACTGCCGTTAAAAAAAACAAAACCGCCACGAAATGAGGCAACTACGGTGATTCCCTTAAACCGTTGCGAAATGGATATAACCTCCACTAATAGTTTCCCAATGCGCAATTTAGCGACGGTTTCCTAAAACCTCTGCTAATAGGTTATTTTCCTGTATTGCCTCTTATTCCTAAAGTTATTAGTATTTCATGTCAAATATCTTCTTTTATATTCAAGGATAATGAAGAAGGCCCGGGGAGTGAGTTGCCTCTCATGGTTAAAGAGTTTCTTGATGTGTTCCTTGATCACTTTTAGGGGTTACCCTAAGAGCGGGAGGTCAATTTTTATATTGATCTTATTCTAGGGATGCATTCGATATTCTTACCTTCATATCAAATGGCTCTTGTAGAACTAAGAGATTTAAATATCCAACATGATGATTGGAGGATAATGGATTTATTCCCCTTAGTTTGTCCTCATGGGCTACTCCAATTCTCTTTAATAAAAATTATTATGGAACTCTCTGATTATGTATCGATTATCGAAAGTTGAATATGGTCGGTATTAAGAAGAATTATCATTTTTCCTATATCGATGACTTGTTTTATTAGTTAAAGTGGGCATGGTAGTTTTGAAAAATTAATCTTTGATTGATTTATCACTAAATCTGGGTGAATTAATTTAATGTTACTGATATATATTTTCAAAGAAGATATGGGAATTATGAGTATCTTGTGATTCCTTTTGGACTTTACAATTCTCTAATGGTTTTTATGGATTTTATAAACTATATATTTCATCAACACTTGTACTATATTTTTTGGTGTTTTTTAGATGATATCTTAGTCTATTCTAAGACCGAGGAGGAGTATGTGAGGAATTTGAGAAACATCCTTGAGACTCTTCATGAGAACTATATCTATGAAAATATATCCAAATGTAGATTTTAGATCCATTAAGTTGAGTTTTTTAGACATTTAGTGTCTGAACATGGTATTGTGGTTGATCCTCAGAAGTTTAATGTCATTATTCCTTGGGAGGAGCCACAAAATGTCTTTGAGATATGAAACTTCATAGGATTGGTGGGTTATTATGGCTGTTTCACCAGATATTTATCCAATCTTGTATCTCCTTTAATCACACTCACTTGAAAGGGAGTAAATTTTTTGTGGGGTCTATAATGTCAAGCTTCCTTAGAGGATTTGAAGTAGCATTTGACATTATCCCCTATCTTTGTCTTTTCAGAGACCAATTGAGGCAATGAGGTTTTCTATGATACTTTGGGTTTGAGTTTGGGGTGTGACTTGATGCAGGATGGTCATGTGGTAGAATATGGATCATGGAAGTTTTAACCCCATGACAGAAATTATATCACTCATGATCTAGATCTAGCAGTCATGATGCATGTACTTAAGTGTTGGCAATGCTATTTGTTTAGTGAGAAATTCTTGATCTACATAGATCATAAAATACTGATCTAATTTTTTATTAGATATATCTAAACCTCAAGTAGAGAAGGTGTGTGGAGTACCTCCAAATGTTTAACTTTGATCTTACACACACTCCCAATAAAGGAAATGTTGTTTTCAATACCCTTAGTAGGAAGATTCCATATCAAGATCTAAAGGAGTCTTGTGAAGAATTGAACCTTATGGGTCTCTTAGCCTTATTATATATTGATGTGAAATAGGAATAGAGGATTAGGTTCCCTAATAACATATTATTGACTCTTTCTCCCCTCAATCTCATCTTATAAGAGAAATCAAAGGATGAATATATATGGTGGGGATACCACCCCTGAGTGGTATCTATCCTCATAAGTCATCCTATACTTCAGGAATAAGTGTGTAGTTCCTTCATTTGTGAGAAATATAGTGATTGAGGACTAGAATCAGGCTCAATGGGTCATCCATCTAGGTACCCAAAAAAATTATATGATATGAGGCAATGTTATTAGTGTCCAAGTGTGAGGTGGGATGTAGCTGATTTTGTATCTCAATGCTTTACCTACCAATAGGTAAAAGATAATATTTAGATACCTTAAAAATACACTATCCCCTCCCCATACCTAATTTGAAGTGGGGTGATGTGTCCATGTATTTTATTATTGGATTATATCATTATCCTCAAGGAAGGAATCCCATTTGGGATTTCATTGATTGACTAATGAAGTCTTCACATTTTATACCAGTCCAAGACACCACTGAGGTAGAGGATCTCAAAAGTCTCTATGTGTAAGAAATCATTAGGCAACATGGAACTCCCTCCTTGTTTGTATTTGATAAGGACCCTCACCTTTCTTCTGAGTTCTAGAAAGTCCTCCAGGAGGTAATGGGATCTCAACTTAAACTAAACATGGCATCCCTAGAAGGATTTATAGACAAAGAAAGCAAATCCAATTCTTAAATATATGCTCTGAGATTTTTTTTTATATTTTTTTATTTCATTGTATGTTCATCTAGAATTGGTTTAATTCACCTACAATAATAGCTGTCAATCCTCTATTTGAATTTCCCCTTTTGAATCTTTGTATGGTTATCCATTTCATGCTCACTTATATAGGAATAAGGAAGGAAAAACATCCCTTTTGGACCAATCCTCATCTAGGAGATGACTGAGAAGATTTAGGATATCCAAAAGTATATAGAAACAACTCACAAAGTCATTATAAGTCCTACACCAATTATTTTCATCATCACTTGGATTTCTCAGCTGGTGAATGAGTGTTTCTAAGGTTGTCACCGCAACTAGGTAACCAGCAGTTTGTGGGAGAGGAAATATCACCCCAAGATTCATGGGTCCTTTCGAGATCAAGGGAAGATTTAAGAATATCGTGTATCAATTATAATTTCCACCTCAATTGGTTATTCATGATGTATTTCATGTTTCTCAAATAAATAAGTACCACCCTGGACCTTCTCATATGCTAAATTGGGAAGAACTCAAATTGGAGCCTGATGTTTTGGTAACTAAGCACCCAGTATGGATAGTTGTTTCTAAAGTTAAAGTGTTTTGTGGGAAGTCCATATAATTATTTTATATATTTTGGTAGCACAGATATGATTCACATGTGACTTGAGAGTAAGAAGCTTGTATGAGGGAACAATGGACACATTTTTTTGATCAAGTGTTAGGTTGAATTTCTAGGGGAATAAAGTGGCATGGTGGGGATAATTTTCACACCCATGATTTCATTTTTAGGTACTAAATCTATTATTTAATTGTTTTTATTTTTATTCTTCATTTTTGGGTGTTTTTCCTTTAAAAGTTTAAGAAAATGTGAAATAGACACGGACATATGGTTGGCGCATGATCATTACTAACTGTGTGGAAAACCATATAAAACCTACATATTGGACGATAGATGCAATTTTCATGATTGTTTCATGGTTTTTATAACCATACAACCAAACATTGAAAGTTCCCAAGTGAAGATAATTCCACCTACATAGTTGGTGCATGGTTTGGAAAATCGTGCAACTAAATCATGTGGTCTGCCCATTAAATTAAAAGTTTGAAACTACTATTCTATCCCTATATGATTTTAATCATCTTACCCCTCAATTTATCTCCCACTCAACTCCATCCCAAATTAATGTATCAAACTTCCTAACCCTCTCCTCTTTCTTGGATTGGTAGATATTTTTTTCAAGGATCTTCAAGGGAAACTCTTGGCAAGTACCTCTTATCACCTCTTTTGAGTTCCTCCTCCTCAATTTCATGGATTTCATTATACCCTAAGGTTATGGAGACCTATTTCTCATGATACTCAAATTTATTGGTGTGGGTATTTATGTTTAAGGTTTTTTCTTACCTCTTAAGGGATTTTCCTCTACTTTCTAAGTGGATTCAACTCAGTTACTTGTGATTTCACCTCTAATGGTGGGTGGTTTTGTATCCTTTTCTTTGTTAGCTTAACTATTAGTGATTTTAATTTTCAATTAATTTATAAAATTACATGGAATATATTATATTCTAGTTTTTAAACTAGTTTATGGGTACCTTTATGATTAAAATTCTCCTTTATGATTTGAAAATGTAAAGTACGTGTTTTACATAGAAATTAGAACAGCTTGTGAATTTTTTAAAGAAAATGACATGTTTAGTGATTGATGTAGTGTTAAATAAACCTCATGTTAAACCTCAGGTACTTGGGAAGTTTAACCTAGATAGGATGAGGTTCCCCACCACTAATTATACTAGTGAAGTAGTTTATGTTTCTCCCTTACTATCCAGTGATGTAGTTTTGTAACCATTCAACTAATTGAGGGAACTGCCCTAATTTAGGTTCCCTGGAATTAGTGATTATAGGGTGTAATTCCATGATATTACTTTTAAAATTAACTTGAAATGATTCTTAATTAATTATTTACTATAGTATTAGTGATATATCATGTTTCTTGTTTTCAAATAGAAAGTTCAAAATCTATTTTCATTTATTATGTTCAAACTAGCATGTTTAGTTTTTCTAACAAAGGATTGATATAGAGCACTTGTTGGAATCCTAATGGTCTTGTATCTCCCTCCCTATATACACCCATGGGTTAATATAGACCTTATTTACATGGATGTAGGTAAGGGAATGGAACTGCTTAGAGGCGGTGGATATTCTTGGTAGCTTTATCTGGGTTGATGGAGATGTTGTGGTGGGATAATCCCTCATGTCACATGGTGATGGGTATATCTTACTTTTGTTTATTTTTTTAAGCTTATAGTATTCATATTTTATGATGATGTATTGCCTTATCAGTTTCCCATATGGTCCCTTTTTTATTTTTGGAAATCTCAGTTGTAACTCTTATTTCAGTTAGCTTTTGTTATGATGTTTTGTTATTTCAATCTTTCTATGGATGTTATATTTTTTTGTAATGGTGATTATCGTTTTTCTCATGTAGATTCATGAATTTCCAATATATGGTGGCATCATTTCAAGGTTTTATATAGGACCCATTGGTTAGATTTTGGGAAAATCATTCCTATATTATATTCCTGATTTCCATGGGGGTTAAGAACACCCTTTAGGCATTTCCATATATCATCTTGGGTTCCCAAGTTAGAGGTATATCAGGTTGGTTCATGATAATTTGATCCATTATTTATCTGGGTTCAGGTAGAGAAACTTTAGGTTTTATTCTGTTATGTTTCTATTTTGTGTTGTTTCTTTTGTGTTTTTTCATGATTACATAGTCATTCTTGGGTTATTCTTTGTGAATTTTCTATGATGATTGTTCTACCATGTTTTAGATGATGGTATTGTTTTATTTTGTGTGTGTTTGAAGGAATTGGTTAGAAATACATGACTTCTTTGATGGTATGATCTCATTAGATGACTCAGGTAAGTGTAGGCATTGTGTTTAATTATGCAATTTTTTTAGAGTTTTTTATTGTGAGTATATTAGTAGTAGATTAGAATGACATAAATTTGGGAAGCATGTGTCACTTTGATACACATTAGGGGACAATAATTTCTTCATTCCATGTAGGTTCATTTTTAGGTTATGATGTTAATATTGATGATCGTAGGTGGTGAAAAATCATCATATGGTTAGTATTTAATTTACAAGGTGATTGTGTGTTATATTATGTCTCATATTAATTTTTTTCATGCATTTAGTTTCCAAGGTATAAAATTATGAACTTGATATTCAATTAGGTTTTTAATTGAATTCCTTTATAATATTATTTATTTTATGCATTTATTTTCATGTGATTAGCATGGTTTAATTATGCATTATTTTCATATTATATGTTGTCATAATTTTTTTATGGATGGGATTATTTCCATATACAACTGGTAATGTGGGATTTCTTTTGGGGCTAGTTTTCTTCCCTCACCACTTACCCTCACTCATGGTCCTTCCCATTACTTATCTACACTCCCTGGGTGGTTTTATTTAATTCATTGATCATTTGTGATCTTGCGATCATGGATTTTATTGTTTGTGTCTTCCTACAAAGATATGTTAGTCATGATCAATGAATTTCTTTTTCATACTATCTTGGTGCCCTTTGTGCCCTAGTTTATTGTTCAATATTTAGTTTGGGTAGATTATATGCCATACACATGTCCTCCCAATTCGCAATTCCTTGTGACTCTATGATTACTTATAGTAGCCTCCTCAATCTTCATGGGAATATTTGATTTTTCAGTGTGCCCCATTACGCATGGGTCTTCCCCATTTCAGACTTAGGTTTTCACTAAGAGGGAATGAGGGGAGAAGAGAGGATGTTTCAATGGGTTTCCTTTGGTTCATTGGTGAATATGGTGGAAAAGAGGGTGCTCTAGCAGCCTGGTTCTTGGATTTTTGATGGTGAAACCGAACAACATTGTGATGGAACTAGTTTGTGAATCACGTTATAGGATCCCAGAGTTGTTGTGATCCCCTATCTGGTTCATGGTGCATGATCCTAGACAATTATGATGAACCTAGATGTGAAAAGGATCAAAACTAGAAAATCTAGATGAGGGAAATGATTTTGACTTGACAATGACATCTACCAATGCCTTTGGCATGGAAAATATACAACAAAGGTGAAACCAAACCCCTATTATGGGGGTTTCAGTTTGGTTCTTATTTCTTTGTCTATTTTTTTGTTCCTTGTACATACTTCTTACTATTTTATTGGTGTTTGAATGAGTGAGTTAGTCCTAGGAACTCATATACGATGTATCCATGAGCTCAGGTTGATGGAAAGCTCATGGATCAATGAGAACATGGCCCACAGATAGCTTCTTTTTTCCTTGTTTATTTTTATCTTCCTTTATTTTTATTGTACACCTTTATTTTAAATAGTGAAATCTTGTGATGATCTTGTCCCGTGAATATAAAGCAATTAGTCGAAGCATGAAAATCCCCACGTTCATCTTTACTATATTCTGTTCTGATTAATTTGACCTTTTAACCACTGAACACTAGATTCTATATTGATCTTTTTTATCTCATTCAAATATGTTTCGAATTCATTTATTGATATTGATGTCACGACCCGCCCTCGGGGCCCGTGTTGTGACTACCCCAAGCCCACCTTCCATAGGCCAGGGGCTAGCGACTAGCACCAAAGGCATAAATCCCGATAAAAGGGAAGGCATTGCCTTTATATAAGTAATCAAACACAACAAAGTACGCAAGATGAAGTAAACACTAAGTAAACTGAGTACAAAAGTAAGTGCTGGAAATTAAATGGGCCAAAATACAAACCCAACTGAAAGTACAGTACAATAGTAAAGAAAGAACAGCTGTAGTAAAGTAAACCAGTAACTACTGAGTCGTCCTCTGGATATCCCACCTGAAGGGTGGGTACAAATGGTCTCCTCATCTCCTCGGGTCCGGCTGTCCACTCCATGTACATCCCACCAAGCGGTCCACCTCCAGGTATCGTCCCGCTCCACAAGACTCCACCTCGATCAGTGTTGTATATCTTCTGCATCCAACACAATGTAGTGAGGGCATAGCCCATGCAGGGGTGAGTATACGATACTCAGTAGGGACCCCGAGACCCCCGAAGGTCTCCCAAAATCCACAAAGGACAAACCACAAAGGAATGATACAAACAAAAAGTATCAATCAACTCTACTTAGGTATATGCCCATACATATACCTAAGTCGTCAATTCCAGTTTGGATCCAACTCACGAGCCCAAGTACAACCCAGTCCACACAGGAAAGCACAACCTAGTCCACACAGGAAAGCAAGTCAATCACATCGTTGATAATGACTGAAAGTTAAGACACAGCTCGCACAGGTATACTACTCACGAAGAGGGGTGGAGATGATAGATGTAGCCTCTGAATAATCTCCCATGTCGAACCCACGTAGGATCCAAGTACAGAAGTCGTCGCTGCCGAACCCACGTAGGATCCTATTATAGTAACCATAGCCGCCAAACCCACGTAGGATCCAAGTACAGTCGTCCTCGCTGCCGAACCCACGTAGGATCCAAGTACAGTCGTCCTCGCTTCCAAACCCACGTAGGATCCAAGTACAATCATCATCGTCATCGCAGTCGCAGCCAGCTCTAGGGTTCCCGCACACAGCACGATCGATTCTGGGAGGGTCCGCTCCACGATCAAAGAGGTTCGATATATCAACTGTCACAAATTCTAGATTTTATGTATCTCAAAGTTCCGTCTCGTCAATAGTAACTCAACGCAACAGACGGCGCGTCAATCGAACGCCCGGTCTGAGAGATAGTGGCTTTTCCGTCCCAAGGGCCCGGTTAGAAATACGCTCGTTTCTAACCTGGCTGATATCCAAATTCATCCGAAACTCACTTAGAGTATCGCAAAAGAACTGTCTCCTCGAAAGGGTCCTATTTCCACAGACGGCGCGTCGATCGGACGCGCGGTCTTTAAGTTAACCCCGTTTAAGTGATTAACGGGTCCGGCCCGTTTAGCCCAGTGGACCGACGGGTCGGGTTGTCCCAGTTTGACAGGTCCGACCCAGTAGGGTGTCGGTACGGTCCGAAGGGTTACACAAGTCGGCCCGAAGGGACGCGGCCCGGCCCGGTGGGGCGCGGCCCGGCCTGGCGGGGCGCGGCCCGGCCCGACCCAGCGCGGCCCAGCTCGGCCTGGCACGGCTCGGCCCGGCCTGGCGCGGGCCAGCTGGCACGGTCAGCTGGTCGAGCAGCTCGGTCGAAGCTGAGCACGTTCTAAAGGGGGGCGCGGCCCCCCCGGTTTTCCGCACTAGCGGCGCCGCCCTTCCCCAAACCGTCCAGTCTTTGCGCACGCGGCCCGCATGGGGGGGCCGCCGGTCCTTCAGCATGGCGCCCTCCGGGCGCCGCGGTCCAGCTCCGCTCAGCCGGCCGACGGGCCGGCCGATCCTCTAACGCGATGCCCTCCTGGCGCCGCGGCTCCTCTTTTCCCGGCTAGCCGACGGGCTGGCCGGTTCTTCCGCCGAAGCGGCCCACATTGTGGTCCGCGGTTCGTTCCGCACAACCAGCGCGACGGCGCCGTGTTTTTCCTCCGCCTCCGATTTTCAATTCCAAAGAAATAAAGTTCCAGTGGAGGGTTGTCGGGCCATGTTCGTTCGGCTCGCGCCCTCCGCTTTAGACGGTATCACATGGCCAAGAATGCACAAGCTTCACAAAAAACAACGAAAAATTTTATTCTCAATAAAATTGAATCACCACACCCTACCTCGAAAAGATGTTCGCGGTTGTCAACCGCCGTGGATGAAGACGTCGTTTCCATCGTCGTCGGTGTGCACCTGAGGAAGTGGTGTCTCCCCTTTTATCACAGAGAGAAGAAGAGGATTGTGCATCGTTGTTCTTCATGGATTCGGTGCTCTACGTCGAAGAGGTGTCGTTCTTCGCGGAGAGGATGGTGTTCTTCAACAAAGGAGGAGCTTCCTTCTTCTTTCACACGAAGGCTCTCTCTCAAAATCCTCACACAAAAATCCAACCCCAAAATAAAATAAGGTCATCCCTTATTTTAATTAAGCAATCCATGCATTTCAAAATAAAAAATTCAAACACTTAATTAATTAATGAAGAGTTTCAATTAATTAATTAATGTGTGTGTTGGCATGCAATAAAGAGGGAGAGAGGGAGAGTTACTTAATTAAAGGGAGTTAACAAGTTTTAAAGGGGGAGTTTATGAGAGTTATAAAAATATGAAGGGTCGGGGCTCGTGTGGGACCCACCTCACATTTATCCTCACATGGGTAGTTAGGATGTTAGTGGGTCCCACCCTAACTTCCCCATGTAGGTTATAACCACTTAAGATATAAAAATAAAATTGTCCCTCATTTTTATTCACCTCTCAATTAATCCACAAAAATTAACTTCTTCTTCCATGAAAACGCATCTTCGGTAAAGGTCCTCTTAAGCAATTATCGGTGCTACGAGTTCACCGGTGCCCTCAGATTTCAATTCTGAGCACCGGTTCAAAATATAGAAAAACTCACTCGTTCGTTCACTGAATGTACCCGAGCTAAAATTCAGAAAATTATTCCAAGCACACCGGGCCTCAGAATCAGGTGCCGTTAGAAACTGTGTGGTCATAAAATCCCAAAGAATTTAAGAAAAAAAATTCCTTGAAATTTACGGGTCTTTACATTACTCCCACCTCAGGTCTTTACGTCCCTATAAAGCTATATCATAAACTAGAAAAACAAATGAGGGTACTGTGCACGCATCTAAGCCTCCCTCTCTCATGTGCTCTCTTGGAGGTTCTCGTGCTGCCAACAAATGCACACCATAGGAATCGATCATCCAGGTAGGACCCACTCTTATCGACCCTTGATCTCCACCAGGACCTCCACAAAATTCACCCTGTCATCGATGTCCAGCTCCCCGTGATCAATGATATGCGTCGGGTCGTGCATGTATCTCCTCAGCTGAGATACGTGGAAGATGTCGTGCACCCGGTGCAACTAAGGTGGAAGGGCCAGGTGATAAGACACCTCTCCTACCCTACTGAGAACCTGGAATGGTCCAATAAAGCCTAAAGTTAACTTACCGCCCCGGCCAAATCTCCGTAATCCACGTCGAGGTGAGACCCGTAAGAAAACGTGGTCACCATCCTCGAACTCCAGTGGTCTCCGCCTCCTATCAGCATAGGATTTATGTCTTCTCCATGTAGTCCTCATCCACTCCTAGATGATCTGCACCTTCTCCGTCATAGCTTGGACCATCTCTGGTCCTACGAGTGCTGACTCCCTAGGGTCAGTCTAGAACAGAGGTGATCTGCATGGTTGACCATACAATGCCTCGTATGGTGCCATCCCGATGGTGGAGTGGTAGCTCTTGTTGTACGAAAACTACACCAAGGGTAGGTGATCCTCCCAGCTGTGACCAAAGTCAAGGACACATGCACGGAGCATGTCCTCGAGTGTCTGAATGGTCCTCTCCATCTGGCCATCCGTCTGAGGATGAAAGGCGGTGCTCAAACGTAGCTGCGTCCCAAAATCCTCCTGCAACCCCTTCCAAAGCTGGGAAGTAAATCAAGCGTCTCGATCGAAGATGATAGATGATGGCACACCATGAATCCGTATGATCTCTTGAACATATAGGCGTCCCAAGCTCTCCACTGAGCCCTGGTCTCTAATAGGTAGGAAGTGGGCCAACTTGGTGAGTCGGTCGATGATCACCCAGATAGAGTCGTGTCCTCTGGAAGTACGTGGAATCCCTGTCATGAAATCCATGGATATCCCATCCCACTTCCACTCCGGAACCTCTAGGGGTTGTACCAAACCTGTCAGTACCTGGTGCTCCGCCTTCACCTGCTGGAAGGTGAGACATCGTGAAACGAACTCAGCCACAACCTTCTTCATACCCGGCCACCAGTGATGTCATCTGAGATCCTGGTACATCTTTGCTACTCTTGGATGTACCACCAATGGGGAAGTGTGAAACTCCCTCAGCACCTCCTCTTTTAATGCAACTGGTACCATGGTACGTCCCCTGAAGAGGATGACATGCTCTGCTCCTTCATAAAATCCATCAAGCGCCTGCCCTATGGAAATCTGAGCACGTCACGTCTCACAGTCAACGTCCCCACGTTGTGCCTCTCTGACCCTCTGTAGTAGTGGAGGAGTGACTGTGAGCGACTGTAGAAAGGCTTCTCCATCTCTATCCACAAAGGACATCTCCAACGCGGCTAGTTGCTCCATCGCCTCTCCAAGTAGTTGAATGCCTGATCTCTTGCTGAGAGCATCAGCTACTACATTCCCCTTCCTAGGATTATAGACTATCTCAAAGTCATAGTCCTGGAGGAACTCGATCCATCGCCGCTATCTCATGTTTAGGTCCTTCTGTGAGAAGATGTACCTGAGACTCTGGTGGTCAGAATAGACTGTAAAGCGCTCACCCATCAGATAGTGCTGCCACATATTCAAGGCGAAGACCACTGCTGCTAACTCCATATCATGGGTAGCGTAGTTTTTCTTGTGTTGCCTCAATTTTCGTGAACCATAGGCGGTCACTGCCCGCTCCTGTATCAGGACACACCCGAGTCTGGTCCCTGATGCATCGCAGTAAACTACATACCCTACGCCCTCCTCCGGTAGCCTCAAGATGGGTGCACTGGTCAATCTCTGCCTCAGCTCCTGGAAGCTCTGCTGACATCTATCTAACCACACGAAGGGTTTCCCCTTCTTTGTCAAAGTTGAAAGTGGTGTTGCAACTCTGGAGAAGTCTGGCACAAATCTCCGATAGTACCCAGCCAGACCTAGGAAACTCCGCACCTCCGTCACACTCCTGGGTGGCTCCCAAGCAAGTACTTCCTCGAACTTCACAGGATCCACCGCAACTCCCACCTCAGAGATGACGTGCCCCAAGAAGTGGACCTCTCGAATCCAGAACTAACACTTCGAGAGCTTACCATAAATCCAGTGCTCTCAGAGTGTGTCCAGTACAACCCGCAAGTGGTAGGCGTTCTTCTCCTCAGTAGTCGATTAAATCATTATGTCGTCGATGAAGACTACGAAAAATCGATTGAGGTAAGGCTGGAAGATCCTGTTCATGAGACTCATGAACACTACTGGAGTGTTGGTTATGCCGAAAGGCATAACCAAGAACTCATAGTGGCCATACCGACACCTGAAGGTCGTCTTCTACATATCCTCATATCGAACTCTGAGCTGATGATAGCCTGACCTGAGGTCTATCTTTGAGAACCATCGTGCTCCCTTGAGCTGATCAAAGAGGTCTCCAATCTTCGGGAGTGGACACTTGTTCTTTACGGTCACCTAATTCAGGCGACGGTAGTCAACACATAGTCGTAAGCTCCCATCCGCCTTCTTAGTGAATAAAATTGGAGAATCCCAGGGTGAAACACTGGGTCAGATGAATCCATTGCCCTGCAAGTCCTCCAGCTATACCCGCAGCTCTCGAAGCTCAGCAGGAGCCATCCGATATGCTGGAGTATATATCGGGGTTGTCTTGGGGTACACGTCAATATAGAAGTCTACCACTCTGCAAGGAGGTAGTCCTGGAACGTCATCAGGAAAAACGTCCGCATACTGATCCACCACAATAGGAAAACTCGGACTCCGCACATCAACCGCTCCAAGAATGAGACTAGCCAACTGATGTGTGATCGGATGCCCTCTCCTCTACGTAAGTCCATCCTACACTTCAAAGGCTCCCTTCTCGCCGATGAAGGTGAACCTACTCCCATCTGTGCGGACACACTGCACTTTGTGCCTAATACAGTCAATCTGAGCATGGACTGTAGATAACCAATACATGCCCAAGATGACATCGTAAGTCCTCGAAGCCGCTACAAGAAGATCCTAGCCGAAGCTCTCACCTCCTAGAGTAAGATCACACTGTCAGAACCAGTGCATAATCGTCGAGTCTGCTCCCGTAGAAGTCTTTATCCATAAGGATCGATCCAACAGCTTCGTCGGAATCTCCGAGCTCCGAACAAGGGCAGCGGCAATAAAAGAATGACTCACTCCTGTGTCTATAAGAACTGCAGCAAGGGTGGAGTAGACACAGATAGTACCTCAAATCATCTCAGGTGTGCCGTGGTCGTAAGCCTCCACTGCCTGAAGCTGAGCCTGCCTTTGTCCGCCAGCTCCCTATGGTCGGGGTGGACCTCCTGGTGGTGGTGGTGGTAGAGACTCAAAGTGTCGCCCACCACCCACTGCTCGGCCAGCTCCTCTGCCTCGTCCGCCTACTCCCTGCGGACCGCCACGGTCGAACCTCTGCCTCTTCCTGGGTGGTCCCTCAACCGTCTGTTGCTCCTCTGCATGGCGGGTCGGGCAGTCACGAGCCATGTGGCCCTACCCGCCGCATGCATAGAACTACCTGCCTATCGTATGATTGGCTCTACTGCATGTGCCCCGCACATCCGAACCAATATCCTAAGGTCGCCCACCTAATGGCCTGGTCTGCTTGGACCTCTGCGTCATCTGTCTACTGCTGGCTGCAGAAGACTCTACTACGTGTTGCCCTGCGGTAGGCCCTACTACTGGCATAGGCTCAGCAAGGAAGCTCTCCACAAGAAGGGATTTCTCCAGTACTCTTGCCTGCGTCGGAATGCTGAGGGAGATCATCGAAGCCCTGATATCATGCCGCAGTCCCTGCTCGAAGGTCTGGGCCCGGAATAATGGGTCTCGTACCATGTCCGTGGAGTAGCGCGAGAGGTCGTTAAATCTCGCTGAGTACTGGGCTACTGTCATGCTGCCCTGCCGCAGCTGTAGTAACTCCTAAATGCACACCGCATGGAGGGTGGCTGGAACAAACTCCAAGCGGAAGAGGCTCTCGAAGTCTGTCCAAAGCAGTGATGCCTCGTTGTGCACCTGGAGAATCAGGATCCACCATCTACCTATTGCTGCGTGCAGGAGACTCGCCGCAAGGATCACCATAAGATCTGCTAGTGTCCCTACCAATCTGAAGACTCAGACGATAGCCTCCAGCCAATCCTCGGCTGCCTGAGGGTCCGTCTCTCTGTGGAACCTGGGCGGCCTCTGATGCTGAAACTCGTGCAGTGCACTCAGGCAACGTGCACTCTCCGCTGCTGGGGCTGGTGGTATCGGTGGTCCAGCGGGTAGAGGTACCGCTGGTTCCTCTACTGTAATGGGTCTCTGCACCGAGGCCTCGTCGCTCGGTGGGCTGCCATCTCACACAAAGCTCAGAACCCTAGCTGGCTGCATATGTGGGGTCATCCTGAAAAACAACAAGTGCATCATGTTTAATACAGTATACCTGGTGATCTGACACAAAGTAATCACAAAGAAAACTTTTGAAATACACATGAAATCAGTGTTTCCGAACACTGAGTCGGAAATCAGAAGTCAAGGTCCTGGTGTATGGATACGTCGGCCGCCGCACCAACACTAGACTCCCTAAACTGAAAACCACACTCAATACTCTTAATACTATTGCTTCACAGAAGAAATTATCAGATTCATGAGTTCTGCGGTAGAACCGACTCCTCTGATACCAATTTGTCATGACCCGTCCTCGGGGCCCGTACCGTGACTACCCCAAGCCCGCCTTCCATAGGCCAAGGGCTGGCGACTAGCACCAAAGGCGTAAATCCTGATAAAAGGGAAGGCATTGCCTTTATATAAGTAATCAAACACAACAGAGTACACAAGCTGAAGTAAACACTAAGTAAACTGAGTACAAAATTAAGTGCTAGAAATTAAATGGGCCAGAATACAAACCCAACTGAAAGTACATTACAACAGTAAATAAAGAACAGCTGCAGTAAAGTAAACCAGCAACCACTGATTCGTCCTCCGGATATCCCACCTGAAGGGTTGGTACAAATGGTCTCCTCAACTCCTCGGGTCTGGCCATCCGCTCCGTGTACATCCCGCCAAGTGGTCCACCTCCAGGTACCGTCCCACTCCACAAGACTCCACCTCGATCAGTGTTGTCCGTCGTCTGCATCCAACACAATGTAGTGCGGGCATAGCCCAAGCAGGGGTGAGTATACGATACTCAGTAGGGACCCCGAGACCCCAGAAGGTCTCCCAGAATCCACAAAGGACAAACCACAAAGGAAAGATACAAAAAAAAATTATCAACCAACTCTACTTAGGTATATGCCCATACATATACCGAAGTCATCAATTCCATTTCAGATCCAACTCATGAGCCCAAGTACAACCCAGTCCACACAGGAAAGCACAACCCAGTCCACACAAGAAAGCAAGTCAATCACATCGTTGATAATGACTGAAAGTCAAGACGCAGCTCACACAGGTATACTACTCACGAAGAGGGGTGAAGATGATAGATGTAGCCTCTGAATCATCTCCCTTGTCCAACCCATGTAGGATCCAAGTACATAAGTCTTCGCTGTCGAACCCACGTAGGATCCTAGTACAGTAACCATAGCTGTCGAACCCACGTAGGATCCAAGTACAGTCATCCTCACTGCCAAACCTACGTAGGATCCAAGTACAGTTGTCCTCGCTGCCGAACCCATGTAGGATCCAAGTACAGTCGTCATCGTCATCGCAGTCGCATCCAGCTCTAGGGTTCCCGCACACAGCATGCTCGATTCCGAGAGGGTCCGCTCCATGAGCCAAGATGTTTGATACATCAACTATCACAAAGTCTAGAGTTGATGTATCCCGAATTTTTTTCTCGTCAATAAGAACTCAACGCAACAGACGACGCGTCAATCAGATGCCTGGTCTGAGAGATATTGGTTTTTCCATCCCAGGGGCCCGGTTAGAAATACACTCGTTTCTAACCTGGATGATATCCAAATTTATCCAAAACTCACTTAGAGTATCGCAAAAGAACTGTCTCGTTGAAAGGGTCCTAGTGCCTTAGACGGCGCGTCGATCGGACGCGCGATCTTTAAGTTAACCCCATTTAAGTGATTAACGGGGCTCGGCCCGTTTAGCCCAGTGGGCCGACGGGTCGGGTTGTCCCAGTTTGACGAGTCCGACCCAGCAGGGTGTCGGTCTGGTCAGAAGGGTTACACAAGTCGGCCCGAAGGGACGCGGCCCGGCCCTAAGTGGCGTGGCCCGGCCCGGCCCGGCCCGGCCTGGCGTGGCCCGGCTCGGCCTGGCGTGGCCCGGATCGGCCCGGCCTGGCGCGGACCAGCTGGGCACGCGGCCCGGCTGGCCAAGTGTGTTCCAAAGCCCCCCCCCCCCCCCCCCGGTTTTCCATACCGGCGGCGCCGCCCTTCCCCAAACCGGCCGGCTAGACCGGCCGGTCTTTGCGCACGCGGCCCGCAAGGGCAGGCCGCCGGTCCTCCAGCGCGGCTCCCTCCTGGCATCGTGGTCCGGCTCCGCCCGACCGGCCGACGGGCCGGCCGGTCCTCTAACGCGGCGCCCTCCTGGCGTCGCGGCTCCTCTTTGCCCGGCCGGCCGACAAGCCGGCCGGTTCTTCCGCCAAAGCGGCCCGCAATGCGGGCCGCAGTTCGTTCCGCACAACCGGCGCGACGGCACCAGTTCCCTTCGTCATGATCCCGGCATAGCGCAACGGCGCCGTGTTTTTCCTCCACCTCCGGTTGCCAATTCCAAAGGAATAAAGTTCCAGCGGAGGGTTGTCAGGTCGTGTTCGTTCGGCCCACGCCCTCCGCGTTAGACGGTATCACATGGCCAAAAATGCACAAGGTTCACGAAACACAACGAACAATTTTATTCTCAATAAAATTGAATCAACACACCCTACCTCAAAAAGATAATCACGGTTGTCAAGCGTCGTGGATGACGGCGTCGTTTCCGTCATCGTCGGTGTGCACCCGAGGAAGTGGTGCCTCCCCTTTTATCATGGAGAGAAGAAGAGGATTGCACGTCATTGTTCTTCGTGGAGTCGGTGCTCTACGTTGAAGAGGTGTCGTTCTTCACGGAGAGAATGACGTTCTTCAACAAAGGAGGAGCTTCCTTCTTCTTTCACACGAAGGATCTCTCTCAAAATCCTCACACAACAATCCAACCCCAAAATAAAATAAGGTTATCCCTTATTTTAATTAAGCAAGCCATGCATTTCAAAATACAAAATTCAAACACTTAATTAATTAATGAAGAGTTTCAATTAATTAATTAATGTGTGTGTTGGCATGCAATAAAGAGTGAGAGAGGTAGAGTTACTTAATTAAAGGGATTTAACAAGTTTTAAAGGGGGGTTTATGAGAGTTATGGAAATGTGAAGGGTTGGGGCTCATATGGGCCCCACCTCACATTTATCCTCACATGGGTAGTTAGGATGTTAGTGGGTCCCACCCTAACTTCCCCATGTAGGTTATAACCACTTAGATATAAAAATAAAATTGTCCCACAATTTTATTCACCTCTCAATTAATCCAAAAAAATTAACTTCTTCTCCCATGAAAACGCATCTTCGGTAAAGGTTCTCTTAAGAAATTATCGGCGCTTCGAGTTCACCGGTGCCATCAGATTTCAATTCCGAGCACCGGTTCAAAAAACAGAAAAACCCACTCGTTCGTTCACTGAATGTACCCGAGCTAAACTTTGTAAAATTATTCCGGGCACACCGGGCCTCGAAATCAGGTGCCGTCAGAAACTGTGTACTCGTAAAATCCCAAAGAATTTAAGAAAAAAAATTCCTTGAAATTTCCGGTCTTTAAAATTGAAGTTTTTGAACTTATGTGATTATTTTGTGTATCTTTATATTGTTAATAAGTGTTATATTATGTTTACATCACCTCTTTTGTGCTCCTTTTATTCATCGATGATGTTGTTAATGATTCTAACTTGATGTGTTAGGTTCCTTATTTGCATGGGACCTATTATTGGTTATATCTTATACATATGTGTATATAAAATTTAATTCTTATGTATTGATTCCATTTTTAGTTGAACCAATTTATATGTATTCTTATTTCTTCCTTATGAGGATTTTTTAAGCTTGAATGATTATATTTTCCACTGATATGTGACTTTGTCTACTACTGTAAATCATTTTTTATTCCTTATAATTGGAATTTTTTATATGAATTTTTTATTTTTTATTAGTTTCATTTTTTATGAAACTATAATAATATAGAATATTGTTAGATTTTATGTTTTTAGATTTATGGAACTAAAATTATACCCATGGGACCTAGATGTTGAATGCGGACAACCTCGCAACGCAACCCACAACACATTTATTTTAAATTATCCTCACTTTTCCAAGTTGATAAACTTAAAGGAATAATCCACCAAGTCCTTCCACCCAAATACCTCATAAACCATATCTCTTAAACCCAAAGAACTAAATTTCCCATTTAAAATAGATTGAGATGACTTGTTCTCATTTAGCACGCCCTCATGCTTAATTGACATGGCCCATACCAAAATGGAATGACCCCCATGTGAATCTCAATTTCATAGTATATGACCTCTAATGAGTGGCATGGATCACATTCCATTTAATTAAGTCATGTGTAACTCACTACCTTAGAGGTATAGAATATGGAGGGTTTGAGGATAAATTTAGGAGAGTGGCACAACCCCCATGTCAAGTGTCGTAGATACCCCACTAATGCCTTTTGGAAAGAGAGAGAGACAAAATGAGAGTTTTATGGTATAAGTATGGATTATCTTCAAATTTGATCATTTTCTTAACAATACAACATTTTTTTAGAACATACCTTGATAATTTGTCAATAATTCATCTAACCTACCATCCTTCCACCACTTCGTGCCAATATTCCACCACTACCAATGGAGTAGTGGAGTGAGAGATCAAATAGAAGAATATGTCAAGATACTCCTCTATTTATAGACTATTTATCAATTATCCAACATAAATCTGTCATGTGTATCTTCCCCAATAATTGAGTCAAATCTCCTTTAATTTCTCCATCATGAAACCTATCGCATTCTCTCTCTCTCTCTATCATTACTCCCACAATTTCAATCCTTCCAAATCTTTTAAATCCTCTAATTTCACAAAATATTCATGATGTGAACACTCCCATAAAATCCCTTGATTTAATATATTCAATATCAATAAATCTAATATCAACCATGGATATTTAAAATCATCAATTAATTGTCCATGTCACATGAAGAACATCAACTTCATATCATTAAAATAATACCTTTGATATTTATCATGTCAAAAAAGAATATCCTTCAATTAAATACATAAAAATTGATATCTCATAATTAAATAATCAAATAATAATGAGGAGATATCCATTTTTCATGGAAATTACTTTAATTAATTAATTCAAGATTATCTTCACATTAATTAATTAAACTTCAAAAATAATGAATGTTGTGTCATACAACATACCGACATCCTCTATATTGTATAGTACAATTTGCTCATTCTGAAGAAAAAACTCACATTTTCTTTATGTTGTAAGATGTGACTTCATAATGTGTTATATGATATCCAAAATAGTAGTGAAAAACTTGACTAAAGCCTTTTTTTATCTTTTCATTTCTCATTTATCATTTATTGTTGCAATCAACCTAGGAAAACCTCATATAATACAATATCTTCAAGTCATCAAATACAAAAGTCATCAAATAAAAAAGTCATCTAATCTCACATTCTCATCTTCATTCACCTTATATAAACTAATTCACCTTATATAAACTCATATCACAATGTAAAATATTAATGATTCATCATATAAAAATTATTTTCTTATATAAAGTCATATAAAATTATACCATATTAATGATTCATCAAATAAAACTTAGTTCAAATGAAGTTTCTTTCTATACCATACACCTCCTTTGGTCATATCATAGGAATTGTTTGAGACCCATATGTGAGTTTTGAGCTGGAAATAGGGTGTTTTAGTACTATTATCTCTTCATGTCATCACTTATGATAGGACATTTTCCAAAGGAAATTCTTTCTTGTATAGTCTAGAATCCTCAGTTTAGTGCATACAATATCACTAACTTTGTAGGATATCAAATTTTCAAGAAAAATTTTAATAATAATGAACATAATTATTGATAAGAAATTTACCTCCAACAATAAGATAAAGTACAAAAGATATAAAAAATAAACCCCTCTCTGTGCAAGAACACAAACCTCTACCCCCATTTTGGCCATTACTTATAGAACATCACCAATGAAAACCAAAGAACAAACAAAACTAAAATCAAAAGAAATAAGTTAAACTTTTTTTGAAAAATTATATTGACATAAGCATTAGGCATCTGTATCCAACAACAAAACCCTCCAATCGAGGCTATGTGGTTTTCTATGATACTTTAGGTTTGGGTTTGTGGTGAATCTTGATGCAGGATAGTCATGTGGTAGTATATGGATCATGGTAGTTTCAACCCTGTGAGATGAATTATCCCACTCATGATCTAGATCTATAATCCATGATTCATGCACTTCAGTGTTGTTTACACTATTTTTTTTGTTATAAATTCATGGTCTATACCTTTAATAAAAGTCTGAGCTAATTTTTTCTCAAAAATATCTCAACCTTAGGAATATTTGGTGGGTGGAGTACCTCTAAATGTTTGAATTTGAACTTATATACACTCCCAGTAAAGAGAATGTTTTTGTTGACACCTTCATCGGGAAGCTTCCATCTCAAGATCTAAAGGAGTCTTGTGAAGAATTGAGCCTTATGGGTCTCTTGGATAAATTACATCTTGAACTAAAATAGGAAGAGTGGATTGGGTTCCCTTATAATGTGTTATTGACTCTTTCTCTCCTCGGGCTCATATTTAAGGAGAAATAAAAGGATGGATATTTTCAGCACATCAGGAGAAATATATATGGTGGGAAAACCACCCCGGAGTGGTATCTATCCTTGAAAGTCATCCTCTACTCTAGGAAGAGGTGTGTAGTTCCTTCAATTTTGAAAAAGAAAGTGATGGATGATTTCCATCTGGATCAATGGGCCATCCATCCTAGTACCACAAAAATGTTCCATGATATGAGGTGATGGTATTAGTAGCTAGGTATGAGGTAGGATATAGCCAATTTTTTATCTTGATTCTTTACATACCAACAGGTTGAATATAAGATTTAGATACCTTCGAGCATACTTTAACCCCTCCCCATCCCTACTTGGAAGTTGGACAAGGTGTCCATGGATTTTATTATTGGACTATCTCATACACCTTAGGAAAGGAAATCTATTTTGGACATCATTGATCGACTAATGAATTTTTCTTATTTCATACTAGTCCAAACACTAATAAGGTGGAGGATCTCAAAAGGATTTATGCATAAGAAATCATGAGGCTACATGGTTCTCCCTCCACCATTATATCTGATAAGGACCCTCAACTTTCTTCCTGGTTCTAGAAAGGCCTCTTGGAGGAAATGGGATCTTAAGTTAAACTAAACCTAATCTATCATCCCCATATAGATGTCCAAATAGAGCGAGTGAATTAGATTCCTGAAGATATGCTCTGAGCTTGTGTTTTTTATTTTTTTCGTTTTATGGGATGTTCATATACCATTGGTTGAACTCACAAACAATAACAGGTATCGATCCTCTATTTTAATGGAAACTTTTGATGTTTTGTATGGTTATCCATTCCTCCATCCCTTATATTGGACCAAGGAAGGAAAAACACCCCTCATGGGACCAAGCTTCATCTAAGAGACAACCGAGAAGATTCAGGTTATTTGGTAGTGTATAGAAATGACCCAAAGTCATTATAAGTCCTATATTGATCATCATCATCATCTGTAAAGACCCGGAAATTTTGTGGAATTTTTTTTTCTTAAATTCATTGGATTTTTATGAGTCCGCGAAAGTTTACGACGCTTGATTCCGAGACCCGGTGTGCCCGGAATCAATTTCTGAAGTTTTGTTCGAGTACGTTCAGTAAACGTGCAAGCGGGATTTTATAACTTTTGAACTGGTGCTCGGAATTGAAATCTGAGGGCACCGTTGAACTCACAGCATCGGTGATTGCTTAGTGAGACCTTCACCGTAGTTACATTCTAACGATAATGGAAGTTAGATTTTGGGTTTTTATTAAGTTAAATAAAAATAAGAGTTAAACTTATTTTTATTATGGTGGTTAAAATCTCCAAGGGGAGGTTGGAGGTGGGGGCCACCACACCCTAACCTCCCATGGGAGGTTATGGTGGTGGGGCCCACCCAAGCATAACCTCCCTTGGGAGGATAATTAAGGTGGGGTCCACCCGATCATCTAACCCCTTTAACACCCCATTTAAGTGTTGAAACCTTTAAACTTCCATGGTTTAATTTTTTTTTTGTCAACTCTCTTCATTTAATTGAAGACTATTAAACTTCCCTCTTTATGGTGCCAACCCTCCCAATTAATTGATTGAACTCATTCAATTAATTAATTTAAACCATTTGAATTATTTTGTCCAACGATTAAATAATGGGTTAGCTTAACCTATTATTTTTGTTGGCACAATTATTTGGTGGAACATTTGGGAGAGGAGTTGAAGAGCGATGAAGAACGCCTCTTTCACCAACGAAGAATGACGAACACCCTCATCCTTCTTTAACTAGAACAGAAAAAGGAGCAACGTCCTTGAAGAATGCTGATGACGCCATACTCGGCTTCTTCATTTCCGACTTCAACGAATCGACGTCCGCCCTTTTCCCGTGACTTCTTCAACAATCATCGACATACGAGGTAGGGGTTGGATTTTGAGTATGATTATATTCCCAAGTTATTATATTTAAAAAAATAACGTGGATGTTTTCTTTTGCGGGTTGGGAATAATCTTTGCGGGAGGTTAGGGTTTGATGATATTCTTATAAGTTCTTGTTGAGTCACCTGTTACCACTCTAATGCGGAGGGTGTGGGACAAACTAACATGGCCCGACCCCTCCATTGTTCCCCTTGAATGGTGTGTTCTTCATGATGGAAGGTGTCGGCTTTGTGATGTGGTGAAGAATGGAGAACCCCCTTCGATCCACCAAGAAACCCCTTTGATGTGCCTCCAAAAGGAGCTAAGGAGCTCCCCCAACCTCTAAAAACTAGAAATCCTGCATGAGGCACGAGTGGGAGGAAGAACGGGGGAAATATGGGAAATCACGAGTGTCTTGGGACTTAAAACCCTAATTTTAAGTGGCCACACGACTTGGCCGCATGGTTTGGGAAACTGTGCGCCAACCGTGTGGTAGCCTCTGTCCCACTTGGGGACGTTGCATGGCTTGGCCGCAGGGTTTGGGAAACCATGCACCAACCATGCGGTTGCTACTGTCCCATCTGGGGACCTCGCACAGCTTGGCTGCACGGTTTGGGAAACCGTGCACCAACCATGCGGTTGATATTGTTCCACCCAGGGACTTCGCACGGCTTGGCCGCACAGTTTGTCCAAACCGTGCGCCAATTATGCGCCCCTGCACAAACCTCCATAACTTTGGCATCAGGCGTCTGTTCAACGAACCGTCAGTGGAACTGGAATCCTTGTAGCGATACGGTGCCTTGAGTATACCCCACTAGAGATTTGAGTTGATATGGAGTACGGTTGGGTTGGATCGATCACGAATCCAACTAGACCATGGGACTAAAAGGATAATAACTCACAGATTGGGCATCTGATTGACGCACCGTCTATTTCGTAGAGGTCCCTATGATGAGGCGGTCCCTTGAGGTACTTCTACATGGGACTTCGTAACACCTGGAGTATCAACCTGTAGCTCATGGAGCAGACCCTCCCGGAGACAAGCGTTCGGAATACGGAGACCTAGTAGCTGGCTGAGACCTAACGACTGTTGACCTTTCGACTCAAAGTGTTTCGATTAGCCCAGTGGGAAGCACCTCTATGTAATGTGGCAGGCCCACAGTGGGGAGCGCCTTTGTGTGACGTAGCAGACCCACGGTACTTGACAGGAGGGGTACCTTAGTAGGCTATGAGGGGGAGCGCCTCTGTGTGACGCGGCAGACCCACAGTGGGGAGCGCCTCTGTGTGATACAGCAGACCCACGGTACTCGACAGGAGGAGCACCATAGCAGTCCAGGAAGGTGAGAAGTGCCTCTATGTGACGCGGAAGGCCCACTATACTCTATAGAGGAGGATTACACCATCAGTCGAGATTCTGACAGTTTGACTATGGATGTTACTTGCTACTACCCCAAGAATGAAATCCTGGTTTGAGTTGAGTCAGTGACTTTTGTGTTTACCTCATGATTGAGATGGGTTACTAGATAACTTAGGTATATGTATGGGCATATACCTAAGTAAGGGTTATCCGTTGTTTCTTTACTTTGTGGTTATCCTTATTGGATATTGTGAGACCTTGAGGGTCTCGGGGTCCCTAATGAGTATCGTTATACTCACCCCTGCATGGGTTATGCCCATACCTCATTGTGTTGGATGCAGATGACAGACAGCGCCGATTGAGGCAGAGAGTAGCAGAACTGGATGGTACCTAGAGGAGGACCACTCGGAGTGACGGTGCACGGAGCAGACAAAAGGACGTGGAGTGATGAGGAGGCCATCTGTACCTACCCTTCAGGTAGGAACCCCGGAGGACGACCCAGTAGCTGCTTTACTTGATTTCAGTTGTTCTTGCTTTCATTTGTACCTGTACTTTACTGTTGGGATTATATTTCTGGCCCCTTTTACTTTCCAGCACTCCTTTTGTATATAGTATTGCTTAGTGTTTTTCTTCCAGTTGTGTACTCTGATTGTGTGTGTTTACTTTTTATAAAGGCAATGCCTTCCCAACTTAGGTATTTACGCCTTTGGTGCTAGTCGCTAGCCCCTGGCCTATGGAAGGCGGACTTGGGGTAGTCACGGCACGGGTCTCGAGGACAGGTCATGACAAATTGGTATCAGAGGAGTCGGTTCTACCGCAGAACTTAGAACTCTGGTCTCTCTTTTCTGTGAATCAATAGTGTTAAGGGTACTAAGTGTGGTTTTTAGTTCAGGGAGTCCAGTGTTGGTGCGGGCGGCCGACGTATCCATACACCATGACCCTGACTACTGATTTCCAACTTATTGCAGGAAAACACTGATTATGTGCGTGTCTTTAAAAGTTTTCTTAAGTCAACTCAACCAGGTCAGCTCACCAGGTATAATCTTTTGACTATGTCGCATTTGTTTCTTTCAGGATGCCTCCCCACAGAGCTCTAAGAGACGTACACTCTGACAGCCCACCGAGCGATGACGCCTCGGTGTAGGTCCCTTTACTAGCAGAGGCACCATCGGTACCACTTCCCGTTGGGCCACCGATGCCACCAGCCCCAGCAGCAGACGATACATGCCGCTTGAGCGCATTTCATGAGTTCCAGTGTTAGTGGCCACCTAGGTTCCAGGGAGAGACGGACCCACAGGAGGCTGAGGGTTGGCTGGAGGCTGTGGTGAGAGTATTCAAGCTGTAGGGACACCAGCAGACCTCATGGTGATCCTTGATGCGAGTCTCCTTCAGGCACCAGCAGGCAGATGGTGGAGCCTGATGCTCCAGGTCCACGACGAGGTGACACTACTCTGGACAGACTTTGAGAGCTTATTCCGGGCGGAGTTTGTTCCATCCACCCTTCGAGCAATGCGGATACAGGAGCTACTGCATCTATAGTAGTGTAGCATGACAGTGGCACAGTACTCAGCGAGGTTCACCGACCTCTCGCGCTACTCCACAGATATGGTATGGGACCCATTCTTCAGGGCCCAAACCTTCGAGCAGGGGCTCAGGAGAGAGATCAGAGCCTCGATGATCTCTCTTAGCATCCTCACACAGGCAGGGGTGTTAGAGGGAGCCCTCCTAGTGGAGATTTTCCTTGCTGAGCAGTCACCAGCAGCGAGACCCACTACTAGTCGACTTGCAGCGGAGTCTTCTGCAGTTGGTAGTAGACAGATGATGTAGAGGTCCAAGAGGAATAGACCCATAGGTGGATGGCCGCATGACTTAGGATCAGTTGTTCGGGGCACCCAGGGTAGTGACATATATACCAGGAGCAGACAGTGCTACTCATGCGGTGGGCAGGGTCACATGGCTCGTGACTATTCGACCTGCCATTCAGATGATCAGCAGATAGTTGAGAGACCTCCCAGGCAGAGTCAGAGGTTCGATCGAGGCAGTCCGTAGGGCACAGGCGTACGTGGCAGAGGAGCTGGTCGAGCAGCTGGTGGTGGATGACGTTATGAGGTGTTACCACCACCACCACCAGGAGGTCCACCTCGACCGTAGGGAATGGGTGGACAGGGGAGAGCTCAGCTTCAGGCAGCTGAGGCCTATGACCATGGCACTCCGGAGATTATTTGAGGTATGATATGTGTCTACTCCACCTTAGCTGCAGTTCTTATAGACACAGGTGCCGGTCATTCTTTCATAGCCACTTCCCTCATTCGGAGCTCGGAGACTCCGATAGAGTCGTTGGCTCGATCCTTACGGCTAGAGACTCCTACAGGAGCAGACTCGACGATTATGCACTGGTGTCGGCAGTGTGAGATTACTCTAGGAGGCGAGAGCTTCGGCTGGGATCTCCTCATAGCGGCGTCGAGGCCTTATGACGTCATATTGGGTATGGAATGGTTATCTACAGTCCATGCTCAGATTGACTGTATTAGGAAAAAGTGTGGTGTGTCTGCACTGATGGGACCAGGTTTACCTTCACCAGTGAGAAGGGAACCTTTGCAGCACAGGACGGGCTTACTCAGAGGAGGTTGCAGCCGATCACTCACCAATTGGCTTGCCTTACCCTCGGAGCAGTTGATGTGGAGAGTCCGACTTATCCTGTAGTGGTGGACCAGTACGCGGATGTTTTCCCTGATGATGTTCCAGGACTACCTCCTCGCAGAGAGGTGGATTTCTACATTGACATGTACCCCAGGACAGCACTGATATCTACTCCAGCATATCGTATGGCTCCCGCTGAGCTTCGTGAGCTGTGGGTGCAGCTAGAGGACTTGCAGGGAAAGGGATTCATCTGGCCTAGTGTTTCTCCCTGGGCAGCCCCGATTCTATTCTCCAAGAAGGCGGATGGGAGCTTGAGGCTTTGTGTCGACTACCGTCACCTGAACCAGGTGACCGTAAAGAACAAGTACCCACTCCCGAGGATTGATGACCTCTTTGATTAGCTCAAGAGAGCACGGTGGTTCTCAAAGATAGACCTCATATCAGGATATCACCAGCTCAGAGTTCAAGATGAGGATGTGCAGAAGACGGCCTTCAGATATCGATACAGCCACTATGAGTTCTTGGTTATACCCTTCGGAATAACCAAAGATCCATCAGTGTTCATGTGTCTCATGAACAGGATCTTCCAACCATACCTCGATCTCTTTGTCGTGGTCTTCATCGACGACATTCTGATCTACTCTACCACTGAGGAGGAGCATGTCTACCATTTGCAGGTAGTACTGGACACACTCCGAGAGCACTAGCTTTATGGTAAGCTCTCGAAGTACCAATTTTGGATTCGAGAGGTTCACTTATTGGGTCACGTCATCTTGGAGGCTAGAGTTGCAGTAGATCCAGCGAAGATTGAGGCGGTACTTGCTTGGGAGCCACCCAGGAGTGTGACGGAGGTACGGAGTTTCTTGGGATTGGTTGGGTACTACCGGAGGTTCGTTCCAGACTTCTCCAGAGTTGCAGCACTACTATCAGCCTTTACGAAGAAGGGGAAACCCTTCGTGTGGTTAGAGAGATTCCAGTAGAGCTTTCAGGAGCTGAGGCAGAGGCTAACTAGTGCCCCATATTGAGGCTTCTAGGGGAAGGCGTAGGGTATGTAGTTTACTACGATACATCAGGGACCAGACTTGGGTGTGTCTTGATGAAGGAGCGAGTAGTGATCACATATGTTTCTCGGTAGCTAAGACAGCACAAGCAGAACTATGTTACCCATGACCTGGAGTTAGCAGTAGTGGTCTTCACCTTGAATATGTGTCGTCACTATCTGATGGGTGAACATTTTACCGTGTACTCTGATCACAAGAGTCTCAGGTATATCTTCTCTTAGAAGAAATTTAACCTGAGACAGCGGTGATGGATTGAGTTCCTCCAAGACTATGACTTTGAGATAGTCTATACTCTTGGGAAGGGGAACGTTGTTGCGGATGCTCTCAGCAGGAGATCTAGTATACAGCTGCTAGGAGAGGTGATAGAGTAGTTGGCTTCTTTGCAAATATCCTTTATGGGTAGGGATGGAGCAGCCTATCTACAGTCTCTTACAGTCACTCCTCCACTTCTTCAATGAGTCAGGGAGGCGCAGCGTGGAGACGCTGACTGTGAGACGCGACGTGCTCAGATATCCACAGGGCAGGCACCTGATGGATTTTCTGAAGGTGGGGAGCATGTCATTCTCTTTAGATGGTGTACTATGGTACCAGTAGCACTTCAGGAGGAATTGTTGAAGGAGTTCCACACTTCCCCTCTAGCGGTACATCCAAGAGTGGCAAAGATGTATCAGGACATTCGACGATAGCACTGGTGACCAAGTATGAAGAAGGCAGTAGCTGATTTTTTCTCACGATGCCTCACTTGTCAGCAAGTGAAGGCAGAGCACCAGGTACCAGCAGGCTTGGTACAACCCTTAGAGGTCTCAAAGTGGAAGTGGGATGGGATATCCATGGACTTCATGACGGTTCTTCCACGTACATCCAGGAGTCATGATTCGATATGGGTGATCGTTGTCGAATCACCAAGTCGGCCCACTTCCTATTGATCAGAGAGCAGGGATCAGTAGAGATCTTGGGACACCTCTATGTGCAGGAGATTGTGCGTTTACATGGAGTACCTTCTTCTATTGTCTCCTACTGTGACGCACGGTTTACTTCCCGGGTATGGAAGGGATTTTAGGAGGATTTCGGGATATAGCTTCGCTTGAGCACCGCCTTCCATCCTCAAACTGATGGTCAGATTGAGCAGACTATCCAGACCCTAGAGGACATGCTCTGTGCTTGTGTCCTCGACTTTGGTCGCAGTTGGGAGGATCACTTACCGTTGGTAGAGTTTTCCTACAACAACATCTATAACTCCACCATCGGTATGGAACCTTTTGAGGCCTTGTATGGTCGACCTTACAGATCACCACTATTCTAGACAGACCCAGGGGAGTCAGCACTAGTGGGACCAAAGATGGTACAAGCTACCATGGAGAAGGTGCAGATCATCCAGGAGCAGATGAAGACTGCACAGAGTAGGCAGAAGTCGTATGCTGACAGGAGACGGAGACCTCTAGAGTTAGAGGATAGCGACCACGTCTTTCTATGGGTATCACCTCTATGAGGTCTACGAAGATTTAGATGAGGCGGAAAGTTGTCTCCACAGTTCATCGGGTCGTTCCAGGTCCTCAGCAGAGTAGGCAAGGTGTCTTACCACTTAGCTCTTCCACCTCAGTTGCACCGGATGCACGAAGTCTTCCACGTATCTTAGCTGAGGAGATACGTGCACGACCCTTCCCACATCATCGACCACGGGGAGCTGGACATCGATGACGGGGCGACTTTCACGGAGGTTCCAATGGAGATTGAGGATCGACAGGAGCGGGTCCTACGTGGATGGTCGATACCTCTAGTGCGCGTTCGCTGGCAGCGCGGGAACCTCCAGGAGAGCATATGGGAGCAGGAGGCTCAGATGCGTGCTCAGTACCCCCATTTGTTCCCTTAGTTTGAGTTTTAGTTTACGGGGACGTAAAGCCCTAAGGTGGGGAGAATGTAAAGACCTGGAAATTCTGTGGAATTTTTTTTCTTAAATTCATGGGATTTTTACGAGTCCACGAAAGTTTACGGTGCTTGATTCCAAGGCTCGGTGTGCCCGGAATCAATTTCTGAAGTTTTGTTTGGGTACGTTCAGTAAACGTGCGAGCGGGATTTTATAACTTTTGAACCGGTGCTCGGAATTGAAATCTGAGGGCACCGTTGAACTCACAGCGTCGGTGATTGCTTAGTGAGACCTTCACTGCAGTTACATTCTAACAAGAATGGAAGTTAGATTTTGGGTTTTTATTAAGTTAAATAAAAATAAGAGTGAAACTTATTTTTATTATGGTGGTTAAAATATCCAAGGGGAGGTTGGAGGTGGGGGCCACCACACCCTAACCTCCCATGGGAGGTTATGGTGGTGGGGATCATCCAAGAATAACCTCCCTTGGGAGGATAATTAAGGTGGGGGCCACCTGAGCATCTAACCCCTTTAACACCCCATTTAAGTGGTGAAACCTTTAAACTTCCATGGTTTATTTTTTTTTTTTTTGTCAACTCTCTTCATTTAATTTAAGAATCTTGAAATTCCCTCTTTATGGTTTTTTTAAAAAGGCAAGCAAGAAAGTCTCAAATAAATAAGGCAAATTACAAGAGTCTGGAGGAGGGAACTTTACATTTGTCTCTATTAAGTAAACCGAGCAAATCCTCATCAAGTGTGGTCAAATGTACTCTAGAGGCTTCAGAAATACCTTTATTTGCAAGTCTGTCAGCAAGAGAGTTAGCTTCACGGTAGACATGTGTGATTATAAAGCTCCTAGAGGCAAGAATTTCAAGGAATTTGATCCATTTCAAGGTAAGTTTCCAGGCAAGGTGAATCTGATTTTTCCTAACAGCTTGCACAATAGTAGAGGAATCACTTTCGAACCATAGATTATTCCAATTTCTTTGGTGAGCCATTTCCACTGCATTTATAAGAGTCATCATCTCAGCTTCAAGGGTAGTGACATGACCACAAGAGCCGTAAGAACCTTCAATCAAGTCACTATTGTGGTCTCGGAAAACAAAGCCATAGCCAGCTGGTCCAGGATTACCCTTTGAGGAACCATCAAGATTGCATTTGATCCAACCTGCAAAGGGAGGGATCCAGAAAATTTCTATAGTGCCCATAGGTTTGGGAAAATTACCTGACAGATGAAGCTTTCTCAAGACTGCAAAGTCTTTGATGGAATTGTGACATTGTCCAGTGTGAAACTGATTTGTGTTTCAAGTCATTGCAAGAATGCTGGAAATGGAAACATTATGATTAAAAGCAGACCTGTCATGCCTAGAATTATTCCTGCCTCTCCAAAGAATGTGGAAAGTTTCAGCACAAGCAACAAGGAAGAGGATGTGGATCTGCTGGGAGAGCTGTTCTGCTGCAATAAAGTGCAGAAAATCTGCTATGTTATCAACCTGCGGTATTGAGATGTCGAAGAGGTCAAAGATAAATATCCAGATTGATGTAGCGATTTTACAAGAGAGGAATAAATGATCCATATCATCTCTATTTTGGTGGCACAAGTCACATCTTGAGCAAAGAGAGATACCAACTTTTTGAAGAACGCCAACGATGCCATACTCGGCTTCTTCATTTCCGACGTCAATGAATCGACGTTTTCCCTTTTCCCGCGACTTCGTCAACAATCATCGACATACGAGGTAGGGGTTGGATTTTGAGTATGATTATATTCCCAAGTTATTCTATTTAAAAACAAATAATGCGGATGTTTTCTTTTGCGGGTTGGGAATAATCTTTGTGGGAGGTTAGGGTTTGATGATCTTCTTTTAAGTTCTTGTTGAGTCGCCTGTTACCACTCTAATGCGGAGGGTGCGGGCCAAACTAACATGGCTCGACCCCTCCGTTGTTCCCCTTGAATGGTTTGTTCTTCACGATGGAAGGTGGAGGATTTGTGTTGCGGTGACGAATGGAGAACCCCCTTAGATCCACCAAGAAACCCCTTCAATGTGCCTCCAAAACGAGCTAAGGAGCTCCCCCAACCTCTGAAAACCGGAAATCCCGCATGAGGCACGAGTGGGAGGAAGAAAGGGGGAAAGATGAGAAATCCTGAGTGGCCCAAGACTTAAAACCCTAATTTTAAGTGTCCACACGACTTGACCACACGGTTTGGGAAATCGTGCGCCAACCGTGCGATAGCCACTGTCCCACCTGGGGACCTCGCACGGCTTGGCCGCACGGTTTGGGAAATTGTGCGTCAACTGTGTGGTTGCTACTGTCCCACCTGGGGACCTCGCACGGCTTGGCTGCACGGTTTGGGAAACCGTGCGCCAACCGTGTGGTTGCTACTGTTCCACCCAGGGACTTCGCACGGCTTGGCCGCACGGTTTGTCCAGACCGTACGCCAACCATGCACCCCTGCACAAACCCCCATAACTTTGGCACCAGGCGTCCGTTCAATGAACTGTCAGCAGCGATGGAATCCTTGGAGAGAGATGGTGCCTTGAGTATACCCCACTGGAGATTTGGGTTGAGATGGAGTACGGTTGGGTTGGATCGATCACGAATCCAACTGGACCCTAGGACTAAAAGGCTAATAACTCACAGATCGGGCATCTGATTGACACGCCGTCTATTGCATAGAGGTCCCTATGATGAGGTGGTCCCTTGAGATACTTCTACTTGGGACTTCGTAACACCTGGAGTATCGACCTATAGCTTGTGGAGCGGACCCTCCCAGAGACGAGCGTTCGAAATACGGAGACCTAGTAGCTGGCTGAGACCTGACGACTGCGGACCTTTCGAATTGGAGTGTTTCGATTAGCCTAGTGGGAAACGCCTCTGTGTGACGCGGTAGGCCCACAGTGGGTAGCGCCTCTGTGTGACGCAGCAGACCCATGGTACTCGACAGGAGGGGTACCTCAGCAGGCTACGAGGGGGAGCGCCTCTGTGTGATGCGGCATACCCACAGTGGGGAGTGCCTCTGTGTGATGCAGCAGACCCACGGTACTCGATAGGAGGAGTACCATAGTAGTCCAGGAAGGTGGGAAGCGCCTCTGTGTGATGCGGCAGGCCCACTGTACTCTATAGAGGAGGAGTGCACCATCATCCTAGATTCTGACAGTTTGATTGTGGATGTTACTTGCTACTACCCCAAGAATGAAATCCTGGTTTGATTTGAGTCAGTGACTTTTGTTTTTACCTCATGATTGAGATGGGTTACTAGATAACTTAGGTATATGTATGGGCATATACATAAGTAAGGGTTATCTGTTGTTTCTTTACTTTGTGGTTATCCTTGTTGGATATTGTGAGACCTTGAGGGTCTCAGGGTCCCTACTGAGTATTGTTATACTCACCCCTACACGGGCTATGCCCGCACCTCATTGTGTTGGATGCAGACGACGGACATCGCTGACTGAGGCAGAGAGTAGCAGGACTAGACGGTACCCGGAGGAGGACCACTCAGAGTGACGATGCACGGAGCGGACGGACGGACGTGGAGTGCTGAGGAGGCCATCTGTACCTACCCTTCAGGTAGGAACCCCGGAGGACTACCCATTAGCTGCTTTACTTGATTTCAGTTGTTCTTGCTTTCAGTTGTACCTGTAATTTACTGTTGGGCTTGTATTTCTGACCCCTTTTACTTTCCAGCACTCCTTCTGTATACAGTATTGCTTAGTTTTTTGCTTCCAGTTGTGTACTATGATTGTGTGTGTTTGCTTTTTATAAAGTCAATGTCTTCCCAGCTTAGGGATTTATGCCTTTGGTGCTAGTCGTCAGCCCCTGGCCTATGGAAGGCGGGCTTGGGGTAGTCACGACACGGGTCCCGAGGACGGGTCGTGACATCATCCCTTGGAATTATCAGTTGGTGAAAGAGTGTTTCTAAGGGTGTCGCCCCAACTAGGTCACCAGCAGTTGGGGAAGCAAGGAAAGCTCACCCAAAGATTCATAGGTTCTTTCAAGATCGTGGGAAGAGTTGGGAAGGTCATGTATCGGTTGGAATTTCAACCTCAGATGGTGATTCATGATGTATTTTATATTTTTCAATTAAATAAGTTTCAACCTAACCTTTCTCACGTGTTAAATTGGGAAGAACTCGAATTGGAGCCCGATGTTCTGGCATCTGATCACCTAGTATAGATAGTTTTTTCTCAGGTTAAAGTGATACATGGGAAGTCCATCCAATTATTTTTCACATTGTGGTATCATAGATCTGATTCACATGTGACTTGGGAACTAGAAGCTCATATGAGGTAGCAGTTGCCTCATTTGTTCATGGATCAAGAGTCGAGTTGACTTTCTGGGGGAATAAATTGGTATGGAAGAGATAATTATCACACCCACAATGTCATTTTCCACCACTAAATGCATTATTTAACTATTTTTATTTGTATCCTTCATTTTCGGGTGTTTTTTTAGGCATATGGTTGGCGCATGATTAGTACTAATCATGCGAAAAATCATGTAAAACATGCATGTTAAGTGGAAGAGGTAATTTTCATGATCGGTTCGTGGTTTGACTAAACATGCAACCAAACCATGAAAGTTCTCAAGTGAATACAGTTCCACCTGCATGGTTGGTGCGCGTTTTCAAAAACCGTATAGTCTTCCTAGGAATTTAAAACATTGAAATTATTATTCTACCATTGACTGATTTTAACCCTCTCACCCCTCATTTCTCTCCCACTCAAATCCATCCCCTCTTCACACATGAGCCTTTCCCCCTCTCCTCTTTCTTGGATTTCTAGCGATTTTTTTCATGGATTTTCAAGGGAATCTCTTGGTAAGTCCCTCTTCTCCCCTCCTTTGAGTTTATCCTCCTCAATTTCATGGATTTCATTATTCCCTAATGTTGTGGCAACCTAGGGCTCATGTTGATCGAATTTATAGGTGTGTTTCTTAATTTGTAGGGTTTTTTATTTCCACTTATGGTCCTTTCCTCTCCTTTATAAGTGGATTTGGCTTAGTTACTTGTGATTTCATCACTAAAGGTGGGTAGTTCTATATCCTTTCCTTTTTTATCTTAACTGTTAGTGCTTGGAATTTTCAATTGATTTCTAAAATGACATGGAAGATATTATATGCTAGTTTGCGAACTGATTATGGATCCCTTTGTGATTAAAATGCTCCTTTATGATTTGAAAATGGAAAGTGAATGTTTTACGTAGAAATTGGAACAACTTATGAATTGTTTAAATAAAATGACATGTTTAGTGATTAATGTGGTGTTAACTTAACCTTATGGGAAACCCTGTGTACTTTGGTAGGTTAACCTAGATGGGATGAGGTCCCCCACCACTAGTTATGCTAGAGAAGTAGTTTATGTGGTGCCCCTACTAGCCAGTGACATAGTTTTATATCCATCCACTAATTGAGGGAATTTCCCTAATTGGTGATGTAGTATCTCTAGGTTCCCTGGCCTTAGTGGCCATAGAGTGTCATCCCATGATGTTACTTCAAAAATTAACTTGAAAATCCTCTTCATGCATTCTTTATTTTAGTATTAGTAATCTGTCATTTTTCTTGTTTTCAAAAAGAATGTTCAAAAGATGTTTTCATTTATTATGATCAAACTAGCAAGTTTAGTTTTTCAAACAAAGTATTGATATGGAAAACTTTGCGGGATCCTACTATGTTTGTTGCTCACACCCTGTATACACTGATGGGTGTATGCAAACCTTATTTACATGGATGCGGGTAAGGGAAAGGAATCGCTTGGAGGTGGTAGATGTTCTTGATATATTTATCTGAGTTGATGAAGGATTCGTGGTGGGATAAGCCCTCGTGTCATGCGGTGATGGGTAGCTCTTTCTTTTGTTCAATTTCTAGTATTCATATTTTCTAATGATGTATCGTCTTATCGACTTCCCATCTAACCCTTTTTTTGTATTTTGGAAATCTCATTTGTAACTCTTATTTCAGTTAGCTTTTGTTATGATGTTTTGTTCTTTAGAGCTTCCCATGGATGTTATATTATATTGTGATGGTGATTCTTGTTATTTCTCATGTGGATGCATGACTCGCCAATATACGGTGAGGTCATGTCGGGTTCTTGGATAAGACCCATTAGTTATCGTTTGAGAAAAATCATTCCCATAGTGTATTCTCATTGCTCGGGCACTAATTATCAGCCCATGAGGATCGGGAACGCCCTTTTGGCCTTTCAACATACCGGCTTGGGTACTTAGGTCAGGGGTAGCCTAGGTTGGTTTATGATAATTGGATCCCTTATTTTTCTAGGTTTAGGTGGAGAAACTTTCGTTCGTATTTTGTTATTCTTGCATTTTATATTGTTTCTTGTGTGTTGTTTTCATGATTGCACCGCTATTCCTGGGTTATTCTTTGTGAATTTTTTGGAATGTTTGTTCTACCATGTTTTAGATGATGGTACTGTTTTGTTTTGTGTGTGTTTGAAGGTATTGGTTAGCAGTCCAAGACTTCCTTAATGGCGTGATTTCAGTGAATGACTTAGGTAAGTGTGGGCTTTGTGTTAAATTATGCAAATTTTTTAGAGTTTTTTATTCTAAGTTTTTAGTAGTAGATTAGAATGAAATCAATTTGGGAAGTGTGTATCACTTTGATACACATTAGGGGAAAATAATTTTTTCATACCCTATCAATTCATGTTTAGGTTGTGATGCCCAGATTGATGATCATAGGTGGCGCAGAATCATTGTATGGTTAGGATTTAATTTACAAGGTGATGATGTGTTATATTATGTTTCATATTAATTTTGTTCATGCATTTAATTTACAAGGTAGAGAATTATGAACTTGGCATTTACTTAGGTTGTTAATTGAATTCCTTTTTAATGTGCTTTATTGTCTGCATGGATTTTCATGTGATTAGCATGATTTATCTATGCATTGATTTGTATATTATATGTTGGCTTAATTGTTTCTTGTGGATGGGCTTCTTGCCACGTAGACCCACTAATGTAGGCTTTATTTTGGGCCTGGTTTTCTTCCCCTCACCACTTAGCCTCACGCATGGTCCTTCCCCTTACTTGTTTTCACCTCCCTCTATGACTTTATGTAAGTCGTCGATCAATTGTGATCATGCGATCATGGTTTCTCTTGTTTGTGTTTTCCTACAGAGATATGTTAGTCATGATCTACGCCTTACTATGTCAGTATATCTGGGTGCCCCATGTGTCCTTTATTGTTCAATAGTTATACCGGGTAGCTTCTCTGCCATACACATGTCATCTCAATTCACGATTCCCTACGACGCCATGATTACTTACAGCGGCCTTCTCAATCTTCGTGGGACTTTTTGATTTTGAAGTGTGCCCCATTGCGCGTGAGTCTTCCCCATTTCAGCCTTTGGTTTTCACTAAGAGAGAATGAGGGGAGAAGAGAGGAGGTGTCGATGGGCTGCGTTCACTAGTGAATATGGAGGAAAAGGGGGAGCTCCAACAGCCTGGTTCTTGGCTTGCCCATGGTGAAACCAAGCGACGGGGTGATGGAGCTAGTTCGTGGATCTCGTTGCGGGATCTCAGAGTTGTTGTGATCCCCTGTCTGATTCACGGTGCATGATCTTAGACAATGACGACAAACCTGGATGTGGCAACGCTCAAAAATGACGGATTTGGATGAGAGCAACGATCTTGACTCGACAACGACGATTACTGATGCCTCAACCATGGAGGATCTACGACAAAGATGAAACTCAACCCCCTGTTAAGGGGGGTTTCAGTTCGATTCCTGTTTCTTTAGTTTTTTTTTTTTTTTTTGCTCCCTGTACATGTGCATAAGTGAGTTCATCCTAGGCGCACTCGCATACGATGTCTCCATGAGCTCGGGTTGATGGTGAGCTCCTAGATCAGTGATAATGTGGCCTGCAGATAACTTCTATGTTCCCTATTTTTGTTATCTTCCATCACTTTTATTATACCCCTTCCCTTTATATAGTGAAAACTATGATGATTCTATCTCGTGCATGTAAACCAATTGGTCGAAGCATGCAAATCCCCATATCCATCTTTACTATTTTCTAGTTCACTTCAATTGACATTTGAACCACTGAACACTAGCTTCTATATTGATCTTTTTTTACTGCAATTGAATCTGTTTCGAATTTGTTTGTTGATATTGATGAACTTCAATGAGTAAGTTGTGTCTTTTTGTTGTTGATTCTAGCTTGATGTGTTAGGTTCTTTATTTACCAGGGACCTATTTATTGGCTCTATCTTGTACCTATGTAAATCTGGAATTGAATTCTTATTGATTTTGGTTTTAATTGAATCAATTTGTGCATATTCTTGTTTATGTCTTATGGGAATTTTCCCAAGGAAATTCTTTCTTTTATAGTCAAGCTTCCTCAGTTTGGTGCATACAGTATTACTTATCAAATTTTCAGGAACACTTTTAACAATCATAACCAACAGTATTGACGAGAAATTTAACTCCAACAACAAGATAAAGTACAGAATATATAAAAAATAAACACCTCTCTGTGCAACAACACAAACCACCACCCCCATTTTGGTCATTACTTACAGAACACCACCAAAGCAGACCAAAGAACAAACAAAACTAAAAGCAAAAGAAAAAAGTTAACTTTTTTGACAAAGCAGATTGACATCAACAGCAAGCATCTGCAGCCAACATCAAAACCTTCCATCACCATCCCCAAACTTCAAATTCTCATTCAATAAAACAAACCAATGAGATCAGCAATCATCTCTCTCTGCAACAACACAAAACCCACCAAACTTACCAGCCAGCAAGATTAGAAGTCACGATTTCTTGAACAGATGGTAGCGTGCCAGCATTTCAGGTATTCCCTGAGCAGAAATGCTCTCGCAACCCAAAAGCCCTTGAAGCTTCACATCACACAGTACCATCATTGGGTCCAAGGGATCCTACAGCATCACAAAAAAAATCAATATTTCATGCAACCAAACAGACCTGAACAATCTGCCTACCTCCAAATGGTTGGCCTTTATGTATTCCGAGATACGACCTAAAACCTCTGACTGAGGCATCTCCATTCCACTGGTGCCAAAAAAATTTGCAAGCACTTCAGATATTATCACCAAAGGGCCAGGCTCGATGCTCTCTGTCAGATCACCCTTCTCCTTCTTTGAATGTTGGCCTGTCTGTTCTGGAATGATCTCAATAATCAGTTCGGTGCTTAGGATGAAGAGGAAGAAACGATGATGGGAAATTTTTCAGTATCATACATACTTGATGGTTCTAGTGTAATAATATGCTTAGCAAGCAGCTTATTCATCTTAAACATGTCCGTACAGTCTGTCTCGAATACCAATCGCAGCTCATCGTTGCAATTTATTTTCCTTTTATTACTGGGATCTTGAAGGTTATTCTTTCTTATGTATGCCCACAGCTGCTTAACTATCTGTAAATAAAAAGGAATAAAAAAAATACAAACAAGTTAACATAAACAGCCTTTTAAAAATTGCCAAACAAAGGCTAGCTTGCTAATCTAAACCTCAGTCCTTGGAAGTTCTGGCTGACCAACGATGGTCTGAAGTTCAGGTGAAACGCCGCAAAGCTTGTTAAGACCCCCGGGTCCACCCTTCCTTTTAGTTCCAACCCGAGCACTGCAATGGTAAGATTGAGATAACAGTAGACAAGCCATGATTAAAACAGCGAAAACAATGTTTCTTTCACCCTTGAAAGTAGGTAGATTTGATTGAATCATATGAAGTTCTTATGTTTGTCTTACAAATCACATTTATTCACAACACCAAGAACTGCATGTAAAAAATATACAGAACAAGAACAATTTTAATTTCTTTCGGAAACAGAAATCCCAGCATCTTCGAAACAGGTGAAGTGATATCATATACCAAATCAAACACTTCCATAGATGCCATCATGCTTTGCAAGACAAATTTATGCAGTAGAATGATTAGTCTCGATGAGCAATTCAATTATTTATTGCCCACATCTTTGATTACCAATCTCATGTCAAATGAGAACAGTGTGTTGAAATAATAAATCATGCAGAGCTGAAGTCTAGCATTTGTGAAATCCTTATAGCATCCACATTCGCACAAGCTGAGCACTGAAGAAGCGATCCAAGTGGGTTGGCTAAGACCTCCAAATATCACACCAAAAGATAATCAACTTCACAATAAGTTACTTCAAACTGCCTGAGATTCTCTGAATGATTTGACGAAGTTGCTAGAAATTTCTCATAATTTGAAGGTTTTCATTTTAAGAATGAGCGATCATGATCTAATATTTTATTCCATTTCTCAATATAATGTATCAAATAAAATGGATCAATTGTCAAAACAACAAGCTAACACCAAAACTAGGTATGAAATGAACTTTCTCTCCCTAAGGAAAAATAAGTTAAATGAAGCAATCCAAAAACCCACCCCATTCCAAATAGGCATGCTCTGTTCCAACAGAACATCTGGGGAACTATTAAAAACAGCCCAATAAGCAAGCATTTAATAAAGGTCCTGACAGATTAAACAAATCTGCTATTAGGATCACCAAATGGAGTACAATGAAACAGAGAGAGAGGGAGAGAGATTCATGGAAGAAAACCAGGCACGGGGTTATCTTCAATGCAAAATAAGCACAAGTTGAATATAATTTTCACTCCATATAATGTGAGTGAACCGTCTAAAGAGACAGTGTGAGAAAGGAGGCATGAGCACTTGTTTCAAGATGTTTTAAGTATACAATGTTGTAGATATCATTGGAATCCATGGAGAAACCGCCCCGAATAAATAGTTGCTTCGCGGCATTAAGTTATTTTTGTTGTCTAGAGTATAGCCTGCCCCAGGACCTAGCGAGGCATAAATTATGAAGTGCAAATTAACATCCATCCAACAAAACATCCTCAAGGACCCACAACGTAACCACAACAGATGTCAGATTATTTTAGAAATGTACCACCAAGCAACATTCAAGCAAAAGTTACAACATGATAAACAAAACGAATAAGAAAAGAGGAAAAGCAAAACCTTTGCTTCGCAGCGTCGCTAGCTGCAATGTCATTAGGTTCTGCTTTAGGCGCAGGCGTGGGCTGCATGGGCTCAGGGCAGCGGACGACGAAATTGGAGTTTTGAATGGGGGCAAAATGGTCCTTCGGATGTTGGTGATGGTGAGGGATCGACGGCGGCGCTTGATGGATAACCGGCTGGGCTTGTTGCTGGGGCGGCGGCCGGTGCTGTTGAGATGCGTAGAACAGCTGGATCTGGGTGCTGATGAGGTCGACCTTGGTGGAGAGGCCTAAACCTAGCTTGGATTCGAGCTGCTGGACAACGTCGTTGAACGATGAGAAGGAGTTGGGGTTGGAATAACGAAGGAGCGAGTCTAGGGTCTCTGCAATTTGCTGGTCAGACATCGTCGTTGCAAATCGTCAGAGCTCCTACATATATTAACAGAAATTAACGAACCCCCTTCACACTCTCTCCCCCCACTCCCTGTCTCCTCCCTCTCCTCTCTCACACTGCCGCTCTCTCTGTCTCTCTCTCCCCTTTCTCGATCCGCGTCCCATTAGTCCATTTTCCTGAAATTACCTAACGCCCCACGATGGGGCCTGCCGAGTGACAGTGCTGTTGGTAGAAGTTGGTGAATGACGAATCGTGCTGTGCCGCGTACTTGGTGTATGGTTTGGTGAGCGGACGTGAACAACCGGTGAAAACACTACATTGCGTAATTCCGTCACTTAACCACCCACTTTTATTTCGTTTTCAAAAAACACTTACATTTTTCGGGAAAAATTATTTATATATAAAAACATTTTTTAAATTACCAATCTAAAAATAATTATTATACATGGTGTGTCATAAACACTTATTTATAATTACTACCAAACAAAACCGAATTCCCCCCTAAAATTGGATGTTCATATTTTATTTATCAAAATTTCAATTCTATATGGAAAAATTTATTAAATCTTTTAGAGTACCAATATATGTCAAATGATAAGAGCTTTAAGATGATTTTAAATTTGAAAATGAATAAGGGGGGAAACATATTCTATACTTTTCCTGCATTATAATTGTTGGAATGAGGTTGTAAAATACTATTTTGGCTCATATTAGATGATACCGTTGAAGTACATTACAATGGTGAGCTCCTTAAAGATAAATTAATCACCATCAAAATGATAGTATTTTGGGTTGTTGATAAATTTTATTTACAGAGTAATCCTTGAAAGATAATCCATATAAGAAATAGAAAACAAAAGATGATGAAAGAGCTCCTCAAGTCATGTTTGAGAACTCTTGATAATTTATCGAAAATTTAGTAAAAAAGGTTCTAAGTGTTTGGAAGTGATATGATGACCTTTTGAATTGCTCAATTTATAGGACTTAAATGCCCCTTTGGATAAAGTGTTTAAAAGTATTGATAAAGTCTCCATTCCAACTTTAAAGGGTTACATCTTATCCAGATAAATCATGCTCATTGGATCACATCTGACCAAATTAACAATTTTGATCGCATCACTTTATTAAAGACGCACTTCAAATCAATGGTCCAAATCACACGTTCTTCATTTAAAGTGGTGATCAAAGTTTAATGACCTAACCTAGGTGACCCCCCTAGCCAAACAACCATTAATTTCAAGAGTGTTCTTTAGATCATCAAAGACTAATAATTAACACTCAAAGTTATTAATTAATCATTGGAAAATGATTCCCATCTAAACCCACACAAAGTGTTATCCACAAGGAAGAAACAAATAAATCCCCAAGCGACCAAAAGTCATGAATGAACACCAACATCAACCATGAACATCTATGCCTAATATAACAAAATAAAATATTGAACAACTGAACAAAAATAAATGAAATGTTTTCCCAAAAATAAGTGTTATGTATCATGTGAGTCATATACAAAAGGAAAAGGGATCACCCTTTGGTCAATCATAAGATTTGAGGCTGAAGTCTCAGTTTATTCGGGGAAATGAGCTACATTACAAAGAAAAGCAGACAGCATGTTGAGGTTCAGCCCACATCTTGGTGTTTCTAGATTTGAGATAAGATATGTTTTTGAATATTTGAGATATCTTTTATCGTATCACACAGATAAGGATGCATGTGTATCTCATGGGGAGATATATCTTATCTATTTAGATGAGATAAGTGTTTAAATCTTAACATGGCAGATACATGGTGATTTGGAGATATAAGATATAATATTTCATATCTTATCTGTATTTGAAAAAGGAAACGGTGAAGCCTATAAAAGGGGAAGCTGTTGGTGGCGAACAGAGAGAGCTGCTCAAGATGTAGTCCACCGAGAGCAAGAAGGGGGCTACCGCGTCGGCGGTAGCATGTGCGGCGTGTCCGTGTTCTACAAGTGTGAAGTAGCAGCAACGTGATTAATGATCGAGTCATGTATCGAGAGTCTTCTTGATTGCGGTGATCAAGCGGCGTGTCCCGATTGAAGATCGGCGTTACATTATGATGGCGAGATCATTCGGGTGTCGCAAGCTGGTGCGAGGGTGACGCATGTTCGGGTGAAGATCTCTGAGGTAGTGACGTTTCGTCGATAGAAGGGTGACGTTTTGTCACAGATTGATCTTCCGATACATGGCGTTAGCGGTATGTTTATCAGAGAGAAGGCAGAGGCGTATCAGGGTGCAGTTTTCACACAGGTTTTCTACGCTCTCTCATTTGTAATTCAAGTTCGGGCATTACTTGGATTCTTGTATTCTCTGATTCATAGTGAATATTTCTGGGAATTGCCCCGTGGTTTTTTAATCCTCTGCATGGGAGGGTTTTTCCACGTTAAAAACCCTGTGTGCTGATTTATTTATTCTGCTCATATCACTTCCATATTTCGTCGAGTTTCTCACGACATTTTTGGCAAGCACTTTTCGGCCCGAAATCGGGATTCTCCCCCAACAAGTGGTATCAGAGGTGATGGTTTGGGCTTGCAATTTGTGGTGAGAATTGTTTGGAAGCTTCGAAGAGGATCGATGGTGCATGCGTGAGACAGAATAAGTTTTGGAAAGCAAGTTGAAGGAGGTGTTCTAGATCTTACACCTAATTCTTTTCTTCAGAATGTGTGACTGGTGAAGAAAGAATTAAAATTTGAAGATCGAGGTGATGCGCTAGGTGCTCGGGATTTTGAGCAGGGGGAGCAAGTTTTTCCTGCAGGTGCTCCATATTTTGTGGCGATCATGATTTTGTGGGAACTAGATATTGTTGATTCTGGTATTGGTGTTGCAGACACAAGTATGACGAAGACTTCGACGTTTGAGTTTCTTTTTCAAGGGGAGCAGTCAGGTTTTTGCCAAAGTTGCAAAAGGGAGTCGTCATTTTTCTACAGAGGACGGTGGTTGGTGCGATACCAACAAGTTTTTTGGTCCAACTGAGTTTGTTGGATGGTATCTCCATTGACGGGATGAAGGGGGAGATTGTTGAGGTTCAGCCCGCATCTTGGTGTTTCCAGATTTGAGATAAGATATGTTTTTGAATATTTGAGATATCTTTTATCATATCACACAGATAAGGCTGCATGTGTATCTCATGGGGAGATATATCTTATCTATTTAGATGAGATAAGTGTTTAAATCTTAACATGGTAGATACATGGTGATTTGGAGATATAAGATATAATATTTCATATCTTATCTGTATTTGAAAAAGGAAACAGTGAAGCCTATAAAAGGGGAAGTTGCTGGTGGCTAACAGAGAGAGCTGCTCAAGATGTAGTCCACCGAGAGCAAGAAGGGGGCTACCGCGTCGGCGGTAGCATGTGTAGCGTCTCGGTGTTCTACAAGTGTGAAGCAGTAGCAACGTGATTAATGATCGAGTCATGTATCGAGAGTCTTCTTGATTGCGGTGATCAAGCGGCGTGTCCCGATTGAAGATCGGCAGTACATTATGATGGCGAGATCATTCGGTTGTTGCAAACTGGTGCGAGGCTGACGCATGTTCGGGTGAAGATCTCTGAGGTAGTGACGTTTCGTCGACAGAAGGGTGCCGTTTTGTCATAGATTGATCTTTTGATACATGGCGTTAGCAGTATGTTTATCAGAGAGAAGCCAGAGGCGTATCAGGGTGCGATTTTCACACAGGTTTTCTACGCTCTCTCATTTGTAATTCAAGTTTGGGCATTACTTGGATTCTTGTATTCTCTGATTCATAGTGGATATTATTGGGAATTGCCCTGTGGTTTTTTAATCCTCCGCATGGGAGAGTTTTTCCACATTAAAAACCCTGTGTGCTGATTTATTTATTCTGCTCATATCGCTTCCATATTTCGTCGAGTTTCTCACGACATTTTTGGCAAGCAATTTTCGGCCCGGAATCGGGATTCTCCCCCAACGCAGTATATATACAATGCAGGGATGTACTCGGCGAGACTCAAACTCGAGACCTAGCCGAGACCCACAATGTTACCTATCACTGAGTTACACCCTAAGGGCACCCTCGGGTCAATCATACATAAAACAAATAAAAATAAAAAGGATAAGACACCCAAGTTGTAACATCAACATTTTTTCCGATGTATGAGATGTTTCAAGTTTGTGAATTCTCCTCTCTTGTAATTCTTCCCTGTTAGGGGTTGTTTTAAAGTCAGAGTTGTGAGGCAAAGGGTTCGGATTTCGAAGGTGGACGAAGTTGAGGAAGAGCTTGGCAAATGGTGGTTGGAAAGCAGCCACCGACTAGTTGGTGGAACCCATCGGCCAGTCGGTGGGCTCCTAATAGGCCTGCATGGATCTGCAAACCCCACTGAATCGCTGGTAAGGCCCACCAGTTAGCCGTTGTACCCAATCTGAGGGTGCAATTAATGCACAATGCGGGCTTTTAATGATACACATTATTGACTTTCTTGAACACCAAAATCTGAACCCATTGGCCCTATCTCGAATTGAAGTCCTCCTCTCATGAATCTCGACTCCCCCATTCTTCTCTCGTTGCCTCTCCAAGCTTTGACTGGTCCGATGACGATAAACTGTGAGTTTTTCTCTAGATCTATGCCGATTTTATCTGATTCTTTGTGAGGTGTACATGGATCTATGTCGGATCTATGTCTTCCATGAAGATCCAATGGCGCTTTCTTCCTTTATTCATAGATTAGTGACGAATCTAGCATTTTGACAATGTTTCTTGATCAGATTGAGATCTACCATAAACAACGAACATTCTATGAGTAAATGTTATTGAATCATCTTCCTAGACACCTTTAATACCATAAAAAAGGGTAAGGGAAGCGCCTTGTTTTATCAGTGCTAAGAATAAAGCGCTGATAAAGTGGGAGCCTTTATCAACGCTAGATAAAAGCATTAATGCATGTATCATTTATCAGTGCTTTTCTTAGTGGTGATAAAAGTTTTTAATAATTTGTATTAAAAAATAATGTTTATTTGGATACATTAACTAAAAACACATGTTTATAATTAATATATATTTTTTAATAATTCAAAAATATATATATAATGTTTAAAAAAAGAATTTATAAGATTATAATTATATATATATATAAATAATTACAAGATTATAATAAATTTCATTAAATAATAAATATATTTATTAGATTTATTAGATTTATTAGATTTATTAGATTTATTAGATTAGTTAATTATATTTTTTAGATTTATTGGATTTATTAGATTATTAGATTATTAGATTTATTAGATTATTTTATTTATTATATTTTGTTGTATTTAATATATATTTTTTATAATTAATATATATAAATACCTTTTTAAATATATATATTTAAATTAATTATTAAATATATACGTTTCAATGAATTTGGTCAATAAATATATTGATCGTGCATGCATATGTTATGTATCATAATGTTCATTTATTTATTACACACTTTCTTATTATTCATGTTGTCCATTGATTCCTCATTTTTTATTATGTATATTTACTAGGTATATGATTAATTCATGTTACCCATATATATTATTATGTTCTCAAAAATACTTATAAAATTATATTAAATATATTTAAATAATAAATATACTTATTATATTTATAATTATTAAATTTTAATTATATATAAATACTTTTTAAATATAGTTTTTTGTAATTATAATTACAACTATATATATATATATATTTAAATAATTATAAAATTACAATAAATACATATATTATAATTATATATATATATAATTATATACAAATATTTATAAATATATTTATTTATAGTTATAATTATAACTATAAATAACTATATATATGTAAATAATTATAAAATTATAATAAATATATTTATTATACTACTTATAAAGTTATAATATAATTAAATAAATATATTTATAAATATATACAAATATTTATAAATATATACAAATATTTATAATTATAATTCCTAAATGAATATAGATATATTCAAACAATTAAAAAATTATAATAAATATATTGATTATATATATTTATATACAAATATTTATAAATAAATATAAATAGTTATAAATATAGTTCTAAATAAATGTAGATATATTTAAATATTTAAATAATTATAATAAATATATTTATATATATTTATAAAATTATAAATATATTTTTTTATAATTTTATAATTATTTAAATATATTTATATATATATAATTTCAACTATAAATAAATATTTATTTATTATAATTTTTAGTTACAAATAAATATATATTTATTTATTAGTTATAAATATAAATAAATATATATTTATTTAAATAATTTTTAATTTATAAAAAATATATTTATTATTTTCATATATAATGTTATATATAATTAAATAAATATATAGAAATATTGATAAATAAATACAAATATTTATATTTATAGTTATAAATAAATGCAGATATATTTAAATAATTATAAAATTATAATAAATATATTAAATAAATATATTAATAAAATTATAAAAATTAGAAATATTAATTTGTTATAATTTTATAATTATTTAAATATATATATATATATATATATTCATTTATAATTATAATTATTAATAAATAAATATTCATATAATAAATATATATATATATATATATATATTCATATAATAAATAAATTTATATACATATAAATAATTATAAGATTATAAGAAATACAGTTGTATATATCTATAATCTTATAAATATATATAATTAATATATTTATTATATATATTCTAAGATTATAAATATAAGAAGTATGTTTCTTATAATTTTATAATTGTTTAAATTATAATTTTATAAATATAAATAAATATATATATATATATATATATAGTTATAATTATAAATATATATATATCATATATATAATTTTATAAATATATATATATATATATATATATTAATATAAATAAATCATTAACATGATATCTTTATCAATGCTTTTTTAGCGCTGATAAAGATGGACTTTTATCAGCGCTTTTTATTTTAGCACTGATAAAACGCACATTTATCAGCGCTTTTTAGCTAGCGCTGGTAAAAGGTTCACCGGGTTTTATAAAAAAACTCTAGCAGTCTCCTTCATTCTCACACCCCTCAAGCTATCGTGGAAGCTGACCCCTGTGCCGCGACTCCTCCTCCTCTCCCGCCGCCTCTCCTCGATCGTGAACCACACCTCCACCGTGCGTCGTCACCTCCGTCGTGCACCACACCGCTATGCGCCTCTAACAGTCTCCTCTACCCTAACAGTCTCCTCCATCGTGCGTCTCCTCTACCCTAACGGTCTCCTCTGTCATGCCTGAACCAGCCGTCATTCACCTCTCCTCCGCCGCGCGCCACACCTCTGTCGTGCGCTAGACCTCCGCCGTGTGCCTCTCCCCCGCTGCACACCTCTCCTCTGTCGGTGAGTTTTCTCTTCTTTGTCATCTGTTTCGTCTTGTTCGCATGTAATTATAGTTTGATATTGATGGTATGCTGTGAATTGTACGGGCTAAACGCCCCGTTAAAAATTGTGGCCGTTGGTGGTCCTTGTTTGCGCACTAAATGAATTGCATATTGTTTGGTGTTCATCTTCATATTTTTTGCTTTGATTTTGTGTGACTCAGTTATGTATTTGAAGTGTGATGCCACTAGAGCATAGTGTAGTTGCATTTTAATGATGAGGATTTATGTCGTTAGGGGTTGAGTAGTATGTCACTTGACATATTTATGTGTTCTCTATTATTGTCGACAAGTTTTAGCTTTGATTTTTCTTGAGTGAGGTAGGTGTTTCTCTGGAACTCCCTTGTAATACATGTTATAAATTTCTTGTATGTTTTTAAATGATTTCTTATGATATTATAATCTAATGTTATGACTTTGTTGGGTTTCAATTGGCTTGAAAATGGTTTAAAGAGTTGGCATAGACTTATGTCACATGCCAAGTATTTTCTAAAAGGTCTGAGTGGATTTTTTAAAGGAATTTAAATATTTTGAAAGTTTGGTCATAATTTTTTTTTCTTTAAAGTGAATATGCGATGTTTTAAAATCAAGTTTTTCAAAACGAATGGAATTGACCTTCAACCTATTTAAATGGTTTTTGGATGAAATTTGTAATGTTGTACTCAAATGGGATGAAAATGGATTGGCTTCTCGAGCACATTTGTAAAATCCTAGTTGGTAATTTAAAGAAAGTTATTCTATAAATATGAGAGACCCTCAATTGAGCTCCATTCATTTATTGTTCTTGTTGTGGCTCATGACCCCATGGGGGATTCTTTATATTCTTATGCTTATTCTGAAGCTTATAAAAGGATGTGAAAGGGGCTGTTTCTTGTGAGGGTGTAGGAGGTGGGGTGAGGTTAAATTTCAAATTATTGAAATTATATTTATGTGATGATCTATTATTTTTCATTGGTTGCTCACTTCCACTATTGAAATGTCATGGGTGTCCTAGGAGACTGGTAGGGATCCAGATAAGTGAAATCCCTAGTGTGGAGTGCACTGCCTAGTGTAAGGACCCAGTTAGATTGAGTGAATTTATGAGATGTTTTAGTGTCCCTAGAATGTACTAGAAGGGACTGGGGTTTCTTTTGATCCCCTAATCATGATAGAGCCTAGTGAGTTTTATAGGACTACTTGGATATGAAAAGTTAAGTAGTATCAACCTAGGCTCCTCATCTCTAGTTCAGGATCCAAATACATGAGTCTTAAGAAGTTTCACATGATGGTTACATCATTCTTAGGACACTTTAGAGGATTTATTTTCTTGGATGGATTGTATTCCCCTAGTTTTTTTATTATATGAAACCATCGTTTGGTTGTTTTTGGACTATGTATCCTTGTTTCCTTAGTGCCTATGTATGATCATTGTTTCACTTAGATTGTGTATTTTCTTACTCTCAAATAGTTTGATTTAAATGGTTAACAAGTTTTATTTAAGAAGGAAAAAAATTGGTTATTTATTAAATGAGTTTTAAGAAAATGGATTTTTATTTTGGTTATTTATGAAAAAGAGTTTTTCAGAAAATGTTCTAAAAGAGGGATAAACTGTGATTTGACACATCTTATATGGTTTTAAAGGCCCTCTTTCCATTTTTCAATATTTTTATTTCAAATTTTTATTCATCCTTGTTTTTATATTATAAAAATGGTGGTTGTTTGAAAATATGTAATTTTATTGTTTTTACACTTGTTTTATAATTCATGTGAGAATATATTTTATACCTTATGTTCAAACTAGCACTTTATGAACTATATTATGAAGGGATTCAAAGAGAATTCTTTATGAAATCATACAAATATTTTTTAGCTCACACCCTACATATGAACTCGTGGACGGGAGTGTATGACGCTCTTATACCTCCTTTTTCAGTATCCTATTTTGTTTTGTTCTTGATGCTTAGATTGGTCCATGGTTAGATGATGGGATGTGGCGAGTTACCGGGGGTCACTAGTGTTACTGTTTGAGTTATTTGGGTTTTTATTCCCTTTTAACTTTCCTTTTAGGATATTTTAGTAAGAATGATTTATGATTTTTTTTAGGAATATGGTGATTGGTCTGGAGTGGGTTCTTAATCACAACCCTTTCTAACAATGCTTAAGTTTCCATAGGTTAGTTATACTCCCTACATTGATGGTCTGGATAAGTCATGGTAGTAGATAAGACTCTATGTGAGATGGTGGAGGATTCTAAGATTAGATTTGAATTATATGAGATAGGTATGAACTAGTAACTTCAAATTTCCATCTATGACAATACCATTGAAATAGAAATGGCATTATACGAGACCTGACCTAAGTTGTGTAGCTCAATATGAGTATTTAGATGTTCACGAGTGATCCTTCTAAGATCTTAATGGGAGATTTATGAAAACACCAATCTTAACCATAAATGAGTTGGGTAATGAGTATGGATTATATTGTGATGTATTAGGAGTTGGGATTTGAACAGTTTTAGTCCATGATGGCCATGTGGTTGCTTATGGGTCCAGACAGTTGAGAACACACAAGAGAAAGTTCCCAAATCCTTTCATAGATTTGTAAATAGTGTTACTTTCCATGAGGTGTTATTAGAATACACTAAAAAAACATTTAACATACATTTTTTGGTTTTAAATAACTTTAAAATGGTTTAAACACTTTGCATGGAATTAGGTTGCATGCAAAGTGTTTCTCAACTCACCTAATTGGATTTCATAAAGGGTTGTGAATGTTTTGAAAGAGTATGTAATGTTGGTTTCATTTTAACAAGGGGTGTGTGAAGTTTTAAATGAAATTTTGTAAAATATAAAGGGTTGTTTCTCATTCTAAACGATTAAATTATTGGGTCCTAAAGTTGCATTGAATGCTTTATAAAAAAGGAATTAGGGTTTTGAGAAAGAGTGTTTGAAACTAATTGGTTTGTTTTAAAAATGGTGTGTTATTTTAAAGATAAATTTGTGTAAATGGTTGTTTTTTAATGGTATTTCAACTATGATTTTATAAATAGTTTTCAAAGGAGACTTAAAATCTATAACTATTTTTAGCCTCGGTTAATTTTTATATCAACATTTTGTCTATTTATTTTGTTAAAAATTAATATCACCAAATCAAATAGGATGGATATTATAGAAACCCTAGACTTTTACACATAACATTACATGATTTTAAGAATAATTAAACATCAGAGTACAAGCCATAGATCATGAAGTCTAGTGTCTTTGAAGACTAGGTACATAAAACTTAAAACATGGGACTAAAAAAACTTCTTTATTTAATCTTCATAAAGAGTTCTTAACTTACTTTAAGCCCTTACATCTGCATAGGGTACCCTGGGGAAAATATGAACAAAGGGATGAGTTAAATAGCCCAGTAAGGGAATAACCATAAGAACAAAACATTAGAACATGAGATAGAAGGCATGATATGATGATATAAAAAGGCATGTAACATATGGAATCATAACATATAAACTTGGAGTCATAATAATGTGGAAGAAACATAAAACGTGACTTTAGAATGAGTCAAGACTAACCACCAAGACCGTTTCACATGGTAGTATAAGCCAAGGCTAACTGAAAAGACCGTCCCACATGGTAGCACAAGCCAAGGCTGTTGCACATAACCTCTCATGAGACACAACTTTACCCAATGCATTGGAGCGCTATCCGGGTGCACCCATCTTAAATTTTCATGAATATGTTTTCCACATTAAGAATCATACATAATCAAATATACATAAACATAAGGGTACCAATGAAAAGAAATGAGTATCATAATCATGTCATAAAGCATAATGAATGGGTGTATCATAAAAGTGTCCATTAAATAAAGGATTTAAAACATACATGTACATTAATAAGGAAAAATAAGAATATATCATGGTAAGTGATGTCAACTAGAATTGACAACATGAAAGAAGAGTATTTAAGAAATTTTAGCATTAATTTTTTTTTTGGTTGTAAGGAAAATACTATAGAGCCTTTAAAATAGAAAATGGAAAAATATTTTATATAAAACTAGAAGTGAATCAAGAAGGTTTTTATAATAAAAAGAATGATTTTATAGAGACAATAGTGGATTAAAATAGAATATATAGTGCACTTGAAATTGGGTAAGAATTCAGGAAGTTCCCTTAAAACAAGTTTGCTTATCGGGAAGTATTGAGGAGAGAATCACTTAAAAACATGTATATCCCCAAAATAGAATGATGAAGGGTATTGATAAATTAATTTGGTACATGTACACAACATTTAGAAGATTAAAATAAAAAGATAAGATGACTTCATTTTGGTAATAAGAAAGATGAAGCAACCTGAAGTAATAAAGGAGGTTCAGGTAGAATCACTTACGAATTATCGGCATGGTATCGGGTGTACTTAAGAGGACTTAATGAAAGAGAAATTTTTTTCTCATCACTTATAAATTATGAGGGAAGTATGGGAGAGGTTCTAAATCTTACCCCATCATTAGGGATTACACATAAAAGGGCATAACATAGAGATTTTTTTTGAATAAAAGTGAAATAGAGAGGATCTCTTACCTTAAGTCCAATGGTGTTCTCCACTTGATATTTCTTTTTGATTAGTTATGAGGTTCAATTTCATTGTTTGGGTTTGTTTTTTTCCTTAGTTTTAATGATTTATTCACTTATATTCATGAATAGATAAACATGTATGGTGAGAGTGGTTGTCCAGAATTGAAGTTATATGAAATTAGTGAACATACATAAGATTACATGGTTGTAAATTTAATTTTCTTACTTGGAGTAAATGTGAATCATTACATAAAACATTAATGATAAACTCTTGGATTAATGTGGCGATTTTTCTCACAATTAACTTATTTTGTATTATTATTTTACATCATGAATTTATAAGGATTCCAGAACATTAAATAAGATAAAATGCATATTTAATAGTCTGGTTCAATCATAAAAATGGTTTCATGACCAGAATTCAAGATGGTAATGGAAATTTAAAAACCTTCATCCTTGAATGTGATAAATTAACACATCTCAGACAGTGTTTTCGTTTCTTTCATATAAAAGAAGGGGAAAAGAGAGATGATAATGAATTATCCCATTAACATAAAAAAAATTATAGTACATGTATGTTACTAGAGTTATCATACCATTTGGGTGAAGGGAGGTGAGGAAAGAAAAAAGAAAAGAAAAGAACTTGAAAAAAAATAAAAGAATCGGAAAGAGGAATGTGCCTCTTGAGTTCATCTCCTTTGAAAACCTTTTAAGGGGAGAGGATTTGGACTTTTTAGGAGACCAAGGGTTGCTGGACGTGGTGGAGGAGATTAGGGAGATATTTGGGTAGAATTTAGGGAAGACACAAGGCTTGAGAGGAGTGAAGAGAAGATGGGAGTGTGAGTGGTTTTTATAGTGGAGGAGAAGAGGGGTTTCTTAATATTTTAATCATTAATTTATTATTTTTTCCATAATAAAAGAAATAGTAATGATTATTGTGATAAAAAATAGTAATATGTGCATGTGAGTTCTAACCAATGGCCATTTACATCATCCATTACTCAAACATGATATAGAAATTCAGGTTTTAGCATATATTGTGAATTATCGTAATTTACTATTCATAAAAATTCAAGTATTTTAGAAAAATACCAAAAATTCACCATAACCATTTTTCGATGTGTAGAATCCAAAAATTAACTCCATTTTTCAAAAATAATTTTTTAAATATAATTAATTTATTTTTTAATTAAAATCATAATCTACTTGAAAAATACAGATTTTAAAACTATAACTGATTTTATAATGCTTTCAAAAATTACATAAGGTCTTATAAAATTATCTTAAAACTAGAAGACATAAAATTGTTAATTTATGAACACCTTTTAAGAAAAAAGATTTTCTTTTAAATTAATTAATTAATTATAATTAATTATTTATGACTTACAAAAATACCAATACTTTTACTATAGTCATATTATCACTTATAAGATGCCTAAATTTTATTTATATATTCATGGATGAGGATAATATTCTTTTGGAAAATTTACTATTCATAAGGTTCATATTACTATTAATAAGTGTAGGTTACTATTCATAAGGATATGTTACTATTCACCAAAAAATTAAGTTTTCCTTATCGGAAACATCTTGCTGATCGCAACCATGTATGTCGGATTTTTGAAGTTCAAATCACAGAAGTGAAAAATTATGTTTAAAGGTCACATAGTACTTATTAGTTCATTATGTTGTGATTTCATGTGATTATATGACATAATTATAAGAAAGGAATTTCCATTGATAAAACATTGGGACGTTACATTATTCCCCCTTATGAAATTTCACCCTCAAAATTTCGTTTTACATTTTAAGCCATAAACAGGTGTGGGTAATTTTCCTTCATTGCTTCCTTTAATTACCATGTTGCCTCTGTTGTACCCCTCTCTCTCTTGGATTTTAATGATCACAATCACTCTCATCGTGTTCTAACTTGTTTTCAAGTTTGTTTGATGGTAGGAAAAAGGTTGCCAAAGAGTTGGCCCAAGAAGACTGGAAAAGGACTCTCTGAGTCCACCGGCCAACCGGTTGGTTACCACCGGCCAGCCGGTGGTCTCTGGCAGGAGAAATGCTCTCTGCCAGGTTCCACCGGTCAGCCGGTGCCTGACCACCGGCCAGCCGGTGGAACTAGATAGTAGGCTTTGCCCACTGCCAGGTGCCACCGGCCAGCCGGTGGCCCAGCACCGGCCAGCCGGTAGAGCCCAGACAGAAAGCTCTGCCTTCTGTCTGGTGCACCGGCCAGCCGGTGGCCAAGCACCGGTCAGCCGGTAAGCAAAGTCAAACTAGCCGTTGGGCCTTGACCAGACTTGTCCACTTGACCCCCAACGGCTCCGAAATCCCTCCAACGACCATATTGAAGTATTTGGGGATATTTCTCCTATAAATAGACAAGGATGGATGCCGGGAACCATACCGAAACATTGGAATGATATTTTGATCCCTTGAAGCTCTAAACGACAAATCTCTAAGGCTACTTGTGATCCACCTCCATCCTTGAAGCTTGGGCTGCCTCTACATCAACTACTCTCACACTCTTGGCGCTCAAGGCTTCCTCAAGTTTGTTGTAATTTATTTATTTCAATTTTTTAGTTATTCATTGGGTTTGTATTAAAACAAACCATCCCTTTTCTTCCTCACTTTCATTTTGGGTTTCTTGCTACAACCATCATAAAAAAGCAAGCTGTACGAAGGTGATCTAGCCTACCTTAAAACGGCTAGTGGGTTTCTTGCTACAACCATTAAAAAGAAAGCTGAAGTAAATCTCTCAACGGTTGAGTTGGGAGCGGAGACGTAGGCTTTGGTTTAAGCCGAACTCCGTTATCAAATTGTGTCTTGCCTCTTTTTATTTCCGCTGCATTTATAAATTGTTTTTAAATTGTTAATTAGTTTTTAAAAGGCAATTCACCCCCCCTCTTGCCATCACTCTCCGACCAACAATTGGTATCAGAGGGAGAGTTTGTGTAATACCTTAACCGGTTACAAACTCAAAATCCATAGTGATGGCTTCTTCCTCACAAGCACCCGAAGGGTATTCCATGACTCGGGCTCCATTCTTTGATGGAACCGACTATAATTATTGGAAAACTTGCATGATTACATTTCTTTTAAGTATTGGATATCCTATATATAGAATTGTTTTGCAAGGCTATACTCTCTCTAGCAAAGATGAGTCTAAATGGACCCCTGAAGACATTGCTAATTTTGAGCTAGATGGAAAAGCCATGAATGCTCTTCATTGTGGGTTAGACCGTAATGAATTTAATAGTATTTATACTTGCACCACTTCTCATGAAATTTGGAAGCTTTTGGAAGTGACCCATGAGGGCACTAACAAAGTCAAAGACACTAGATTAGATATGTATCGTCAAGACTTTGAAAGTTTCACCATGCACCCACACGAATCTATTACGGAAATGTTTACTCGCTTCACTGATGTGTGTAATGGGAGAAAGTCTCTTGGAGATGATGTTTCTGCAGAGACGATGGTCAAGAAGATTCTTTGGGTTCTACCAAGCTCATGGGCTCCAAAGGTGACGTCAATCCAAGAAGCGAAAGATGTCAAGAAAATGCCGGTTGAAGAACTCATTGGATCACTTATGACCTATGAGATTACCATGAAGAGGCAAGCCGATAAAGAAGGTAACATCTTCAAGGAGAAAAAGAACATAGCATTCAAAGCAAAGCAAGAAAGCTCCTCCGATGATAGCGGATCCGAGATTGCTCAACTTGCAAGAAAAATGAGCAAGTTCATGAAGAAAAAGAAGAATTTTCAAAGGGCACGAAAGGAAGAGCCAAAAGCAGAAAAAGAAGTTACATGCTTTGAATGTGGAAAGAAAGGCCACATCAAACCAGAGTGCTCTCTTTTCAAGAAAAGGTTAAAGGAAAATAAAAACAAGAAGGCTTTCATAGCGTCAACATGGAGTGCAAGCGATGACTCCATGTCTTCAAGCGACTCAAGCGATGAAGGTGGAAAATGCCTAATGGCACTTGATGAGGTATCTTCTTCCGACTCCTCTTCCTCATCTTCTTCTTTTAATAATGAAATGTCTTATGAAGATCTCCAAAATGCAAGAGATCAATTAGAGGAAGGTTTTCACGAACTTACCTCTAAATTTTTGGCCTTAGAAAAGAAACACAAAATTCTAATTTCTGAAAAAGATCAACTTCTCAAAAAGAATGAGGAACTTGCCCTTAAGGTCCAAGATATTCCAAATGTTGATTCTTTGAATTCAACTATTAAATATTTAAGGGAATCTCTTGCCAAGTTCACCCAAGGTGAACAAAATTTGACCAAATTGCTAGGTTCTCAACGTTCGGCTAGAACCACACATGGACTTGGCTTTAACAAGCAAGCCACCTCTTCTAGAGCACCCACTACTTTTGTAAGGGGGATCTCTCAAAATAAATTCTGTAATTATTGTAGAAAAACTGGACATATGATTTATGAATGCGATTGTAAAAATGCTAGATATGGCCGCCCCAAAATCATTACCTACTCGGATGAATATCTTAGGATGTATCCCTCTAGACAAGTATGGGTCCAAAAGTCACTTTTAGCTAATCTTTCCGGACCCAAACTTATATGGGTACCAAAATCTATTCTTTCTTGATTTTGTAGGATAAACACCAAAGAAGTAGGACTTCGAAAGGCTCGTGGTACCTCGACAGCGGATGCTCGAGGCACATGTGTGGCGATCCCTCCGAGTTCAACTCCCTTGAAGAATTCGATGGAGGATACGTCACCTTCGGTGACAATTCAAAAAGCAAGATCGTCGGAATAGGTACCATTGGTCTTGGTAGCACCTCCTTAATTAAAGATGTTTTATTTGTTAAAGGTTTAAAGCATAATTTAATTAGCATTAGTCAACTTTGTGATAGTGGTTTTTCGGTGAATTTTCAAAATGATTTATGCAATGTGTTTGATTTTCAAAACAAATTGATATTTTCTGCTTCCCGTTTTCAAAATGTTTACATTATTGATTTAAAGTCTTTAGCTAGCCAAAATGTTAAATGTTTAAGTGCTCTTGACAATGAGTCTTGGCTTTGGCATAGAAGGTTGGGGCATTGTAGCTCTCATTCACTTCTAAAGCTTAATAAGAACAAGCTCATCAGTGACCTTCCTAAACTTAAGTTTAAGAAAGATTTGATTTGTGAGCCATGCCAACTTGGCAAGCAACACAAATCTTCTTTCAAATCTAAGAAGGAAGTGTCCACTTCAAAATATCTTGAGATCCTTCATCTTGATCTTTTTGGTCCTACCCCTGTAGCAAGTCTAGGTGGAAAATCCTATACCTTTGTCCTAGTAGATGACTTTTCTCGTTTCACTTGGGTTTTCTTTTTAGCTCATAAAAATGATGCTTGTAGAACCTTTTTGAAATTCTCTAGGAAAGTAGAAAACGAAAAAGGATATAAAATTATATCGCTCCGTAGTGACCATGGAGGTGAATTCGAGAACAAAGAATTCGATGAATTGTGTTCCTCTCAAGGATACAATCACACCTTCTCTGCCCCTAGGACTCCACAGCAAAATGGAGTGGTTGAAAGGAGAAACCGAACTCTCCAAGAAATTGCCCAAACCCTCCTTAGTGAATTCAACCTCCCTCAATATTTATGGACCGAGGCGGTAAACACTGCTTGTTATACTATCAATAGAGTCCTTGTAAGACCCCTTCTTAAGAAAACCCCCTATGAACTTTGGAAAGGCAAATTGCCCAAAGTTGGTTATTTTAAAGTGTTTGGTTGTAAATGCTTTATCCTTAACACAAAAGATAACCTAGGGAAATTTGATTCCAAATCCGATGAAGGTATTTTTCTTGGGTACTCCAACTCAAGAAAAGCCTATCGTGTCTTCAACAAACGTTCAAAAACCATCGAAGAATCATCTTATGTCAAATTTGATGAAACTCTTCCAAAACCTCACCCGGTCATTGAAGATGTTGAAGATAAGCTTGATAATCTTCATTTGAATGATTCCTCTTCTCCTCCCAAGGAGGATGACCATCAAGAACCCTCTTCACCTTCTTCGCCTTCCACCTTGCCTAAGGTTTGGAAACCTTCTAGAGACCATCCTTTAGAAAATGTTATAGGTGATCTTCAAGCCGGTACTCGAACTAGAAGATCAATCCTCAACGAGGTTGAACATCAAGACTTTCTTTCTCAACTAGAGCCTCAAACCATTAATGATGCCATTAATGATGAGAATTGGGTTCTTGCAATGCAAGAGGAACTAAATCAATTCTCTAGAAATGATGTTTGGACTCTTGTTGAAAGACCCAATGATCATCCAATTATTGGCACTAAATGGGTTTTTAGGAAAAAACTTGATGATCAAGGAAATATAACCCGGAACAAGGCTCGCCTAGTAGCTAAGGGCTATAATAAAGAATAAGGAATTGATTATGGTGAAACATTGGCGCCCGTTGCTAGATTGGAATCCATTAGGATCTTGTTGGCATTCGCCGCTCACTTAAATTTCAAACTTTTTCAAATGGATGTTAAAAGTGCTTTTTTAAATGGTTTTATTTCAGAAAAAATCTTTGTTGAACAACCCCCCGGTTTTGAAGATCCAAAATTTCCAAATCATGTTTTTAAGTTAACCAAGGCTCTATATGGCTTAAAACAAGCCCCTCGGGCTTGGTATGAGCGGTTAAAAAAATTTCTTTTAGAAAATGATTTTAAAATGGGTCAAGCTGATTGTACCTTATTTTTAAAACACACTTCCAAAGATCTTTTAATTGTCCAAATTTACGTTGATGACGTTATATTTGGTTCAACCAAAGAATCACTTTGTACTGATTTTTCAGATTTAATGAGAAAAGAATTTGAAATGAGCTTTATGGGGGAATTAAAATTTTTTCTTGGTTTTCAAATCCTTCAAAATTCAAATGGTATTTTTCTAAACCAAGGCAAATACACAAACGAACTTTTAAGTCGTTTTGGTATGGATCAAGTAAAGGAAATTAGTACCCCCATGAGTACTTCTTGTAAACTTACGTTAGATGAAGCCGGGAAACCGGTGGATAACAAGCTTTATAGGAGTATGATCGGGAGTCTACTTTACCTAACTGCGACCCGTCCTGACATCATGTTCAGTGTTTGCCTTTGTGCTCGTTTTCAAGCCAATCCCAAAGAATCTCATTTTAAATCGGTCAAAAGAATTTTTAAGTATTTAAAAGGATCCAAAAACATTGGTTTGTTTTATCCCTCTAATACTTCTTTCGAACTTTCTTCATATTCGGATGCTGATTTTGGCGGATGTCAATTAGATCGTAAGAGTACTAGTGGAACCTGTCATCTGCTAGGCAAGTCCCTTGTTTCATGGAGTAGCAAAAAGCAAAACTGTGTTGCTCTTTCTACTGCCGAGGCCGAGTACGTAGCAGCTGGTAATTGTTGTGCCCAAATTATTTGGATGCAGCACACTCTCTTGGATTATGGCCTTTCCTACGATAATGTCCCTATACGGTGTGACAAGTGCCATTAGTATTTCTAAGAATCCAATACAAAATTCTAGGACTAATCATATAGATTTAAGGCATCATTTCCTTCGTGACCATTTTCAAAAAGGGGATATCACTTTGGACTTCATTTCTACTGATTTCCAATTAGCTGATATCTTTACCAAACCGCTCCCGGTTGAACGTTTTGATTTTATTAAGGGGGAGTTAGGAATGATTCGTCAATGAGCACTCTTAAATATTTGACTCTTTTTGGATTGCTTATATTTCTTTTTAAGTTATTTAAACTCCTTTTTTATTTTTTTATTTTATTTTATTTTAATTTTTTTTATGAATTTTCATACCACAGGTCAACCGGTGGTACATCACCGGTTAACCGGTGGTGTCGGGTTTTCCTTTTTTGGGCCGGCCGGGGAAAGGGTTAAAAATTAAATTAAACCCTTCCCCTCTCATTTCTTTCTCTCCCTCTCGTGCGGCACCTCCAAACCAGCGCCTCCCTCTTTCCCTAATCTCTCTTCTTCCTCCTTGCTCTCTCAAACTCCTTCTTCTCTTAATCTCTTTCTTCTTTTTCTTCCTTTTGCCATCATGGGTCCTCGATCTTCACGCAAGGGAAAGGGCATCGCTCAAGAGGCACCTCCTCCTCCTTCAATCCCTCAACTTCTGGACATTTGGCATGACAAAGTCATTCTGCCGGGTAGGGTAATTGATTATTCTTGGCTTTCTTCTGCTCGACTCGAGCTTTTCTCAATCATTGAATATCAACACTGACATTCTTTTTTTGAACCTCCTGAGAAGGATGTTATTTATCCCCTTCTTGTCAAAGAATTTTATGCTCACCTGACGTGGTCGGTTTCTGACGACGTCGATACCATATCTACCACCGCTCTTGGGAAACCCATCACTATCACTTCTTTGGAGATTGCCAGGATGCTAGGGGTTCCTCATGTTGGACCTCATGCATTTGCTCAGGGGGAGTTTCCTCAGGACCCTGAATTTGATCTTGCTGTCGCTCTTGAGCATCTCACAGGGCAGCCCACCGATCCCATTGTCAAGCTCTCCCAGCTCTCCCCCAACCATCGCATCATTGAGCGCCTAATTCAGACCACCCTTGCACCCCGTATCGGTGATCACGATACGGTGAAATTTGTTGACATTTATCTTCTTTCTTATATCACCAGAGGCGTTCATTTCAATTTGGTCCGGTTCCTGTTCCGGGCCATGTCCTATGTGGCTGAGCACCCGCGCCGGTCCAAAACTCTACCACACGGGCACTTGTTGACCAAAATCTTTACCTTTCTTGATATCCCTCTCCGTGCTACCTCCTTCGAGCAGCCAAAGAAGGATAGCATCATCAATTTTATGATGGTGCAATGGATGAACATTTGTTGGCATCCTTGGCGTCAGGAGTGGATTACTGACAAGGAGGGCCTTCTCAAGGCTTAATCCCCTCAGAAACATTCACACCCTCCTACCCATGCCATGCCTCCTGCCATTGCTGCTGCCTATCTTCTTTCAGATAGTGAGGACAGTGATAATGATGAAGAGGAAGGGAGTGGTGACGACGAAGGTGAAGCTGCTGCTGCTGCTGATGAGGGAGATGGAGCGGGTGATGATGCACCGGAGCCTGCTGAGGCTGTGCCCCCTCCCGCTGATACTGGTAGCTTGTTGGTGACGGCTGATCAGTTCCTTCGCTTCCAGGATCAGATTGAGACCCGGCTCGACTTACAGTTTTCTTACTTCAGCTCTCAGTTTGATCAGCTCCACTCTCGGATTGATTCTCTAGATCGTCGCTTTGAGGCGGTCCAGGCTCCTCCAGCTCCTCCGACCTTCAGGCGTCGCCGTCACTCTCGGCCCGCTAGGAGTGAATAGATCCGTTCCTGTTTTTTGGCTTGTCTTTGTATTTGTATTTTGAAATTTCTATGTAACGTTTCATCTTTTATGAAATTCAAGTTGTCTTATCTATCAATATTTTTTTTGTCATTGCTTACTTCCTTATTATTGTTTTTCTAATTCTCTTTCATTCTTTTCCTCCTATTTTGATAATCCCAAAGGGGGAGAAAAACTCTATTGCATAGTTACTTATTTCGTTTAATTAAGTGCTCTTTTTAAAAGTTCAATTTTAAGTTATTACGTTCATCAAAATCTGTTTTTAAATGGTTAAGTTATTGATTTCAGTTGTTTCTTTTAAATGACCTATGATTACAATTTCAAAATGAACCATTCTCTTTATTTCAATCCTTTCAAGATTAATATCATTTTTCAATACATGATACATCTATGAATTTCTTGTATGATCTCTAAAAATTTTCATGTCCAAGTTTCTTATTTCTTTTTTACTTGGCATATCCTTTTTAAAAGCTTTCTCATTTGTGATTGTGATCATCAAAATAGGGGGAGATTGTTGTACCCCTCTCTCTCTTGGATTTTAATGATCACAATCACTCTCATCGTGTTCTAACTTGTTTTCAAGTTTGTTTGATGATAGGAAAAAGGTTGCCAAAGAGTTGGCCCAAGAAGACTGGAAAAAGGACTCTCTGAGTCCACCGGCCAACCGGTGGGTTACCACCGGCCAGCCGGTGGTCTCTGGCAGGAGCAATGCTCTCTGCCTGGTTCCACCGGTCGGCCGGTGCCTGACCACCGGCCAGCCGGTGGAACCAGACAGTAGGCTTTGCCCACTGCCAGGTGCCACCGGCCTCCCGGTGTCTGGACCACCGGCCAGCCGGTGGAACCAGACAGAGAGCTTGCTCTCTGTCTCGACCACCGGCCGACCGGTGTCTGGACCACCGGCTGGCCGGTGGAACCAGACAGAGAGCTTGCTCTCTGTCTGACCCACCGGCCAGCCGGTGGCCCAGCACCGGCCCGCCGGTAGAGCCCAGACAGAAAGCTCTGCCTTCTTTCTGGTGCACCGGCCAGCCGGTGGCCAAGCACCGGTCAGCCGGTAAGCAAAGTCAAACTAGCCGTTGGGCCTTGACCAGACTTGTCCACTTGACCCCCAACGGCTCCGAAAGCCCTCCAACGGCCATATTGAAGTATTTGGGGATATTTCTCCTATAAATAGACGAGGATGGATGCCGGGAACCATACCGAAACATTGGAATGATATTTTGATCCCTTGAAGCTCTAAACGACAAATCTCTAAGGCTACTTGTGATCCACCTCCATCCTTGAAGCTTGGGATGCCTCTACATCAACTACTCTCACACTCTTGGCGCTCAAGGCTTCCTCAAGTTTTTTGTAATTTATTTATTTCAATTGTTTAGTTATTCATTGGGTCTGTATTAAAACAAACCATCCCTTTTCTTCCTCACTTTCATTTTGGGTTTCTTGCTACAACCATCATAAAAAAGCAAGCTGTACGAAGGTGATCTAGCCTACCTTAAAACGGCTAGTGGGTTTCTTGCTACAACCATTAAAAATCAAGCTGAAGTAAATCACTCAACGGTTGAGTTGGGAGCGGAGACGTAGGCTTTGGTTTAAGCCGAACTCCGTTATCAAATTGTGTCTTGCCTCTTTTTATTTCCGCTGCATTTATAAATTGTTTTTAAATTGTTAATTAGTTTTTAAAAGGCAATTCACCCCCCCCCCCCCCTCTTGCCATCACTCTCCGACCAACAATTGGTATCAGAGGGAGAGTTTGTGTAATACCTTAACCGGTTACAAACTCAAAATCCATAGTGATGGCTTCTTCCTCACAAGCACCCGAAGGGTATTCCATGACTCGGGCTCCATTCTTTGATGGAACCGACTACAATTATTGGAAAACTCGCATGATTACATTTCTTAGAAGTATTGGCTATCCTATATATAGAATTGTTTTTCAAGGCTATACTCTCTCTAGCAAAGATGAGTCTAAATGGACCCCCGAAGACATTGCTAATTTTGAGCTAGATGGCAAATCCATGAATGCTCTTCATTGTGGGTTAGACCGTAATGAATTTAATCGTATTTCACTTGCACCACTTCTCATGAAATTTGGAAGCTTTTGGAAGTGACCCATGAGGGAACTAACAAAGTCAAAGACACTAGATTAGATATGTATCGTCAAGACTTTGAAAGTTTCACCATGCACCCACACGAATCTATTACGTAAATGTTTACTCGCTTCACTGATGTGTGTAATGGGAGAAAGTCTCTTGGAGATGATGTTTCTGCAGAGACGATGGTCAAGAAGATTCTTTGGGTTCTACCAAGCTCATGGGCTCCAAAGGTGACGACAATCCAAGAAGCGAAAGATGTCAAGAAAATTCCGATTGAAGAACTCATTGGATCACTTATGACCTATGAGATTACCATGAAGAGGCAAGCCGATAAAGTAGGTAACATCTTCAAGGAGAAAAAGAACATAGCATTCAAAGCAAAGCAAGAAAGCTCCTCCGATGATAGCGGATCCGAGATTGCTCAACTTGCAAGAAAAATGAGCAAGTTCATGAAGAAAAAGAAGAATTTTCAAAGGGCAGGAAAGGAAGAGCCAAAAGCAGAAAAAGAAGTTACATGATTTGAATGTGGAAAGAAAGGCCACATCAAACCAGAGTGCTCTCTTTTCAAGAAAAGGTTAAAGGAAAAGAAAAACAAGAAGGCTTTCAAAGCGTCAACATGGAGTGCAAGCGATGACTCCATGTCTTCAAGCGACTCAAGCGATGAAGGTGGAAAATGCCTAATGCCACTTGATGAGGTATCTTCTTCCGACTCCTCTTCCTCATCTTCTTCTTTTAATAATGAAATGTCTTATGAAGATCTCCAAAATGCGAGAGATCAATTATAGGAAGGTTTTCACGAACTTACCTCTAAATTTTTGGCCTTAGAAAAGAAACACAAAATTCTAATTTCTGAAAAAGATCAACTTCTCAAAAAGAATGAGGAACTTGCCCTTAAGGTCCAAGATATTCCAAATGTTGATTCTTTGAATTCAACTATTAAAGATTTAAGGGAATCTCTTGCCAAGTTCACCCAAGGTGAACAAAATTTGACCAAATTGCTAGGTTCTCAACGTTCGGCTAGAACCACACATGGACTTGGCTTTAACAAGCAAGCCACCTCTTCTAGAGCACCCACTACTTTTGTAAGGGGGATCTCTCAAAATAAATTCTGTAATTATTGTAGAAAAACCGGACATATGATTTATGAATGCGATTGTAAAAATTCTAGATATGGACGCCCCAAAATCATTACCTACTCGGATGAATATCTTAGGATGTACCCCTCTAGACAAGTATGGGTCCAAAAGTCACTTTTAGCTAATCTTTCCGGACCCAAACTTATATGGGTACCAAAATCTATTCTTTCTTGATTTTGTAGGATAAACACCAAAGAAGTAGGACTTTGAAAGGCTCGTGGTACCTCGACAGCGGATGCTCGAGGCACATGTGTGGCGATCCCTCCGAGTTCAACTCCCTTGAAGAATTCGATGGAGGATACGTCACCTTCGGTGACAATTCAAAAAGCAAGATCGTCGGAATAGGTACCATTGGTCTTGGTAGCACCTCCTTAATTAAAGATGTTTTATTTGTTAAAGGTTTAAAGCATAATTTAATTAGCATTAGTCAACTTTGTGATAGTGTTTTTTCGGTGAATTTTCAAAATGATTTATGCAATGTGTTTGATTTTCAAAACAAATTGATATTTTCTGCTTCCCGTTTTCAAAATGTTTACATTATTGATTTAAAGTCTTTAGCTAGCCAAAATGTTAAATGTTTAAGTGCTCTTGACAATGAGTCTTGGCTTTGGCATAGAAGTTTGGGGCATTGTATCTCTCATTCACTTCTAAAGCTTAATAAGAACAATCTCATCCGTGACCTTCCTAAACTTAAGTTTAAGAAAGATTTGATTTGTGAGCCATGCCAACTTGGCAAGCAACACAAATCTTCTTTCAAATCTAAGAAGGAAGTGTCCACTTCAAAATCTCTTGAGCTCCTTCATCTTGATCTTTTTGGTCCTACCCCTGTAGAAAGTCTAGGTGGAAAATCCTATACCTTTGTCCTAGTAGATGACTTTTCTCGTTTCACTTGGGTTTTCTTTTTAGCTCATAAAAATGATGCTTGTAGAACCTTTTTGAAATTCTCTAGGAAAGTAGAAAACGAAAAAGTATATAAAATTATATCGCTCCGTAGTGACCATGGAGGTGAATTCGAGAACAAAGAATTCGATGAATTGTGTTCCTCTCAAGGATACAATCACACCTTCTCTGCCCCTAGGACTCCACAACAAAATGGAGTGGTTGAAAGGAGAAACCGAACTCTCCAAGAAATTGCTCGAACCCTCCTTAGTGAATTCAACCTCCCTCAATATTTATGGGCCGAGGTGGTAAACACTGCTTGTTATACTATAAATAGAGTCCTTGTAAGACCCCTTCTTAAGAAAACCCCCTATGAACTTTGGAAAGGCAAATTGCCCAAAGTTGGTTATTTTTAAGTATTTGGTTGTAAATGCTTTATCCTTAACACAAAAGATAACCTAGGGAAATTTGATGCCAAATCCGATGAAGGTATTTTTCTTGGGTACTCCAACTCAAGAAAAGCCTATCGTGTCTTCAACAAACGTTCAAAAACCATCGAAGAATCATCTTATGTCAAATTTGATGAAACTCTTCCAAAACCTCACCCGGTCATTGAAGATGTTGAAGATAATCTTGATAAGCTTCATTTGAATGATTCCTCTTCTCCTCCCAAGGAGGATGACCATCAAGAACCCTCTTCACCTTCTTCGCCTTCCACCTTGCCTAAGGTTTGGAAACCTTCTAGAGACCATCCTTTAGAAAATGTTATAGGTGATCTTCAAGCCGGTACTCGAACTAGAAGATCAATCCTCAACGAGGTTGAACATCAAGCATTTCTTTCTCAACTAGAGCCTCAAACCATTAATGATGCCATTAATGATGAGAATTGGGTTCTTGAAATACAAGAGGAACTAAATCAATTCTCTAGAAATGATGTTTGGACTCTTGTTGAAAGACCCAATGATCATCCAATTATTGGCACTAAATGGGTTTTTAGGAACAAACTTGATGATCAAGGAAATATGTCACAACCCGCCCTCGGGGTCCATGCCGTGACTACCCCAAGCCCTCCTTCCATAGGCCAGGGGCTGGAGACTAGCACCAAGGCGTAAATCCCAATAAAAAGGGAAGGCATTGCCTTTGTAAGGTAAACAAACACCACAGAGTAAGCAAGCGGAAAGTAAACACTAAACAAAAGCAGAGTACAACTGAAAGTGCGGAAAAGTAAATGGGCCAGAATACAAACCCAAAACTGAAAGTAAAGTACAACTCGAAAGGGAAAACAACAACTGAAAAGTAAATGCCGCTACACCGAGCTGTCCACTGGAAATCCCACCTGAAGGGTGGGTACAGATAGCTCCTCTGCTCCACAGGTCCCGCCGTCTGCTCCGTGCACGTCCCGCCCAGTGGTCCACCTCTGGGTACCGTCCCGCTCTGCAAGCCTCAGCTAAGGTCAACGTTGTCCGTCGTCTGCAACCAACACAACGTAGTGCGGGCAAAGCCCGTGCAGGGGTGAGTATAAGCTACTCAGTAGGGACCCCGAGACTCCTGAAGGTCTCTCAAATCCACAAAGGATAAACCACGAAGAAAGGTATAATCATGAAGTAACAACCGACACTGCTTAGGTATATGCCCATACATATACCTAAGTCATCAATTCAAATACGCTCCAACCTCCGAGCCCAAGTACAACTCAGTCCACACAGGAAAGTAAACGTATTCCACACAGGAAAGCAAAACGTAATCCACACAGGATTGCACAACACAATCCACACAGGAAAGCAACAGGATTCAGCTCACACAGGTATACTTCTTCAAAGGACGATAAAGATGATCACTGATCCATCTAAGTCGCCAGACCCACGAAGGATCAAGGTAACTAACCCCCGCAAAGACCCACACAGGATCGGGCCCACACAGGACCTAAAGGCGCTGGTTCACACAGGACCGCTGAGCGCAAGGACCCACACAGGATCGGACCCACACAGGATCAGGCCCACACAGGACCTGTAGCACTGATCCACGTAGGATCGCTGAGTGCTGTAGTCGTCGTCGTCGAATCCACACAGGATCTCTGTACTGTCGTCGTCGCAGTCACAGTAGCAGTAGTAGCAGTAGCAGTCGCAGCCAGCACTAGGGTTCCCGCACACAGCAAGCTCGTTCGGAGAGTCCGCTCCACGAGCCGAGAGGCTGATACATCAACTGTCATGAAGACCAGAGTTGATGTATCCAAAAGTTCCGTATCGTCAACAGGAACTCAACGCAACAGACGGTGCGTCGATCGGACGCCCGGTCTGAGAGTTATTGGCATTTTCGTCCCCGGGGCCCGGTTGGTTTTTAAGGCAAAACCAACCCGACCGTACTCCACCTGCGTCCAAACCTCGGGCGTAGTATGCCAAAAGATCCGTCTCACTAAGAGGAACACAACACGGCTGACGGCACGTCAATCGGACGTCCGTAGCTCTAGATATGAGCGTTTCCGCTCCGAAGGCCCGGTTGGTTTCGTGAACGAACCAACCCGGCCGAACTCAAAGTAATCCGAAACCTTGAGTGCGATATACCGAAACGACCGTCTCGATCCAAGGATCGTGTTTCCGCAGACGGTTCGTCAATCGGAGGTCCGAGGCTCAAGTTATGGCCAAAAGACCGAAACTGGTTCAAAACGGGGGGGTCCGGGTCCGGGCCGACCCGGCCGGCCGGCCGGCCGCGGCGGCCTGGCGCCGCTCGGTGGCTGCACGCGGGGGGCTAAGCCCCCGCTTCCTGGGAAGGGCGGCGGCGGCTACATGCCGCGCCCCCCCTTTTTTTAAAACGCCCCCCCCCCCCCACGTGGGGGGCCTGTTTGTGCGGAACCGGGGGGCCGGCTGCCCCCCCCTCAAGAAAACGCTCCCCCCTCATAAAGAGGGGGGTTTTTATGTGATGGCCGGGGGATTAATTCCCCCGGTTTAATGCCATCCGGCCGGCCAGCTGGCCGTCCGGTTTTCTCCAACGGGACCGGAAATTCCGGTCCCCCCTTCGGCTTCCGACGCCGGCGGCCCGGCCACCGGTGTTCTCTTCCGCCGCGGCCCGGAACCGGCCGCGGTTTTCGTCATCCGGCGCGGTGCGACGGCACCGCGCCCCTCCGCCGCATCTTGATTTCTTCAACGCGGCGCGACGGCGTCGCGTTCTTGATGTTTCTTCCATGGCGCGGCGCGACGGCGTCGCGCAATAAGGATTGGACGAATATCCGCGTGGTGCGTCGGCACCACGCCACTTTGATTCATCCACCCGCAAGCAATTCAACAAGAACGATGGAGGGGGGTTCGGCCGTGTTCGTGCGGTCCGGCCCCCCTCACATTAAATAACAACACAACATAAAATATTCAAAATTCCTCACGTTAGACATGCGAGATCCACGATCAAGAATAAAATAAATTAACAATAATCAACAACCCCTACCTTGGTATAAGGTTCGAAGATTTGTCAACGTCCGCGGAAGACAACGTCGCGGAGGTCGGGCGTCGCGGTCGTCGTTCGTCAAATCCGTTGACGAAGAGATGCGTCCGATGTGATACGTCATTGGCGAAACCTTGTACGCCGACGAAGGTTGTCCGAGGAAGAAGCGGTGTTCCCTCTCGTTGACACGGAAGACGAATAAGAGCGGAGCGGCGTTCTTCGTCGGAGCTTGAGCGTTCTTCGTCGGAGCTTGAGCGTTCTTCGTGTTCTTCATCAGAACTTGAAGAAGAAGAAAAAGGAGCTCTCAAAATGAAATCCACACAAGTTGGCTAACAAAATAAAATAAGGTCCCTCCTTATTTTATTTACCAAGCCTAGGAATTCAAAACATCAAATTCAAAAACATAACACTTAATTAATTAACATGTCATGTGTAATTAATTAGATGTTAAGTTTACAAACATTTAAGAGGGAGAGAGGGGAGTTTAAGGGGGAAGTTGAGAGGTTTAGGTTCGTGTGGGTCCCACCACACTTAATCCTCTCAAGGGAGGTTAGGTGGGTGTGGGTCCCACCCCTAACTCCTTTTGAGAGGAGTTAACCTACAAAAGTGAAATAAAAAGAATCCACATTTTTTTATTCAACTTTTTATAAATCTCCCAAAAACTAACTTTCAACCCGCAACAAACGCAACTTCCGAAAAGGTCTCTTTAAGAGAATATCGGCGCTGCGAGTTCATCGGTGCCCTCGGATTTCAATTCCGAGCACCGGATCAAAAGTTAGGAAATCCCGCTCGTTCGTTTACTGAACGTACCCGAGCTAAACTTCAGAAATTGATTCCGGGCACTCCAGGCCTCGGAATCAGGTGCCGTCAGAAACCGCGCTCTTGTAAAATTCTAAAGAAAATTAAGAAAAAAATTTCCCTTGAATTTTACGGGTCTTTACATTACTCCCACCTCAGGGCTTTACGTCCCCGTAAAGATACATCAAAACTAGGGAAACAAATGAGGGTACTGAGCATGCATCTGAGCCTCCCGCTCCCATGTGCTCTCCTGGAGATTACCGTGCTGCCATCTGATGCGCACAAGAGGTATCGATCGCCCACGCAGGACCCGCTCCTGTCGATCCTCTATCTCCACCGGGACCTCCATAAAAGTCGCCCCATCGTCAACGTCAAGCTCCCCATGGTCAATGATGTGCGTCGGGTCGTGCACGTATCTCCTCAGCTGAGATACGTGGAAGACGTCGTGCACCCGGTGCAACTGAGGTGGTAGAGCCAGGCGATAAGCCACCTCACCAATCCTGCTGAGAATCTGGAAGGGTCCGATGAAGCGCGGAGATAACTTGCCGCCTCGGCCAAATCTCCGAATACCACGTCGAGGTGAGACCCGCAAGAAGACGTGGTCGCCATCCTCGAACTCTAGTGGCCTCCGCCTCCTGTCAGCATATGACTTCTGCCGGCTCTGAGCTGTCCTCATCCGCTCCTGGATGACCTGGACCTTCTCTGTCGTGGCCTGGACCATCTCCGGTCCCACCAGTGCTGACTCTCCGGGGTCTGTCCAGCACAAAGGAGATCTACAAGGTCGGCCGTACAATGCCTCGTACGGTGCCATCCCGATGGTGGAGTGGTAGCTGTTGTTGTACGCAAACTCCACCAAGGGTAGGTGGTCCTCCCAGCTACGACCAAAGTCGAGGACACATGCGCGGAGCATGTCCTCGAGAGTCTGAATGGTCCTCTCCGTCTGACCATCCGTCTGAGGATGAAAGGCTGTGCTCAGACGTAGTTGCGTCCCGAACGCCTCCTGTAACCCCTTCCAAAGCCGGGAAGTAAAGCGGGCATCTCGATCGGAGACGATAGATGATGGCACACCGTGGAGCCGCACAATCTCCTGAACGTAGAGACGTCCCAAGCTCTCTACTGAGCCCTGCTCTCTGATGGGTAAGAAGTGTGCCGACTTGGTGAGTCGGTCAACAATCACCCAGATGGAGTCGTGACCTCTGGAAGTGCGTGGAAGTCCAGTCACGAAGTCCATAGATATGCCGTCCCACTTCCACTCCGGAACCTCCAAGGGCTGTACCAAGCCTGCTGGTACGTGATGCTCTGCCTTCACCTGCTGACAGGTGAGGCATCGAGAAACGAACTCTGCTACAGCCTTCTTCATGCCCGGCCACCAGTGCTGTCGTCTGAGGTCCTGGTACATCTTCGCCACTCCAAGATGTACCGCCAAAGGAGAAGTGTGAAACTCTCTCAGCACTTCCTCTCGCAAAGCTACTGGTACCATGGTACGTCCTCTGAAAAGGATGTCGTGTTCTTCTCCAAGGGAGAAACCATCAGGTGCCTGTCCCGAGGATATTTGTGCACGCCGTGTCTCATAGTCAGTGTCCTCACGCTGTGCCTCCCTGACTCGCTGCAGTAGTGGAGGGGTGACTGTGAGATACTGGAGGAAGGCTGCTCCATCTCTATCCACGAAGGATATCTGCAAAGAGGCTAGCTTCTCCGTCGCCTCTTCAAGTAGCTGAATGCCCGTCCTCCTGCTGAGGGCATCGGCTACTACGTTCCCCTTCCCAGGAGTATAGACTATCTCAAAGTCATAGTCCTGGAGGAACTCGATCCATCACCGCTATCTCAGGTTCAGGTCCTTCTGAGAGAAGATATACCTGAGACTCTGATGATCGGAAAAGACTGTAAAGCGCTCGCCCATCAGGTAGTGTCGCCATGTCTTCAGAGCGAAGACCACTGCTGCTAACTCCAGGTCATGGGTAGCGTAGTTCTGCTCATGCGGCCTCAACTGACATGATCCATAGGCGATCACTGCCCGCTCCTGCATCAGAACACATCCGAGTCCGGTCCCTGATGCATCACAGTAGACTACGTACCCTACTCCCTCCTCAGGCAACCTCAAGATAGGTGCGCAGGTCAATCTCTGTCTCAGCTCCTGGAAGCTCTGCTGACATCTGTCTGTCCATACGAAGGGTTTCCCCTTCTTCGTCAAAGCTGTGAGTGATGCCGAAACTCTAGAGAAGTCTGGCACGAATCTCCGATAGTATCCAGCTAGTCCCAAGAAACTCCGAACCTCAGTCACGCTCCTGGGTGGCTCCCAAGCTAACACAGCCTCAATCTTCGCGGGATCCACTGCAACTCCCGCCTCAGAGATAACGTGTCCCAAGAAGTGGACCTCACGTATCCAGAACTGGCACTTCGAGAGATTACCATAAAGCTGGTGCTCTCGGAGTGTGTCAAGAACAACTCGTAAGTGATAGGCGTGCTCCTCCTCTGTCGTAGAGTAAATCAGAATGTCGTCGATGAAGACCACAACAAACCGATCGAGGTATGGCTGAAAGATCCTGTTCATGAGAGCCATGAACACTGATGGAGCATTGGTTACACCGAAAGGCATAACCAAGAACTCATAGTGGCCATACCGACATCTGAAATCCGTCTTCTGCACATCCTCGTCTCTGACTCTGAGCTGATGATAGTCTGACCTGAGGTCTATCTTCGAGAACCACCGTGCTCCCTTGAGCTGATCAAAGAGGTCATCAATCCTCGATAGCGGATACTTGTTCCTCACTGTCACCTGGTTCAGGCGACGATAGTCAACACAAAGTCGCAAGCTCCCGTCCGCCTTCTTGGCGAACAATATCGGGGAAGCCCAGGGTGAAACACTGGGTCGGATGAACCCCTTGCCCTGCAAGTCCTCCAACTGTACCCGTAGCTCTCGAAGCTCGGCGGGGGCCATCCGATATGCTGGAGTGGATATCGGGGTTGTCCCAGGGTACAAGTCAATATAAAAGTCTACCTCTCTGCGAGGAGGTAGCCCTGGAACGTCATCGGGAAAAACGTCCGCAAACTGATCCACCACTGCAGGAAAACCAGGACTCCGCATGTCAACTGCTCCAAGGATAAGGCTATCCAACTGATGAGTGATGGGTTGTCCTCTCCTCCGCGGAAGTCCATCCTGTGCTGCTAAGGATCCCTTCTCGCCGGTGAAGGTGAACCTGCTCCCGTCGGTGCGTACACATCGCACCTTGCGCCTAAAACAGTCAATCTGTGCATGGACCGTAGATAGCCAATCCATGCCCAAGATGACGTCGTAAGGCCTCAACGCTGCTACAAGAAGATCCCAGCCGAAGCTCTTGCCTCCTAGAGTAAGCTCACACTGCCGGCACCAGTGCGTAATCGTCGAGTCTGCTCCCGTAGGAGTCTCTAGCCGTAAGGATCGATCCAACGGCTCTGTCGGAATCTCCGAGCTCTGAACAAGGGCAGCGGCTATGAAAGAGTGACTCGCTCCTGTGTCTATAAGAACTGCAGCAAGGGTGGAGTAGACACAGATAGTACCTCGAATCATCTCAGGTGCGCCGTGGTCATAGGCCTCTGCTGCCTGGAGCTGTGCCTGTCGCTTCCCGCCAGCTCCCTGTGGTCGGGGTGGACCTCCTGGTGGTGGTGGTGGCAAAGCCTCAAAGCGTCGCCCACCACCGGCTGCTCGTCCAGCTCCTCTGCCTCGTCCGCCTCCTCTCTGCGGACCGCCACGATCGACCCTCTACCTCTGCCTCGGTGGTCCATAAACTGACTGCTGCTCCTCGGCACGGCGGGTCGGGCAGTCGCGAGCCATGTGGCCCTGCCCGCCGCACGAGTAGCACTGTCTGCCTCTCGAAAGACTGGCTCCTCGCTGTGTGCCCCGCACTGCTGAGCCAGTGCCCTGAGATCGTCTGCCCGAAGGTCTGGTCTGTCTGGACCCCTGAGTCATCCATCGACTGCCTGCTGCAGATGACTCTGCCATGTGCCGCACTGCGGTGGGTCGCTGTGCTGGTGTAGACTCAGCAAGGAAGCTCTCGATCAGAAGGGCCCGCTCCAGTACTCCTGTCTGAGTCGGTATGCTGAGGGAGATCAGCGATGCCCTGATCTCGTGTCTCAAACCCTTCTCGAAGGTCTGGGCCTGGAAGAATGGGTCCCGTACCATGTCGGTCGAGTAGCGCGAGAGATCAGTAAATCTCGCCGAGTACTGTGCGACCGTCATGCTGCCCTGCCGCAGCTGTAGAAGCTCCTGGATCCGCACCGCACGAAGGGTGGCTGGGACGAACTCCGAGCGGAAGAGGCTCTCAAAGTCCGTCCAAAGAAGAGATGCCTCATCGTGCACCTGGAGCATCAGGCTCCACCATCGTCCTGCTGCTGCGTGAAGTAGGCTCGCAGCGAGGATCACCATGAGGTCTGCTGGTGTCCTCACTAGCCTAAACACTCGTACTACTGCCTCCAGCCAGTCCTCTGCTGCCTGGGGATCCGTCTCCCCGCGGAACCTGGGCGGTCGCTGGCGCTGGAACTCATGCAGTGCACTAAGGCGACGTGCATCGCCAGCGGCTGGTGCTGGAAGCATCGGGGGCTCGGCGGGTAAAGCTACCACCGGTGCCACTACTGGCAAAGGGCCCTGCACCGAGGCCTCGTCGCTCGGTGGGCTGTCGTCTCGCTCGACTCTCGGAACCCTAGCTGGCTGCCGTCGTGGGGCCATCCTGAAAAGGAAACAGGTGCGCCACAGTCAGAACAGTATACCTGGTGAGCTGATATAAGTAATCACAAATAAAACTTTGAAACACACACGCAATCAATGTTTTCATGCATTAAGTCGGAAATCAGAAGTCAGGGTCCTGGTGTACGGATACGTCGGCCGCCGCACCAACACTGGACTCCCTGGACTGATAACCACACTCAATACGCTAAACATTATTGCTTCACATAGAAAAGATCAGAGTTTGCGGTAGAACCGAACTCCTCTGATACCAATTTGTCACGACCCGCCCTCGGGGTCCGTGCCGTGACTACCCCAAGCCCGCCTTCCATAGGCCAGGGGCTGTCGACTAGCACCAAGGCGTAAATCCCGATAAAAAGGGAAGGCATTGCCTTTGTAAGGTAAACAAACACCACAGAGTAAGCAAGCGGAAAGTAAACACTAAACAAAAGCAGAGTACAACTGAAAGTGAGGAAAAGTAAATGGGCCAGAATACAAACCCAAAACTGAAAGTAAAGTACAACTCGAAAGGGAAAACAACAACTGAAAAGTAAATGCCGCTACACCGAGCTGTCCACTGGAAATCCCACCTGAAGGGTGGGTACAGATAGCTCCTCTGCTCCACAGGTCCCGTCGTCTGCTCCGTGCACGTCCCGCCCAGTGGTCCACCTCCGGGTACCGTCCCGCTCTGCAAGCCTCAGCTAAGGTCAACGTTGTCCGTCGTCTGCAACCAACACAACGTAGTGCGGGCAAAGCCCGTGCAGGGGTGAGTATAAGCTACTCAGTAGGGACCCCGAGACTCCTGAAGGTCTCTCAAATCCACAAAGGATAAACCACGAAGAAAGGTATAATCACGAAGTAACAACCGACACTGCTTAGGTATATGCCCATACATATACCTAAGTCATCAATTCAAATACGCTCCAACCTCCGAGCCCAAGTACAAATCAGTCCACACAGGAAAGTAAACGTATTCCACACAGGAAAGCAAAACGTAATCCACACAGGATTGCACAACACAATCCACACAGGAAAGCAACAGGATTCAGCTCACACAGGTATACTTCTTCAAAGGACGATAAAGATGATCACTGATCCATCTAAGTCGTCAGACCCACGAAGGATCAAGGTAACTAACCCCCGCAAAGACCCACACAGGATCGGGCCCACACAGGACCTGAAGGCGCTGGTTCACACAGGACCGCTGAGCGCAAGGACCCACACAGGATCGGACCCACACAGGATCGGGCCCACACAGGACCTGTAGCACTGATCCACGTAGGATCGCTGAGTGCTGTAGTCGTCGTCGTCGAATCCACACAGGATCTCTGTACTGTCGTCGTCGCAGTCACAGTAGCAGTAGTAGCAGTAGCAGTCGCAGCCAGCACTAGGGTTCCCGCACACAGCAAGCTCGTTCGGAGAGTCCGCTCCACGAGCCGAGAGGCTGATACATCAACTGTCACGAAGACCAGAGTTGATGTATCCAAAAGTTCCGTATCGTCAACAGGAACTCAACGCAACAGACGGTGCGTCGATCGGACGCCCGGTCTGAGAGTTATTGGCATTTTCGTCCCCGGGGCCCGGTTGGTTTTTAAGGCAAAACCAACCCGACCGTACTCCACCTGCATCCAAACCTTGGGAGGAGTATGCCAAAATATCCGTCTCACTAAGAGGAACACAACACGGCTGACAGCACGTCAATCGGACGTCCGTAGCTCTAGATATGAGTGTTTCCGCTCCGAAGGCCCGGTTGGTTTCATGAACGAACCAACCCGGCCGAACTCAAAGTAATTCGAAACCTTGAGTGCGATATACCGAAACGACCGTCTCGATCCAAGGATCGCGTTTCCGCAGACGGTTCGTCAATCGGAGGTCCGAGGCTCAAGTTATGGCCAAAAGACCGAAACTGGTTCGAAACGGGGGGGTCCGGGTCCGGGCCGACCCGGCCCGACCCCCCCCTGGGTCGGCCCGGCCAGCGGTGCGGCGGCGCGGCGGCCGCGGCGGCCTGGCGCCGCTCGGTGGCTGCACGCGGGGGGCTAAGCCCCCGCTTCCTGGGAAGGGCGGCGGCGGCTACATGCCGCGCCCCCCCCCCCCCCCCCGTTTTTTTTAAAACTCCCCCCCAACGTGGGGGGCCTGTTTGTGCGGAACCGGGGGGCCGGCTGCCCCCCCCCCCTCAAGAAAACGCTCCCCCCTCATAAAGAGGGGGGTTTTTATGTGATGGTCGGGGGATTAATTCCCCCGGTTTAATGCCATCCGGCCGGCCAGCTGGCCGGCCGGTTTTCTCCAACGGGACCGGAAATTCCGGTCCCCCCTTCGGCTTCCGACGCCGGCGGCCCGGCCACCGGTGTTCTCTTCCGCCGCGGCCCGGAACCGGCCGCGGTTTTCGTCATCCGGCGCGGTGTGACGGCACCGCGCCCCTCCGCCGCATCTTGATTTCTTCAACGCGGCGCGACGGCGTCGCGTTCTTGATGTTTCTTCCATGGCGCGGCGCGACGGCGTCGCGCAATAAGGATTGGGCGAATATCCGCGTGGTGCGTCGGCACCACGCCACTTTGATTCATCCACCCGCAAGCAATTCAACAAGAACGATGGAGGGGGGTTCGGCCGTGTTCGTGCGGTCCGACCCCCCTCACGTTAAATAACAACACAACATAAAATATTCAAAATTCCTCACGTTAGACATGCGAGATCCACGATCAAGAATAAAATAAATTAACAATAATCAACAACCCCTACCTTGGTATAAGGTTCGAAGATTTGTCAACGTCCGCAGAAGACAACGTCGCGGAGGTCGGGCGTCGCGGTCGTCGTTCGTCAAATCCGTTGACGAAGAGATGCGTCCGATGTGATACGTCGTTGGCGAAACCTTGTACGCCGACGAAGGTTGTCCGAGGAAGAAGCGGTGTTCCCTCTCGTTGACATGGAAGAGGAAGAAGAGCGGAGCGGCGTTCTTCGTCGGAGCTTGAGCGTTCTTCATCGGAGCTTGAGCGTTCTTCGTGTTCTTCGTCAGAACTTGAAGAAGAAGAAAAAGGAGCACTCAAAATGAAATCCACACAAGTTGGCTAACAAAATAAAATAAGGTCCCTCCTTATTTTATTTACCAAGCCTAGGAATTCAAAACATCAAATTCAAAAACATAACACTTAATTAATTAACATGTCATGTGTAATTAATTAGATGTTAAGTTTACAAACATTTAAGAGGGAGAGAGGGGAGTTTAAGGGGGAAGTTGAGAGGTTTAGGTTCGTGTGGGTCCCACCACACTTAATCCTCTCAAGGGAGGTTAAGTGGGTGTGGGTCCCACCCCTAACTCCTTTTGAGAGGAGTTAACCTACAAAAGTGAAATAAAAAGAATCCACATTTTTTTATTCAACTTTTTATAAATCTCTCAAAAACTAACTTTCAACCCGCAACAAACGCAACTTCCGAAAAGGTCTCTTTTAGAGAATATCGGCGCTGCGAGTTCATCGGTGCCCTCGGATTTCAATTCCGAGCACCGGATCAAAAGTTAGGAAATCCCGCTCGTTCGTTTACTGAACGTACCCGATCCAAACTTTAGAAATTGATTCCGGGCACTCCAGGCCTCGGAATCAAGTGCCGTCAGAAACCGCGCTCTTGTAAAATTCTAAAGAAAATTAAGAAAAAAAATTCCCTTGAATTTTACGGGTCTTTACAAAATATAACCCGGAACAAGGCTCGCCTAGTAGCTAAGGGCTATAATCAAGAAGAAGGAATTGATTATGGTGAAACCTTTGCGCCCGTTGCTAGATTGGAATCCGTTAGGATCTTGTTGGCATTCGCCGCTCACTTAAATTTCAAACTTTTTCAAATGGATGTTAAAAGTGCTTTTTTAAATGGTTTTATTTCAGAAAAAATCTTTGTTGAACAACCCCCCGGTTTTGAAGATCCAAAATTTCCAAATCATGTTTTTAAGTTAACCAAGGCTCTATATGGCTTAAAACAAGCCCCTCGGGCTTGGTATGAGCGGTTAACAAAATTTCTTTTAGAAAATGATTTTAAAATGGGTCAAGCTGATTGTACCTTATTTTTAAAACACACTTCCAAAGATCTTTTAATTGTCCAAATTTACGTTGATGACGTTATATTTGGTTCAACCAAAGAATCACTTTGTACTGATTTTTCAGATTTAATGAGAAAAGAATTTGAAATGAGCTTTATGGGGGAATTAAAATTTTTTCTTGGTTTTCAAATCCTTCAAAATTCAAATGGTATTTTTCTAAACCAAGGCAAATACACAAACGAACTTTTAAGTCGTTTTGGTATAGATCAAGTAAAGGAAATTAGTACCCCCATGAGTACTTCTTGTAAACTTACGTTAGATGAAGCCGGGAAACCGGTGGATAACAAGCTTTATAGGAGTATGATCGGGAGTCTACTTTACCTAACTGCGACCCGTCCTGACATCATGTTCAGTGTTTGCCTTTGTGCTCGTTTTCAAGCCAATCCCAAAGAATCTCATTTTAAATCGGTCAAAAGAATTTTTAAGTATTTAAAAGGATCCAAAAACATTGGTTTGTTTTATCCCTCTAATACTTCTTTCGAACTTTCTTTATATTTGGATGCTGATTTTGGAGGATGTCAATTAGATCGTAAGAGTACTAGTGGAACCTGTCATCTGCTAGGCAAGTCCCTTGTTTCATGGAGTAGCAAAAAGCAAAACTGTGTTGCTCTTTCTACTGCCGAGGCCGAGTACGTAGCAGCTGGTAATTGTTGTGCCCAAATTATTTGGATGCAGCACACTCTCTTGGATTATGGCCTTTCCTACGATCATGTCCCTATACGGTGTGACAACACTAGTGCCATTAGTATTTCTAAGAATCCAATACAACATTCTAGGACTAATCATATAGATTTAAGGCATCATTTCCTTCGTGACCATTTTCAAAAAGGGGATATCACTTTGGACTTCATTTATACTGATTTCCAATTAGCTGATATCTTTACCAAACCGCTCCCGGTTGAACGTTTTGATTTTATTAAGGGGGAGTTAGGAATGATTCGTCAATGAGCACTCTTAAATATTTGACTCTTTTTGGCTTGCTTATATTTCTTTTTAAGTTATTTAAACTCCTTTTTTATTTTTTTATTTTATTTTATTTTAATTTTTTTTTATGAATTTTCATACCACCGGTCAACCGGTGGTACATCACCGGTTAACCGGTGGTGTCGGGTTTTCCTTTTTTGGGCCGGCCGGGGAAAGGGTTAAAAATTAAATTAAACCCTTCCCCTCTCATTTCTTTCTCTCCCTCTTGTGCAGCACCTCCAAACCAGCGCCTCCCTCTTGCCCTAATCTCTCTTCTTCCTCCTTGCTCTCTCAAACTCCTTCTTCTCTTAATCTCTTTCTTCTTTTTCTTCCTTTTGTCATCATGGGTCCTCTATCTTCACGCAAGGGAAAGGGCATCGCTCAAGAGGCACCTCCTCCTCCTTCAATCCCTCAAATTCCGGACATTTGGCATGACAAAGTCATTCTGCCGGGTAGGGTAATTGATTATTCTTGGCTTTCTTCTGATCGACTCGAGCTTTTCTCAATCATTGAATATCAACACTGGCATTCTTTTTTTGAACCTCCTGAGAAGGATGTTATTTATCCCCTTCTTGTCAAAGAATTTTATGCTCACCTGACGTGGTCGGTTTCTGACGACGTCGATACCATCTCTACCACCGCTCTTGGGCAACCCATCACTATCACTTCTTTGGAGATTGCCAGGATGCTAGGGGTTCCTCATGTTGGACCTCATGCATTTGCTCAGGGGGAGTTTCCTCGGGACCCTGAATTTGATCTTGCTGTCGCTCTTGAGCATCTCACAGGGCAGCCCACCGATCTCATTGTCAAGCTCTCCCAGCTCTCCCCTAACCATCGCATCATTGAGCGCCTAATTCAGACCACCCTTGCACCCCGTATCGGTGATCACGATACGGTGAAATTTATTGACATTTATCTTCTTTCTTATATCACCAGAGGCGTTCATTTCAATTTGGTCCGGTTCCTGTTCCGGGCCATGTCCTATGTGGCTGAGCACCCGCGCCGGTCCAAAACTCTACCACACGGGCACTTGTTGACCAAAATCTTTACCTTTCTTGATATCCCTCTCCGTGCTACCTCCTTCGAGCAGCCAAAGAAGGATAGCATCATCAATTTTATGATGGTGCAACGGATGAACATTCGTTGGCATCCTTGGCGTCAGGAGTGGATTACTGACAAGGAGGGCCTTCTCAAGGCTTACTCCCCTCAGACACATTCACACCCTCCTACCCATGCCATGACTCCTGCCATTGCTGCTGCCTATCCTCTTTCAGATAGTGAGGACAGTGGTGATGATGAAGAGGAAGGGAGTGGTGACGACGAAGGTGAAGCTGCTGCTGCTGCTGATGAGGGAGATGGAGCGGGTGATGATGCACCGGAGCCTGCTGAGGCTGTGCCCCCTCCCGCTGATACTGGTAGCTTGTCGGTGACGGCTGATCAGTTCCTTCGCTTCCAGGATCAGATTGAGACCCGGCTCGACTTACAGTTTTCTTACTTCAGCTCTCAGTTTGATCAGCTCCACTCTCGGATTGATTCTCTAGATCGTCGCTTTGAGGCGGTCCAGGCTCCTCCAGCTCCTCCGACCTTCAGGCGTCGCCGTCACTCTCGGCCCGCTAGGAGTGAATAGAGTCGTTCCTGTTTTTTGGCTTGTCTTTGTATTTGTGTTTTGAACTTTCTATGTAACGTTTCATCTTTTATGAAATTCAAGTTGTCTTATCTATCAATATTTTTTTTGTCATTGCTTACTTCCTTATTATTGTTTTTCTAATTCTCTTTCATTCTTTTCCTCCTATTTTGATAATCCCAAAGGGGGAGAAAAACTCTATTTCATAGTTACTTATTTCATTTAATTAAGTGCGCTTTTTAAAAGTTCAATTTTAAGTTATTACGTTCATCAAAATCTGTTTTTAAATGGTTAAGTTATTGATTTTAGTTGTTTCTTTTAAATGACCTATGATTACAATTTCAAAATGAACCATTCTCTTTATTTCAATCCTTTCAAGATTAATATCATTTTTCAATACATGATACATCTATGAATTTCTTGTATGATCTCTAAAATTTTTCATGTCCAAGTTTCTTATTTCTTTTTTACTTGGCATATCCTTTTTAAAAGCTTTCTCATTTGTGATTGTGATCATCAAAATAGGGGGAGATTGTTGTACCCCTCTCTCTCTTGGATTTTAATGATCACAATCACTCTCATCGTGTTCTAACTTGTTTTCAAGTTTGTTTGATGATAGAAAAAAGGTTGCCAAAGAGTTGGCCCAAGAAGACTGGAAAAAGGACTCTCTGAGTCCACCGGCCAACCGGTGGGTTACCACCGGCCAGCCGGTGGTCTCTGGCAGGAGCAATGCTCTCTGCCAGGTTCCACCGGTCAGCCGGTGCCTGACCACCGGCCAGCCGGTGGAACCAGACAGTAGGCTTTGCCCACTTCCAGGTGCCACCGGCCAACCGGTGTCTGGACCACAGGCCAGCCGGTGGCCCAGCACCGGCCAGCCGGTAGAGCCCAGACAGAAAGCTCTGCCTTCTTTCTGGTGCACCGGCCAGCCGGTGGCCAAGCACCGGTCAGCCGGTAAGCAAAGTCAAACTAGCCGTTGGGCCTTGACCAGACTTGTCCACTTGACCCCCAACGGCTCCGAAAGCCCTCCAACGGCCTTATTGAAGTATTTGGGGATATTTCTCCTATAAATAGACGAGGATGGATGCCGGGAACCATACCGAAACATTGGAATGATATTTTGATCCCTTGAAGCTCTAAACGACAAATCTCTAAGGCTACTTGTGATCCACCTCCATCCTTGAAGCTTGGGCTGCCTCTACATCAACTACTCTCACACTCTTGGCGCTCAAGGCTTCCTCAAGTTTGTTGTAATTTATTTATTTCAATTTTTTAGTTATTCATTGGGTTTGTATTAAAACAAACCATCCCTTTTCTTCCTCACTTTCATTTTGGGTTTCTTGCTACAACCATCATAAAAAAGCAAGCTGTACGAAGGTGATCTAGCCTACCTTAAAACGGCTAGTGGGTTTCTTGCTACAACCATTAAAAAGCAAGCTGAAGTAAATCTCTCAACGGTTGAGTTGGGAGCGGAGATGTAGGCTTTGGTTTAAGCCGAACTCCGTTATCAAATTGTGTCTTGCCTCTTTTTATTTCCGCTGCATTTATAAATTGTTTTTAAATTGTTAATTAGTTTTTAAAAGGCAATTCACCCCCCCTCTTGCCATCACTCTCCGACCAACAGCCTCTTCTTACTTATGGTTCCACAACAGTACTTTGACCAAGTGAGTAGTCTTGTTACGTAGAACTTTATCTCTACGATCCAAGATCTTCACTGGCTTCTCCTCGTAAGAAATATCATTCTCCAACTATACCACCTCTGAAGAGAGTACATGTTAAGGATATGGTATGTGCTTCCTTAAGAGGGATACATGAAAGACATCATGTACTTTAGATATGGTAGGTGGAAGTGCTAGTCGATAGGCCACAACTCCAACACGATCAAGAATATCGAAGGGGATGATGTACCTGGGACTTAACTTTCCTTTATTTCCAAACCTCATGAACTTATTCTATGGAGATATGAATATAAATACCAAATCTCCAACTTTGAACTCAAGGTCTCATCGATTATTGTTTTCATAACTCTTATGTCGACTTTGGGCTGCCTTGATGTGATGCTGAATGGTTTTTACCTTCTCCACCATTTCTTTAACCATTTCAGGTCCTAGCAGCTTACGCTCACCAAATTCATCCCAACACACCGGTGTTTTTCACCTTTTCCCATAAAGGTATTCACATGGTGCTATTCAGATGCTCAAGTGGAAACTATTATTATAGGAGAATTCAACAACACATCAATCCAATGTACAGTGTGACCAGTATGTCTCAAAGTATTTTTTAATTTAAAATTGACATTTTAGTTCAAAACACAAGTCACATAATAAAAATAGATAAAAACATTAATATTGTTTTGATACTATAGTAAAATGATCCATAAATAATTTGTGATGTGTAGGAATCAGTTTCACCTTAATCCAATACACGGTGTGCCCAGTATGACTCAAATAATGTGTTTTGAGTTTAAAAATGACATTTTAGTTCAAAACACACACAACATACTTAAAAATGATAAAATATATTCAGATTGTTTTGATACTTTAGGGAAAAAATCTATAAGTAATTTGTGATGTGTAAGAATTAGTTGCACCTCAATCTGATTCTCGGTGTGACCTGTATGACTCAAATTGTGTGGTTTCAGTTTAAAAATGACATTTTGTTAATATATTGTTTCATATTTTTTGTTTAATTTATTTCTTTTTAGTATTACTAACATAATAATTTTCTCACCTTTTCCATAATTTTTCTTTCATTTTATTCTTTTCTTGGCTTTGATTCTTTTGGTTGAGGTTCAGGTCAAGTTCTCGGCTTGAATTTTTGAGCTTTGGAGTTTTTGGGTGGATTTTTTGGCCTATGTATGGTTTGGGGGATAATCGTGTATTATTTTGAGGATGAGGGTGTTTTCATTTCATTTCCTTCTTACATAGTTTTCCTAGCACAATTTTCACATGGTTCAGGCCAAACTGTGTGAGGACTAGGAGAAACCGTGCGACCTCCTTTTGGTGTCAAGGAAAAGGTGCATGACTTCCTAACATTTAAGAGAAAATGTGAGACAAGCATGTGAGGGGTTCTGTAATTTTTGATAGAACCATGGTTCACAGTTGGCGCACAGTTTCCTAGACCATGCAGCCAGCCCATTCGTGTGTCCTTCTCTAGTAGGGGGTGCAAAGTTGGTGCAAGGTTTGGAAAACCGTGTGGCCTAACTGTGTGTCTTTCCTAGGTCATTAAAAACTGTAAAATTCTCCCTTTTACCTCCTTGTTTTTTAAAACCAAACACTCACTTTACCTTTCTTTTCATTCATTTTTCCTTAGGGGGGGCCTTGGGTGGCTTCATTCTCCCTCCCTCTTTGGATCTAGGGTGATTCTCCTTCAATTTCTTAGTGGATTTCGCCTTGGGTAAGTCTCTTTCTCCTCATCCTCCTTCTAGTTTATTGGTTCTTTCTTTGGGGGATCCCTCTTTTCCAAACCCGAGGATGGGGGTTGGATTGCGTGGTTTGATTTCTTTGATGTTTGGGTGTGCATATTTTTCATCAGCTTTAGTTCTTCCTTCTTTGAGAGTTTCGTCGCATCCACACATTATTGAGGTAGGTGTTTCTATACATTTCCTTTATAGAACATTCTGTTAATGCTTGAGATTTCCTTTAATGCTTTTAAAATTCTACAATCTTGCTTTTTGTGTGTTAGTGTAACTTGTCTTGGGATTTTAAAGTTGGAAAATCGATGAAAATGATTTTTAAAGGGTTTCATTAATTATGCTTATATATATATATGCATTTAAGGTGTTTGTTGAAATGCCATTGGAATCTTTAAATGAAATTGGGTATCTTGAGAGTGTGTTTGGCCTTGGTTATGTCTCGATGGTTTGGTTTGATTGTGATTTGATCCTTGTGTGTGAGTTGTGGTGACTTTTGTTGGTTGGTGTTATGTGCACAATGCAAGTCGTGGTTATTTGAAATGGTTTTTGGGTACTCCTTTGGTTTTTTAAGGATATTCCATTGTATGTGGACATATCCATAGGTTCATGAGGTGCACTTATGGATAGTAACACAAAATAAGATGGTCTTTCATATAGAAAATACATATTTCCAAAATGTTCCCCCTTTTCCTCTTCTCTTCTCTTTCCCTTCCCTTCCCAAAAATGGTTCTTTGAAAACCCTTGGCACTTTTTAAATAGTTCATTGATATACAAAATATTCTAAATCTTGGTTTCAAATGCGTTTTCTAAAGATTTCCCCATTTTGAATTTTGAAGTGTGGTTTGATTTCGAAATGGTATAAAAGCCCGTTTGGCACCTTTCGATCATGTTGTATTCTTTTTAACTTTATTTCTAAAATGGTTTGAAAGCTCAATGATGTGAAGGCCCAATTTGTACTTGTGTATGGATTGATGTGTGATGGGAACCTCTATGGTGGATCCTCCAAGGATAGGTTCATCGTATAGGTGGTGTCAATGTTTGGGCTAGGAAATCATGGTGGTTGTGGGTTATTGGTTTGATCCATGCTTGTGAGGACCTCCCCATTCACCATGTACTATTATCATGGGATTCATGGGTGTCATCTAGAGGGTTGAGTGATGATTTCTTATCGACCCTGATTAGAAGGGTTGGTACCCCTGGATTTTCTAAGAGGAAAAGTGGGATGTACCACTTGATTGGCTAGTTTAGAGAAGCCATTTGGTTATTGACTGTGGATTTTCACCATACACCAATAGGTGATTCCAAACCAAGTAAATCTAGGGATTTCTTTTATATATGTTTAGGAAATTCCCATGAATACTATCTATATATTCTGTTTTATTTTTACGCACATATTTTATCTGTTCTATTAGCTTGTGCTAGCTTGTATTATTTTCTTTATTTTCAAAATAGTCCATTTTTTATCACCTTGTAGGATTATTCTTTGGTGTTAGGTTTTTAATTTTTTTTCTTTAAATGGAATTCTATCTTGAAAAGAGAAAGTGGAGTGTGTTGTTTTAAAATATAAAATTCGTGTTTGTTTCTTTAAAATGATAAATAACTTATTTTCTAAATGTATTTTAAACCATTATTTATGGATTGTTTCAGGAAAGGAAATGTATGACTTTGTGGCGCTTACCTATTGATATGTTTATTCTCACACACTACTTGTGCCACTCAGTGTCGGTAAACCTGAGTTTTTTTAGGTTTAGGTTTCTAGTTTGATTTTTCCTTTAGAGAATACTTGTTTTGTGGATGGTGGTGACCAAGAGGTCATGCAGAGATTATGTCATCATGGTTTGATTTTATTTTATTTCACATTTTTTGTTTTATTCATCTATTGTATTTAGATTCTGTTTATGTATTTATCAATGATCAGTTATTAGTGGATATGTTGTGTGCTCTGTTTTGGTTATTTGATCCTGGTTGTTATTGGGAAAAATAATTCCCACTGTGCTATCTTTGATGCCTGAAGCTAGTTGCCATCCTGAGAGGATTGGGAATGATTCTCATGCCTTATCGCGGACTGGGTTGAGTGTTAGGTTGGATGGAAACCTAGATCGGTTTGTGAAAAAATGGCATCAGAGTAGCCCTTTGTTATTTGTGGTGTCAGGTAGTTTAGATATTAGGAATTTCGGGACTCGAGAGGTAGGTACGAGAATAGAATCACGAACACTTGCTCGTTTTGATCCTCTAGTTGTCAGGGATAGTCCAAGATTTGAGTCTTTTGTTTTGGTTTTTAGGTGTGTATGGATAGGGAATGATAATGGAGGTGAACCGGTGATGTGCGATGGGATTAAGTGGAGTAGTAAACCATGTGGATCCCTAGTGCATGATTCAAGATACTCATAGTGATTTGTGCTTACATGGGACATGGTCTAATAAACAATGTGGATGAGTTTTTCACAGTTACTAGTTCCCTATTCCAGGTGTTTGGTGTGAGTTATGTTTTGTTTTAGTTTTAATTAGTGTGAGTGGATTTTCAAAATTAAAATGGTTTTTGGAAAAGAGGTTTTAAAAAGGAAAATGGTTTCAAGGTTTGTTTTTGTTTTGAACATGGAACTTAGTGTTTGGACCTGATTTGAAAAGTGAGTTGGGTATTTGAAAAGTGGCTTTGGTATTTGAAGTGGTTTTGAAAGAGGGATGAAAATTGTGGTTTTTGAAAAAGGATTTTGTTTTTGTTATGATGTTTGGCTTATGAGCCAAGTGATTCATATTGGAATGTTCTTTTGGTTTAGATTTGATTAGGTGTTGATTTCAGTTCTATTTTTTCCCTTTTATCAGAGTATACTGCCCAGAAAGATCCCTAAGGTTTCTAGTGAGTTCTGTTCAGTTGTTGACCCCACCTAGACTTCGAGTGGGGTATCATAGTTGATTCCTTATCAGTTATTTCCTATTTTTCATGGTTATTGAGGTTCATTAGAGGCTGCATAGTGGCTTGAGGAACTCGAAGGTGTCTTTAAGTCATTAGGAACTGCCAAAGTTGTGAGGGCGTGTGCTGTTCTGGGTTTTTTTTGAAGGTCCATCTTTGGATCAGTGGAAGGTGATCATCCTGCCATCATTGAAAGATGGGATGTCTTGGGAAGTGTTTAAGACCACTTTAATCCAATGGTTTATACCTGAGGAGGTGAAGGTGAATAAGGTGGAAGAGATATTGAGTGTTCAACAAGGCTAGTAGATAGTGAAGGCTTATATTGAGCATTTCAAGGTGATGGTTTCTTTTTCTTTAGAGATATCCTCAAAGGATCAACTGAAATCTCCTCTCTTTATTTGGGTTCTCCGTATAGGGATCAAGGAGTAAGTTCTCTCATCTAGTGAAGTTTTGTTTGAGAAGCTAGTGGATGTGGCATTCTTATATGAGTTGGTTTCCGAGGCGTAGGAAGTTGGTAATCTAATGTCTCTCGGTGCTTGTGGAGATTCCCTATCTGATGAGGAGTGTGTGCGGGAGGAACTTATTCCTGTGGGGTCTTATTAATTAGTTTTAGATTCCCATTCCATCGGACCATTCTTTCATGTGCTTCCAGTGTGGTCAGTTTGGGAATTCGAAGTCATCTTATCAAAATACTCCAAAGGATTTTCATCGATGTGGTTGTTGGGTCACTTGGATAAATTATGCAAGCAACATCTCCAGAAGAGGAAGTCTTAGTCAGAGGATGTAATCTCCTGACTATGGGGTATTAGATGCTTCATACACCAGGACTCCACCCATAAGCCCCAAAGTGAAACTTTTCACATAGTCAGGAATCGTTGGGGGTGCAGAAAACCTTGTCTCATATTTTATTTTTAGGGATGGGAAAGGGACAATTTGAGTTTCCCCGTTGTAATTTCTTTCATTTCCAAAAGTTCCTTCTTTTAAAAAAATGTATTAGTGGTTTCATTTTCTTGTAGATTTTTGGTTGTGTTCTGTGGATATGTATCTTTAAATGGTTATCTTGGTGGATTAGTTTTAGTTTTGTGTTGTGATAATTCTAGATATGTTCGAGTCTTGTGGAAAAGATGAATTTTGGTTTGGTTTTCCTTTTTATTTGTAGTTCCTTTCATCTAGTTTCCTTGGTGTTGGGGGTTTTGGTTTGTGTTGGGAGTTTCCGATTTTCCTCATGGTGAGTTTCCCTTGTTGGAGCAATCATGTTCAGAGTTTCCTTTCCAGTTCCCTAGTGTTAGTTGGTTTCTTATGGTGGGGATAACCCTTATTTGTGGTTCTCCTTATGGCTTCCCTTCTAGATCTTGTCGGGCATGAATTTTGGGGTGAAATGTCACATCGAGGTTTGTAGTTCCACTTGGTTTTGTACCGTTTTGGGTTTGATTTCCATTATTTGTTTTACTGGTGAATTTCTTGGGGAATAAAGTATTTTTGGGGGGAGAATTTTCACACACCAACCATGGTTTTTCTTTTATTTTATTATTTTATTAGCTTTGGTTCTTTTGGTTGAGGTCCAGGTCAAGTTACCGACTTGAATTTTTGAGTTTTGGAGTTTCTGGGTGGCTTTTTTGGCTCATACATGGTTTGTATGCATAGTTTTAGGGTTAACTATGTGACCTGTTGAGGTTGAGGGTGTTTTCACTCCATTTCCTACTTGCACAATTTTCTTTACATAGTTTGTGCATGGTTTTATCCAAACGGTGTGAGGCCTAGGAGAAATCTTGCAACCTCCTATTGGTGTCAAGGACAAGGCGCACGACCTGTGCACAGTTAGGAGAAACTATAAAACAAGAACACAAGGTTTTCTATAATTTTTTACAAAACTGTGGCCCACAGTTTCCCAAACCGTGTGGCCAACTCATGCGGGTGTCCTTATTCTCTAGTGGGGTGCGCACGATTAGTGCACAGTTTGGAAAACCATGCGGCCAAACCGCGCGACTTTCCCAGATCATTAAAAAGTGTGAAATCCCCCCTTTTACCTCCTTGTGTTTTAACCCCAAACCTATCCTTTACCTTCCCTCTCATTTGTACGTCCCTAGGGGAGCCTTGGGTGGATTCCTCCTCCCCCCTTCCTTGGATCTAGGGTGCTTATCCTTCGATTTCTTGGTGGATTCCTCCTTGGGTAAGTCTCTTTCTCCTCCTCCTTCCTTATTCTTCTAGTTTCTTGGTTCTTTCTTGGTGGGATCCCTCTTGATTGAACCATAGGATTAAGGTTGGATTATGTGGTTTGATTTATTTGATGTTAGGGTGTGCAAATTGCTGACCAGCCTTAGTTTTTCCTTCGCTGAGAGTTTTTGTCACATCCTCACATCATTGAGGTAGGTGTTTCTATCTATTTCCTTTCTATCCCATTCCGTTAATGCTTTTTAAAATTCTATAATCTTTTTTGTGATGTGTCAGTGTACCTTGTCTTGGGATTTTAAAGTTGGAAAATTGATAAAAATGGGTTTTCAAAGGGTTTCTTTAATTATGCTTATATATATGCATGTAAGGTGTTTTTTTGAAATTCTAATTGGCCTCTTTAAATGAAATTGGGTATTTTGAGAAAGTGTTTGGCCTTGGTTATGTCTCAGTGGTTTGGTTTGATTAAGATTTGTGCCTTGTGTGTGAGTTATGGTGACTTTTATTGGTCGGTGTTATGTGTGCAATGCAAGTCATGGTTTTTTGAAATGGGTTTTGGGTAATCCTTTGGGTTTCTAAGGATATTCCATTGGGTGTGGGCATATCCATAGGTGCACAAGGTGAACCTATGGATAGGAACACAAATGAATATGTTCTTTCATGTAGAAAATCCATATTTCCAAAATGTTCTCCCTCTTCCTTTTTCTCTTCTCTAGACCTTCCCTTCCCAAAATAGTTCTTTGAAAACCCTTGGTACTTTTTAAATGGTTCATTGATGTCCAAATGGTTCTAAATTTTGGTTTCAAATATGTTTCTAAAATCTTGACCTGTTTGGCATTTTGAAGCATGGTTTGATTTCAAAATGGTATAAAAGCCCGTTTGGCACCTTCTGAGCATGTTGTATGTGTTCACCATTGTTTCAGAAATGGTTTGCAAGTGGATTTGGTTTTGAAATGGAAAAGGCCCAGTTGGAATTTTACCATGTTTTGAAAAATGGTTTGAAATCTCAATGATGTGAAGTCTCGATTGGCACTTGCGTATGGATTGATGTGTGATGGTCACCTCTATGGTGGACCCTCTGAGGAGAGGGTTATCGCATAGGTGGTGTCGGTGGTTGGGCTAGGAAAACACAATGGTTATGGGTTATTAGTTTGATCCACACATGTGAGGACCTTCCCATTCACCATATACTATTATTATGGGATTCTTGGGCGTCATATAGAGGGTCGAGTGATGGTTTCTTATTGACCCCGATTAGACGGGTCAATACCCCCTAGATTTACTGAGAGTCCAGGTGAGACATGCCATTGGATTGGCTAGTTTAGAGAATCCAGTTAGTTATTGACTGTGAAGATACACCATACACTAATAGGTGAGTACAAATTGAGTACGTCCATGGATTGCTTCTATAGATTTTTAGGAAATTCCCATGAATATTATCTATATGTTATGTTTTATTTTGCTGCACCTGTTTTATCTGTTATGTTAGCTTGTGCCTGCTTGTCCTGTTTTCTTTATTTTCAGCATAACCCCTTTTTGATCACCTTATTGGATTCTTCTTTGGTGTTGAGATTGTAAATTGTTTTTCTTAAAATGGAAATCTGTCTTGAAAATAGAAAGTTGAGTGTGTTGTTTTAAAATTGGAAAGTGGTGCTTAGTTCTTTAAAATGATAAAAAACCTATTTTCGAAATGTATTTCAAACTAGTTTTTTATGGACTTTTTTGGTAAAGGAAATGTATGGACTCTGTGGTTCTTACCTATTGAGTTATTTATGCTCACACCCTACTTGTGTCACTCTGTGTCGGTAGACTTGAGTTGTTTTACAGGTTTGGGGTTTTGGTTCGAGTTTTCCTTTAGAGAAGGCTGGTTTTGTGGATGGTGGTGACCAATAGGTCATGTGGAGATCATGTCAGCATAGTTTGGTTTTAGATTTGTGTATGATTTTTGATCTTTTCAGCTATTGTATTTAGATTTTGTTTATGTATTTATCGATGCTCAGTTATTAGTGGTTATGTTGTGTGCACTATTTTGGCTATTTGACCCTAGTTGTTATTGGGATAAATGATTCCCACTATGATGTCTTTGATGCTCGACACTAGTTTTCATCCCAAGAGAATCAAAAACGCCTCTCGGGCCTTGTAGTGTACCAGGCCGGGTGTTGGGTTGGATGACTGCTTGGATCGGTTCGTGAAAAAAATTGTTTTCTAATATAGGTGGATTCTTTTTCTTAAATTGGGGAAGTTTTTTCAGCAATTGATACCATGATTGTGGTTTTTTGAGAGGCATTTAGGTGCTAAAGATAATGAAATCATTGACATTTTTGAATGTTTGAGTTAAATTATACTTGATAATGTAATTGTATAAAACAATGTTTGAAACATTTATAATAGTGTGTTTTTGTTGCATTTGTGATGTATTTTTTATTTCAATTAAATTATAAATTTTCCATATATCTGTATTTACTACTACAATGTGTTGTAATTTTAACAGCACATTGTAGCAATATGACATTTATCAGTGCTAGAAATAGTGCTAATAAATTAGCCCTTTATTAGAATAAGAAAAGCGCTAATAAAAGGGTCTCCCTTTTAATGGCGCTTAGACAACAACACCTTTTTAGCACTGTTAAAGTATTTTTCTAGTACTATATATAGCCCAATCTATATTAGTGTTTGATTGATGATTGTGATGATTCAGGTTTTTTGGCTTCATCTGGTACAGTTTGGAAAGCATGAACTTCATTTGAGCATTTTTTTGGGCACCTCGTGTGCCACTACTTCCAAACCAATGGTCGTAGCATTGGGAAAAAGCTGACCCCTCCTCATCATCTTCAAAATCGATCACCTATAAATGGAGCACACACAAAACACAAAATATATTCAACAAAAATCAAGTTTAGATCTCGATAGAGCACAAATTCCCTAGATTTTTAGTGCTCCACTCTCTAGTAGCAGCGAACTTGGCTTGGTCAGTCATCTTTCTCCACTCGATCATTTCCATCACTGGTCCTTCATCAATAGCGGGACTTCCTTCTACAGTGTCTTGGTTTGACTAGTCCATCTTCAAGCTTGGAAATCTTCTATCTCAGACTCACGTGGGTTCGACGCATCAGAAAGATTTGCATGAAAACTTCCTCAAGAGACAACACTCGTTGACATCCATCCTCATTATCTTCCATTGCAATCTCAAATCCATCTTTAGCTTTAGTCATCACAATTCATCATCACCATGGGTGCTCAACTTGGTCTCATCATCATAGGTCTTCTTCAAGAGGCATCAACTTGAGTAGTTGTAGATCAACAGAGCTTGCCCGAGTGTATTAAGATTGATGGTTCTTTGACCAGGTTCATCGACACCTGCACATGAGTCATCTTCTTATGGAGACAACATGGTAGATTTCAGCGGTCTTCCGTGTCCAGCTTCCATTGGTGGGGTTCTGCTCGACTTTGGGTTTGGTTTTGATCTTCAGTCATAGTAGGATCTTCTTTGACATGCGGAAAGTTAAAAAATGTGTGGCAGGTTGTTCTCTTTAAGCTCACTCGAAATTTCATTCCTACGGTCATTTGGCCAAACTCACTCATGGTAGGTTCCAGCCTCATGCGGCCAATTAGAATTTATTCATGTGGTAACTTGAAATTTTGACATGCAGTCACTTTTCTAGGGGCAAAATCACTTTCAAATTTCTCAAGAAATTTCTTAAATGACTGCATGACCACTCTTGACAATCTCCTAGTAGATTGCAATATTTTTTCATAAAACCTAAAATAAAAAAGAAATCACAATTTAGTGAAAATAAAATATTCCAATTAAAATTCAAGCATACAAAAATCACTAAATTTTCAAATGCAAAAAATCCATAAAAAATTTTTAATTTAAAATATGGAATATTGGAAGAATTGATTCTGAGTATCCAAACCTCATTAAAAATCATTTATAAAAATATTTTCAATGAACGTTTACAAAAAAATATGTTCCTTAAATAAATGAGAAATCAAACCAAGAAAATTTTGAATTTATATTTTTATTAAACTTCACTAAAATTCAATAAAATGAGTATTTCATAAAAGATATAAAAAATGTCAATAAGAAATTTTATCATTTAAGCACCCAAAATAGGCATCTTTATTAAAATATCCAATGAATTGAAAATTTCATCAACCGATCAACTAGATCAAATATTTTTTCATTGAAAGCATATTTTGACCATAAAAATCACAATTTCTCAACAAAATAGATGTGGAAAGATGCATCAAATATAAGCCACATCAAATTTCCCTCACACTTAATCAATTTCACTCTCAGTAACAATTAATTTTATTTATTTATTTACAAAGACTCAAAAAACAAAAAAGAAAAATTTACCTTGTTTGGAATGTGCATACTGGAATTGAAGAAAATCATTGAACCATTCATTTCCAAACAAATTCATGTATCCTATGTGAATTAATCTCTCTACCCTACTTTAACCCTAATCTAAATTTCAGTACCAGGAGTGCAAACTGGTGAGATTTAAGTGGAATTAAATCTATAAAAAGAACTAGTAGTTTTCACTCTCTTAGGTTCCTTAAACCAAAGTTCTAACTTCCACTTCATTGATACAACTCAAAAGATTTTCTTATAAATCAATTATCTACTTTTTCATTTAGGTTCAATATTCCACTCACCTTAATGAGCTATTTTTTTGAAAAAGACACTTTATTTGAATTTTTCCCAACCATGAATTTGTGTATAACACTATGCAAAGAACTTATTGAATTTAGAAATGGATTTATTTACACAATACACTTAGTGATCTTATCTCAGAGACTCACCATGGGATCCTAATTGCCCATTTTACTCTAGATTCAAAGGATTTATATTACTCTCGATTGAGTTGAATCTACGAGGTGTTCCATTTCACCAAGGCTAAGTTACTGGGTTCAAGTTCAACTTCAAGTTTCCTCAAGTTATGATCCCAATTCCAAAAAAATATAACCTATCACACTTCCCTCGCCTAGCTTTCAAATGATATTCCATAAAAATAGTGGGCAACACCCACTCAACAATCATTCAGTTCTAACAACTTCAGACTTAATGAAATCCCTCAATTGAGTATGAAATTATCACCTAGGAAGGACACATTGAGTTCTTATTTTCCTAACCCAGAGACACAAAAATTTTATTTATAGAGAAAACGAAGATTTTATTTATAGACATCTTGAAATGACGCTTTAATGGGAGGTATTTTGAATTTTTTTTGGAGGTTTTAATGCATATAGAATTGAAGCACAATATAGAATAATGAAAGACTCCACTTCCCCACACTTAAAACACAATATTTTCCCAAATTTTGAATCATAAAGTGGGATAAAATTTTGGTTCAAAACAAATTTACAATTCATAAGTTCACAGATTATTTAAAGGTTTCATAGGAATGTTCAAAAATTACCTTGTCACACATCCAATCAAAACCATTTTTTGTTAGTTCATGCTTTTTATAGTTTATAAACTATCCAAAGAATTCTCAATTTAGCTTAAACATGAGCATGATAAACAATGAGGAGGCAATATTTGTCAGGGGGTGATAACCTTATTTGAAATTCATCTCAATTTTATTTTTCAACACTCCAGATACCAACAAGCTAGACACCCAGTTAAATAAACAGATTCATAGTTTTCAAAATATCAAGGAAAGTTCCCCCACACTTAGTTCACAATATCATGAAACATGAATGTGTAGAATTAAAATTTATTGAATTAAAGAAATAACTCCCCTAAATATGAAACTTTTATCATCACAGTTCAGTCAAATTCACTCCCCCTTTTGTATTTGGAAATATCCCTTTGGTTGCTCTGTTCAAGTCCCCTATAAATATAAATAGATTAACATTAGAATTTATGATTGACAACTCAAAGTGAAATGCAACCAAATTTTGAGTTAGGGAGTTTAATCCAGTAAGCTTCGGTTGTAGATCCTATTGGATTTGATTAGTTTCCTTTTAATAGTCAAACACCTTGTGGATGCACTGCCTAATTATTACCTACAAGAAGACAATAAGCACTTTAAAAAAAGAAAGTTAAAATAAAAAAAGAAACAAACAAGATAATCTTGGGATAACCCCCAATGGGTGCTATGTTTAGATTATCCACAGCCGGACAACCTTTGTTTCAACCTGAGTCTAAAGGTGGTTGTGGATTCTTAATTAAGAACCACAAGATGTTCTTCTTTCCAACTTCAATGTTTTTCCATTTGTGAAGTACCCCTTGTATAACTTCCTTCGACTACCCCTCCTCGATAGTGCAACTTTTGTGGATTAATGGAGAGGGAAATAGAATGTAGGGGGTCTTCCCTTTTTCTTCACTTTAAGGGGTGGTGTGCACAGGTTGTAGGAAATCAACTCTAGGGTGATATTTGTCTTCTGATTTTGTCCAATATATTATTTCCTCTTGAAAAAAAAAACCATCCACACCCACTTTTGATCCTGTGCATAGCTCCAATAACTCTACTTATTCTTCAGCTACTACCATACTTAAATCTTCAACAGAAAAAGGGAGTTCTAGAAATTCCTCACTAGGTGCAAGTTTAGTTATTTCAAGGCTCTCCATAAAATCACAAAATTCAACGGCCTCTTTAACATCAACATAGGGAGAAACACAATTTAAATCAACTTCAATATGATCAAAGGTAAATAAAAACACTACTTCCATGAAATTGTCAACACCCTGGATGTGTGCAGCTTATTCTTCACCAAGCGTGACTAGTGCTCATAGGAGTATGTCAAGAGGAGTAAGAGAGTCAGCCTCCCCCAACCTCTCTTCAAAACAAACCAACTCATGTGTGATGTCCAAGGAAAATGAGAGGGTTTCTTGTGCTGGTTCGACCCGTCGAGTCATTAAAAAATCATTAGACAATTCACAATATAAAAAATCATAAAGCAAAGCATTAGAAAAATGATATTTTAAAAGTCACCCTCTTCATGTTCAGTATGACTAATCACCCATCAATCCTTACAAAAAACCTCAGAATATGGATCTTGTATCTCCAACCTTGAATATAGGGGCACATTAAGATAAAAAATAGGCAGTTGAAACTTTTTTTTTCCACTTTTTTTGTTTCTTTTATATTTTCTTCTAAGCTTCTTTCTAGAAAGTTTTCCAGTAAGTTGTTGGAGTTATGTCTTGCTCTTTTGGTCCACTTGAGCCAGACAAGTAGTTTCAAGGAAGCTCAAAATTCTCTAAATAGCTAGAAAATCCTTCTTATTAATTTCCCTCCCCTCTCAATCCTTTTTTTATTTTATTAAATGTTTGTGAAAACTTTTGTTTCACCAGATGAGATACAGACCTAGTAGCATCAAATAACTCTCTATCTTGTTACTTTTGTAACCAAAATTGAAACAATTCCACACCCTTATAACGTGCTTGCACAAGAGAGTATTCTAAAAGCGAACCTGAGTAAAAATCATTAGTGTTCATCATAGGTGTTTGGTTTTTTTTTTTAACAATAAAATTTTAGAAAAAAATGGAAAAAACCAATAAGGCAAATGTTGCTTCCCCGACAATGATTCCAATTTGATGAGCGCATCCTTGTCGTGAGGATGGTCACAAATACATTTAACTCTAGATATAACACAATGACTAACCTAAGAGTCGTTCTCAAGAAAGTAGTATCGAATACCTTAGTGATCTTCCCGAAACTCTTTTTGTGTTTTTATATATTTTGAAAGCAGTAGAGGAAAGCAACATAAAATCGAGATGAAAATCACAAACGGAGTGAGTGGAATGGGAAACAGTAAACTCAAATGAGAAACATGGAAAACAAGAAAAAGAAACAAAAGAAAGAAGTTGGCAAGAAACAGACCCATAATTAGGCCAATCCACTCTCAGCTACCTACCATCAATCACAGATGAATTAGATCATTTCTCAACCTGATTGCTAGAGTCACACACCTTTATCACCCAAAACAATGCAAATCTATGCACAAAATACATAAATACTCTCAAAGTGAAAGCATCACCCAAACCACTCCAGTCAAGAACCTCTTGATGACCGAAGTGATCTTCATGAGATCTTTAATCAAACAACCCCTCTTAGGTACTATCTTGAGCGATCTAAAAAGAAAAGGGGGACATGATAAAGGGGGAAAAGTGATGAACATTTCCTTTGAATGGTCATGCTCTCGCTTCCCCACTTACACGACCAATGGCTGCCAAGAACAATGAAGAAGGAAGTTTCACTTCCTGAAGTTGGACTTGCAAATTATCCCTTCATCACTGAAGGTATGATATCACAACACATCCATGAGGAAGAATGAACAAACATATATTTACAAAATAGAACAACATTACACTATGAGAGAAACTAGGGAAGAAGAGAGAGGAAATCAGCTCAAGGTCCTACAAATTGGGAATACTTAAAATTACAGACTGCCTCCTAACTCCGGGAATGAGAAAAATAGAGGAGAATGCCCCCTCCCCTATTTGGAAGATGAAAATAAAAAACAGTGACTTGCAAAACTAACAGGCAATGAAATATCCAAATGACACGTCTTCATGTCCTCGTCATCAGCTCCAAATGAAGTCGTCATGAAAATAGCTGAACTCCTGTAACAAATCGTGCTTCCCCTGGAACATTTCATACAATGCCCACAATCAACTTCACCTTTGCATTTGGGCAATATTACTTGATTTATCCAAATAGAAAAAGTGCAGAGTGGAATTGAGGAGGGAAGCTGTGCTTTGGGAAAATAATTCCCCATTCTTGAATTTTAGGTAGCAGTCGAGCTTGAAATAATTTGTTGGGCCTTGACACAACTTGAGACCTGCTCGAACTAATCCATTTAATGAGACTTTGCAGTGTGACCCGACATAGCAAACCCCAATGATAAATGAATATTCACCTCTATAGATATTTGGTTATATAGCGATTTGACTATGTGATCAACCTGAATGAGAATTGGGCTATGTCGATTTTCGGGAACATGGATTTGTCTACATAGCGATTTCAGCTGCGTGGATTTTTTTCTCTGATCAGTGATTGAGCCAGTTCAGGTTCTTTGGCTTTGTCTACTTCAAGCCAGCAAGCATGAACTTCATTTGAGCATTTTCTTAGGCACCTTGTGTACCACTCCTTCCAAAGCGATGGCCACAGCATGGGGAAAAATCCAACTCCCCCTCATCATCTTCAAAATTGGTAACCTGGAAATGGAGCACAGACAAGGCACAAAATATCTTTAGTAAAAATCAATTTCAGATCCTGGCGAGCATTTTCCCAGGCACCGTGTGTGCCACTCCTTCCAAATCGATGGCCACAGCATTGGGAAAAATCCAATCCCTCCTCATCATCTTCAAAATTGGTAACCTGGAAATGGAGCACACACAAGGCACACAATATCTTTAGTAAAAATCAATTTCAGATCCTGGTGAGCATTTTCCCAGGCACCTTGTGTGCCACCTTCCAACCCGATGGCCAAAGCATTGGGAAAAATCCAACTCCCCCTCATCATCTTCAAAACTGGTAACCTGGAAATAGAGCACACACAAGGCACAAAATATCTTTAATAAAAATCAATTTCAGATCCTGGTGAGCATTTTCCCAGGCACCTTGTGTGCCACTCCTTCCAAATCGATGGCCACAGCATTGGGAAAAATCCAACTCCCCCTTATCAGCTTCAAAATTGGTAACCTGGAAATGGAGCACACACAAGGCACAAAATATCTTTAGTAAAAATCAATTTCAGATCCTGGTGAGCGTTTTCCCAGGCACCTTGTGTGCCACTCCTTACAACTCGATGGCCTCAGCATTGGGAAAAATCCAACTCCCCTCATCATCTTCAAAATTGGTAACCTGGAAATAGAGCACACGCAAGGCGCGAAATATCTTTAATAAAAATCAATTTCAGATCCTGGTGAGCATTTTCCCAGGCACCTTGTGTGCCACTCCTTCCAAATCGATGGCCACAGCATTGGGAAAAATCCAACTCCCCCTTATCATCTTCAAAATTGGTAACCTGGAAATGGAGCACACACAAGGCACAAAATATCTTTAGTAAAAATCAATTTCAGATCCTGGTGAACATTTTCCCAGGCACCTTGTGTGCCACTCCTTCCAACTCGATGGCCGCAACATTGGGAAAAATCCAACTCCCCTCATCATCTTCAAAATTGGTAACCTGGAAATAGAGCACACACAAGGCGCACAATATCTTTAATAAAAATCAATTTCAGATCCTGGTGAGCATTTTCCCAGGCACCTTGTGTGCCACTCCTTCCAAATTGATGGCCACAGCATTGGGAAAAATCTAACTACCCCTTATCATCTTCAAAATTGGTAACCTGGAAATGGAGCACACACAAGGCACCAAATATCTTTCGTAAAAATCAATTTCAGATCCTGGTGAGTATTTTCCCAGGCACCATGTGTGCCACTCCTTCCAAATCAATGGCAGCATTGGGAAAAATCCAACTCCCCCTCATCATCTTCAAAATTGGTAACCTGGAAATGGAGCACACACAAGGCACAAAATATCTTTAATAAAAAACAATTTCAGATCCTGGTGAGCATTTTCCCAGGCACCTTGTGTGCCACTCCTTCCAAATCGATGGCCACAGCATTGGGAAAAATCCAACTTCCCCTCATCTTCAAAATTGGTAACCTGGAAATGGAGCAAACGCAAGGCACAAAATATCTTTAATAAAAATCAATTTCAGATCCTGGTGAGCATTTTCCCAGGCACCTTGTGTGCCACTCCTTCCAAATCGATGGCCACAGCATTGGGAAAAATCCAACTCCCCCTCATCATCTTCAAAATTGGTAACCTGGAAATGGAGCACACACAAGGCACAAAATATCTTTAGTAAAAATCAATTTCAGATCCTGGTGGAGCTTGGGTTCCCCGGATTTTCGGTGTTCCACTCTTCAATCATGGCGGACTTGGCTTGGTCGGTCATTTTTCTCTGCCTGATCATCTTCCATCGCTCGACCTTCATCAATGGTGTGACTTCCTTCGGCAGTGGCTCAGTTCATCTAGGTCATCTTCAAGCGGCATCGGCTCAGGTAGTTGTAGATCAGCGGATCTCGATGTGGACTTTCTTCAATCGGTGGTCGATTGGCGTATGCGGGTCAGGTATTCCAGGGTGGCTTGAGCTCGGTGGCGCTTCAACTAGGTTCAGCAACATCGTCTTGTGAGCAGTCTTTTTCCGGCAACAATAGGATAGATTTCGATTGTCTTCCGCGACTGGCTTCCATTGGTGTGGTTCTACCCGGCTTCAAGTTTGTTTCTGATCTTCAATTGCGGTAGGTTCTTCTTCAGTATGCGTAAGTAGTTTATAAATGATAGAAAAAATGGAAACAGGGGGTTTTTTTTTTTTTTTATAGGGTCGGTTTGTTTTTTATTTTGAAAACTGGGTGTGTTTAGCGCCAATTCATTTGGCGCTAGACACTTTTACCCAAGAGCACCAAAATTGAATTGACGCTCTTGAAATTTTGTTTCCAAATCTCATGCAACCCCTCCCCAACCCCTTTATATATATATATATATCTTATTTATTATAATTATAATTATAATAAATATAATAACTAAAACAAATACAATAAATTTATAATAATGTTTAATATAATTATAACAATTATATAATTATAATAAATATATAATTATAATAAATATAAAATTATAATAATTATATAATTACAATAATTAAATAAATATAAATATAATAAATATATAAATATAATAATTGTATATGTATAATAAATATATAATTATAAATATAATAATTATATAATTACAATAATTATAATAATTATATAATTGTAAATATAATTATTATATAATTATAATAAATATACAATTATAATTACAATAATTATAGAATTATAAATATAATAAATATACACTTATAATTATTATATAATTATAATAAATATATAATTATAAATATAATTGTTATAATTATTAAAAATTATATAATTGTTATAATTATAATAAATATATAATTAGTGTAATTACATAATTATAATAAATATTATAATATATAATTATAATAAATGTATATTTATATTAATATTTATAATAAATATTATAATACTTATTATAATAAATATACATTTATTTATTATAATAAATCTACATTTATTTTATACATTTATTATTATAAATATGTACAATAAATGTAATATGATACATTTATTTTTTAATTATATTAAATGTATATTTATAATTATATAAATGTATAATAAATATAATAAATATAAATGTATAATTACATATTACATTCATTATAATAAATAAATAATTACATATTACATTTATTATAATAAATAAATGTATATATAATTACATTTATAAATGTATATTTATTATAATAAATAAATGTATATTACATTTATAAATAATTACATATTTATTATAATAAATAAATGTATATTACATTTATAATAAATGTATATTTATATAAATAAATGTATATTAATAAATATTATTAATGAAAATTAATAAATGAATATTTGTTAATAAATATTATAATAAATAAATGTATATTTATAATTACATTTGTAAAGGTATATTTATAATAAATGTATATTTATAAATAAATATTATTAATAAATATTATTAATGGATATTAATAAATGTATATTTATTAATGAATATTATAATAAATAAATGTATATTTATAATTACATTTATAAATGTATATTTATTATAATAAATAAATGTATATTACATTTATAAATAATTACATATTTATTATAATAAATAAATGTATACTACATTTATAATAAATGTATATTTATATAAATAAATGTATATTTATATATATAAATGTATATTACATTTATAAGTAATTACATATTTATTATAATTAATGTATATTATATTTATAAATAAATAATCATTTATTCAGCTAATAAATGTACATTACATTTATTATAATAAATGTATATTACATATTTATTATAATAAATGTATATTACATTTATATAAATGTATATTTATTACATATTTATTATAATAAATAATTACATTTATAAATGTATATTACATTTATAATAAATATCCAATAAATGTATATTTATATAAATGTATATTTATTATAATAAATAAATGTATATTACATTTATAAATAATTACATATTTATTATAATAAATAAATGTATATTTATAATTATATAATTATAGTATATAATTATTCATAGATATGATAATTATACAATAAAGATAAATAATTACATATTACATTTATTTTATTATAATTAAAAAACAAATGTATTATAATATTTATTATACATTTATTATACATATTTATTATAATAAATGTATAAAATAAATGTAGATTTATTATAATAAATAAATGTATATTTATTATAAATATTAATATAAATATACATTTATTATAATTAAATATTATAATATTTATTATAATAAATATACATTTATAATAAATGTATTATAAATATTTATTATAAATTCATTATAATAAATATTATAATAATATTTATTATAATAGATATTATAAATGTATATTTATTATAATAATATTCATTATACATTTATTAGATATTTATTATTATAAATATTATAATATTTAATTATAATAAGTATTTATTATAAATATAAATGTATTATAAATATTTATTATACATTTATTATACATTTATTGTGTATTTATTATAATAGTATTTATTAATATTTATTAGATATTTATTATAAATATTTATTATAAATAAATTATTTTATTTTATTTTTTGTATTTATTATAAAAAATATATAATTATGCATTTATTGTATTTTTTTTATATTTATTATAAGAAATAAAATTATATATATATATATATATGGGATTTGGGGGTGGTGTGGCTCAAAGCGCCACTTCAAGTGGCGCTTTTGCCCACTTTTTGTTCAGCGCCACTTGAAGTGGCGCTGAACAAACCCATTTCCCTAATTTAAAAAAACCCTACCCCATTAAACTAAAAAAAAACCCAACGACCTAAATTACCCAAATTTTATCATTTAAGAATCCAAAATAAACTTTTTTATTAAAATATCCAATGAATTGAAAATTCCATCAAATAATCAACTAGATCAAATATGATGTCATTGAAAGTAGATTTTGACCATAAAAACCCAAATTTCTAAACAAAAGATACTTTTAAGATGCATCAAATACAAGCCACATCAACCGTGCTTGATTATGAATGCATTGTTGGCCCAAAAGTGAATATGACATATTAATAAGAGGAGGTGAATTGGTCTTTTTAAAATTAATTTAAAGATTAAATATTTAAGGTTATATCATAGTTATTATGTTAATGCATCAATAAAAAAAAGAAATGGACACGTGAGTTTTTTATAGTAGTTCAGATCTAAATGATCATAATCCACTCTTCACCCCTCTCATAAAGTGAGAGTGATGACACCCATTATAACCACTATAATGGAATTTTACAGGGACTTTTGCACACCTGGAGTCACAACCCAATTACAAATCTTCCCCTCCCTGGAGGCTTAAATCCAAACAGACCTACCTTTTTCTACCTGGAGGCACAACTAGAACTATCACGACCCCTCCCCTCGAAGTGTACCCCTCTTGGGCCGGCAATGAGAGAAGAGAGATAGTGACCCCCGAGTCCTGCCTCCAGTAGGCCTTGGGTTGACGACTAGCACCGAGGGTATGATAAACACACAAAAGAGAGACATTACTCTCTAAGAGAACACATGCAAAATAGATAGATAAGATATACACCAACCAACTCCTGCTTAGACTACAAAGTAAAAGAAACTCAAGTGCACATATGTAATGTCATGCAAGAACTACTACAACTGAAAGGAAAAACTGCAAGCACAAAAAGAAAGTAAAATGACAGCGACCACGAAGTCCGAACAGCCCCTACAAACCCCAAGCTAGTAGTAACCAGTCTGATCTCCAACCTGCTCCAACTAACCTGAAAAACAGTTTATATAAACGTAGGGTGAGTATAACAGTATACTCAATAGGATCCTCCCTGGAACCTCTCGTGCAAAAGTAAAGAAAACATGTTAAAGCACAATGAACAATAAGTGAAACTAACTCATCACCTAAACAAATATACTATGTTCCTAACCTCACAATGGCTACTCTCACCAAGTATCACATACAAGAGTATATAATATAATAAAGAATATCAATGGTACCCCGTTACAACTTCCCCACTGGTTTTCCGTTTTACCCCAACGTCGCACGTCCTGAGCATCTCTCTCCAAAAAGGCTAGCCTGAAGATACTTGGGCGAAACACAACAACATGCACCTCGTGCAACACAATCACCACGTCCACATAGCCAAAAGTAACCAGGTAGTTTCTAGGAGCCACCACAACTTGCATAGCATGTATCATACATCGGGTATTATACCTCAAGCCATTACAACCCATACACTGAGTAAGGATACTCAAGCCATCACAACCTATACAAGTTACACCTATAGTAATCCATATGAAACTATATCCATAATATATGTGTGTGAAACAACCACAAGCCATTATATCCTTCTACACACATATACGAGGAAAACTAACCATCGTGCATACCAGTACAAGTAACTGCTAAGAGAAGAGTACAAGGTCAAAGGGGGTAGTCATCCATCCATCCTCCCACCGAGATGTTGGGGAAAACACCCCAGGGATCAGAATCCCTGGGGTGTCAGTTTCCCTAACCGACTGGGTAGAGTAGCATATAAAAACACAAAAGGTGCATGATATAATATAGCTCATAACCACACTATGGGCATAACCTATTCTTAGACTCGACTACAACTAACGTCTCTCGGACTCTCGGCTATTACTGTTAAGACTAGATATCCTATAAGCACACAACCATTTAAATATATATATTAAGTGACTTTATCCCTTTTTTTATCAGTTTCACTTTACGTTAATTAATTATTTAACCATTAATTAACCATTATTAATTCCACATCACATTCCATTATCATTAGCATTTCAACAAGGATTCATGCCCTCCAGGCATAGCCAAATCGAGTCCACAACTTCTCAGAATCACAACCTCAACATTGCATCCCAGAAAGCTCCGACCCCATGAGTTAAACAATTATTCATTTATTAACAACACTACCACTTTACACATTTCCATATTTCCATATTTCTAGGTATTATAGGAAAACATTCTAAGCTACCAAACACAAGGGGATCAACACGGTGAATAGATGAACTACCTGTCGAGTCTTTTCCACTTACAGCAGGAGCGTAGACCCATCCATCCTCGAGAAGCTAAACATGGAAAGCACATGACATACCCTACACATCTTCACCTATTTTAGAAGGATAGTAAGAATATCCAGCTACCTCAAGCAGTGAGGAAAGAAAAGTAGATAAACAAACAACAAATTCAATAAGCATCCAACTTTAATAACAATGGGAAAGCCCCGCTTTAACCCGTTTCCTCATCTCTGGTATCCTCCTCAACACCCACATGCTTAAACCAATGCATCTCACCACTCTAGGCGTCAACTGATACCACAAAAATCAGGCCTCCCTTCCCCACGTACCACAACAACCCTTCAGGCTCATCCATCCTAGGCTCACATCACATCCAGGCCTCCCTGCCCCACATACCACAAGTCTCGTATCGAGAGCACATCACAAGCAACATGAACAAACATAGAAATGATCACTCAGCCCCAAAGCAAGACATTCAGTCTTCACACACAACGAGCTCTCATGGCTCCAAATCATAAGGCACTTGGCCTTTACAAGTAATCATGCAACTCTGTCCCTACAAAGGCATTATCTTTTATCACACAACCAGTTCTTATTCCATCTTGAATTAACTGATTCATTATTTAGGTTCCAACTACGAGCAACCTAATAAATAATATTCTCAAGCTATCAAAAATTAATTAAACAAATAATTTAACATGCCTTTAATAATTTTATCAACAAGCATCAACATTCTTCAGGTTCATTAACCAATTCTATTAAACATGCATACTACATAAATTTGATTATCATCAAATTACAATAACAACCATATTCATTAACATGCCTCTTTAATCTTAAGCCAATTAATTATAAATTAATTATAGATTTATTTTCTTTACCAATTTACATCAATAACAACATGCTAAACAAGAAAAACATAGATATTACACTATCTAGAAAATCAAGAGGCAATAACATCGCTAATTAATCAATACCACTTCTTTAATATAGTTCAAATAATTATTATGTCAATTTCATTGTGATCCATGGGATAAATCATTTTATCTCTATAGTTGTACATAAATAAATATAGAAGTATCAAATCCACTACCTCAAAAGGTTTGCAATGTTCTTTTCATTAGAACATACAACACAACATACCACAGTCACCTCTCATGCAATGACTGCATTCACCCAAGGATGTCGCGACACCACCGCACCAACCAATAACAAAGAAATATACATTAGAAACATGGAGATTACATGAAATCACATGGAAAGTAGAAACAGGAGGAAACAGATTGATGAACCCAAAATAATGGAGGTAGAATATACCTTATATCGAAGACGGGTCGATACATCCTGGTTGCACCAAAATAGGGGGTGCGCAAGCAGCAAGAAAAACTAAAATGGGAACGCGATCCAAGGATTGAAGTAAAACACACGATTCCTATGGGAGGAAGAAGTCTGGACATCCCTTACCAAGAAAAAAAAAGAAAAAAGAACAAGGGCATAAGTTATCTTGACCCTTTTGAAAATCTAAATAGATCAGCAATTTAGATTTTCCATTAAAGACAGATCTGGTCAAGATTATGCATTTTGACCGAGTAAAGGCACCCCGAACCTTAAGAAAATTTAGATAGGAGTTATGAGCTTTGAATAGGCCTTAAATACCTTAAAACAAGGTCTTGAATGCATTTTACGCCAAATATAACGTCAAAGGGGAGAAACTGTAGGAAGCTGAAAACACTGTTCACGAATCACCATTGGATGAGTCACTGTTGGTTGACTCATAGTTGGAAAAGTCACCATTGGAAAAATCTCCATTGGAAGAGTCACAATTGGAAGAGACACCATTGGATGAGTCACTGTTGGACGACTCACCGTTGGACGAGTCACCATTCAATGATCTACCGTTCGATGAGTTACCATTCGGTGAGTCACCATTTTGGTGAGCTATTGTTCGGAAAGTCACCATTCGGCGAGTCACTATTTGGTGAGCTACCATTTGATGAGTCACCATTCGGTGAGCTACCATTCGACGATTCATCATTTGGTGAGTCCTCATTTTGGAAACACTCTTCAAAAAACTTGAAATTTTTGTGAAGTGTTGAAATAAGTTAGCTTGACCTCCCAAAACACCTTAAGCGCCATATTTTCACAAAGGGATGGACTAGAGAGGTTCGAGCCATTACATCAGATACCTCTCAAAAAATTCTCATCCTCAATAATCCAAAACCAACCTAGAGAGGAAACAAAAAAGGGGTCATCCGAACATCCACCCCATGAGATACCTCTCAAAGATCTCACCACCACAGGATCTCAACCGCTTCATAAAAGGAACAACGTGAAACCATGAGATAACCAAAACCAACTCCTAAACACTCTCCCAGGGGGAGATACCTCTCAAAAGAGAGAAAACCATAACAAGCAACAATATAAACCCATCTCATAAACAGAAAGGGTCTACAACCACTAAACGAACAATGTTACAAAAGAAGAACTAAGCATCAAATAGATCAGGGTACTGAGAGCGTATCTATGAATCATGTTACCATGTACTCTTCTCCACGCCATCGTGCTGCCACAAGACATGAACTAAGGGGATAGCATTCTTGTGCAACACCTTCTCCTTGCAGTCCTGGATCTCTATAGGCCGCTCCTCGAAGGTTGAATCATCATCAACATCGATCTCACCCTAATCAATGACGCGAGAGTCATTATGAAGACAACGAAAGAGCTTCAACATGTAAAAAAAATTGTGTATTTGGCTCATCTTCGGGGGAAGTTCTACCCGATACGCTATGACTCCAACATGAGCCAACACCTCGAAAGGTCCAACAAACCAGGGAGAAAGCTTACTCCCATGACCAAACCTTCACTTCCCTCGATGGGGAGTCACCTTCAAGAACAAATGATCCCCAACATCGAACTCCAGAGGTCTCCTCCTATGACCGACATAGGATTTCTAATGATCCTACACTGCCTTCATCCTCTCACGAATCACCTGAACCATCTATGTCGTATTCTATAATAGTTCCAACCTGAGAATTGCTGACTCTTAAACCCCAATCCATCACAATGGAGAATGAAAATGTTGGCCATACAAGTCTTCAAATGGCACCATACTGATAGTGTAGTGAAAACTATTATTGTAAGTGAAATCTACTAAGGGAAGGTGCCTCATCCACGTATCTCAAAAATCCAAGATATAAGAACGCAACATGTATTCAAGAGTCTATATAGTCCACTCTGTATGAACATCTATATATGGATGAAAAATAGTGCTAAGACATAACTGAAAACCAAAAGAATTATAGAGACCTCTCCACACCCTAGAGGTAAAATAAGAATCTTGATCAGAAATGATCATCCTTAGAACTCCGTGGAGTCTCACCACCTCCTCCAGAAACTACCTCAACAAAACCTCCATTGGTATCAACTCCTTGATTGCTATAAAGTGGGATGATTTTTTTAAACGATCCACTACTAACCATATAGTTTCATAGCCTCCCTAAGATCGAGGTAAATTAGTAACAAATTCCATCAAGATGTCCTCTCACTTCCACTAAGAAATATCTAATGGTTGTAGCAAACCTCTGGGAACGCGATGCTTGAACTTCACCTTATGGCTGACTAAACATCAAGACATAAACTCTAAAACTGCACACTTCAACCTAGGCCACCAAAACTGACCTATCAAAGCTTGGTACATATTTGTCACACTAGGATGTACCGCTAAGGGTGAACTATGGAACTCTATGAGAACCATCTCACGCGACGCCAAAGGAACAAAAAACCTTCCTTAAAACAAAACCCAATGTTGTTCATATTTATACCAACCATCAAGGGCCTCAACACAAACTACTCGGTCTCTCCAGACCTCTACCTCAAGATCCCCCAACTGGGACTCTTCTATCTGTTGCACCAGAGATGACTGCACCGTCATCTGTAAAAGACAACCTCTTCCCCCAACTTCTCCCATATCTATATGTAATGCTGAAAGTTCTTCCATCACTCTCCAGAAATCACCTAATTCATGAAATATATCAGTACGCAACTTCCTACTCATCACATCGGCTACAACATTCCCCTTTCTAGGTGTATACAAAATTTAGAAGTTGTAATCCTGTAAGAACTCAATCCAATGACACTGTTGCAAGTTCAAGTCACGCTGGTAGAAAACGTACCTCAAGCTCTTATGATCAGTGAAGTCCACAAAATGATCTCCAATGAAGTAATGCATCTACAACTTTAGGGAAAACACCACTATCACCAAATCAAGATCGTGGGTGGAATAATTATTTTCGTGGGGATACAAATGTCGATACCCATAAGAAAAAATTGATATCTGCTACATCATAAAGCATCACAAAAATCCTCAAACCTAACTCCTTCTGCTGGTTGACAAAGAACTGGAGCACTAACCAACTTCTCCTTCAGATACTCGAAAGCTTCCTAACACTAGTTAGTGTACACGAATGCCTGATCCTTTCTGGTCAATCCTGTTAGAGGAGTCACAACCGAAGTGAAATCAGCTATAAACCTCCTGTAATAGCCTACAAGACCAAGGAAACTTCTCAATTATATCACTGTCTTGGGGGATTACCAAGAGAAAACTACTTCTATCTTTGAAAGATCCACAACTACTTCCTACTGGGATAAAACATGCACCAAGAAACAGACTTCTCAATCCCAAAACTCACACTTAGACAACTTCCCAAAAAACTTCTCATGGTGAAGAACTCGCAAAATAGCATGAAGATGTCCTGTATGATCCTCCTTGGATGTAGAGTACACAATGATGTCATCGATGAAAACCACCATGAACTTATCTAGGAACTCATGAAACATAACATTCATCAACCCCATGAACACAACTAGATCATTCGTCACATATAACGACATCACAAAAAACTCGTAATGCCCGTGATGACAACGAAAAGCAGTCTTCAGGATATCCTCATCCCTCACATGCATTTGATGATATCATGACCGTAAATTAATCTTAGAGAACCAACTTGAACCCTTCAGTTGATCAAATAAATCATCAATCCATAGAAGAGGATAGAGGTTCTTAATTTTCACTCTATTTAAGCGATGATAATCGATACACAACTACAAACTACCATCAACCTTCTTCACAAACAAAACTAGTGCAAACCATGGTGACACACTCATCCAAACAAAACTTCACTACAACATACCATAAATTTGTACATGAATCTCTCACAACTCAGAAGGTTCCATCCTATACAGAGGAGAAATTCCTTTCTATAGCTCGATCCCGAACTCGATCTCTCATCAAGGGGGTAATGCTACAACCTCCTATGGAAAGACATCATGGAACTCTTCCACGACCCTAGGAAACACCGACTGCTGAACCTCCGATGAACTCAACATCAGCTCATCCATCGAGGATGATAAGGATGGAACATGCCTCTAACCCATACGAGGGTCTCGATCACCAACAAACACTGCTAGCTCTCCATTAGCATCGAAGAACACCACTTGAATCTAGAAGAAATCCATGATAGCCTACACTAAATACAAACAATCCATTCCGAGGATGACATCATATGGTTGTATTCATAAACATAAGAAATCTCCCCAAGAGCAGTGCTACCCCATCACTAGCTCACAATATCTACATACTTCAAACAAGTCAGATTGACCTCCAACTGGCATAATCAACACCAGGGACACTTAAAGCCTCTCTACCTCAAGTCCCAAGGCATGAAAAAGGGTAGGTGATATGAAGGAGTGCGTCACTCCTGACTCAAACAAGGCATACACACAAGTATAAAACAAGCAAAGGGTACCTCGAATGACATCTGGATTGCATGGCACTGGAAATGCTAACACATGAAGCTGACCACAACCTGCTCTATAACCTCTCTAACATTACTGATGACCACCTCCATAGTCATGATCTACTCTATGAGGGTAGGGAGTGTCCTGGTACTATCTTCTTCCTACCCTATATTCTCTATCCTGATCCAAAGCTAGTGCAACATGCCTCTGCTACCTCGGTTGGAACTGCCTCAATGGAGGAACCTGGAGCAAAACACCTGACACATGCTGACTGTTGAGAAAGGTTGGGCACTATCACCACTGATGACCTCATCCTTCATAAAAAAACAAGCGTATGATCCCTTGACATAGGCCTGAGAGCCTCTTCCCCCAAAGAAATGAGATATTGAGGGTTGAGACCTACCCCTGACTGATCATAAACTCTTCTACCCTGAAAAAAGAGAACTCCATACCACAAATCTGCCTCATGAGTAATCCTGATGAATACCCTCTCATGATGATCAGGTTCTAGCTAACGTCATCTTGACAACCTCCGCCCTCGCCAGCACCTCGAGATATGTCGTCAGCATAAACGGGGTGACTTGGCGCTGGATCTCTGGATGCAAAGACTCCTTGAAATGCCTCGCCCTAGAATCCTCATCCAATAATAGGTCCAAATAATATCGTATAAGGTTCTTGAAATGGATATCAAACTCTCGCACACCGAAGTTTCTCTACCGAAGGGTAAGAAGCTCCTGGTGACTGACCACCTTCACGGTCGAAGAAAAAAACTCATCCCTAAAATGGTCTTGAAACTTCTCCCATGAGACTGTCGACTCCTCACGATCCCTGAGTAACAAGAACCACCACTACCTCACTTCCCCACAAAACATTTTTACAACCAATGATACCCAGTGCTCCTTCCGAGTATGAATCGAACTGAAAGCTATCTCAACCTCCTCTAACCAGTATTCTATGACTGTATCTGAAATAGATCCATCATACTTCTACAGAATATGATGCTAAAACTCTCAGAGTTTCCTCATCCAAGTGCTATCGTCATCAACCTCTACTCTATAGTGATCTGCTGGCGCAAATTGCTAAACATATTATACACGAACCTAAAGAGGAAATTGACCTGGAGCCATACCTGAAAAAGTTTAAATAGTTAGAATTCCTAAACATGAAATATGGAAGACTTTAATATGAATTAATTTTTTTCTTTTATTCATTTTAAGTTAACCTATCCCAAGGTCCACCCATTCAAGCACACGTGAAAAAAAGAATGATCCATGATCCTTTCCTAGATCTCTACCCTATAATAAGTATCATCCCATTTAGTAGCCACTATAATCTTGAAGTACTGTGAATTAGATCATAGGGGGCCCTAAATACCTATATCTCAACCGATCTTCTGTGTTTACAGTGCTTGCTAAACTTAGCTGATACCCTTTCCCTACCAACCCATGAAACCTCACCTGTTCCTAACTCTAACTCCATCTTATCCCTCAGCTAGTCCTCTGATACCACTCTAACATGACCCCCTCCCCTCAAAGTGTACCCCTCCTAGGATGAAAATGGGATAAGAGATATAGTGACCCCCTGAGTCCCACCTCCAATAGGCCCTGGGTTGGCAACTAGCACCGAGGGTATTGTAAACACACAGATGAGAGGAATTACCCTCTAATAGAACACATGAAAAAGAGAGAGATAAGATAGAAACCAACCAACTCCTGCTCAAACTACAAAGTAAAAGAAACCCAAGTGCACATATGTAATGTCATGCAAGAACTACTACAACTGAAAGGGAAAACTGCAAGTACTAAAAAGTAAAATGGAAGCAACCACGAAGCCCGAACAACCCCCGCAAACCCCAGACTAGTAGTAACTAGCCTGATCTCCAACCTAAACTAATTTACCTAAAAAACAGTTTATATAAACATAGGGTGAGTATAACATTATACTCACTAGGATCCTCCCCAGAGCCTCTCATGCAAAAGTAAAGAAAGCATGCTAAAGCACAGTGAACAACAAATGAAACTAACTCATCACCTAAATAGGTATACTATGTTCCCAGCCTCACCATGGCTACTCTCATCAAGTATAACATACAAGAGTATATAATATAATAAAGAATATCAAGGGTAACCCATGATCGCGTTGTCGAGCGCGTCAAATTAGTTGTTTAATTTTGACTAGAATTTCTGCAGTATAGCAGCAACCCTAGGTCGTCTCTCGACGGAGCCTTAGATCATTAATTTAAAAAGAGGGTTTTGATTATGAAAGTAGAAGGTGAATGAGGTTTTGTAAAACTTGGGGGTTTTATGATTAAATATGAAAATAGAAAATGAAAGAAATAAAACAATGTAGATATTAACAGAATTAATTAAGCGTGATCAACCCGAGGTACTCACATGATGTTTATCCTTCATCGCTTCATGATATAGGTTTATGATCTTTTAATACCTGGTTTGTAACACCTATAACCAGAATGTTACTGAGTTTATACTAGGATACCTACTAGGGTTTAGTCGAAAACACACAATGATTCACCGGACACCGCCGATGATTGAGTGAATTGTGTTTGACTTTATAACCGAAACTCACCAAGGCAACACATGAAGAAGTCGATGCGCTGTCCAAGTTTGTATGTTATTTATTTGTGATACCATGAAATAAATGTACATGGCCTTGAAAGTGATTATGTGAGTTCAATTGACCAATATGAACCACACAAACACCGTTTATGTGAGTTCAATTGACCAATATGAACCACACAAACACCGCAATTGAAAGGGGGAAAAGAAAGTGGTGAACGGTGTGTGAAACATCACATGAATGGGTACCCCCAAACATGATCATATGAGTTGAGCATTACATACCAGTACATAAATCAATAAAATAAGAATAGGGGATGATGAAAAATAACACAACAACCTGGAATTTAAAAGATCATTCAAATATTACAAACATGAATCTTGGGATTTACATCACGTTCCTCCCCGGGTGATCACAAGGGGTTTAGAAACCCATGGGAGAGGAAGAAGAAGAAGATGTTGAAGTAGAACTTCCCATAGCCTCCAGAACTTCTAGGGATGTTGAGAAGACTCCTTGGGGACTCCAAAATAGAAACACCTTTCCTCCTGGCCGAACTTGCAAATGGGGTGCCCAAGGTGTCTTTTTATAGCCAAAACGAGAAGTGGTTTTGGGCACCCAGATTTTGAAAAACCACTTGGAGAAAGGTTTTCAGCTATTAGATAGTCGAATATCCCTTTTGAAAAAACTGTACAGTTGTATCCCCACCTCTTTTATATCACCACTGAAATTTTGGCACCATTTGGGCCACTACAGCTCGAGATATTGATAAAATACAGAACACCACTTTTGACTTTGTGCATATTCGGTGTCTTGGACAGATCAGTTCGGATGGGCCCTATATAAGCTGAATCAGGATTGGGTTCCTTGATATGAAATGTATAATATTAAAATCTGGATCGGTCCACAAAATATCAGCCCATTTGGATCCACATATTTCGCGTACTATTCAAAATAGTGGACAGATGTCCATGGATCCATGCAATTTTTGGCCCATTTTTCTTCCACTTCATCAAGGACCCTCCAAATCATCTCTACCTACATTGAAATAATAAAAACAAGTAACATAGACCATTATAATATTGATTAAAATTAATTAATTTATTCAAACATAAAGTGCAATTTATTATTATATTTGGAATATTCATTACAAAACTAGTTTAAAACAGCGGTGTAAGGGTGGAATAAAACTATGAATCGTGGTACGATCACACCCCCACACCTAAACATTTGCACTCCTGGGAAAATCCACATATCCAAATAAAATGATTCACATATATATATTTCCAACATCATGAGGATTTAATATTTGAGGAAATTTTATTTAAAGTAATGTGATCAATGCACGAACCACACCAAGGAGTTCTTCCTAGTGAAAATAGAAAAAGATATCTCATAAATCATATCATAGAAAAATTCAAAAAGATTCATGATACCAAATTGAGAAAGGAATTCATAAGTAAAACATGAAACTAACTCTCCATGTGTGCGTGTGAAAACCATTCCATGCTATTATTTCCACTAGCTATCCAATAAATATATGTTATTTTAAAATTTTTCAGCTTAAATGATTTTGTCCACTAAACCTACCATACATCCTTTGCAATCATATTTCAAGACCCACTCACTTAAGCATTCCCAGAAGTCAAACCATAAGCTCCTGACCTAGATATCCCCATATGTTTCACATTTCATCACTCCCCTCATTTATTTATTTTTTAGAATTTGCATTTGGAACAAATCTCACACTCATCTCTCAACTCTTGTTTGATCTCCTCACAACACTAATTGCAATAGTTATAACAAGATCAAAGGTTGAGGAGAAGTGGTTTTTGACCTGCCTAAGACACAAAATTTTTTGTTTGAGGGCGTACAACAGTCGGACATTAGGTACACACGCATAGGTCAATCTGGTACAGTAATGAAACAGATCGGATAAGGAACGAACGTATGGAAATATCATTTAAAGCTGAAAAATATTAACCCAACATATATTTACCTTATATTAAGTAATAAATAATCACACTTTACGGTTTGGTGCAATTTTTTTTGGAGATATTAGTGACACAGTTTTCCTAAAAACTACTCACACAAAGGGTATCAATCATCTCAAAGGTTTCACATAGATAAGACCATTTATATCATTGACAGAAAACCAATTTACTAAAGAAAATCACTCCCTGATGTTAAATTCATTCAAATATTCTTTTTGGCCTTCTTTATGGTATTTTTACTTTCCCCCCTTTATGGTCGCCAAATCATGGAACTTCAAAATTGTTGATGGGGAAAAATGAAAATACCATAAAGAAGGACAAAAAGAGGAAAAAAAAATGATGAAAATTCCTAACTAACCCAGGAATGTATCCACCCCCACACCTATAATGTGCAGTGTTCTCACTGAAGTAATTGAGAATGTGAGAATGAAGGATAAAAACTGGTGTGTTTTATTGGTATGATGCGTCGAGAAGGTGGATTTCCTCCACCATATTCTTCGTAAAATCCTCATAGAAGTGTTTAAGTCACTTCCAATTGACGGTAAGACTTCATCCACTCTGCTCATGCAAAATTTGTATTGCACCAAAATGGTAAACATTAGTAATAGTATAAGGACCGAGCCATCGGGAACGAAGCTTACCTAGGTGGATCTTAAGCCTGGAATTGTACATGAGGACCTTCTCACCAATATGGAACTTCCACTGGTGAATCATGCTATCATGAATAGCCTTTGTCTTCTCTTTATATATTCTGGAGTTCTCATATGCATCACGTCAAATTTCTTCCAACTCTTAAATCTGCAGCTTTCTTTGCTCACCTGCATCTGAAAGGTTCATATTACATTGTTTAACAGCCCAATATGCATGGTGTTCTACCTCCATTGGGAGGTGACAAGCCTTTCCAAACACAATTTTGTATGGTGACATTCCGATTGGGGTTTTAAAAGTAGTACGGTATGCCCAAAGTGCATCATCCAAGTGCAAACTCCAATCTTTCCTATTGGGTTGTACCGTTTTTTCCAAGATTCGTTTAACTTCCCATTTTGATATTTCTGCGTGTCCATTAGTTTGGGGGTGATATGCAGTGGAGAATTTATGATCAACCCCATACTTACAAAGAAAATTTTTCATTTTGCTATTGCAAAAATGTGAACCCTGATCACTAATGATGAATCTTGGTAAACCAAACCTACTGAAAATCTGGGACCTCACAAAATCAACAACAACTCGAGATTCATTGGTCCTAGTAGCCTTTTCTTTCACCAATTTAGAAACACAGTCAACATATAGTAAGATGTACACAAAGCCAAATTAATTTGGAAAAGGTTCCATGAAGTCAATGCCCCATGCATCAAAGATTTCACAGAATAACATGGGTTGTTGGGGAGTTTCATTCCTCTTAGAGATATTCCCTGTGAATTGACATCGAGTACATGATTTACAAAACCTATGAGAATATCTATACAATGTTGGCCAATATAATCCCGAGTCAAGGACCTTTCGAGCAGTATGTTGAGAGCCAATGTGGCCCCCACATGCCAAGGTGTGGCAGAAGGTTAAAATAGAGGTGAACTCATGGTCAGGGACACACAGACGAACTACTTGGTCACTAAAAATTCTCCACAAGTATGGGTCATCCCAAATGTACCAACGAGAATCATGCTTAAGTCTCTAGGATTGTGAAATGATGAAATCAGTGGGGACCCTAGATGTTGCTAGAAAATTCACAATGACCGCATACCAGGGGGTAAGGTCCACAACATCACAAAGGTTATCATGAGGGAATAATTCTTCAATGGGTAGGGGTGAGTCAACATGATGGTCCAATGGTGGGGAAATCCTACTAATGTGGTCAGATACAACATTTTCCACCCCCACTTATCTCTAATCTCAAGATCAAACTCTTAGAGGAGGAGCATCCACTGTATGAGACAGGGTTTGGCTTCATGTTTCTTTAAGAGAAATCGAAGGGCATCATGGTCAGAAAACACAATCACTTTTGACCCAAGAAGATAAGAATGGAATTTTTCCAAGGAAAACATAATATAAAGGAGTTCTTTTTCTGTGGTTGTGTAGTTTACCTGGGCAGGGTCAAGGGTACGCGAGGCATACACAATGACATGAGGAGCCTTCTCAACCCTTTGTGATAAAACTACCCCAACTGCAAAGTTAGAGGCATCACACATAAGCTTGAAGGGGAGATCCCACCTTGGTGGTTGGATTATGGGAGGTGATGTGAGACTCTTTTTTAGTGAATTGAATACATCCTCACAATTTTTATCAAACACAAACTCAGAATCTTTTTGCAATAACTGGGACCATGGAAGTGCAATATTACTAAAGTCTTTAATGAATCGGTGGTAAAAACCAGCATGACCCAAGAAAGATCGCACCTCACGAACACATTTTGGATATGGAAGGGTTTAAATTAATTCAATTTTATATTTATCAACTTGAATTCCATTATTTGAAATGAAATTCCCAAGAACTATCCCCCACTCAACCATAAAATGAAATTTCTCATAATTTGAAACAAGATCTTTTTCAATGCAGTGGCGGAGGAAAGAAACTAGGTGTTCCAAACAATCATCAAAAGAAGATCCATATACCACGAAATCATCCATAAATACTTCCATACAACTCTCAAGGTACTCAGAAAAAATACTCAACATACATCACTGAAAAGTACCAGGAGCATTACATAGACCAAATGGCATCCTTCTGTATGAAAATGTGCCGAATGGACAGGTAAATGTTGTCTTTTATTGGTCCTCAGGGGCTATATGGATTTGGAAATAACCCGAATATCCATCAAGGAAACAATAATGGGACTTACCAGCCAATCGTTCTAACATTTGGTCAATGAAAGGTAATGGAAAGTGGTCCTTCCGCGTGGCTTGATTTAGTCGACGGTAGTCAATACTGACTCGCCAACTATTTTGCACATGTGTTGGAACCAATTCATTCCTTTCATTTGACACAACTGTTATTCATATTTTTTAGTCACAATTTTCACTGGGCTAACCCATTTACTATCAGATATAGGATAAATGATCCCCACAATAAGTAATTTACTGAATTCCAATTTTACCACTTCAAGGAGAGTGGGATTCAACCGGCATTGAGATTGTCTTACGAGCTTAGCCTCATCATCCAAAAGTATATGGTGCATACAAATAGATGGACTAATCCCAGGAATATCATCCAATGTCCATCCTATCGCCTTTTTACACTCTCTCAAAAGTTTGAGCAGTTTCGATTCCTGTTGTGGAGAGAGGTTATTGGAAATAATGACAGGCAATTGGTCAATACCCTCAAGATATGCATATTTTAAATTAGAATGAAGTTGTTTAAGTTCTAACACCGGTGGTTTCTGGATTTAGGGAGGGAATTTAGGGGGAGTGAGGTCCATTAAACTGTCTATCTGCTCATGTTTATTCTCTAAAGATAGAGAATCTATAGAAATGAGATTTTCAGAATCATCGACGATCATGGGTACCTCAGAATGAACACACTCATCAATTAAAGCACAAAATTTACACTTTTCAGAACCCACACAACACTCAAAACATGAATCAAAACTCAAATCATCCAAGGGTGAAGAAAACAAAAAAGAATCAGAGTTTGGGTTAAGGAGAGAATTGTGTGTGTGTGCATCGTTTGAGAGAACTTCCATCGAATATATAGTAAGAGTGGAGTGCTCTTCAACGGGGTGTTTCATAGCCTCAAGGATGTTAAAACTTACCTTTTCTCCTTCGAATTACATGGACATCGTACCATTGTGAACATTGATGATCATCTTTTCTGTTTTTAGGAATAACCTCCCAAGTATGAGAGGAGCATTTCCTTGGGTTCAGGTATCTTCCATCTCAAGAATGTAGAAATCAGTAGGGAAGATAAGATTCTTCACTCTAACAAGGACATCCTCAATCACTCCTTTTGGATGCGTTGTACTCCGGTTGGAAAGTTGCATGACAATGCCTGTTGGTTGAAGCTCTCTAACCTGTAGAGAAGTATACACAAAGTGAGGCATTACATTAATGGAAGCACCTAAATCTAGCATAGCATTAGAAAAGAAGGTCTCCCCTATGGTACACGGTATCGTGAATGTGCCCGGATCCTTGCATTTGGTTGGAATTGCTGGTTGAATCAAGGCTGAGACATTCCTACCCAAGTTGACTCTCTCATTCCCCTTCAGCCTTCATCTATGGGTGCAAAGTTCTTTAAGAAATTTGGCATAACAGGGGATTTTCTTAACTGCATCCAATAAAGGAATATTAACTTGAACTTTTTTAAATGTATCCATTATCTCATTATCAATATCATTATCAAATTTTTCTTAGATTTAGAGAGTATTTGTGGGAAAGGAAGAGGAATGGATTGTTCATTTGAATCATCAATGATAATTTGATTTCCCTTTTTATTTTGTTTTTCATTACATGAAATTTTTGAGGGTTGGGAAGGAGTGTTTTCAAGAGGGGGAAATACCTATTTCATAGAATCAGTAGAAGGAGAATCTTATTTACCACTCCGAAGTGTAATTTCACATACATTACCTTTGTCCTTCGGATTGGAAATGGGTTGAGATGGTAGTTGTCCAGACCCTTGCATCTTAAGCTCACCGATGGTGTTCGCCAATTGTCCCACTTGAGTTCGCAAATCTTGAATTGCTGATTGTGTGGTTTGTTGGAACTGGAGGTTCTGGGTTGCCATTTGTTTTACCATATCCTCGAGGCTTGGTTCAGAGGTGGGGGGAGGAGGATTGTTTTGAGATGTTGATGGATAAGAAGGTTGCATACCTTGGCCTTGTTGATACCAATTCTGCTTGGGGTAGCTTGAGTTTCCTCCTTGTTGGTACTGGGGTTGTGCTTGCCACCCAGGGTTTGGATTTGGCCTAAATTGTTCTTGCTTGAAGGAAGGTGCTTGTTGGAATGGACGACTTGGGAACATAGCTGCATAAGACTCAGATGAATCTTGAAGTTGTGGGAGCTGGTCAGAAAAATGAGTGTTATCAGAACAAATACCATAATGTAATGGAATAGAAGTAGAGTGCGAGTTACCTTGTGCTTGAGATAATTACCTTAGAAGGGTATGCATATCATCAAGTTTAGTATCTACCTTTTGTTCTAGGGCTTAATGACTTACCTCATGAACTCCTCGGGTTGGTGCAATAGCTCGTGTACCAAATTGTTGTGCATTTTGAGCTATGTTGGATATTAAGTCACGAGCGGCAGAAGGAGTTTTGTCAACTAGGGCACCACCGACTGCAACATCAATCATTCCATGATCTATGGGGATAAGTCCCTCATAGAAGTATTGGATTAATAGTTTTTCACTAATCTGGTGGTGGGGGCAGCTTGATAAAAGTCTTTTGAATCTCACCCAATATTTATGAAGGGTCTCTTCTTGTGATTGCCTAATTCCACATATTTCTTTCCTAATTGAAGCAGTTCGGGAGGCAGGGAAGAAATTCTCTAGAAAGAGACTTTTTAGGTCATTCCAGCCCCCAATTGTGGTTGGCAAATAGTATAGCCAATCTTTGGCTACACCATCAAGGGAGAAAGGGAAGGCCCTAAACTTAATTAAGTCCTCAGACACATTTTGGGGTTTCATGGTGGAGCAAACTATGTGAAATTACTTAAGGTGTTTATGAGGGTACTCCCCAGGAAGACCATGGAATTTAGGAAGAAGGTGGATGATACCTGATCTCAGCTCAAAGTTGGCTACTTCCTCGGGATATTGGATGTACGCAGGTTGGTACTCCACATCAGGGGTGGTCAGTTCTTTTAAAGTTTGATTATTTGAAGCCATGTTTTCTTAGGTTTGACAGGTTTCAATTTTGGATTGGTTTAGAACCAATTGAGGTTCCAATAGGGGTTCCTCAATGTTACTTGATTGACCTTCTCTAGATGCCTTGATTTGTGTGTGAAGTGACTTTTCAATTTCAGGGTCAAATTCAAGTAGTGTTTCTTTACCAGATCGGGTCATGCAAATAATTTGTAAAGTTTTTTTTAATATAGATAAAATAACTTATGAAGGTTGAAAATAGAATATAATGTTATAATACAGAATTATAGAGAGGTATATGGAGAAGAAGAGAGAGAGAGAGAGAGATAAAGAACACACCAAAAACAACCAAAAATAAAGACAAAACCCAAAACAAAAACAATAAAATGGGGGTGGGGTATTTAAACGAGTACTAATTAAGAAGTAAAATAAATAAATAAAAGGAAATAAAGAAAAAAAGGTCTTGGATCCCCGGCAACTGTGCCAAAATTTGATCGCGTTGTTGAGCGCGTCAAATTAGTTGTTTAATTTTGACTAGAATTTCTGCAGTATAGCAGCAACCCTAGGTCGTCTCTCGACGGAGCCTTAGATAATTAATTTAAAAAGAGGGTTTTTATTATGAAAGTATAATGTGAATGAGGTTTTGTAAAACTTGGGAGTTTTATGATTAAAGATGAAAATATAAAATGAAAGCGATAAAACAATGTAGAGATTAACAGAATTAATTAAGCGTGATCAACCCGGGGTACTCACATGATGTTTATCCTTCATCGCTTCATGATATAGGGTTATGATCTTTTAATCCCTGGTTCTTAACACCTATAACCATAATTTTACTGAGTTTATACTAGTATAACTCCTAGGGTTCAGTTGAAAACACACAATGATTCACCGGACACCGCCGATGATTGGGTGAATTGTGTTTGACTTCATAACTGAAACTCACCAAGGAAACACACGAAGAACTCGATGCACTGTCCATGTTTGTATGTTATTTCTTTGTGATACCATGAAATAAATTCACATGGCCTTGATAATTCTTATGTGAGTTCAATTGACCAATATAAACCACACAAACACCGCAGTTGAAAGGGGGAAAAGAAAGTGGTGAACGGTGTGTGAAACATCACATGAATGGGTACCCCCAAACATGATCATATGAGTTGAGCATTACATACCAGTACATAACTCAATAAAATAAGAATATGGGATGATTAAAAACAACACAACAACCTGTAATTCAAAATATCATTCAAATGTTACAAACATGAAGCTTGGGATTTACATCACGTTCCTCCCCGGGTGATCACAAGGGGTTTAGAAACCCATGGGAGAGGAAGAAGAAGAAGATGTTGAAGTAGCACTTTCCATAGCCTGAAAAACTTCTAGGGATGTTGAGAAGACTCATTGGGGACTCCAAAATGGAAGCACCTTGCCTCCTGGCCGAACTTTCAAATGGGGTTCCCAAGGTGTTTTTTTATATCCAAAATGAGAAGTAGTTTTGGGAACCCAGATTTTGATAAACCACTTTGATAAAGGTTTTAAGATATTAGAAAGTCGAATATCCCTTTTGAAAAAACTGTACAGTTGTATTCCCACCTCTTTTATATCACCATCGAAAGTTTTTCACCATTTGGACCACTACAGCTCGATATATTGATAAAATAAAGAACGCCACTTTTGACTTTGTGCATATTCGGTGGCTTGGATAGATCAGTTTGGATGGCCCCCATAGAAGACGAATCAGGATTGGGTTCCTTGATATGAAATGTAGAATATTAAAATTTGGATTGGTCCACAAAATATCATCCCATTTGGATGTACGAATTTCACTTACTATTCAAAACAGTGGACATATGTCCATGGATCCATGCAATTTTTGGCCCATTTTTCTTCCACTTCATCAAGGGCCCTCCAAATCATCTCCACCTACATTGAAATAATAAAAACAAGTAACATTTCCCATTATAATATTGATTAAAATTAATTAATTTATTCAAACATAAAGTGAAATTTATTATTATATTTGGAATATTCATTACAAAACTAGTTTAAAACAGTGGTGTAAGGGTGGAATAAAACAGTGAATCGTGATACGATCACCCCGCTACCACTTTTTCACCAGTTTTCCACTTTTACCCAATGTCTCTTGTCCTGAGCATCTCTCTCCAAAAAGTCAATCCTGAAGACACCTAGGCGAAGCACCACAACATGCACCTCATACAACACAATCACCACATCCACATAGGAAAAAGTAACTAGGTAGTTTCTGGTAGCCACCACATCTTGCTAGAGTATATCATACATCGGGTATTATACCTTAATCCATTACGGCCCATACACCGTGTAAGGATCCTCAAGCCATAACATCCTATACACATTACACCTATAGTAGTCCATAGGAAACTATATCAAGAATATATGTGTGTGAAATAACCACAAGCCATTATAACCCTCTACACACATATATGGGGAAAACTAACCACCATGCATACCAACACAAGTTACTGCCAAGAGAAGAATGCAGGGTCAAAGGGGGTAGTCAGCCATCCATCCTCCCACCGAGATATTAGGGAAAACACTCCCAGGGCTCAGAATCCATGGGGTGTCAGTTTCCCTAATCGATAGAGTGAAGTAGCATATATAAACACAAAAGGTATAGGATATAATATAGCTCACAACCACACTATGAAAATAACCTAGTCTTAGAATTGACTGTATCTAACGTCTCTCAGACTCCCGACTTCCACTACTAAGACTAGATATCCTATAAGCACACAACCATTTAAAGAGCTATATTAAGTGACTTTATCCCTTTTTTATCAGTTTAACTTTATTTTAATTAATTATTTAACCATTATCAATTCCACATCACATTCCATTATCATTATAATTTCAACAAGGATCCATGCCTTACAGGCATAACCAAACCAAGTCCATGGATTCTCATAATCACAACCTTAGCATTATATCCCAGTAATATCCAATCCCATGGGTTAAACAATTATTCATTTATTAACAACATTAACACTTTCCATATTTCCACATTTCTAGGTATTCTAGGAAAACATTCTAAGGTACCAAACATAAGGGGCTCAACACGGTGAGTATATGAAATACCCATCGAGTCTTTGCCACATATAGAATGAGCATAGACCTATCCATCCTCGAGAAGATAAACACAAAAAGCACGTGAAATACCCCGCGTGTCTTCACCTATTTTGGAAGGAGATTAATAAAAAACATCTTCCTCAAGAAGTGGGGAAATTAAAGAAGATAAGTAAACAATAGATTCAATAATAATACAACTTTCATAACAATGGGTAAGCCCTGCTTCAACCTGTTCTATCATCTCTGGTGTCCTTCCTGACACCCACATGCATAAACTGCTGCATCTCGCCACTCTAGGAATCAACTGCTACCACAACCATCAGGCCTCCCTACCCCACGTACCACAACAGCCCTCTAGGATCAACCATCCTAGGATCACGTCACATCTAGTCCTCCCTACCCCACATACCACAAGTATCATATCCAGAGAACATCACAAGTAGTAGGAAAAAACATAGAAACAAGCTCTCGACCCCAAAGCAAGACATTCAACCTTCACACACAATAATATTTCACAACTTCAAAGTATAAGGTGCTTGGACTTTACAAGAAAGGAGGAAACTCATGCCATACAAAGGCATTATCTTTTATCACACAATCAGTTCTTATTCCATATTGAATTAATCGATTCATTATTCAGGTTCCAACTACGAGCAACTCGAGAAACAAGCTTCTCAAGATATCACAAACTAATTAAACAATTAATTTAATTTGGATTTAATAATTTTATCAACAAGAATCAACATGCTTTAAGTTCATTAACCAATTCCATTAAACATTTATACAACATCAATTTTATTATCATCAAATTACAACAACAACCAGATTCATTAACATGCCTATTTAGTATTAAGATAATTAATTATAAATTAATTCCATCTTTACGTTCTTTACCAATTTTCATCAAGAAAAACATGATAAACAAGCAAAGCATTAATATCACACTATCTAGCAAATCAAGAAGCAATAACATCACTAAGAAATTGATAGCATTTCTTTAATCTGGTTCAAATAATTATTTTTTCAATTTCATTGTGATCCATGGGATAAATCATTCTATATCTATGGTTTCATGTAAATAAATATAGAAGCAATTAATCCCATACCTCAAAAGTTTTTTGATGTTCTTTTCATAAGAATGTACCATGCAACGGATCACGATCTCCTCTTCCGCAATGACTGCATTCACCCGAGGACACCGCAACACCACTACACCAACCAACAACTGAGAAAGATCCATTATAAACATGGAGATCACATTCCATCACATGGAAATGATAAATTTGAGGAAATATATTGAGTAAACTAGAAGAATGGATGTATAACATACCATATATCGAAGAAAGATCGACACTTCCTGGTTGCACCAAAACAGGGGGTACACATGCACTAGGAAAAACTCCAAGGGGAACACAGTCCAAGGATTGCAGAAAAACACATGATTCCTATGAGAGGAAGAAATATAGGCATACCGTACTAAGGAAAAAAAAGAAGGAAGAATAAGGGCGGAAGGTATCTCGACCCTTTTGAAAATCTAAAAAGAGTATCAGTTTATATTTTCCATTAAAGGAAGATCTGGTCAAGATTATGCATTTTGACCAAGTAAAGGAACCCCAACCCTTAGGAAAATTTATATAGGAGTTATGGGCTTTGAATTAGCCTTAAATATCTTAAAATAAGGTCTTGAATTCATTTTACATCAAAGATAATGTCAAAGGGGTGAAACTGTAGGAAGCTAAAAACACTATTCATGACTCACTGTTGGACGAGTCATCATTAGACGAGTCACCATTGGACAAGTCACCATTGGATGACTCACCATTGGAAGACTCACCATTTTACGAGTCACCATTGGATGAGTCATCGTTCAATGAGCTACTGTTTGGTGAGTCACCGTTCAGTGAGTCACCATTCGGTGAGATAGCATTCAACGAGTCACCATTTGGTGAGCTACCATTCAGTGATTAACCATTCGGTGAGCTACCATTAGGCAAGTCACTATTCTAGAAACACTGTTCACAGAACTAGAATTTTTTTTAAAGTGTTGAAATAAGTCGCCTCAACCTCCTAGAACACCTTAAACACCAGATTTTCACAAAGGGATTATCCGGAGAGGTTCGGTCCATTACACGAACATTCTACCATTCCCCCAGAAGGCACAACCCAACACTTGAATTTTGTTTGGCAGTAACAATCCACAATCCTAACTTTTAATGGGTAGTACAACCAATTACAATTACACACAAAAAATGAATAAGAAGAAGAAATTACACATAACTAGAATAAATCTTCATAGTCTGAGTGTTAAGATAACAAGAAACTCTCCAACAACAAAGGATCAAATGATTTTAGGTTAGTCGGGAGCAGTAGTTGATCACCAAAAAAATTCATCACTTGTAAAGAATTTTAAAATCCTCAACCTCATATCTCTATATCCTACACTGGTTTTGTCAACTCTATTCTTATATAGTTTCTTACAATAACTTACAAATTTAAAATCCATTTTAGTTTATCTTTCCCAATGATACAAGTGATATCTTCATTGAATACACATGAAAAACATACCCATGTGGGTAACTTTGATAATATGTAAAATTAAAAACATGCAGTATAGTGATAAAACATTATAATAATTAATACAGTACCAAAAAATAATTATAATCAACATTAAATTCCCATGAAAAACTCTCATAAAGTATGCAAGATAAACTGTTCAAATTCCAACCACATTTAATTTGGAACTCGTGTTTTCCCAAGAAACCAATGTGAAACTTCAACCCATATGATGAATATTTAATCCTATATAAAATTCTTCCAAATAAGATTCCTTAGTATTAAAATAATTAATAAGTATTTAAGGAATAATTAAATCAAGATAAACATGTGAAACAAACATTCAGTAATTCAAAATATAAAATTATAGATAAAATAGATCATGTTTTGAGATAAAATATGACCAAGGAATTAAGTGACCATAGATATATCATAATTTAGGTTCAACCCTTTTCCAAATTTCAACTTGCGGTCACTTAATTTTTCTTCCTGCAGTCACTTCATTTTTTTTCATGTGGTCACTTCATTTTTTATGCGGTCACTCTATTTTCTTTCATATGAGAACTTCATTTTTGTTCATGTGGTCACTTAATTTTTGTTCATTTTTTCAATTCATTTTTTTTATTTGGTCACTTAATTTTTCTTCTTGTAATCAATTCATTTTTTTTCATAACGTCACTTTATTTTTTTTCATGAAACCACTTTGTTTTTGTTCACACGGTCACTTCATTTTTGTTCACATGGTCACTTAATTTTTCTTCTTACAGTCACATAATTTTTTTTTCCATGTGGTCACTTATTTATTATTCATATGGTAAATTCATTTTTTCCATGTGTTCACTTCATTTTTGTTCATACAATCACTTCATTTTTGTTTGTGTGGTCATTTCTAGACTTGTCAAATTTCCACTCACAGTCACTTCACTCAAGGTCACTTCCAATTTTTTTCAAATTTTCACTCATGGTCACTTCATTCAAGGTTTCTTATAGACTTTTTCAATTTTTTTACTCATGATCACTTCACACAAGGTCACTTTTATACTTTTTCAAAATTTCACTCACGACCACTTCACTCATGGTCACTTCTCAAGGTCACTTATCAAGGTCACTTCTCAAGGTCACTTCTTAATGCCACTTAATGATTTATTAGAATTATTGTAATTATAAAAAATACTAATAAATTGGATCAATGATACAATTAAATTTTCATGTGAGTGTGTGTGTATCCCATGATACCCATTGATGTTACATAATGCCATGAGTATGCCTGTAGATTTTTTGACCATGTTTGATGTTGATCATATTTATTGTATGTTGCTAATATTTTTATCATGATGATATGTTATGAATTTAATTGTATGATATACCCTATTATGTGTGTTACTATGCCTTTGGTGGTTGTTCTTACTACTTGGAACAGGTGGTCCACCATGTGATGACTATCCCTTAGAGGGGGAGTGGAAAAATCATGTGACGTCGACGACGATGGACCTGAGCATAGGGCAGGGGCATGGCATTATGAAATCATGACTCGAGGTAGCTACATTAGGGGCATGCAGACTTAGATCCTGGACTCGAGGCATAGAACGGGTACAATTTCCTGGATACTTGACCCATAACAGAGATGAGATATGACGGTCTTGGGGGCTGACTTGACTCGATTCCTTGAGACCATTGAGATATAGGATTATAAGACTTGTGGATTTTTCTTGTTCACTTACGACATCTTACAACTATCCTTTCATCATGGAGCCAAAGAAGGTATGACCAGGGGTTTGTGGTGGTTTGGATAGTGCACAACTACTCAGTACATGATTATATGTGATTGTTATTCTTGTTTGCACATTTATTATTATCATGACATACCCATGTTATAACTGTGAACACTTATTAAGGACAAATTTGTGGTTTACTATAGGGTTTTATTACTCACACTCTCTATGGAAATCTTAGTTCACATATAAACTTCATGTATAGAGATCCAAGAAAGGGAATGGGGTCCATGGTAGATGGTTGAGTCGAGGAGCATGGAATTGGCAGTGGTACTGAGATGTACTCTGTAGGGTACTACTATTTATTTATTTATTTGTCTTATTTCTCATTACTCTGATTTGTATTTCCACATAGGGAGCACATTTTATTTATTACATTACTTGTATTCTATTTGATATTTTTCTTCTTTCGCAATGTTACTCTGATTTGTTTTATTTTATTATTATTTGTGCAATGATATGATTCTGAGGGTATAATCTCCCCACTAATGGACTTTAAACCTTCACTTTTAGATGGTATCCTCTTGAGTATGGGGAGGTTCACATGAGGTCTTACGGCTCTCTGATATAAACCTGTTCATTCAGGCTAGGGAGTTACAAAAGGGTATCAGATCATAATTTTCTTCTTTTCTTTTTGGACTAACTTGGGACATGGTAGAAAAGAGATAGTTTGTTTGAGACTTGGGTAGGGGATTTTCCATGTGCCTGGCTAGCACATGTTTAACATACCTTCAATTTACTATTGACGGTATTTATTTTACAGTTTTATGAGATTTTTGGGTGCATTGATGTATCATGACTAGGCATGTAGGATCACATGCCATATACATACCTGTTGTTATGATCTGTATTAGTTATTACTTTAATGAATTTATTTGTGCTATATGTTTGAGAAATATTTATACTCCATTGCACGATATATCTATTTTTATTTGATGTTGTGATATATCAATGTTGTAATAAATTAGTATAACCCCAGCATGCTATTATGTTTGTATATATATGACTGTGACTAATGTGTATGGATGAAGAACTTGGTTAGTTCTAGGAGGGTTATACCTTGGGCTATGGTTATACTCTTATGTAAACCTATGTGTGATCCCTTATATAGATTGGGATCTATCTTAAATGTTATAAATGTTTCCATTCATGTTATAGAAGATTCTACCTCATAGAATACTGGTGTGACCACCAACTGGAATGGGTCAATCGGGGTGATCCTGTTAGGGAGGATGTCCCTATTCCACTGTCTAATGTGAAAGAGGGTGCACTATATCATACTCCCACACTTTATCATGTGGTTCAAGAAGTAGGACCACCTAAATTGGGAGCCCTCACACTCATTCCCACCCAGGGAAAAGGGGTGTCGAGGTCTATGGTCGACTATTCCAGAGACTTCCATCTCTAATATCCACAAACCTTTAAGAGTATTGGAAGAAAAACATATGTTGGAGAATTAATATACATCATCAAGGTGTCTTCAATATCATTGAGATAGTTGAATAATGGAAGGTGATGCTGGCAACATTCATGCTGTAGAGACCCACCAGGAGTTGGTGGTGTGTCATGGGACAGGCTGGCAAACGTGAGGGTATCACATGGGAAGCCTTCAAGGACTTGTTCTTTGGGGAATTATTTCCTGATATGATGAAGATAGATAGAGTGCAAGAGTTTATGTAGTTTCAACAAGGGTCTATGAGCATATCTTCATACTCTACTTGTTTCACTGAGTATCTTCACATTTATCTGATCTTGGATGGAAACGAGGCATATAAGGATAAGAAGTTTGAGATCATACTTCATTCTAACATTAGAGATATAGTACATAGTTTCAACTTAGTGGAATAACTAGAGGTTCTTCACAAGGCCTTGACCATATAGATGGTACTGTAGGATGATCAAGTAGTTGACCTTATTTTTCCCTTTAGTTCTCAGGTGGTTGGACCTCTTACTATTGTGATGATTTTTTTTCTAGTAGTTGGAAGATGAAAACTGGAGACATAGATTAGGGTAGTGGTATTTAGGTGGAATATATTTCATATTCTTTATTTCCCTTACAAGGTGACCCACCATACTTCAACTATATAAAGACTAAGCACTACCATAGAGCCTACTTATCAACTCAAATAAAGTGTAGGTAATGTAGAGAGATGGGCCATATCTAATATTTTTTACATAGATATTTGTGGTTAGAAATACATAAGGGAATAATTTAAATGTGGTCGGGGAACTAGGGATCCGACCGAGGTCCTTAGTAGCGGGCTCTGATGATGATGACTTAGACTGGTCATGCATCTCAGGGACAAGGTCGCTGATATGAGGCATGACCTTTTTATATAGTAGACCGAACTCCAATGGATGGTGGTGAAGGACTATCTACTATTCAATGTATGATCATGGTTACTTATACATTATCTACTACAATATTTGATATTATTGCTTCCCATTCATTCATTTCTCTATAAGTTGTTGATGGACTTGAATTACTAGTCAAGTTATATTCTGAGTTAATTTACCTCCATACACCATTGGTCATGAAATTCGATCGTCTTCAGTGATTCTTAGAGTGTCCTATATTCATTTTTGGTTATGGACATCTGTGAGACTCCACGATTCTATATATGGGGAGCTTCGATTTGATTCTTGGCATGGACTAGTTGACCATCTTTTGAGCTCACATTGATTTCCATTGGATACAAGTATCATTTATGTCACCCAAGGGAGAGAAGCATGTAATGGATGGGGAATGGGAACCAGGATCTGGTAGATTTGGTCTCAACCTAAGTTAGTTTAGTATGATTATGGCATAGATTGTGGGCTTGGATCTTTTAGCAAGATCAATGGATTCCCCCTCATATTTTCCTCCCACTATAGATCTTTATTAGGATGTCTTCCCAAATGGATTTATAATACTTCCCCCTAATAGATGAGTTGAATTTGAGATAGATCTCATGCTAGGTGCATAGTACATTTTGATACCCCCTAATCATATGACATCATCCTAGTTAAAGGAACTTAAGGTTTAGCTTGAGGAATTAGAGAAGAAGGGATTTACCGAGACAAGTAATTTATCATGGGGTGCACCTATTTTGTTTTCCAAGAAGGTGGGAGATGATATTAGACTCTATGTAGGTCAAAAAAATCAGAATGAGGTGATTGTGAAGAGCATATATCCTTTTTTACAGAATGAAAATATTTTTGATCAGTTATGGGGATCCTGGTGGTTCTACAAGATTGATATTTTATTGAGATATAAATAGCTATGGGTTAGAGTGAAGGACATTTTAAAGACAGTGTTTCTGAGTAGGTATGGGATATATGATTACTTAGTGATTCTATTTGGATCGATGAATGCACCACCAGTGTCCATGGATCTCATAAACAAGATCTTACACCCATATCTTAACTTGTTCATCATGGTGTTTGTTGATGTCATTATCGTCTACTCTTCGATCCTAGAGTATTATGCCAGACACATTGAGATAGTTCTGAGTAAAATTCAAGAACATTGTATTTATTCCAAGATGTTGAAGTATACCTTTTGGATTTAGGAGGTGAAATTATTGGGGCATGTGGTGTCTAAGATAGGAATATCCATTAACCTAGAGAAAGTGGAGGCAATGATATCTTGGACATGTCCTCAGAACATGTTAGAGATTAGGAGATTTATGGGTTTATCAAGATACTACTAATGTTTTATTTGAGACTTATCCCAATTATAAGCACCCATAAATACATTTACGAAGAAGGGAGTAAAGTTTCAATGGCTGGACCAGTGTAAAGAGGAATTTATTGAGATGAAGAGGAGGTTGAATACAACTCTGGTATTGATCCTTAACAAGCCTAAGATTAGATATGATGTATACCACGATGCATCAGATGTTGGTTTTGGAGAAGTACTGATGTATAAGGAGTAGGTAGTATCTTATGTGTCATGTCAACTATAACCCCATTAGCGAAACTATCCTACCCATGAATTGGAGATAGTAGTTTTGGTTCATTATTTGAAGGGTTGACAACATTATCTCTTTGATGGGAAGTTTTTTATCTACACTAAACACAATAGCCTCTTCTATATCTTCCCACATAAAGACCTAAATTTGATTTAGAGGTTCTGGGTAGAGTATCTATAGATGTTTGAATTTGAGATGAACTATGCACTAGGTAAGGGAAACATTGTTGTAAATGATCTTAGCCATAAGATACAGGTAGCTCATGAGTTTGGTGACCAACCTCTAAAGGAACAATAATGTCTAATGTGCTTGTTGGTGGATTGGAGGATGGATGTTTCTGAGGATCAAGGACTAATGGAATGTGCCCCAATGGTGGTCACATCTTCTCTAGTAGTGTGGATAAAATCTAGACATTATACAGACCCAAAGTGTGTTGTGATACAGGAAAAACTAGATAAAGGTGACTCGATACATGAATGGTAATTAAACAACAATGATGTGATCCTTGTGAATGGAAGAGTTATAGTCCCTGATTCTATCAGGGAAGAGATGATGTGAAACCTCCATAACTCTAAGTGGGTGGTACAACATGGGTAAATAAAGATATACCACAACTTCAGGTTACAGTTCTAGTGTCCATGGATGAAGAGGGTCATTGCTAGATTTTTTCCCGATGCCTCATCCCAAACCATTTGATTTTTTCATGTGATGAATAGAGGATGTATCAAGTATTGACTCAAAGACTTACTTTATCCTTGGTTTTTAAAATCACAATACACTATGTTTCAATTTGATTTAACTTGAAGTTGTTGCTTTGAATTTCATGTTGGTGTAGTTTTAATTTTTGTACATCTATGTTCTATTGGAATTCATATTCCACCTCATTTTACTAGAAAGTACTTAAATGTTACAATGGTGATCTAAAGATAATTGGAAGATAGAGATGTTTTAAATAGATAATGTAAAGCATATTTTTATGTAGTTATAACTGTACCAAAAAATCTCAAAATCAAAATGTTGGAGTTAGTTACAATATAGATGATAAATATAATATGAGGTTTTTTTGAAGAAAAATATAGAGAGTAAAAGATTCCTATGAAAGAGTTGTTTTTCATATTTAAGCTTACAACATCTTATCATGGAGTGCGATTCTAACTATAATAGTTTTTTCTTTATCAGTTTTTTAATATAAATTATATATCTATGAGGATATCATTATAAGTTATCTATATTTTTTTGTAACCATTTTTTTTCCAACCATTATGTTGAGGGATTCTAATGAGGAAGACATATATTATTCTGAACCTTCTGTCGAGGAGATTTTGCTTTGTGGAAGTGAGATTATATCAATTAGTTTGATTGATGGATTCTAGGGTGCAGAAGGAAAAGATACCTTTTGAAGGGGTGATAGTCAATGAAGCTCATAAGGCTTGATATTTTTGCTTCTGATCAGATTGATTGATGGATTATAGGGCTTGAAAGATAGATACCTTCCAACATTTCAAGTTGAAGAAGTTATTTTGAACTTGGATATCTTGGATCAGGTCTAGTATCCTCCTTAAACTTTGAATTAAAAGTGTAGTTTTTAATAATAACCTTTTAAAGTTATTATGGATTATAATTTAGAACACCGTGTTTTTTTATATTTTTGATATGCTTACTATTTCAATTCTTGTTATATTTCCACTATATTAACTTTGGTTACAATGATTTCTTAATTTATATTTGTTTTACTTTGATCTATGGGTTGAATGGAAATTCATAATTCTGATTATATTAAACTTTAGGTGGCTAGAAAAATGTAATTTATCCCTCTTGTAGTGTGTATGTCATCTATATCTGGGATAACATTTGGTATAAGAGTAGGTCTCTACATTTGAGACCGAATCTATTCTTATATTTTGAATATCTATTATTTAATTGAAATTTTAATCTTAGTTTCCTTACGCTAATTGCATGGTTGAGAAAAGTTTATTTTTATGACAGTAGGTTTTATTATTAGTTTGAAAATATCAATCCAAAAATACCTGCTATATTTGATGGAAATTATTATGAATATTGGACTGACTAGATAAAGATGTTTTTTATTAATAAAAGTGTGGATATTTTTCTAAAAATGACCAAAATTTATAAAATTATAGATAAATAAGTGTTTTTATTTACTCATGATGAGAGAATATAATTTCAGTTGAATTTCTATATGAGTAATACAATGTTATTTTCAATTCAATGGAATATATATAGTCAAGTTTCTTCATGCAGAACTATGTATGGTATTTGAAAAAAGCATGAGGTTACACACTTTGGAACTTCAAAAGTGTTAGTGACTAAGCATACCATGATTAAAGTTGATTATCAAAGTTTTGATTTTTTATCTGTAGAATCAGTTTCACATATGTATTATAGGTTTATGAAAATTTTTTACAACTTAAAATCTCTTAGATAAAAAAAGTTGTTGGATGAACAAATTATTGAGAAATTAATTGATATTTTACTAAAGGAATGTGATTAAAAGAGAAGTGTGATAAATAATGTCAAGTATATCACTAAATTAAATTTGGACGATCTAATTAGAACTTTGATGTGGTATGAAATTCATCTTAAGAGAGATACCGATAATGAATAAAAGAAAAACAGAGTCATGTTTACCTAAACTTCTAGAGCTTTAGCTTCCACAGGATTTACTTTTAAGCTAATCACATCTAGGAAAAGTTAAATAATAATTTCATATATTAGTGATATTGAACCAATAGATGGTGAGATTGATAATATAGAAAGGATTATGTTCAAAAAAAAAAATTTCCAAAGATATTACTAAAAGTATTAATGAGATAAGAATGAAATGTATGAGAAGAAATATGTTCCTAACACTATTTTCTATGAATATAAAAAACTGATATATATCCGACCAGATATAATGAAATTTAAAAATAAAAAATTTGGAAAATTTAATGTGAAAGAGAGGAAATATTTTAAATCCATTAATGACACTTGGATTACTAGTGATATTACACCAACTTATGATAACAACAGTGAATTAAAAAGTGACGATTGTTGAAATATTATTGGGTTTTATTCAAATATTACTCAAAATAATCTATAACTTATGGTGAAGGTATGCTCTAAAACTCTTTGTAAGGTGTCTATAGTGTATAAATTTTTATTTTTATTTGATAATTAAAGTCAATTGGAAGATGAGAAAAGAATTCTAGAAACATATGATGAGTTGAAAGTTTAAGTTAAAGAATTTGAGGAGATGTATAAGAAGCTATATAAAAACTATAAGAATTTGAATTCAAATAATATTAAGAAAAATGTAGATCTTGCTAATATGTTTGAGGATTTGGATAAGGTGAATAATTATAATGAAGAATTTGTCTTAGAGTTAGAAAAATAAAAAAATAAAATCCAAAAACTAAGTTTCGAGAAGAAATGGAAGAGTGTGTCTTCTCCATAAAATAAGATAAATTGTCATAATTTTTTTATTAAACTATCATAAGATAAGAATGTGGTCTTATGATAATGTCTAGGGATGAAATTTTGAATTTTTTTTGAAAAAATTTACTACTATAAGAAAATGTTTTGAAAATATGTATGGATAACTAAGATTTAAGAGGATTACTTCTAGACTTGGTACTAAAACCATTGTAATTCCAACTTATTAGTTAAATTATTTTGTACTAAGTAAAGTATCTTTTTGTATATTGTGTTAATTAGGAGGAAATTATAATAAAAATTATTCTTTGAATATAATTAAATATTTTAGAATAAATAATGCATTTTTTTTCTACAAAAATTTCTACTTATAAGCATCAGCGAGCTAAAAACATTTGGGTAAAAAAGTTTTTATTTGTAAATACTTCTGTACTTAAAAAGGTATATCTGCCAAGGTCTTAATTACAAATACATGATGTTGTTTCATAATGACATATGAATTTATATCTCCAGTACCTAGTAATACTTATTTATTTTATTAGAACTTAACATCTTTATTAAATTTTAGTAATTAGTGGTATTTTGATTTTTTTTCTTTATTTTTTAAATTATCTTATTGAGGGGGATTTTATTTTTTTATTTGGATAGATTTTTAGTAAATTATATATGTTGTTTTTTCTATTATATTTAATTGATAATATGAATTTTTTTAATTGGATTTTTGAGAACCATATTTGAAAGAGTAAGAATAATCTATTAATATGGTAGTTAACTTTTGGGAAGTTTATTTTCTTTTTTTATATTAAATTTTTTGTTTTATGTTTTAACTAATTTAATCATTTTACATGATTTATTCATATTTTTTTATAGATTCACTTAATTTTTTAATTAATTTTAAATTTGAAATTTGAAATTTGAAAATAGAATCATTTTAATATTTTTTGGAGTTTTGCAATTTTGGTATGAGTTATTCCAGGATATTTGAATGAGTTAGTTGAGTTTAATATCAATGAACATTAAGAAATCATATAAATACCCTTGTGGACCCTAAGTGTATTGTATGTTTGTGATAAAAATACCTATGGGTTTTTAGTCTCTAATTTCTAAAGGTATTATAACATTTTTTGATGAAATCACTTCAAGGGATATCTTTAAAGCAAGTTTGGTTAAACATGCTTGGCATGATTGACATAAATCCTTATTTAAAGATGTTATTTGTTTTCAAGGTTGGGAGAATCTTACCCCACCTACCAAATCTCTTGAGATTTACTATCCAAATTCTATTCATGAGTTCTATGGATAATATATTTTAATTTAATTTGAAATAAACAAGAAGGTTATGTTTATCATATGCAGAGTTTAATTTTGTCTTTATATGAAATAATTGATGGAATTTATGGAGTTACATATGGAAGGAGATTCAATGATTGTATATCATAAACATATGGATATTTCATTTTCTTTTATTAAGGCTAAACTGAAAGGTAGTCTTTTCTTGGTTAAATAAAAAGTGCATAAGACGAATCACTTTCATCTTGAAGGAAGGATAGTTTTATAATATGTTCAAGAATTTATTCATATGAGTAAAGGTGATGAGGATACAATAAAGATTCATGATGTTTATATATTATATTTCTATTTCAATATGAAGAAATTAAATTTGGTAAAGTTCATCTGGGATTATATTGAAGGCATTTATTCTGGCACGATGAAGTCAAATATTTTACCCTATGAGGGAAACTTAAATAATATTTTTGATAAGATTTGGTTAAAATAAGGGATGACTGATCTTGTGGTTTCTAAGAGAATTCATGAAATTCCCTTAAATTTTGAAATAATTGAAAGGACAAAGCTTGTGTAAGTTTCTTTAGTGAAAACATTTGTTGACAGATGATCGGATCCCCCCTAGTAAAAGTTGTAAATGATAAAAATAAAGTCATAGAGAAAAAGAGAAAATAAACATAATATAGAGTTCTGGATCTTCAACCTACTCAAAAAAAGAGATTAACAAATGAAGAATTTTAAACCTTATGTGAAAATAATGGTTATTATCTTTAATATATGATTAAGGAATCTAGAAATCAATTTGAGGAAAGAATATTAGGTTCAAAAAATTCATCTGAACTTTCTAAAAGAGAGTTAAAATACATGATAATAGAAGGTGATGATCAAGAAGAAGTTTAGAAGAACTGAATGATTTCCTTAAAAGTAGAGTCTTATAAGGTAAATCTTTCTTTAATTGATACCAGGGATTCTATTCCCATTCAATTTCCTTTGAATAAATGATTATATTTTTGGGAAGTTTCTACTAAAAAAAGAAAGGAAAAAGAGTTAGATGTTATTATTTTTGGAGTCGAGGAAACTCTTTCTCCAAATAACGAATCATTAACCACCATAGAGGTTGAGGTAATGATAGAAGGTCATCATAAATTCTCTTTATCTCATAAAGATTCCTAAACTACTAAGTAAAAGAGTTTTTCTTAAAAATAATCTTCAAAGTATTTAAAATACTATAGTTTTTTTGGAATATGAAACTATTATTTCAGATAAAGCTATGAAAGTCTTGGAATCTAGTCATCCGGTTGAAGAAAAATAAGTCACTGAATGTTATTAATTATGCTGAATCTAAATATCAATGGTTTTAGGAAAGTTAATCTTCCAATCCAATTGGTGTTATAATTTTTTATTCCATGGGAAATATTAATCAATAAATATATTAAGAAAACATTTAATAAACATATTCAAGGAAAATTTCTTCAGAACATAGTATGAGAAGTGAATGAAATGAAAGGAAACAAAATATCACCATTGATCAGATATAGAAGATTTAGAACATTATTTCTATCCTCACACAACTTGATATAAGATGAATAAGATGAAGGAAAATATCTATGATATTAAAAATTATCCAACTTTTTATTAATTACTCGATTATATAATAGATTTAAAATTTTATCAAGTGATTTTCAAGGAGGTTTATTAAAATCAATTTTAAAATTTTGAAAGATTTTTCTAAGTATGATAAACTTTAAGATAAAAACTACAAAAATCCTACTCTTTATTTCACATTAATAATTTATTTATTACATAGTACTATACTTAATACAATGTGAATTATCAATAAGCCCATTTTTTTGTAAATTAGGTACATTACATAACAATATAAAACATGGAATATAACATATTTATTGAAAACTTCTTTAACATGATCAAAATACTCATTCGAACTTAAAAATGTATGGGATAACCTGAAGAAATACATAACAAATGGGTGAGATATAAATCCTAGTAAGGGAATAAACATGGTATAAGTGATACATGTTAGAAGATATACATATCAATGAGTAATAAAAGGAACATGAATAATAATGTACGATATATCATGATAATCATAACATGGGAAATGTGGAAACAACTTAAAACATTGAATCATAAACACAGGTCAAGGATAAACCCACCAAGAAATCATGGTGGAAAAAGTCCCATAAAGGAATTAGGTTCACTCCCTATCCCAACATGACGTATCATGATACTAAACATTACGTAATTCATTGGAGCTCTATCTGGGTGCACCCATCATATTCATTTTGTTCTCATGCTTAAGTGTTCCACATAGATCATAAAAAATGGATTCATTCATAATCATAATTTATTACTTTATTAAGGAGTGTTAAATACGTATGTTTAAGTACCAAATAAAAAATTATATGTGCATAAATTTGAACACCCTTGATAGTAAATGGGTATGGTATTCACCACACAATTGTTTTGGTATGGAAAGTAGTGATAAAATTTCAGCAGCATAACAATATCACTTAAAGATTCATAAAAATGATTTGATGAGAGAGAGGGGTATCTCATCACATATACATCAAATGGAAAGTAATAGGGACATAGAAAAACATATCCAAACATTAGAAATTTTTAAATAGAATATATAAGATAATGAATAAACTTGAATAAAGAAAAGAATCCTAACTTTATTTCAGCATGGTAATGAGTGTATATAAAGGATCATGCGAGGATTAATGAGAGTTAAAGGGGGATATAATAATTTATACATTAAATTTATAGTTATGGTAATATGGAAAATAATATAACATCATAAGAAAATTTAATTTAAGAGGCATAACATAAAACAAGTGCTTGAATGAAAATTAGAAGAGAGAAATACCTTATGAAATTACGACATGGTAATGGGTGTACATAAAGGTTCATAGGAGGGATTAATGTATGTGAAAGGGGGTATATCATCATTATAACATAAAATGGAAGTAATTGGGATGTTGAATAACATATCCCAACATGAATATATGGTAATTAAAAGGCATATGATAAATGAAGTGCTTGATAAAAAGAGGAGAGTGGAAGACCCCTTACTAAATTCTGGCATGGTAACAGGTGTACATAAAGGAACATGGTAGGGATTAATGAGAGTTAAAAGAAGTATATCATCCATTATAAATAAAATGGACAATAAGGTGGTATGTAATAACTTATCCCAACATTATGAATTGGAAACAAAAGTCATAAAATGAAGAAGATGCTTGAATTGAAAAGAGGTCCCTTACTTGAGTGTGTGACTTCAAATGCTTGGGAGGGGCTTCTTGAGAGCTTGGGGGAACATTTAGAGGAATATAGAGAGTGGAGGGAATATTATGGATGTAATAAAAGGGGTTTTAGTGAAGGGAATTGGGATCTTGGGTGGGTTTTTATAGGAAAATAGGGGGATTTCTCTATTATTTAGGTTTTAAACTCTATATAATAAAATAACCAAAACCACAAACCATACCATGGGTTTTTCCCATGATTTCTAAAAAATAGGAGTGGTTTTAATTATTTTATAAGGAAAATGGGAGAAATTAAAAAAATAATGCTCTTTATTATGGGGAGGTGAGTCATACTCTTAAATAATGGATTTTAAAACCTTAAAATATATTACATGTTTTGGAGGATTCATAATGGATTTATAAAATAAATAAAATAAACTTAAAATAAATTTATTTTAAAGGTAAAAAATATATTTTGTAATGTATCCAATTTATAGTATTTATTACATCACTTTTAGGTCATTATGATGTCATAATACACAAAGTATATTTATATGGTATTTAATTTATACCTGAAAATTCAATTGTCTCGGAAAATTATGAAAAATTCACCATCAGATAATCTATATGCTATGATTTCAAAAATAATATTAATTTTATCTAAATAATTTTATAAATACTTTAATTTCACTTTTAAAATAATAACCAACATTTATTGAAAATGCTGGGTTTTTTTGACAATAATAGTTTTCAAACCCTTATTAAAATTACATTTAACTTCATAAAAATTATATGATCATTTATATTTAATAAAAATTATTTAATAAAATTATTTAATTAAAATATTATTTATTTAAAAAATTCATTAATTCATCAAAAATAATGTTTTAATTTAAATTTCATATTACTTAAAAATATAATTTGTGTTTTATCTTATCAAAATATATTTTTATCAAAGTTATTACTTAATAATTTATAAAATAAAAAATAAGGAATAAATATAATATTAATTTCATTTAAAAGAAAAAATAAATATTCATACTATTAGGGTTACATTGTTTCTAGTCTTTGTTAAATTATTTTTACCCTTAATTAACCTATTTTTATTTTATCGTGGTAATTAATATTTTCTAAATTTACTATTTGTATTGTACAAAAAATAAGTTGAAATTATTAAAAAATATTAATTATTATGATTCCAAATATGGAATAAATTTTTTCAAAATAAATTTACAGATTTGGAAGAATTTTATCTAATATAAAACCCACAAACATGATAGAAAGCAGTTTTCCAAAAAATGCATTTTTAAGGGGAAAATGATTTTAATTTAACTATATAACTAGTAATATTCATTATATGAGATTAAATTAATAAAAATAGATATGCATCTAAAAATTTCATTTAAATAATTTCTCATTATGGGTTATTTTAATTAATTATAGTGGATAAACATTATGCATTTTAAAATAGTTCTTATAAAAATGCGTTATTTAATCCTAAAAATAAACTTGTATTACGGTTCGATATAAATATGATTAATTAAATTAAATATGTCTAAATAATATTTATGTTACCTTTAAATAAAATTAAAATAATAATTTTACTTAATTAATTTATCAAAATAAATTATAATTTTACATAAAAACGCCATTTTCACTATTCACTAAAAAAATCTATATTTTCCAAAAAATCGAAAAATTTCACCCTAAGTTAATTTTGATATGATGATATAAAAAAATGGAGTTCATTTTATCGAATAAATTCTATAAATATTATAGAAAATAATTATAATATTTATGAAAATAAATAAAAATCGTTTTTGAAGAATGCATATTTTTCTTGATGGACAAAATGAAATTACCAAAAATTGATTAATTATTTAATAAGAATTTATCAATATATTTAGTACATATATATATATTTCATAAATTATTTAGTTATATTCATACCCAATAATATAATAGTTATATTATAATGGTCTTGTTTAAATAATTATGGTTTGTTTGGGTTCATCGTTGCGTATCACATACACTATTGAACATAATTTTTTTTAAAAACTCGGGGCATTATATTATTCCCCCTTTAATAAATTTAATCTTCTAAATTTAAACTTGTTCTCATTAATAAATGTTTTGACACTATAAAATATTTTTATTGAAAACTCACATCGTAAAAAGGTTTAATAAAACACCCTCTTGAAAAGTGAGAAAGGGATGTATGAAGGTCATCACATAACTAGGTTTCCAAGTAGGAGAAATTTAGTGGGAAGTGAAAACATGGATATGGAAGAGAAAACTAACACCAAATAACTATTTGAGTGTGATAGAGAACACAATTATGAGATGGTCATTGACCACAATTCCATAAATCTTTGATAGATAAAATAACCATCAATTCATAAGAAATAACCATAATATGAAAAAATTATTCAAGATTATTTTAATATATTTAGGAATTCCATTATCATATAGACTTGGAATATAAGGAAATATACTTTATTAAAAATTATAATTAATTTCCACTACAATAATATTTTCTCCAAATGATGATAACTCAAGATGATTATTTTTGTGCCCGAAGCACTATAAACTTATAACGGATCAAATAATACACCAAATAATAATAATAATCTATTATTAATATATTTTACTAAATCCAAAATAGTTAGCATAATTTATGATAATAACTTAGAATATTAATCTCCAAAATTGAAAAAATATTCCCAAAGGTTTAATAAAAACCATTCTTTATAGAAATATCCATATATAACACTAATATCCTCAAAATTAAAGAGTGTTTTAACCCCAAAGGTTATCTCATACCATTAATATTATTCGTATAAAATCATAAGATCATTAATATCTGATAATACTAATGGTTATATATATACCTTAACCCAATAAAACATATCCTGAATTATCATTAATCACCTCAAAATCAAAAATATTTGATCCGGTAATATGTTTCAAAAAAAAAATAATGCTAAAATTCCATCATATAAATCTTCAAAAGTTTTATCAATGATTTTAAACATAATATTATCATTAGACATATCATCCCAAGACTCTTTAGGTTTTTCCCAAAATCAATCACCCATTAAGGGTTATCAATCCACCAATCATGTGTTTTCTAGAATATCACTTTATCATTATATCACTTTTATAGGTTATCAGTAAAATTAAATGTAAATTTCAAGTCCTTAAAGAAAAAAAAACTATGGAATAATCCTTATATGTTTCACGATTCTTATATCCATAATGTCATTGATATACCACTTCTACAATATAACTCTCACATACCCATACATAAACACTTTAACCTTTACACTTCAATGATTTCTATAACATAGATCCTTACATAGTCCCAAAAAATTTAAGATAAATACACTTTCTAATAGTTCAATAATGACCATACTAAAGAAGATTCCTCCCCCTCCTTATAATTTTATAGAATCAAATGGTGATTCATGGTACGGAGGGTGAGTTCCTTCTCCTAGAGATTTATATTTTATTAATAAAATAAAAACCTATAATAACATCAAATTACACTAAAGGAAGACTAATAATATTTTTAAGAAGAAAATTCCCCTTGAACATAAATATGTTATACATAATCATATATGTTTTTTTGAAAAATCATTTCTGGTGGTGACTTGATGTTCTTAAAAAATTACATGAATACTCATAGGTAATGAATTAAAATACAACATGACATACACTACATATAGTTTAGTCATCATGATACATATTATCACAGGACATTCCTTATTCCCTCGATCCTAGAGATTATTGATGCTCATCATGCTTCTCAACCCTTGGAATAGAGCATTGTCTTGGATAATTCCCAAAATCTCCACATTTGTGACATAGAACTATATAAGTTACCTTATATTGAAAATTATTTATATCCATCGCATTATCCATTTTTTCATTGCAATTGGATACTTTATGACCTATCTTCTCACACTTAAAACACATCTCAGTTACTCTGTGGAATTTCCCTTGGCACCTCTTTCCACAATTGTTGTACAAAGGAAATTTGGCCTTCTTTCCCTTATCACCATTACGAGATGAACTTACATGAGATTTCATCTTCCTATTATTTGAATAATTTGGGAATTAAACAAATTGCTAGTTGTTAATTGTTATTTTTGATAGCTAGTTTGGAAAAATCACAAGATTTTCTACATGATCTTCCATCATGTTAAGAATCTCATTTGGAAAGCCACCACATTTCCCTTCACAATAGTTGTTTACTCAGTTCCACTTATCTCCCGCTATTGGCTAGAATAAAGGTAAAATTAGGGATGAGTAATTTTAAACTTTTAAACACATAAATGGGAAATATATAACATTAAAGGGATAACTTATAAATTAAATTTATTCCTTAACTTATGAATTTCTAAGATTTAATTTATATTATCCATGATCTATTTACTAAAATAGATACATATGGACATTTTTGTTCCCTTAAAAATGGTTCATAATGATATTATGAATTTATCAAATCATATCCCCTGGGAGTGTCAAACTAGGTGCACAATAAGGTTTGTTGTCGAGTACTAGCTTACCTCAAGTTAGGTCTGGGACACCTTTTCAGAGTTGCCACCCCTAGGTACATATGTGCCAAAACCATGTCCACTTGTAGTATCCAAACAGGGATGTATTTTCTTGATAAACCACTTACTCTACACTTACCAAAATCTAGGGATGTTTTATTATTCTTATTCTTATCTCTAAGTCTTTCTCTATAGTTTTCTAATCCTAATTCAAAAAATAACTAAACTTTAACTCTGATACCAATTATTACAACCCCGCTCTTTATTTCAAATTAATACTTGATTTATTACATAATAATACACTAAATATAACCTAGATGATCAATATGTCTAGTTTATTTATAAATTAGGTACATTACATAACAACATAAAACATAGAATACAACATCATTATTGAAAACTTCTTTAACATTATCAAAATACTCATTTAAACTTAAAAATGCATGGGATAACCTGGGGACATACATAATAAAGAGGTGAGATATAAATCCTAGTAAGGGAATAAACATGTAATAAGTGATACATGTTATACAATAGCATATAAATGAGGAATAAAATAAACATGAATAATAAGTCATGATATAGCATAATAATCATAACATGGGAAATGTGGCAACAACTTAAAGCATTGAATCATAAACATAGGTCAAGGATAAACCCAACAAGAAATTATAATGAACAAAGTCCCATAAAATAATTAGGTTCACTCCCTATCCCAACATGACATATCATGATACTAAACATTACCCAATGCATTGGAGTGATATCTGGGAACACCCATTGTATTCATTTCATTCTCATGCTTAAGTGTTCCACATAGATCATAAAAAATTTATTCATTAATCATCAAAATTTATTACACAATTAAGGAGTTTGGAATAAATATGTATAAGTCAAAAATAAAAGAGTATATGTGCATAAATGTGAACAACCTTGATAGGAAATGGGTATGATATTCACTATATAATTGTTTTGGCATGGAAAGTTGTGGTGAAATTTCGGCAGCATTACGACGTCACATAAAGATTCATAAAAATGGGTTGATGAGAGAGATATGGGTATCTAATTAAATATAAATAAAATGTGAATTAATAGTTCCATATAAAATCATATCATAAAATTATTAATTTGTAAATAGAGGATAAACTTTAATAAATAAAATAATCCTAACTATATTTCAGCATGGTAATAGGTGTACATAAAGGATCATGCAAGGCTTAATGAGAGTGATAGGGGGATCTCATAATTTATACATTAAATTTATAGTAATGGGAATATTTAAGATCATATACCATCATAATCAAATGGAATTTAAGAGACATAACATAAAATAAGTTCTTGAATGGAAATGAGAAGAGAGAAATCCCTTATGAAATTTTGATATGGTAATGGGTGTACATAAAGGTTCATGGGAGAGATTAATGAGAGTGAAAGGGGGCCTCTCATAATTTTTAAATAAAATTGAAAGTAAGGGGGATGTGGAATAACATATACCAACATGAAAAAATGGTAATTAAAAGGCATATCATAAAAGATGTGCTTGAAAGGGGTGAGGGAGATCCCTTATAAAATTTCAACATAGTGATGGGTGTACATAAAGGATCATGGAAGAATTAATGAGAGTTAAAGGAAGGTATAATTATTTATAAATTAATTATAGTATAAGGGTATTATGTATGAACATATCCCAATATAATAAAAATTAAAGTTAGAGACATAACAAAAAGAAGCGCTTGATAAAAAGAGGAGAGTGAAAGATGCCTTATTAGATTTTTACATGGTAAAGAGTGTACATAAAGGACCATGGTAGGGATTAATGAGAGTTAAAATGGGTATCACATCATTTATAAATAAAATTGATAGTATAGGGGTATGTAATAACTTATCACAACATTAGTAATTGGAAACAAAAGGCATAAAATGAAAAATATTCTTGAATTGAAAAGAGGAGAGAGAGAGGTCCCTTACTTGAGTGTGTGACTCCAAATGCTTGGGAGGGGATTCTTGAGAGATTGGGGGAACCTTGGTAGGAATATATAGAGTGTAGTTCATAGTATGGATGTGTCAAAAGGAGTTTTAGTGAAGATAATTGGTAGCTTGGGTGGGTTTATATAGGAAAAGAGGGGGATTTCTCTATTATTTAGGTTTTGGACTCTATACAATAAAATAACCAAAACCACAAACCATACCATGGTTTTCCCATGATTTATACCAAATGGGATTGTTTTTAATTATTTTATAAGTCCATGGGCCTAAAATAATAAAATAATTCCCTTTTTTATGTGGAGGTGAGTCATACTCTTAAAGAATGGATTTTAAAACCTTAAAATATATTACATGTTTGGAGGATTCATAATGTATTTATAAAATAAATTAAATCAGCTTAAAATCAATTAATTTTAAAGGTAAAATATATATTTGGTCATGTATCCCATTTATAGTTTTTATTACATCACTTTTGGGTCATTATGATTTCATAATACACAAAGTATATTTATATGGTATTTAATTGTTTCCCCAAAAATTCAACTATCTTAGAAAATTTTGAAAAATTCACCATTGGATAATTTATAAATTCTGATTCTAAAAATAATATTAATTTTATATAAAAATTTTTATAATTATTTGAATTTTTTACTTTTAAAATAATAACAGACATTTATTGAAAATGTTGGGTTTTTTGACAATAATAGTTTTCAAACCCTTATTAAAATTACATTTGACTTCATAAAAAATATATGACCATTTATATTTAATAAACATTACTTAATAATAATATTTTATTAAAATAATATTTATTTTAAAAAATAAATTAATTCATAAAAAGGAATTTCTTAATTGAAATTTCATATTACTTAAAAATATAATTTGGGTTTTATCTTATCAAAATATAATTTTTATCAAACTGATTACTTTTTTTTTGAAGAGAAACCCTAGCTTGACATCAAAGTGACTACTTAATCATTTATAAAGAAAAAAATATGGAATAAATATAATATTAATTTCATTTAAAATGTAAAAAAATATTCACACTATTAGGTTTACATTGTTTCTAGTCATTGTTAAATTATTTTTACCCTTAATTAGCCTATTTTCATTTTAATATAGTAATCAATATTTTCTTCATTTACTATTCATATTTTATAAAAATTAAGTTAAAATTATTAATAAATATCAATTACGAGGATTCCAAATATGGCGTCAATTTTATCCAAATAAATTCATAGAGGTGGAAGAATTTTATCTAATATAAAACCTGCAAACATAATGGAAAGCAATTTTTAGAAAAATGCATTTTTAAGGGAAAGATGATTTTAATTTAACTATATAACTAGTAATATTAATTATATGAATTTAAATTCATAAAAATAGATATGTAATCTAAAAATTTCATTTAAATAATTTCTCATTAGGGGTTATTTTAATTAAATATAGTGGAGAAACATTATGCATTTTAAAATAGTTCTCAGAAAAATGCATTATTTAATCCTAAAAATAAACTTGTATTAAATTCTGGTATAAATATGATTAATTGAATTAAATATATCTAAATAATACTAATTTTACCTTTAAATAAAATTAAAAATAAAATTTTACTTTTAAATTAATTCATTTATCAAAATAAATGACAATTTTATATAAAAACGTTATTTTTCACTATTCACTTACAAAATCTATATTTTCCGAAAAATAAAATTTTTTAAAACTAATTTAATTTAATATTCTAATATAAAAAAATGGAGTTCTTTTTATCAAATAAATTTTTTAAATTTCCTAGAAAATAATTATAAAATTTATAAAAAAAATAAAAATCATTTTTGAAGAAAACATATTTTTTTGATGGAAAAAATGACATTATCAAAAATTGATTGATTATTTAATAAGAATTTATCAATATATTTATAATATATATATATTCCATAAATTATTTAGTTATATTTATACCTAAGAATATAATGACTATGTTATAACAATCTCGTTTAAATAATTATGGTTTTTTTGGGTTTATTGTTGCATATCACATATAATATCAAACATAGTTTTCTTTTTTATTTTTAGAAACTCAGGGAATTAAAAAAACATTAAGTATATAATGGATCAAAATTAAATAAAAATAAATGATATTCATGAGATATTTCATTATGATGGTCTTCAAAATCGAAGGATCAAAGAGGCTAAACAAAAGTCAAGGGAGGCTGAAAAAAATTAAAGATAAAGATAGAGAGATTTATTCTTTAAAAGAAGTGGAAAAAATGAAGAATTTAGAGAAATGGGCCTTGAGGATAGATATTAAAAATCTTAAGAGGAGGAAGTGAAGGTTTTATAAGACAATAACAAAAACGCCTTAAATTTTTTTATTTTTGAAATTATGATGATATTGAATTTTTTTATTGATTTTATTATTTGTTTAAATTATGTCCTAATTTCTAAATTGTTTTAAATTCATGATTATCTAAATATTTTTATTTCCAATTAATTCCATGGTCTTTTTTATTTTTATCAATGAACGACTTTGACAATGTCTTTTTTTATATAGGAGGAGTACTAAGAATTTTTTATTTTCATTTTTCTTAATTATATTAAAATTTAATCTTGCTGAAATATTTTTCCTTTTGTTTTTATTTTCTTAAAACACATAGGGAGAGAAATTTGGGAATATTAATTTTTTATAATTTTTGAATGTTTCTTTAAGTTTTTTTATAAAATGGAATAACTTTATTTTCTTTATAAAGGGTAAGAATTTGGAAGAGTTTAAAAAAGTACAAAAATTTATGATAATATTTTCTCAAAAGATATGGGGAGTTATTATTTTAATTATATTAATCTTATTTTTCTCTTTCATGTTTGTGATTTAAAAAAAGGAAATATTGTTGAGTCAAATACTACTTTATACTTGGTTTTAAAAATCATAATACACTCATGTTGTAATTTGATATAACTTGAAATTATTTCATTGAATTTCATGTTCATGTTGTTTTAATTTCTAGATATCTAAATTCTATTGAACCTTATGATCTACCTCATTTTATCGATAATTAATCAAATACCTTAATAGTGAGTTGAAGATAATAAGAAAATGAAGATGTTTTTAATATATCATGTAAAGATTCTTTCGATGCAGTTACAACCATACCTAAAAATATCAGAATCTAAAAATTGGTGTTAGTTACCATGTTAAATATAAATAGAACCTGATGATTCTTAGAGAAAAATATAGAGAATATAATATTCCAATGAAAGTGTTTCTTTTCATTTTGATGCTTTCAATATCTTGTTGGTGAGTGTGCTTCTGATTGTGGTAGTTTTTCTTTTTAAGTGTTTCTACTTAAAGCCTAAATATGTGAGGATCTTATTATAAGTGTTCAAAGTTTTACTATTTCAACCATTGCATTTCCAAACATTGTGTTGAGGGATTCCAGTGAGGAAGATAAAGCTTATTCCCACCGTTGTGTCGAGGATCTTCTAGTGTGTGTAAATGTGATGCTGCCAATCAGTTTGATCACGGGATTCCAAGGTGTGGAAGACATAGATACCTTCCAATAGGGTGATAGTCAATGGATATCATAGGGCTTGAGAATTTTTCTTTTGATTAGATTGATCAAGGGATTCCATAGTTTAGAAGACAAATACCTTATGAAAGGTTAAGTCAAATAAGTTATTTTAAACCTGGATACCTTGGATCAAGTTTATGATCCTCCTTACACTATGGATTAAAATTTTATTTTTTAATAACATCCTTTTAAAGGGGTTATGTATTATATTCCAGAACACCATGTTTTGTTATATTTCTACTATGCTTACTATTTTAATTCTTATTATATTTCTACTTAATTAACTTTAGTTATACCAATTACTTAATTTATATTTGTTTTACTCTAATTTGTGGGTAGATCATAAATTCATAATTATAATAATATTACACTTGAAGTGACCAGAAAATTATAAGTTGTTTTTAAACTATAATAACCCCCTCATATAGTGTATTTACTTTCTATATTTGGGACAACACAAGGATGAAGAACAAACATCATCTTTTTTCTATTTTAGTTAAATTACATTTCCCCTCAAATTTATTTAGGTTTTTGGTATAATTGAATTAATTTATGCATCAAATAGGCATCAGATAATAGGTATTTTTATCAAAATGGTGCCAAGGGTGTTCCATATAACTTCTATTGGTCGTTGGGTATAGTTTCAATATGGAATGATGATTCATTGAGTTTTTAGAGGTTATAACATATTGTTTTAATTTGTTTAATTAATTATAAATGGTTATAATTAATTGTTTGAGAATTGTGGATTAGATAAGGGATCTTAACATGGAAATTTCTTGGTGTGTCTTGCACAAGGATGCATAGAGTGTGGCTCTAGAAGAATAACACCATATCTAGGTGGGCAGTATATATAATAATTAACTATATGTGTGTTTTTTCATGAATGTGCATGCTTAATTGGGAAATTGTGGTTTAAGTAAATTGGTTAGGGACTAATAGTTCCTTTTTTGAAGTAATGTGATTTTTTAGAGCCTCATTGGCTTAGAGTGAGTGCTTCATTGTGTGATGAGTGGTGGGAAGTTCCTAGTGACTATGTCTCCAAGGAGGTAATGACACTAGTTAGATATTAAAGGGGATTATTATAGGTCCTTAGGATTGGAATGATTTTTGGATAGACTAGGTTGGTTCTTCCTAGGGATAGTTTTCATCCATAAGTGGATTAATCCCATGGATAATGGGTGAGATAACTCTTTATCACTCATAAGGTTGTGAACACCCCCTTTTGAGTGTGGGTAGTGCCCTTGGTGCATGGAGTTAGAGTAATTAGTCATTTGGGGTTTGGTGTGGTGTAATGATGAGGGTTTCATATATAGGATGGGTTTGATAGACCTCCTATATGAGATGTGAGATGAAAAAACATGCACGAGTCATGATTTATATGTTTTTATGGCATGATAATGAGTTTATGAGGTTCCTTGAGTGAGGTTGGTTTGCCATGGTTTGTGGGTATTAGAACTGGGATGATGAAGTGGGTATCTGGAGAGGAAATGGACTAGCCTCTTGAGACTAGGGTTAGGTAGGGACTATAGGCCAAGAGATCACCATGGAGTGTTGGGTATGGGTTAGTGATAGTGAGTGGATACCAAGATGGGTTTGAGGAATCTAGTGGATACCTTCATGAGTGATATGGGAATGCTATTAGGTTTGGTCTATTATACCCTATGTGATAGGGTCTGGTATTGGAAGATGAAATTATGAGGATAGATGGATGATGATGCATTCATCAATATGTAAGATGAGTCACATGAAACTTATGCTAAGTTTATGAGGTATGATATGAGACATGTTGATTGTGTGGGATATTAGATGGGGGATAAGTTTGGGGCCATGTGTCACATATTTTTTATGATCATCTAGCCATGTTGATGTAGGTATTAAGGTGATGGTGACATTTCCCCAAGGAATCAGGGTGTTGAGTTATACCAACCATGTGCTTGTCTTTCCAAATGAGTTTTTGTTGACATCTATGGTCCGAATGATAGAGATTCTGGGATACCATATGATATTTTCCACCTATGACCATAAAGGAAAAGAGTTATAAGTTCTATATAAAATTTTAGAATATATGGATATATAGAAGAAGAGTTAGATAAAATATATGATATTTTTCACCTATGGTCAATTTAGTAGAGATCTTAGGATTCCATATAACATTTGACATTTACAGTCAGACAGATAGAGATTTAGGGATTTTATATAATATTTTAGAATCTATGTTTAGATTGATAAAGATTCATGGATTTCATATGAATTTTCCCACCAATGGTTAGATCAACCTAGAGATCAGGATTCCATTATTATTTAGTACCTATGGTCAAACTGGTAGAGTTTGAGATTTCACATGACAATGATTCCCGTAGTTAGATTAGTCAATAATCGGAACACCATATGGTGTTGTTTAGATTCTATGGTCATACTAACAATAGTCTAGGGAACTATATAACATCCACCTTTTCATTAAACCATGAAAAACATGATTCACCAAAAGTAATTAGACTAGGTATGGTTGGGTGTTGTGGTGTCCGGGTTGGCACATGATGACCGGTCACACATGATTTCATTTAGTTTATTTTATTAATTATTTTTATCATTCATAAACATGTAGATAATGGTTTATATTAAGGTATATTGGTGAGATCCTAATATGATGTATTTACACACCATGCATCAGCACCTTGGTGCATGTTCATGTTGGAAATGCACTAAAATGGATATATCATATTGTACGATATACCTTGAGTCATAGCCTATGATATGATTGTAATGTATATCATAGATTAAAATATCTAGATATCATATAAGGAATGTGATTTTTCTATCATAACATACAATAGGATTATGATGTCGAGTGAATGGATTTTTCCTTATCTCTCACATGGTTTCTTCAGTTATGAATCAACGGGTTGATTCATTTATAGTTATAAATAATTATTTGAAATTTTTAAATGATTATATCTCAATAGGTATATGTTATTGTAAAATATATTGACTATCAAGTGTTGTGAGTCGATGGTCAAATATCTTCATTGAATGAAGAAATCATATATAAATGGATGCAATCCCCCATTAGAGATATATGATACTGTCTAGACTAAGTCGAAGCCCTCTATTTCTCCTTATTCACTATTTACTTTTGAGGAGAAGGTGTTGGAACACCTTTGGTGTTCAAGGGTACTCTTATTATGAATGATGGTGCTAGTGGTTAGTTTTATACCTATAGAGGCAAGATTTCTTTGGTTGTTACTAGATAATTATGATAAAGGAAACTCTGTTATGTTCTTCAGAGATGGATCTTGTAACTTTTCAGGTATGCATGCTATTTTATGTTCTAAAAATTTCATGTTGATTTATGATGATAAATAAAGAAATTTAAATAGGTTTCTTACACTACCATAATCAATACATGATCCTCTAAAATTCATTAGTTTCATCAAATACACATTCATCAATGAATCAATATGTTATTTTTTGGATTTTTTGAAGAACATGTGTATCATAATATGCTTAAGGCCATATCATAGCATAATATTTGTTGTGGTTGAATTTAATCTTATAGATCACTTGGATTTAGGATAGGGTATATCATAATTCTATTTTTTCTAGCTTTAGGGTATAACTAGTATGCATCGTAAGGTATGATACATTGAAAGCCCATGGTTTTTTCATGTTCCGTAAGCTATGATATGCGATATAGTAAAAAATTAATGAAAAATAAGTTGCACAAAAACATAACATCAATTCATATTTATGATATAGTGTATATTGTTAATAATGACTGACTCATATATAAGAAATTTCTCATACATGAGTTTTTTTTTCTATTAAACGATAAAAAATCACATATGGATTATTCAATAAGTAAGTTTTTTTCCTTTACATGATTAACTACCTTATGTATGGGTTAACCCATATGTAAGGTATTTAGTTTTCCCATATAAAAGATTATTAATGGTTAATGAATATTATAAAATATTATAGGCTCCCTACAAAAACACTTATTGTAATTTTCGACCGAGTCGCAAATTATAATTGATAATTACACAATCATTTATGAAATACGATTCAAGAATAAAATGATAAAAATTAATATTTTAGCTAAAAATTAGTTTAATTTATAAATTATTTATAAAATATAAGTGTTATTCATTATACATAGAATATTTTCATTCCTAAATAAAATATTAAATCTTCATTATAATGTATTATATTTGGAAAAAAATAACTGTTTATTTATTTCTTATTCCTTTCAAATATTCATGTTTATAAATTATTTATGAAATGTGAATGTTATGTATGATTTAATTTATGTGATAAACTTATTATTATAAATTTTTATTCCATGCATTACATGATAGGTACAATAACATAAGATTTTGTTTTCCTCTACCTTGACCTTGGTTTGTAATTAAAATCATTAGATTGAATTTAGTTATTCAATATAGTTTATACATATTAGGTACCATAATTATAATGGAGTATATTCTATCTTGAGTAAGTATCCCTAGGTAGAGGGACTTTGGGCCAGACTTCCCACTATTAGAGCTGGTTCCCTAGAAATGGTTAATTTATACTTTAGATTAAATGTATGTTCAAAGAATAGAATATTAATAAATGTCTTATCACTAATTGACTATTATTCTATGTAACATTAATGTGATAATTTTGTGACTTGAGCCTTGGTTTATTTGTACTCATCACTGTCCACTAAATCCAAGTGAACAGAGTTCAATTCCTGATAGCCCCTGGGGGTGATTTATGGGTAGTGATGTATACAATGACGTAGGCAGGCAGATACATAGGCAATTACATAGGATTATGGTGAGGTAAGCTGATGCAGGTAGATTGACAACACTCACACAATGCATAGAATTTGGGCCATGTAATGGTATTTTAATCTCGATAGGCCTTCATTCCATTATTTGTAATAAAATGGATGGTTTTATGGGTTATCCTTGGGGGGGGGGGGGGGCTATGACCTATCCTTCCAGCCTATAGGTGTGTGTGTCTGTGATTATTTGTATTTTACCCCCAATAATCTACCTATTATTCTTAATGTGATATTTTCCTTAAATTATTTTTCATATATAAAGGTTATAGAAGTTCACCACTATGAGGAGAACCTTGAAGTGACATGGAAATATTTTAGAATAATTAAGTCTTATAGGTGAATGACATCATCTAATGAGTGGACGGTGTAGACTATCAGGATATTAATTCTGATAAGTGGGCAAGGCTTTATCTTATGATGTTTATACTATGTAATTTCCAAGATAGGAGATTATAAATACAAACCCACAATTAGAAATTCCACATGTTTTGTGTCATTGTATATTCCTACCTATTAATGTGTATATTAATCCTTATAATTGAGATTTCAATTAATTAATATCACAAGTCATGTAATTTTGTGTATTAATGAAATCCATGATTCCATATGTTCATAGTGAAGTATGATACATTGGGTGCATCAAGTGTGATATGAAATTAATGAATAAGTCAATAAAAGATTTTTACCTTACAATAACTAAATAAGACATCTCATCACTTTGATTGAAATGTAAATTTTAAAATAAATTTTAGTTCCATGGTGATTTACGGGTTCATTTTGAGAAATTCAAAGAAAGAAATATTGAGCTTATAGGGCAATGAAAAATGTATGAAACCTTATTGATGAGATATCAAGATAAAGGGATTATTAACGAAGATCATACTTTCATGTATTTTATTCTATAATTAAATTTTTAGTCCCACTAATGTGTTATTTTATAATAAATTTTCACATTTTTATTTTTTAAGAAAAACTTGAGATTAATTCTAAAAATGGTTTAATTTGGTAATTTTAAGTATTTTAAATTAGTTTCATATTTTAGTCATAAATTTTTACACAATAATTCAAATTGATTTTTTAGGATTCTATTTTCATTGGGAAACATTTAATTTAATAGGACTAAGTGATGAATCCAAAATTTGGAGGCCCAAAAAGGGATCACAATTTAGGCCTCAAAACTGATGCACTAATTAGATTTCTTTTAATGTGGTGCCCATATCTCACAAATTACCAAACCAGAAGAGATGAAAATTTTAAGGCATATAGAGAATAATACTAGGAACAACTTCATTAAATGTTGAATCTTGATATTCAACCACCTTCATGGCCATAAATTCATTGGAAATCATAGAAGAGGAATATGAAGAGTCCTCATGCCAAAAATATTTTCTTTAATGATTTGGTCATAAATTTGGATACACATGGTCAATAAAGCTAATATTTTTGTGGGTGAATGAGAAATAAAAATTTTAATAACTTAAATTAAGGTTAAATTCAAAAGTTCAATCATTTATTAGGGATACCATGCTCAAAAATTTTGAGGATAGATTTATATCCAAAAAGTTCACCTTTGTTACCAATAAAAATGAACCTCCACTAATTTCTCAAGAGTTAGCCACTTAGTTAGCCATTTTTATTTTGAGTTGAAGTGTTTTTATACTGTAATAGTTCTATATAATTTTAATATATTAGTTTCTCTTCATCCTATCACTTTTAATTTTCTTTTTGATTTGTTTTTTCTCCCTCCATGTGAATCTCATCTGCATGAAAATGGGGAATTAACCATGATTTTGTTTGAAGAAAAGAGTATTTTTTCATAATTTATTTTATTTTCAAAAACTTCAATAGTGATTAAATTTATTATGATGAGAGTTCACCCTATTTTATTTAATATTTATTTCCACTTCCTTATTATCAATAATACTTTACTTTATTATTTATGTCATGTATACATTAGAGTATGGATTAAATAGTGTTAGTCAATTAAAATTTCTCTTATATGGATTTAAAAAGAGTATTAATCTGAATATAGATGTCTTAGTTTGGGGTAATAATAATTCTGATAAGTAAGGTATTGAGTGATATTCAACATTTAATAGGATATCAAGATTATATTTTTATAATAATAATTGAATTTCCATAAACTCCCAAGAGAAACAATCTTATTATAAATTTAATGCGTGTTGTTATTTTCTTTTTTTCTTGTTTTTATATATCATTACATATCATATACCTTTCAATAAAAACATTATATTAGTATATTATTTATAAGTATATTAGTTAGAATATAATAATGACAATATAAAATTTAGTAATTTTAAGTGGAATCCTCATGATATAGACCCTATAGTGCACACTATATTTCATTATTAGGTAAATAAAATATTGATCAAGGATCTATGAAAAATCCCCACACATAAAATTTTAACCATTTCCAAAGAGTCCAATTAATTTCACACACTATTTTTCACAAAAAAAAACAAAAAATAATTCAAAATCTAAAATAAATAGATTCATTGTACATCTTTCATTTAATTGATCAAGATATATTTTTATGGAAATGTTTCATATGATTGGTCTAATGTTCAGTTTAGTAGGAAAAAATTAAAGTCTCAAATTCAAGATAATTTCATTATACTGGAAGAAATGAGCAGAAAAATAGTGTCTCTAGCCACTTAAGTTGAGGAAATCAAAGTTTTATAGTGGGAATGGAAACAAAAAAAGAAAATTGAAGATGAAGTGAAGTTTTTTCCACAAAAATTTCAAGCTGAAGAACCCAAGTAGGAATTAAATAATTCCATATTATATTTATTTATCTTTTCCCAACCATTAATTTAGGATGTTTTTGAAGAAGACCTTACAAATGATATTATTATGGGAGATCAGAATGACATGGAAGAATAATGTTCAGACTTTGTTGAAGTTTAAAAGGTAAGTGATTCTACCATCCTAGAATAAGAAAAATTATCTACCCTATACATATTTATCTCTATGGAAGAAGAAACCACCAAAGTGTTAGAATTTATAGAAAGAATGGAGGTGATTAATTACCTACCTCTAACCACAACAACCCAACTCCAACAGGCATTTAGAAATGAAGAATAATTAAATCCAATCCAATCCAGGGAGAAAATAATTTCTTAAAATCATTTAATTCAAATTTTATTAAAATAAAATTGAGTATTACCTCTCAATGATATGTTTTTTTAGATTCATTTAACACATGGATTTACTTGGAGGATGACGAAGAAGATGAAGTGACATATTTTGAGTAAATAATATTGGATCCAGTTGAGCTGTACACTAGTGAAAATGAGGATAATGGTATAGAACTAAAAATCATTAAAGAATCATTTTATAAACCTAAAAAAGAAGATAATACACATATTATCCTAATATATGCACCACTAGTGGACAACAATCATCAAATATAACAAAATAGATAGCACCCCTTCTTACTTTACCCACTCCCCTTACATATTTTTTCTCCACTCATTCTAGGGGATGGGTAACTTTTTTTTTCTTTAATGGGTCTCAATTAGTAGTGTCTAATCATGGAAATTTGTAAAACTCATATGTGGTGGTTCATCTTTATGAAAATCCATCCACTATCATATTAGTGATAACCCATTGGAACTTCCAACTGGAGGCAATCAAATTCCAGTACCCACTTGTGGGGGTTAAACCATGTTCTATCCTCTTTTCCCTTTCTTTGATTTTTTATTTTTGTTATGTTATTATTTATTCTCAATTTCTAGGTCTAAGTGGTTGTAACTTGGAGATTACCTCATGAATTATACTATACAATAAACTTAGGTTGTGTCTTTATTTCTCTTTGTTTTTTACACCCTTACCATTTTATTTTTTTGAGATAAAATGAAGGGTAGTTAAATTTAAGTGTGGGGGGAGTTTCAACTGAATTAGGAGTATTTGTGTATTTTTATTCTTCATTTTTTTTTATCAAATTTGAGATTCAAATAATATTCTATATATTTTTTCACTCTTGAATTTATTTTGATAGGGTTTTCTTGACTTTTGAAGAAATAGATTTTAAATTATTGTAGTTTTGTAAACTTTTTCCTAGAAATTAAATTTTAATCATTTTTATGATTTTGAATAGTTTTTGAAATAAATTCCCATGAAATACTGAATCAAAATATTTTTCTAGTCCTATGATTTATTCATAACCATTTTGATACATTCTTCTCAATACCACAATTTCTAGGGAGAAAATTTTATTTTGTGTGCGAACCAGAACTTTTTATTTTTATCTTTAAAATATTTATAGCTCATAAAATGTTTTTTATATGGTTGAGGTATATATTTATCTAGAAAAATATTTAACTTGAAAAATAACTTTAAATTTACCCTTATTTATCCCTTATAATCCATGAATTTCCTTACAAATTTAATCCACATTACAAGATGAATTTTCCTTACCCACCATCACTCTCAATATTTTTGGATAGATATTTCAAGTTTGAGTGTGGGGGGAGGATCTTTATTGTGTTTTATTTAGGATGTAATTAATTTTTGGGTGGTGTTAGGTGAGTTTTATTACTTTAGGTGTTAGAGAGAGTGAAAAAATTGGGAAATATTCATTATTTCTTTGTTCTTTATTAGTATTATCCAATTAAAAAAAATGAAAAATGAAAAAATAAAGAATTAAATAAGATATAGATGAGATTAAATTTTTTATTATGTTTACTTTTTTGAATCATAACTATCTTAAAAAATCATGGCCAAGAGTTGTGATTCATTCATTTTTTTAAAAGGTTGGGGCCGAAGCCTCATTTTATTATTAAAGAAAAGTAAAGACCTCTTTTAACTGGGTAGAGAGAGACCCATTATAAAGCCCGAAGGCCTAGTGGGCTTGTAGCCCATTAAATAGCCCGTAGGCCCAAATTTTTGGCCTAATGAGCATTCTGTGAATAGTAACCCGCCTGCTACAGTACCGCATAGTACTGCCGCTACTATAATACCCTGCTGCCGCTACAATACCTGCCGATCTACATTACCGCCACTGCTACAGTACTGATACAGTACCACTACAGTACCTATGCCCAATGGGTTTTGAACCCCCATTTTTCATGTAGGATTACAGGGTGCTTACCACTAAACCAAACCCCAACTAAAGTTGTGATTCATTCATTGTATTCAATTTTTATCTCATTATCCATGAAAAAATGAAAAAAAACCAAAACAAGAAAAAAAATCAAAAAAGGGATAATTTGGAGAAAATTATTTATTTAATTCACTATTTTAATCATATAACATATAAAAGGGTATACATTTTATATTAGTAAGGGGAATTGAGTGAGGTTAATCCTGTTTTTTTCACTTAAATATTCATGTATTTCATTTACATGTTTAACCTCCTCTTTTCAGCCTTAAATTTTTAAATGTTTTAACCTAAAAACCCTTAGATACAGAAATAAACTTGTAAAAGACCTCATGATTAGATTTTTTTTAATATATCACAATGTGAAGATATGATATCTTTTCAAAGTTTTTGGAAATATTTTTAATTTCCAAGTATGAGCATAACTCCAGATTTAATTTCTCTTAAGTGAAGAGTGATATAAAATTCCATGTGAGGTAAGTTGTGATTGAGCCATGGATTTATTTTTTAGGTTGAATGAATTTAAATTTGGGATATTAAAATGAAAGTGTATTTTTTTCATAGATGATACATGATGGAATTTTATTTTTGAAATGATCTTGAAAATTTTCTCACTTTTGATTTCAGTGTGGATTTTGATTTAAATATTTGATGATTACCCTGAAATGTAATGCTTAAGTGTATGGGAATGATAAAGATCATAATTTCATATATTTTATCATATAATTAAATGTTTTAATCCCAAAAAAGTGTTATTTTATGATCATTTTTTACATTTTTAGGTTTTAAGAATAATTTTAGATTAATTTTGAAAATGGATTAATTTTAGAATTTTAAGTATTTTAAATCAGTTTAATATTTCAGCCAGAATTTTTCTACAATGAACAAAATCTCAAAATTCATTTTTAATCTATCTATGTAATTGGGATATAATTTATTTAATAGGACTAAGTTCTGGATAAAGCATTGAAATCTAAAAATGAGCTTATAATTCAGGCCTTGAAATCAGTACCCAGATTGGATTTCTTTTAATGTGAAGCCCATATCTCACAAATGAACAAACTAAAAGAGATGAAATTTTAAAATTATTCAGAGAATATTTTAGGGAATAAATTCATTAACCGTGTAATCTCTATATTAATCTTCTTTTATGGCTATAAATTCATTGGAAATTGGAGAAGATGAATATGATGAGTCTCTAGGCCAAAAATAATTTTTTTAATGATACGATCATAGATTTAGCTACACATGGATAATAAAGCTGATATTTTATGATTTCATGAGAGAAAAATTTAAAAAATTTAATAAATTCACATTCTAAAGTTCTTTCATTTAATGGGGATACCATGAATAATCATTCATAGGATATATTTGAGCCAAAAAGTTTACCTATGTTGCCTATAAAAATGTACCTCCACTCCTTTATCAATAGTTATCCACTTAGACATTTTTTCATAGTTTTGTTATGTTTTTTACTATAATATTTCTATATACTTTTTATATATTATATTATATTATTCTTATCATTTTCACTTTTCTTTTATCTTTGTGTTTTCTCCCTCCGTGTGAATCTCATATCCAAGAAAATGGGGAGCTAAACTCATTATTGTTCAAGGGATAGAGTATTTTTAATTGAGTTATTTCATTCCATGTTATTTATTCATTATATTATCTAAATTTAAAAAGTGGTTAAATGAATTATAGTGAGTGTTTTCCCCATTTTATCTACTATTGAGTTCTTATTCATTTTTATTAATCATCCCACCCTTCACTGTTTAAGTTGTTCATACGTTGGAGTGTGGCTTGAATAGTGTTGGTCAATGAAGAGTTACCCTTAATGAATTTAAGAAGACTATTTACCCACATGGAGAGGCCTCAGTGTGAGGTTATAATAATTCATACATGAAGGGTTTTTAGTGATAGTAAACATTGAATAATGTATTGAGATTATATTTTTATAATAATGATTTAATTTCTATGAATTCTTGAGAGCAAGATTATTCTTCTATCTTTAATGTGCCTTATTTTTTTATTTATGTCTTGTTTTTATATATATTTATATATCATATACATTTTAACTCCCCCATTATATTAGTATATAATTTATAAGTATATTAGTTAGAATATAATATTAACAATAGAAAATTCAGTGCGTGTAAGTGACCCCCTCATGAGATTGGCCCTAGGGTACACACTATATTGCATTCTTAGGTAAATAAAATATTAATCAAGGATCCATGAAAAATCCCCAGGCATAAATTATATTAAATATTGATCAATCATATGTGGTTTTTATAATTTTGACATTAACTTTTTTCTCTATGGGTTCCTTTACGTGTTGTTAGACATTGATATTGGACTTTAGGAAAGCCCACCTAATTCCACCGAGGAAGAGGCCTAAAGGGAAACACACTTAATGTTTCCATTGATCTCATCTAAATAATATATATTTTTTGGAATATATATCATTCTTAAGATTAAGAAATAATATTTTTTTAGGATTTACTTATCTCAATTATTAAGTCACTAATTATATGTTAGTTGAATATTTAAAAATATATTTATTCACAAGATAGTTTAATAGAATATTTATTTATCTCCTATTTTATTTGAAAGGTAATAAATAATATTTATTATTGAATAAATATTTTTAGTTACATGAATAGTAAAATAAATAATTATTTACTAAACAGAGAATGCAATATTTATATTTTTTTATCAAATGAACAACATTTATTTATCATTCAAAGTAATTAAACACCAAGGAAGGTGGATGAGATAAGTTAAGTTTATAATGGGAGTGATATACTAAATATCATTTAAATAAATATTAATTTATTTATTGATATTTCTTTTATCCATGAAAGATGTTCGCATCAAGGAAATAAAATCATAATAATATTATTATTTAGACATGAGGTTTACTAAGGACTAAGAGATTGGTTAAGGGACTATGTGCAATAGTAAATTCTCTAACCGAGATTTACATATACCCAATGATATAATTTCTAGGTCACCCATGAGGAATCATTTTAGTTATGTACAATACATCCTCTCCCTAGAGAATTATCTCAAAAAAGAACATCTGTTGGGTTCCTCTCGAGTACGAGATATTTCCACCACCTCCTTCAATCCTCTAAAGAATGAGAGAATGAGAGAGACAAACCTTTAATCCTAAAGGATTATTTTGTAATCAAGATGAAAAATTCATGGTGATCAGATCATTCATGATAGCACTCCAATTTTTATCGTCATAATTTAGAGATTAAGGAACACTTGTGTATTATACTTGAGGGATTATAATTTGAATTAGATGTAGACTTATTTTCCTATATTTTTTCACATCTCTTTTTGATTTTTTTTGTATTTTTTATAACAAAATGCGCTAATTATGGATAATTAGTTACTTTTTATTATTTTGGGTGAGATTTTTTATTCTTTGAATTTTATTATTAAAATGATTATTTTATGTAATTAAGTGATTGAAATTTAAATCTTGAATGATTTATGAAATTTGAATATGTGTTTAAAATAAATTATGTATTTAAATTATTAAAATGCATTAAACACTGATTTTTTTAAATTGGTTAATTTTAAAAATATTTTTTATTTTATTATTAAAATATCAATTTAATTAATTCTTAGTTAATTATGTGTACATTTATATTTAAATTATATTTTTTACTTTGTGAAAATATTTTATTTTAATTAGTTTTTGAATTTTATTATTAATTATGTTAATTTTAAGTGTATCTATTTTAATCATGTTGCTTAGTAAATTAAACTTTCATTTTTATGATTATGTTACTATTTAATTTATTGAAATTGTTTTTAATTCAAAATCATTTATTTTGTTTCTTTTAATATATTTTTTATGAATTTTAAAATTTTAACAATTGGTTTTAAATTTTTAACTTATTCCATTTCAATTTTTTTTAAATTTTTTTTATTTAACATATTCTATTTTTAATTTATAAATTGTAAATTAGATAATTAATTTAAATTTTTATTTAATTTTAATCTTAAGTTATTTTTCTCATTCTCGAACTTATTTAATATCATGGTTTTTTAATTCCATATACAGAAGAAATCACATATCTAAATTGTGATGGATTTACATATCCAAATTATTAAAATCTATCGTGTATCCAATTTTATCAGAATTCATGTAGGGATTTACCAAAGAGGAGAACCATGTAGCTAATTCCCTACATATACAAATTTCTAGAAGGATTTCATGTAGCTAATTTTTAGGGCGCTACATACTCAACTACATTCATGTATCTGATTAATCAGATATATGAGTAAATCTAGGGAAAAGAGTCAGGTTAGTTTAAAAGGAGGTCATTATAAACTTAGTCTAATCTAAAAGTTCAGAGATATTTCCAAGCTATATTGAAACCAAGAGAAGACTGAGTGACCATGAATCAAGGAAGAACCAAGCTTGAGCAAGAGGAAATAGAGGTTGAGTTCGAGGAAGTTTTTTCAAATCAGAAGATGAGATCTAACTATCAATGGAAAATCAAGTTTCATCACTTAGGGTCGAATGCATTTTTACTTTTGAAGATCACTCAACCATAACCAAATGATAGAAAACCTATTTTGATCAATAAGAAGGATGAATCATCTAATATTGTTTGGTATTGTTGAATATATCAAATCTCAGTTCGATAAACTAAATAAGTTTGTGTGTGGATGAGATTTATTCAAAGAAGTGGTATCACCAAGATCTATGGTTGATATGGTGCACCAATATTTTAAGTTTTCATATGCTTGAGCTCATAAACTAAAATTCAAGAGAATGAAATTGAAGATGAATTTATCTTGGTTAGGGAAGATAGAAATGAAGAATAAATTGAGACAAACAACTGAGTCAAGCTTCATTGAGGTTTGTTTGTTTGAAGAAGATGATAGATCCAGGTCAAGAATAAACTATATGAATCAGAGGGTTCAAAGGCTGAGTTTCATCCAGATGATTTGGAAGATAACTAATCAAGTTGAAGAAATTCTAGTTTCTTGACTGAATGTAAACAATATAAAGCAATAACTTTGATCCGTAATCAGTGTGAAGGTTTTGTATTCTAGAGCTAAAATAAAAACCTGATGCTTGAGGATTATTTTTGAGTTTGTTTTGAGTATTACTGATTAAAATTGAGGGCTTCGCTGAATTATCATTGAGATGTTTCAAAGAGATCCCAATCTGTTGATGACTATCATGCTGTATTTTTGATCTCTTTGAAGGTCTGAATGGATAAGTTGATGGAGTGGGCTCAAATCTCTCTAGTGCCATGATTGTTCGACCTGGAGGTGGTTCCTGTAGGTTTTTTAAAGTTTTTCCTAAGTGAAATTATTAAAATATGTCCCTTTCACAACTGTCTATTGGAAAATTTGATGTGATTTTTCAATTAAATGAGGTTGAATGAGTCTAAATAAGTGGATTATGAGATCAAAAATATTAGAGAACATGATTTGGAGGAATCCAATTTGAGTGTGAATAATTCTGTGTTCTTGGATTTTATTTTGGGTCATGCACAATGAATTTATAGAAGATTGATATTCCAAATTGTGAACTGGATTAAAGATGAGTCCAAGATTCATGAAAATTTGATTGAGTGATAATGGTGGTGATGAGTGGAGGATAGATGGGTATGTTTCAGAGTTTGTGTTAGAGTTTGAAGCATTTGGAGCACTTTAATTTTATTTACATGTGGAATTTTTAAATTATAGAGATTAATTAGGGAAAGGAAAGGTGTTAAATTCCAGTGACAATCAACATGTGATATTGGAGAATTAATTTTTTGATTCTTTTGGGAAATAAAATAAGTTTCTGGTATAAAAAAAGGGAGATTCAGGAATAATTTTAGAGCATAATTTTTTTAGAAAATGAACATATGCTCTATAGAGAGAGCATAAATTTTTTTCTTAGGGAACATGAGAAGGAGATTCATCAAATGGTAGAGAATAAAATATCAATTGGAGAGAGATTGATTTCTACTTGAGATATGAGAGTTATTCTCTTATTTAAATTTTCTTCTATTTATTTGACAATTTATTGTGTTAGTGTCTTCCATTTGTAATAACATACAATGCACTTAACTGAGTGGGGAAATTATATTATATAGATTTATATTTTTACCTTTTCATGTTATTTTTCCATTTCATTAGAATAATTTGGTGAGATTGATTCTGATTGTAATTTTTTTTAAAGACCTGGATTTTCCATGTAATTTTTTAATTATATGGAACTATTCTGAGGCTGAAAAATCTGACGACGTTTGATACCAATGCCCGGTGTTCCCAGAATAGAATTTTAAACTTTCTTAAGGTACGTTTAGTAAACGTGTGAGTGGGAAATCCTAACTTATGAGCCAGTGCTTGGAATTGAAATCTGAGGGCACCATTGAACTCGAAGTGTCGATATTCTCTTAAGGAAGCCTTAACCTCGACAGCAATAGGTTGGGAGAGGAAGTTGGTTTTTTCAGTTTTCGTGGAGGATTAATAAAATAAATATAATTTATTTTAAATATCCTCCACAACTATTTAGGTTTTGGTGGCAGGGACCATAAGGGGTGTTCAGGCATTTAATGCAGGAAATTAAATGCTTAGTTACTCAAAATTGTGTAACAACTCTACATGCAATTAAGTAGGTTCATTAATTGCACCAATTAATGAACCTCTCTTAATTATGTGTTGTAAAGATGACTCCCATCATCTATATTTTTGAATTCATTGGAAAAAGGATAGGTGTTTTTGGGAGAGGAGGATTTTGGAGGAGCCTCTTGATAAAGAACAGATCCATCAAGAAAGAACCGAAGATCATTGTTTGAGCAGCATCGTTGGAGGCTTGCTTCAGGATCAACGAACACTGAACAATCTTCAAATGCGGGATTCTCTCCAATGACTCTCGAGGTAGGGTTTTGTCTTGTTTTAATTTCAAGAGTTTTTGAATCATTTATCTTCTCCCTTGATAAGATGCTAACATGTAGGGCGCAATCCAAATGAACAAGGCCCAGTCCCTCCGACTATTTTTAATCATTGCGTTCTACGCGGGTGAATTTTTGGGTTGGGCGGAACCCAAATCCAAGGGTCAAGAAGTGAAGGAGATGACCCGGGAAGCCCATAGGTGAGATCGAATGAAAAAAAGGACTACCAGAGTTCACCCAGTGGCCTGCGGAAGACCGCCGGCGCAACATTGGCAGGCGATGGCGGCGGCTGGCACCGGTCGACCGCGGTGGTGGTGGCACCCCGTCGCGCGCTGCAGGAGGAGGTCGTGACACTGGGACACGTCGGTTACCAGGCGGTCGACACCGACCGACCACGGAGGTGGAAGCACACCATCAAGTGCTGCATGAGGAGGAGACCACAAACTTTCAGCCGTGACGGCTGAGCAGGGCGGCCGACACCGGCCGACCTTGGAGGTGGTGCAGTGCGCTGTCGCGTGCCACTGAAGGCAGAGGCAGGGACCCTCTTCCTGCGGTTCCTGCGGAGACCAGGCGGCATCACGTGGTGCTGTCGCTTTAAATCCCGAACAGCCTAGCCATTCGGGGAAGGGGGGGGGGGGGGGGGGCGTTTTCCCCTTGTGCCAGCTAGGGCGGGCCCCGTACCCTCCAGCGGGCTGAGCCGCGCCCCCCTGTGGGCTGGGTGGCACCCTCCTGGGGGCCGGGCCGCGGTCCCTGTGGGTGGGGCCGCGGCCCAGCGGGCTGGGCCCGCCATGGCCCAGCGGGCCGAGCCCACCGTAGCTCAGTCCAACTGGGCCGACCCAGTCTGGTTCAGGCCATTCCGGGTCGGGTCGGTCCGACCGGGCCGGATCGGACCCAGACCCATCCAGACCCAGTTTTGTTTAAAATGACATAACTTGAAATCCAGGCATCCATTTGACGAACCGTCTACATAACTTGGATCCTTAGAGCGAGACAGTCCTTTTGGTATACTCTAATCGAATTTTGGAGAAATTTGGAGTACGTCTGTGTTGGATTGAACCCGAATCCAAGAGGGCCCTCTGTACTAAAAAGCTTATAACTCACGGAACGAACATCCGATTGGAACACCGTCTATTGCGTTGGAACCCTTATGACATAGAGGTCCTTTTGGTTACTACTTTGTGGAGCTTAGTGATGGTTGAGGTACAACCTATATCTTGAGGAGTAGATTCTATGGAACTCGAGTGCACCAGGTGCGGGGAATCCTGTGGGTGGCAGTCTTTAAAGTAGCGACCCTATGCGGATCAACATCATAATGAACCTATATAGATTAGCATCGTAGATACCCTAAGAGGACTGGTTTTAGAGTGGCCCCTCGAGGATGAACACTTAGTGACCCTGAGTGGATCAACATCTAGTGACCCTGTGTGTATCTGCATCGAGCGACCCTATGTAATTCAGCATCGCAGCGACCCTGTGTGGATCAACATTCTAGTGACCCTGTGTGGATCAGCAGTAGAGTGACCTGAAGAGGACCAAACTTACAGTGTCCTATCGTGGAACAATGAATTACATCCAAGAGTGGATCGATAATAGAACAACTTCTTTGTGGATTAGTTTTGAAACTTATAAATGGAATAAGATGATATAGCTTAAGATTAATCATCCATATCCCTAATCTATGAGTTGTATACCTTGTGTGAGATGACTATTGCTTCATACTTTGTGATTGAGGTCTTGATTTTTGTTTTTTTTGTGGAACTCTGGGAGACCTTCGGGGGTCTCGGGGTCCCTACTGAGTATTTTTATACTCACCCCTGCACAGGCTTCGCCTGCACCTTGTTTTGTCTTGTGAAGACAACAAATAGCTTTGACAGAGGTTTGGGATCCATGACTGGGTAATTCTTGGAGGTGGACCTTTAGATGTGAAGAGCCATAGTGATAACCAATCATGAGATGTACCTACCCTTCAGGTAGGAACCCTGGCGGGCAATTCTGGGAGCTGTTTTTCTGTTGTAGTTTTACTTTTCAGTTGAGCTTGTATTCCAGCCGCTTTACTTATAGTACACACCCCCTTTTTACTATACAGATCAAATTCATGGTTTTCATCATGTAGTATACTTGGTCTATGTGTTTTTAGGTTTAAAGGAAATGCCTTCCCGTTTATAGGGATATGACTTTTGGTGATAGTCACCAACCCCTGGCCTATGGAAGGCGGGCTTAGGGTAGTCACAACATGGGCCCCGATGGACGGGTCGTGACATTTTTTATGCCTCTATTGAATCAATTTCAAAACTTTAGAATCCTTCAGTGAGATGGATTCTGATTGTAATTTATTCAAAATTTTTATGGTTGGATAAATCTTGGAAGTGGTAAGCTATAAGAATCATCCTTCCACTGAATTAAACTCTAGGATAGGGATATTAATCTAGTCAATTTTTCTAGAGCACATGAAATTAATTTCCTATGAAATAAAAAACTATTTTAAAACAAACAATTGATATTCCCCCTATATTTTCTTTTCGATGCTTTCAGTGCTCGTCATGATTTCTCAATATCTTTATTATTTCATCTTATTATTTTATTATTATTTATCTATTTTTTTCTTAAATAAAAAATAAAAAAATATGTACAAATAGGTTTCCTATTTGAGTTTTTAATAGAGTAGAATTAAATAAGCCCTTAGATTATCTCACTATCCTTCCCCTGGGTTCAACCCCACACCACTACTATTAGTAGTAAATAGAATTTATAAATAATTAATTTTTCACATATTCAACATCGTACTTGTAAAATTTTTGGTTCCATTTTCGGGTAAGGCATGGGTTTCTTTTCTTTGGGTTTAAAAATTAAAAAAAACTAAAATAAAAAAATCATAAAAATATGTTTTTGTGAAAATTGTATGTTTTGATGTTTTATTTTTGTAGTTATACTTGAAACATGTTTGTTGAGTGAAGTAATGTTGATTTTTTTGTGAGATTAAATCACATATTTGTAATTTTGAAAAATGTATAGAATAGATGGCCTGAGACATAGGCACTTTAGGTTCTTGATTACCAAATTCATTAAAGAAGATGAAGAGTGATTTTTGGATTAATATAATAGTTTTAATGATTTCATGGTTCAATAGAACAATCATGTATTTCACATAAGAAAGCTATTAGAGTTTTTATTTAATGGATTTAATAATGAAGATCAATTTGGTTTGGACAAGCTCATAGGGGGATTTCTTATGCATCATAATGATGAAAAATTGTGAAAAATTTATGTTGAATTTGATAGAGATTATGTTAATAAATTCCCATATTTAGAGTCTTTAAATGAATAAATTTTGGAACTTGTGATCCATGAAGTAATTTTATTTCAAAGTTTATAAAATTTGAAATTCCTAAATTTAAATAAATAACTTTGAACATGAAACTTATTTGTGAAACATTTGATAAAATGACCAAATATTTTTGGGAATTAAATAATGAAATTTTTCAAAAAGATGAATATGAAATTGAATGTTTGAAAATTCAAGAGGGTTAAATTTGTCACAAAATTAAATTTTAAGGGATTGAATTTAGTGCTCATGTTTTGGAAGAAAAATCCACACTCTTTATGCCTAAAATTGAAATTACTAACCATTTCTTAGTGGAATTGTTTTTCATAGAGGCTGATATGAAAATGTTTGATTACTTATTAAATTTCAACATTCCATATCTTTCTAAAATGTAAATAGAGGATGATTAAATTTATTCATAAATTTATGAAAATATATAAAGTGGTTTGAAAATGGATTCAGATGGATCAAACAATTCTCAAATTGAAATTGAAGAACCTCTACCTCAAATAGAATTTCAAAACTCAGATATTATCACCTATTTTTCTTTATAATTTGAGAGTGCACTTTATAAGGGAGAGCTTAAGAGTTTTCCATAGTCTTTTTAGAACATTTTATCTGCTTCCACCTCAAAATAACTTGAAATGGGTCAATTATATCATGAATTATAGAGTGGAAAGTGAGCATATTTTTATTGAAAATGTGGACAACATTCATTTTATCTTTGTCAAATGGTACTGTAAAGGATTTTTGATAGCTACTAGGGGGATTGGTTTTCTTTTTAGAAGGTTAAGAGTCCATAAAAATTAGTTTATAATTAAAAAATGGCCAAAACAAATGTGGTGGTTCATGGATGAGAAATCACATCTTCCTAGTAACTATGGTTAGTTATAGGAAATTCTGAATGGGGACGATAAATCTAGCACTACATGGGAGGCAACCCATGATCAAACAATTTTTTTTGTTTTCATTTGTTTCATTTATTTTTAGTAATAAAAATTCCTCATCAACATGGTTAGTGAAGTTTGACACTATTTTCCTGCTGACTTGGCTCGATGATTGTTGCCGAACCCTCACAGCTATTCATTGTCTCATATTTTTGAATTTTAATGTATGAAATTAATATTTTTTATGTTTGAAATTTAAATGTGATTTCTTGGAGAGACCAAGTTTCATTTTAAATGATTAGGTTGTGTGTTTATTGATTTTAGTTGTAAATAAACAATGTGATAAATTTTAGGGTAGTTTCCCCTTTTATTTTTCATAAATATATAATTGTTAAAATCATTACATGCTTCCCTGAAACATGAATTTTTATTCTTATTTTTAAATCAAATAATGTGTGAAAATTAAGTGTGGAGGGATGATTCCACTTATTAATTTTATTTTAATCCACCCACTTTAACTTATTGGGGGTGTTATGCTTATTTAAATATTTTTAGTTGAAAATTAATTTTAACTAGTTCTATAACCTTTTTTAGCACCCTATATTGTACAAATTATTTTAGAAGTCACTTGTTAAAATACTAAATGTTTGATTTGATTTGAAAATATTTTTTTTCTATTCATAATGGACAAGGCATGTACAATTTAATCTATTTTGGAAAAGTGTTTCATGTTGTATAAAATGTTGTTTTAATATAATTTTCACCCTTATACATGTCATTGTACTACTAATTTGAAAATATGTTTTGAATTATTATTTTTTGTTTTCTTTCACATTGAGTTTCAACTTTTAGGACAATGTTAGGTTTTAAGTGTAGGGAGAGGGTCTTATTTAATGATCTTAAATACAATTTAATGTAAAACCCATTAATAAACCCTTAAAATTTTTCAAAATTGGGGTTTTAAATATTTTACCTTCATTTTCAATGGGTCAAATTTTTTCTTAATTTGAAGGTTGTGATGACACTTTAAGGAGGTTAATCTTTAATACCTATTGTATTTAATTTGATAAATATTTTTTCTTGTCCTCTTAGAAAAAATGGGTTTCGATAAATATTGGGAGAATTTCATACAATACTCATTGGATTTTAAATTTTTAATTATAATTTAACTCATAAGATATGCATCCAAATGAATTATTAAATGAAAATCCTAATCCACATTAAACTCATTCTTTTATTATTTTCATTATTTATTCATAAAATTGTTGGATGGGTTATTTATTCCACCAAAAAATTCTCACTCTACCCCATCCAATAGTCAATATATTTATTATATCTTCTTAAATTATATGATACTACTCTAATGGAAGTAAAGGGAAGTTTAATTTTTTTGGATGAACATCAATTTTTATTAAATTCTCTTTAAAATTCTCAACTTTAATGATTTATTTAAAATAGTAACCAATTTTTCACTGAATAAATTTAATTCAAGATGAAATTTATTTTTTACTACATTGTATAATATATAAGGGAAAATCATTTACAAAATAAATTCCTTGTGGAATTATGGTTTTTCAATCTTGAGATTTATTATTTTCCACTAAAATTGATTAAATAATTGCTTGAGGACAAAAAATATTAAGTGTGGTGTAATTTGATGTTCCTTTATTTCATTTCATTTTTTCACATCTCTTTTTTGAGGAATTTAACTCTTTTTTTATAACACAATGATCTTATTATGGATAATTAGTTACTTTTTATTATTTTGTGATTCTTTGAATTTTATTATTAAAATGATGATTTTATGTGCTTAAATGATTGAAATTTAATTATTTAAATGATTTATAAAATTTCAATTTGTGTTTGAAATCAATTATCTATTTTAATTTTTAAAATGTATTTAATTCCGAATTATGTTGTAAATTGGTTATTGTTTTTCAAATATTAATTTTATGAATTATTAGTTAATTATGTGTATATTTATATTTAAATTATATTTTTTCCTTTTTGAAAATATTTTATTTTAATTCTTTTTGAATTTTGTTGTTAATTATGTTAATTTTAAGTGTATATATTTTAATCATGTTTCTTATCAAATTTAACTTTTATTTTTTATGATTTTGTTTTTATTTAATTATTATAAATTATTTTTAATTCAAAATATTTTATTTTTTTTCTTTTAATATATTGTTTTATGAATTTTAAAATTTTAATTCACTGGTTTTCAATGTTTTAATTATGCTATTTTATTTTTTTAAACTTTTATTTTATTGATTTAACATTCTCTATTTTTAGTTTATAATTTTCAAATTAAATAAATAATTGAATTTGTTGTTAAATTTTAATCTTAAGTTATTTTTATCATTCTCAAACTGATTTGATATCTTTGTTTTTGAATTCCTTATACAGAAGAAATCATGTATCTAAATTGTGATGGATTTATATATCTAAATTATTAAAATAATTCATATATCAAATTTTATAATAATTCATGTAGTTATTTACCAAATAGGAGCACCATGTATCCAATTCCATACATAGCCAAATTTATAGAGTTCTTTAATGTAGCCAATTTTTAGGGTGCCATGTTCCTAACTGCATTCATGTATCTAATTAATCATATACATGTGTAAATTAAAGGTAGGTAGCCAGGTTAGTTTGAAAGAAGGTCGATCTAAAATCAATCATAGTTTAGATATAAGAGAGATTTCTAAGCTTGATTGAAATCAAGAGGAGACTAAGTAAACATGAATCAAGGAAGAACCATGCTTGTGAAAGTTTAAATAGATGTCGAGTTTGAGGAAGTTTTTAAAAATTAGAACATGAGGCCTGATTATCAAAGATATATCACGTTTCAACACTCAAGGTCAAATACATTCTTGATTTTAAAGGTCACTTGAGAACAACCAATTGATGGAAAACCTATTCTTATCAAAGAGGAGGAGGAATATTGTAAGCTTGTTCAGGATTCATTAATTTGTTGAAGCCCAGTCAAACAAATTAAATAATTCCATGTTTGCATGATTTTTTTTTGAAAAAGTGGTATCATATAGATCTACAGATAGTTTAGTGTGTCAAGATTTGATTTTTTCATATGCCTTAGCTCATCAATTAAAATTAGGGAGAAGGAAATTGAAGCTGAATTGATACTGGTTGAGGATGATAGAAATAAATAATGAACATGGATCAAAAATTGAGTCAAGATTCTCCAAGGTTTGTTTGTTTGAAAAATATGAAAGACCTAGGTCAAGCACAAAATAGGTGAATCATAGGTTTTAGAGGCCGAGTTTCATCCAGATGATGAGGAATATGACTGATTAAGATGAAGCATTTTCTATTTTCTTGACCCAATGTGAACAATATGAAGCAGACACTTTGATCTATAATAAGCATAGGGGTTTCTTCTTATAGATATAAACTTGTAATATGATGCTTGAGGATTATTCCTAAGTTGGGTTTGAGCATTGGTGATTAGAATCAAGAGATTCACTAAATGCTGATTGAGATGTTTCTAAGAGATGCTGATATATTAATGACTTACATGCTATATTTTTTTTTCTCTTTATATGTTTTAATAGAGAAGTTTTTAGAGAGGGATCACATCTCTCTGGTGTCGTGATTTTTCAAACTGAAGAGGGTTCCCACAGGATGTTTAAAGTTTTTCCATAGTGAAATGATTGAATGATGGACCTTCCATAGTTTTTGATTGGACTATTTTTTGTGGTATATCAACTGAAGGAGGTTGAATGAGTTCTAAGTAGTGTATTTCAAGCTCATGAAGATTAGTTCATGTGATTTGGGGGAAGATGATTTAAGTGTGAATAATTATGTGTTCATGAACAGTTAATTTATAGTATATTGAGATTCCAAATTTTGAACTGGATTAATGATGAGTAAAACATCCATGAAAAGCCAATTAAGCGATAAAGGTGGTGATGAGTGGAGTAGATATAGGGATATGTCAGAGCTACATGCTAGAGCTTGTGTTAGATTTTGGAGCAGTTGAAGCACTTTATTTTGAATGACATGTGTAATTTTTAAATTATAGAGATTAATTAAGGAAATGAAAGGTGTGCAGTGCCATTAATGACCAACATGTTAGATTAACAAATTAATTCAGTGATTATTTTGGGAAATAAAATTAGTTCCCATAAAAAAAGGGGATCTGAGGACCATTTGATAACACTGAATTTTTATAGGGCTGTAAGATACTTAGAAAATAGAGTAGACACATTTTCACTGGTTTCATGAGTAGGAGCTTAATTTAATTGGTGATAATCAAAGCTAAATGAGAGAGATATTGATTTAAACTCGAGAGATGATACTTCTTATATTTTTTAATTTTTCTTATATTTATTTCTCAATTTCTTATGTCCATGTCTTCATTTGTAATAACATACACCGTGCTTAACTGAGTGGGGAGATTAGATTGATTTGGTTTATATTTATACTTACTCACATTATTTTCTCATTACATCAGAATCTTTCAGTGAGACCAATTCTGGTTATAAATTTTTTTGTGCCTCTAGAAAATCATTTTCAAAACATCAAATACTTCAAGGAGCTAGATTCTGATTGTAATTTCTTCAAAATTTTAATGGTTAGATGAATCTTGTAAGTGGTGATATGAAAGAATCATACTTTCACTAGATTAAACTCTTAGAGAAGGAGATTAATCTAGTAGTTTTTTCTAAAGCACATGAAATTAATTTTCTATGAAAGAAGAAACTATTTTAAACCAAATAGTTAACATTCCATCTTCATTTTACTTTTGATTCTTATAGTTCTCCTCATATTTTATCAATATATTTATTGTTTCATCTTCTTCATTTTTTCTTCTTTCTGTATTTTTTTTATTAAATAAAAAATAATTTTTTTTTCAACTTAGTTTCCTATTTGAGTTTTCAATAGATTAGAATTAAATAATCCCTTAGATCATATCATTATCCTTCCCTTGGGTTGGACCTTATGCCACTACTATATTGTTGTAAGTAGAAGTTATAAATAATTGAATTTTCATGCATTTAATGGTGTATGTTTCTGGATCCTCTTTGAGTAACAACATAACTCAAATAATGTTTTGAATGGTCAACATATTATTCATGAAATAATATGAAGACCGAGGTAAATTATTTTATTAAATTAGTTATAAATTTAACATGAAAAGATCCTATTTGTGTTCCAAGATTCCTTTTGTCTTGTTTCTTAAATTATATTCATCAGAAATGATTATTCATCATGTTCTAATGGATTATACATTTGATCCAATGAAAAATAATCATTTGGCATGGGCTTGACCAGCTTCTACTGCACCTGAAACCTTCAAGTGGTGTTAGAGTAGTCACATTCCGATTTATAATTATTTATTAATTATAGATATATTTTCTCATTTTTATTAGTTATTTATTTTTGTATTATTAATTATTTAATCCAAAAGTTGGTATTTCTTCTTCATTCACCTTTATATAGCCAAGATTAGGTTAAGAATAGATGAAGAACATCCAAATAACCCATCCATAGGGGCCATAGATCCTGATTGTACAATATGGTACTACACGACATGTAACCTAATTACATGCTATGTACCCATATCCACCACACCAAGACATAAAAATGATAAACATGGCTAGTCATGTGGAGGTTATGAGATGTCATTACATGACTGTGTATTGTAAGAGACCAGCCGACACATGGTTTTAGGAACCACACATCATACATCTAGCATACACACTTCGTAGTTCTATATAGTTATCTCCATTACATTCATGGAAATAGTGTTGTTAAATACACATCGAGTATTTATTACAAACTGTGTAAGGACTTAAATATGAGATATATAGGCCAAATGGGATTACAAAGAGGGTAGCTAGCATACACGCCATGTAACCCATAAATATCTATGTGGATTACATGTTGAGTCCCTCGACATGTATCACATATGGATATAGAATGTGATACATGGTGTGTATCCCAATGTGCACATCACATAATGCATACTTGTTTACATGAAGTAAGGTCCAATCCTGACTATAAATTTCATAATTAATTTACATAGAAAAAAATTAATTATTCCATTAAACCTAATTAACACGTGCCCACATGTCATAAATTGATAGTACATGCTTGTGATAGGTTTTAAATAATATTAAATGCTTAACTAAATTACATGTTAAATTAGGAACAACAAATTGTTTATGGTCATCATTACACACTATTTAATCCATGTGTATTAAAAGTGGTACACACTGAATAAATTAAGACATGTACATGTTTTATAAATTGACAAAACATGATATGTAATTACGCACCATGCTATGTATGATACATTTCATGTGAGTGCAGAGTATATGATGAAGACCCTGCTAGACACCATGTATTTTGGATGGATATACACAATGTTTCCTATATGTAGATTCCATGTACTTAATTAATTATATATATATATATATATTTAAATTATAGTAGATGATAATTTTTAATAAATTTTGGATGGAAATTAAGACAAATGAATAAATGAATAAATGAATTAATACTATAATTAATTTATTAATTTGAGTAATATATGTTAATAAAAAATTATTTAAATTAATGATAGCTTATTATTTTAAATGTGTATTCACTGCATTCTAGTGACTGATCATGATATTTATCGGTCAATGTATGTGTTGGATTTCTATTTAATTTAATATTATTGAATAGTTTTTTAAATGTAATAAGGTTTTATTAAATTAAATATGATGGCCTATGTTTCATCCCTCCCACCTTCATTATGTATGAACTAGATGCCTATAGTTCATTTTATATATTCCATACCCATGGTTCCCATCTCCCACGTGTGAGTAAAACCTATAAAGGATGGATCTCCAAGGAGAGGAGGATGTTCAGAATCTGATCCAAGGTGAAAAAACTAAGAAGATACTAAGGTCAATTGTGGAATGTTGTAATTCATTCCGAACCTGAATCAAAGAGTTTTACACCTTGGTTTAGAGGTTGATTTATCATTCATTTGATAAATCGACCATTAAAAAGATAATGATCAAGTCATTTTATTTATTTATTTTTCTCTAAGTTCATGGTCTTCTATTTTATGTGATACATGTTTATATGATGTTAAAAACAATCACATAAACTAAATAAGATAATAATACATGCAATATAAATTAGAATAAATGGATTATGCATAAATTATTTTATCATAGGCATGGTTAATTAATTATGTAAAATCCCCATAATATTAACAAGACATGTTTATGTATAATAATAAAAATATCTCAAGTAAATATTAAGTAAAAATACTTCCATTATATAATTTAAGATGGAACCATAGTTAAAGAGTCAGTCAATTCATAGCTAGGGGCACTTTTAAATCATTAGGGAGTCCAAACAAAGATGGTGGTCAACTTAACCAAACTTGTATTGGATTTAATTGGAATACTCTATTCAATACAAATTCAAAGTAAAGTATTAAGTAAATTTTATTTAGGATTTCTGGATATGGGAGCCCACTTAATAGATCAAGGAGTTATAAGTTAGTATTTAGAAAGACTTCCAACCTAAATACCTTTTTATGATTTGTGTGACTATAGTTTGGGTTATGAGAAGAGAAATATAGATCCTTGACACTAGAATGTCCATAAAATAAGACATTGAAGGTATAATAGTGAAAGTTATTGATATTTGATAAAATATTGTGAGATTAATAAGATAATTAAAATAAAATTTTCCCATATATTTTGGTAATCAAGATAAAGTACTAATAATCTGTGTTAACTATTATACAGAAATGGAAAGAAAAACCATGAGAACACTATGATCATTTCTTAACTCTTGGAATTTACTCATTGATACAAATTTCACTAATTGGAACAATAATTTAAACATAATACTAGTAAAGAAAAAATTATTCTATGTGTTGGAATCCCCTATACCTAACCAGCCCTCCCATTGAGAGAATGAAGGTGAAAAGGAAGCCTATTAGAGATTCATGGAAGATTCTTCTTATATCTATTGCATTATTCTATCAGATATTTCTAGAGAGATGATTATGAAACATAAGAACATGGATGATTATACCATGAAAAATCATCTATTTGAACTTGAAAAGGAGAAGGAGGGTCTTAAGATAATTGTGATTATTACCACACTGAACCTTTATAAACTGAAATACTCTGACTTAACTAGTGATCATGACTTCAAAATACTAGAGTATGTTGACCAGTTATATAATTTATTCTTTTATATGGATAATAAATTATCCATTAATCTCATATTTTTATCCTCACCTTTTAGGTTATCCATATTCATTATTAATTACTGGATGAACAACTCAGATGTTCCACTCTAGAATCTTTTAACTGTGATTTTTTGAGAAGATAAGAATTTGTTAGAACTTGGTTCCACATTCCTTTTGATGAGTGGAGTAAAGTACAAGGTTGGAAAAAACAATAATGGTTAAAAAAAGGTAAATTTAAAACATCATTTTAATAGGAAAAGGATTCAATTTGATTGTGATAAACATGAGGCAATTTACTTCTCATGTGGTAAAAAAGGACACTGGAAGAGGAACTACAATGAAATAAATAAGAAGAAGTAGATTTCATCCACTTCAGGTATATTCATCATTATCAATATTATTTCTATTTTGGTTATTGATTATTAAAATATAATATGTTTTCAATATATTTATTTGAATATAAGGGTTATAAAAGTATAGAAATATAATAAGAAGTTTGGAGCATTCTCTTAGGATCTAAATAAGGGTGATTCCTAGATTCATATAGAGAAGTATATGGATTTAGGATTCCTAGGTGGATTCAAGTTAAACTATTGTTTTATATTGATTATTACAATTTTTTTATTAGTTTATAATTATTCACAAAGATACATTATTTATTATATGGAATGAATGTTGTTATGGTATTTTATAATTCTTCATCAAGAGAACTGATATTAGTTAACAATTTTATATCCAGAAGGGTGTTTTAGTCTCTCTTGAGATAAGAAACAAGGTATACTGAAAAACTCACTATAAAGTTTTAGACAAATAAACCTTTAGGAAATAAAGGTACATGAAAAATCTATGAGTGTTAGTTCAGCAGGACTGCATGAACTATTCTAAGGGTAATGCTAATAGGTAAGTTTATATACTTCATGATACCCCTTTAATAGATTTTAGGAATACTCAGTGTTGAAATGAATACACTTAGTGAAGGATACATGATCCTATGGTTAGGTTTGTCAGAGTGTATTATAACCATGTATTCATCATTTATTAATATACAAAGTGAAGGTAATTCCAAACTCCATTTTACTTATATATAAAATCTCAAATTGTAGTAAAATAGGATCGATAAAATGTCTTATATATATTTCAAATATTCCAAAATTTCTTCCAAGAAATGTTTTCAAATTAAAAGTACAATAAGTAATCATGGGACAACTATATTAACTAATGGATATCATATTATTTATAATATGATAAAAAATACATTAGGTATAATATCTAGTGTTTGATGAGAACCATTTTTTAAAATATAACCTTATCTAAAAACTAACATTAATGAATCACTAAGTGAACATCTGTTAATTATCTTATGACCACTAAGGATATTAAAATCTCTAATATAGAAATATATAAGTAAAAAATGACTATACTTCTATAAATAGGGAAAAATTTCTCTTTTGCGATGGTGAGATCATGTTAGAATAAAAAAAATTCTAGGATCTAGACGCACATTAGTTGGCATAGGAACAAATGATTCACTATGATTAGTGGGAGGAATTATTCTAGAAACACATAGTATGTAGGAAGTTAAAACCAAATAGGTGGTTTTATATTAACCATTAATGGTGGCATATTATTCATTAAGAGTAATAATTTTGACAAGGAATAAGTAAATGACAATATTATAAGATTGAAAAGTGTGTATGAATTCAGTAGTGGATTCTATGTAGCAAAATTAACAGTCACTATATTTTGGATATTTATAGACTTGATACTTTTGGTGAGTAATCAAGAGAAATTGTACACTGATGGTATAACCTAATAGCAATAAATCATAATGTATTATCAAAGGTTTAAATGATTTATATAACAAAATATTTATTCAAATCATCATACTAAAATCCATTTGAATTATACTTTTCGTAGAGACATTCTATGATTATAATATTGGGAAGTTGTATGTTAAATATAGTTTCCTTAATGGATACCCTATGGAAAATTTATATATGATATAACTATAAAGGTTTACGAAACTAATAAATTCCAATAAGATATAGAAAATTCTTCATATCTAATTATGGATTGAATAAATCATAGTGATTATAGAATATTTGTTTGGAGCAAAAGAGTTACATTTGTCTATAAAAGTTTAGTAGGAGTGTTATTGTTTTCTAAGGCAAATATATTGATAACATATGGAAAAAATATGTTTAGCATTACTGGTTTTCTAAGACTATGGAATTAATTTCTCCAAGAATGACTTAAAATATCAACCAATATTCTAAGTAAAAATATATATAGACATAGATTTATGGGTTTTTAAATTTAGTTATATAATAAATGTTAACTATATATTGAAAATATAGAATGGAAAAATTTAGGATTGAATTATTTCCCAAGCCATATGATATACATATCTCCAAAATAATGTGCATGGGAATAAAAGGAGATTATTATTATGAATATAATTTCATATGATTAAGTGTTTGGAATATATATTATATATAATGGTATGTATTGGATTTTTTGATATAATTTATGCATATTTCATGAAGTGAAAATATCAAACAAAACCAAGATAACTGTATATACTTATAGTTATAACTATCCTTTAGTACATGAGAAAGTAGAACTATATGGGTTTCTAGTAAAGCGAGAAATTAAAATACTAGTTCTCAATAGGATATAACACTTTTTATTTCAGATCGTTTTGATATATGATTATTGTGAGGAAAAGTTAATATGAAAGGAAAACGTATTATATCCAATGGTTTCCATATCTATAATAACTGAGTATATTTTAGTTTCTGATGCATCTTAAGAAGTGGTTTAGTAATGATATTTTCCAATTTTTAATACCAAAATAATAGAGTATTATCATTTCCATGATAAGAATCAACTATGGTATTAACCAAGGAGTTAGTTTTATTAAATGGAGATAAAAGGTAAATACTCAAGGTGGTCACCTATTTATGGATTTTTATAGAGATATAAGGTCATAATAAGAAAATTTTCTACAGAGGAGAACATGGTAGAACCATTAATTCAATCTCTATCTTAGTAGAAGTATAAATATCATGTGAGAGATAACAAACTCAAATTTGATAGAATTTGAATCTAGTTCAAGCGAGTCTATTGAATTTGATTCCCTTGAACCAACATCTTTGTACTTTATATTACCTATATATTTAAATACATGAATATTAATAAATTTATTATCACATATTGATTGTTCGTCTATGTAACATTAATGTGATAATGTACTTAGAGTATTTGTTGCATAAAAAGGTAATAATAGTTCCCTAATATAATGAGAACCTTGAAATGTCATGAAAATATTATAAAAACTTTATATCCTATAATTGAATGACATTATCTTATGGGAAATAGATGATACAGACTATTTGGTGATTAATTCTCATAAGTGAATTAAGCTTCATCTCATAAAGTTGAAACTTAGAAATTTCTAAGATAAGAGAATATAAGGAAATTCTCAAAATTAGGAATTATACATTATTTGTGTCATTGTATATTATTATATACAAATGTATGTATTGGTCCTTAGACTTGATATTATATTAATGCATATCATGAGTCAAAAAATTATATATATTGATGAAAACTATGATGCCATATGTTCGTAGAGAAGTAAGATAAATTTAGTGCATCATCAGTGATATGAAATTAATGAATAATCAAATAAATGATTTTCCCATTTCAAGACTGTAAAATTATATCTAGACCATTTTATTTACACATAATAGTCAAACTAAATTCCATGGCCATAGTTATTGATGAGTTCATTTCAAAGGGTCAAAGAAAGACATATTGAGCTTAAAGGTTGGTGACAGATGTATGCAACATACTTGATGAGATATTGATACAAAGATATTATATTATATAGTGAGTATTAATATATAGTTTTTTTCATTGGGATATTAGCTTCTTACTCTATGGGTGCATTTAAATGTTTTTAGACACTGATATTTGAATTTAAGAAAGCATGCCTAATGCTACCCAGGAAGTGTCCTGAAGGGTCACACACTTAGTGTTCCCATTGATCATTGTTTAATACTATTTGTATTCAATAGTTTGAATAAATATTATTCTTAAGACCAAGAAATAATATTTACTCAGGATTTATTAATTTCATTTGTTCTGTCACTAATTATATATGATTTGAATATTTAAATAAATATTTATTCACAAGATCGTTGAATAGAATATTTATTTATCTCTTGTTTTATTCTCAATTAAATAAATAATATTTATATAGTTACATGAATATTAAAATAAATACATATTAATAAGACTAAGAATATAATATTTATTTATTTATTGAATAAATACTATTTATTATTCAAAGTTTGGTAAATGTAGAGGAAATAAGACAAGATGAGTTAAGTGTCTAGGGAGAATGATATACTAAATATCATTTAAATAAATATTAATTAATTTACTGATATTTCTATTATCCATGAGAAATGAACACATCAAGAAAATAATAGAAATAATAATAATATTATTAAGCTGCAGGGTTCGCTAAGGATTAGTATATTGCTTAAGGGCCTATGTGCAATTAAAAATTATCTAACCTAACTCTATACATACCCAACTATATAATTTCTAGGTTATGTGTGAAAAATCAATTTAGTTATTTACAAATCATCCTATCTTAAAATAATTTTCTTAGTGAAGAACATCTCTAGGGTTCCTATCATGCTTGAGAGATTTCCTCCACCTCCTTCCCTCCTTTAAAGAATTAGAGTATGAGAGAAGTAATCCTTAATGCTCAAAGTATTGTGTTTATATAAATAAAAATAATATGATTAAACCATCAATGTTAGCACCCAAATTTCCATTGAAATCATTTGAAAATTAAGGAACATGTATGGATTAGAACTAGAGGGATTCTACTTTGGATCCTCTTGAAAAAATGATGATACAAATTAAAAAAGGGTTCAAACGATCAATATCTTCTTTGAAGAAAAAATATCAAGACTGAGGTAGTTTATGTTATTAAATTAATTATCAATTTAACATTAAAAGATCCACTAGGTGTTTCAGGATTCATTTCATCTTGTTTATTTAGTTATAGTCATCATACATAATTATTATTCATCATGTTCTTATGGATTATCCATTAGATCCAATGAAAAGGTATCATTGGGCATGGGCCTGACTAGCTTTCACTGCACCCAAAATATTATCGTGCAGTCTTATACCTTATTCCAGAAAGGTGGGGGCTGGATATGTATTTCTCCATGCTTACTCATGTGGGGATTATGAATCTCGTATAATTATATAAACTTATATGAAAATTTCATGTACCAAATGCATAAGATGGACTGGGATATGTGTAAATATGTTTGGATTATATTTTTAGGCAAGTAACACAAACTTTGGTTTGTGTAAATAGTTACATATTAATATGGTTGAAAATATTAATTTGGTGGATGGAATAAGGATTCAAAAAATAAATCATTATAAGAAGGAATATATAAAGTAACAAAACATGAGATAATAAAGATTATATATGATGTGATAATTATGAATTTAATATGAAAGTTATGTATATTAAATTATAGATATTTTGAAAAGAAAACCCCTAAAAATATAAAGTCTTATATTCTTTACAAAGTGTCACTTTTCAAGGCCTTGATCATTCAAACAAGTAGTTTCATGCCACAGATGGGTACCCCTAGATTATATTATAAAAGGTATGGATGTAATGGTTGAACCTAATTGGATAATGTTCCCATTATTATAATTTTATTTGGGTTAAAATTAATTGGGAGAATCTAATCATATTAGGTTATTTGAGGAATAATGTTGAGTTTATCCATATGATGTATTTGTGTAAAGAGTTATCTACTCAACTATCTAAGAGTAATATATGAAATGATTGGTATGATTTCATACCTAAATAACTAATAAGTGAGATTAATTTCATAGTGGAATCATTTTTTAGTGACATATGAATCTTGGATCACTAAGTGGATATGATGTATGAGGTCATAATTTTTATTAGGAGTACTTTCATTAAAATTCATTAATGAAAATATAAAAAACATGATACTCACCCACACATATGTCTTTGTTGTAGAACATAACATGCATCACGTTAATTATTTTGATATCTCTTATCTATATAACCTATAAAACCATTATAGATTAGTATATAGGGTTGATAAGTGTTCTCAAAGAGAATCATTTTGAGTATTTGAATGTGAATTTTATAGAGATCAATTTCTCTAACTGTGACTCATAGGTATTAGATACCAGGTGAGCATCACACATTTGTGCTAATAAAAATTGAATCAAATTTAAAATGGAATTGAAGAACAATCAAGTAAATATATATGTTGGTAATGGGGAAAGAGTTACTAAATTAGATGTTATAACATATGATATATGTCTACCTAGTGGATTAGTAATTGAATTAAAAAATTGTAATTATGTTCCTTCCATAAATAGAAATTTGATTTCTGTATCTTATTTGTAAAGGATGTTTTTTTAAGTTGGGGCAGAAGCCTCATTTATAATTAAAGCAAAGAAAAAACCTCTTTTAACTGGGTAGAGGGAGACCCATTACATAGCCTGAAGGCCTAGTGGGAATTTAGCCCATTACATGGCTCATAGGCCCAAATTTTTAACCCAAGGGCCAATCTGTGAATAGTAATGCTATAGTAATCACTTGCTACAGTACTCACCATTGCTACAGTGACCCTTGTCGCTGCTACAACGATCTGCCGCCGCTACAGTGCCCGTCGTTACTATAGTGCCACCACCGCTACAGTATGCTACAGTACTGTTACAGTACCTATGCCCAATGGGTTTTAAACCCCCATTTTTCATGTTGGGTTATGGGGTGCTTAACACTAAGCCAAACCCCAACTATAGTTTGGAAAGGATGATATTTTTATTAATTATTAAGAAATATAATTGTTCTATATATATGAATGAAATGATTTATGGAATCAGCAATATGATAATTTTTTATACATTCTAGATATGGATAATCCTATCTATAATATTATAGAATAAGAATGTCATGGTTGATTATAATCCCACTTACCTTTGGAATTTTCACATTGGACATGTAAATGAGAAACATATTCAAAGAGTCAATAGAGATGAATTATTAGAATCATCTGATTATAAATCATTTTATTAATAAATATTTAGTTTATTAGAAAAAATGACCAAAGCACCTTTTAGTCAAAAAGGTGTGAGGGCTAGTGAAACCCTTGATATTATATATAGTATTTTTCGTATACCAATTAGTATATAATAAAGTAGAAGCTTTAGGTACTTTGTAAACTTTATTGATGACTTTAGTCGACATGGTTATGTGTATTTGATGGGAATTAATTGTGAAACTTTTGAAAAGTTCAAAGTGTTTCAGAAAGAAGTACTGAATCATCTAGGAAAAATTATTAAGATTCTATGATCATATTAATGTGGTGAAAACTTGAACTAGGAATTCACTGATTGTTAGAGAGATTGTGGAATTATTTTACAACTCACTCTTCTTGAAACACTGTAGTGAAATAGTGTTTCTAAGAGAAGGAATTATACCCTATTGGACATGGTTCAATCAATTATGAGCTAGTGAGACCTTCATATTTAATTTTGGGAATATTCTCTAGAAACTTCTTCATTCATACTTAACTAAACTCCATATATATCAATCATAAAGACACCATATGTGATATAGTATGGGAAACATCCCTATTTTTATTTTATTAGGATTTGGGGTTGTGAAGAACGTATATAATGAATGTATTTTGATAAACTTGACCCCAATTCTATTTTTTTATTTATTGGTTATCCCAAGGAAACTAAGGGTTATTTTTTCTAGAATCCTACCAAACACAAAGTGTTTGTGGTTGGACATAGTGATTTCCTTGAAATTTAACACATAAGTTGATGAGTTAGTGTGAGGAAAGACAAACTTGGAGAAGTTCATGAACAAAAAATAGAATGGGTTCCTGAGATGGAAGTTGAGATGGTTCTATAAGGAGTTGTTGAATAATAACTGACTCAGGTTTTACAATAATTTCAAAGGTCTAGTATGATTCATCAGGAGTGTGAGAGATATGATTTTTTTTTTCTAGAAAATGATGATTAAGTAATGTTAATATGTGATAAACCTTCTACCTACTAAGAGACCATTGATATTTCTAATTCTTAGAGATGGATAAAATTCGTGGAATCTAAAATGGACTCATGTACACTAACCAATATTGGAACTTGGTTGATTCTCTTGGAAAGGTGAGATCCATTTGGTACAAGTGGGTCTTCTATAATAAAATTGACATGGATGGTAGAGTGTATACCTATAAACCATGTTTGATGGAAAATGGTTACAGAAAAATTCATGGAATTTCTTATTAAGAGACCTTTTCACTAGTTGAAATGATAAATCCCATTATGATATTTATTTCCATAACATTTTACTATGACTATGATATATATAAAATGGATGTTAACACCACTTTATTTAATGGGAATTTAATTTAGGATGTGTATATGATACATCCCAATTTTTTTTATGTTTTAAATGAGTCTTTTATGGTTTTTAAGTTTCAATGGTCTATTTATGGATTGAATTAATCCTATCAAAGTTAGAATATCTAGTTTGATAATGAAATCAAAGAGTTTTCATTCATAGAAATTATTGATGATTATTATGTATTTAATTAGATTATTGGGAGTGTGGTGATATGAAAATATATAGATATTAGTATAAGAGTTCGATTAAACCAAATAATAACACATATATTAGTAAATTAGTAAAGTATTTTATCATGGAAAACTATAAGAAGTGGTCTTTACCAATATTGTGTGAAATAAATCATAAAAATATTGAATATATTCTATAGGATCTATCATGCATGACATGTTTCCACTCAACCTGATGTTTCTTATGTCTAGAGTATGAAAAGTATATAAAAATTCAATCTTGGTGAGAGTCACGAGACTGATGTCAAGAATATCCTTAAATACTTATGAAGAAGTAAGGACTTGTTCTTAGTATTTATAGGTGAGAATGATCTCATTGAAAAGGGTTACATTGATTCTAGATTTCAATCTGAAAAATATGATGTGAGATCTCAATCTGGTTTCATGTTTTTCCTAAATAGTGGAGCTATATATTGGAAGTGTTAAAAACAAGCCACCTATAACAGACTCAACAATAAAGGTAGATCACATCACTACATCAAATTTTGTGAATTATGTTCTTTGGATTAATAATTCACTACTAAAATTGGTATGGTTCCTAACATCAAGGGAGTGATAAAGATTTATTGTGATTATAATACAACTATTTCTCAATCCAAATAACCTCAGTCTCACCAAAGGATCAAACACATCCTTTAAAAGTATCATTTAATTTGAGAGATCATTGAGAGGTGTGATGTAAATATCTTTTATCTGGATATAGAATAAAATATAGAATATCCATTGAAAAAATCACTAGTGCAATAAAATATTTAGGGTTATGTTGGTATAAGATACATGAGAGATTTAATGTAATGGTTGTAAAATATATCATGATTTTATAATTAAGGAAATATCTATTAATCATTAATTTATGTGTGTTGTAATTTATATTACATGAATAATGGAATGATAATATCCCATCAAAGTATAACTTTTACTAATCCCTAATCGATGATCACTATAGAGTATTATGGGTTTTGATGATATGTTAAGATTAACATGATTAAAATCTTACAATTGATATAAAGAGTTATATAAAATATACAAAGAATAAACTCATGAGGTAATAAGTCAAGAATCATTATCTGGATTAACCATCAACATATATCACATAGAATATCATACGATCATTGATATACTTAGGGGTGTATTATTACTATGAATCCCTATTACTTGAGGTTGGATGGTTACCTAGTATGAGAACCTTTATACTTTGATATCATTCTTATACAAGTCTTGAGGCTTAGATAATCAATATTGGTTATGTATTTTTCTAATCATGTCATTGGTTAGAGCTTAACCAAGAAGAGATTTGTATACTTATATAATGATTTAAAGACATATAGTCCCTTGATTTAATTAGACTGAGGAAATGAAAGGCCATTCTTAGTTGAGTGACATGTGATGTGCTCAACTACTTGGATGCGAGACATATGATTTTCTTATATTCTAGATGAATGGAATGTGATGTATTCATCAACTTGGTTAGTTTATTTTATAGAATCATGAATTTATGATATGAAAAATAGTATAATGACATGATCCATATCTACCATCCACTTAAATTAAAGGGAAAAATATTATATAGGTATAAATATGATTTATATGATAGTATTATGGTGGAAATGTTCATTTGAAGATATGAGTATGTTTGTTCAAGATCACACTAGACCCTTTTATATCTTGAGTGGCATTAATTTTTTTTCTTCTAGAAGCCACTCTTTTCTTACATTTATGAAATTAGGATTTCATATATTTTTTTTCAATGTAAAAAAGGCCCTTAGGGATACACATTTAGACATTTGGTTAAGGATTAAAATTTTGGATGAAGTATTTTTTTTAAATGAAGAGATCTTGATAAACTGTATTAAAAGGAATTTAGATAGGTTCTCAAAGAGTTGTGAAGTTTGACATAAAGTCCTTATGGTATTTTAGTTCAAGTGTAATATTTCTATAAAATCACTAAAATGGGTATATCATATTGTATGATATACCCTGAGTCATATCATGTGATATTAATGTGATGAATACCATAGATTACAATATCCCAATATCATATAAGGAATGTGATGCCTCTATCATAACATATTATAGGATTATGATATTGAGTGCATGATTTTTTACACATTGGCCATATGGTTTACTTTAGTTATAAATCAATGGTTTGATTTATTTATGGATACACATAATCATTTTTAAAAGTTTAAATGATTACATATCAATATACATATGTTATTATAATTTATATAAGATGTCAAGTGTTGGAAGCCAATGATAAAATATCTTCATTGAATAAAGAGAGTCTATATAAAGGGATGTTATCCATGATGGGTTTTAGAGGATAATAATATGACCAATACACCAAAAAAGTCCCATTTAAAGTTTCTAATATATCGTCAATATAACAAACATGTTAAAATAAAGAATATAAAATTTAAGTATACCTTAATCGTAGTAAGATCCTTCTCTATCAAACATGATTGAGTACCCTTGATTAGTATTAATGAGTGATAAATAAATAGTCCTCACCTCCATGGGTGGTACACTGGATGTTAGGGACCTCGTACGACATGAGATGAACCCCAAACACCAAAGGAGTGATAACACCTTCTCCACATAGAAAAATCACAAATAATGTGGAAGAGATATTTATTTATGGATTGTAAATATTTCACACCACCAATAAAGGGATCCCATACCTTATATAGGACCTCTTTATTAAAAAAAGAGAGTCAATAATTAGATACCAACTCTTGGATGTCAATATATGTTACAATAAAAAATACCCATTAGGTATAATTAATCATTGAATTTCTCAATGAATTTATAATTAATGTAAATCCATGAATTAATCAACACATTGATTCATAATTAAAGGAAAACATAGTGTAATATGTGGCTGTGGACACACACTCAATATCATATATCAATAATCTATCACACACTATGATAAATACTAGTCATATACTATGAAAAAATCATCCAAATGACCACATTACTATCTATGATTCGAGGATATCATAAAATATGATATCCTTATTTCAGTTCATTTATAAAAATCTCTCACTTGAACTAATATTAAATAAGAACTTTATAGAAAATTTTATAACTCTTTATGAATCCATACAAACACCTTTGGATATGGTTTATTAATCACTCTTCATTTTGGAATAAACACTTAATCTAAAATTTAAACCTTATCTTAAGGATTTAATTTGAGATCCTATAGGACTTTGTAGTGTTGATAAAAAATATGAAATCCGGATTTCATAGATGTAAGCAAAGAGTGGCCTCTAGAAAAACTTTAGTGATACTCAAGCTACAAAGGTGCTTAGTGTGATTTTGATAAAAAATAATCATATCTCCATATGAAAATTCCCACCACAAGATGTGTCATATAAATCATATATATAATTATATAATTAATTTTCCCATTACTCAAGTTGACCAATATACATGGAACATGTCAATCTAGTATAGTATATTTCATACATTCATTATTCTATGAAAAAGAGTGGTTAGGACAATGAATACATCATGCATCATTTATGTAGGAGATGAGAAAAATACATGCCCCTAATCCAATTATCCAATCACAACACATGTCACTAAACTAATTATGGGCATGAATTTCCTTAGTCTAATTCAATCAAGGTCCATATTTATTTTTTCATCATATGAGTGAAAAAAATACCATCTTGGTTATGCTCTAACCATTAAAATGATAAAAAACATACCCAACCACCCCTAATTAGCCAAGAATCAAGGCTTATATAAGAAATGTATCAAAGTATAAAGGTTCTCAAGATAGTTATATCTCCAACCTCATGTAAATGGTATTCATAATAAGCATTCACACCTATGTATATTGATGATTGTTTGATATTTCATGAGATATAATTTAGTGGTCCGGTCCAAATAATTAGTCTTCACTTATTATCCCATGAGTCCTCTACTCATGATAATCCTAATATATCATCATAACCAATAATAATTCATGATGATAATCATTTAGGGACAACTAAAAGTCATACTTTTAGGGTATATTATCATCACACTATTCATGTAACATAGATTTTAGTACGCATGAATAAATGATAGATGGAAACTTTCTACATTATAAAATTTTTGGGATAAGGTTGACATGAAGAACCCTAAGTGTGGGGGGGGGGAAAGTGAATCAAGGTGCACACTAATTAAAAATTCTATTTTAATTTTGTTCCTTTAGATTTTATGTATTTTTTACCCTTGTTAGAGTGATTATGTTTAATATATCATCCTCTTTCATTGGTTATCTCACTTAATAATAAATACAAATGAAGAAATATAAATCATTCATAGGGAATAGGGATTTTACTTAGCTCACAATAAAGTGACAATCTAAGGAACATAATTCAATGGTGTATTTATGTACTTAGGTAATACTACTCACTATAGTTTTTACAAATTATTTAGTAAAGACACAATGCCGATCCTAGGGCCACTCTCTCTTCCCCCCTCTATATGCTAATTTTATGAAGGAAATGGTAAATTTATAAACTTGAGGGTATATTTAATAGTTTATAGTCATGAAGATCTATTCTATATCCACATATGTTACTATTACACCTTACATACTTTTCTCTATATAGATTCTATGTTAAGATTTTCATTTACTACTCTCTTATTTCAATGCCAGATTAGATCAAATCCATGATGTCCATATAATCACACCAACAAAACTTATTCTCTAGAAAAGATAATTACAAACTATAATTATCTTGTTTCACTCTTTATTTTCAATAACCGGGCATAGTGATGAAAAAACCTCTTCTTCCTTAGATAATTCTCTCCTTGAACCAAACCAGTTGAGTTAATGAAATCCTCTTTGGTTCTCCTCCTCTTCCTCCTCCCACTCTTCTTCTAAATTAGATAAATTAATATGTCCAACCTCTCTATTTTACATCACTAATCTAGGACTACAGATGTTCTTATGTTTAGGTTTTTACACAAATCCTTATTTTCATTTAAGTTTATTATTATAGACCATTCTATGTATAAGTTCTGTGCTCAAATATTTTTTTTGAAAATTATATACTTTATGAAATTCATTCAAGGTTATTCCCTTTTTGAGATTTATTTGAGTATCTACCCTTTATAGAACTCCTTAAAAATATTCCATTTGTAAAACTACTTCATGGTATACCCTCTGTAAAACTCCTTCATGATCCATTCCTCTTGAAGTTGCTTTGTGATATTCCCTTCATGATACACTTCATGGTTCTACAATTTTTTGAATTCCTTCATGGTTTTTATCTCATGAATTATCTTCATGGTTCTTCCTTACACATAATTATTGCATAGTTTATGAAATTAATGGAATTCCTTCACATTTCTTTCCTTTCACAAAATTCCTCTATCAATAATCTATTTACAAAACTATTTTTTTGGTTTTATTTTACACAAATTTCCTTTATGGTTCAACTTTTATGGATGGAGAGATTAATTTTATTTGATATTATTTCAACAACCTATCAATGATTAATGAAGTACTTAAGGGGACTATTTATAGGAAAATTACCTCTTTAATCTTGTTTTAACTTTTTACCCTTCATATAGGACACTTCACATAAGTTTTCCATTTTCAAAAAATGAAAATCACTACCTCATATTCACAAAAAATTACACCCTTGTGGATTTCACAAAATTTCCACCATTCATGGTTCATAAAACACTTTCACACCCCCTTTATAAATTAATCCACTTCTACATGATTACTTTATGTTCTTTATATAAATCCTTTGTGAAAATAATCATCCAAGAGAACCTTTCATGGTTTTGTATAAATCCTTCATGAATAGGCTTCCATGTAATACAATTGAAAAAATTATTCCCTTTCTTTCAATTTTTCACATAACTTCATTATAAAATTTATTTTTTTTCAAAACTTAACCCTTTTATATAGTTTTTGGAATACAAAGAATATAGGCTTTTACAAAAGTTTCTTCTTTATACCAGATCTATGCATAATTTATAAATTCTAGATATCACACTTCTCTAGACTTTTCCTCATCACTCTACCTTCTTACAAAACTTACTATTATATAAAAAAATAAACTATATTGTTTTTTTTTTCATATTTCAAGTCTAGATTATGAATATATTTACATAAAAAACTTTTCTAAATTATTATAACTCTATCCACATGACATGATTATTCTCTTCACACTGTGACTTGTGATAACTTCTTAAACATTATTAGAAATTTATTCACTAAAATATATTTCATGTAACTATTAATCTTTAGTTAATTTTCTAAATTTCATGATTCAAACTTCCATAATTATTTTAGGACTTATAACTTGAAACCACCTTTTAGAACAAAAATATTAGCTTCTGGACCATTTAAAACTAGAATAACTTATAGACCTTTAATTATAGAACAATTCAATTCCATGAATGAATCCTCATGAGCTTTTGAAATCCTAATTCTGGATCTTTAGACTTATCTAATTTCTTTTTAAAGACCCAGAATTTTTGAATAATAATTGTTTCCTGAAAATGTGTGTTATATTTTACCACACACAACAAAACCATATATATTTAATAATAAAGTGATTATAAAGGGAAATATGACCATCAAGATTCAAAATTTTTTGATCGTTGGTCAAATATGACCATTGGTCAATTTGACCATTAGAAACCATACTCTTAGTAATAATTTTTTTATGTTATAATTTGTAATTAGAAATTATAAAGAATAATTAATACAGAAAGGAGAAATGATGACCACAACCAGTAGAGTTGTGCCGTATGAATCCCATTTTTCAGAGCTTGGGAGGTAGGTAGAATCATTGGGGTTCTCTCTTGAACAAGCCCAATCTGAGCTTAAATAAGTTAATCTAGAATGAAATTACCTATAGAAGAAGTTTAAGTTAGTTGAAATTACCACTTAGATGATGTTAGCCGAGCCGCCCCATGAATCTATCACTATTAGACACCTTACCGTTAGATCGTATGTGGTTGTTATCAGGGGTTATGTGTCAAGGCCCTAGTTACTTAAAGTGTAACTCCATTGTATAAATAAAATTATTATTCCATAAATTCCATTTTAAGAATAGTTTTACTTAATAAAATTAAGGTGGAATTTAATAAATTGATTTTTCAGAAAGAAATTTCACTTTTTGAAAAAGATATAAATATTTATAATAAACTAAAATATTATTAATGATACTTATTTTAATTAAATAGTATGATAAAATTACTCTTATTTAAATATAAATGATAATTTTTTTTTTCAAGTATCAGAAATATTACTATGCATTTTCCATCCAGTATTATTTTTAATAAATAAGGATTTTTATATTTAAAATTTAGAATTATAATATTTATAAAATTATTTTGATAAAATAAATATCATTTTTGAAATCATAATTCCAAAATTAGGTTAGGTTAAATTTATGAAAATTTTCTAAAATACTTTCTTTTTTTTCTAAATAGTAAAAATACAGTTTGAGTTTTTTAGTATGTTTAATGAATCTAAAATTATGTAATAATGATGTTATAACTAATTAACCACAATAAAAGACCTAAAATGTGTTATTTTATTAATATCAAGTATTTTATTATATTTTAATCAATTTCAAAACCTATAATTTACTTTCCGAAGTCTGAAATGGAAACTTTAACATTAAAAACATTATTTTTGTGGAAAATTTACTTTTCTATGCCAAAATAAGTAATATAAAATGATGATATACTCTTATGGATTAAAATAACATAAAATATGACCCAATTGTCCAAAACCATGGGAAAATACCATGGGAAAGCCCATTATTTTTCAATTTCCACAACCATGGTTTCCAAGGCCTATATCTGGAAATTAATAAACAAATCCCCCACTTTTGCTATAAATACCCACCTATTTATCCATTTAATTTCACTACCAATCCATAATTAACTAATATATGATAGTTTAACCTCAAAATTATTCCTCCCAAGGGGTCCTCAAGCCCCCAATATCCTAATCCTCAACTTCTAGGAACAACTTTTTAAGTTAAGGGAAATATCCACTTCTCTTTTCCTTTCAAGTTCCCTCTTTATGTGGCGTGTCTTCAAATTTCAAAACTAAGTTATTTTTTACTCTTTATTTTGTCAATTTAATATAATAAGAGTATTTTATTAGTGGTATACCCTTGTTCTTTCTCATTTTATCATTTTATAAAACCACATTTTATACCCGTTATGTTGCTTGATTTTACTTCACAAAATTTCCCTCTTCACCTCAAGAAATTTTATTTTATTATCTTTTTTTGAATATAAAATACAATTTATTTTCCAAGTGTATTAAAATATATGTAAAAATGATTTATTTTATTCTGGTATTTACATACATGAAACCCACATTCCTTTTTCGTGGGCTGAAAATGACATAATGATCATGTTTTTAATCACTTTTGAAATTCCATGATTTTAATATGAAACCCATTTCTTTTATTCTCCATGGGATATTTATGAAATTTCTGATTAATATATATGTGGATCACATGAAATTAAGATATATTAATTGTGCACCCTAATTACATTCCAATTTATTGGGTAAATAATTTAATCTCTAGAGATGACATGTTTTACGATACCTTGATGAATAACCTTGGTAATTTTTATGACACCTCAGCAAAAAACCTTAGTGATATGCTTATAAATGTCTCTTTTAAATGTTTTATACACATTTTAATGTTATTATTAATGTCATTTTTATTTTTATATGACTCATTTTCCCTTTATCATGACATTATGATATTCTAAAAGTTCTTATTGATTTTCCTCAAGATCATATGCAAACTGTTTCCCTTACTTTCCCTTACCGGGCCTTATGCTCACCCTTTACTTTGATGTATGTACAAAAGTTATTGTATATTGTAAATATACTTAGGATGAACCAATGATGAATCCTTTAAATATTATTAGAATAATGTTTTATTTTTTCTTGTATTATGTACCATATTTCTAAGAAAATAAACTTTAAAAGATCCTCTATTTTTACCATGTAAATGAAAAGTTTATGTTTTAAAAAGGAAAGATTACATAGTTGGTATCAAAGATAGGTTTAGTTATTTTTGTAAATTAGGATTTTAAAACTTTAAAAATAACCTTAGGGACAAGTTAAAATATAGAAAAATATCTTGGTATTTTTGTGAAGTATTAAGTAAGTGGTTTCTAAGAAAAGAAATCATTATATGGATATGAAAAAGTGGATGTGGCTCTTAAATAAATTTAACTAGGGGTAAAACCTAAAAATAAAACTTTTAGATAGACTATAATGGGAACTGGTTAAAAAAATAAGCCTTGATACACTCTTGGTTTGACACTCCCATGTGATATGTTTGGTTAATCACAAGATTTTTATGAAACATTAAGAAGGATATAAAGAAAATTTAATTGTTGTTAATGAGTAAAAAATGAAAGAATTATGTTTTAACACATAAAAATTCCTTTATAATTACAAGATTATTAAAATAAACATGTTTATCACTAATTTTTTATTCTTTTAGAAAATTATGTGATATAGGAGGAACCACATAAATGGTGATTACAATAAACCATGTTTTAATGGAAATATGATGGATGAAGTAATGGAAAAATTCATGAGAATGATGAATTAATTTACTCAAGTTATGAGAAATAAATTAAATCAAGTTGAGAGATTGGATTCACATCAAAAGTAACAGATTTACAATGAGTAGTTTATGCATCAACGACCACCTTATTTTAATGGATCTACTGAGCCATTGATTGTTGAGAAATGGATAAGATCTATAGAAAATATCTTTTTAGTACTCCATTGTTCAAAAAAATATATAGTCAACATGGAAATGTACTATTTAGAGGGAGAAGCTGATTAGCGGTGGAAACTGATTAAAAATAAAAATCCAAGAATGTAGATTGATTCTATGGAGTAGAAAGATTTCAGGGGAAACTTTTTCAAAAATTATTTACCCAATTTGATGTAAATGAAAATGGAGAAGGAATTCATATAGCTAAAGCAAAAAGAAAAGGAATCTATTAGAAGCCATGAGATTAACTTTACAAGACTTTCTTATTACACATCTAGATTTTTCATTGATCCTAATGTAAAGGTTGATAGATTATTTAGTGTACTAAGACCCCATATATGGAATAATATATCTAATTGAGACTATGAAAGCTATGAGGAGATAGTAAAAAGTGATATAAAGGTTGAACTATAATTCAGAGAGTCACAATGGTCCCATAGATCAAATGAAAAGAAGAGTTTAATGGATCCGATCTTAGGGAGGAACTTTGATCTTATAAGAGGAGAAGATAAATTGTAACTTACCACATGAAACAAATGCGGGAAGAAGAATTCTAGGAATTTCTTGCTCAAGAAATGTTATAAGTGTGGAAGAGATGTCCATATTGCTCAGAACTATCATAGTGAGGTGAAGCCTCAAATTCTCAACATTAATGATAATGGGAAGATAGCACATGCCCAAACTAAAGTCAAATGCTACAAGTGTGGAATGCTTGGGTAATTTTCTAATGACTATTCAAATCAGAAGGTAATGTAGGGGAATCACCATCAACCTTAACATAGGAGAAGAGATAAAGGTTAGGAATTTTCTATCACGACGGCTAAAGTTGAAGCTCAAAATGATGTGGTAGTAGGTACTCTCATTGTTCTCTCAAATATAGCAAGTACTTTGTTTGATTCTAGTTCTACACATTCCTTTATTTCCTCCAAGTTTTCAAAGAATATAGAATTAGTCCCTGAACTAATAATAATAGTGTTATCATTCAAGACTCCTGGAGGGATTATCTAAGAATCAACAGTGTATAGAAACTACAGTATTCACTTTGGATAGAAAAATATCAATGTAAATATAGTAGTCATTCTCATGCTGGAATTTGACACCATACTTGGGATGTAATGAATCTCAAATTATAATACTAAGATCAACTAAAAAATAAACGAAATATAAGTAGTCTTGAATAGAAAACCTATATTTGTTTTAAAAGGATATATATCTCGACTTGATGTTTTTTTAGAAGAACCACCCATAGCCTTATTTATGGAAATGATAAGTGAATATGCAAAAGGAAAGAAAGTATATGAATAGAAAATGTCCCCATCATGCATGAATACATTGATTTATTTCCTAAGGAGTTACCTAGAACCCTCCCCATAAATAGAGGTAGAGTTATCCATTGAACTCATACCTTGATCCAAGCCAATATCAAATAACCTATATAGAATAGAAAATATGGATATGGAGGAATTAAATAAACACATTCAAGATCTTTTAGAGAAGGGGTTTATATAAACAAGTGTGTCTCCTTAGGGAGAAAATTTTTCTCCTTGTGAAGAAGAAGGATGGATCAATGTGGATATGCGTTGATTATAGAGAACTTGACATGATCATAGTGATGAATAAGTACTCTCTTCCAAGGATTAATGATTTATTTGACCAGATTCATGGGGCTTAATTCTTCTCCAAGATTTATCTTCAATCTAGTTACCATCAATTGAGAGTGAAGAAAGAAGATATTCCAAAGAATTCCTTCCAATCAAGATATGGGAATTATGAGTTTGTTGTTATGCCCTCCAATTTGACTAATTATCTTTCTATTTTTACAAATTTGATTAATAGAGTATTTAAGAACTACATTGATAAATTTTTGGTATCTTTTATTGATGATATTATGATATATTCTAAATTTTTTGAGGAGTATAAGGATCATATAAGGGTTATATTGAAAACTATGAGGAAAGATATGCTATTGGGAAAGTTTATAAAATGTTAATTTTAGTTACAATAGGTTGCTTTATTTGGGAACATTGTAACCAATGAAGGAATCACAGTTGACCCTGCCAAGACAAAGGTTTTGGAGGAGTGGCCTAATCCTACAAAAGTAACTAATATTTTTAGTTTCCTTGATTTAGAAGGATATTATAGGAGGTTTGTGAATTTTTTTTCATGGATTTCTAATCTACCAACTATGTTAACTAAACAAGGGTCCAAGCTCATCTAGACAAATGAGTCTGAAGAAAGTTTCTAAGATCCGAAGAAGATATTGGTTACTGTACCTATGTTAACTCTACCCTCTATCAGAGAAGGATTTTTTATTTTTAGCGATTCATCTCTGAAAGAGATTGGGTGCATCCTCATGAAAAATGACAAGGTTATTGCTTAAGAATCTCAACAGTTGAAGACTCATGAGAAGAATTATCCTACGCATGACATGGAACTAGCTGTGGTTGTTTTTTCACTAAATATATGGAGGCACTATATTTATGGGAAGAAATATGATATATGAACAGAACACCAAAGTTTGAAGTATATTTTCTCACAAAAGGAATTGAACATGAGAAATAGGAGATAATTAGAACTTCTTAAAGACTATGACTATTTAATTAATTATCACCCTAGAATAGAAAATAATGTTTTGATGCATTAAGTAGGAAATACCATGTTGTTTTGGAAATGATAAGGATTCAAGGATATCTTTTGATCAAATACATAGTAATAATGGACATGGTAATCATAAGGCAAGGGATATATTCAACACTATACCAAATTATTTCTCAACCATCATTACTAGAGAAGATCAAGAAAGCTCAAAGAGAATATCCTTTATTACAAAAGAAGATAGATGCTATGAAGAATGAGAAGTTTCTTGAGCTTAATAGTGATCAAGAAGGTGTATTGAAATTTCATACAAGTCTATGTGTTCCATCTATTATGAAAATAAAGAATAATCTGATGGATGAATCCCATAGCTCTACATTCTCTATACATCTTAGAAGCGCTAAAATGTATAGGGACCTTTGTGATCATTATTGGTGGGATAACATGAAATTGGAGATTTCTGATTACAGTACAAGGTGCTTGGTGTATCAACAAGGGAAGGCAGAGAGAAAAATTCCTAAAGGGGTATTAAAACCACTACCCATACCAACATAGATTTGGGATATTATCTATATGAACTTTGTCACTAGTCTGCTGAGAACATCCATAGTAAACAATGTGATATGGGTTATAGTGGATTATCTCACCAAGTTTTCCATTTTTTTTGCTATTAGGGAAGATTTATCTCTTGAAAAAATTTCTAATATTTACATAAAGGAAGTGTTAAGGTTTCATAGAGTGACACTTTCTATCAATCCTGATCATTATCCAAGGTTCACATAAAAATTCTGAAGAAGTATTCAACATACTCTGAGTATCGAATTTAATTTCTATATAACCTATCACCCCAAAGTATTTTCCAATCTGAAGGGACTATTCAGACACTCGAGGACACGTTGATAATGTGATAAATGGAATTTAAAGGTGGATGAGATCAAAATATCCCATTATTTGAGTTCTTATACAACAACAGCTTGCAGTCGAGTATTCAAATGGCACCATATGAAGCTCTATATGGGATGTGATGTAGAAATCCTACTTGTTGGGATGAAGTTAGTGAGGGAAATATTATTGTTCATGATATTTTGAAAGAGATGATAGAAATGGTTCATTCCATCCAAAAACATATAAATCATACTCAGAGTCGATAGAAGAGCTATGAAAAAAACTATTAAAGGGACTTGGAGTTTTTTTATTAGTGACAAAGTGTTCCTTCGAATATCCCCAGGTATACTGGCCTCTATGAAATACTTGATCACATAGGAGTAGTATCCTATCATCTAGAACTTCCCCAAAATCTATCTCAAGTTCATGATGTATTATCTGTATATCTATTGAAGAAGTACATACCTGACCCTTCACATGTACTAAATCTGGAGGTGGTACAAATGGAACATGACCTCTATTATGAGGAGAAACTGGTGGAGATATTGGACTATAGAGACAATGATCTATGCAACAAGACTACCCACCTCATCAAAGTGTTGTGGATGAACCATACATATGAATAAGTGATGTGGGAACTAGATGAGACAATGAGGAAGAAGTACCCACAACTTTTCTCAATAGAGAGAACAAGTTAAAATTTTGGGGTTGAAATTTTGGGGATGAAATTTATTAAGGGGGAAAAAAAGTAAGGACCTAGAATTTTTTAATAATAATTGTTTCTTGAAAATGTATGATATATTGTACCATACTCAATAAAACCATATATATTTAATAATGAAGTGAGTATAAAGGGAAATGTGACCATCGAGATTTGACTGTTTTTTACCATTGGTCAAATATGACCATTGGTCAATATGACCATTATAAACTATACTCTTGTTAATAATTTTTTTTACATTATAATTTGTAATTATAAATGATAAATAATAATTAATGAAAAAGGAGAAATGATGACCTCAACTAGTAGAGCTGTGCCATATGAAGTCTATTTTTCAGAGCTTGGGAGGGAGGTGGCATCACTAGGGTTAAATCTTTACCAATCCTAAGATGGGATTTAGCAAGTGAATCTATAATTAAATCGCCTATAATATAAGTTCAAGTTAGTGAAAATTACCACTCAGGCGATGTTGGCTGAGCCACCCCATGAATCTATCACCATCACACAACTTACCCTTAGGTCATATGTGGGTTTTATAAGGGGTTATGTGTCAAGGACCCAGTTACTTAAAGTGTAATTCTATTTTATAAATAAAATTTTTATTCCATCAATTCAATTTTTATAATATTTTTTCTTAATAAAATTGAGATGAAATTTGAAAAATTTATTTTTTGGATAGAAATTGTACTTTCCAAAAAAGTTATAAATAATTATAATAAACTAATATATTATTAATAATACTTATTTTAATTAAATAGTATGATAAAAACACTATTATTTAAATATAAATGATAAAATATTTTTATATTTTTCAAGTATAAAAAATTTTACTATACATTTTTAATCTACTATTATTTTTAATAAACAAGAATTTTTATATTTAAAAGTTAGAATTATCATATTTAGAGAATAATTATGATAAAATAAATATCATTTTTGAAATCATAATTCGAAAATTAGGTTAAGGTGAATTTATTATAATTTTATAAAATACTTTACTTTTTTGTGAATAGTAAAAATACAGTTTGAGTTTTTTGTTATGTTCAATGCCATCATAATTATGAAATAATGATGTAATAAGTAATTAACCTCAAAAAACAACCTAAAATATGTTATTTTATTAATATCAAGTATTTTAATAGATTTTAATAAATTTATAAACCTATAATTTACTTTCTAAAGTCTAAAATGGAAACCTTAACTTTAAATACATTATTTTCTTTGGAAAATTTACTTTTATATACCAAAAGAAGTAATATAAAATGCTGATCGTATCTTTTGTATTAAAATAAAATAAAATATGACCCAATTTTCAAAAAACACAAGAAAATTACTTGGGAAATCCCATGTTTTTTCCACATCCTAGGTTTTCAAGGCCTATATTTGGAAATTAATAAACAAATCCCCCACTTTTGATATAAATACCCACCCATTTTTCCATTTAATTTCACTACCAATAAATCCTAAACTAGTATATGGTAGTTTTAACTCCCAAGGAGTCCTCTAAAGGTTTCATCAATCCACCAAGGTCCCAATCCTCAAGTTCTTGGAACAAATTTTTAAGGTAAGGGAAATCTCCACTTCTCTTTTTCTTCCAAGTTCCCTCTTTATGTGGTATGTATTAAAATTTCAAAAATAGGTTATTTTTTACAATTTATTATATCCAATTACTATAATAAGAGTATTTTTTGAATGGGATACCCTTTTCCCATCTCATTTTACCATTTTATAAGACCATGTTTTATACCCGTTATGCTAGTGATTTTACTCCTCAAAATTTCCCTCTTCTCCTCATGAAATTCTCTTTTATTTTATTTTGATGAATAAAAAGACTCTTTATTTTACAAGGTTATTCACCTAGATATAAAAATGATTTATTTTATTCTGGTATTAATATACATGAAACCACTATTCCTTTTTTGTGGGCTGAAAATGAAAAAATGATCAGGTCTTTAAAGCACTTTTGGAACATTATGATTTTAATATGAAACCAATTTCTTTTATTCTCCACGGGTTATTTATGAAATGTTTAATTATGATATATTTGGATCAAATAAAATTAATAAATATTATGGTTTCTCTATAATAGTGCTCCAATTAATTTAGTAAATAATTTAATCTCTAGAGATGACATTTTTTACGATACCTTGGTGAATAACTTTAACAATTTATATGAAACCTCTGTGATGAACCTTGGTAATATTCTTATGAATGTCTATTTTAAATGTTGTAGCCACATTTTCATGTTATTATTATTTTAATTTTTTATTATTATATTCCTTATGTTTCCTTTATCATTCCAAAATGATATTTTTCAAGTTCTTTTTGATTTTCCTTAAGATTATATGTAAGATGTTTCCCATGCTTTCCCTTACTAGGCCTTATGATAACCCTTTCCTTTGATGTATATACCTTGGTTATGAGATGCAGTAAATTTACTTAGGAATAACCTATAATGAATACTTTAAAGTGTATTATAAGAATGTTTTATGTTTTCTTATATTAATTACTTTATTTATAAGAAACTAAACTTTAAAAAATCATCTATTTGTACCATGTAAATGAAAAGTTTATATTTTAAAAAGGAGGGATGCCATATTATTCCTAAATAAAATTTATATATCCAATCAGATCATATTAATATATAAATTTTGAACAACTTAATTCCATGTATGAAATATACATACCTCCTCAACAAATATAATAGTTATTATCAACAAATCTAACACACAAAACCCCATTTCAAACCAAAACCATGATATATTTTACAAACATTATATCTAATATCACATTCATTTTATACTAAGAGATTCACTATTAGCCTAAAAATATTTCTATACTAATGTTTTCATCAATAGATCCACTATATTCTCCTTTGTATCCACCAAATAGTATTTATAACATAGCTCTAAGCAATCTCTCTAATGATATGGTACTTACGAAGGGTGTGTTTGGCCCTTTGGTGAGATTGGGGTTCCTTGGACAGAGAAATAAATCCATTGGTGTTATAGTAAATATAAATTGTTCCTTTGATTCTAGGAACCACCCTAAGTTTAGTGATGAACTTATTAATCCAAATAACTTCCTTCACAACATCTAATGTTGTGATATACTTTTCCTATGTTGTTAAGTCTGCAATGGTGGGTTTTTTGGAACTCTTCCAACTGATATATCCACTATTTAGAAAAAAAACAAAAATATATTGAGATCTCATATCATTTTTGTTATATTGGAATATTACATCAGTGTAACCCCTTCCAAAAATCTCATCATCTCCTCCGTATAAAAAGAAAACATCCTTAGTTATTCTAAATTACTCAAGGATGTTCTTTAAAATAATACAGTGACCTTCACTAGGATTAGATTGGTATATAATAATTATTCTAAAATAATAAGTGAAATCAGGTCGAGTACAAAACATGACATACATGATAGATCCTATGGTGGGCATATAAGGAATACTGTCCATCATTTCTACTCTTTATAAGGATCTTAAATATTCCATAGATTCATTCCTTTAAACACTGGTAAAGATCCCTTTTTAGAGTTCTCTATGCTAATTTTTTTATTAATTTAAAAATATATGTGTTATAAATTAGTCCAAATAACCTCTTAGATTTATCTCTGTAGATCTTTATACCTAGTATGTATACTACTTAACCCATGAATTCTATTGAGAATCAATTTCTTAACCACATATTTACATAGTGTAATGTTGGGACATAATTTTTGATAAGAAGTATGCAATTTATATGAAATATCATAAATAAAACCTTTCTCTCACTAACATGCTTGTATATGTAGGAATCATCCATGTTTTTGATTGAACCAAACTCTTTTATTTCATGATTAAACTGGATATTCTAACCCTGATAGGCTTGCTTCAATCGATAAATAGTCTATTAAAACATAGAAATCTTATCAAAATCAATTGAAACTTTAAAACCTTTGGGGTGTATCATATACACACCCTCGATTAAATTCATATTAAGGAAAGAGGCTTTGATATCCATTTGATATATTTCATAATCAAAATGAATAGTTATGAAAAGAAATAGCTAAATAAACATTATCATCACAATTAGTGAAAATGTTTCTTCATAGTCAATACCATGAATTAATTCTTAAACCTTTTCTACCAGGTATACTTTATAGGTTGACACTCTACTATCCATATCAGTTTTCTTATAGAAAACCCACTTGAAACCTTTGGGTGTCGCCCCTTCATATGAATGTACTATGTTTCAAACATGGTTAGTGTACATGAAGTTCATTTCAAATTAAATGGAATTTGACTATTCTTAGAATGATATATCTAAATGGTCTCTAAGCAGGTAGTAGTTTCATCACATATGAATATTAATTCATCATCATTTTCCATAGGAAATCCATATATCATTCTTTAATAATGTGAAATAACCTTTTAATATTGACTTTTTAAATTTTAACATTGATTAAAATGTTATGCGAATGAAGATGATGTTAAAATAATATTTTCAATTTAAATTATTTAATTTTTTTATAACTACTTTCAACATTATTATAAAAATAGACATTAAAATTCCCACTAAATATAGACATAGAGGGACTTTCAGTGTTAGATTTGATAAAAAATTAACATTGAAATTCATTTGAATGTTAGTTTTTATAAAAAATCAACATTGAAATCCCAAATAAATATCAAATTTATTTGATAATTTTGACAATGATTACTATGAAAAATTAAATTAAAATCACTTTCAACATTGGTTTTGAAAAAAAATTGACATTGAAAGTAACTTTCAACATCAATTTTCATAATAACCAATGTTAAAAGTACCAAATAAATATAAATATAGAAGGAATTTAAAAATCGGTTATTTATGAAAATAAATATTAAATCCTAATTATTATTTTTAAAAAATAATAAGATATAATAACAAATGACTTATAAAATATATTCAATTTTTATCAAACAATTATAAATATTAGTAAAAAATTCAATGAAAAATTTAATAAAACATCATTTGGAAAAAATACACATACATGAACCTTTTAGATATACATCTAAAAATTAATCAAACCTAAAAAATAGTGTACAAATAAACCACAAAGGTGGTTTAATTACATTTTCATATACATCGAAACGTTATAAAAAATCTAAAAAACAATTTTTTTATAAAATTTAGAATACAACATATTGGTTTAAAATATAATAGGTGTAATAGATCCAACCTATTGAAAATATGTCATCCTTATAGTCATGATAATCTAAAAAATTAATCATAAAACATAATAAAAACATTAATCATTTACTCATTGAAAATGACACTACATTTATGAGAAAACACATTGAAAATAATAAATACTATAAATGTGAGATAAAAAAAGTATTAACTTATATAAAAGTCATCTATCCATGTTTTAAAATAATTAATTTTATTTGGATTATTTATTGACAAGTGAACCATGTTAAAAAATTTCCCTGACTAGTTTTATTTTCATATATTAATAACCAAAACATATACAATATAACACTCTAAGATTTTATGGTATGTATCTTCTTAAATAATTTTAATTCATTTGATGGCTTACATTTCACACAGAATTATTTTATATTGTATAAAACAAATAAAATCACATATAGAACACAACAAAAACTTTATAAATGAATAATGAATGAAATAAGTGGTTTTTTAGAAATTACAGAACATATACCAATGAAATAGTAACTAGAAATTTGGAATAGTAATGTGACCCTTAGGAATAGTATTTAGGACAATAGAATAGAAAAATAACTTATGGAAGTATAAATACAGTTTATGAATCTTATAAATGGTAATATGATATAATTATATCATTGTATAAATAAATAACTATTTTAGAAATTATTAATTAAGTATTGATATTTTCATAAAAATTAAATGTTTATTTTAAATTTTATAATTAATATAATGATTTAAAAGAAAATTTATTTTCATAAAATAGAATAATAAATTAATAATTTTATTTCTTATGATTATAATATAATTTTATGAGACCTTAGTTAAATTTTCAAAGTGTTATAAAATGAGTTATAATTTTAAAATTGGTATTTTTTGAGTAAATGATTTTAATTAAAAATTAAATTTCTCATATTTATAAAATTATTTTCATAAAATGGAGTTAATTTTTGAATCTAAACATTGAAAAATGGTTATGGTAAATTTTTGGGATTTTTTTGAAATACCTGAATTTTTGGTGAATAGTAAAATATAGTAATTTACTATATATATATATATATTATAAGTTAAATAAAATATTCCTTGTGTCATGGATGATGTAATTACCATTTTTTAGAACTCAAATTCACCAATTACTATATTTAGTCACAAGAATAATCACTATTACTTGTCTTGAGAAAAAAATAATAAAATAATGAATAAAATATTCAAAAAACATGCCTATCCTCCACTATAAATACCACCCTCACCACCACTCCTTTTCAAACCACCAAATCCTTGAAGCTTATATAATTTCTTCCCAATCCTCTTTATAACCTCTACCCAATGTCTTGGATCCCTTGGTCTCAAAAAAATACCAAAATCAATTTCCTTAAAGAGGTTCTCAAGGAGAGGAATTCAATAGTTAAATCCTTTTTCATTCTCTTTAAATTTCTTTAAATTTCATTTATTTTTATTATATTCTTACCTATTAGGTCCAAATATTAATGATAACTCCAATATCTTATATATATTGAGTTTTATTGTGATAATTGAATATTCATCATCAAACCCTCTCTCCTCTCCATTTTATTCTAAAAATGAAAACATCATCCATGAGGTGTCGATTTACTACCTTCATGGATGATGTGTTTTTGAATTTAAATTAAGTCTTCAAAGAGGGTCATAAAACCATTTTTATGGCTAAAAAATAATATAATATATGTATTAAAACTTATTTAAGATTATATAAACATTATATATTCATAATATGAATTCATAAGACAAAACTACTTCGTGATGATAAAAAGATGCCAAAAAAATCTAAATGATTTTCAATAACATTTTATCTAGTGATTAATCCTCATAATATATAACATAATGAAATATATAACCATTAAATATTTTATAATTTCATTAATAACATATAATTTCAATTATTGACAACTATTCTCATTTTATATGATTTTCTATACATATATACAAGTAAACTGATCATGAAAACCAAGGAAATGAACGTCTTTGAATGATAAAACTGTATCTTATAACTCATAAAAAATGCCATAAATGAACTTAATAAAATTATACTAAATCAGAAACATGTATAAAATATTATTAATTAATTAATTAATTGATTTAATCTGATTATCTAGGATTCTAAAATCAAGTGCAGAACACATAGGTAAGAAAATTTGTCACAATTTCCATTTCATTGAGACTTACTTGGTATTATGCACCTAATAATTCTTATATGTTGTATCTAATTCCTATTTGAGATAAAATTTCATTTTAAATTATATTTATATTAATTATCCACATTCTTTTATCATTTATATGATTATTGTCTTAGCTGTATACCATTTTACATGTAGTGTTTATTTTGAATGTTGTTTTAATTGGGGAAATATTGATGAATCCGTATACTCTACTCAATATGGATATTTAAATTGCATATTTTTCTTGAGTTAAATCTTTATATGAAGAATTATTATTACTTTTAGTGATGGGTGGGGCCTGTTATATCCCCTCGATGCATCGATAGGTCTCATGAGATAAAATAGTTGGCGACTCATGTTTGTTTCCATACAAAATCAGACAGGTATCTACCCAAAAAATTAATCTACCTAAAAGGTATGATGGTTCATGATACAGATATATGATTTAAAAATAATAATCATTTTCTTTATTTAGTATTCAATTATCACTTTCCATGATATTTTCACTTTGATAAAATATTTGGATGCATTACCATTCTCAGTGTATTGATGGCATGTGTTTTTCAGATTACTTACCTTGCCATAATGTCTATTACTTATTATATTTAATTAACTTATTATTATTTTATATAACCCTTACTGATCATTTGAGCTCACCCTTTTATTTCTTTTCCTTCCCTATGTTATGATTATGAAATCTTTGAATGAGTGATAAGAAGCCATTTATTTTCAATTGTTATGATATATGTTTAATTACCGATGTAATAAGGGAACCAAATATGTTTCTAGTTTCTTCAAGACTACTAAATTGACCAATCCTTGGTTATGTGATCTCTTGTATCTATTACATTGTAATAAAACGACCATCTAATCTGGGTTACTAGGGTCCGGGTTATTGTAGTTGGTATCAGAGGAGTTTAGTAGAAACCTTGAGAATTAGATTTAGAATACATATTTTAGGGAACATAACCCTATGATAGACTTTGATTATAAGAATAGAATAAAATCTTATAATTTTAGAATTGTAGAGATTATGTGGGTCTTCCTAGAAATACATCCCTTTCTAGATACTACAAGTGGACATGGTTCTGGCACAGATGTACCTAGGGGTAACAACTCCGACAAGATGCCCCAAACCTGACTCAGGGTAACTCGATGCACGAAAATGGGCCTTACTATACACCTGGTTTGACACTCACGGGGGATATTTTTAGGATAATTCACATTTTCTTTACAAAAAACTATGAAGGATTTTAAATTAAATATGTCCCCAATGAATCCATATTATGATTATGATATTAACTATGCATAAATTTTCAATTTATGTTAAGTGTTTATCAGATAAATTTTTTTCATCATGATTCATAACCGAATTTAGTGTATTACATTATTTATAAATAGAACATAATTTAAGGAAATGAATAAATACTGACATATAATGTAGGGATTTCTCCACAAAGTAGGTCAATATAGTTAGTATTGGAGTTGAGCAGATCATGACTATATTAGGAGAAATTACTTTGGTTATGATGAATAACCATAATACATCTATGTTATATGGATTCATGAAGTAGAAGCCCCCATATTTTATTGAGACTACTAATCCAATGGTAGATGAGAAATGGATCAAGTCCCTTGAAAATATATTTTTGGCATTTATATGTAATGAAAAAAAAGATAGTACTGGAAGTATATTGTCTCAAGGGTGATGCTGATCAATGGTGGTCTTTGATTCAGAATGCTAAGGAGGAATATGAAATAGAGGATATGGAATATAAAACTTTTAGTGAAACATTATTTGACAAATACTTCCCTCGTGAGCGACAAACTGAAATGAAGAGAAACTTCCTTAGCTTAAATAAAAGGGAAGAAGAGAGTATTGTAAAGTATGAGGCTACCTTCACAATACTAGATAGGTATGCTATATATTACATACATGATTTATAAGACAATATTGATCTTTTATTTTAAGGTCTTAAGCCAAGTATTCGAAGGACACTGGCTTTGTAAACATTTTCATCATATGACTAAATAGTGTTAAGTGCCATCAAAATGGAGAAGGAATTTGAAAGATCATATATGTTCAAAGGAAATTAAGATAAAAATAGGTCTTATAATAACCATGGAAAAGATGAAGAATCAAATAATAAAAAGTGAATGAATTAATTTCCATTATGTGAAAATTGTGAAAAGAATCATCTTGGGAAATTCTTGAAAGGCATGGGAGTTTTTTATAAGTGTGAAGAAAAGGGTCATCGAGCTAATTACTGTAAGGGAAAGAAACAAATAAATGATGTTCAATAGTTAAACTATAATTAAATGGGGAATTATTCATATCAATGTCTCAAGTGTCATGGGAATCTACCGCAGAAGTGGCCAAGTAGAGATAGACAAGCTTATGCGATCACAACTATGGAGGTTGAAGTTACTAATGATGTGGTGGTAGGTATTCTAATCATTTACTAATTCTTAGATAATTCTTTATTTTATTCTATATCATCACATTATTTTATATCTTCCTAGTTTTTTAAGAAAATTAGACATTTCACTTTTGATTTAATAAAGGAGTTTTCAGTTAAAACTCCTAAGGGAAGTATCATTACAACAAAAAAGTGTCGGCCAATCCCCTTTATGAAACATAAATATAATTTAGTTGAAAAACTTATCATCATACCTATGGTTTATTTTTATATAATCCTTGGTATATACTGGCTTTAAAAATATGATGATAAAATATATTTAAATAAGAAGGAAGTTGTAATTTTTGAGGAAGATGTAGAATCCATTATCTTTAGAGAAGAAATTTCATTATATGGTTCTTATTTATATCCACCTCCAATAGCTCTACTAAATGAAATTATTAGGATGGGAGAGAAAAAAATATCTAAGGAGGAGGGAATTAATCTTTGAATTTAGGATGTTTCAATTGTGAAAGAATATATTGATTTATTTCCAAAGGATTTACCTAGACATACTCTAGAGAAGGAAGTCAGGTTATATATTGATTTAATTCCTAGTGAAAGACCTATATCAAATAATCCCTATAGAATATCCACTGTGGAATTAGTTGATCCAAAGAAACAACTAGAGGAATTAAGTTAGAAGAGATCTATTCACCCTAGTGTTTCTCTACGGGGATTCACTATTCTCTTTTTCAAGAAGAAAGATGGATCCACGAGTCTGTGCATTGATTATGGAGAAATCAATGCTATTACAATAAATAACAAGCATCCTCTGCCTCACATTGATGATTTATTTGATAAAATTCATATATCTCAATATTTTTTAAAGATTGAACTTCGATATAGATACCATAAATTGCATGCGAGGAAGGAAGATACTCCAAAGACAGTATTTAGAACCAGGTATGGACTTTATGAGTTTACAATAATTCCATTTATACTAACTAATTCATCCTTTGTTTTCATGGATCTAATGAACAAATTTTTAAGGAATATCTTGATGATTTTGTTGTGGTATTTATTAGTGATATCTTGATATATTCCAAAATATATGAGGACTATGAGAACCACTTGTGGGTTATTCTAGAGATTCTTAAAAGTAAAGAGTTATATGGAAATTTTAGTAAGTGTGAATTCTGGATTCAAACAGTTGTTTTTCTTGTCCATATTGTCTCTAAAGATAGAATCTCAGTTGATCCTATTAAGAAAAAAGGTAATCCAAGAATGACCTACACCAACAAACATAACTGAGGTACATAGTTTTATTTTTTTAGTAGGTTACTATCAGTGTTTCATTTATAATTTTTCCCGACTGGATAACCCACTAGCCGAGATCACACATAAAGTGTTTATGTTTGCATAGAAAAAATGATGTACATAATGTTTTGAATAATTGAATAGAATATTGGTCAATGCTCCAATTTTGACTATTTCATCTAGAAATGACAGGTTTGTGATATATTGTGATGCATCAAAGAATGGAATAAGTTGTGTCCTTATGAATAATGATAATGTTATTTCTTATGCATCAAGATAGTTGAAGACACATGAAAAAAATTATCCATATCATGATCTTGAGTTAGAATCCATAGTCTTTTCTCTAAAAATATAGAGACACTATCTATATGGTGAAAGATGTGTGATATATATAGATTATAAGAGTTTGAAATACATTTTTACACAAAAAGAACTCAACATGAGGTAAATGAGATGGCTTGAGTTACTCAAAGATTATGATTATTTAATACACTACCACCCAAGAAAGGAAAATAAGGTAGTAGATTCACTAAGTAGAAAAGATCATGGACTTATAACCCAAATTAGGATTGAGAAAGATCCTCTGTTCATGGATCTAGTAAAGATGGATATGGGAATTTTTAAGTAAGGGGAAACATCATTCCTTTTTCAAATGATTGATAAAATATTTTTATTGGAGAATATAAAAAGATCTCAATCTGATGATGAGAATCTTCAAAAGAAAATTAAAGTTGTTAAGGATGGAATATTGAAAGACTTCATGTATGAGGATGGATTTATGAAATTTGGAAAGAGGTTATGTGTTCAATCAATACCAGAGATAAAAATAGAAATATTAGATGATTCTCATAGCTCAAATTTCTCTATACATCCTAGTAGTACTAAGATGTATATAGATATGAAGGAATAATTTTGGTGGTATAAAATAAAGTGGGAAATTGTTGACTATGTGTCAAGGTGTGTAGTTTGTCAACAAGTGAAGGCCATGAGACAACATCCCAGAGGACTCATGTAACCTCTACCTATTCCTATGTGGAAGTGGGATGGAATTATGATGGACTTTTTCACAGTACAACCAAGGACACCTAGAATGAGTGATGCAATATGGGTAATTGTTGATCTTCTTCCAAAGTCAACCATTTCCTTGCTATAAGATAAGATTTACCAATTGAGTGCCTAAAAAGACTCTATATTAATGAAGTTTTAAGACTTCATGGTGAACCTATATCAATTTTTTCCAATTAAGATCCATGATTTACAAAAAAATTATGGAAGAGTCTTCAAAAGGCTTTGTATACTGAGCTTTATATGAGCATTGCTTATCACCCTCAAACCGATGAACAGTTTGAAAGGACTATTCAAATATTGGAAGACATTTTGAGATAGTTATAACTTGACTTTAAAGGTATGTGGGCTTAGTACTTACCTTTGGTGGAATATTCCTATAATAATACTTTCCATTCTAGTATTAAAATGGCACCATTTGAATCATTATATGGAAAAAAATTTCAAACTATAACTTGTTAGGATAAAGTTGTTGAGAGGAAAATTATAGGCCCAAAAATTATTGAAGAGACAATGACAAAGGTAAAACTATTCAGAATCATATTAAATTAGATCAAAGAAGAAAATAGAGTTATGCTAACAACTAGAGAAAGAATTTGGAATTTCAAGTGGAAGATCATGTCTTTCTGAAAGTATCTCCATGTAAGGGTGTTTTAAGGTTTGGTAAGAAAGGGAAACTGAGCCCCAGGTACATTAGAACATTTTAAATTCTATAAAAAAATGGAGATGTAGCTTACCATTTAGTAATGACACCAAGTCTCTCCAAAGTTCATGATATGTTACACATGTAATTGTTAAATAAGTACATGCCAAACCCAATTCATGTACTCACCTATGAAGAAATAGAACAGGAACCTTATTTTTCTTACTATAATGATCCTATCAAGATTCTTGACACAAGAGAGAAAGTATTGAAAAATTAGATGACTCAACTGGTAATGGTTCTTTGTAGAAACCATAAAATGTAATAAGCAACATGGGAACCTAAGGATGTTATAATAAAACCACCCTAATTTGTTTAGAAGGAAATATTCATGAAAATTTTGAGGATGAAATTTATGAAGGAGGGAAGAATATAAAACCCCAATATTTTATGGTATGCAACGTATTAAATAATTTCAATTAATTAAATATATTACATTGTAAAAAAATTATTTCATATAGTATAAATCATATAAAATCACATAAAGAACACAATTTTTTTTTATAAATGGTGAATAAATGAAATAAGAGGTTTTTTATTGAAATTAAGGAAGATATACCAATGAAATAGTAACTTGACCTTTGGTATAGTAATGTGTCTCTTAGGAATAGTATTTTATCCTATAGAATAGCCCCCTCACCTACTGAATTATAAATAAAATTTATGCATCTTATAAATGATAATATGATATAATTATATCATTGTATAAGTAAATAAATGTTTTAGAAATTATTCATTAAGTATTGATATTTTCATAAAACATAAATGTTTATTTTCAATTTTATAATTAATATAATGGTTTAAAATAAAATTTATTTTAATAAAATAGAATCAAAAATTAATAATTTTTTGTCTTATGATTATACGATAATTTTATGATACCTTAGTTAATTTTTCAAAGTGTTATAAAATCAGTTATAATTTTAAAATTGGTATTTTTCGAGTTAATGATGATTTTAAGTAAAAATTAAATTACTCATATTTAGAAAATTATTTTCATAAAATTGAGTTCATTTTAAAATTCTACACATTAAAAAATGGTTAGGGTGTATTTTTGGGATTTTTCTAAAATACTTGATTTTTTGGTGAATATTAAGATTTAGTAATTTACGGTATATATATACATTATAAGTTAAATTCACTATTACTTGAGTCATGGATGATGTAAGCACCATTGGTTCAAAATCATATGCACTAATTACTATATTTATTCACAAGTATCATCACTATTTCTTGTCTTGAGCAAAAATAATAAAATAATGAATAAAATATTCAGAAAACACCCCTCTCCTCCATTATAAATACCACCCCTCACCACCTCTTCTCCTCAAACTGAAAAAACCTTGAATCTTGTAAAATTTATGCCCAATCCTATTCCAAAACCTCTACCCCAAATCCAGGATCCCTTGTTCTCAAAAAAAAAAATACCAAAATCAATTTCCTTAAGGAGGTTCTCAATGAGAGGAATTAATGAGGTAAATCCTTTTTCATTCTCTTTCAATTTATTTCAATTTACTTTATTCTTATTTTATCCTTAACTCTTCAGTACAAACATTAATTATAACTCCATTATCTTATATATACTGGAATTTTATTATGACAATGGAATATTCATCATCAAACCCATTCTCCTCTCCCTTTTATTCTAAAAATGAAAACATCGTCTGTGAGGTGTCGATTTACCGCCTTCGTGGACGACGTGTTTTCATATTTCAATTAAGCCTTAAAGGCTCGTCGTAAAACCATTTTTATTGTTAAAATAGACTGTAATATATGTATTAAAACTTATTTAAGATTCTATAACCAGTATATATATACATAATATTAATTCATAAGACAAAACTAGTTCGTATTGATAGAAAAAACGCCAAAATAATCTAAATGATTATCTCTAATGTTTTATCTAATGATTCATCCTCATACCATACAAATGAATGAAATATATAACCATTTAAAATTATTTAATTTCATTAATTAAATATTATTTCAATTATGGACAAATATTCTCATTTTACATGATTTTCCAGACATATATACAAGTAAACCGATAATGAAAACCATGGAAATGAACGCCCCTGAACAATAAAATTGTATCTTATAACTCATAAAAAAATAATATAAATGAAATTAATAAAATTATTACATATAAAATACATGTATAAAAATATATGAATTAATTAATTAATGGATTTAATCTAGTTATTCAAGACATTAAGATCAATTGAAGAACACATTCAGACATAAGGTTGGGGACTTTGTCTCAATTTCCCTTTCAATGGGACTTACTTGGTATTGTGAACCTAATAATTCTTATATGGTGTATATTCCCCTTTGATATAATTTTTCATTTTAAATTATATTTCTATTAAATATTCATATTCTTCTATCATGGATATGAATATTTTCTTATCCGTATACTATTTTACATGCGATGTTTATTTTGAATATTGTTTTAACCGGGGAGATATTGATGAATCCGTATCCTCTACTCAATATGGATATTTAAAAGGAATATTTTTCTTTAATTAAATCTATGTATGATAAATTATTTGACTTTTAGTGATGGGTGGGGTCCATTATAGCCTCTCAATGCATCAGAAGGTCTCATGGGGAAAAAAGTTAGCGATAAACCCTTCATGTTTTTTTATAAACAGAATCAGATGGGTATCTACCCAAAAAATTGAACTAGTTTGATGGTATGATGGTTCATTTTTTAGATACATAAAATCCAAATAATAAGAATTTTCTTTATTAAGTATTCAATTATTACTTTCCATTAGGTTTTCACTTTGAAAAAATTTATGGATTCATTATCATTATTAGTGTATTGATGGAATGTGTTTTCTAGATTACTTACCTTGCCATATTGTCTATTCCTTATTTTCTTTAATTCACTTATTATTGTTTTATATAACTCTTACAGAGTGTTTGATCTCACCCTTTTATTTTTTTCCTTCACCTGGTTATGATGATTAAATCTTTGAATAAATTACAAGAAGAAGTTTATTTTCATTTGTTATGTTCTATGTTTAATTAATAATGTAATAAGGTAACCATGTATGTTTCTAGTTTCTTCAAGACTACTAAACTGATTTTTTGTTGGTGATGTGATCACTTGTATCTATTCAATTGTAATAAAATGACCAAAGACTTTGGGATAATTGGGTCAGGGTTATTACATAGAACATGAAAAATTTAATATTAATGAACTATTAGAAAAAATTAATAATTGATAATTTAACAAATGTTGATTTTTTAAACTCCACCTAGTAAAGATAATAACCAATATATCATGAATCCATGTGGGTAGAATATTCATAACATATAATGTGTACTAAAATATAAAAACTTCAACACTAATGACATTATAATTAACATTAGTTCATAATTATATAATTCTTCTTATCTATTATTGAATATAAGAAACCAACACTTAATCTTGGTATTTTCCAATCTTTATGACATATATTTCACTATAGCACCGTTATCCTGATACATCACAACCATTGAAATGTATTTTGGGTCTATAAACCATATATGAAATTGATATCATTTTGGATGAAAAGAGTGTGGTGATACCTAATTAGATTAATAATAAATTATGTTACTATAATTTATATTTATTTAAATAAATAAAAATGGAAATTTAAATTTACTTACATGGAAAATAACTACAACATGGGTATAGAGAGATCATCACCAATAAAAAAACCCATGATATATTTTTTAAATATTCTTAACAAATATCCTCTCACATATATGTAAGAAGTAATAAAAAACTAATAAAACTCTACCATCATAAAAAAATTTAGTATTAATTTTATTATCCCATCAGAAACTTGAGAAGTATTTGAAAATGTTGGTTCCTAATTTTTTTATTTATTTTACAATGATTCCTTATATTTTAGATACTCTTATATAAGGTAAATGTAAGAAAACAATAAAAATTAATTTGACATAAAAATTAAATAAAAATTAAAAAACAAAAAATTCGACATATGGAAACTAATAGAAAATGTTAACTATATATATATTAAAAAATAACCCATAATATCACTAACTATGGCCAACTCCTCAATAGGAAAAAACACTGGAGTATTTGGATAAAAAATATCATGTACTACTACTCTTAACCGATCTAAAAACATAATCTAATGATTTATATAATCCACAAAATTATTTATGATTTCATATTCTACAATATGTAAATGAGTATCCCTAGCATGAAACACATAGTACACAATTGAGTATGAATGAGGAGGTGTAAGATCTAGGTAATAAGGATGTAAAGGATGTGTGTATATCACCATTTCTACAAAAAATAGACTCTATAGAAAATTTAATTTGATCCTCCATCAAATAATTCATTTCTCATAGCTCAGACTTCAAGTAATTTATTTCACCATTGTTATATACCTTTCTCTATGTTTTACATGGATGACCAAAAACCTTTTTAGTACCGACACTCACCTCATATCCTCTTACATGGCCCAAGTGTTCTTTATTTCCTAAATATATCATTATAATGTTCATCCCACCCTAAATAATAAAGGTTCTATGTATCACTTACTCCTGAATAAAATCCTAAAATGATATATGTAAATATTAAATTAGTATGATGAGTTAAAAAATACTAATATTCATGAAAAATAATAATTAATTTCTTAAAATCTTATCAGCTACTTATTTTGATGGATTTGAAAGAAAATTTCTATTTTTTTCATCCTAAACTATTTTCATTTTTCATGGAGAGTGGGGAGATGTTGAGAGAAAAACTGAAACTCTTTGAAGATACTACTAGATTTAGCTCTTAATTCATCAAGATTTTTGTAAATCATTTTATCCTCTAGTAAAGGATACCCGCCACTTGATAAATTATGGGGGCATACATTATGTAGCTGGATATCTTAGTGGGATTTCTCAGAGGCCTAAAATATAAGGATAAATGAATAAGTCATATAGTAATTAACAAATGATTTTTCAAATTTATTTTATACACAAAAACTATCATACAAAAAATGATTTCTCTCACCAGTTGGAGAAACAATTCTCCCATGTATATACATATAAAATCGCATATTTGAGGAATGAGTTTCCATTATTTTATTTAAAAAAAATATAAACTTAATTCAATTTTGATTTAAAATCCCTCCATAAAATTTTTACAAAAGATTTCCACCTCTTCTTATTTTCTTTCATATTATGAAATTCAAATGCCATCTGTAATTTATTTGATTAAATATTAGAATTTTAAAATATATAATATTTGAATATTTGAATAAATAAATAAATCAGTTGAGATATTTTACCATTGAAAACACCAAAAACCAATCTTTCATCATATGTTCAACAATCCTCCAATCAAGATATAAAATACTAATCCTACAATGTCTTGTAAAGTCAATAAAACTCCTAAACCTCTTTGATTTGGGACAACTAGGTTATTATTATTATCAAGTTCAATTAGAAACCTATTTTCCCCATGAGAAAGTGAAAGTTTGGGTAAATGTGTAATCCCATGTTTACCAACTCTGGGTGTCATATTATTTGGATAAGAATAAGAACCCACTATAGTAGGCTCACTAGTAGTGATGCAAATAATTTTGATAGAAAAAAGTTTAATTAAATTAAATAATTTAATTATTATAGATATATTAATATAAAAAACCATACACATACCTTGGTAAATGTTCCTCTACCACCATGTCTTTCATTTAAATAAATGAACGTAATAAAATTATGTATTCCATTATTTTATTATAATTAAATGATTATAAGATTTTCTAAATAATAGAAATAAAATTATATATATTATGTTAACAAATAAAACTTAAGAAAAGTGCATATATGAAAATGTTGAATATAAAGAAATAGTCATAGTAGAATAATGATGTCAGGATTATTCAACCATTAAATGTGTAACTGAAATCGATTAAAATAATAATTAATAAAAAACTTTTAGAAATGATCAACACATATCAAGTTAAATATTATAGTTAAAAAAGTGTGTTTTTATATGCGTATGTTTCAAAAGAAAATAATGATTCTAGTATTATTTAATAAAAAATTGTTTAACTGAAACTAATGAATATAAAAATTAATATAAAAATCTAAAAAATGATAAAATTATATAGATTTAAATATACAAGTTAAAAAATAGTGTTTTAAAAAAATGATGTTAAGATACTTCAACAAAAAATGCTTAACTAAAATTAATGAATATAAAATTTAATATAAAAATCATAGAAATAATCAACATTTATATATTTAAATATCCAAGTTAAAAAAATAGAGTTTTTACATGTGACGTTTAACAAAAAAAAGACATTAACCCGATTAATTAAGAGAGTAACAAAGTGTTTTCTGATATCCCTTCCATGTGATAATTTCATATAATATAGACTATATCTACATCATAATAATTGTTATCCTTGTGTAATCATGTAATAGATAAATAAACTTCACATAAGTCTACAAGATCATCAACATCCTAATCACCCAAATGATTTCCCCCTTGAAAATGATGAACAATTGATCATTTTATAAGTTAATAACATAAAATATCTACTCCACATGAATCACCATGATAAATGGTTCCTATTTTCAACTAAATATTTCTAAATCATCAAGTTTAATTCTATAATAATCATGTTTCATAATAATGTTACTATCAACCCAGTTATAGTTAAACACTGATACTTAAAATTTAGTATAATGAATTTCTCATATATCCACAATAACTCAAAAATATGATGTTGATGAAGAAAAATTAGTTTTTATCTTTTTAACTTTAAAAATTCATTTCTACAATGATGATCATTATTACACTATTTTGAACAGTGCTCTTTTTGTCCTAATTTTTTTGTGTAAGATGTGTAACCATTAATGTCAAAACCATACTATGTGATTTCATTAACACATGGACCCCAAATCACTATTTTATGGTTTCTGATATAGATGAATCAATATTGGATTTCTCCTTAAACCATGAAACAAATTTATTTTTATGCTCATTCATTTACTAATTTTTAATTTTTTTGGATATTGTACCTTCAATCCATAAATATTTGCTGATATATATGGTTGAACCTCACTTGTGTTTCTAAAAAAGTATAAATGTTCCTACATCACTATATTATATGAAATTAAATTCAATATTTAAGCCATAGATCCCCTTACCTTAATTATTTACTACCATATGTTGAGATATAATGAGACCAACATGTTCCACTTCATAGAAGTAGTCAGTACAAAACCGAACCACCTCCTCTAATATATCTTTTTAAACAATTTATTCCCTTAGTAGATGAAGATTTTTAATATGTACCTTCATAATTTTGGTATATCCTTCAAAATGATATATCTAACATAAATATATAGTCCCACATAACCTTATATCTCACACTAAATGACTCATCAGATGAATTATTATACCAAAAAATGACGGTGTAAAATTGTTAGGTCTAAAAGGGGCCTAGATACCCTAATGGGGGGGGGGGGGGTGAATCAGGGTTTGGATATTATTTTCGAAATTCTTCCTGTCCCACTGGATCTTGAGATCTTTATTATAAGAGTCACTTCATTTTCTCTTTAGTGTTTATATTTATCTTATCCTATTCAACATTATCTGGTGATGATGTATAGAAAGTAAAGTAGGAAAGCAAGCACATAGAAACACCTATTTTTACTTGGTTCATCCTCACTAGGATACATCCAATAAGTATACAATAGAAATTTTCTGATGTACTAAATCCACTAAAGATCACTGCCAATATATGGTTTGGTCTATATCACTTATATTCCCAGGCTCACTGCCTTTTCCAAGTTTAGGGTCAGCTCACTACTTTCCCAAGGGCCACTCCCTAAGTCTCTTTATATGAATCACTTCTGGAGGAAAGGATCAAATTATTCTTTTTTTCTTTGATCAATACTCTAGAAAGAATCCACACATAGTTTATGGACATATAGGTCCCTTCATTTTCAATAATTAATTTATCTTGAACAATAGGTAGATTCTCAATTGAATTTCTTTCTATGTTGCTCCTTCACTTCCATGAAAACACCTGGATGCAACACTTACACTTTCCAAACAATAGGAACAAAATTCTATTTGCTATAGATATAGAAATTACCTCATCTTTGGAAATATATTCAATAGATTACAAGTATTCCTTTCACTTCCTTGAATAAAGTGGTGAAAAAAAATCTTTCTACAAATATTTTCTAATGTTTCATATCCTCTTTCTTATTATTCTACTTCTTTTGAATTCATATATGATAATGATACTATCCATTGGGTAATCCTGGAATGTATCTACTTACACGAGAACCTCAGAATAGTTTCACATGTAAGTGTGCCATGAATTCCTATTTTCACCTTGTTGATGAAATAAAATTTTCTGAATATTTTTAGTTTGTGGAAATTAATTCCAAAAAATATTTTAGTCACTCTATAAACTCTCTTGAATTCTCTAAAAACTTTATTGCATCCTCTGTGAATTGTATTGCACCGTGTGATGTGATTGCCTCACAGAAAACCTTTTCTTTGTGTACTACCTATGCTTTACAGACGGATTGATTCCTCTAAAACTAATGATTCTTCATAGACCACCTATGATTTATAGATCCTTTTACTTTACGAGATATAAAATCCCACAAACCCCTTCTGTGAACTGACTTTTCATACTATCTTTCAAAAAATTATACCTCATGAACTACTTCTCCTTCACAGAATCCTTCCTCATAAACTACTTCAGACTTACCATAATTCTTCTAGTGACAATATTCTCTAATGAAATTTTATCTACTTAATGATTTTATTAGGGTCCTTTGTATAGTAAAATAAATCCTGCAAAACCCACTAATCACAAATACCCAAAAATCCAATGTGGGACTGCCTTCACTGTGAACTTCTATGAGGTGTACAAAGTACATTAACATTTTGCGGTGGCCGATGTCATCCAAAAACAAAAATACCTTTGTGGATCCTTAAATCACCACTTTAATTCCATAAATAATGAGGCTCACATGACCATGTTTCATGGCCTACAAACTATGATTCGCGGTCCACAAAATATACTTTGTGGTCTGCGAAATGTGATTCATGGTCCGCAAATTGTGCTTCATGGTCCGAAAACTATGCTTCACGGTCTATTAACTCAATGATTTGAAATCTATGAACTGTGCTTCATAGTATGTGAACTGTGCTTTGCGGTATGTGAACTGTGATTCATGGTTTGTGAACTGCATTCTGTGAACTTATTTTCAGAAAACCTTCCTTTTCCAAAAATCAAATTCTTGATTTTAAGGCCCAAAAATTTGGAAAACACTAGAAAATTATGCTACCTTAAAATCATCTGTTTTGGAAATACTAGCCATACTAATTTGCAATCATCTGGTTTTTTCAACAAACACAATCACCCAAAAAACACTAAGATGGAACCTTGAGATATTTTTTCCCAACAACCCCCCTTTGGGTTTATCAACAACTCTTCATAATTTTATATATCATTAAAAATTATTCCATATTCAACCAAAACTTACTTCTATAGATTTAGATAGAGATAAAATATTTACTTAACACACACTCTAATCCCTCAAGAGTCATGATCAGTGTGAGAAACAAGAGTAGTATGCAAAGTTCATCAATAAACCACTTAATTCTAAAACCAATCATCTGTTTTCATCAAGAATCCAATCTTTTATGATATATAAACTATGATTGATCACCTTTAGCATAGCCTAATTTAAAACCCCCTACTTCACTAATCCTTTATTAGCTTCTCCCCTATCTCCATTAAGAAATTTTCTCCCCCTTTAAAACCACAATTTCCCCCCTTTATCATTAAACCCAAAGTTTACTTCATTGTGGTCTACAACAGGGTAAAGAACATAGATCATCACATTAGTGAAAAACAAATCATACGTCAGGGATAGGTGTTCCCACATCCACACTCCTTCAAGTGCGGGGAGTTGAATGAACTCTAATATCAAATCGATACTACTCAAACACCTCTTTGGGTAAGTTATTCATTAGAATGTACACAACCTTTAGTTCTGTAGGAACATACTCAAACTTCTCAAGAACATTATCCAAATTCTTCATGATGAAGTGGAATTTGATTTAAATTTTCTTTTTCCTTGAGTTATGGATTATATTTTTACTAAGATTTATAGAAAATGAATTATCACTACGAATACCAATCATAGACCTCACTTCAATCTCCCCCTTTCTCATAAAATTCAATAGAGGATACCTTCCTTTAAAAATTTAACCCCCTTAGTCAATTGTCTCCATTCATCTAACTTTTGAAAGTATATAAAATCATGAGGTACACACATTATTCTTTTTTCTCCTGAAATATAAATAAAGTGAAATTATTCTCCCATTTGGTTATGTACTTCTGTATAGTCCATGAGACACTATAGGTTGAAATCTGAACACCACCAATCCATGTTGATAATATAAAAGTTCACCTTTGATTATATTTATCAACTTTAGATTAAAACTTTGATTCATTTATCACTTTTCAAGATCAAAGTCATACTCTTATTTATAACTTCACACCACTGTAATATTTTTAGCAAGTGGAATTACCACTTAGCATTGAGTCATTAATTGATCCTATGAGCCTATTGAGTAAGAAATATTTGTAGGAAATAAGAGTTTAATCTAATAAACTTCAATGTTGTCCATGTCACTCACTTAGTCCCATGGATTCTAGTATCATGTCTTTACTCAATTCTTTAGAGGAGTCTCTTGTCAGATGAGGCTATATCACACCATGTGCTTGTCACTATACCTCCTTAAAAAACTCTAGATTTTGAATGATTCAAATAATTAATACCAATTATTGGAAGATTTAAGATGTGGAATTACTCTTTGGAGTGGGCATACCACTTGTTGGAAATAATGTAAATATTCTCTTGTTGCTTCTTGGTATCTTGAAAACAATCAACTAATACCATATTTTTAGAAAAATAGATAATCATGAAATACATGAATGTTTATGATTCTCCCCCAATCAGTCTTCTTGATGTTAAAAAACATAAAATTTCATCCTTTATATACAATTGAGACCTTTTATGTGATTAGGAGCTAAAATGACACCCCTATGATATGAAACACTTCCTATTTTTAGGCCTAGTATTTTCACACAAAAATTCTTCTTATCTAGAATCATTTATTCACATGTGACCCTTATTAATGATCTATCATCAGAATCACTAAGCCTACTAAGTTATAACTTGATATAAGAAAAAATAGATAAAGTTAATAACACCATAACTATCCATTACACTCAAATAATTCCATATATCTCAAGAATTCCTATTCTATTAACCAATTTCAATGAATTTTTCTAGATTTGTTCTTCATCTCTAGTAACTGATTTGAATCAGTTGACATTTTGGAGCACATAACATCACCACTTTTCATATTTTTATGCAACTTACCCTTGGATTTTATATCCCCTAAAACATTAAACACATGAACATTAGTTAATAGAATTTAAACACATAAGGAGAGGTAAACCTATATAATACTCAAGAAGAGTATTGTGGTTGATCCTGATGGATCAAACCTTTGACACTTTCTTACAAATCACTGTACTATTTTTTTATTGTTCCAATTTCCTAAACAACTTCAAATGTTCTGTCCATATGACTAAACATTATTTACCCACATATTGAGTCTTCTTTTGATATTTATGTTATATAGGATTTTCCTTTTTTTACAATTTGGAGCTTATACCCATTTGTATAAATTTAATTCTTTGATGGTCTACTAATATACAATTTTTCATGACTCTTTATTTGAGTAGTAATATTTCCACTTTTGGTATTCTATTGATTCTTCCTCTACTAGAGGGATATTTCTCTTGCCTTTACTTCTCTCTATGTGGAATTCCATGTGAATTTCTCATGGAATTATTTATTTATTTTTCTTTTATCATTTATCTAAGTCACCCCACCCTTTCTTGATGGGGTTGAGTCTACCACTAAATTTACATTCTTCTTAATCACAATTGGAACATATCATCCATTTTTCTTCTAGGTTTTTTTACATTCCTTCCAAGAGAGTTTTTTTGAGTTTAATATAAGATGTGATTGATATGCCTTTTATTAACCTCATTATGATCCCCCCTGAGGCTATAAACCTATTTTTCAATTTATATGTTGTCTTATTATATAGGATTTTTATTTATACACTACCATAGTTGGGGGACTCCTTATGAGTTCCTTTTCCTTCCCTTCTTTATTCCTACTATAATGCATTACCAAATGTCAATGATTAGAACATATAAAACATCTTCTATTAAAGACATAACTCATTTCATCATTCATCGAATGAGACATTGATGGATCTAGAGTTCTTCTTCTGATATTGATCCCTTGGTCTTCTTAACACATACTAATAGTGTGTCCCTATCTTCCACAATAATATCATTTGATGTCTACTTTCTTCTAAGAGACTTATTTCAAATTTCTTAAGAAGTTTCTGCTTATTCTTAGATTTAGAAATATTTATGTCTTCAAAACATAAAATATATTCCAAATCCTCAACAAAAAATTTTAATAATGAATATGAATCCTATAGAAATAGCACATGTTGTCATTATTTCATATAAAATACTTTTTAGGTATATCTGTAGTGCCTACATGATTTTTCATATTTATGGAATTGTTCACAGATCTATTCTTATCATGCGTTGGATAGGTTTCATCATATCCAATACTGATTTTCCCAAACTGGATGATCTTTAGGATGAGACAATAATTTCTTATTTTTCCTCTAAAATTTAATATTTTTCTTTTCATTTGATTGTTACCTTCTGAAGGATAGTCAAATAATAAATGCAAATCATCCTTCAATTTTGGATTTCCTTTGGAATTAGATTATTTCACTTCTTTCTTGACCGAATCTACCTCTTCACCTAATTGTTGAATCTTATTATCCCTTTATTAAAGTTGATAATTAAGTCATCTCTTGATATTATTACATTTATTCATCTTATATTCCAATTCTTGGGAGATATTACCCATAATGTCATATTTATCTTTTAGTTTAGAATTCATATGTGCAAAATAATCATTATAGTATGCATTCTCCTATTTTTTCCTTTTCTTCTCTTGACCTAGTCCAGATAGGCGTGTAACAAGATCATCATTTCTAGATTTTAAAATTTTAATTTTATCTGAGTTTATAGTCTTTCCCATTTCATTAGCTTTCAGTTTTTTCAATTATTCATATTTGGAATCATTATTATCTCTCATATCTGTGGACACTTCAACAATACTTTTATTTAAACCTTTTAGGTTGTCGACTTCAATTTCCTCCACTTGGATTTGAACATATTTAGATTTAATTTATTCATCCAATTTTTTATCCAATTAATTTGTTTCAGGGAAAACTTCCACTTTTTTCCTTCTTATATTTTCTTCCTGATTAGCCACTAAATGAGGCTAATATTAATTGTTAATATACATAATATTCATGTTCTTTATTATTCATAAACACAATTTTAGTGCATTTTACACTTTGAACATCATTTCACATTATGATTGTAATACCTTCTTAAAATGCATTATTATGTGGTACATATTTAAAAATCATTTGAAGTACCCAATGATTAATATAATTATACATATTTTAATTTGATATTTTTTTAAATTGATCTACACTCCAATATGAACATATTTCATTCAGGGATCAATGGAGAATTCATGGAGGATGATGAAGATATTTGGCAATGAAAGGAAGCAATTCTGGAGAAGGAATATTGGACACCAGCCCACTGATGAGACGGTGGGGCCAAACATACAGGCCCAATGAATCCCAAATTTCTTGGGATGATAGAAGAAATGTCTAGGAACAAATCAATATTCATTATCAAATTCTAATTCTTCCTCCATGGTGTCCATTTAGGCGGCCCAAGTTAGAGATAAAATTCTGGGCCAGATTCTGCGGCCCAGAAAAACATCCCACCAATTAAACCATATCTAGAAAACCATAACTCATTTTGGGCTGAAAGTTTACAGGAGGTTAGAAGACATCCGGAGATCCATTTTCTTATTCTATGTACCACTCTGATTCGTCCATATAGAAGGTCATAAAAACGTATATGTTCGGTGGATGAAATCTGGCTGCCACCTCGGGTCAAATGTGGAAAATTCCAAATTCCACAAGCTTTCCACCACCTATGGCCTTCAAAAATTAATTAAGATGCTTTGTAATGTTGGAGGCTCGACCCAAGGCTCCCAAAATACCTATTTAATGCAGTGGTGGTGAAGGAGTTTTGGATCTTGGATGCTTTGTTCAATTGTAATGTTATGCTGCAATTTTGTTGTCTCAAATTTGTCTTTCACATGTAAGTTGTTCAATTCACTTTAGTTTCTTAATAAAAGTTCTTCTTATACTCTTATTCTGTTGTTCTTCATATAACTTTGATACTGTTGGATCAAGGTGTGAATTTATTCACATCAAACCTTGTGAAATTATTCACACAACGGTGGAGTGATCAATTTATTTTTGTTGTTTTCTTTACTTCTCCATTTCCTCCCTCATGAGTCTACTTTCCACTTCCATTGAAACCATGGGATCAATGGAGGGCTAAGCCACTTATGGGTTGATCCAAGGGAGTAGCAAGGGGATTTATTGGATGTTATTTATCACCTCATTAATGTATAATCACTTATTTAATTGAGATTTTTATTTGATGATTTTTAAACTCCATCATCCTTGTTGAATTTAAGGCCACACACTTGAAGTGCTAATACGAACCTTTACCTTGAAGTGCTCAAAACTTTGATCCTTCAAGTGTATAGGTGATTAGTATTAAAGGGTGTAGGCATTAGACCAGTAAGTGATGATGTTGTTTTATCTCCTTAAATGAACCCATCTCAAATATAAGAAATTGAAATCATTAAAAAGGAAATACGTCCAATCCACCCCGAGCGATAACCAAGGATCAAATTTTGGCGCCATTTTCGGGGACCCAAGTAATTCATCTAAACAACCATTCTATTCTCCCCCATTTCTTCTTTTCTCATCCAAATTCTCTTATCTTGTCCCTTTCTCGTTTTTTTCTTTTGGCGCATGTCCGCCTACACCCGCGATCAATCAAACCGTCTAGTTAGGGTGGATAGTCCTGGGGTTGGGGAGTCAAGTACACCAAGGGAAATATTTCAATTAGATCCTAATCTTCCAAACACCCCCGTGTAAAAAATTGATCCCATTTCAATGGAATATATTCAAAGAAACCAACTCATAAACCCGGGTGGGAACCAAAATGGAAACCTAAATGAGGCAGCCCCAAACTTGGGGAATGCAATTGATCAAACCATGAATGACTGCCTCACACCTTCCTGGACCAATGCCCCCTCATGCATTAGAAAAAATTCCCTAGGAGATGCCAACTACATCTTTAAACCCCATGTCCTAAACCACCTTCCCACATTCCATGGAATGGAGTCCGAGATTCCATACCTGCACATTAAGGAGTTCAATGACATTGTAGAAACCATGTGTCCCCCACATCAACTAGAATCTGCTAAGATGAGGCTATTTCCTTTTTATTTAAAGGATCGAGCTAGAAATTGGATAAAAAATTTGAGACCATCATCCATCAACTCTTGGGACCAACTACAAAGAGAATTCTACAAAAAATACTTTCCCCACCACAAAACAATTGCACTTAAAAAGAGTATACAAAACTTTTTTGAAAAAGAGGGAGAGTCATTCTATGAAACATGGGAAAGGTTCAAAGACACTCTAAACATGGTTCCACACCATGGTTTTTCTATTCCTGAACAAGTGAGAATTTTCTATGAAGGGTTGTGTTCGGGTAATAAACAATTCATTGACATGATGTGTAATGGAACTTTTAAAAACAAGGCCCCAAATGATGCTTACAAGTATCTGGAAAGTCTGGCTGAACAAAACCAAACTTGGGGAACTTCACCTTATTCTGAAAAGCCATAAAGAACCACTGGAATTCATACACTTAGAGAAGAGTAAAGCCTTAGGGCTAAACTCGCAGCACTCTCTAGGAAGGTTGAAGAGATAGACCTTAGGAAAGTCCATGAAATCCAAAATGTAGACCTTGTTTGCACAATTTGTGACAAAAATGACCATAAAACAGACAACTTCCCAACCATTCCATCCATCAAGGATGTTCTTCTAGGAGGACCCCCAGCGGAAGTCAATTCCCTAAACTTTCAAAAGCCCCAATACCAAAACACCATCAATCCAAGGTACAATGACCACCCAAGCTTCCGATGGAAGGATAACCAACAACATAGCCAACCAGAAGGGAAAAATCCTTACCCTCAACATAACTACCAAACCCATAATCAGTTTCAAACCCAACCTATCCAATACCAATAGCCACCAGTCCATTTTCAACAAACCATTCCACCTTCAAAATATCCCCCAGGGATAAACCAATCTTCTCAAGAACCAACCCAAACTGTTCCACAAATCCTACTAGAACAACTTTGCAAACAAATGGAAAGGATGAACTCGGAAGTCTATTCCCTTAAACAATAACTTCAAACAATCAAAACTAGGAAGGCACCCATTCCTACCCAAGCCATTCCACAACAAACAACAAGGGGAGAGTCAAGTTGCACTCAATCAAATCATGAACAATTGAAAGCAGTGACAGTCTTAAGAAGTGGGAAATCAATTGAAAAACCTGAAAAAACCATTTCAGAACTATTAAAAGATTCAACATCACTTAAAAATGATGAAGAACAACCCACATATTCTGAAAAAACCAATGAGAATGAGAAGGAACCACAACCACACCAAAACTCAAACAACCTGCTCCCTTCCCTCAACGCATGAGGGGGAAACCCAAGCCTGAACTGAATGAAACATTGAGGGAAATCTTCTCACAAGTCAAGCTGAACATTCCTCTTCTTGATGCCATCCAAACCATAACTGCCTACTCAAAGTACCTTAAGGACTTGTGCACTTTTAAAAGAAAAATTTCACATAAAAACCAAGTCCTTTTGGATGCTAATGTGAGTACCACCATTCAAGGGACCATCCCTCCTAAGTTGAAAGACCCAGGTTTCCCTTACATCAATATTGAACTAGGAGAAAGAAAAGTTGTCAAGGCCTTGTGTGACCTAGGTGCTAGTGTCAATCTCATCCCATATGCCGTGTACTTCCTGTTAGGCCTAGAAGAACTCCAACCCACATCTTTCACACTTCAACTTGCTGATCGTAGCATTAGGGTTACAAAGGGGATTTTAAAGGACGTTCTGGTAAAGGTTTAAAACTTCATCTACCCTACGGATTTCATTGTCCTTGACAACCATCCAAACTTAGGAAATAAGGAACAAAACCCAATCATCCTTGGCCGTCCTTTTCTTGCAACAATCAACTCTGTTATCCGAGTCCGAAATGGGAACATGACCATCACCTTTGGGAACATGAGTCTAGACTTGAACATCTATAATGCAAGCTCACAAATAGGGGATGACGAGGAAATTCATGAAGTAAACATGATAGGAAGCATTGATAATGAATCCATGGAACATCAAGGAATATTTGATGAATGTTTAAGTCAGGATGAGATTGATTTCCTTTTTTCACATGAAGGAAGTTTATCTCCTTGGCTTGAATCATTTTAAAATTTCTCTTATGATTAAGTCTTAGGTCCAACAATTAGTGAAACCTTTCAAGAAACCACTTTCATGAAGACCACTCCAAATTCCTTCCCTAAATCTGATCAATCCAATCTAGTAGCTGAAACATCTAAATGTGAGGAATCAATCCTATCTGAAACTCTAAAAAAAGAAATTGAACTTGATCCAATGTCCCAATCTTCTGCTGAAATTCTGAACCAACCTGATCTTGAATTGAAGGAAATTCCCGCTACACTCAAGTATGATTTCCTAGGGGAGAATCAAACACATCCTATTGTAATTTCTTCTTCTCTTGAAGCTAATCATGAGAGGATGCTTCTAGATATCCTTAGGAAACATAAGAAAGCCATTGGTTGGACCCTATCTGATATTCCTGGGATTAGCCCACTTGTTGGGACTCATAGGATTGTTCTGGAATCTGATTCAAAGCAATGTCGTCAACCTCAACGATGACTCAATCCTAATCTCATGGAGGTAGTAAGGAAAGAACTTCTAAAATTGTTAAAATCTAGTATCATATATCCCATAGCCGAGAGTGAGTGGATGAGCCCAATCAAAGTGGTTCCAAAAAAGGCCGGAATTACAGTGATAACCAATGAGGATGGAGAGATTCTTCCAACAAGGGTGAGTAGTGGATGGAGGGTCTGCATTGACTATAGGAAACTAAACTCATTCACCAAGAAGGACCATTTACCCTTACCATTCATTGACCAAGTCCTTGAGAGAGTGGCAGGTCATGCCTTCTGCTGTTTCTTAGATGGGTACTCGGGGTACAATAAAATTGAGGTCTCCCTAGAGGATCAAGGGAAGACTACATTCACATGTCCTTTCGGTACCTTTGCCTTCAAACTCATGACCTTCGGGTTATGCAATGCCCCTGGAACCTTCCAGCGGTGCATGATGGGAATCTTCTCAGACATGGTAGGGGATTTTCTAGAGGTCTTCATGGATGACTTCTCTGTGTTTGGGGATACTTTTGAGGGATTTATGAGGAATGTAGAGAGAGTCTTGTCAAGATGTGAAGAAAAGAATCTAGTCCTAAACTGGGAAAAATGCCATTTTATGGTTAAAGAGGGACTAGTTTTAGGCCATCTAGTCTCAGGTAGGGGGATTGAAGTTGATAAAGCCAAGGTTGACATCATTCGTCACCTTCCATCACCCAAAACAATCAAGGAAGTGAGGTCTTTCTTAGGACATGCTGGTTTCTATAGAAGATTCATCAAGGACTTTAGTTCAATATCCCGTCCCCTTTGTGCTCTCCTAGTAAAGGATGCTCCATTTGTTTGGACAGAAAGCTATGAGGGTTCATTCTCAAACCTCAAATCCTCTCCCACCTCTCCTCCCATTATGAAATCTCCAAATTGGAACCTTCCTTTCGAACTTATGTGTGATGCCAGTGACTTTGCTGTAGGAGCTGTGTTAGGACAACGTTGTGATAAAAATCCTTATGTCATTGCTTATGCAAGAAAATCCTTAAATGATGCCCAAATAAACTACACCACCACTGAAAAGGAGTTACTTGCTATTGTGTTTTCCTTAGAGAAGTTTAGGTCCTACCTCTTAGGATCCCCCATAACTGTGTTCACTGACCATTCTGCACTAAAATACCTCTTCCAAAAACAAGATGCTAAGGCTAGACTGATTAGGTGGGTCCTTCTCTTACAAGAATTTGACCTCACAATCAAGGATAAAAAGGGAGTTGAAAATGTTGTAGCTGATCACCTCTCTAGGATGGAATTCAAAGACAACTCAAATCACCTTTCTGTGTCTGATTCGTTTCCTAATGAACACCTATACTCTGTGAGTGACTACCCTTGGTATGCTGACATAGCCAATTTCTTAGTTACAGGAGTCATTCCAAAATTATTAGGGACTCAAGCTCGAAGGAAATTCCTTTCTAATGTTAGACACTATGTGTTTGATTATCCATACCTCTATAAGTTCTGCCCTGAACAAGTCATTAGGAGGTGTGTTCCAGAATCTGAACAAGAGTCCATCCTTAAATTCTGTCATAGTGAGGCATGTGGAGGTCACTTTTCCTCTAAGAAAACATCTGCTAAGATTCTTCAATGTGGTCTTTTCTGGCCCACCTTCTCAAGGGACTCCTACACATTTTGTCAAAGCTGTCCAAGGTGTCAACAAGTAGGGTCCATCACAAAAAGGAATCAAATGCCACTCACTCCCATCTTAGTGGTTGAAATATTTGACTGTTGGGGAATTGATTTCATGGGTCCCTTCCCAAACTCTCAGGGATACCTCTACATACTCTTAGCTGTTGATTATGTCTCAAAATGGTTTGAGGGAATTCCCACTAAGTCCAATGATCATCAAGTTGTGATTATATTTCTAAAAGAGAACATATTTTCAAGATTTGGAATTCCTAGGGCTATAATCAGTGATCGAGGAACCCATTTCTGCAACCGCCCATTCACTTCACTCATGTCTAAGTATGGTATTTCTCATAAAGTGTCCACTGCATACCATCCTCAAACCAATGGTCAAGCTGAGTTAGCGAATAGGGAGATTAAGCAAATTCTTGAAAAAACTATCAACCCCTCTAGGAAAGATTGGTCTGAGAAACTCTTAGATGCTCTTTGGGCCTATAGAACCGCATATAAAACCATTTTAGGAATGTCCCCATATAGGTTGGTTTATGGTAAAGCATGCCATTTTCCAGGGGAGATTGAACATAAGGCCTTTTGGGCAATTAAGAAAATGGATTATGACCTCTCATTGGCCGTAACAAAAAGGAAATTAGATCTCAATGAACTGGAGGAACTAAGGATGGAGGCTTATGAAAATTCAAGGATCAATAAAGCTAGAGTTAAATCCTACCAATCTAGGAATATCAAGGTCAAACATTTTGAACCGGGAAAACTTGTGCTCTTGTATAGTTAAAAACTTCATTTACACCCGGGAAAGTTAAGGTCTAGATGGTCAGGACCTTTCATAGTGCATCATGTATTCCCCCATGGGGTAGTAGAGATTCAAGATCCCACAAGTGGTTACATTTTCAAGGTCAATGGTCAAAGGTTAAAACTATTCATTGAATCATTCAATAAACAGGAAATAGAGGTTGAGTTAACTGAGCCAACCTATAAACCAGGAACAAATTAATAGATTTAGGGTCCATGTCGGGCTAACGACGTTAAACAAAGCGCTGCATGGGAGGCAACCCATGGTTTTCAAGTTTCTTATCATTTTGTTATTTTAATAAACTTTATATTTTTAATAGGATTAATTAATCATTTTTATATTTAAAAAAAGACTATTGACCTGTTCTTCTATTATGAGTATGGATGGGTATGAAAGGGTAGCACCGTATTCATCCATGTCACGCGGTGTGATCCCTGAGAATTACCTTACCCAGAAAATTAAAAGAAGACAATGTATCATTAGTTTGATTTAAAAAAAACAGAAAAACAGGAAAAACCATAAAAATGATGATACTTGGAATTAAAATAAGTCATTGTGTTGTTTGTTTTGTTTGGTTTGTTCTTCTTTTGGTTTAGGTACTATTTTGGGTGATACATGTGCAATCAAGGAGGTGCCTACATCCCCCAAGAGATCAAATGACTAATTTGGAGCAGCAAGAACTTCAACTTCAACCACCAGGTGATTTCATTCCATGACCCTCATTTTCAATTTCCTTTTTGAACTTCCATTATCTGCCTCTACTCCTTCTAAATTTTCATTTCTTTAAACACTGGGGACAATGTTGTTTTAAGTTGGGGGGGGGGAGATAAAATAAAAAAAATGATTTTGTGTTAAAAAAAATATGAATGATTTGAAAAAAAAGTGTAAATGGAAGGAAAATTCCTTTAACTTTGAACATGGTAATACACATTGAAAACTTTGAAATTGAATATCAAATAATTTAGCATGCCCTGATTCCGATTTTAATCCTTGTATAATTTCATGAGCATAGATTTTGGAAAGTGTGGCTGTCCAATGTGATATTTCATCGTTTATATTTTCATCCAAATAAAAAAAAGATCACAATGCACGTCCCTTGGATAGTGGGGTATTAGTTTTAGTTCATGGGGTCCCCTAAATAAATAGCATAGGTTTGGTGATCATTTTAGATTAATATGAGTATTCAAAAAAAAAAATTAAAAAAAAATTGCGCGTAGAGAAATTAAATGACCTAATGCGTGGCTTTCGGCACTTGGGGATCGTGACTCCATAGTTGTCTGGCCCAGAGTTAGTAATTTTATCTCTATTTTTGGTAATTTGAATTTGTTTTTGACTGAGTTAACTCGAGATGATGCCCGAGTATGTGGGCTTCACTTGGTGCCCTAAGGTCTTTGAGCCTGAGAGTCATCGGCAAAGTCTCGCTACAGGGGTTGACTCTTTTGAGTGCAACTTCAATTACCATGGAAAAATTGCAAAAAAAAAAAAAAACAACAACAACAAAAAAAAAACAAAAAAAAATCATACAAAAAAATTGAATACTCATCTTAATATTTAAATGAGATTCCACCTAGCACTTCCGTAATTTCCCCCTTGAATAAAGATGAACCCCCATGTCTATTGTGATGCACAACACATCCTCATACTTAATTGATATTGGATGAAATATGGAAATGAATTTGAACAAAGGAATGTGCTTGGGATTGAGATCTGCTTATGAAACTATCTTGTATTAAAATATTTTGATGGGTTTCATGATTTTTTGGTATAAGGTTTTTTGGTGATCATTGTGTACTAAAATGTTTTTGGAAAAGGGAATTCGAATTTCATATTGTTGAGATATATTTTGCTCGGGACTAGCAAAACTCAAGTTGGGGGGTGTGATTAGCCACTAAATGAGGCTAATATTCATTGTTAATATACATAATATTTATGTTCTTTATTATTCATAAAAACCATTTTAGTGCATTTTACACTTTGAACATCATTTCACATTATGATTGTAATACCTTCTTAAAATGCATTATTATGTGGTATATATTTAAACATCATTTGAAGTACCCAATTATTCATCTAATTATACATATTTTAATTTGATATTTTTATAAATTTATCTACACTCCAATATGAACATATTTCATTCAGGGATCAATGGAGAATTCATGGAGGATGATGGAGATATTTGGCAATGAAAGGAAGCAATTCTGGAGAAGGCAGATTGGACACCATCCCACTGATGAGGAATTGGGGCCCAACATACAGGCCCAATGAATCCAAAATTTCTTGGGATGATAGAAGACATGTCTAGGAACAAATAACTCTTCAGTATCCAATGCTAATTCTACCTCCATGGTGTCCATTTAGGCGGACCAAGTTAGAGATAAAATTCTGGGCCAGATTCTACGGCCCAGAAAAACATCCCACCAATTAAGCCATATCTCGAAAACCATAACTCCGTTTTGGCTGAAATTTTACAGGAGGTTAGAAGAAATCCGGAGATCCATTTTCTTATTATATGGACCACTATGATTCGGCCATATAGAAGGTCATAAAAACGCATCTGTTCGGTGGATGAAATCTGGATGCCACCTCGGGTCAAATGTGGAAAATTCCAAATTCCACAAGCTTTCCACCACCTATGGACTACCAAAATTAATTAAGATGCTTTGTACTGTTGGAGAATCGACCCAAGGCTCCCAAAATGCCTATTTAAGACAGTGTTGGTGAAGGAGTTTTGGATCTTGGATGCTTTGTTCAATTGTAATGTTATGCTGCAATTTTGTTGTCTCAAATTTGTCTTTCACATGTAAGTTGTTCAATTCACTTTAGTTTCTTAATAAAAGTTCTTCTTCTAATATTATTCTATTGTTATTAATATAAATTTGATACCATTGGATCAAGGTGTGAATTTATTCACACCAAACCTTGTGAAATTATTCACACAACGGTGGAGTGATCAATTTATTTTTGTTGTTTTCTTTACTTCTCCATTTCCTCCATCATGAGTCTACTTTCCGCTTCCATTGAAACCATGGGATCAATCGAGGGCTAACCCACTTATGGGTTGATCCAAGGGAGTAGAAAGGGGCTGGATTGGATGTTATTTATCACCTCATTAATGTATAATCACTTATTTAATTGAGATTTTTATTTGATGATTTTTAAACTCCATCATCCTTGTTGAATTTAAGGCCACACACTTCAAGTGCTAATACGAACCTTTACCTTGAAGTGCTCAAAACTTTGATCCTTCAAGTGTATAGGTGATTAGTATTAAAGGGTGTAGGAATTAGACCAGTAAGTTATGATGTTGTTTTATCTCCTTAAATGAACCCATCTCAAATATAAGAAATTGAAATCATTAAAAAGGAAATACGTCCAATCCACCCCGAGCGATAACCAAGGATCAAATCATTCTTTTAAATTGAATTCACTTAAGTCTCTTAGAGTTAACTTACACCCATTTAAAATCAACCCAAAGTTGGCCACTTCATATCCAAAAACATTCCTTAGAATGTGCGTGTCTATAGATTACTTCTTAGGTCTCTGTGGATTCGATAACCCAAGCTAGACTACAAGGACCGTCTTACCTTCTTCTCTTGGGTAAATTTGAGCGAGAATCACTTTCTCATCAATAGTTTCAACATCACTTGGAATATCAAGTTCCTCACTCATTCTTGTAGCATCATTGAATGAGTAAATATTTTCACTGTATGATTCATCCAAACCATTCTTTAGTACACTATTTTTTCCTTCAACTAGATCACACTCATTCCATAGGAACTTAAACATCGAGGAATACACCAGACTTCTACTTATTTGAAGTTATACCCTTTTACATGATGCTCTAATATAAGAGAAAACTGAAACTTTAATTTCAAAAATAAACTAAACCAACTCAGAGCAAAAAAATTTGATAAAAGAAACCAATGCTCTGACACCAATTGTTAGGTCCAAAAGGGGCCTAGGTACCCTGATTGGGGGGGTTGGGGTGGGGGTGAATTAGGGTATGAATATTCTTTTCAAAATTTTTCCTGCCCTACTAGATCTTGATGTATTTATTATAAGGGTAACTTCATTTTATATTTAGTGTTTATATTTACCTTATCATTTCCAACTTTATCTGATGATTATGCATATAAATTAAGGTAGAAAAGAAAGAACATAGACACATAGTTTTTTACTTGATTCATCCTCACTAGGCTATATCCAAAGAGAATACAACATCAATTTTATGATGTAATAAGTACACTAAGGCTCACTGCCAATACATGGTTCAGGAAAGATCAATTATATGCCTAGGATCACTACATTTAGAAATTTTAGGGTCACCTCACTACTTTCCCAAGGGTCACTCCCTAAGTCTCTTTCTATGGCTCAATACCAATGGAAAGGATCAACTTCTTCCTCTTCCTTTTCTCACTGACCTAGAAAGGATCCACACACAGTTTATGGATATGTAGTTACCTTCATTATCAATAGTGAATGTATCTTCAACTATAGTTAGATTCTACATTGAAGTTATTTATAATCTTCTCCTTCACTTCCATGAAAACACTTGGATGAAACACTTAAACTTTTTAGAAAAATAGAATGGACATATATTTAATATATACAAAAAAATTACCTCATATTTGGAAATATCTTAAAGAGATTCCAAGTATTCCTTTAAATTCCTTGAATATAATAGTGAACAAAATACTTTTTAAAATATAGTCTAATGATGTAGATACTCTTTCTTTTTCTTCTTATTTAGAATTCAGATATGACAATGATACTATTCCCTGGGTAATCCTAGCACATATCTCCTTGTGTGAGAACTTTGGAATAGCTTTACATATAAGTGTGCCATGAATTCATATTTTCAACTTGTAGATGAAATACAATTTTCCATGTACTTTTAGTTTATAGAAATTTCTTTTGAAAATAATTTTATTCCCTCCAAAAAACTATCTTGCATCCTTCACGAAGTATCTTACATCCTCTGTGTATTGTATTTCACTGTGTGGAATGAATACTTCATAGAAAAGCTTTTCTTTGTAGACCGACTCTTCTTCACAGATGTCTTGACGCCTCATGAACCATTGATGATTTGTATACCACCTCTTCTTAGTGGATCCTTTTCCTTTGTGATCTATAGAACCCTAAAAACCCATTATGTGAATTGAGTTTGTGGACTATCTTTCATGGAATTATCTATCATGAACTACTTCTCCTTCGTGTAATCCTTCCTCATAAACTACATCGGACTTAACTAAATTCTTCCAGTGATGATCTCCTCTAATGAAATTCACTCTACTTAATGATGTTATTTGGATCCTTTATATAGGAAAATAAATACGAAAAAACCCGCTAATCACAAATAAACAAAACTCCAATGCAGGATAACCTTCATCGTGAACTGATATGAATTCTTCATAGCACTTTAATTATTTGCGGTGGCTGATGTCATCTATAAATAAAAATTACTTTATGGATTCTTAAATCACCACCTTAATTTCACAAACAAAGACCCTCCTATGACCATAATTTTCTATCCATGAACTATGTTTTATTGTCCGTGAACTGTGATTTGTGGTCTGTAAACTTTTCTTTGTAGTCCACAAACTACAGTCTATGAACTCTATGCTTAAAAATATAGGAACTATGCTTTGTGGTCTGAGAACTGTGTCCATGAACTCATTTTTGGAAGACCCTAATTTTCCAAAAAACAAACTTTTGATTTTGAGGCCCAAAAATTTGGAAAACACTGGGAAACTATGCCACCTTAAACATATCTTCTTGGGTAACACCAACTATACTGATTCACAGTCATCTATCTTTGTTAAGAAACACAATCACCCAAAAAACACCAAGAATACACCTTGGGATATTTTTTCCCAACAAAAATACATTTCTAGTTGATATATTATGAGGAAAAATTCATTTTCAAATGCATTTAACAAATTTGGATCCTTGAATTTACTACACATGGAATTGAAAATATAGTACGACATGATGATAGACCTTAGGAAAGGCATCGATAATATTCCCCACATTGAAACTAGTAGTATATGTTGAATTAATACATGAAATTCATGAGATTTTATGCCTATTAACTTCAAATCCTTCAACGACACCAAAATTTTCACATATAAAGAATAATCATTGGGTACTTTAATGCCATATATACATTGATATAAATTCATCTTTTTAATCTTGGTTAACATGTGACAAGATAGAGGAAAATATATTTTTTTCCTTTTATAGTGGGAGATAACTCTAAACATATTTCCAAAGATATTAAGTCCAATATTACATGTAATATATATTTATATTTCCTTTTATGTATAAAAAATATCTTATAAAATTTTCACATATTTTTTTTCTCAATATTCATTAATTCAATGTTATGTTTTACCTTTAAAAATATTCAATATGGTATAGTGAATAAGATGAAAAATTTCTTATATTTTTTTATGATTTTTTTTACTTATTAAACGTGATAACAATTATTTTCACCTCATTGTAATATTATTCAATTAACAAAGGTTGTGGTGGAAAATCATACTCTTATACACCATTAAACACATTTTTTAATCTTTGATAAAATTGATCCATTGGAAAAAATATCTAATGACCCATGTACACTATCTTCCTCTCATTCCACAATTGATGATATGAAGTCCGTTCTTCAAAAATTGAATATTATTTATATTCTATAAAACTGTATCTAGATAAGTTTCCATATCATTGAAATTCATTTATAGTGAACATTACCATAACACGCAAAAAAAAAACTATCTTTCTATTATGCATCAAAAACTTTAACACACACCTCCTATAAAAATTTAAAATCATCAATCAATGGTGAATTTTAATGCTTGAAAAATTAGTATCAAAAAATATAAAAGGAATGAAATACCTGAAACAAGGGTATTATTTTCTCCGAAAAACAAAGGAAGGGAAGGTGGTTGAAGCACACAAATCACATGATCTTACAAAATACATGTGATCACATGACCTTCAGAAGGTCATGAGAATGATTCATGCATAATGAATGAATGGATTCAGATCCTATGAATCCACTTGGAAAAGAATCCTTATTCTCGTGAAGGCGCCTAAGACACTCGCTTATTGTGTAATGGCTGCCAGATAAGCTACCCCAAGTCATGCGACTTTTCAACCAGAAGGTTCCTGACAACCATCCAAAAAATACTTGTAAAATAAGTGATTAAAGTATTAGAAATGTGGGAGCCTCTTTTTCATATAAATATTAACATGAAATTACCAAGAGGTTTTCAAGATACTGTAGAATCCTTGGTGACATGTAAACCTTGTCGCACAAGATCTCACTGGCATGTCACCCTCATCACGTGAAGAACTTAAGACTTGTCTAGGCGGTCCTGTTCTCCCCCTATGGATCCAAATAAAAATAAAAGGGTTGTCTATGATAACGCTCGTGCATCACCATATGATCATTTATTGATCAGACGATTCATCACCAATGGGGAGAGTGATTTTCTTCAACAAAACTCATACAAACCCATGAGACCCCCAACCCTTGTAAAATAAAAAAGGAAATAAAAGGGGAAATGATGGGAGATTATTGAGAAATGGGATACATTTATCATTAAGTGAATGGGGCTATGAGCCCTAGGAAATCACCACTAATCCCATGGGGTCCCCTAAACATGTCAATACAATCCTACGAAATCCCTCAAGCAGGCGACCTTTGTCCCGCGGAAGGTCCCAGACATGTCATCTTAGATCATGGGAAATCCTTTCAATAGGCATCCTGATATCAAGAAGGATTTTGGAAATATTGTACTAGACTTATAAAATACCCTTTGAATGTACACATGATTAGTAAATTCCCCATTTATTGGACAAAATCTAATAAATGGGGTGATGACAGGATGGTCTTTCGATTGTTGAAAATCATTCGACACCCCCTAAGTATCCTGCAGCTGGATTATACAAAACACATGACACCTAATCTCTTCATAAACTCCATACTACATATGTGAGATAAGAACCACACAAGGTATCATATAATATGGGTTGAGAGGCCTATAAACACCCCAAGTAAAAAAAGGAATCATCCTTGGATCCATGCACCGACACACCCAGGCATAGAAGCAGACTTCTCGTAGCATCCAATCTCGAGATCGGAAGGTCTTCCACCAAGTAAATATCCAAGGAATGACCTAAGGCAATCAAGAAGTATTCATAGGAACTTATAATTATCACTCATAGATCATGTGAAGGACTTCTATCATGACAATCAGAATATGTGAAGGACATGCCGCACATATTCTAAATCACATGAGACCTAAACAAACCTACACTAAAAAAATATAAGGCCCATATACAATAAAAGGGTACAACAAAGACTAAAAAGATTAGATACTTATGTGAATGACATACAAATTGATCCTCATTCACTTCGTATGAACCACCCAGGTCATGTGACAACATCAGGACATGTCTCCCAGATCGTGCGATGCTCCCTTGACATATCATCTCGATCATGTGACACCCCCTGGACATGTCAAAGAAAGTTGTGAATGCCCTCCGATCATACCACCAAAGTCTTGAGAAACCCTCCAAGATCACCATCTATACCTTGAGATTCCCTCTAGACATGTCGCCCAAATTTTACAGCTCTAGAAATGTATGTTAGTTATATATCACGAAGCCCTCTGGGTTTACTAGCTAGATCTTATGGCACCCTACAAGAATGTCATCCAGATTTCATGATGACACCAAGAAAAGTGAGACTAAAAACATGGAGTACCCTAGAAATATTAGTTGGATTATGTGATTCCCTCTAAGAATGTCAATTGAGATCTTGTAATGACCTCCATGATAAGTCATCCAGATCTCACGATGTAATTCGGACAAGTCATCCTTGATTATGTGATACCATCTAGATTATGTGACGCCCCTTGGACACACCAAATGGATAATGAAATTGTATTTGTACATTTCTAAGATATAACTATACATTTATAGACATCCTTTAAAATTTCAATTTAGAAAATCAGTGAATTTTAGGAAGACAATCAAACAAGTCAGGAAGACAATCGGTCTAGGTTAAGCAGGCATCCCAGGACATGATAACCTTGTCCAGCCTCCATATAAGGGAAATCTCAGTGTGTAAGACCTAATCAAACTGAACTATGACAACTTTTATTCCTACCATAACCAAGATACATAAGAATCATTTCTAAGGTATGGGATCAAATAAGTATCCACTCCAGTGTATGTCCCTCCATGTCTCCAACATTTCAACAATCAAGACCCAATCATTCCCATGGGCCAATCATTTAACCTCATCCATTAGTGGACTGAGAATTTGACTGAATTACAAGAACTATTAGTCCTTCCATAACCAAGATATATAGGATGCCTTCATTAGGCTCAAGATCAAATAGACATCCACTCCAGTGATGAATTCTTGAGGACCAAGCTCTATATTAAACATCCAAAGGGTTGTTCCATTACATATGTCTTGCATCCATATGAAGTGAGACTTATTACTTTCTATCCATTTTTTATCATACTGAGAATGAATAATGTGAGCTTAGGGACTTACAATGATCATATCATTCGTATTATAGGTCTCCAACAGCCAGTATGACCTCAATGTGTAATCCCTGATGAGTGGCATGATAGTATTTCTCCCTTATATGGGCATCCACCTTGGGGCTAGTTCCAAGGGTGTTATTGAACTACGATGAATATAATTCTTACCATAACCAAGATATGTAGGAAACCTACCTGAGGTTTGATCTCAAATACTTAGTGCCTAGGTTACCACATATATGTACTTTCTGCATGAAATTAAATTTCATGGGTTTAATGAACTACGTGGGTTTTGATTCATGCTATAAAATAGGATACATATGATGCCTCATAATAGATAAATACCATCCTCAACATATTAATCACCTCCCTACTTGGAAAAAATTATAAATCACCTGGAGATATGTCTTAAATATATAAGTAGTTTCCCAATAATGGGAAATAGATAAATAACCAAACATACATACATATGGACTCACTAAAATATCCACCTTCATATATAAAAGGGTTTAAGCTATGGTCATTTTGTTAGGGAAACAAGTCCTGTATTATGATTAGGAAGATATTCTCAAACATATTTTAAATATATACAAGAGTCTTGAAGTATGTAAAAATTCCCCCAAAAAGGGTTTAATGAGCTCGACCTCCTATCCTCTCAACCAATGTGAGTTCCTAAGTTCCATTGTGTCTGAAACCTCGATTGGATGCCCACCTTTATAAATCAGTTCTATACCTAGTTATAGATGTGGGAACCGTTGGAAGTTTCTATGGAGAATAAAAATCAATGGCGAACCCACTGATAATGATTTTATAGACATTGAACCCCCTAAAATAAAATCATCAGACATTTTTTTTATTACCATGCGTGTGACCTTTTCCCGATGAAATAAAATTGTGAACCCGATGTGAATCTCTCAAATAAAAGAATGATCGGTTTACTATGCGTCATTCCATGTTGTTTTCATATCCTATGAAAACATGGAAAATATGGAATGAATCTTATATATGATCCTCTATAGCTGGGGTTCTCATGAAATAAGTCTATCCTCACTTTTACAAGTCCACATGAATAGAATGGATGAATCAGGAATAAAAGGACAATTGTGTTACCCATGCATATCTGATTGAGTATATATCATGCCTATGACAATTCACTAATCGGTGAACTATTTCCTTATTTTCTCAATGACTATAGATACTTCTCTTTCAAACAACACCCTTATTCAACATGTCTTCTTACAATGACCGTTTTAGAAAATCAGCTATGAATGCAACCCCTATAGGCCTCATAATGACCTCATCCACCCAAAATATTTATAAAAGGGTTTAAAATGAAATGGTATGGGAATACCATCGAAATGGTATGATATCTACCCTTTTTGATTCCCATGATGGTATCCAAGTGATGAAACTGACGAGTCTACATCATCCAAATAAATCTACAATAAATCCAACGACACTCTTCACCTCCACCATCTGCTTTGAGAGATTATCCTTAGAGTGAAACAATCACCACCTTCAGTATCTGATTATGTCAAACCAAGGAGTAAACTATGGTTACCTTATGATTTAGGAGCTTTTGAGGAAGGCTCTTATCAACATCCATTGCTAGTTCCATCCCACCGGTTCCCTTCAGTCGCCTGCTGAGGGTACCACCCGACACACTGCCAACTTAGATTCCCATGCACGAGCAAAAAAGAAGACACATTAGCCATGAAAGGATCTAGATAATCATGAGTGGTACCATATCCTCACCCTTTGATGATGAATATCATCATATTATGGTAGTAACCAGTGATAATACTCATATACTACTCACTTGGAACAAGTCTATAGATATATTCCTACAACAGACATGGGGGAGACACATATCCCTACTATTGTGCATGAAGCCTATTAGCATATTACAATGGCACAAGGAGGACATAAGTTGGATTATATCCCTACTTCAATCAAAGATATTTTCTAGTATATTATGGAGATTGAAAATTTGTAGGCTTACATTCTTACACACACTTTTATAAAGTGTCATTACATCTTAAAAATAGTTGAAGAAATCCACCGACATATTCCGACATTGCTACAAATATAGGGACATTCATATATTCTTATCCCTACAGTTAGGAAAAAAACACTCTGATCAGTATAAACAAGTTGTTACTTTGGATCAATCACACATTCTTGATCCTGTCCATAAGGATTATCTGTATATTCTAGTAAAGGATGAGGCACCGGACTGGGCTCATATTCTCAATCCAACTAGGGCTCACCAAGTGAGAGTGGAACATGCCTCGAGACAAGGGAACATTATTGTCGAAAAAGGATGGAGGCATATTCCAAAGGCCCAGGATCAGGCTCATATCCTCATTCTAGGATCACAAAGTGATAGAAACACATGACTTGGGGAATTCTCATATTCCCATTGAATAAGACCATAAACATACTACAAAGTCCTAGGATCGAGCTCACATCCCCGTTCTAGCTAGGGATCACCAAGTGAGAGTGAAAAATACCTCATAGAAGGCTCATATTCCACATAACGAATCTACCTGGCATATTCCAGTAGATCTTGGAAGCTAGGATCATATCCCTACTTTTTATGATGAATGACTGCATCAACATCCTTTTGAGGCTACATAAGTAGAGGATCATATTCCTTATCCCATTATATAAGTCCATCAGAATATTCTGAAAAAGGAATCCATATCCAAACTAGGCTTATATTACCACTCTAACTGGGGATTGCTAAGTTAGAGGGATACATGCCTTGGAATAGGCTCATATTCCTGTCGAAAAAGACCTGCGACATACTCCAAAGGCTCAGGATTAGGCTCATATCCTTGTTTTGATAAAGGCTCACCATATGAGAGTGGAACATACCTTGTGGAAGGATTATATTCCTTCCAATAATGAAGAATATCATTTTAATACTCTAATAATTTCTCAACAATGGGATCATATTCCCACAATGATAGATAGTTATCAACAAATTTTGGAAGCCATCATACAGCAAACTTATATCCCTACACAATTTCAAAAGGAAGGTCAGCATATTCCATCCATGATGTAGAGAAAGGACCATATCCCCAATCTTCTCAATGCCAATGTTCTTTATGTTGTTTGAGACACGTTCTTAACACCTCAAGAGTCCATTGACTTTTCAACTGAAGAAAAAGGTGATCATTACCATGATAGGATTCCTCATGGTAGTGTAGTGATGGATTACATGGACTCTACTCCTGAAATTCATTATGGTCAACCTCCCCATGGTGATATTTCTCATGTACAAGGAAATACTACCCTTTCCTATAAACCTCTGTATAGACAGGTGCTCAAAATTTAGATGCCTTCATATAGAGAGGTGCCCAAAACATTAGGGTCAACTGTATATAGTCCCGCATCATCTTCTAGCAACACTCCACTCTAGTCAGCATGCGACCCCAAGAAGCACCTTCTATGGACTTATCAGATGAAGATCATATGGAGGCATGTAAGTTTGATGAAGAGGAATATAACATTTACATATGGAGAGAGTTAGATAGAAACAACCTCCCCACCATGTTTTGGCCCCTTGAAACTTCTGACTATGACATCACAGATGATCTAGAAAAGGAGTACATGCCTTATCTATGTCAAAATATGTGGGAAAATCATCAGTGACTGAAGGTTATCCATGTCCCTTATCCAAGATATGAGGTTCACCTCTAGACCATTAAGATACTCTATTGTCAGCTAGAACTGGATGCTATATCCATGGTTTGGGACCTAAAATCAGAAAAGAATGGTGCAAATATATAATATGATTTCTTTCATTACATAAAAACTCTTTAATAGCTGATCTCTAAATCCATACCATGCATCCATATTTGAGAATGGGGAAAGTATGGATAATTACACTTCACTGCACCCATGGAATAGTAGATCCCCTCAAATATAAAATACTGTAATGTCATAGACTCCATTGAAATTAGGGGACAAGGTAACACATGATCCAGTTGGTCACTACAATAGAATTACTCAACTTCAATGGTTCCAAGTCATCATGAACAGAGGAAAAAGACAACCCAAAAATCTTTGAATTGGGCCCCTTGATACAACAAGAACACATTTTATACACATAGGCCAAAGTTTCAACCAAATTGACAACTTCCCATAGAAACTAACTCCCATCATAGGATTACACTTTATGAAACTACTATATGAGCATAGTTGAGACACATAAAATAGGTCATAGTAGTAGCTTCCATAGAATCCATCTAGGAGAGAACTTAGCCCATTGGGTTGGGGGAATATCTACCACTACCCCCAACCCTCAGATTTTCAATTATTAAGATGGTTTAGGAAATATAATTAGTAGTTGAAAACAAACCCTAGCCCACTGGATTGGGGGAATTTATATTTCAATCTCAATCACCGAGGTCATCATCCCCTGAGAGGGTCCTGGGAAAATCAACAGAGGTTCCAGATGAACCCTATCCTGCCAATATAGGGGAATTTATATCTCAATGTCCATCCTAGGAGTCATAAAATCCATGAATAGAATCATTGGATCCTCAACAAAAAGATCAATCAATTCCAATCATGGCCCCGAATAGTCCCTTAGCATAGGGTTGAAGGAATTTTCATCATCATCATCACAAAAGAGGGAATCAGTATTCTCCAGGTTGGGAGGTAAATATTAATGGTCAACATCCCATCCATTCCTCCCAACACAAAACTAATCTCTACTATTCGGGGCCCATTCAGTAATCATGATCAGAAAATCTCTTAAAGTCACTACTCATAGGCCAAGACAAGAGGAGAGTATGAAGAAGGTAATAAATCCCTTCTAGGTTCGCAATCCACCCAATATGGAAGAGTGTTCAAGGAATGAAACTAATGAAAGCAGTGTAGAATCATCCCATTACATCAAAAGTAATGGGGCAACTACCATTGCTCGATACACCTCTGTGAATGTCCTCACCATCAACACAACATATAATGTGGATCAAGGTAAAAATGTAGAGGGATATAATGAGGAAAAACATACCATAATAGGAGGATCTGGATACATCCACTGAGGCTTCATACACTCAGAACCAGAGGAGGGTCCAAAATTTGGAACCTATGAATATCATGTTGACACCTCTATGATGGAATAATACCAAGGATAAAGGGAAAGGCATGGATTCATTCCAATCATCTCCTAGAAGGGTCAATGTTCTTTCCATATAGGAATGAATGAAAAAATATGAGAATTAGATTCAAACTCTCAAAAAACTCAATGAGGAGCTACTTAGGGGAAAAATTTCCACCAGGTAGCTTATTCAGGTAGAGATGAACATTTTTCCTCCTAGAATCAATCCAATTGTAAGAGCTACATCTATGTGTTAGACCGACTCTGGATCTAGGAAGCTTATTTACATAAATGAGAAATTCAATGATTATCATGAATTCCCTCCATTATAGTGACAACCTCTCCCTCTATAGGGTAATCATTCCATCTTCACATGGATTAATAATCAGTGGGAGAAAAAAATAGGGACACCTCATCAGGCCCTGCTTGCTCCCTATATATGGGAGGAGACTCAGATAGTGGTACCTACAGAAATGCTTAATGCCATCAAGTACCTGTATACTCGAATAGAAGACATGGAGGGGAGACATGTACCTATTCATCCTGAGAAGAATCCATATTCTGAATGGGTGTATGACACTTTTTCCCCACCCAATTTCAAAAAACCTACCTTCTCCACCTTTGATGGTGCGAGAGATCTGGAACAACATCTCACAAATTTTGTGTCCCGATGTGGTCCAATAATGGTCCCTCATGATGAATAGGGGAAACCAAGTTGAGTTATTTTTTACAAATTATGGTTGGGTTAGCCTTTGTTTGGTACAACAGCCTTCTGACAGGATCCATTTCAGGATGATAAAACCTTCTTCATCAATTCATTTATCTGTTTAGCTCCATGATGGGGATTTTTTTCTGAACTGATGAACATAAAACAACACAAAAATGAGATGGTGTATGAATTCATATCAAGATGGAAAGGTTTAACATATTCACTCAGCATCCCTCTCTTGTAGGATTTTTTTGAACTCTTTGCTAAAAACACATGGTATGAGTTGCAAACACCTCTAATTCCAATGCAATTTCTAGGTGGATTATGTGAGTTTAAAAAAAATGGAATAATGTGTGGGCCCAAGATAAATTTATACTCATTACCTCAGCACAGGGAAAGAGGATTGGTAAAGAAAAAATCTCTGATTTTACCCTTAAACTAGTAGCAGTTCCAATTCGAGAACCTAGGTAGGTACCAAAGAATCTAGTGACTCCTATCGAGTGATAGAAACCACAAATCACCCTCGAATAGAAGAAAAAAGAGACAAGGGTCACATGGGATTTGAGGAAAAGATGAATAAAACATACTCTTTCCGAAATGAGAAAGTCCCTAGTTATTTCCTTTCAACCATGGATAATAACTTTCTCAAGCTACCACAACCCAGGAAACCCAATAAGGTAAACCTCACCAATCTTCTCGAATACTACCCTTTTCATAGGAGGTTGGGTCATAACATCCAGGATTTTTTTGTCTTAAAATACTTCATCCAAATCATGGTCAATTCCAGATAGGTGATGTTGGATAACTTCTTGGAGTAGGTGACCCGCATAACCATTTCCTAGTCAGAAGAAGAAGGTGATTGGAAAAAAGGTTTGGCCAGGTGTGGGAAAAGGTTCAACAACTAGATGACTCGAAAGAAAATTGATTGAGCTCATGCCACCCTGAGAGAACAACACTGCAAACCCATAATTATTCTGTTACCTAAAAAGGATACATTGACTGTTACTTATGAAGGTGGACATGACCATCAAGTATAGGAATATATATAAGGGGAAGATTCATTTTTAGCTTTGATGTAAGCTATGACTCTTGCATATTTCTTCCCTGTGACATCCGAAGCATGGACACTGCCCCACCAAACAGAACCCTCATCATAAGAAGAGCTCATATTTGGCTATGTTAACATGATAAACTTGTAATACCCCTTCTATGATGATTAATATGACTTCAAGTATGAGTTACCTGCACCTAACTAGGGAACTAGAGGCTGCATGCGTAGGAACCGAGGATACCAAGGACAATACAGACATGGTTGGACCCAATATTTTAGTCATGTCCCCAAAAAAGACATATATGCAGTGGAGACCCTTGGATGAGCACTCTAGAAATCCAAACATAGACATGTAGGTGGTCTATAACCCTCCAATGGTCATACACACCTAGTTTTCTTTCATGACTGCCTAGAATGGGTGCAAATATCTAATAATCCCAGACAACAGAGAAGATTGGAATGACCTGTTCCACTAGTAGCAAATGCTCCCTATAACTATGCATAAGAATAAGTCCCATAGACCTCAAATGAATCATATAATAAGCCGAATACTAAGGATAAAACCCACCTAGTGAAGCACCAACCTCTGGGAAAAAAGTAAAAAATTATGAAATAACTGATGGTTATCCCATCCAATCTCTCAATATTGGATGTACTCTAGATTTCAAAATAAATTAGGGAGGAAATTGTTGAGGCCCTCTAGATCCAATAGGAGTTTGAGACAAAATTCACTACAACTGATGTTTATTGAGTGGAGACCATTCCAGAAGAATTCCATGTCTCTATCTCTTTCACAGACCCTGATTAGAAAGAGGTCATCCAGGGACACATCAAAACCCTATACATTTCTGTTATACTTAGTAATGTCGAAAAATTAAGGGTCCTGATTGAAAATGGTTTCATGATCAACCTCATCACGATTCAGACCCTTTGACATTTGGGATATAGAAGAGGAGACTTATCTCCCACAAAGATGACCATTTAAGGGTATGATAAGTATGAAAAAATAAGTCTCAGTAAGATCAATATAAAAGATTAGTTTGGGGATCTCACTTCTAACACTCAGTTTATGGTTATCTAGCAAGATACCACATAAAAGTTCCTACTAAAAAGGCCTTGGCTCCACAACCACATGGAGGTACACTCAAAATTCCATTAGTGATTGAAATACCCTATCTATGGAAAGGTAAAAATACTACTTGGTGACAATTCCCCCTTTGAGACTTGCGAAGATACATATGATGATATAGGTTTCTAAAAAAGGGAATGAAAACAACCAATAGTGGATGATGATATACCAGTTGGATCCCCATAGGTTTGGAGACCACCCATTCAAATCCCTAGAGTATGCTTGAAAATGACTATGTGCTCCCCATAAATCTGATTGAGGCAATAAAATCTATCCTAGATGACCAATCTCCTTCTATCCCTAGTGACAGTGTAAAATAAAATTAGCTCTATAGTCTCTCTGCAATGACTCCAATAGTAGGGGATTATAATGTATTTTATTATGTCCACTCTTGCCTAGAAAGTGACAGATATTTCCCCATTTTTCTAGCTTCTTATGAAAATTCATTCATAGAATCAAAGGTGGAATAAGAATAAGATGAGCTCAGAATCCCCCCCTATATTCAAGGAAGGAATATCCACCACCATTGATGAGATCAGTTAGGTAAATATGGAAACATAAGAAGACCCATGACCCACACTGATTAGTGTTTCCATGCCTCTCTAGGAGAAAGAGATATATATAACATTTCTAAAGAAACACTGATATGTGTTTTCTTGGAACTATATAGAAATTCATAGATTGAATTCAGATGTTTCTATGCACCATATCAGCTTACCCGATGACCATTAATGTTTTAAGTACATAGACAGGAGGATTCACCCCTCGCATGCTACCAATATAGAGGCTGAAGTTGACAAGTTTATCAAAGACAACTTTTTCCATGAAGTTCAATACCCAAGATGGATCACCAAAATTGCCCAGTCAAGAAAAATAATGGGTATATTAGGGTCTGTATCAATTTTAGAGACCTTAATTGACACTTCTCAATGGATTATTTCCCATTTCTGATCACAAAACTCTTGATAAATGAAAATTTTGGATTCCAGGACCTCTCTTTCATAGATGGGTATTCCAAGTACAATCAAATAAAGTTGTACCCTAAAGATGAGTAAGACAATAAATTCAAAGCACCTCAGGGGATATTTTTATATTAGTTCATTCCCTTTGGATTAAAGAACCCTGGTGCTACATATAAAAGTTCCATGGATCATATCTTTAAGCTTTTCTTGGGTTTAATAGACAAATGTTATCTCGATGACCTGGTGGTCAAATCCCAACAACGATGTGATCACTTCATGGATCTTCAAATAGTCTTCGACAAGCTGTGATAGAACAATCTAAGAATGAATCCATTGAAATTCACTTTCAGGGTAATATTAGGGGAGTATCTTGGCTTTGTGGTGCACCACCGTGGCATTGAGGTTGACCCAGAAAAGACTAGTTCTATTCTAGCAATGTCACCCCAAGGGATCTCATAGAATTGAGGGGTCTCCTGGGGAACCTTGACTATATTCGATGTTTCCTAGTAAACTTGGAAATAAAATATATCCCCTTCACAAAGATAATGAAGAAGGGAACCCCCTATAAATAGGATAATTACTTAAAATAAGCTTTTGAGGGTCTCAAGCATTATCTACTGCACCCACGGGTCTTGATGCCACCAATGGAGGGAAATCCACTCATATTGTATGTGGCTAACATGGAACACTCAATTGGAACCCTAATTATATAAAATAACAATGAAAAGAGAGAGAAAAGTCTCTAATACCTTATCCTAATGATTCTATATACTGTGACCTGATATTCTGTTATTAAGAAGAGATACCTCACACTAATCTTTGTAGTGAAAAAGATGAGGCATTACTTTCAGCACAAAAATTTCCACTTGGTCTCTCATATTGATCCTCTCAAGTAAATTCTTGGTCGTCCCGTGCTGACTGAGTTCTTGGACCTATGTATGGTAATTCTACAATAGCATGACATTCAGTTCATGTTAGAGAAGTCGGTGAAAGGGAAATCCTTGGATGATTTCCTTACATCACACCCTGCTCCAGACAACATATTAGTGGACAAAAAATTTACAGATGAGGAGGTATTCTATGCCCATGACACTCCACAGACATGGGAGATATATTTTTATGGAACCTACTGAAGTCCTATTAGAAAGATACTAGAAAAACCTAGAATCAATTGGGTTGGATTAGGGATTGTGCTTGTTTCTCTAGAAAAACCAGGTTTCCCTACTCTTTCTCACTATCCGAAGGCTACATGAATAATGAGGCTAAATACCATGCCCTTATCACTGACTTGGAATTAAACCTACAACTGTAGATATCCTATCTAAACATCAAAGGGGATTCATAGTTAGTGATAAAGCAGATCAATGGTGAATATTCCATATAAAAGGAATAATTGTACCCTCTCATTGGATATGTTAGGGGATTAATGGTGGAATTAACTTTTGATCCCACACTACATCATGTCCCCCGATCACAAAATTCTTACACTGATGTATTCACTAATGCATCTACAATCTTAGCCGACCCTAATTAGGGGGAAGAAATCTTCCATATCACACATAAAATAATGGTCTCATCGATCATAATCTGTGATATGGAATAAATCAATCAGGTCAACATAGCCCCAAAGTGTGATGAACCAATATCCACCCCCATATGGATGGAGCCCACAATCGGTTATCTCCATAATGAGATCCTCCTGACATACCGATTTGTAAGGGAATAGATTCAGCATTGAGCCACAGACTTCACCCTATGTGATGGTTCAATGAGAAGAAATACATCTATAAGAGAGGATTTGATGAAATACTCCTCAAATTAATATTAGAAAAGAGATTCCTATTATCATGGAAGAAGTCCATGCATTCTCTTACGAAATTCATCTCTTTGGGTCCAGACTCTCTTACCAAATCAGGAGGTTGAGATACTATTGGAAAACCATGATACAGAACTATGTGGAATTCACCAAGAAATTTAATGCATTCCAAGTTTATGAAAATTTCATCCATCAAACCCTCAGAATTTCTACATACAACCAAATATTCTTAGTCATTTTCCATATTGGGAATGAATGTTGTGGGTCCATATCCCCCAACCCTAGCTAAGTAGTTCAACTACATCCTTACTGATATCAAATTATTCTCCAAATGTGATGAGAAAATACCCCTAAAGGAAGTTGAGGCAAATAATATCATCAACTTCATTAAGTCCCACATCTTTACTAGGTTTAGATTCCCTCACACAATATTGATAGAAAACAACACCAAATTCTATTATATAGAGTTGAATAAATTGTTCCAGGAGTACAATATCAAGCCTAATAACTCAACCCACATCATGTAGTGGAAAATGGATAGATAGAGGCCTTTAGTAGGAATCTGTCAAATATACTTCAGAAGATGGTGAATAAAGACAATAAATCCTAGCCAGAAAAGTTTCTATATTCTTTATGGGACTACTATACCACCACACATACTGTTACACAATAAATTCCATATTCATTGGTTTATGAGACTGAGGGAGTGTTACCCATAGTATTCTAGAATCCTTCACTCTGAATATCCATTTGTATACAACTCTCAGATAATGAGAAATCACAAAATCAGCTGGATGAATTAGATAAGATTGATTAGAATAGGTTGCGCACAATGCAAAACCTATAAATTCATAATAATTGGATCATATGAGCCTTTAATAAAAAGGTTCTCCTTTGTTCATTCCTCCAAGGAGAACTAGTGTTGGATCTCAGAACTCTAATGATACCAAGAAAAAAACATCCAAAGTTGGAACCCAAATGGGAAGGGCTTTATATAATAGATAATGTCTATCAAAATTGAGATTACTCATTGGACACAATGGATAAAGAGCATGTCACACCCCAAACCAATGTGAGGTTTCTTAATAATTTTTTTATAGATTCCATCAAGAATCATACATCCTAGTTTCATGGTGTTAAACTACACAATCACATCCTCACCACACGACATTAAGCTTTATGAAAGAAATCCCAGCAGCAAGATGTTAAACTGTACTATGTCTCTCATACTAACTGCATGATGTTAAAACTAAATAGATAATTTCCTCATCAAAATAAATTAAACTACATGGGAATCATCACATCACTGAAGATTCAATATCCATGAGCTAGATCTATGAAAAATAAATATGGAATATCCCAATACCTATGTGAGAGTCAGATCCATATAGGGAATCTCTTTTTACAAGAACTACATGTGGATTGATTCCTACCATAAAAGGATATTTAGTTATTCCCATAACTCAATTTTTGAGCCCAACTGCACTATTCCTTTTCTTCCATGTTGGGTGACCCACGTCTTTTACCACAAGATGTTAAACTGCATGGCTGACATCCTCACCGCATGACACTAAACCACATAGTTTCCAAGAACTATGTATGACTTTATTCCTACCAGAAAATGATATGTACTAACACCAAGACCCCCATTCTTGGTCCCAACCACAAAAATCCTCTTTCACATCGATTCACCCATGTCCTTACTGCATAATGTTAAACTACATGAATGATTTCCTCATCACATGACACTAAACTACATGGGTTTCTTGAACTAAATATGAATTGATTCGAATTCTAATTAGATATGTAATGAAACCTAGATCTTATATCCTAGAAAATCCACCACATGATTTAAAACACCCCTTTCCTTTCTCCAATTTCTCCCATGTTATGAGGAACCTTTGGTATTCCTTGTTTCTCACACTGTGTATAACTCAAGTGAGATTAGGAATTTTGGTTAGGGATTCCCCACATGACCAAGATATATTAGATAATGACAAGGGTATCATGGACCTAAATGAAATACCTTAAAATGAACACCATGAGTCCTCACCACATGATGTTAAAATACACATATATTTCCCTTTCTTGGTGATTGTGTAGTGATTCACTATTCATTTATACCATTATACCATTGTGATAAACTAATTTTATATCATAAATAAAAAATTTAATAAAAAATTTAAATTCATTTTTGATTTAATTATTTTATGTTAATAATTGTTAAAAAGGGTAATATCACTTGTTTTTAAGTTTTCATTGTAGTTGGAGGTGATTTGGAGGGCCCAAGATGAAGTTGAGTAAAAATGGGCCAAAATGTGCTAGATTCTAAGAACACCAGTGGACTCAAATGGAAACTATAGATGATATGTACATAAAATTGGGATGAAATTTTTGTTATTTGATCCAAAATAAAATTTTATACAAGTATTATTCAGACGCCCAAGCCCAATTCATCCATTAATGGGCTCAACCAAACTAATTTGTCCAGGGAACCAAATCTGCTCAAAGTCAAAATATGTGTTCAGTATTTCATCCATATATCAAGCTATATACCTCAAAATGTTTCAAAATATTCATTGTATATCTTAAATAGGTGGGTTATCAACTTTTTAGTTTTATAAAAATCAATATAATACTACATTAATGACTAAAACAATGGGCCAAGTTTTTTTAAGAAATTAGTGTGCCAAAAACCACCATCCACTTTGTCTATAAAAGAGTACCATTAAAACCCAATTTTTAAGTTCAAAAAAGGAGTGAAGTGCTAAAATTTTGGATTTACATAGTTTCCTATCATCATAATATAATTTTTGGAGGCCCCTATCCTCATTGGGAGATCAAGGATGGAGGCAAAGTTCCACCCGAGCCTCCTCCTCCTCTCGATGGTGAGCTAAACAATGGACGATCATTTCAAGAGAGTGAAACATCTTGTAAAGGAAGTTACAAAAATTGTTATTATAATGTTTTGGTGTATTTTTTGTGTGAATAATTTCATTTAAGTGTTATCTTAACTTTATCCTCCTTTTAATTTATTTCTTTGGCACACTTATGTGTAATACTTTTCATTTCAATACTGATTGGGTTGAGATTTAAGTTGGAATCTTGGATTATTCCGATTGGAAAACACAAGAATCACATTTCCCTCACACACACATAATATTTCAGTATAATTTTGTATCCCTCACTCTATTGTTTAGGTTTAAACCTTGAAAAATTATTGTTGTGTCAAGGGGTGGTTCTTGTGCATCAATTTAAGAGGAAAAAGGGGAGTTGAGATATTGGCAAACCTCAACCAAAGGATTCCATTAAAAAATGTGAAATTTTTAGAAAAATGAACTATAAAAGGTGTGTAGTGAACTTTAAATGACCTCCTTATCTCCTAATTATTAAAACACCACATTTACTTCAAAAACTATTAAACTATTTAATTAAGTCATTTTATTTTTAAAAATGTTTTTAAAACCACCCCTCTTGTAATATTTATTAAAAATACACACTTTAAACATACAAAACTCCTTCATAGATGGCCTAGGGTCTAACCTATACTATAAATCAACTTTAAAAACATAATCAATTTGATGTTTCATGACAATTCAATCAAATTTTAGCACTATTTCTAGGGAGTTCTTTTGTTTTTAGTATGTGTTTTTGATAATTTTTTTTGTAAATTTTGTGAATATTTTTTTGTTTTATCTTATATATTTACATATATTTTTGTGTTCTGATTTATTTATTGTGTAGTTTCTATGAATTATTCATTCTAATTTAGTATATTTACCACCTTTAGAACTATAACCAAAGAATATCCTACGTCAGTGACACTGAGGCACATAAGAGATCCCTTTGAAGGAGGACACCTAAAGCATTGAAATTTTTCTAGATCCTACTTATTCTTCTAGAACCCATGAAAAAAATAAAATAAACTTGAATAATATGTATGAAAATAACTATACATTAAAATAAATAACCTTCCTTGATGTATATATCCATCTTACATACATTGAAATATAAGCTGAAGAACCTAATTTTGAACTAAAATCAAGTTTAATTCACTTATTATGAATATTCCATGGGCTCGTAGGAGAAGATCCACATAATAACTTAAAATAATTTCACACCATGTGTTCAAAATTAAAACATGCTAATGTGGTTGAAGAACAATTAAAGATTAGGGAATTCACTTTTTCATTATAAGACTCGGTAAAATATTGGTTATTTTATGTTAATTACACAATAAGAGGTTGGGAAGACAAGAAATTCCTTTTTCTTGAAAAATACTTCCTAGCCTCTCAAACTACAACTGTAAGGAAATAAATTTTTGGAATAAGTCCATCACAAGGGGAAGAAATTCATGAATACCGGGAAAGATTTAAAAGGCTTTCTTCAAGTTGTACACACCACAAAATAAGTGATCAAATTTTAATATAGTATTTTTATGAAGGTTTAATTCCTATTGATTGAAACATGATTTATGTGGATGTAGGTGGTGTGCTAGTTGACAAAACCACAATCGCTGTAAGGACCCTCATTGAGAACTTGGTTCAGAACACTCAACAATTTTGTTCAAGGTCTAGTGTTCCCATTAATGGTGTCCATTAGGTAAAAATTATTGAATTTTAGATGAAGGTGGACATGAAGTTTGAATATATAAGTACCCCTCTTCGACAAATTTCTCTTTCCCAAGGGAAATATCAATCTCCTTCTCCCATCCATTGTGGTATCTGTTATACTAACACCCACTATTATGATTAATGCCCTCAAATGGGAGAACCTTCCAATAGTGAGTAATGCAATTTTTTCAAGATGACCCTATAACCAAACCATTAGGCAAGAAACATAATATCCATCCAACCATTAATGGAAAGAAAACCAAGATTATAGGAAAGGGGGGTATTCAAAGAAACCTCATCAACTATGGAACCAACCATGGTAGATTAGTCATCCACCACCACCACCCAGAAATACTCAACCACTAAAAAGGACTTTCCAACAACCCCCTCCAACAACTAATCCTATCCTAGAATACATGATGAAATAAATTACTAGAAATAATCTCCAATTCTAGAAAATCACCTAAGCAGCCATACAAGACCTAAAAACTCAATTAGAAAAACTCACCAACTCAGTGGGGGAAATCCAAAGTTATGGGTTGGGTAAACTACCCTCTCAACCACTAGTCAACCCAAGGGATAAAATAAATTATAGTTTCGTTACCCTTATTAGTGTAACACAACTTAAAATCCAAATTTACTCTCCATTAGAGTAATCCCCTCTTGAGGAAATGACCATACCAACTACTAAAAATGGTCCAAATGAGGAAAAACCCTATCCTAAGAGAAGCCCTGACAAATAAAAGAGAGTTTAATTTGATGAACCACCAAGCTAAACCATTCCTCTTCCATTTCCCTAAAGGGCCACCCAACAAAGAAAAAAAACAAATTGAAATTGATAAAGAAATCTTGGAAGCTTTCAAAAAAGTGCAGGTTAACATCCCCTTGATTGATTCCATGAAGCAAATTCCATTATATGCCAAGTTATAAAGGAGATGTGTACACACTAAAGGTGAATTCAGGGTGATAAAAAAGTGATATTCTGGAGGAATATCTTATAATTGATAGATCCATAAATTCCCACCAAATGAAATGATCATGAAACATTCTCAATTCTATGCACTATAGGGGAGTATTTATTTTCCAATGCTATGATTGATTTGGGTGCTTCTATAAATGTTATTCCTAACTCCATTTTATCTTTACTATAGGTCAAGGAATTAAATCCCATAAGAATTTTTTTTCAACTAGAAAACTGGAGTACCGCACACCCCACTGGTGTGTTAGAGGATGTTATTATGAGGGTGAAAAATTTAACTTTTCCTATTTATTCTTATGTGCTTAGAATGTAAGATAATAGGATGAATGGACACACCCTAATTATATTGGGGAGACCTTTCCTGAAAACCACCAAAATCATAATTAATGTCCACAATGGTATATTACCTATGGATTTTGGTGGTGAAATTTTCCACTTCAACATCCTTAATGTCATGAAGCACCAATTAGAAGAGTATTACTCACTTTCAATTAATTATATTGATGTACTCCATTCCCATGAAAAAACTTATTTTACTTCCCCAGATCCCCTTTCTAAGTTTTCATCATTGATATAAATTCTAGGAAATGAATCATTCATTGAATGTTGTAGTGTTTTAGAAAAATTTCAAGCATGTTTTTTAATTGATGATTGTTTGAGCACTGAGGATCCCCTGACCATCGATGATACTGTTGATCTTGTAAAAGATAATTCCTCATTTGGGTATGTTACCACTGAGTAGTTAGATGATATTAGTGACCTATCACTTTCAAATTCACTCTCATCAATCCAAAATCCCCCTGAATGGGAACTTAAACCTCTTCCTCAAAATTTTTAAATATTCACATCTTGATAATAAAATCAAGATGCCTATCATCATTTCTAGTTCACTCCCTTTAGAGCATGAATTAGGACTACTTGAACTTTTTAGGGAGTATAAATAAGAATTATCATGGAAAATTTATGAAATTCCTAGTATTAGCCTATCAATTTTCACACATTATATTTTATTAAATTATAAGGATAAACCAGTGTGGTAGGAACAATGTCAGCTAAACCCAGACCTTCAAGATTTTTAAAAAAATAATATTACAAAATTATTGGCTATTGGAATCCTTTACCCCATATATGACAGCCAATGGGTTAGTCCAGTGTAGGTATTTCCCAAGAAATCTAGTCTAATAGTAATAAAAAATGAAAATAATGAATTGGTTCCAACCCATGTGCAGAATAGTTGGTGTGTCTGCAAAGACTATCATTGACTAAACCAAAACTCTAGGAAGGATCATTTCCTATTACTGTTCATTAACCAAATGCTAGAGAGGCTAGATGGGAAGTCCCACTACTCTTTCCTTGATGGGTATTCTAGATAATTTTAGATCCATATTGTCCCTAAGGATCAGGGGAAAACAACCTCCACTTGTCCCTTTAGCACATCTTCATATAGGAGGATTCCATTTGGTCTGTGAAATGCTCTAGGTAATTTCCAATGATGCATGGTTAGTATTTTTTCAAACTACCTATAGGATTTAATAGAAGTATTAATGGATGATTTCATTGTTTATGGATCCTATTTTGGTGAATGTTGTATTCTTGGTTATATCCTATATTGCTGTATTGAAAATAATCTTGTATTAAATTATGAGAAATTCCATTTCATGGAGTAACAAGGTATAGTACTTGGACATGTCATTTCTGGGGATGGTATCAAAGTAGATAAATAAAAAATGGATGTCATTTCTTCCCTACCATTCCCAAAAAATGTGTTGGATTTACATTATTTCATTGTTCATTTTTGATTTTACCACAATTTCATTCATGACTTGTAAGATTTCAACCCCTCTCCTGATTACACTAAAAAGAAAAAGAATTTGTTTTTGATAAAGAATGTGAGGTATATTTTGAAAAATTTAAATTGAGTCTCACAACTCCCTCGATAATCCAACCACATAGATGGGATTTAATATTTGAGATCATGTGTGACACCTCTAACAATATAGTTGGAGTAGTCTTATCATAATGGGTCTATCGAGCTCCACAGATCATAGCCTATGCCTCCCGTACACTAGACCTTACCCAAGAAAACTACACCACAACTGAAAAATAATTCCTTTCCATTGTGTTTGTCTTGGATAAATTTAGGTCATAAATTTTAGGGTCTAATGTCATTATGTTATCAGACCATTCAGCTCTCCAGTATCTACTTAAGAAACTGGAATCCAAATGACATCTCATTCACTAGATGTTCCTACTTCAAGAATTTAATTTAGAAAATAGGGATAGAAAAGGAGTAGAGAATGTGGTGGATCACCATATTAGTAGGATCTTCCCATCCTCAGACATTGACTCATCCACCTATATTCCCATCAATGATATGTTTACTGATGATCAATTTTATCGAGTGTAATATGCTATTCCTTGGTATGAAGAAATTGTAAATTATTTTGCAGCATATTTCATTCTAATTGATATCAATAAAAACCAAGATGACCATCTAAAAAATGAGTCCCATTGGTATATTTGGGATAACCCCTACATTTGGCTCACATATAGTGATTAAGTCATTATGAGTTGTGTTCCAGCTAACGAGTTTTACACTGTCCTTAGGTTCTACCATGCCCTTGATTGTGGGGGCCACTTTAGTCCCCAATAGACTATTCATAAGGTCCTGGATTCTGGTATCCTTTGTCTAACATTATTTCAGGATGCACTAGATTTATATAAAGTTTGTCCTCAATATCAAAGAATGGGAAATTTCTCTAAAAAATGAAATGCCACAACAACCCTTTCTCTTACATGACATTTTTAATGTCTGGGGAATTGAATTTATGGGGCCATTTCCCAATTCATTTGGAAACTTTTTCATTCTTTTGGAAGTTTATTACATTTATAAATGGGTATAAGTATGATCCACGAGGAAAGATGATTCCAAGATAGTTGTGGAATTATTGAGAACCCAAATTTTCTATAGATTTGGATTACCTAGATTCATCATCAGTGACTAGGGTTCTTATTTTTATAGTTAAACAATGCAATTAATTTTGCATCAATATGGTGTCGGGCATCGAGTGTCCACTGCATATCACCCATAGACCAATGGTCAAGATGATGTGTTGAATATATAGGTAAAACAAATTCTTGAAAAAATAGTTCAACCCAACAGAAAAGATTGGATTTTTAGGCTTGATGATTCATTATGGGCTTACCATAATGCTTTCAAAAATCCCATTATAATGTCACCATATTGGATAGTTTTTTGAAATAGTTGTCACCTCCCTATTGAGATAGAGCATCGGGCCTGTTGAGCCATTACAAAATGCAATTATGATCTTTCTAGTGTAGGTGATCAAAGAAAGATGTAGATTAAGGAGTTAGAGGAAATGCATAGAGATTAATATAAGAAATCCATGATTTATAAGGAGTGAACGAAGGCTTCCCATGACTATATCATCCTTTATTGTCAATTCCACATTGGGAATAAGGTCCTCATTTACAATGAAAGGATGAAGCTACATCCAGGTAAGCTTCATTCCCATTGGTTTGATCCATACACTATTACTAATGTTTATCCATTTGGTTTTGTCCATGATTAAAACAAAGAAACAAAACAAACATTCAATATCAATGGATAACGACTGAATCAATTTCATGAAACTATTATAGAGTCCTCGATAGAGAAACTCCAAGTTCAAAAATCAACCTATGAATGACACCCACTAGCATTTATCCTTCATTAAAATATCCTCTTTTATTATATAAAGGACACTACATACTCTAAGTGTTTGTGTGTGGGGGGGGGATGGTTATATTACTAGATTAGTTATTAATTTTCATTATCTTTATAATTTCTTATCTTTTTATCTTACTGAATAGCATTGTTACTTCCCCACTCAGTTTATCCATCACTTTTATGCCAAATTTTTTATTTTTTTCCAACTTAATCATAGAAAATGATGCCCACTTAATCATGTAAATTATAGAAAATTCATTATGAATTTCTCTATTTCATGTTTTTTTAAAATTTAAAAAAAAATTCACTGATAGAATGTGTGTTTTAGATTGAATTTAACATTAATTTGTGAATTTTTTCTTGAAATTTTTTTGTTTTTCTATGATATGAATTGTTGGATAATTTTGAAACCTTTTATAATAACGATACCCTTTATTTGAGTAGTTTATGAGATAATTGTGTCACCTAATATCTCCAAACATATTTTCAACCAACCATGAAGTGTGAATTTTTCCTCCTCAATAGAAGGTGAATATAAGTTAGGTTAATATTTATTAGCTTTCCAAAATTATTTTTCCATATATTCATTTCTTATCCACTTTTTTCATTACCGTACCAGATTGACCTATGTGTGTGTACCTATTATCTGATTTTTGTATTCCATCAAAACAAAAAATAAACAAAAATAAATAAAAAAACACAGAAATATGTGTTGTCTCTTGGTTAGGTAAAAAAACCCTTCCTTGACCTTTTATCTTGTTATAACTATTACAATTAGTGTCATTAGGAGATCGAAAAAGGGTTTAGTGATGAGTGTGAGATTTTTTACAAGTTCAACTTTTGAAAATAATAATAATAATAATAAATGAGTAGAGTGATGAAATTTACAACATATGGGGATATCTTGGTTGGGATCTTAGGGTTTGGTTTTTTGGAATTCTTAACTGAGTGGGTCTTGTAATTTTATTTCAAAGTATGTAGGGAAGGTTCAGTGGAAAAAATCATTTAAGCAGATTTTATTTAAAATAACCTATATTTAATCGATATAAAGTGGAAAAAATAACATGAATTGTTTGTCACACACATGTAAAGTTAGAAAAATTGTTTAATTTTGAATTATTTTCTCAAATTGGTATCATTAAACTCCTTGAATTTCATTCTGATACAGTTTATGAGACATATTTTTCCATGATCATTGAGAATAAATCTTTGGTGTGATTTTTTCTTTGATAACATTGCTATGAAGAACTAAGTTTTCATTTAATGTTAAATATTCATGAAGTTGGTAATATATCCATGAATATTTTTTTGGAAATGTGACTTTTCTCAAGAGTTCAAATGTTTAGGTGTTGGGGTGTGATTGTGTATCGATTAACTATTCATTTCCACCATTATACCACTGTGATAAACCGATTTTATATCATAAATTCAAAATTTTATAAAAAATTTCACTTCATTATTGACTCAATTATTTTGTTTCAATCACTATTAAAAAGGGAAATGTCACTTGTTTTTAAGTTTTCATTGTAGTTAGAGGTGATTTGGAGGGCCCAAGATGAATTTGAAGAAAAATGGGCCAAAATGTGCAAGATTTCAAGAACACCAGTGGAATAAAATGGACACTGTAGATGATCAGTGCATCAAATTGGGATGAAATTTTGTGATTTGATCAAAAATTAATTGGTTTGAAATTATTATGAAGACACCCAATACCAATTTTTACATTAAGGGGCCCAACCAAACTGATCTGTATAGGGAATTGAATCTACTCGAATTCAAAAGATATGTTTTTTATTTCATTCATATCTCAAGACATCGACCTGAAAATGATGCCTAATTTTCAATGGAGATATTAAATAGGAAGGGTAATTTTTTTAGTTTTATTCAATGAAAGATAAGGCTTTCTGGATTCCTAAAACCACGGTCCAAATGTTTTTAATAAATATGTGTGCCCAAAACCACCATCCACTTTTCCTATAAAAGAGTACCTTAGGAACCCCATTTGTAAGTTTGAAAAACGAGTGAAGTGATTACATTTTGGAGTTCTATATAATTACTCTCATAATACTAGAAGTTCTGGAGGCCCATATCCTTATAGGGGGATCATGATTGAAGGAAAAGTTCCACCCGAGCCTCCTCCTCCTCTCGATGGTGAGCTAAATGGTGGATGATCATTTCAAGAGTGCTACACATCTTGTAAAGGGAGTTCCAACGATTTTTCTTCTAATGGTTTGGTGCAATATTTTTTGTGGAACATTTCATTTAAGTGTTATCTTAAATTTATCCTCCTTTTAATTCATTTATTTGGTACACTTATGTGAAAATTTTTCATTTCAATACTAATTGGGTTGAGATTTAAGTGGGAATCTTGGATTGTTCTGATTAGAAAACACAATCATTCTATTTCTCTCACACATAAATAATATTTAATTATGTTTTGGAATCCCTCACCCTATGATTGAGGTCCAAACCTGGACAACATGATTTTTATGCCAAGGGGTGGTTCTTATGCACTAATTTAAGAGGCAAGAGGGGAGTCGAGATCTTGATAACCCTCAACCAAAGGATTATATTAAACCATGTGAATTTTTTTTAACAATGACCTATCCATGATGTGTAGTGAACTTAAAATAACCTCCTTATCTCATAATTATTAAAACACCACATTTACTTTGAAAACTATTAAAATATTTAATTAATTCATTTCATTTTTAAAACTGTTTTTAAAACCAACCCCTATGGTAATATTTATTAAAAATACACACTTTAAACATATAACAATACTTGAGAAACAACCTAAGGTCTGAATTATACTATAAATCAAATTTAAAAACACAATCTATTTGACGTGTCATAAAAACACAGTCACATGAAACAAAACTATGCATTACTGTGGACCTTGTCCAAGAAGACCACTACCCTTGGTGTTGATCTCCCACTACACCTCCATTCCAAAACTACATGTGGCTTGATTTCTATTGTCATGGGATACATAGAAATTCCAAGATCTCCAATCCTATGCCCATCCACAAAAAATAAACATAAAAATTCCATCTCCTTACATACGAGTCAGACTTGCACATGGATATTTCTATCAAGAACTATGTGTGGATTGATTCCTTATATCATAGGATATGTAGTGATTCCCAGATACCCAATATTGGGTCTATAAACAATAATCAGTGGGAAAAATTCCCACCTCTATGGATGGGTCAAAACTATGTATAGAGTTTTATATTCATGAACTACACGTGACTATATTTCTACCATCACAAGATATGCTGTGATGCCCAAACCTTTATTCTAGGGACCTATCACAATATTCCATTTTCACATTGGGGATCCCATGCCCTTGAATCATGATGTTAAACTTCATGGTTTATCAAGAACTACATATGGATTGATTCCTGTCATTATAGGATATATAGTGATGCCTGAATCTCCAATATTGGGTCCATCTATAACAAAAGTGGGAAGAATTCCCACCTCTATGTATGGGTCAGACCTACATAGAGAGTTTCCAATTCAATAACTATGTGTGACTTGATTCCTACTATCGCAGGATACATAGTGACACCTAGATCTCCATTCTCATGCCTAGTTATAATATTCCCTTTCCACGTCGAAGAGACCATGTCCTTGACACATGAAGTTAAACTGCATGGTTTATCAAGAACTACACATTTCTTGGTTCCTATCATTAAAATATATGTAGTGACTCCTAGATCTCAAATCTTGGGTCCAACTACAATAATCAATGAAAAAATTCACCCCAAACTATATAAGGGTTGAGTCATACAGGCTCATTTTTTCTATGTATGAGTAAAATCTTCATATGATTATAATACATCTTGTATAATTTTTCAAGTTGGTTAAAACATACTTACTACTTGAAATTAAGCTAAAAGGATACAAATATGTCCTTACCATATGATGTTAAACTACAAGGTAAATGTACTGGTCACGTGACATTATAATTGAATGAAAAATACATCCCTGCCACATGATGTTAAAATGTGCAGGACATAACACCCGTTATCATCCCTTATCAAAGTGAAAAAAGAGACTTACCTCAGTCAACCAGAGTATGAGGTGCTTCCATCATCCTTTAAGCTCCTCAATTCATAAATCAAACTTTATTTCTTGATCGCCTTGGGTTGCCACAAACCTTCCATGTACCTTGTAAAGGAAAAGATATCTCTCTGTTTGACCATGCTACCAATACATAAGGTCTTATTCATACCAACCAAAGAAATATTGGACCTATATAAAAATATTTATGGCCCTTGTGAGGCTAACATCATCGTGGTAGAACTCAACACCTAAGGGTGTTTTGGGACATCCCTATAATGATTTCCCAATATCATTACTCATGAACTGAGAACCTCGATCCATAATTTACAACAATTTTAACTTCCGATCAAAAGGATTTTAGAGTAATATTGACCTTGGGTATCCTAATTAGGATCTTTTTTAACATTACCCTAATATTAGGTCCATGTGCCTCAAGACGTTAAACTGCTTGCACTCTGGTCAAAGCTGCATGAACTCAAACTCTAGCCTTTGATGGTCCAAATCTCAAGACCCAAACTGCTAGAAAAAGAGACAAAAAATTTGTCAGGATGAAAGACCAAAAAGGGTGTCCAGAGAAAAAGTCAATTATTTTCTTTCTAAAATCTTCATCTTCAGTGTTTAGGTAAAAATTAGGGCATAAATTAATGATGAATAAAGCTCATAGGGTCCACTTTGTGGCCCCATTAAAAGCTGAGTCATGCTTGCAGGATCCCCTAGTTCTGGAAAAAATTAGGGGAATGGTTAGTCACATATCCTCACCATGATAACATGTTCACTAGGAAGCAACAAAAATTTTAGGGTGCTCTAATCATTCTTGGATATTATATTTCCACAAATCACACTTCATTAATTGAGTTCCCTAGATCACCATAAATATTCCATGTCCCTTGGAAAAGGATACTTAGCTTTAGGGGACCCATTTTTTGACTATAAATGTATACATATGTCTACTGCATATGTTCCTATGGACTTCAACCAAATACATCACTTTGAAAAAAGGTATTTTTGATTATTGTGATCCCTGATGTCACCGTGGATGAACTCAACACCTCAGATTGTTCTGGGCCATTCTCGGAACAATTATCCCATATCATCCTCATGACCCAAGCACTTTGGACCATGGTTTACAACTCCCATAACTAGACTATTCAAGTGAATTTAATATCCTTGATTTTACATCACTATGTTTTTTACCCTTTATCAAATGATAAATGTGACACTCCATTCCCGATCCCTTTGAAGGCCCACGCCCCATTATTTGAAACCAAAAAGCATAGGACTCAAGCTTCACATAAGAGCTAAACTACCCTAGGGTGCCATAAATATTTCTGAATATCCCTTCACTCCATACCCAACCTCATCATCTAAACATTTGAGTCTTCTTAAATCTTTCAATTCCCTTGTAAAATAGTGGGTACAACTCTATTTAACCATGCTATCGATGCATACGGGATTTGACCTACCAACCAAAGGAATACCATCCTTATAGGAGAGGAAATCTAATCCATGTGAGACCTAGTAACACTATAGTAGAACCCATAAACTTAGGGTGTTAAGGGTCATCCCTGACATGTCTACCTCATTCCATATTCCTAGACTCAAACTTTTGGGTGATGACTTACATCACCCATATTCTAAATTTTAGGTGGACCTAACATCCCTAATATTTCACCCTTAACCAATATTACCCCTATAAATATTTCATGAACCTTGGAAAATAGTGTATAAAACATTATTTGATCATGATACTAACACATAAGGGATTTGACATACCAATCAGAGGCATATCTTCCTTGCAGGAAAGGAAATCTATGCCTCGTGAGACCTGACAACACTGTAGAGGAACTAAGCACCCCAAAGTGTTTTGGGTCGTCCCTATAATTTATTCCACATAGTCTATATTTAAGTCCTTGCAGAAAGAATTTAAAATACATGGAATCTCAAGGTTTGAGATAAAAGACCCTAAACTAAAACAATATCAGGTACGATCTAAAAGAACCTAAACTACAATGATAGAAGGTTTGAGATAATAGACCCTAAACTACCAGTGATAAAAGGTCTGAGCTAAAATATACTAAACTACAATGATAAAAGGTCCAAAGAAAAATTCCCTAAACTATTAAAATAGAATATCTGATCTAAAATACCCTAAACTATATAAAAATAGAAATTTATTTTGCAAGACTAAAAAAGGTATAAAAACCTACCAAGCTAGAAACATGATAAGGGAATCCTGGGTAAAATCTGAGTCCATGACTACTAAGTCTTCCCATATATGAAGCTTAGTAAGAAATTAGGGAAATGTAAAGAAAAAGATACAAAGTTTGTGAGGCCCCCATATGGATTAATTAAAAATAAATATATGATTTCTAGGTCCTTTGACTTTGTAAAAAGACAGAGTAATCTCCCTTTGAGACATATATTATACCCAGATTATACTTTTTTGAATCAGGTAATCTCAAGATAACTAGAGTAGATACATCAGTGGGGAATCTCATTTTAGTTTGAATTCATGAGCATTTCTCGAGAAGAATCTATTATAATATTTAGATCCATACATTCAGGTTTACTTGATATTAGGAAAAGGATGGGTATTATTGATGATTCATATGACATAAAATCAGTGAAAATTCAGGCACATCATGAATGAAAGAAAACTAGACAAAAATATAAATTTCATCTGATCCATTCATTGATAACATACAAATAGAGTGATCTACACATATTAGAGTATCCCCCATTATATATGAGGAAAGTAAAAGTTGAAAAATTACAAGTACATCACAACATGTGCTCTAAGGATTACTTGAGATCTATAAACATCTTCTCTAGGGTGGTAATAGATTGAAAAAATTGGTCAATAGAGTTATTCTCTACCTCCACAACCCACTGATGTTACTCCACCCTGGAAACAACGTCAAACCAGGACTTCTACACCATGTCAAGAAGTATCTATTTCTCTAGAACTATTTTCTATGATATCTAAATTGAATGATGAAACTGAGATTGATATGCCTGAAGATGGATAATTATAGATTAGAGATGTCCAATTATAACCTTCCCAATGTTGATTACGTCCTGGTGAGAAGTTTCCTCCACTACATGCTGGGAAACTTCACTTACAGTCTCATCCTAACTTTTCTTTACTAAAGAGGAATCCTTAGCGGCTAGCATACTAAATTCAAGTTAAATATTATACTCTCTTAGATATATCACACACTTCACCTGGGAATGAATTATGGTATAGTCAAAACCCTCATAACCAAGTGTGGTAAACATAAATATAAGGTGACCCAACCGGTCCTCCAACCCTTCTAAGGGGGTCTCCAAAAATAAGGTCTGATCTCCCTCCATATTTGTTGCCACATAGAATGATAAAATGATTCGGACCCTAGTCCTTGATCTATTCCCACTATGATAATATAAATATATTCCAGGACTAGGTCAGTAAGAGAAGAATTCATGCCCACGGTCTTTAACAAAGTAGGAAGGGACCCAACCTCTACGTTTATCGACCTAGTTGGAGGAATCCCCAAGGGAGTAGGAATTTGGACTTCTGAGATCCAAGGAAAAGGCACTAAGACAAGGGGAATAAGGGTTTGTCAATCAAAGGATAAATGATAGAATATCACCTAGTAACTAGTGGATATGACCGATATTAGAAACATACCTTTCTTAGTTGCGTCGCTGGTGACATCCTTTTCCCCGAACACATCCTATGGAAAAAAGGTGACACCCTATAATGAATAGAATCTTTATGAACCTATGTTTTTTCTCCAAATAAATTATTTTCACATGAACTTTCAAGCTTATAACAAAAAAAGATAATATTAGGTGACATGAAACAAGGTGAACAAAGTTTCTAGTTTCTAAAGAAGCATTCACCTTATTCAAAACTTGCCTCCATCAAGGATAACATAGTGCCAGAATAGTTAACTATATCAGTATCCTATAATAATTTGTTCACCCATTCCAGATCAAGTGGCACAACCACTAAAACATCTTTAATAGGCAACAAGATTAACTAGGCTGGCACATCAGCTATCTCTACTTCCTGATGGGCTGCACCCAATAGTAGAGGTTTTAATGAAGCAACCAAATGCTCTCCTACATAATCTAAAGTAGATATATGATTTTATAAGTGATATAGATAGGGTCCTACATAGTTATTAAAAATAAAGACGTGGTACTAGAATAATACAAAACAATAAAATAGTGAAATGTCGCACTTACTTGAAGATACCATGGGAGACGGCTTTGAAAATTATGAATTCTTCCTTTTCTCTTTCCCCTTAGAGGCAATCTATCCTGCACGTATCATTGATAAGAGCGTTAAGGAAGGCCTTCCATTAGGCACTAAAGTTGAATTCATTGATCTAAAGATAAAAATCACCTCCAACATCTGAGCTAATTGACTTGGGGACCCCTCATCATCGATCCCTCAGTCACTGCCAAATTCATCTCCAATAGTCGTACCCTGAGGAGAATATAAGGGGGATGGTAGGATTCAATCATATTTTTCTTCCACCCACAAAAATAAAAAGGATTTTAGTATGGTTGCAATGGAACCACAACCCTTTAAACATAACAATAAGATCATCCTTACCGTAGCCTCTGCAATGGGATAACCTTGTTCATACATAACCATTTTCAGTATGCCCCGAACCACCATTATGTGTACCATAGGAGAATATAATACCAAAACCTTGAAACTTTCCAACTTTACATCAAGGTCTCAGATAAAGGATTTAACCTATTTAGTTCGGTCTTTGAAAGTAATGCTCAGAGGGGGTGGTGACATGACCAAAACCTTCAAATGGTAATTATGCCTGGCGTAATATTCCCCAGAGATTTTCCTCTAAGTTTAGTATTATCTAATTCCACCACTATCAAATTGTGACAATAAATAATAAAGATGACATGTATTCACTCATTGGTACCACGCTTGCTGCAGCTGCATTGGTTGAAGATACTACTGGAAATGACAGTAACGGTAAATTCCTTATTTCTTTACAAGGTTCCTCCAGGGCTGTCAGTACACTTGAAGACAAATATTTTCTAGACCTCATATTTTCCTCAGCAGTTAGTGGAAATTGTGAAGATTCACGCACTAATGTAGATAATTTTCCATTGAGTTATGAATAGATCCAAATCTCAGCATAACCTCAGGACAAACCAATCTCTACACCATAGGGAGGAGATTTATCTTGGCCTGAGTCTCCACCCTAGTAAAAATTAGTTGAAACTAGAGATCTACCATTAGATTCTCCCTATATTGAACATGAATAGAGGTATAACATCTCAAATGGACACACATGAACTGATTGATAAACTTTCAAGGTGCGTACCATTCGTAGATGAGGTCCACATCAATACAAGTGAAAAGTATTTCCTCATGAAGTGAAATCATATAGTCATGGGCCTCAAGTATAGACCCACCATTATCAATAATGAAACCAATGGAAAATAGCCCTTAGGTTTTGAAGGAGAAGAGGGCATGAAAACTCTTGAAGGCCCTAACCTCCTAATACTTTAGTATAATGGGATTTATTCTGTAGATACACTATAAAAATGGTTTGAAATAGATTTTAGGGATGTTTTGAATGTTTAGAAGCTCATAACCTCCAAAATGACCCCCCATCCAACCATATAGCACTTGAAGGGGCCTTGAGATTCTTCATGGGTCCTTTACCCTATAAATATTGTGTAAAAGGAGGTAATGTTTGGATAACATTGGGATTTCGAACCCGACATGCTTCTCTCATTCCATGGATGTCACCATCATAAAAGTGGATACCCTAACTCCACCCTTCTTATTTATTGGGAGTAAGTACCCACTCTGGTACAAAGCCAACAAACTGGCTAGTTGAATGGTCTGGTCAACACTAGGGGAAAAAAATCCCATCCCCATTTATTAAATTTTTTCTTCTTTAACTACAATCTAGTAAGTTCCCTCCACAAAATAGGAGTCCTTTATAGTACATTACTTTGAATTCTTGGATTCCAACTCGGAACGAGCCTTCTTGATGAAGTATCTAGCCCACGCCTTGAATAGGATATATTCCCTAAGAAGTGTATCCTTTGATATGGCCTTTTTGGCCAACCTGATCATCTCTTAAGCAGGAGGAGGTGTCCTCTCTACATTATCCCATGCGGATTGTGGTGGTGGTGGTGGTGGGGATCTCATCATACATATCTCCCAGTATAGGTGCACCATCGATATTCTCGACTTCCCAAATACTAACATCCACCTCACCCTATGTTAGGTGGAATGTGTTTATATCAGGGCTATAGTGATAGAATAGGTATGACATAAGGCCCTTGTTGCAATAGGAAAAAGTTTGAGATATCTATATGGTCTCATACATCCCATTTTTTTTAAATCCATGAAAAAAATAGAAGAGATATATTGCACTCAGAAGGGCCAAACCCACTCCATTACATAGCTATTCCGTGATTGAAAGTTCTAGTTGGAAACCTACACAAAATTTCAGTTGGTGGCAGACTTATGATTTTTTGAAAAGAACATATGAACATCTTAATCAGGTTCACAATTGTTCCCATCAAAGTATGTGGGTATGAATATTAGTATATGACCATATCTGCCTTCCCCCTCAGAAATGAAGTTTCTCACCTGGGAGGTGTTCACTCGAAATGTGTTATGGGTATTTAGATCCAAGAACAAGGTATGATTTATAACTGCAGTGAAGGAATGAGATTTTAATTGGTAATATTTAACCCATGGAGGGTAAGAAAGATTAAAAGGGGATATTCCCTAAGTCTCTCTCCCATCAGGTTTATTAGGATCATCTGAAATGACCCAACAACATGGTGGAAAGTAGTTTCCAAACTTTCTACAATAGCATACAATTGATCTATCACTAATTTAAGCTCTCCTTTTGAAGGATTATGGGAAGTATGATGAGATCCATAATCCGTCTTCACAAAATAAAGAATCATGTGTCATAAAAGTGAAAATAACATCAAAATAAATGTGTATCTATAGTAGCTTTATGTGAATTTCATGACTCACAAGGGGATTCATGATCTCATTTAGGACTCATGAATCAGCTGGCTCATAAAGATTCCATGAACCACATCAACTCATAGAATGTCATGAGACCACTTGATCAATCATAAGAATCATGATCACGTGACCTTGAAATGGTCATGTGATCCTCATAATAGTCAAATTGTTCATGAAATCAAGCTAGAATATCTTGAAAACCCTTCAAATAGATCATATTGCTGCATGTCCAGGGTTCAAGCAATTACAGAAGATAGATTCATGGTTGATTCAAACAAGTTATAGGTGAGAATATATCACAAAATGGTTCTCACAAAGAGGTCTTGTGGATGGGTCTCGCGATCAATTATCAAAGAAGGTCTTATTAAGGGGTCACACAGTGGGGGAATATTGTAAGATCTCTAAGAGTTGGGTATTTGGTGAATGAGATGTCCTCCATTCCACTATTTATAGGGTCTTTCATGGAATACTAAATGCTGACCAGAAGACCAAGCATCACCCAAGACACCGATTGGAAACACCCCAAAAGACTCAGTCATACATCTAATTTCCTTATAACCAATCCATTTTCCCCATGGATGCTTCTCCTGAGGGTGGGGGGATTATTTATTACTTTAAAAATATCATCATAAAATATACATGGGAAGAAATACTAGAAACATGGGTTTGATTTTCTCTATAAAAAGGAAGGGAAGGTGGTTGAAACACATAGATCACATGATCTTATAAAAGACATGTGATCGCATGAATTTCATAAGGTCATGATAATGAGTCATGAATAGTGCATGATCAAATTCATATCCCACAAATCCCCCTTTACAAGTCTCATTGTTCTTGTGAAGGCACATAATACAATCGCTGATTATGTGGCAGCCACCAGATAAGCTCCCCCAAGTCATGAAACTTTTCAACCAGAAGGCTCTTGAAAACCACCCAAAAAAATCCTTATAAAATAGGGGATTAGAATATGAAAAATGAGGTAGCCTCTTTTAGTAAAAAATATTCACGTGATGCAACCATGTGATTCACAAGATATTTTGGAATCCCTGGCGACATATCTTCCTTGTCACGTAAGAGCCCACTGGCATGTCATCCTCATAATGAGAAGAGTTTCAGACATGTCCAAGTGGTCTTGAACCCCCCCTCTCCAAAGACAAACAAAAGGGTTTTCCATGATAATGATCATGTGTCACCATAGGATACCTTTTTTAGTCATGCGACACATCACCAATAGGGAGAGTGATTATCTTCGAAAAAACTCATACAAATTCATGAGACCCCCGAACCCTGTAAAATAAAAAAGGAAATAAAAGGGGAAATGATGGGATATTCTTATGAAACATGATATGTTGATAATAAAAAGGGGATACTCACCATAGTAAATCACCATGGATCCTAGGGGGACCCTATCAACATGTCAGTGCAATCTCGCAAAATCCCCATGGAAACCCACCTTTGTCTCATAGAAGGTCCCAGACAGGTTATCTCAGATCACGTTAAAGCATTTCAATAGGTATCCTGATATCGTAAAGGCTTTTGGACATGTTATCCAGGACTTTTAAAATCCCCATGTAATGTCCACATGATTAGGAAAGATCTCATTAATTTTCCTAAATCCAAAAAATAAAGTACTGACAGGATGGTCTCGCAGTCATTGAAAATCATGTGATGCATCCCTAGTAACCTATGATTGGATCATGAAAAACACAAGAAACCTAATCCCTCCACCAACTCCATCATGGATCTTTGATATAAGTGCCACACAAGGCAATGTATAATTAGGGTGGTGAGTCCTATAACCTACCCAAGTACAAACAAAGCATCATCCATGGATCCATGCACTGGTGCACCTAAGCATCAGAGCATACATCTTGGAGTGGAAAATCTCATGATCATAAGGTCTTTCGTTAGGTAAAGATTAGGGGGAATTACCTAGGGTTATCATAAAGTATGCATAGAAACTTTTCATAATCACTCATATATCATGTAAAGGACTTCTGGCGTGATTATTATATTATGTGAAGGACATCCCACACATCTACGGAATCATGCGAGACCAAAAATAAACTAACACTAAAAAAATATGTGGCACATATGTAATAAAAGACTGGAAAAAGATTAAAAATATTGGAGAATTATGAGAAGGACATATATGATGATCCTTATGCACTTCACATGAACCAACCAGGTCATACGATAAAACTGGGACATGCCACCCAGATCATGAGATAGTCCCTTAACATATCATCTGGATCATGAGACATCCCCTGGACATGTCAAAGAAAGTCACGAACACCCTTTGGGAATACCACCCAAGTCTCACGAATCCCTCGAGGACCACCATACAAACCTTAAGATGTCTTATAGACATGTCACCCAAATTATTTAGTGATTCCAGTGTATTTTAGATAGATCTTGCGAAGCCCTCCGAGTATACTAGCTAGATCTCATGTCACCCTGCAAGCATGTCATCCAGCTTTCACGATGACACCAGGAAAAGTTAGACAGATCACACGACATCCCCCAAAAATGTTATCTAGATCATGTGATTCCCTCCAAGAATGTCAAATGAGATCTTATTGTAGCCTCTAGGATAAGTTAGGCAGATCTCATGATGTCCTTCAGACAAGTTATCCAGGTCTTATGATGTCCTCCAGAAAAGTCAACCTTGGTCATATAATACCATCCAGATTATGAGACATCCATTGGACACACCAAATGGATCATGCGATTGTATTTGGATAATCCCATGATACTACTAGACATGTACAAACATCCTTCAACTTGTCAAGTTAGACAATCAGTGCATGTCAGGTAGACAATCAAGTAGGTCAGGTAGACAACCAGGCTAGGTCATGTAGGCATCCCAAGTCATGATAACCTTGTCCAGCCACAATAGAAGGGAAATATTAGTGTTTAAGTCCTGATTAAACTGAACCATAAGAACTTTAATTACTGTAATAACCAGGATATGTAGGATACCTTCCTAAGGCCCTAACTCAAATAAGATTACACTTTTGTTTAAGTACCCCTGTGTCTCCAACATTTCAACCATTAGGACCCAATCATTCCCATTGGATGACCATTCTACCTAATCCATCAACATAATGAGAAGTAAAAAAAACTACAAGAACTCTAATTATTTCCATGACTAGGATACATAATACTCCTTCCTAAAGTTGGATCTCAAATAGGCATCCACTCCAATGATGCATTCCTAAGGCCCAAGATCCATATTAAACATCCAAAGGGATGTCCCTATAAATATGACCCACATTCATATCCAGTGATACTAATTAATTTCCATAACTTATTTCTTACACCAAGAATGAATCACATGAGCTTAGGGAGTTTCAATGATCATATCATTCACATTATGAATATCCACCCGCCAAAGAGACCTCAGTGTGTAAGCCCCAATGAGTGACATGTTATGACTTCCCCCCATATATGGGAATCCACATTGGGGGTAGTCCCAAGGTCACGATTGAACTACAAAGACTCTAATTACTACTATAAAAAAGATACGTAGGACACCTCCATGAGGTTTAAGCTCAAATACTCAATGCCTAAGGGCCCACATGTATTTCCTTTCTACATGACATTAAATTGCATGGGTTTAACGAATAATGTGGGTTTTGATTCCTGCTATAAAAAAGGATATGTAAGAAACCTAATAAAGGCTCAATCCCTTCCTCAACATATTAATCACCTCCCTGCATGGCAAAAAATTTCAAAGTGCTTAGAGATATGTATTTGATATATAAGTAGCTTCCCAATAATGGAAAATGGATAAAGAAACTCAGATATATATAGATGGACTTACTAAAATATTTCCCTTAACATATAAATGGGTTTAACCAATGATAATCTTATTAGGGTAACTGGTCCTATATCGGGATTAAGAAAAGATTCTCGAACATTTCTTTAATCTATAAGAGAGTCCTAGAGTTGGAAATAATTCCCCCCAAAAGGGTGTGATGAGACCAATCTCCCATCCTCTTGACCAATGTGAGTTCTTAAGTTACATTGGGTCTGAAACCCCGATTGGCTACCTTCTTTTGGAAAGTAGGTATGTACCCAGTTATAGATGTGGGAACCGTTGGGAGTTTCAATGAAGAATAAACATGAATGGTGAACCCAATGTGAAGGATTGTACAAAAATCAAACCCAATATAATCAAACCACCATATATTTTTGTTATTACCGTGCATGCGACCGTTTCCTGGCGAAACAGTGACATATAAAAATTAATTTAATTTAATGGTTTTTTGGTCAAAAAATAATCAAGAACATGATAACATATTTTTTATTCATACATATATATGAGGATAGGTTTTAAACTACCAATATAATAATCCATGAACTATGTTATCTATTAAGGCTTTGATATAGATTCATTCTATCTATGTCCCATTCTAATATTTCTAACTTTATTTTCAAAGTCAAGAAATTTTTGATCAAATATCTTCCACTGTGTTGAATAATTTGGTGAATTAGGTATCCATTAGAGATTCTCTCATCTGTAAGCCATATCATTCTCTTTGCATCATTAGAATCTAGAAATAAACACTTCAGACAAGGGATTATTGGAAGATACTAGATTACCTCAGTAGGATGTTTGGTTCTTATCCTAGAGAATGAATCATAGTTGTATATCCCATCCATTTTATATCATGATGTATTTCATTTAAGAAATTTTGATAAACCTTTATATTATTTCCTTGATTCATTTTGATATGCATGTATTTTCTTATATTCCAGTCCCATTGGAACTAATAAATTTTCTACCATAATTAGAATATGGAAGATCTTTGTATTCTAGAAGTAACTCTTTCAAAAGTTTAAGCAATTCAATGAGACTTTTGTCACTCAAACCATTTATTAATTTCAAATTAACTAATATCCACACTGTTTATAACAATCTAAATTTATTATGACCCGAGAACATTGGGTTTTCAGAATCCCCATACAATGATTTGATAATTTATATTTCTTCAGTGGTTTCAATGCCTATATAATAAATTAATTTATCAAGAAATTCCTCCATATCATACTAAATATCTTCATCAATGTTATAACTTTATTTTTTTGTTATTTCACCATGATAGACACAACATGAATAACTATGATTAAAACCATAGAAAATGAGATGATCATTGATTTCACTGGACCTTAACTTTCTTATATCCAAAGAGTTCATGTATGGACAAAAAATATGTCCTTATTTCAAGATTCTGTTTAGTAAATTCTAAGAAATCTTTAACCAATTTCTCATATTCCTCATTGGATCTTCATAAATTTATCAAATTATGATCCATTAATTACTTAAAATAAAAATACTAACTATAAATATGTTAAAACATATAAATAATTAATCATTTATATAAACAGATAAATTAAAAACATATAAACATATAAAAATATAAACATATATAAATTGAAAACATAAAGACTAAAATTAAAAAATAAAATAAATAAACATATAAATTTATTAATATTAATTTTCTAAAAAAATAAAAAAATAAAAGTGTAACTCATAGATAATTTATAACTGAAAATGATGTAACAAAAAACAAATAATAACTACAAAAATGAATATAATTTGTAAACATAAAAAAATTATAACAAAAAATTTATAACCACAAACAATTTTATCCACAAAAAAATTACGACCAAAAATAATTTTTAAACAAAGAAATTATAAATATAAACAATTATAACCACAAAAATATTATAACCATTATTTATAACTACAAATAATTTATATCACAAGAAAATTATAACCACAAAACTAATTATAATTTTTTTTATTACTAACAAAGATGTACATATAAAAAATAAATAAATCAATATAATTTATAACTAAAAAAGGATTAAAAAATTTATAAAAATAAAAAATAAAAAATAAAAAATTAACTCATAAAAGAGAGAGATTCTGTAAAAAGATCTTTGACTAAGAGATCCAAAACAGTGATAGATGAATTTGTGATTTCAAGCAATGAATTTTGAGTGTTCTTGAAAATAGATATGAAAGGCCTATGATGGTAGAACTTGAACGAGACAAGAGGAATAAAACTATGGTGTGAGGAATGTGGTGAAGGGTAGTGAAATGAGAGATAGGAAGGGAAAATAAGGCATGATATAAGGGAAATGATGAAAAAAAGGAGGTAATCTTGTCAAGGGAACACAATGGACAATAGTTATTAGTCATAGTGTTTAGGGTTTCAAAAAATTAGACATTGAAAGAATGAGGAGAAAAGAAATACTTTTGTGCGTTAACTTTTTTTAAAATTTTTTTTAACATTGTTTATATAATAACTGATGTTAAATGAAATGTTTTAAAATTTCTTATGCTATAATTGATATTAAAACAAAAACAAATATCTTTTTTATATCTATTATTCATTAACTAATTTTTAAAACCATATTTTAACATCGGTTAATTGATAACTAATGTTAACGTTTCCATGAAATTTTTAACATCAATTTTAAAATAAAATAGGTCTACAATACACATATATCATGAGGTTTTATGAGATGGAAAGTCTCTTAACACCAGGATACAATTTAATTTAGGTTAGTATTGCAATCACACAACCTATTCACACTTTAATTTAATTTAATGATACCACCATGTTAGCCTAATTTTACTATTATATTGATTTACAAAACAATACCAAGGCAACTACATGGTCCACCATGTTGAATCATATCTAGGATACCCCTCATAGATTCCCTTAGCCCATTTCCAAACTCTATAGTCAAATACCATCGTTCAATGGGAATAATGTCCATAAAAAATAGCCATGATCAAATCAAAACCTAATCATCCACATAGGAAATATAATATAATCAAAAGAAAAGGGATGCCATAACGACTATCTCACTTTCAAATTCAATCAATGTTAGTCCTCTCACACCGATCCTATATATAAATCCATTCCATGGTATACCCACAAGGATTCATACATACCAATGGAGAAGGAACAATTACCCCACATACTAATATGTTATCCAAGAGGCTATAAGGTAACTCAAATCCCTATATATACCTACCCCTAAGACAACCATTCCCAATCCATAACACTTTTTTACTCAAAGGGGACTAAGGGAACCTATACCATGGTCTAATATGTTTTGGTTTAGAAAGGGAATACCATTAGGTTTAAGTTATGACATTCCATAGTACATAAGATAAAACTCATGACCCTCATTGACCATGGAATTATGTCCCACCACTTGGGAATCCATACATGGTCCCATTAAGGAATATCCATTCTAAATTGGTAAAGGAGAAACCCATTTAATTTAATTAAGATTAATCGCACATGGTGGTGTGATCACAGATCACATGAAGCATGAAAAAAAATGTAAAACCATCAAGAAATAATTGGGGACCACCTACCTTAAAAAAGATTCCATTTCACTTAGAAAAGTTTCACCACACTTGTTAACCAAGCTCAACTAGCTATCATCCATCAATAAGAGACCCTAGATCGAAATAATAGCCACTTTAATTAATTAAAATACCAATTATAATTAATTTATAAATTAAACTAATAATAATTTCATAATTAATTCTGTATACATAACCAAAGAATAAATCACTAGACATTATCTCATGGCCTAATCCTCAAGAAACGACATGAAAATCACTCCTTAGACCACCCTAATACCACTGCCGATAAAATCAATTCCCTTAAACATTAATCCATAAATTAATTTCATCCCAATTTAATAGAAAATTTAATATGCCAGACTCCAAAAAACTCAGATCTGGTAGTTATATTACATTATTAAAACAAAATAAAAAATCTACCAAATGATAAAACAACCTAGTAGACTTGTAATACTATATACATACATATGTTACATTTGAAAACCTAAGAAACAACATGAAAATATTTAGAGAACATTATCATCCCTTCCATCTCTCCTTAAAAATCACACACAATACTCCTCTAGGTTTCCTTGGGAAAGAAATAAAAATAAGGGTGATATCATATGTTTAGTAAGGAGTAGCTTACAATAGAATATTTAATAACATAAACATAAAATAATTGATATAGAAAGAATAAATTAACAACATGAATCCATAATCAATTGAAACTAAGGGAATTATCAATCCATGATAATAATTGAAAAAATGGATAAAAATAATAATTGATCACATACTGATGAAATGTATAATGCCAGCCATCAAAAACTTACTATCATGGCATTGATCCATGACACTTATCCTATTATGGGAAGAGGTATACACCAAAACCCAACATGTTTTATCTCATCATACCTATCAAGGAATAAAGGGGATATATAATTTGTGGCTATATCTTCCACCTAATTAAGTCCAATTTATTCACTGTAAGAGTCCCCAAGACCTTTCATACCATTCCCTAAGAAACCACTTACTGAATAAAACTTGGATATCTATATATTGATAAATAAATACATCAAATAATTCTCTATTCAATATAATAATGTGGATGTCTTGGAGAACATCCATTAATAAACTTTGAATCCATAAGGTATCATCAAAGTAATAGGTATCACCATTATAAAATAAATACAAGGGAAATGGAACCTTAAATTTATTAGGTTATCCATAGAATATAGTATTTGGATTCAATAGATTTCATTGGTAGGAAACCAATGAAACAATAGAAATATTCCTTCATTATTCTTCATTAAGACCATGTGAATATTAAAAAGAATATCCTTACATGAGTGTCTCTCCAGGTGTGCAATCTTAGTCCCACTTTTTGTTCATCAAGGCGATGATTGAGACAATACTCAACCAAACCTTTTCGGGATGATTACCCCTAGGTGCATCATATCCACAACTGCATCCACTTTCCAATATCCTAATAGTGATATATTCTATAAGAAATGACACACAATTTTACTTTATAAAAACTTAGGATAGTTCTTCCACCATGGAGTAGGTAACTATTGAATCAAAATAATATGAGATAGGGATAAAAATATATACTTTTAAATCCATTAAATTTCATGAGTAACATGGAAAAAAGGCTTCCATGTAAATTTTATAACCAAACAAAATAAAACAGACGATGACTATGTCAAGAGTCCCAAAGAATGATAATTGAGATAGAAAAACCCTAATTATGGCATGGATACCAATTAAATAATAACCAATTGAAATATAGGGATTAAACTTGATATTAAAATACCTTGAATAAATGAATTTCCTGATATAACTATAGGTTTTGGGTGCAACAAAAGCGGCAGATGGGGCATTCCCAACTTGAATTTTTATCATGATTGATGAATAACTCAATATTTACATGGTGATAAACACCATGATCAACGAAATTGAATCAAAGAATATAGAAAATATAAAAATTATAGAACCAAAGTACATTATCATCACATATTATTTATAATTAATCTAAGAAATTAAATAATTACCTTGTAAGGAATTCCTTATTCATTGATGGATCTGACAACGTCTCTACATCATCCCATAATTGTGTTATAGGAATCAAGAATAGATTCACTCCAATGTTTATCCACATGTGTTCCATGATACTTTGAACATTTCCATATAAATATTTAGGTTCTAGCATGAAAAATCCTAATGATTGCATCGTTCTCCATTGATGACCTTGAGAATCACTTCAATAAAGGGTTTTCTTAAATCTCTCAATACTTGAGAGTGGTGGTGGAGGAGGATTGCTCTTAGTTATTGAGGTCATTCTTGGAGGGGGATATCTCTAGGGATTTTAGAGGATTCTCTTTGGATCTCACTATATACAACAAATGAATTGTATTTATTAAGAAAATAGTATAATTTGGTTTATATACAATTAGAGTTAGAAAATAATAATTGCACATGCACCCTTATAATTTCCATAATCCCTACTAAACCTCTTATCTATAATAATTATAATAATAATACTATTTCTTGACATTCACTAAAATTTCAAATTAAATTAAATATTATTTATTTAAATAATATTCAATATATATTATTCATCACTGGACCATTAAAATTATTCCACAATTCCTCTAAAATATTTATTAGTCCTTGAATATTGACTATTTTATTAATAAATAAATATCAGTTCATTATTCTTTAATAAATAAATAAATTTTATATCTACTAAATAAAAAATAAATATTTATTAAATATTTTTCTCACATAATATTTTCTTGAATAACTAGTGATGGAATATATATGATCAAGAAAACATAAATAATTATTAAACCACATGTGGGAATAATATTTATTCAACTTGTTAAATAATAAATAATGATATTATTTAACTGAGATTTTGGATGTACTTAGTGTGTGACCCTCTAAGCCTCTTTTTTAGTGGAATTAAGAGAAGCATCTCAAAGTCCATGGTTAAAATATAGAAACACACCAAGCCACCCATAGAAAAAGAAGTTAATGTTGCAATGACATAATACCTCATATGGAAACTTATGGTGTAATATAATCCCTTTACTATGATATCTCTAATCAATCATGTTGCATGATGGGGCCATCAACATATGTGCTCGATGTCTCTATCTTTGAATTTCTAGAAATCTTACTTTCCTATAGAACACCATGCCCATGTATTTATTTTGGCTATATAATTTCAATAAAAGGGCCTAAGATATCAAATTCCGTTAAAGAAAAAAATGGAAAAAATCCTTTATCACATTATTCATTATTAAAATATTACTCATGACACACCCAATATATCCTACCTCACTGAAAACATATGTCATCACAATTTTCATCTATACATCGAATTACACAACATATAATAATTATTAATAATAATATTAAAGTCTAAGTATCAATACAAACATCCATAGATAGGAACATCCAATTCACATATAAATATGTATTTCCTACTGGTGGGTATTATTCTCATAATATCCTACACTAGATATTACCAATGGCATACACTATGAGTAGGTTCTTCAAATTCCTACATTTATCCACCCCTGATATCCTGTATTATTTCCCCCTCAAATGATTTCATCTATCTATATAAAATATATTTAAGTATATTATCATGGTAATTCTAAGTTCTCATCATAGCAGGGAACTGATTTGACCTTTCAGTGCAACAAAACTCCTAGGAAATTATCACATACTTTGTCAGGCATAAGAATAATCATGATATGATAATAAGTTTATTAATATCCAAAAAAATTAATTAAAGTTTTCATAAATTATAAAGAAGTTTTTTCTAGGGAACCAAATCCAATAAACTCCCAATTTCACTATAGCTAACTACTAATAAACTTTAGTCTACTAGCCCTCACATGATACTCATGATTCTACTGAGATATTCCTTTAGTCAAGGGGTCCACTATGTTTTCTTCCATGGGAACTCTACTTACTGCATATTCAACCCTATAAGAAAATACCTCAATAGGTGATACTTCTGGAGCATGTTCTTTATCTGTTAGTGTGACCTTGACTCTTTTACAAGAGCCACCTCTATAATATTATCACAATACAATGTGATTGGGTCTTTAATGGTGGACACAACATCAAGATCCTGAAAAAACTTTCATATCCAAATGGATTAATTGGATACATTAGAAGCTTATATATACCAGGACTCCACTATAGTATCAACAAAAACTAGCTTCTTTGAACTCTTCCAACTCAAAAATCCTACATTGATATCGAAAAAATATCTTTACTACAACTTCAAATCTTTTTGATCTTTCTGAAAACTATCATCAATATAACCTCTGATTACCTACTCCACATCTTCCCCACACACTTGGAATATATCCTTATTTATTCTTAGATAATTAATGATAGCCTTAAAAATATACCAATGTAGTTCTCATAGATCAACTTGTTATCTTCCTATGATTCTCAATGTATAGGAAACATCAAGTCTGGTACATAACATGGCATACATGATTGATCCTATCACTAAATCCTATGGTATATTACTCAATCTATCCTTTTATGGATGAGTCTGAAGACACATTTTCTTAAAAAAATGTATACCATGTAAAACTAGAATTAATCCCCTCTTAAATTATTCCATACTAAATCTATTTAGTATATGGTCAATGTATATACTTTGACTTAGTCTAAGAAGCCTCTTGGATCTATCATGAATTATATTGATCCCTAAAATATAGGCAGCTTCACCTAAGTCCTTCATGGAGAAAAACTTTTTTAACCAGTCCTTAGTAGATTATAAGACATGTATATCATTTCCAGTAAGTAATATGTCATCAACATATAATACCAGTATAATTACAACATTCACAATAAATCTCTTATAAACACATGGATTACACTCATTCTTAATGAAACCAAATTATTTTATAGATTCCTTGAATCGAATGTTCCATGAACTAGATGATTTCTTCAATCTATAAAGGGATCTTTGCAACTTATAAATATTTTTGGCATCACCTAGAGTTGCAAACCCTTCTGGTTGTTTCCTATAGGAATCCTCCTAAAGGTTCCCAATAAGGAAAACAAATTTGATGTCCATATTCCAAATTTTATAGTCATGGTATGATTCTATAACAAGAAGAATTATGTGGGATTTAAACATGGTAATCGATGAAAACGATTCATCATATTCAATTCATTGATATTGTTTAAACCCTTCATCTACTAGCCTTAATTTATAGGTATTTACTTTACCTTCCATGTCAAGTTTTCTCTTGAATACCCATTTTTACCCTATGAGATTTACATTAAATGACACATCGATTAGAATCCAAACTTGGTTATGATACATGGAATCCATTTTATAATTCATAGCTTCTTTCCATTTTCAAATTCTGAGCTATCTATTTCCTATTTATAGTAGATAGGTTCATCATTGTCAACTAATAATGAGTCATAATATTTAGTAACTAAAAAACATATCTCTCTAGTTTTTTTATAGCTCTAGCCCTCCTATATAGTACTTTTGTTTTAGAAACTAATTATTCCATGGGGACCTAGTGAATTTGTTCCTCTACTAACTCTTGTGTATCTTGAGAATCAAATTCATTTAATTCAATATTTCTCCCATTATCCTTTTTGAGGATGTTTTCCCTCTCAAGAAAAATGGCTTATCTAGAGAAAATAACTTTATTGTCTGAGGGGTTGTATAGGAAGTATCCATTTATTTCCTTATGATACCCTATAAAGATACACTTTTTCCCATGGGTGATAGTTTTTTTTCATGATTAGTACTAAACAAACACCTCGTAACCCCATACATGTGTATGCAACAAAAAAGGGTTCTTTTCACTTCATAACTCAAAGGGAATTCCATTTTCCACTTTAGTTGGTAATCAATTTAATATATAAGTCATAGTTTGAAATATATATATATAAAATGATAATGAAAAATCTACATGAATTATCATCAACATTACCATGTCTAACAAGGTATAATTCCTCCTTTTAATAACACCATTCCACTATATTGTGTAAGGTGGAGGGAGTTGATATTGAATCCCAAAATTCCATAGAAATATGATAAACTCTTGGTTAAGATATTCACAACCTCAATCCAATCTAAAATTATTTATCATATTTCCAAGATGATTCTCTACTTCATTCTTGAATTCTTTTAATTTCTCAAAGGAATTATACATATATATCATCTAGTAAACATATCCATATCTAATCAAGTTATCTGTAAAATTTATGAAGAATACCCACCTATATATTCTATTGAAAATGGCCCACAAACATTAGTGTTTACCAATCCTAAAATCTCAATGGCCCTTTATACCTTTCCATTGAATGTTTGTTTGGTCATTTTTCCTTATAAACAAGAATGACATCTTTTAATTGATTTTAGTTCAAAAGAGTCTAAATTACCATCTTGAATTTTTTTTCAAATGCTTCTTGTTTACATGACCAAGATGGTGATTCCATAGATGGGTGTTTGTGATTCATGTGAAAATGATTCATTATATATTTCCAATACTTTGTTTTCATAATTTAATACATAAAGACCATTATTTAAATGTTCCATACCATAAGATATATTGTATTTATAAAAATAAGCAACTTTTATTTCGAAATTTTAAAATAAAACCATTTGTATCTAGGAAGGATATAGAAATTATGTTCATAATAACAGTTGTTACATAATAACAATTTCTTAAAACCAATACCATTTATGTTGTAAATAAAAGGTGGTAGTCTCCAATGGCTAGAAAATCTAGCCTCACACCATTTAAAGTTTTCAAATCCACCTATTCTCTATAAATCATTCATTATCTACTTTGTTCCTGTATTTGGATACATATGTGAGCACAAATAGTTGTATATAATACCCAATGTGTAGATATTTAAATATTACACTGGATAAAAAATACACCTTTAGCTTCCCCTTGCTTTAAGGTTCAGTTCCTCTTCCAGTGACCTTTATTTCCACATAAAAAATATATGGATTACTTTTCTTTTCCCTTCCTCTAGATCTTCCTCTTATTGGAAGTATGATACTTGAGAGATTTAGACTTTTTATGATTCTTGGACCCCTTTTCTTTGTTCCTTCTTTTCTTATTCACCATAAGGACTGTGATTTTTCATACCCCATGTCATTTTCTACTTGGAGATTCAGAGTAAGAGTTTCTAAAAGAATATTCTCATTATTTCTCATGTTATAATTAACAATAAAACTTGAGTAGGGATTGGGCGGTGAGGAAATTATAAGATCTATGAAAAAATCATCTCAGAATTTAATCCCGAAGCTATCTAAGTGTTCAATGTAGCCAATAATCTTAACTACATGAGTCCCATATGGTGATGACTCTCAAACAATAGTTGTAAACAAAGAATTGAAGATCTCATATCTCTCTTTTCTCTAATTATCTTGATAGAGATCCCAAATGCGAGAAATCATTCTATATGCATCCATGTCCTCATGTTTATTTAAAATCTCATTGTTCATGGATGATAGTATGAAACAATTAACATCTATGGAATTATTCAAATGTTTATCATAGAGAGATAACACTTCCTAAATTCCCATGGGGTGTTAGCCAAGTGGTACCCGCTGGTTGTACCCCTCGCTCTCCATGGGAACCAGCCCAGGCTTAAGTCCCGCCATACTCGGACACTGTTCATATTATGCACATGGCGATTCAAAGACATTTGCCTAGCTGGGGAATGTTCGACGTGCTCTGGGCATGGCGGATCCCCCCAGTGAGAGGCGAGATTTACCCTACACATGTTTTTCATGCCCATGGGGTGTTAGCTGAGTGGTAACCGCTGGTTGTACCCCTCTCTCTCCATGGGAACTATCCCAGGCTCGAGTCTCGCTAGACTCAGACACTGTGCATATTATGCATAGGGGAATTCAAAGCCATTTTCCTAGTTGGGGAATGTGTGGTGCGCTCTGGGTATGGAGGGCCCCCCAGTGGGAGACGAGCGTTACCCTACACATGTTTCTACTAATGAGCTGGTACCCAAGTGGTAAAAGCTCCTTCTTGGCATCCAAAAGACCTAGAATCAAATTTGGGAAGGGAATAAATTTTGGGGTACTGTAGCAGTATTATAGAAGGGCACTATAGTAGTACTACAACAGTGGTGGAACTGTAGTAGTGGCAGAACTATAGTAGCTGTGGTACTATAGCGGTGGAGGCACTATAGCAGAAATGTAGCGGCAATGGTGCTGTATCAGGTACTGTAGCAGCACGGGTACTATACCAGTACTGTTCACTGAGGGGTCCTTTTGGCTAAAAAATGGTCTTTTAAGCCTTGTATTCAAGCCACTTGGCCTTGGGCCTTCAGGCTATGTAATGAGACTCCCTCTACCTAGACTTAAAAAGAGGTATTTGATTTAATAATAAATTGAGGCTTCGGCTCCAACCTTAAAAAAAAGACAACTCTTCCTCACAAGCCTCTTTACTAGGTTATTTAGGAATAAGTTCTCCCAACACATACAATTTCCTTTCATGGTGTAAGATAATGTGCAAGATCATTTTTCAATATTGATAATTTGTATTAGTAAGAATGTTATCCTTATCAAGTATAGATCACAACAATATGTTTGATGTCATGTTTACTATCATTTATAAAAAGAAGATGAGAAGAGTTTTAGTATTTTATCTAATAAAACTTAGGTAGATAAATAAATACTCTATTTATTAATCTCCCACTATTTTATTGAAACCCAATATACCTAACAAATGGATTCATAATACCATATTTCTTTTAAATTCTGTTGAAAAAGATCCACATTCCACTTTTTATCACCCTAACTTTGGATGGTCAAGAAATTTGAAGGGTTTTAGGTAGGAATTCTAAATGCCAATTGTATTAAATCATAGTTCCTTGATCTGTTGAGTGGACTCCCCAATCCTAATATCCTTAAATTATATTTCCTAATCATTTTCCACTTAGTTTTAACAATTCCTACTTTATAAGTCAACCATTGATGTGAACTAAGATAAGTTAACCCAAAAATTAGAGTTGGAATTCCTTGATAATTAAAATCACCCCAACTTTGGTTGGTCTAGAAATTTAAACTATGGTTTGATTTTAACATAAGTAGTGGAATGCTATACTGAATTAATATATATAATTTAGAAATTTTATCTTTATTCATAAATTTACAATTATTATCTTTACTACATTATTGTTAATATTAAGTGGATTTACTTAAGTGATTAACCATGTATTAGATAATGTTTATGCATAAGTTAGTTTATTTTAGTTATATCTTGCATTCCTGTTAATTCATTAATTCAAATGATTCTGAAAAATCATCCATAATGAAATAACCATGTAACTTGACATAAATAAAATAATAAAATTGGTATTATCATGAGAATTTACTAATGGTTAGTTTATCTAGTAGATGATAAACTAACCGTCGACCAAGGGGAAAAGTACCTTGAACTATTTATAGTTCATGTTGTAGCTTTCCACCTATCTGCCTATGTATATCTCTTAGATTGGTTTCGACTCAAATCCAAAATTGAACCACATCCACTAGCTTTGGAGCTCTATCCATTACATATTCTTTTACTCACACACATGTGAGGGGAACCAAAGGATTGGTTAATGGGTTTTCATAAAAGAAACAATGGGAATGAAGACACTTACATAATTAGAGGAGGGATGGAACACAATCTAACAATTTAATTTAATAATAAATTAAAAGAAACCAAAAAAATAAAAAGGTTTGGTCTAGGATCATGATCATCTATATGCATGAAATAAATTATGAATTTAATAAAATTAGAATTCAATTCTAATCATTCTTATTTAAGTTAAATCACACTCGAATCAATTAAATTAATTAATTAATTAATCAATTTTTTTATCTTAATTACCACATGAATTTTCTTGAGATTCTCATTCATCATAATTTTAAAAAAATTAAACAAATTTATTTAAAATTAACTATGTTTAAATTTTTTTACCTTAGTGGAAACACAATGAGTGCCCATATGAGCTACCAAACATTTATTATACTTTTATACAATTTAATCTTGAGACATGAGACATACATGACTTATAATTTAATTTCATGGAAGATACTATCAACTTAATGACCACATGGAACACATGGTATTTATATATCTTGTTATGCTTCAATGTGAATAGATTAATAACTGTAATATAAATTATACATGATATGTAGATATGAATATTACACAGAAATTAATTAGACATTTATATATATAAAACATGTCACATAGTGTGTACTATCTACTCAATAACCACATGGAACAGATGTTGATAAGGTTTGAACAATATAATAAATCAATTTTTAATTCTTCATAATTTGGTAAAAATATATGGCGTGTATATTGCGGCTATATGTCATATATTATTCTCACCAGCTATCCATGACACATGCCAATGAACTCGGCATGTAACCATGCCATGGAAAATATTTGAGTACATGGGATACATGATGTGAGGTCTTTGAGTTACATGGTCACCTATCATGTAGAATGTGTGAGAAGATACATGGGACATATGTGACAAAAGGACTACACATTATGTATAGAAGTTACACGATGTGTACTCTGAATGAACATGCACCAGGATAGTCTAGTCAACATGTGGCGTGTAACTAAATTCACTACATGTAATAAATTCACATGGTTTGAATTAATCCTGAATTAATTTAGGGTGAATTAAACATGGATACACAATGTATACCTACAGGTTACATAGCGTGTACTCTTGTGTTGTTCAGCTAGACTCCTCAGTGCTTTCATATGATATATTCAAATTTATTCTTTCCATAAAATTAATAAATTTGATTATATTTGTGATAAAAAAAGAGGAATAAAAAAGATATCACAATTCATATTAAATTATGGCTTAGGAGGATCTTTGAAGAACATTCCTCAAGGTTTGGAATATGAGAAGATATTGCCTTACAATAATAGGTTCAGGTGTAAACCTGTCTCTCATCTGCTATTTGCTAACAACATGTTATTTTTATCAATGGGAGGCTAAGATCAATCACTCAGTTCACTAAAATTTTGAATAATTATAGAAATATTAGTGGTCAAAGCATAAATAAAATAAAGTGTAGTTTTTTATCTCCAATAAATGCTTCAAGATACAGAACAATGATATTATTAATAAATTGGGCATTCAATGATGTTTAATTACAATGGTGTATCTTGGTGATCCTATTCAAATGGAAGGATCAAAAAGGTTTTGTTCGAAGACATCATCAATCAGATTACAAGGAGAATATGTAATTAGAATAATAGGTTTATCTCATATGGTGGGAGAATTAATTTGATCCATAGTCTTTTTAAATATATTCCAATGCATGTTATATCCATTATTATCCCACCAAAGGGGACTATTTATAAGTTAGAGAATGTTATGGATTCCTTTCAGTGGGATTTTAATCAATTTGGTCACTTCATTGGGCCATGTGGCAACAGATGGAAAAGCCAATTCAGGAAGGTGGAATCAGGTTATATAATGTGGAGGATACCATGATATCCATGCAATAGGGGTTATCATGGTATATTTTCAAGGGGAAATCCTTATGGTCCATGTTTATTAAAGATAGATATGGGGAATATTAAAGACTGTGGTATATGAGAAATAATATATTTTCAAGTTTTGATCGGTTCATGGTGGATAAGATAGAGGATATGCAAGGGGAAACTTGATGGATTATAGGGCATGGAGATATCAACCATTGGGAGGAAAACTGGTATGGAGAAACTTTTTATTTTCTTCGTTTCCCCACACCTACCATCACTTTTAGAGAGGATATCTTATACCCAACATTCATGGGATCCATTTTGAATCCCAAGTAGAAAGCTATTTTTGATAGTATTATGTTAGTTAATAAACAATATGGTTTAGCCTTTATGGGATCCCAATCTAGAAAGTTCTATGTATGGGCCTTCAAAAATATAATTCACACCCAAAATGGCATGGATAGATGGGATTTGAAACTATTGTGCAAGGATATATCTAGTAAAATTAATTTCTTAGTATGGAGGTTGAGAAATTGAGTTATTTTGATAGATGTTAATATCTAGAAACATGGTGTTGGTCTCGCCTCACACTATTATTACTGCTTTTAGCCTCATAGGAGACTTCATGGAATCTCTTCTTCTAGGGAGAGTGGGAGAAGAAGATCTAGGATTTCATGAAATAGGGAATAATTTTATCTATCAGTAGCGATTCGATGTAGTAGATGCTCACATCCTAGTTTCTTGGCTCTGGTTACCAAGGGATAGAGGTGCATGAAAAGATTCTCGTGGAAAATCATGCGCCTCTAATTCATAGTGCATATAATTCCATTTCCCTCTAGAATCTTATTATAGGTACCTACTTTCATATGGATTCCGGGTGTGGTAATCAGGGAAGGTGGGTTAAATGGAAGCCTCCTAGCCTACGATTTAAAATGAATGTTAATGGTTCCTATTTGAAAAAGGAGATGAGAGAGGGTGGAATAGTTAGGGACAACTTGGTTTCAACAATATTTAACTTCATTTATTTATTTGGTGTAGTTAATTCCATCATTTTAGAGGCTATAGATTTGGCCACTGGTATTTCCCTATACAGGTGCTTCAATCTTCAAATTCCTGAAGTGGAAACTGACTTCTTGGTCTTGGTTAACTTTGTTTAGAAGAGGGGTGAACTACTATGGTAGTTGGATTATACTATATGGTATTGTTGAAGTTTTCTTCTATCAAAATACTTGTATAATACATATATGGAGAGAAGGAAACAATGCATCTGATATGTTAGCTAGTAATGGAAGGCCCAGAGAAAGGCTAATTCTTTAAAATAGTATGGGGTGCCTATCCAATGATTGTAAAAACATAATTAGAAAAAGATTCTATCGATATAAATTACTTTATCAGACCTTGAGTTTGGGTGTTTCTCTTCATTTTAGTTTTTTTGGATTCATGAATAAAAATTTATTTTTAGTCAATTCGTATTAAAAAACAATTAAACTGGAATTGAAAACTAATTAAAAATGAATAAATCAATCAATGATCTTTAAATAATTATAAATAATTATGTGATTACTCTAATACCACTCTGATACCACTTGTAAGGTCTAGGAATAATGAAATCAGTACATGGGAAATTCCCAAATTATTTTTTTATCATGATTAATGATTAATATAATATTTAAGCATTGATAAACATTGTGAAAAATAGAATTGAATCAAAGAATATATACAATAAAAAAACACTGGAACCAAAGCATATAATCATCATATATTATTTATTATTAATTTAAGAAATTAAAGAATTATCATGAAAGTAATTATTATTAACAACGTATCTACATCATATTGTCTTTTATTTTTAGTAATGAATAATATATTCACTTTAGTGGTGATCCACACGTGTTCCATGAACCTCTAAACTTTGGCATAGTAATCTCCGAGTGCTAGGATGACAGATCTTAACATTTTCATAATTTTCCTTTGATCATATCAAGAATAACTTCAAGGAAGGGTTCTCTTCAACCTCTCTAGAATTGAGAGTAGTGGTTTAGGAGGACCAATCTTAGTTTATGAGAGATTTCTTGGAGAGGGAACACTCTAGGTCTTTAAGAGAATTATCTTTGTATCTTATTGTGTACAACAAATGAATTATCTCTACTATGAAAATAATATAGCTGGGTTTTGAAGTTCCAAAGGATCGAATAACAATTGAGAAGGGGGGGGGGGCTAAATTAGATGTTCACTTTTATAATTTTCAATAGTGTTAAAAACTTAACCCATGAAACCTATTAAATTTTATATCTATATCATCTTTTAGTAAATACCCATGCATGAAAAAGTAAGAAAGAAAATAAATCACACAATATTTTCAAGGTTCAACCACAGTTTGAGAACCTACATCCTTACCATAGCCATTATTCTAGGTCTATGAAAATTCACTATCATGAATAAGTAAATAAAACTTTTTCCAACTCCTGTTAGACACCTTCTATATACCGATTGGAATAATTATACCGACTCCCCTCAATTTACAATGTTTTCTTAAAAAAAATCTAAGTCAAAATAGAAAAGACCACAAAACAATTTTCTCCACAAAACTCTATATAGAACCTTTGTCTAATGAACCTGGGTTAGATTACCTCATTCCAATTGTGTCATTACGATGAACTGATTATGATGAACCCTTTTCTCAAACATCAATTCTCACACCATGCTCAACTAATCAGTCCTATCTTCCTCAGTCTGATATTCCTTAGTTCGATCTTCCTCAGTCCATTAAGAAAATTTTCAGTTTTATAATATTCTAATGATATCACTATCGAGAAAGATAACTTTGACACAAATTCTATAGTGCTCCACCTTTTCTACTCTGGTGAAAAAGTTTCATTATATGAATGTACCATGATTCTATTTATAGGTGAATTAGAAATAAAAAGGTGGGAAATTAAAAAACTTTCCCCACCTACTCAAATTAAAAAACTCTAATATATACACATATTTGAATTTCAAGTTTGACCACTTCAAATCTTTACAATTCTTATAAAATATTCTCAAGTCATCTCTATAATCAGTCTCCTCATACTTCCTAAATTTTATTTAGTTTGATAGAACTTACTCAAATATTCATAATGGAACTTCCTCATCTCATTATAAATTGACTTTCTTTATCAGATTTAGTGTGATTGAATTTTCATCTAATAGTTAGTATGATCTACTTTCCTTCTTAGAGTCTATCAAATTAACTTTCATTCTTAGAGTCAAATCGATTTTATTTACTTCTCATAGACAGTCTGATTGAATTTCCTTCTCAGAGTCAGTATAATTAACTTTATTTATTAGAGTTAGTTTGATTGTATTTCCTTCTTAGAGTTAGTATGATTCACTTTCCTTCTTAGAGTTAGTCTTATTAACTTTCCTTCTCAGAGTCAGTCTAATGGTCTTTCCTTATCAGAGTTAGTCTGATTGAATTTCCTTCTTAGAGTTAGTCTAATTCACTTTCCTTATCAGTGTCAGTCTAATTTTCTTTCTTTATCAGAGTCAGTATGATGGAACTTCCTCAGCTTCAGTTTGATGGAATCCTCATAATGATGTAATTCTCATTACAATGGAAACTCCACTCTAAAAATTTGAAATTCTTCAAACCTCATAAGTTATAACTCATTAAGACTACAGTTAACTTTTGTGCCCAGTAAATCTGGATCTGATGAAAACTTTTTCTTGATTCCTAGAACCAATACAATCTTTATGATTCCTATATTTCTTTAAAATCTTTTATCATGATAGTTTTCATGATTTATGAGAACTTAATGATTGTGAAAGCATCGTCTGAATTAAGGTTAGAAAGTTTAGAAATTTATAACTCCGAATTCAATTAAAACTTATTTTTTAGGATTTAACAACATTATTAATTTCATTCACAACTTATTCTTTCTAACAAATGATGATTACGATGAATATTGAACTTCATGCCGATGGAACTAAGTCTGATTCTATGTCTGATCGACAACTTTATAAAACATCCAACTTCCATATTCCTTATAACTTCTACATCTGATATTGCTCAGTCCAAAAAAACTTGTGTCTGTAAAACAAGTTTCTCAAAGAAAAAATTTTTTCTCCGCCCTTTGTGTTTGGATTTGAACATTTACCAGCTTTCATCTTTCTTAAAAAAACTCATTCAGATGGACTGGGTCTGATCCTGAAGAACAAATACATTCTTTTACCAAAACATGTTAGTTTTCAACAAATAGAAAACTTTTTTAAACAAAAAAATCATAATGTTTTTTCAATCTAACCCTTTTTTTTATAACACTCATTAACTAAATTTTCATCTCTTAGAAAATTTTCACAACTCAAATTTTCAAAAAAATCAAGATTTTCAACTTTTATCAAAGAACAACCTTTATTTAAAGAGAGTGTCCTAACACCACACTACATAATAAAATAATGTATTTAAAGGAATTCTATCCTTTAGTGTCAAGAAAATTTTTCATCCATGTTAAGATAAAATTCCCCATCACATTTATATTTTATCACTTTTATTTTTCTCTCCCTGTTTTATTTTTATCTCCCCCATTATCTGATAACCAAAAATTTAGATTCATAAAAGAACAAGTAAAAAGTTTTTGTAGTACAATTTTTTTACTTTCTATCCCCCTTTTTCAACATAATCCAAATAACGGTGGGGGAACTTACTTATGATATTTATGAAGTCATTGAAGGAGGATGAACATGAAGTTGTAGCCTCAAATAAAAAAATCTTTATTTTTGAATTTACTTTGTGACGATATCAGAAATTTGATACTTTGTTAAGATATATTGTAGAAAAACATATCTAGCAGCGCCTTTCTCTTTTATGAAGTGAAAATTTATATAATTGTGCTTTGATATTGAATGTTGGGTAGGATTTTTAGAAATATAAATTGCACTCTGATTATCACAAAGTATCTTCAATAGTTTAGAAACTTTTACTTTCAAATGTTCTAGCTGAACTTTCATCCACAACATCTGAGTACAAGCCTGGGTAGCTGCAATATATTCTGATTCTGCTATGCTCAAAGCTATTAAACTATGTTTCTTACTATTCCAACTTACACAACATTAAACTAAGAAGAATGTTTCTCCCATTGTTGATTTTCTATCATTAAAATATCTATCCCAATCGGCATTTATATAACCATGAAAGTTTATATTATAATTTTTTTATAAAATTTCATGTGAAATTATTCCTTTAACATACCTAATAATTCTCTTTTCTACCAACATATGTGATTCTTTCAGATCACTCTAATATCTATCACATAATGTCACAACATAAAAAACATCAGGTCTTGAGGTTATAAGGTGAATAAAAATTCCTATCAGCTTCTTAAAGTCTTTATAATTCACATGTTTTGTAGACTCATTTTTACTCAACTTCATCCCCAATAAGATAGGACTAGAAGCTTATTTGGATTTTTCCATGCCAAAATTTTGTAACAATTCCTCGACATACTTTTACTGAGATAGGAAAATGTATTTATTATTTTTTTGAACTTGTAAAACAAGGAAGAATGTTAATTATCCTAGAATTGACATCTCAAATTTTCTTTTATTTTCTTTAGAAAATGTATTAAAAACATCTTCTCTATCCCCCAAAAAATTATATCATACATATAAATAATTATAATTAGAGTTCTAGAGTTAACATCGTTCACATATAAGTTTCTATCAACTTTTCCTTTAGAAAAATTCAATATTATCAAACAATTTTAAAGCTTAGAATACCTTGAAAATGGATCTTTTTTTTATCTCATACAATGATTTATTCAATATACAAACTTTTGTTTCATCCTCATCAAGTAAAAACCCACAAGGTTGTTCAATATAAACATCTTCTTCAATTTTTCCATTAAGAAATGTTGACATTATATCTATATGATATACTTTGTAATTCTAATGAGAATACACTACTTAAAACATTCTAATAGTTTTTAAACTTGAAATAGGGGAAAAGGTTTCATCAAAATACACACCTTACACCCATTCATAGACTTTACAAACAAGCCTTTCTTTGTTTCTTAAAACTTATTCATGATCATTCAACTTGTTTTTGTAAACCCAATTTGTTTCAATGAATTTTGTACATTTTGTAAGTGGTAAAAGTTCCCATATTTTATTTTTCTCAATTTTATCCAACTATTCATTCATAGAATCCATCAATTATTTGTGTTGAATAGCTTTTGAAATTGATTTTGGTTTAACTTTTGAAATAAATGATGTTTGATTTTATAATCTCATATTTAATATGGTATGAACTAGAGTGTTCTAATTCCTAAGAATATTTTCACTCTTAACATGTTTTTGAAAGGTATGAAATTTAAAATTTCCTCTCCCAAATTCACTTTCTCCATCACATGATTCATTTGAATCTTCATTCACATTACTTTTCTCACTTTCATTTTTGTTGGAAACTTTCAGTTTTATTCTTCAATATTCCCAATATTTTTTTTAAATAAGTTGAATTCTCAATAAATTTCACATTTTATTAGTCCAAAAACTTTTTGATAAATTTGTTCCAACATTTATAACTTTCTTCATTGGGTGTGTAACCCATACATGTTCCTTCCTCATCTTTCTCATGAAACTTTCCCTGATCTATATTTTTTATTTTAAGTAAACATGGAATTCCAAAAACTTTTAATTACTTCAACAAAGGTTTTTTTCTTATAACACGTATAATAACAAGCCATGTTGGATTCTGGTCTTAGAAAACATCTTTTATAAATATGTACAGTAGTACTAACAACTTCTCTCTAATAGAACTTTGAATGTTTGTATTATGCAAACATACTTCTTCCCATTTCCACTAAACTTCTATTATTAATTTTTGCTACTCCATTTTTTTTGTGGAGTTTAAAAATAACTATATTGATGTTTAATACCATTATTTCTCAGATAATTTTCAGAAGTATTTCTTGTCAATTTGGTATCATTATCTATTCTTAAATTATTTATATAAACCCTCATTTATTTCTCAAATTATTTTCTGAAAAGCATAAACATTTCCAAACCATCTAACTTTTGTTTTATAAACATGATGTCTGTAATCTGAGTGAAATAATCAATAAAATGATAAATTATAAATATCTTTTTTTATTTATCTATAATTTGACCACATAAATTGAAATGAATAAGTCTAATAGGCATAGTAGCCTAAATTTTAACTTTCATATGACTTTTATTAGTCATCTTCCCTTTCTGACAAGTAATACAAACATCCTCCTTTTTTTTCAATTATGAAAAAATTAATACAACATAAACTTTAAAAAGTTTTTTCATGTTTTCTTTCCCAAGGTGGACAAGTCTTCATTGAAACAACATATTTTCATCTTCACCACTTACGTAAAAGGAGTTTTTAAATTCTCTTATTTCAAAGATATTTCCACTAGTTCTTTCTCATTTTGTAATAAATTTTCCATCATTCAATATTTTGATACCATAAGAATATTTTATAAAGATAAATTCTTCTCCATAATCAAAAAGTTGAATTATAATATGTAAGTTATGTTTTAACTCATCAAAAAATAAAACTTCCTTAGATTTCAACTTTTCTGCTTCAATATCAACCATTTTGATTCCTCTTATTTTTAAATAACTATCATTCCCAAAGGTAACAAAAAATCCATTATGATTTTCACCATGTTTCAAGATATTTAAATCACCTATCATGTGTCAATAAAAAACACTATCAAGTATCCATGGTTTCTTAGTTTTACTTTATTTCATGGAAATATTAACAAAAAAGGATCTTTCTTCAACTTTATTCATTATTGCTTTCTTTTCTTTCTTGAATTCAAAAATTTTCCTAGAAGAGTAGTCATACATTCTCTAGAAATATGATCCAGTTGATTCTATATTCCACAAAATTATACCAAATAGTCTAATATATTCTTTATTGGAACATTTATAACATCTTGAGAATTCATAACTTCTTTTTGTTAGAAAATTTACTCATTCTACTTTCACTATTTCTTCCACTTTGCTCAGACCTTCTTCCAGGTAGATATAATTTATGCTAAAAATTATAATCCCTATGCCCATAGATTCCACAACACCAACAAAAACCATCAAATATTGATTTTATATTGAAGTAATATATTTATTAGGAGAAAATTTGTTGAGGTTGGATACTTTTTTCTACACAAACAATATTTATATGTATAGCATATTTCCTCCTGAGTAAGTTTTCATATTTTTTAGATGAAATATGTTTCTCACATTCTTTTTCAACCAAGATTTCCCATTTTTTTTTGAAATCTGAGATGTTATAAAAATATAACGAAACATTATTTTTTGGGGGTGTGGATTTCTCCCGATTCTTTATTTGAGCTCTCTCAGCAACTTTAGAATTCTTAGATTTTATATCTGAAACTTTGTTGAAGTTTTTCAGTCATCTTTATTAAGGTATTTTAGAAATCAAGAATTTTATATTGAAACTTATTGAATTATTCTTCCTTATATTCCAATTTCTTACTGAGATCTTCTACCATCTTTCCCTATTAAAAAATTATTAATTTATAACTTAAGATCTCCTAAATGTATTCTTCCTCTTACTTAATGGAATATTTCTTCCTTAAGAAACATCTTAAAAATATTTCTTCATTAATCTGATTTCTTTCTTGGGAGTTTTATTTTACTCAAGACATGTAACAAGTCATATTTTGAGTTGATAATCTCTATATGATTCTTAACCACATTCTTCACTATATAAGGAATCTTTTCTTTCCTCAATTTTTGAAATGAAGGTTCTGATTTTTTATAAACTATCATCTTATGAATATTTTCTCTCAGTTGAATCTGATTCAAATTTCTTACTTAGTATACTCATTTTGTCTCTAGGGAAATTCTTATGATATATATTGTATTAATTTTCTTCTTTATAAAATTTGTTCAAATTATTCCATCGAGGTTTTTCATTAGGATCTTCTCGTTATTATCCAAATTTCTTCTTAGGGAAATTCATAGCAAAGTGCCTGATTCTACCTTACTAAAAACATTTGAGAAGAATTTTACCTCCATAATTTCCTCTTCCTTTTTGATAGTTCTTAGATATAAGGTACTTTATTTTTTAATTCAACTCATCATACTTGTTATCTTTAGAATTACAACGACCAATATCTTTAACATATTGAATTTTCATCATTGTCATCACTTCAAAATCCATTTCATCTTTCATCTTATTTTTGAACATGTGAGATTTTCACATATCATAAGAAAAAATAATGTTATGCAATTCATCAAGATATAAATCATCTATATATTCTAAAGAGGAAATTTTAGAATCAAACCTATCTAGAAAGTTTCTCATAAGTTTATTCACAATTATAGAATGTTCTAGGACATCTCCAAAACCTCTAATGTTGCAAAAAATTTCATTTACTCTATTAAAGTATTCAACAATGGATTCTTCATCTTTAATTATTATGTCCTCATACTTACTATTCTAGATTTTTATCTTTTCTTCCTTCACTTATGTATTCACTTCGAATATACTTGTCATCTAGTCCCACATACTCTTTGATGTTTTTATACCCATCACCGTCATATAAAAATTTTATGATAATTTCATATAAGGATAATATTTATGGCCTTTTCATTAACTTATATATTTCTATTATCAGTAAATAACATAGGATAATTTTTCTCAATAGGAGGAAAAAAAATTATAGAATCATCAAAAAATTTCAGGATAAGAGATAAGGGATAAGGAATCAACATATTTTTCCATACATAATAATAATTTCCATCAAATGTAGGAATTCCAATAATATTGAAAAAATTTAGATTATCTTAAAAATGATTAAACAAGGGAACTTGTCCCTTTGATACCAATTTTAGTTTAAAAGGATTAAATAATAACTAATATGAGGGGGGTGGGTTGAATCTGTTGTTCACTTTTATAAGTTTAAATAATTTTAAAAACTTAACCCTTGAAACCTATTAAAGTTTTTATCCTTTTTATCTTTTATTAAATACTCATGCATGAAAAATAATCAAATAAACTAAAGAAAATGATATTTAAAAGGCTTAAACTCAGTGTGACACCCTAAATCCTTTCCATAGCCACTCCCATGGGTGTATGGAAATTAACTATTATGAATAAGTGAATAAAATTTTTGATAACTCCAATTAGAAACTTTCTATATCCCGATAGAAATGATTATACTAACTCCTGTTAGTTTGAAAAGTTTTCTAACAAACAATTTGAGCCACAAAAGAAAATACCACAAAAAATTTATCTCTACAAAACTCTATCTGTAACCTTAGTCTAATGACCATTGGTATGATTACCTTAGTACAATTATATAATTACGATGAACTCATTATTATGAACCATTTTCCCAAACAACACTTCTAAAACTCTACTGAAATTCTCAATCTGATCTTCCTCAGTCTGATATTACTCAGTCTGATCTTCATTAGTATGGAAAGAAAAATTTCATATGTTTGGTATTTTAATGAGATCTATCTACAAAAAGATAACTTTGACATGAATTCTAAAGTTCTTATTCTTTTCCTCTATGGTGAAAAAGTTACATTGTATGAATTTATTGTGTTTCTATTTATAGATGACTTGGAAAGAAAAAGACACGAAACTGAATTTTCTTTCCCACTTACTCAAATTAAAAAACCTTGAAATCTACACATATTTGAATTTCATGTTTTACCACTTAAACTCTTGAAAAATATTCTGGAATCTTATTGATTATTCTCCATAATTAGTCTTCAAATACTTACTAAATTTTCTCTAGTACTATGGAACTTCCTTATCTAATTATGATAAAACTTCCTTAGTTCATTGCGATGGAAATTCATCAACTCATTACGACTGAACTTCCTCAAATCATTGAAAATTGAATTTCCTCATTAGATTTAGTGTGATTGACTTTCCATATAAGAGTCAATCTGATTAACTTTCCTTTTTAGAGGCATTCTGATTAACTTTCCTTATCAGAGTTAGTCTAATTGTCTTTCCTTCTTAGAGTCAGTCAGATTGAATTTCCTTCTCAGAGTCAGTCTAATTAACTTTCCTTCTTAGAGTTAGTCTAATTTTTTTTTCTTTCTTAGATTCAATCTGATTGACTTTCCTTATCAATGTTATTCTGATTAACTTTCCTTCTTAGAGGTAGTATGATTATCTTTCCTTCTCAGATTTAGTTCAATGGAATTCCTCAGCTTCACTCTGATGGAATAATCATAATTATTCAATTATAATTATGATGAAAACTCTACTCCACAACTTTGAAATTATTAAAACCTCATCAACTATAACTCATTCATACTTCTGGAAACTTCTATGCCTGGTACTTATGGATCTAATGAAAACTTTATCATGATTATTGAAACTGATACAATATTTACGATTCCTCTATTTCTTCAAAATATGTTATCATGATATTTTTCATGATTTGTGAGAACTTAATGATTGGAAAATAATCATTTGAGTTAAGGTTAGAAAGTTTAGAAATTTATAACTCCCAATTCCCTTGAAACTTAATTTTTAGGATTTAGAAACATTCTGAATTTCTTTCAAAGCTTCTTCTTTCTAATAAAAACCAAGTCTGATTAATATTGAACTTCATGCTGATGGATATAAGTTTGTTTCTGCATCTAATCAATAAATTTACAAAACTTATAGCTTCGATCTTCCTTAAACCTTCTATATTCGGTACTACTTAGTCCAAAATCCTTTGTTTGGAAAACAAGTTTCTCAAAGAAAAAAAACAATTCTCCCCCTTTGTGTTTGGATTATAACATTCAGAAACTTTCATCTTTATTAAAAAAAATCATTCTGATGTACTAGGTCTAATCCTGAATAACAAAAAAAAATTTTACTAAAAAATGTTCAGTTATCAACAAGTACAAAAAATTGTTAAAAAAATATCATAAAAGTTATTTAGGTTTATATTCCACTAGGGTTAAAAAATAAAAATTGAGAATGCACCCTTATAATTTTTATAATCCCTATGAAACCCCATGTCAATAATAATTATAATAATATTTATTAACATGTGCTAAACTCATGAATTAAATTAAATATTATTTATTCAAATAATATTCAATATATATTATTTTTCACCAGACCATTAAACTCTATCTGCTATTCCTCCACAAAATTTATCGGGCCTTGAATAATGAATATTTTTTTAATATATAAATACCACTTCATCATTATCTAACAAATAAATAAATATTATATTCAATAAATAGAAAATAAATATTTACTTAATATTATTCTCACATAATATTTTATTGAATAGATGGTGAAAAATATATACGATCAAGAAAACATTATTATTTATTAAACCAAATGTAGGAATAATATTTATTCAAAATTTCAAATAATAAATAATATTATTATTTAACTGATATTCTAGATACAATTTGTATTTGAACCTCTAGGAATCTTTCTTAGTGGCAGTAGGCGAAGTATCCCAATGTCCAAGGTTAGTGTCTTGCAACATGATAATGCACCTATAGAGAAAGAAGTTAATGCCACAATAACATAATACCTTATACAGAAAATTAATGTGTAATATAATCACTTTATCATGATATCTCTAATCTAGCAAGTTGCATGCTGGTGCCATCGACCTATGTGCTCGATATCTATTCCTTTGACATTTCAAAAATCAAACTTTCCTATAGAACACCATGACCATGGATTTATTTAGGCCATATAATTTCCATCAAAGGGAATAAGACAAAAAAATTCCATTAAAGAACATAAGGGAAAAATCATTTCTTTCATTATTCATTAATGGAATATTACTCATGACACACCCAACTTATCCTACCTCACCACAAATATTCCATCATGGGTTTTATAAATATATCAAAGTATGGAACTTATAATACTAATTAATAATAATCTTAAAGTATAAGGATCAATACACATGTCTGAATATAGGAATATCCAATGAAACATATAAATGTGGATTTCCTACTGGTGTGCCTCGTTCACATAATATCTTACACTGGATATTACCAAGGGCATACACCATGAGAAGGTTACTCAAATTCTTATGAGTCTCCACCCCTGATATCCAATATCATTTGTGTCCCTTAAATGATTTCATCCACCTATAAAACATATATTTAAGAATATTATCATGACACTTATGGGTTCTCATCATAGTGGGGACTGCTATGACATTTTAGTGTAAAAAACACTATTAGAACATTATCACATACTATATTACATAGAAGAATAATAATGATGTGATGATGAGTTTATTAATATTAAAAAAATGAATATATTTTATCATAAATTTCATAGAAGTTTGTTCTAGGTCAATAACATCTCAAATAGTCAGTATATAAACCATGTAAAGAAAATTAAGTTTATAATACAAAATATGTCTCAAAGAAAGGAATTTGAGATGAAAAATCCTAACCACTTGTCCATACATACTCAAACATAATTTAACCTCCTATAGAATAAACATATATATCTTAATCACTTATTTCAAAACCTTACTCAAATCTATTTTCATTAATTCTCTTTATAAATAGTCATTCTCTATATAAATTCTACTGATTTTCCACATTGGGTTTTTATAGTTTGGATGATTTGTACAAGTTTCATAATATCGGTGTTAGTATTATTTCATATTCCAAATTTAATAATTAACAGGTCATTAAAGTTACTATTAGGGCTGAATTAAAATAATTTATGATTTTTCAAATCCCTTTATTGAGTGTTTTTGTCTTTATCCTTGAATATGTAATTGATAATAATCATGTTTTGGTAAGTCTTGACGACCAGTGTGTAATTTATTTGTTATTGAATTGAATTTTTATATAACACATATAGAATAAATATATATATATTTACACATTTATATAATATTATACTAGTAATCATGATCCCATATTCCTTCATGATACAAATTTATAGTATTATTCTAGTATGTAGTTAAACCAACCCAAACATGAACATACCTTGATTTAATAAATGATTATGAGGTGGTTTTATTATAATATAATTATACAAAGAGAATAATGATCTTATTTTGTGTTCATTAGCATGATAAATTATAATTATAATTAATTTAAAGAATAAGTAATGGATATGAAAATATTTCACAATTTGAATAAATGGTTATCCTCTTAGTATACTTATTTTAAATGTTTAAATTAAAGATGATCATTTGTTGATCATATAATTAATAGGTTATATAATTTTTCATAAAATAATATTAATGATATCATAACATAATATTTTTCTTTTAATACCATTTTTATATTCATCCTTGTATGGAAAAGAAATAAAATGAAACACATTATGTATCAGAGGTGGTAGTCTGCATAGTGAACAAACAATGATTTTGTTTTTATTAATGGATGAGGTATATAAATAAATAATGACAACACCATTAATATATTAAAATTAAAGTATATAAATTATAGTAATATAATTATATCAGTGTATCTAGAATAAATTGGAAAGAAGATAATTAAGAAGAAAACCGAGTAGTTGATAATACTCACGTCGAGGAATTGAATTTTCCTTGGAATATCCTTGGAAATGAGGGACTAATGATAACTATTGGTGACAAAAAGATTTTTAACATGATATAGGTTTATATGAATAGAAAAAATCATTTTTTAAGGAGAAATTATACAACAAGTGAGTCTTGAAGTGGTGAATATGTTACCCTTTTATAAGTAAAGATAATTTTAGTTTTGGGAATACCCATTCAATTTTAATAATTTAATTTCACTATGATTGGGACAAGGAATTATTAAAGGAATAAATGTGGAAATAAGTGAGTTTTGATCAATAAAAACCACAACCATCCATTTATAAACATGTTTTAATAGGTTTTCCTTTCCCCCTTTGTAAAAGATCTTTTACTACTACTAACATCATACTTTATTTTCATTAAAAATAGGTCCACATAATACAAAAAACCACCACATGGGAAGAGTACATATAAGGATTAGGGAGGTCAAAAGTAATGATGACCAAGTGCATCTAACTCCACAATATTCACCCCTCCATTGTAATATCACTTATATTGGGGAAGAAAAAAACCCTCTCATGGTGCCATGCCTTGGAGGCTAAGAAATCCGCTACCTTGTTTCCCTCCCTCCACGTGTGAATAACTTTAATATCATTACATAATAGGACTTTGAAACTTCGAATAATATATGAAATTGACCTAGGTATGGTACCAAACCATGAAGGGAATTATGTATGGTGATTCAATATATTTCAACCTCCATAAAATTGGTATTTTCCTACACTCATAGGTGGAGACCAGTGAGCATCACCATTTCCTTTTCCTAAAGTGATTTACCAATGCCAAAAGACACTGAGAAATCTTAGGAGACAACCCTTGTTTGTCCTACACCGCTCCACCTCCCCTCATGAAGCCTTAGCTAAATGATTATTCTATGTTAAATTTACATTCAGAGATAGGAGGTTGCTAGCTAACCCAATGCCCCTACTTAATGTGCAGGTTAGAAGGAATGTAATACCTACCTATAATGATTGGTCTAAGTGATGGGGAATCAAACCAATTCTTAATGAGGTAGGTTAGGTTGATAAGTAGTGTCTTGTTCCTGATATCTATGGTCCTTTTTGAGCTTTCAACACCTTTAATCTGGGTGTTATTCCATGCCTACTAGATGTTGTAAAAGATATTTTACTAATCTTACTTTTTATTGGGGAAACTAATTTTTAAACTTAGAAATTAATTTTAATGAATAAAATTAAAATTTTCCTGATTACATAATTTGAACCTTTTGATTTAAAATTTTAAAACCGTTTTATCAAATAAAATATCTATATTTATGAAAATTTAGTTTTAAAATATACACATTTAAACATGTAAAACTATTTTGAGATAAATAATGTTTTCAAGATTTAAATTTAATAAGTATGGTAAAATTATCTTGGATATTGATTATAAGGAAATAAATTGAATTATTATACATAATGGATATGATTATTTTAAGGAAATAAAAAAAATCTACCTTGAAAAATAACTGATTCAAAGAAAAGAGAGTTTTTTATATTAAAGTAACATTTCAATTAGTTATAAAAATGTTTTTCATTGGTTTTATAAGTTCAAATAATATTTTAAAATGAACAATGCTATTCTTAAAATTATTATTTAATTAAATAAAAGGTTTTATAATTTTCTAGGTTATTATTATATATCAATAAAATCATACAGATATCTGGTTTCTTGAAAACTGTATTTTTTGACTAAAAATAAACCTTTTCGTAAAATGATCAAAAATTCATATTATTATAATTTTGGTTTTATGAGTTAAAAATGGAGTTATTTTGTTCAATTTAAATTATAAAATTAACCTTTTAAATAAATTCATGAATAAAATCACTTTAAAGGGTGCATTATGTAGTTGGTCAAGATATGGTGTTTACCTACTACAGTATAGTCTCATGTGTTAGATTATTTTCACCTTAAATAATAGAGTCCTCAAAATTTGGGTATATATATCTTATATTGAATTTTTTTATACTTCTTACTTATATATTCTTTAGGCTCCAATTTTTCGTCCTCTAATTTGTGATTTCTCTAAAGGGCTTTCACCAATAAAGTTGTTTAATTCCACAAAAATTTCTCTCTAGAGTCAAGTATCTAGATAGACTCTTAATTATAGGAAAGGTTTGGATCCAAATCTATTCCCTCATATGTGAGAACATTCATTGGATCTGGAATGTATTTCTTGAGTAATGAAACATGGAATAGGTCATGTAATTTAGAAAGGTTGGGCGAAAAATCCAATCGGTAAGCTAAAACTCTAATTATTTATAATATTTCAAAAGGACCAATATACATAGAGATTAAATTTCTATTTATACCTAATATTATATCTCCATTATATAGTTAAACCTTCAAGAATACATGATCCCAAAATTGAAATTCCAAGTCATTCCTTTTATTATCAGCATAGATCTTTTGTCATCTTTGGACTAATATATTTTGATCTCAAATAGTTCACTATTTAAAAATCATATCCTCTAGAAACTCTTGTCCAACTAACCATATTTTTCTAAATTATTCACAAATGGTTGGATTAAGACACCTCTTCACATAAATTTCTTTATATGGTAACATCTGAATTCTTGAATAGAAGCTATTATTGTACAAAAATTCCAACAAAGGATAATATTGATCCCATATACCGTGGAATTAAAGTGAACATGATCTCAAAAAGTCTTATAAAGCCTGGATAGTTCTTGTTGACTATACATTAGTCTGGAAATGACAGTAAGTGATTAAATGTATCTTATTATTGATATACATTTGTATACTCTTCCATAATTTTGATGTAAATCAAGGGTCATGATAAGATATAATTGACAGGGGAACCCTATGAATCCTTACGATTTTGTTGATATAGATCATGAAAATACACTAAAGAGGTAGATCTTATCTTATTTATAAGAAATGGGTAGACTTATTAAGATGATCGATAATGACTCAGATAATAACGTTCTTCCTTGGAGTCTTTAGGAGTCTAGTGACAAAGTTCATTGTAACATTGTCCCACTTCTATATAAGTATAGGTAAGGGTTACATGAATCCATTAGGATGCTGTCTTTTATCCATCACCTATTGGAATTTTAAGAGTTTGGAAAAAAATTATGGAATTTATCACTTCATACCATCCCAACAAAAATATTCTCTTAAATCCCAGTAAATCTTTGTGATACCAGGGTTTATAGAGAAATTTAAGAAATTTACTTCATCTAGTAGTAATGTCTTTAATTTTGGTATGGATGGAACACATAACCTCTTTCAAAACATCAACAACCATCTCTATAGATTAATTCTATTAATTTACCATCCTTCACTACTTTAATATTTCTTTTTAAGTTCTCGTCATCCTTCTAGTAATTCTCTATCTTTTCTAGTAAGGATGGTTTAACAATTTCTTAGAAAAGGAATAATGGCTCCCCTTTCTAAGAAATCACAATATACATCTTGACAAGACCTATGATTAATTAATCATTCCCCTATTCATCTCTTAAAAAATTTCCTCACATTATATTGACCATGAAAATTTAACCCCTTTACATGTTAACTTGGTTAATGGATTACAAAATTGAAAATTATTTTGAAAAAACCACCGATAGTAACTTGTTAAGACCAGGAAACCTTGGATCTCAGTTATGCTCACCGATGTAGGTCATTATTTGACTTAATTTTCCTTTTAAGGGTCAACAGATACCCCTTACTTAGAGACAATATGTCCAAGAAAATAAACTTTATTGTGCTATAATTCACACTTACTATACTTTCCATATTATTCATTTTTAGGTTATCCAGAATTATTTATAGATAATTCTCATTATCTTCATATATATTATATTATATCAAGATATCATCAATTAAAACCACCAAAAAGTTATCAATATACTCCTTGAATACTCTTTTCATTAGATATATAAATATAAAAGGTGCATTAGTTAATCCAAAAGGAATTATCATAAACTCATAATTTCCACACATTGTTCAAAATGTCATATTTGGTATATCTTCCTTCTCCTATCTTAATTGATGATGAAAAAGGAAAATATCAAGCTTTCAAAAGTATTTGGATACTTGAAGTTGATCAAAAAAGTCATCCATGTGTGCTAAATGATACTTATTATTTGTAATAATGATATTGATCTCTCTATAATTAATTCACATTCTCATAGACCCATTCATCTTTTTCATGAATAGAATGGGGGATCACTATGGAAAGACACTAGGGTGCATAAATACCTTATTACTCAACTCCTATATCTATTTCCTATACTCCAAAAAATCAACTGGTACCATTATATAAGGTGTTTTAGATATATTCCTTTTCTTGGTAGTGAGTTCAAAAGAGATCTCAACTTCATGCTTTGGTGGATGGCTAGGTAATTATTTTAGAAAAAAAGCAACAAATTTTTGTACAATAGGTACATAATCTATTATTTGTATATCTTCCTTATCCATATATATTTTTATTGATCTTCTTCTCAAAATATAATTTCATTAAGGATAGAAATCAAGGAAGGATCCAAACATGATTTAGATTATGAATTTTCCCCTAAAAGACAAGAGATCCCATATCACTTTCATGGATATTAATATCCTTATCTTGGTAATAAACATTTCATTAAACATTGAAATACAATCCATATAATGGATCATATCAATGTGTACTATATGTATGATAACTAGGTTTGCAAATAGGGTACTCCCATAAATCATAATTAGAACTTTCTGACACATCTTTGTTATGATAAGACTTTCACTTACTGTCTTAATTGATAATTTCCTTACTAGTTTTTCAGATAAATATCTAATGTTTTTGGAAAACATGGAAGATATAAAAAGGTTAAAAGATCTAGAATAAAATAAAAAATCATCTAACTTTGTGGAAATTATCAAATTACCTATCACCACATCATTAGGAACTTTGAATTTAGTTTTGAAAAACACATAAGCTTTTCCATACTACCTTGGCATTTTCTAAGGTAAATTTCCTTGATGTTTGGGTCATTGGTTTATATAACATTCTTCTCCCTAAAATTAAATATTTAAACATCAAAATATTTTCCTCACCCTTTCATTGGTGATCTTGATGGAATTTTTATCTACATTCATAATAAACTATAGTTCCATTCCTATAATCCCTATGGTGTTTATTCCCACAATTATCACATATGGGAAATCCCACCCTTCCATTCTACCCCTTTTCCATATTATTCTTCCAATGATTCTCAGTCAACCTTATATTATCCTAATTTCCCTTGAATATATACATCCCAGTGAACTCCTTTTCTATCTTAATGGCACTTTAGACTATATCCTCATATGAAGAAAAGGCCTATGAGTCCAACTCCCTTTGAAATATCAACATTAACCCATAAAAGAAACAATCAATCTTGATTTTTGGTCTACCTAAATTGTCCAAAACATGTATAAATATCATTGAAATGTTAGCCTCATATTTAGTAACATTTTACTCCTCCTTTTATTTAAGATTAAGGAATTGAATTTCCATTTATTCACTTTTCTCATGAGGAAATTATTTTTCACAGAATACCTCCTTAAAAGATAAAAATTACATGAATTTTATATCATCTTCCTATTTAGTATTCTGAATTAGAGGATAATATTGGACCACGTCTCCATTAAAATGATAGACTTACATGATGAATTTTTATTTTCACCACCTCCCAAAGTGATAAAGATATTCTCTAGGGACTTGATCCATTATTCAGTTACCAATGGATTGGTAGTTCTATTGAATTATAGAGGTTTTTGTCACATTAAATGGTCTAACATAGATACACCATGTTTTGTATTACTAGGTTTATCTATTAAGGTGATGTTATTTTTTATAACCTAGGTCATCTACCCCAAAATGATTATAAACTGATTAGAATCAACTCTATCTTCTTTAAATTGTTCAGGGGGAATATCCCTACATTTACTACTGGTGTTATTACAATTACCATCCCTCCCATTAGTCTCTATATTTCTAAAATGAAATACACATAATTAGATCATGATATTGGATAATAAAATACAATTCCTAATAAGTTTTCTTGAGTGTTCCCAAGGAATCCTACTGAATTTTCAGAGTACTTGTGCTATCTTAGCTGTTCCATCTAAATATAATCCCCAAGGTTACTACTAAAATTCTCAGGGTACCGATTATAATATCCCATACTATAGAAACCGAGACCCGATAGTTATATTACATTATTTTTAAAAAGTACAAGAGTCCCTAATGTATTGGACAACGTATTAGTCTTAGAAGAATAGATACACACTTAAATTACTTTTAAAAACATAAGGTACAACAAGAACATATTGAAAAAAAATTATTTTACCTTCCATCATTCCCTAAAAATTATACAATGTCCCCCTGTAGGTTTCTTTGGGAAAGGAAAAAAATAAGGGTGATCTTAGATTCTTAGTAAGGAGTAACATACAATATAATATTACGTAACATAAATATTAAAAAAATGATATGTCAAAAATAAATGAAAAACATGAATTTATAATCAACTGAAACTGAGGGCATGCTATTTCCATGAAAATAAATGAAAACATGGATAAAAATAATTATTAATCTCATATTTATGGGATTCATAATGCTATGAAACGAAAAAATACTATCAAGTCCATGATCCAAGACACTTATCCTATAATGGGAAGAGGTATACACCAAAACCCAATATATTTTGTATCATGATAATTGTCAATGCCTTAAGGGGATATATAATTCTTGGCCCCACACATTACCTGATTAAGTCCAATGAATTCACTATAAGAGTTATCAAGACCTTTAGTACCATTTCCTAAGGAACCATATGATGATTAATTTTTTTATCCATATATTAATAAACATGGACATCAAATACTTCCCCATTCAATAAAATAAAGTATATTTCTATGAGAATATCCCCTAATCAACTTGTAATCCACAGGGTATCATCAAATTAATGGGAAGTACCCTTATCAAAAAAATATAGGGGTGTGGGTACCTTATATTTATTGGGTTATCTATGGAATATAGTATTTGATTTTAATAGATTTCATTTTTAGGTGACCAAGGAAATCGTAGGAAAATACCTTCATTATGGTTCATTAAGAGCATGAAAATTTTCCAAACTATATCCCCCAGGAGTGTCTTATTAGGTGTTCAATCTTAGGACCACTCTATATTCATCAGGGTTATGATTTGGTTAATGATCAACCAAACATTTTTGGGGTGATTATCCCTTAGTGTATCATAGCTACACCTATATATACTTTTCATTATCTAGATATGGATGTATTTTCTAGTAAATTACACACATGTTTACTTTACCAAAACTTAATATGACTTTTCCACCATGGAGTAACTCTTAAATAAAAAAATATGAGAGAGGGATAAAAATATAAAATTTTAAATCCCCTAAATTTCAGGATTAACATAGTAGAAATTATTCCATGGAAATTTAACTACCATACAAAAGAAAATATGTGGTGGTTATAACATGAGTCCTAAAGAATAACAATTGAGATAAAAAAACCCCATTTATGGATTAGGAAGAAATACAATCATAACATATTAAAAGAGAGGTATTAAAATTGATCATAAAATACCATTAATTAATTAATTTTAGGATATAAAATCTCAAATAGTCAATATATACACTATATAAAGGATTTAAAAATATAAAATATGTCTCAAAGAGAGTAATTTGAGATGGAAAACCCTTACCTATTATCCCGAATTCATCTAACATAATTTAACCTCATATATAATCAATATATGTATCTTAATAACTTTATTTAATACCTTACTTATATCCATTTTTATTCATACTCATCATAACTAGTCATTCTCTATATGAAATATCTATATTTTCTACATTAGGTTTTTATAGTTTTGATCATTTGTACTAGTTTCATAATAGAAGTGTTCATATTATTTCACATTCAAATGTTAATCACTAATAGGTAATTAAATTTATTATTATGGATTAATTATAATAATTAATTACTTTTCAAATCCCTTTCATGGGTGTTTTAGTATTTATCCTTGAATAATAAATCGATAATAAGAATGTTTCTGTGATTCTTGATGATCAAAGTGTATTTTATTAAATAATGAATTAAATATTGATATATAATCTCTATAAAAAAACCCACCCTCAATTTAAAAATATATATCATATTTTTCTAGTAATTTGTTTACCTTAGTAATTCACAATACAAATTCATAGTATTGTTCAAGTAGGCAGCTAAGCTGACCCAAATATGAACATACCCTAATTTAATGAATGATTATGAGGTGGTTTTGTTGTAATATAATGATACCAGGAGAATAATGATATTATTTAGTGTTTATTAGTGTTATAAATCATAATTACAAGTAATTATATGAATAGGTAATTGATATTAAAATATTACACAATTTGAATAAATGGTTATCCTCTTAGTATGTTTATTATAAATGATTAAATTAATGATCACCGATTTTTGATCATATATTTAATAGGTTTTATAATTTTTCCTATTATAACCTTAATTATATCTTAAAAATAACATTTAAACTTTCATACCATCCTTATATTCATTCTTTTAAGGGGGTGAAGGAAAAAAAACATGTTACATAGTGTAGGGAGTAGTTTTCCCAACGCGTGAACAACAATTTTTTTCTTAATAGATGGGGTATATGAATAAATAATGATAATAACCTTAATGTTTAAACATTAAAGTAAATAAATTTAAATAATATCCTTATTTTAGTGTGGTTATAATAAATTTTAAATAAGATAACTAAGAATAAAATTAAGTAGTTGATAATACTCACATCGGGGACTTGAATTTTCCTTGGATGTATCCTTGGAAATGAGGGACTTATGATAAATAATAGTGATAAAAATATTTTGAAAATGAGATAGGGTTATATTAGGAGAAAAAATGGAATATTTAAAAAGATAAATTTGAAAAATAAATGAGTATTTAAGAGGTAAATACTTTACCATTTTATAAGTGAAGATAAGGGTTGTTTTTGGAATACCCGCTGAATTTTAATAATTTAATTTCAATATTAAAGTTACACGGGCTCCAAAAAGATAAAAAATGAGGAAAGGTGGTGATATTTGGTCAAGAAAAACCTCAAAAATACATTTAAAAATATGTTTTTTTCCTTTCCCTATTATTAAAAGGCCTTTTACCATTTTTACTTTTTACCAAGGTAACTAATTTTTAACCATTGAAATTAATTTTAATGAAAAAAATAAAATTGAAATAATTATATAAGTTGAAAATTATGATTTAAAATTTTAAAACCATTTTATAAATTAAAATTTCTACAGGTATTAAATGTTAATTTTAAAATATAAACACTTAAATGTGCAAAACCATTTTTAGAGAAATAAAATTTTTAAGATTTAAATTTTTTATAAGGTAAAATTATCTTGGATACTAATTAAAATGCCATAAATTGAATTATTACAATAAAATAAATTTTATGAGTATTTCACAGAAATCCAAAACCAAATCTCCCTTGAAAAACAATTTATTCAAACAAAAGATCAAAAAAATATATTTTTAATATTTAATAACATTTTAATTAGTTATAAAAAATATTTAATATAGAATTTATAAGTTCAAAGAATATTTTAAAATGAATAATTTTATTACTAAAATTTATATTTTATTGCATAAAAGTTTTTATAAATTTCTATGTCATTATTATATATCAATAAAATCATATAAATTATGAGTTTCGTGAAAACTGAATTTTTCCACTAAAAATTAACCTTTTCAAGAAGAGCCCAAAAATTCATACTAAGCTAATTTTGATATTATGAGTTCAAAAATGAAGTTAGTTTGGTAATTTTTAAAGTCTTAGATTAATATTTTAAATATAGTCATGAAAAAGGCACTTTAAAGGGAACATTGCATGATATTTCAGGATATTATGTTTACCTACTATAGTAGAGCCTCATGTGTTACATAAAACCACAAAATAAATTACGGTAATAGCTTACCTTATGGAAAATTACATGAATCCTTGATAATTCATCCTTTTGGGATATGTTTTCTCTAAACTAAGTAAAACCATTAATGTTTCAGATGATTCCACAAATCTCTAGTGGGATAAACAATCAAACCATAGTCCGGAGATGCTTATATTAGCTACGAACAAAGGAGAAGAAGAATAATGGGAGATAAAAGAAACCATATATACTAATTGTCATAAAATGATTCAAAAACCAATTTCTATCAATGGGTATCGAAAGGAGGAAGAAGGAGGGAAGGAGCCAACCAAATGGACCACTTCAACACCCCTTTCCTTCAAAATGATGAGAGGGGAAGACCTTTAAAAGATGAGTCTAACCATATTTTTTATTAAATGGTAAATAAAACCTAGTTCAAAATGAACCATGGGGGTCCTGATGTAGTTCCCCTTATACAGGGTTACACTATGGTGTGACTCATTAGGTCACAATGTGGAACCTACTATCGGTAATCCATTACGACATATCCCCAATTTCCATGGCATGACTATTCACCTAGAGCATCCCGTTACGTATGAATCTCAAGAAACATTTATTACACAACCAAATCCCTATGCTATGAGATTCCCTCCTTGAGAGAACCTCAGAGTTTAGACCCTTAGGCTATGGTCCGAACCATCCCCCATGAGCAGCCCTCATGATATATTATCTCTCACTATAGTGTGATCTTCCTGGAATCCAAAAATTTAATCTCACACATAGGGTTCATGGTGTGGTCCCATTCATTCATGACATAATCCTATCCATTAGAATAAAAACCAATATTATATGACATATTCCACATTTTAACTCCCCTTAGTTGTGGATTGATATACCACTTACAATATATTTTTATAGTTGTGCCAACCCAATCCTGCCCGACACTCACCCGATCATCCAAGACAACTCCCAAACCTCTAAAAACATTAAAAAACCTTCTATAGATGTTCTAACTCTTATAATTATGATATAAACCCTAATTCTCAAAACATACCCCTTCTCTAAGACCAAAAAATCAAATTTTCATTAAATTAACTAACTGTTAATGATAAAAGTTGTTACATATCAATATATTGAGAAAATTGTGGAACCTAGATATAGTGGTTGATTGGTAGTGATCCAAAGTTAGAGAGTTTGGTCTTTAAATTAAGTTATATGGAATAATTTATCCTTTATATTTTAATTTTAATAAATAAAAATGTATTTATAATATTTTATGTGTCACAAAGCATATACCATGATTATTTTATTGAATAAGGTTTCAAAATATACTTTTATGACATTCCTCATGGGTTATGCCAAAATAGAATTGGTATTATTCCACTAATTAGAACTTTTTCCACATGGATATACTTATATTATACCACATAACATTAGAGTTACATGGGGTTATTCCAAAGGGGCACGGGGCTTTACAACTACACAAGTCCATGCACTCTTTTTAAAGAGTTTCATGGGGCCATACCAATATGGAAAATATCATCCCAAATTTTCTAGAAATATTTTTCTCTTATGAGTTGAGATTTATAAATGATTTTCATGATAATAATTTTAGGTTTATAATAATAGAATCTTACATTTTATATGTTTTGGAGAAATAAGAAAATCTAATCTAGGTTGGTTTCTTTAATACTTTCTATGAGATGGATAATTCATTTTTTCTTTTTTGATTGATTATGATCCTGAAATGATCTGAACATCCATGGTTTTAGGAAGTCATGTTTTTTTATAAATGAATTTGTGAGAAACTACTTTTATGAAATACCCAGTGAAGGGATTTATTTTTTAAAAGTGTTTAATATAGTTTATTTTATATTATTTCATATTTAAAAACCTATAATATTCTTCCATGGTGTAGCAGGTAGAACACATAAAGCATGCATTAAGGCAATTGATGGATAATAATTCATTACTTTTCATGGTGTAGTTAAGTGTTTGTAGTTAAGTGTAAATGAGTGATGAATTTGTTTATAAAAAATAAATCTAGAAAGAATGTATTTATTTAAAATTTTTTATGCTCATTGTTTCCTTAACACAAGGGATTTATTAAGGGGAAAAGAGTCTCTTGGAGTTTCCATGAAAAGGTAGATTTTCTATTATTTGGAAAATGAGGAGAATCTAAGGTATGTTTTTAGAAATAAAACATGGTTTTTGAAAAATATAAAACGAGGGTTTGATTTTATAGATTTTACTAAGGAAAGTGGGTTTTTTGTGAAAATTGTTTAAATATAATGGTTTTTGATATTTTAGTTAGAAATGATTTTTGATGAATTATTGTTTTTGATAAAACTATTTTGATTTACCATTATTTATTAACATTTAATTTTTTGTATTTTCCCATGCATGTGTAATTATTAGAGTCTCATGGTTATCCCACTAAGTTTAGACTCACCCCCTATATGGACACTTTGGTGGACATGTATGCTTGATTAGTCATTAATCCAGTAATGGAAAGGTATCATAATTTTCTAGTGTAGAGTCATAGATCCAATTTAGATACATGGAAAGAGAATTCAGAGGGGTCCATAGATTGGACATGACGAACATTTATTTACTTAATTTTCATTAGCACATGTCATTATACATCAATGTTGGTTATTATAAAACTGATTTCATTCCCACTATGAGTTTGAAGGGTTTTAAATAAAATAATTTTCCATTAAACATGCATTGTTAATTATTTTGGTTTATGTATTATAGGTAAATCTTTCCCCAATAGTTTATTTTATCTCTTATAACTAGTTGAAATACTCAGGTGATTAGCGGAACATTATTTAGGGAATGTGGAAATATAGTTTGAGTCTCATGATTTAGGTCCCTAGGATGGGTCATTAAAAAATTATATTAGACTATGGTTTGAGTTATGGGAAGTATGGTAAGTATGGATATTAGGATTGTTGGAACTCAAAATATACCCATAAATTGAAATATTTAACCATTTTATAGAAAACCATGATTTATAGGAAAGTCCAAGGGTAAAATAAAGGTTGGTGATAAGATTATAGGATAGTTTTATTTATGATATATTGACACATGGAATTCAATAATAGTAAAAACGTTCATGCATCATGATAATAATGGTAGGTAAATGTATCACATGAATGTGGTTTTGAAATAAAATGGGTTTATTTTCATGAAATGTATTTATAAATACTATGTGTTTTATTATTTTTGAAAATTGGTTTTGAAAATAAAACTATGAAAAACATTCTCAACTTAAGTGATTAAGTAATTAAAAATGATATTAGCTAAAATTAATAGACATTAAGCCACTTAAAAATAGAATAGAATAATATTTTTGTGAGGATAATAATTTATGTCTTGTGAAGTACTAATAATTTATTCTATGTGTTATATAAAAATTCCACCTAGGAGGATCTTAACTGGATATAAGTAATGAGTAGTAAATAACTTTACTATGGATATTTTTTTGTTGTATGTAGGTGTGAAAGCTATCCAAAGGATTAGTGAGAATGCTAATCAGGATATAATAAGGGAGGTAGACTAAGCCAAAAAATTTCTAATTTCACATATACCTTTTTTTAGGGGTGATGTTGGGATTATGTAATCCAAGGATTAGCTATAAAAGATAAATCATACCTTTAAATTCTTGTGAATTCCTAGGATATAAAAGGTTGAATTTGAATCCTACTAGAGGGAACAACTTTGAAGTGGTGGGAATAAGTTGAGGAAGTTTATAAAGACAATGATATTGACTATATGGGTTTTTATATAATACATAATGATCAATATTTGTTAGATTAACTAAGTTTGGATAGATCTCAAGAGTTCTTAGATCTCAAGTAAGGGAAAATTTATACTATGGAGAACATGTCCAAAATTCACTGAGATTTTGAAATATAGTCTACAACTGATAAGGAATGAGAAGCTCAAGGCTTAGAGGTTTGAAATGTGAGTTTTATTATATATACAATAAAAAATTGTTATAGTAAACTACCCATTTATATGGATTTTGTAACACCCCGAGATTTTATGAAAAATATTCTTTTTAATTTCATTAATGTCTTGTGTTGTATGCTACACCAAAAGGATCTTTCACGACACGCAACCCTAACTTGGCTTGCATTACACGCAATCACGACCTTCCTCGATAGCGTGTGTTGTACGCAATACCGGGTGTTACTAAACAACGATATATTATTATAATATTATTATGAACAAGCCGTTATGAATAGTATTAACTAAATTTTGAATTTTATAACATTATTATTCATCTTACACATTTTCTAGAACATGGTATAAGAACAAAATAAATTTTTCGGGTAAAATAAGTATTTTTCAAAAAATGCAGTTTTGCTGCCTTTTGATGGCGCACCAACTTTAAATCTAGTTTTTGACATGTTTATAAGTTCAATTTTACAAAATAAAATTATTATTTGGAATCAGGATATAAAATTTTACCATGGATAAATTTTTCATATTATTCTGATAACTTTCATATTTTAACGAATAGTAAAAACACGCTATATTTTAATTAAAAACAAATTTCTTCATCATAATAACTTATGTGGTCAAATTATAATATTGAATGGTTTTAAAGTATAAATAGAATATATTTTTACCATTTAATATAATGTATGTCATTATCATTGATTTTACCTTGAATTCGTAGGTTAAATCAATTCAATCTTTTGCAATGTTTTAAACAAAAACCCATTTTCTTTCGACAAGAGGATTAATTTTAATTTAATTTCTGAAACTTTTGTTTATTGAATTTGGAAAAATGGATTCCATATTTGGAATCAGTAGGTCCAAATTATGTTAATAAGCTACTTTTTATTTTTGGGCTTTATGAATAGTAACTACGGTAAATTTTATTTACCATAGTTAAAGGTAAATCGGGTAATTAAGGGTAAATATAAGACTATAAAATTAACCTAACACCTGAAAAAATCCTATTGGATGAGTAAAAGTCGACCCATATAACCTAAGGGTCAGATTATAATCATTTAATGGACTTTTTTCCATGAAAATAACTTAATTATTATTAAAACCAAAGAAAGTGACAACATGTCACTCTCTTAAATCTTATAAGTATATTAATTTTAATTTAGTGATAAACTTCATGAAACTTCAAACATGAATAGTCTCCAGAAATCTAATAAAATTATCTACATCATATAAATTTATTTATAATTTTTAGGTATTAAATAATTATCATTAAGTTTGACACAATAGGGATGCAGAAATTATTTATTTAGTGAAAAATCAATAATATAGTTTTTATTGAAATTTTAATACATATCAAAAGGCCCAAAAATCTGTACAAAACTTATTATTAGTGTATATATAAACCCTAATCATCCATTGGCCGAATTTGTGACCATTTTTATCCTTATTATGATGATTATGACACTTATATTATTTTATTTTAAATGATGCCAAAGTTGTCACCTTCATAATTTAATAAATATAACAATTTAAATATTGTGATTTTAAGATGATAAATTCGATTAAAAGTATTATTGTGAAAGTTAATAGATTTATCTTCATCATAGGATTTTATTTTTAATTTTTATGCAACAAATAAGTATATTAAATAATTATACAAAAAATGATGTAGTAATTATTTTATTAAGAGATAAACCAAATAAATGGTTTTAAAAATAATAAAATAAATATTATATGAACTATTTAATGTTCTCCACTAATTTTATCAATACATATGACCTTTTATGAATCTATTAAACCTTTTAGTTTGAAAATATATTCTGTATATATTTTATTTAAATTCAAATAAATGAATAGTGTCAAAATTGACACTATTGTTATTTTATAAAAATAATATATTATAAAATTGTTTAAAAATCAAAAAAATATTTAAAAATTATAAATTTAAATTTATATGGTATAAAATGTTATAAAGTATCCAATTATGGACAATTCACAACAAATAAGTAATTATTTGTTACAATTTAAAATTTAGAATGTTATTACCATAAATAAAATTAAATTGATTAAATAAGGATAAATCAAGTTGATAATGTTTAAAATAAATTCATAACATGTCTAAATTTGATTTTTTGATGAGATTACAACCATATATAATCTAATATTCGGATATGAGTCATTTTTGGAGGTTTTTAAGTGGGGTTAGATTTATTATAAATTAATATTTTTAAGAATTCCAAAGGCGCCCCTCTCCTCCCTAATAAAAGGGCACCTCCTCCCTCTCTTCCTCACATCACATTGAGCCTTCAAGCTCGGCCAAACCCTGACAAATTATCTTATCCACTTCCCTAGAAACATCCTAGAGGTCTTGGTCTTCTTCAAAGACCAATTTAAGTGCCCTAAGAGGAGGTCTCAAAGAGGCACTTCAAAGAAGAGGTAATGTCCATTACAGATTCTTTCAACTTTATTTCTTCTTCAAATTATTCTTTTTTAGTTGTTTAATTATGAGGTAATAACATAAGTATCAATAATATACTTATATGTTATTATAAGTATGAAACAACCATATTTCACCATCTATCCATCCAATGAAAAATGAAATCACCCCACGTGCGTACGTACGGAATACCGTCTCCACGTCGTGGTGTAATCTATTTTCCACCACCACCTTACTTGGATGGGTATAAGGGTGAAAGTAAAGAATATATATGATTATTGTAAAGTGATATTGATTCTGTAATATTATACATACACTTTAATACAATTCCACGATCTTGGGAACGATATCATCGCTCGTGCGTACGTACGGACTACCGTCTCCACAACGCGATGAGATTCACTCTCCATGTTAACCATTCATGAATGATTATAAAGTATATATAATGAATAATAATGAAATATATGACATAATAATGATACTGTATTTATGTATATATATATATTTATGTCATTTACTTAATTCCATTCAATTCAAAAGGGAATCGAAAACAGCGTTCATGCGTACGTACGACCTACCATCTCCATGAAAGGTGTATTTCATTCCTTTTATAGATCTATAATATATATGTATATAATGAATATATATTATATATAAATCATGTTTTACATTCTTTAATTTTTTAAATCAGGATATAAGTAATAATATCAAGAACGACAAGTCGAAACACATACGATAAATGAAATGATTTTACCCAAAACGCTGCTTTAACATGGAATTTACAAAAGAACGGGTAATATAAAGTCATAAGTGAAACATATATGATATCATAACAATGAATATGATTCTTTAATAAGTCAATGAAATTATTTAAATCATTATACAGGAGGTTCAGATACGTACGAAGCATATCAGACCTAAGGTAAGGGATAATTTTTCAAATCTCATTTTTATCCGAGATTGCTTATTCGTAAGTATTTACTGGGGGTTATTTCTATTATCCCTGTACATGTTTTATAAAAGTGTATTCATGTATTTTTAAAGTCCTTTTTACCCATTTTGAATTTTACCCCATGGTATGGAAGGAATCTTTCTTTTATTTACCCTACAAGGTACTTTTTGACTTTTCCGACAAAAGTATGAGAAGAATGTTTTTAACTTATACGACATGAAAGGGTTTTTACGATTTTATAAAGCCTTATTTTCCTGAATCTTCCTACAAAAGATTTCATGACTATTTTCAACAAAATATCCTTCTTTTAAAATTGCATGACGTTTTGTGAAAAGAAATTGATTTTGAAGAAGAAAGGATATTTTCCTCAAGAATTCATTTCAAATGTTTTATCAAAACCATTTTCCATCTAAGATGACATTATTTAATATGTGTATGTTTCAAGTTTAATGTCTCTATGATTTAAATGGTTTCACTTTTCTTATGATGAAATTTCCATTTGTTTTATATGGATTATGAGATGATGGGATGATGTTTATGAAACCCATTTTATTCATTGGGCTATGGTGGATGTTTTAAGTTTATTTTGTGGCACAAGTAAGAATGATTTCATTATGCGATGGGTGGGACCTATATATCCCTCAAATACATTGGGTAAAGATTTTATATCTCATGAGATATACATGGCTGGAACGTTAAGTTAATCCGGTTCTGTGTTACAGGACTGAAACGAGGAGTGAACTCGATTCAGAATGGGACTCTGTCCACTAAGATGGTCTTGGTAGCAATGCCTTGGCTACTATGGAAATAATAACATGTTCTTAATGGTTTCCACAATTACATGTTTTATTCCCATTCTATTTTATCATGATTGATGTTCCCTTATGATCACTACTGGAAATCCAGCATTTCCCAATGGTTTAGAACCGTTGGGAAAGGCTGCAGAACCATTGGTATATGTTATACCAACAGTTCTGCAAACCGTGGGGAAGTAAGCCGTTGGGAAAGGCTTTTCCCAACGGTTTACACAGAACCGTTGGGATAGGTTAGAAAAAAACAACCTATCCCAACGGTTCTGCCAAACCGTTGGGAAAGGCCTTTCCCAACGGTTTGGCCCGTTGGGAAATCAACACATAATTTCCTTTCCCAACGGTTCCATGAACCGTTGGTAAAAACCACCATGTGACAGGGTATCCCAACGGTTACAAACCGTTGGGATAGGTGTTTTTACCAACGGTTCCTTGAACCGCTGGTAAAAATAGCTACATAGAGCCTATGCCAACGGTTTTCAAACCGTTGGCATAGGCTTTGCTATGCAAATTGTACAACAGCCTGCAATTTGCACAACAGGTCTGGTTTTTGGGCATTCACCCTCGGTTTCAATTCAATTTTCAATCCAATTATGCCCTCGTTTTCAATTCATTTTTCAATCCAATTATTGTACCTGTAACACATATAATGCATACATATAGAGAACAAACCAACACATACAAATAATGAAAACCAACCAACCAACACATATAATGCATCCTGAAAATATACTCATCCATAATTAAAGTATAATTCATAACATAATTATAAACATACATAATTCATTTAGAATTCAATTTAAAATTTAGATGACAATCATATGTGGAATCTGGAATTCAATTCATAATTTGACTGGTTTTTCATATACCATATATTTTTAATAGAAATGATATCCATTTTAAACAAAATACATACATCTGGAAGATACCGGTCACACCGTGCCTCGGATTGAGGCGAGGTTAACTCATACACGTCACAAATGAATCATTGATTGTTGTCCTAAAGTATCAACATATTCCGAAATCGTTTGGTCGGTTTTGCGTATGTCAGTTGTTGTTTTCACTTAAAATGAAGTGTTTTTTAAATAAAAGAGAGACACTTTGAATGGTGTCGGCCACGCCGCGTCTCGTATTGAGGCGGGGTTAACTTTTACACATCAAAAATGACCCATGGATTGTTGTGCTAAAATATAAACACAATCAGAATGCGTTTGGTTGGTTTTCCGTATGAATTTAAAATGTAGTCCATTTTAAAGAAAAGAGATACACTTAGAGTGGTCTCGGCCAAACCGTGACTCGGATTGAGGCGTGGTTGACTCGTACACGTAACATATGACCCATGAATCGTTGTCCTAAATTTTCAACAGATTCCGAATGCGTTTGGTCAGTTTTTCATATGTCAGTTGTTTATTTCACTTATAATCTTGTCCATTTTAAACAAAAGAGACACAGTCAGAGTGGTATCGGCCACACCACGTCTCGGATTTAGACGGGGTTGACTCTTACATGTCTCAAATGACCCATGGATCATTTTCCTAACGTATTGACACAATCCGAATACGTTTGGTCGGTTTTCCGTATGCCAGTTGATGTTTTTCACTTAAAATGACGTCCTTTTGAAACAAAAGACGGACACTATGAGTGGTGCCGACCACACCGCGTCTCCAATTGAGGCGAGGTTGATTCGTACACGTCACATATGACCCATGTATCGTTCTCCTAAAGTTTAAATGGAAACCGAATGTGTTTGGTCGGTTTTCCGTATGTACTTAAAATGTTGTCCATTTTAAACAAAAGAGTGACACTTAGACTAATACTGACCACACCGCGACTCAGATTCATCCCGGGTTGGCTCGTACATGTCACATATGACCCATGGATCATTGTGATAAATTATCAAAAGATTACGAATGCGTTTGGTCGGTTTTGAGTATGTCAGTTGTTCTTTTCATTTATAATCATGTCCATTTTAAACAAAAGAGACAGAGTTAGAGCGGTGTCGGCCACACCGCATCTCAGATTAATACGGGGTTGACTTGTACACGTCACATATGACACATGGATCGTTGTGCAAAAGTATCGATGGAATCCGAATGCGTTTGGTCGTTCTTCCGTATGTCAGTTGATGCCTTTCACTTAAAATGACGTCCTTTTAAAACAAAAGACGGACACTTTGAGTGGTGTCACCCACACCGCATGTCGGATTGAAGCGGGGATGATTCGTACACGTCACATATGACCCATGGATTGTTCTCCTAAAGTTTCAACAGAAACCGAATCCGTTTGGTCGTTTTTCCGTATGTACTTAAAATGGTGTCCATTTTAAACAAAAGAGAGTCACTTAGACTTATCCTGGCCACACCGCGACTCAGATTCATCCCGGGTTGGCTCGTACACGTCACATATGACCCATGGATTGTTGGGATAAATTATCAACAGATTCAGAATGCATTTGGTCAGTTTTCCGTATGTCAGTTGATGATTTTCACCTAAAATGACATCCCTTTGAAACAAAAGACGGACACTTTGAGTGGTTCCGGCCACACCACGTTTCCAGATTGAGCTGAAACCACCGTGCAACATTCTAATTATTATTCGTGACGTGTACGCGCAGACGGCACGTCAATCGGACGTGCGGTTTGCGCGGTATGACTCAATATTCGTGTTTTAAGTGATGCGCGCGCTTCGTAAACGCGCGTGAGGGGGGTCCAAATGGGCCGAACGAAGTTGTAATGGCCTGAAATCAGACGAAAAATAAAGGAGATTGATTTATGAAGTGGTCGAGCAGACGGAACGTCAATCGGACGTGCCGTGTGCCCGTGGTGACCGACAACGTAGTTCTGGTGTCAGAAACGGCCAAAACGGGCGTCCAACGGTCAAATTCATAGCGGATGACCTCATATTGAGCTGAAAACACAGTGAAACATTCTAATTATTATTCGTGACGTGTAAGCGCAGACGGCACATCAATCGGACGTGCGGTTTGCGCGGTACGGCTCAATATTCGTATTTTAAGTGATGCGCGCGCTTCGTAAACGCGCGTGAGGGGGGTCCAAACGGGCCGAACGAAGTCGGAATGGCCTGAAATCAGACGAAAAATACGGGTGAGTGATTTCTGAAGTGGTCGAGCAGACGACACGTCAATCGGACGTGCCGTGTGCCCGCGGTGACTGACAACGCAGTTCTGGTTTCATAAACGGCCAAAACAGGCGTCCAACGGTCAAATTCATAGTGGACGACCTCAGATTGAGCTGAAACCAACGTGAAACATTCTAATTATTATTCTTGATGTGTACACGCAGACGACACGTCAATCGGACGTGCGGTTTGCGCGGTACGGCTCAATATTCGTGTTTTAAGTGATGCGCGCGCTTCGTAAACGCGCGTGAGGGTGGTCCAAATGGGCCGAACGATTTCAGAATGGCCTGAAATCAGACAAAAAATACGGGTGAGTGATTTATGAAGTGGTCGAGTAGACGGCACGTCAATCGGACGTGCCGTGTGCCCGCGGTGACCGACAACGCAGTTCTGGTGTCATAAACGGCCAAAACGGGCGTCAAACAGTCAAATTCATAGCAGACGACCTCGGATTGACCTGAAACCACCGTTAAACATTCTAATTATTATTCGTGACGTGTACGCATAGACGGCACGCCAATCAGACGTGCGGTTTGCGCGGTACGACTCAATATTCGTGTTTTAAGTGATCCGCGCGCTTCGTAAACGCGCGTGAGGGGGGTCCAAACGGGCCGAACGAAGTCGGAATGGCCTGAAATCAGACGAAAAATACGAGTGAGTGATTTATGAAGTGGTCGAGCAGACGGCACATCAATCGGACGTGCTGTGTGCCCGCGGTGACCGACAACGCAGTCCTGGTGTCATAAACGGCCAAAACGGGCGTCCAACTGTCAAATTCATAGCGGATGACCTCAGATTGAGCTGAAACCACCGTGCAACATTCTAATTATTATTTTTGACGTGTACGCGCAGACAGCACGTCAATCGGACGTGCGGTTTGCGCAGTACGACTCAATATTCTTATTTTAAGTGATGCACGCGCTTCGTAAACGCGCGTGAGGGGGGTCCAAGGGGGAGGGGGGGTTGTCCAGTGTCCAAGAATGAGGGGGGTTGTCCAGGGAGTTCACAAACACACAACCACTAAAATACAACAACATTCATAAAAATATACAATATATAAAAATAACTCAACTCCAATACTATACTACGAGTCTAGATAAAACCAACAACTAGAATAGATTAAACATCAAATCTCAGTAATATAAGTCAAAAATGTTACGGATCAATATGTCCCACATCAGCATCACCATCACCATCATCATCATCATCATCATCGCCCTCGTCATCGTCCTCCTCATCGTCCTCACCCTCCACAGTGCCTTCCTCCTCGCCTTCGCCCTCCTCCTCGCCCTCCTCATCTCCCTCCTCTTCCGCATCAGACTGCTCGCCATCATCATCTTCAAGCTGGACATCGGCCTGACCACCACTGGAACTACCACCTGGTGCACCATATATAGAATGTATCGACGACATGTATTCATCAATCGCTGGGCTGGCCTCTGCTAGAAGTGTTGGACGTAGAACTTCAATAAATTTCATAAATGCACTGTTTCCCCTAGCAGCCTGTTCTGCCGTCTCTGTGGCCCTTTTCTCCGCCTGTTCTTCATGTGCCCTAACTTGCTGCAGCTCGGTGGCACTACAACTCGTACCTGAGGCAGGCCAATACCTCGTCGGGGCTATCCTAGGTCGGCAGCGTACTCTGCCAGAATGATCCTCTCCCAACACCTGATGTAAGTGATCAGATGGCCCAAAATTGTCTGCTTCTTGGGCATCGAGGGCCTCTAAAGCATCCTGTTACAAATATAAATATATTATTAAGTTACGAAATAGATATTAAAATATAAAATCAACAGATTAAAACTTACAATCTGCTGCTGAGTCGCTTCGTTGACAGCACTTCCATCCTTTTTTCGTCTACTCGAGCAAAACAGTTTTTCTCGAGGCACACATCCTTCAATATTTTGTACTTGACTCTACAATGAAATTGAAAACAAAAGTTATATAAAGACTTCAGCAAATAATTAAATAATTGAGGAAACAAAAGAAAATGTAAGTCGTAAAGAAAACTTATAAACAATTGTCATACCTGCTGCCTCTCATGATCCGGCATCGTCGTGCGTCCTAGTGTATGGAGGTAGTTTTTTGCATCAATGTTTTTTTTATTTTTTCCAGATGATTCCTAAATAAAATTCGATAATGAAAAGGATAATATTAATTAAAAACTTGAAAGTTATTATTTAAATACCTCAAATGTAATTCATACCTTAAACTGGGTACTCGTCCAATGAGTAATCATCTGACGATACTGCTCTATAGGACAATCATCCACGACTGGTACCGCCTCTAACTCAGTGCCAACTCTAGCACGCCATCCAATATACAGCTCATGCTTGTAGGCTCTCCAAAGCTCGCCTAAATCCTTTAGACGTTCCAGTCGTGCACCCTCACCATCAGGAAAATTAAATCAAAGCTAAAATGAAAATATTAATTCAAATAAATACAAAAAAATGCATGGCATTAAATAAAACAGATTTTTTTACCCATATCTCTGCCCAAGATCTATCTTTGACCTCATGTGGCAAATGTCTCCACGACAGCGGGCTGACGGGAATGATGTCAGAGTATTTGGCAAGCGTCTCCATAAAACTCCGACATTGCTGCCCTGTTTTCTCAACCATCTGATTGTCTTCATTATATTCCACCATAACCTGTGTGCGACGGTTCCACACCGAACGCATGCGTGTACGACCCCGCCCCCGCCTCCTGTCAGTAGATGTATCTGTCATGAAAGAAAAAAAAAATATTTTATCAAAACATGTTATAATGAAAATAAATATTGCTATAAAAATTTGTTAGGGTTTTATAAATATACCTGCGCTAGTCTGATCAATGAGTGGCGCCGGATCCAAAGAACCTGATGGAACACCCTCTGGTGGAACAGGAGTCGAAGACGATGGAATATAAAAGCTCAGAGAGACAAAAGTAGAAGGAAAAGAAGATGGAACAGCTGTATGACCTGATGCTGACTGGGGAGTGGGAATCATCTTGGGATGTGAAAATGACGGGGCAGAAGATGCAGAAGGTAGCGAAAACATGGGAGGTCTAAATATCCCGTGTGTCCCTAACGACACACCGGGATTAGAATGTGGGAAGGCTGAAATGTCAGTGGGAGGGGCAGGGTCTAGTCGGGCACACTCAACTCTACGTCCACCTCTGGTACGAACCCTCCTCGTACCACCAGCCTGAGTACTAGGACCAGCACTAGGCTCCTCGTCGAATTACTGTCGATGTAATGGTGGATCCTACAAAAACGTTTACAAAAAAAATTAATCACATGACATTATATATTCTTTAAATATATATATATATTTATATATATATTTGAAATAAAGTACTCACTGTAGGCACTAATGGTGGAATGCCCATCTCCTCCATCCGACGATTTTTCTCCGCCATTTTTTTTCTTCGTCTCTCTTCAGTTGGCTGCATTTCCTGCATTGGAAAAAAAATATGTAATTAATTAGAAAAAGAAAATTAATGTGTAAACCAAAAAACTAAATATATGAGGGAATGAGGGGATTCATTAGTAATTTAGCTATCAATTTTTTTAGAAGAGCTTGAATGAATTTAATAAAACATACAAGTTGTAATGTTCACCAAGTTAGAAATATTGTTTGATTTGGTTTGAATACAATTCAATTCCAAATTAGAAAATGCAATTCAAATAAAACAACAACCAATAAACATTGAAAATTCACATAACGGTCAAGTCAGCTAAAACATATTTGTGATCAATACTAAATAAATATGAATATTACCAACCTTAACAACCCAAATCGAGGTAAACCAAAAGAATTGAGAACATGGATGAATGATTCTATATATTTCCAACCACAACTTCAGGTTCACAATCAACTCTGACAATTGAGCTATTGGAGTCATCAAAATAAATAAATGGATTGGTTCCAATGGCAATAGGGACAGTGTCAATTCCATCATCAGCATCATCAAAAATATGTCTTGGAATTACTTCAACTATGACACCAAATTCAGGTTGAAGTTGATCTTTGACATAAAAAACTTGTTTAGCCATTGATGCCAACACATACGGTTCTTCGGTTGCAAGAGTGCGGGTCATATTAATTACTCGAAATCCACAATCATCAATAAATGTGCCATGTCTCGTCATCGAATCAAACCAATGGCATTTCATCATTATGACTCGTCCATGAGAGTAATAATACAATATTATTATTTTCTCAACGACTCCATAATAACCCACATTTTCAAGTCGCGGTCTACTATCTGATGCACTGGCATAACAATCTGTTGTGGTAGTAACCATAATACCATCATGTTGTGTTCTCATGTTTTTGGCTCGTTCAGTGACAATAAATCTGTACCCATTGATAACAATTGATTTACAGTCACGAACCACGGTATTAGGACCAAAAGCCAAAGCTCTTATTTCCTCAGAGACAGAGTCAGCAGACAAACTCAATACCTGCAATATAAATGACAGTTAAACTTAAGTAAATATTGAAATAATTAATTTAAACAGTAATATTTTTACCTTCAATTTTAACCAAGCAGAAAACTCTTTTCTATGCAAAGTCTCTCTCCTTCTCAAAGATAAAGAACGATGCTTCCTATTTATCATTGTTTTATGTTCCCTGTAGATAAAAAAATATGAATAGTTTAACAGATATATATGTAAGATATAAATATTCAATTTTGTTACCTGATATAGTCATCGAACAAATCACAGTTGAACAAAACTGTGCGATGTGCCATCTCCCGCTCTTCATGGCTTAATTTCTTCAATGTATATGATCCAGGAATTCCTCCTGTTTGAGGAAGTGATGGAAAACTGGGTTCAATTTTCTCATATTGTTCTTCTTCATTTCTCATTGGTCTGTTCATTCTTGTAGTAAGATCAGAAAAATACATTGAACAGAAATCCATACATTCTTGAGCTAAGTAACCATTCATGATAGAACCTTCGGGATGATTCTTGTTTCGAACATAAGACTTTAATGTGAACATATTTCTTTCAGTTGGATACATCCAACGAAAAGAAACAGGTCCTCCGAGAAGTATTTCAATTGGAATATGGACAGTCAGATGCAGCATGCATGTGAAAAATGATGGGGGAAATATTTTCTCCAACTCACACAAAATTAATGGGGCATCTGTCAACATTTTTTGCAAAAAAGACTTGGAAAACTTCTTAGCACAAAGATATCTAAACAAATGGCACAACCGAATAACACCCACCCTTACATTATAGGAAAAAAGATGATGGATTGCTATTGGAAGCAACTCATGCAGTAGAACGTGATAATCATGAGTCTTCAAAGATTTTAGCTTCAACTCTCTTCTGTTGACCCGTTTAGATATGTTGCTTTAATAGCCATCAGGAACTCTAATAGTCTCTAATACTTCCAAAAATTGTTTTTTTCAGTAGGTGTCATCACATAAGAATCACATGGAAGTTGCCATTTATTTTCACTGATACGCACAGGATGCAATTCTGGTCTGATGCCCCAATCCACCAAGTCACGTTGAGATCATAAATCATCTTTTGTCTTCCCCTTGACATTTAGAAGAACTGAAAGCAACATTTCACATATATTCTTTTCAGTATGCATTACGTCTAAGAAATGACGTAGCAAATTGGTTGACCAATAAGGCAAATCAAAAGAGATACTCCTCTTCCTCCAATTGTAACAGGTTTCTGTGGAAACATTCTTTCTCTTTCCAGATTTCATTTGACCCTTCCCGAATGAAAAACTGAAATATTTCAATTCATTAAGCACATCAGTTCCAGACATACACTGAGGTGGATCATCGGTCTCTATAGTATTATCAAATCTTCGACGATTCATTCTATATGGATGATCCTTTGGAAAAAATCATCGATGTCCCATAAAACTGAAACTACAACGATGTTTCAGTCTTTTGGATCATGTATTCTTCATACAAACTGAACATGAAAGTTTTCCATTCGTGCTCCATCCAGACATCATTGCATAAGCCGGAAAATCATTGATCGTCCACATAAGCGCAGCACGCATCTGAAATATGTCTTCCGAACATGCATCGTATGTGCGCACACCCACATCCCAAAGAAGTTTCAACTCTTTTATTAAAGGTTGAATGTATACATCAATATCAATGCCGGGATCAGAAGGACCAGATATGAGTATACTCATGAAAGTGAAAGAATTTTTTATACACAACCATGGGGGAAGATTATAAATGTGTATAAAAACTGGCCATGTGCTGTGCGAAGTAAGCATCTGCCCAAATGGATTAAAAGCGTCGCATGAAAGACCCAGCCTCACATTACGCACGTCAGCTGCAAAATCAGGATGTCGAGCATCAAATCTCTGCCATGCAAATCCATCTTCAGGATGAACCAACTCATCATTAGTATTCTTTATCTCGGTATCATGCCATCTCATTTTTATTGATATGTCATCAGACATAAAAAGATTCTGGAGTCTGGGGATCAATGGAAAGTGCCACATTACTTTCTGTGGAACACGGGATGGTGTTCCATCAGATTTTGACTTCCAGCGGGATGTGCCACATTTTATACATTCATTTCGTTCAGCGGTTTCTTCCCAGAATAAACTACAATCTTTCGGGCAAGCATGAATTTTGTTTCTGGAAAATCCAAGTTCTTCAACTAACTTCTATGCCATATAGTGGTTTGAGGGAATATCTGCATCATCTGGAAGTAAATCCTTCAAGAGGGTAAGAATGTAATCGATTGCTGTATTAGAAATCCCATACATAGTTTTTCCATGAAACAATCGGATTAAAAATTACAGCTTTTTCATTTTATCGCATTGTCGATATACTGGAGTCGTGGCAACATCATTCAATTTTTTCACCCTATCAATATCATCATTTTCACTAGATGCATCAGTTGTCCTCATATCGACGTCTTCTTGAGTCGAAATCCTTTCTTTTTCATGATGACGAATAAACGGAAACCGATCATCTAACAAATTCTCCATTCTAGTCCTTTCATTTCGATCATCACCAATTTGAGATTTCATTTTCTCCCCATTGTGATACCACACAAAGTAGTTTGCTTGAAAACCATTTTTGGTTATGTGGTAGCTGACTTCTTCACGACTCAACCAAGGTCTACCAACACAATTGGAACATGGGCAGTGTATGCGACCACTATCTGAAGCATTGTGAAATGCAAAATCTATAAAGCTCTCCAAATTGTTTTGAAAATCGCTTGAGATACGATCGGTTTCATACATCCAACTTTTGTCCATTCTGTAAAAAAATTCATATAAGTCATTTTGTCATAAATAATTCAATAGGATTGAACTTTAATAGAAAATACATTTTAGTAAACGATAAAGGAAGAAAATAATCATGGTATCAACTAGACATGTGAAAAAAACATACTAATGTGTTATTGAAAAAATGTAAAACCAACAAGAACTTAATGTGTTATCACATCAAAGCATGCCTTATCCCATAACCATATTAGTAGGGTACCCTCGTGGACAGCCCCGCCCACCCTCGTGGACAACCCACCCACCCCCGTGGACACCCCCTACCCCCTAGACAGCCCAACCACCCCCGTGGACAGCCCACCCACCCCCCTCGACACCCCTTCTCCCTATGGACAGCCCCCCACCCCCTTGGATAGCACGCCCACAACCCTGGACACCCCTACCCCCTGTGGTTATCCCACCCACCCCCCTGGACAGCCCGCCCACCCCTCCTTTGTTGTACCCCTCTCTCTTGGATTTTAATGATCACAATCACTCTCATCGTGTTCTAACTTGTTTTCAAGTGTTTTGATGCTAGGAAAAAGGTTGCCCAGGAGTTGGCCCAAGAAGGATGATAGTGGACTCTCTGAGTCCACCGGCCAGCCGGTGGATTCCCATCGGCCAGCCGGTGGTCTCTGCCAGAAGCATTGCATTCTGCCAGAGCCACCGGTCAGCCGGTGTTAGCGCACCGGCCAGCCGGTATGGGCACCGGCCAACCGGTTCTTGCCCACCGGCCAGCCGGAGGACCCAGGCAGTAGGCTTGCCCACTGCCTGGTGCCACTGGCCAACCGGTGGATGACCACCGGCCAGCCGGTGGAACCCAGATAGAAAGCCTGCTGTCTGGACCACCGGCCAGCCGGGAGCTCAGCACCGGCCAGCCGGTGGACCACCGGCCAGCTGGTGAGACACCACCGGCCAGCCGGTGTGCCCAGTCAAACTACTGTTGGGCTTTGACCAGACTTGTACTTTTGACCCCCAACGGCTCCGGAAGCCCTCCAACGGCCATATTGAAGTGTTTATGGGTATTTCTCCTATAAATAAGAAACCATGGATGCCGGGAACATAACCTAATGATATTTTGATGTCTTGATGCTCTAACGACAAATCTCCAAGGCCTCTTGTGATCCATTTCCATCCTTGAAGCTGGAGCTCCCTCTCCATCAGCCCACCCACCCCCCCTGGACAGCCCGCCCACCCCTCCTTGACAGCCCGACCACCCCCGTGGACAGCCCGTCCACCCTTGTGGACAGCCCTCCCACCCCCGTACCCCCCTGGACACCCCGTACCCCCCCTGGATAGCCCCTCCCACCCTCCCAAACAGCCCACACCCCCTCCCCTGCAACCCCACCACCACCACCTAGACATACCACCCCCCTAGAATGTGTAGAAATAACATAAAAATACATGATATATAGATAGCACAAAATACTCAACCTATGGGTTCACATTAACTACATAATCACACACTTCACTACTACCATAAAACACATAAACCACACCACCACCACACAAGACGCATAGCATTTCTCACATTCATTTATAAGCCACTTCATTCACACTTACATTGTCCATTCATTTAATGTTAAATTAATTAAATCCATTTACCACACATCCATTTCTATTCCATCTCATTTATTTAATATATTGTTTTTTTGTTTTAACAACATAATTTATTCCATAGATAACCAGGAAACTAATAAAACCACCACACAACAACTCACCATCTCACAATAACCATCGACACCATGTTACATCGACCAACCATCTCACCAAAACAAACACATATCACAATAAAAATATTGCACATCACAAACCACCGCACAACCAAAACCACCTCACCACATTATACACCACAACTTCATCACACAACACCTCCACACGACACAACACCACCACACATCATCACTATCATACAACTTCACATGACACATCCATGCCCACTAACCATCACATTACAACCCCACATATCACAAAGACCAACTGGTCACCTCAATCCCCATAAAACAGCCTACAACATACAATGAAACACAACAAAAAACCTCTCATAGAGGCAACATACCCCAACTTCCACAATTTATTTATTCAATGTCTTTTATTACATTACCCCTTTATTTAGCATGGACATTATAACACAACTGATATTCCAGGGGAAACTAATTAATTAACAAAATATTTATTCATTTCCCTATTTTACACGGTGAAATCAAATCAAAATCCAAACTTAAAACTAATATATTAGATCAATAACAATAAAAACAAGGTACCATATGTGTATAAAGAAAAAATTACTTGATTTGAGATGATTCAAATGGGTTTTCACCTATTCGGATGGGGGATTTGGAGAGCAGCAGAGAGGTGGAGGTGGATTGATAACTTAAAACTAAAATACTAAAGCAATAACAATAAAAATAAGGAAGTATATGTGTATAACTGAAAAGATACCTGATTTCACCTCTTCGGATAGGGGATTTCACCAGAGGAGAGTGGTGGAGCGGATGAAATTAGGTTCTGTGCGAATGGGGGAGAGCAGGATTTGTGGGAAATAATTCCCAATGGTTTTAAAGAACTGTTGGGAAAGATATGTTAAGGGCCCCTTTGCCAATGGTTTGAGGAAACCGTTGGCAAAGGGGTGACCCTTTCCCAACGGTGTTCTTGAACCGTTGGAAAAAGGTGATTAACACACCCCTTTACCAACGGTTTGAAGAAACCGTTGGCAAAGGGGTGGCTTTTCCCAACGGTTTCAATGAACCGTTGGGAAAGGCTTTATTAGTCCTTCAAGCCCAACGATTTTAGAAAACCGTTGGTAAAAACCCGTTGGGAAAAACAGCATTTCCAGTAGTGGATATATGCCTTACGTACTTCCAAGATTCATGTCTTTGCTCAAGATTTTGATGTTTAGATTTTATGTACAAGTTTTTGCATTCAAATGTTTATCGATTGTTTTATGTTATCTATGTTTACCCTTACTAGGCATTTGAGCTCACCCATTTTATGTTTTCTTTTCCCCAAGATATAAAGAAAGGTTTTAGGTGAGAAAAAAAGGGGAAGATCTTTATTGGGAGATGTTGAAGATTTTTCACCACGATTAGAAGATTTTATTCCGAGTTTCCAAAGACACTAAACTATTACGATCCTTGTGTGTCTGTTTTTGTTATGTATTAAGTATTCCGCAAAAGTAATGTATTGTCCATGTACGTCAAGATTTGGGTCTCTACAGTTGGTATCAGAGGAAAGGTTTAGTCAACCTTTGGAAACTAGGATGCGAAAACATTAGTGAGATCCCTAGAGATATTTCTAAGGTATGTATAGGGATGTAACTAATGATAAGTATACATATAGGATATAGTACTAGAACTACGGTAATGATCTTAGAATTTAACCTAAGATGTTAGATATTGAGGGTGCTCCCCATTTACTATGTTGTTTTCCCTAGCATGATTTTTGCCTCTCACACTATTCTTTTTGGGTTTTATAAAATGGCTAGAAACAGGAAGATTCATGATAATGGAGGATATGACGGACAATGGAATGATATTATTCAGGAGAAACCAAATGACATGGGATTTGGAAGTCCAAACATCGTTATTATGCCTAATCAGCAATCTCATAATATGATCAATAATCTCAACTTTGGTAAGTTTCCCGACTCAGATAATAAGAGAAAGATGGAGTTTCATGATGATCATAGAGGAAAGAAAGTTCAATTTCCCTCATGTAAATCATGTGGGAAGAGGCATCAGGGAGATTGTTTCAAAGGAACTGGAAGATGATTTGGGTGTGGAAAAGAAGGACACAAAGCCAGTAAGTGCAAAGTAAAAGGTTCAGTTAACACCATGGATGAGGATAATGGTATTTCTACGACATCAAAAATGGTTAAATGTTTTAAATGTGGAATGTACGGGCATTATGAAAACCAATTCCCTAAGGGAAAGTCTCATGAAGAGAATCAGTACGGTCGTATGGGTAGTATTTATGTTGATGATGATGAAGAGACTACAAATGATATGTGAGATGAAAGAATTGTTGAAGCTCAGTCAATGGTTTAAGAAGGTAGTGGAATGATTACATGTTTATCAAGTGTAATGTTGTATAAGTAATCTCATGGTACTATGGAATAAAGAGACATCTAAGGATTGTTACACTATTGTCTTTCCTAAGTTTTGAAAGTGTATGATTAATGGTACTAGTAACCATGAAAGGTTATTCAGATATTTTTGGAAAGTAGATGATATGCGCATAATGAAGGGATTAGGAGAAAATTAAATGTTTGATAGTATTAATGAGCTCATGACTAATATAAGGAGAAGGTTATATCATGGTTTGAGTATATAAAATTTTTGGATTTTGGTATGTGGAAAGAGATAACTTTTGACAGCATTCATGTTTTCACTAAGATTCAATGGGTATTCATTTTTCAAGAGAATACATGATTAAGTCCTTCGAATGTTTGGAATGTGACCAACAAGACATATCTTATGATATATGGGGATCAACGATGGAATTAACATGCTTGTTATATGAAATCTCTGGTAATCGTTTTCACTATAATATGAGAGTGGACTGTAGTATTATGGATAAGCCTAAAGATTGGAATGGATTATGTTGAACATAAGTTAGTATTGTTTAAGGATAGAAGTTTTTTTTTGATATTATTTATGGGATGTTATAGTAATGTAGTTTTAGAAAAAGGACAACCTGCAGGATGTGCTACACCCCGTTGCGTCGGACAAGGATATGGGAATCGAACCCACAACCGAAGTGTGACTGGCCTTTATTGCCTACCACTGGCCTACAGGAAGTCCCTGTTTAGTAGAAACTAGTTTTATTATATTAATCAGTATGATATATGAAGTATAAGTCCATTTTAGGAACCATATATGATTAATCTCACTATAGATGGACTTATGTATTTTTGATAACTTTTATAACCTTTTGTTTGAGACAGATGGAATGACCCATCATTCTATCACATGATCTACTAACACTTCACGAATGACAAATTCAACTTCATTTCTTTAAGAGATGAAGTGGAAATTTTCCAAATAACGAACAATGGTGAGACTGTACCAAAATCACGAAAGTATTTCTTCAAATTAAAATTTCATCAACTTTAAGGAAATGATCTTGAAAACCAAAAATGTTGTCCTAGTTCCCTTATATCCGATGAATCAGATGGTACCTTAGATCATCACAAATCTATGGCTTTGTGATTGATGGCTTTTTCATAGCCATATTCTCTACCACTCTCCATCAGAACATGATGGTCAGATTTCTCCTCCATATCCATATTTTCACCTATGTTCTCCTATGTGGAAACCCAATGATGAGTTATTTGGGTATCCGTTATGTTTCTAACATTATTTTTTTAAATGAAGTTTTAGTATTCCTTTTTACGATGTGGGTTTCTATTAAAGAAACTTTCGAGTAGTAAACCATTTATAACCCCAATGAATTTCGAGGGAGAAATTCATTTTAAGGGGGGTAGAATGTAACACCCCAAGATTTTATGAAAAATATTCTTTTTAATTTCATTAATGTCTTGTGTTGTACGCTACACCAAAAGGAGCTTTCATGACACGCAACCCTGACTTGGCTTGCATTACACGCAATCGTGACCTTCCTCGATAGCGTGTGTTGTACACAATACCGAGTGTTACTAAACAACGATATATTATTATAATATTATTATGAACTAGACGTTATGAATATTATTAACTAAATTTTGAATTTTATAACATTATTATTCATCTTACACATTTTTTAGAATAGGGTATAAGAACAAAATAATTTTTTCGGGTAAAATAAGTATTTTTCAAAAAATGCCGTTTTGCCACATTTTGATGGCGCACCAACTTTAAATCTAGTTTTTGACATGTTAATAAGTTCAATTTTACAAAATAAAATTATTATTTGGAATCAGGATATAAAATTTTACCTTGGATAAATTTTTCATATTATTCTGATAACTTTCATATTTTAATGAATAGTAAAAACACGCTATATTTTAATTAAAAACAAATTTCTTCATCGTAAAAACTTATGTGGTTAAATTATAATATTGAATGGTTTTAAAGTATAAATAGAATATATTTTTACCATTTAATATAATGTATGTCATTATCATTGATTTTACCTTGAATTCGTAGGTTAAATCAATTCAATCTTTTGCAATGTTTTAAACAAAAACCCGTTTTCTTTCGACAATGGGATTAATTTTAATTTAATTTCTGAAACATTTCTGTATTGAATTTGAAAAAATGGATTCCATATTTGGAATCATTAGGTCCAAATTATGTTAATAAGCTACTTTTTATTTTCGGGCTTTATGAATAGTAGCTATGGTAAATTTTATTTACCATAGTTAAAGGTAAATCGGGTAATTAAGGGTAAATATAAGATTATAAAATTAACCTAACACCTGAAAAAATCCTATTGGATGACTAAAAGTCGACCCATATCACCTAAGGGTCGGATTAGAATTATTTAATGGACTTTTTTCCATGAAAATAACTTAATTATTATTAAAACCAAAGAAAGTGACAACATCTCACTCTCTTAAATATTATAAGTATATTAATTTTAATTTAGTGATAAACTTCATTAAACTTAGAACCTTAATAGTCTCCAGAAATATAATGAAATTATATACATCATATAAATTTATTTATAATTTTTAGGTATTAAATAATTATCATTAAGCTTGACACAATAGGGATGCATAAATTATTTATTTAGTGAAAAATCAATAATATAGTTTTTATTGAAATATTAATACATATCAAAAGGCCCAAAAATCTGCACAAAACTTATTATTAGTGTATATATAAACCCTAATCATCCATTGGACAAATTTGTGACCATTTGGATCCTTATTAAGATGATTATGACAATTATAATATTTTATTTTAAATGATGCCAAAGTTGTCACATTCATAATTTAATAAATATAACAATTTAAATATTGTGATTTTTAGATGATAAATTCGATTAAAAGTATTATTGTGAAAGGTAATAGATTTAGCTTCATCATAGGATTTTATTTTTAATTTTTATGCAACAAATAAGTATATTAAATAATAATACAAAAAATGATGTAGTAATTATTTTATTAAGAGATAAACCAAATAAATGGTTTTAAAAATAATAAAATAAATAATATATGAACTATTTAATGTTCTACACAAATTTTCTAGATACATATGACCTTTTATAAATCTATTAAAGCTTTTATTTAGAAAATATATTATGCATATATTTTATTTAAATTCAAATAAATGAATAGTGTCAAAATTGACACTATTGTTATTTTATAAAAATAATATATTATAAAATTGTTTAAAAATCACAAAAATATTTAAAAATTATAAATTTAAATTTATATGGTATAAAATTTTATAAAGTATCCAATTATGGAAAATTAACAACAAATAAGTAATTATTTTGAATAATTTATTATTTAGAATTTCATTACCACAAATAAAATTAAATTGATTAAATAAGGATAAATCAAGTTGATAATGTTTAAAATAAATTACTAACATGTATAAATTTGATTGGTTGATGACATTACAACCCTATATAATCTAATATTCAGATATGAGTCATTTTTGGAGGTTTTTAAGTGGGGTTAGTTTTATTATAAATTAATATTTTTAAGAATTCCAAAGGTGCCCCTCTCCTCCCTTATAAAAGGGCACCTCCTCCCTCTCTTCCTCACACCACATTGAGCCTTCCAGCTCGGCCAACCCCTACCAAAATCTCTTCTAAACTTCCCTAGAAACATACTATAGGTCCTGGTCTTCTTCAAAGACCAATTTTAGTGCCCTAAGAGGAGGTCTCAAAGAGGCGCTTCAAAGAAGAGGTAATGTCCATTACCGATTCTTTCAACTTTATTTCTTCTTCCACTTCTTCTTTTTTAGTTGTTTCATTATGAGGTAATAACATCAGTATCAATAATATAATTATATGTTATTATAAGTATGAAAAAAACCATATTTCACCATCTATCCATCCGACGAAAAACTAAATCACCGCGTGTGCGTACGTACGGAATACCGTCTCCACGCCGTGGTGTAATCTATTTTCCACCACCACCTTAATTGGATGGGTATAAGGGTGAAAGTAAGGAATATATATGATTATTTTAAAGTGATATTAATTCTGTAATATTATACATACATTTTAATACAATTCCACAATCTTGGGAATGATATCATCGCTCGTGCGTACGTACGGACTACCGTCTCCATGACGCGATGAGATTCACTCTCCATGTTAACCATTCATGAATGATTATAAAGTATATATAATTAATAATAATGAAATATATGACATAATAATGATACTTTATTTATGTATATATATATATATATATGTATTTCATTTACTTAATTCCATTCAATTCAAAAGGGAAACGAAAACAATGTTCATGCGTACGTACGACCTACCGTCTCCATGAATGGTGTATTTCATTCCTTTTATCGATCTATAATATATATGTATATGATGAATATATATTATATATAAATCATGTTTTACATTCTATAATTATTCAAATCAGGATATAAGTAATAATATAAAGAAGGAAAAGTCCCAACACATGTGATAAATGAAATGATTTTACTGAAAACGCTGCTTTAACATGGAATTTACAAAAGAACGGGTAATATAAAGTCATAAGTGAAACATATATGATATCATATCAATGAATATGATTCTTTAAAAAGTCAATTACATTATTTAAATCATTATACAGGAGGTTCAGATACGTATGAAGCATATCAGACCTAAGGTAAGGGATAATTTTTCAAATCTCATTTTTATCTGAGATTGCTTATTCGTAAGTATTTACTGGGGGTTATTGCTATCGTCCATGTCCATGTTTTATAAAAGTGTATTCATGTATTTTTAAAGTCATTTTTACCCATTTTTACTTTTACCCCAGGGTATGGAAGGAATGTTTCTTTTATTTACCCTACAATGTACTTTTTGACTTTTCCGACAAAAGTACGAGAAGAATGTTTTTTTTAACTTATACGGCATGAAAGGGTTTTTACGGTTTTATAAAGCCTTATTTTCATGAAGATTCCTCCAAAATATTTCATGACTATTTTCAACAAAATATTATTCTTTTAAAATTGCATGACATTTTGTGAAAAGAAATTGATTTTGAAGAAGAAATGATATTTTCCTCAAGAATTCATTTCAAATGTTTTATCAAAACCATTTTCCATCTAAGATGACATTATTTAATATGTGAATGTTTCAAGTTTAATGTATCTATGATTTAAATGGTTTCACTTTTCTTATGATGAAATGTCCATTTGTTTTATATGGATTTTGAGATGATGAGATGATGTTCATGAAACCCATTTTATTCTTTGGGTTATGGTGAATGTTTTAAGTTTATTTTGTGGCACAAGTAAGAATGATTTCATTATGAGATGGTTGGGACCTATATCTCCCTCCAATGAATTGGGTAAAAATTTTATATCTCATGAGATAGATATGGATGGAACGGTAAGTTAATCCGGTTCAGTGTTACAGGAATGAAATGAGGAGTGAACTCGATTCAGAATGGGACTTTGTCCACAAAATGGTCTTGGCAGCAATGCCTTGGCTACTATGGAAATCATAACATGTGCTTAATGGTTTCCAAAATTACATGTTTTATTCCCATTCTATTTTATCATGATTGATGTTCCCTTATGATATATACCTTACGTACTTCCAAGATTCATGTCTTTGCTCAAGATTTTGATGTTTAGATTTTATGTACAAGTTTTTGCATTCAAATGTTTATGGATTGTTTTATGTTCTATATGTTTACCCTTACTGGGAATTTGATCTCACCCATTTTATTTTTTCTTTTCCCCATTATATAAACAAAAGTTTTAGGTAAGAAAAACAAAGGGGAAGATCTTTATTTTGAGATGTTGAAGATATTTCACCATGATTAGAAGATTTTATTCCGAGTTTCCAAAGACACTAAACTATTACGATCCTTGTGTGTCTGTTTTTGTTATGTATTAAGTCTTCCACAAAAGTAATGTATTTTCCATGTATGTCAAGCTTTGGGTCTCTACAGATTTGGTTAGTATGAAAAATCAAGTGGAGGTAGACATCAATAACACTCAAAATCTAATTTCATTACTTCGTAAGCTAGGAGGAGGAAGTAATACCTTAAGTGGTTATAAAAGGAATAGGATATACTTTTAAAGGAAGAAAAAAATACTTCTTCACACTTATATTAGTATAAGGGACCATAAAATTGTTTCCTGTGTGATAAAGTGGTGAATCTGAGTTTAAATTTACAACCCCACCTTGTCCAGGTTTCAAGTGTGGAATAGTTTTCCACTTGAAGAAGTATTTTAGAAAATAATCTTATAATATAACTAGGGTAGTATCAAATTTAGTGAATGGAATAGAGATTCAAGTTTATAGACCATAGTCGATGTAGTCAGGGACTCAATACCTCAGAAGAGTCAAGGGAAGCATTTTACAGCTAATCAGGTAGTAGAGGTGATAAAGTTCGATGTAAGACCTTCTATGATGTGAAGTATTATTATAATTTATTATATGGAAATTTCATTTTTTTATTATGATTAATCACATTAATTTATCTCCTTACACTTTTTTGATTTGGTTGGTTTTATCAGTGGAGTTGATACCATGTTATATAAATATCGGTATCCCAATAGGCAAGAAGGTTGAGCAATGTCTTAAGAGTCTATCCTATTTGTTAATGATAAAGGAAATTTAAATATCATTGAAATTTTTAGTAATTTGGATAAAAATGTATTACTTAATTATCACAATAGATTGGATGAGTAGATTCAAGGATCATATCAACTGATATATTTGAAGAATTATTTTAAAAGTGTTTGATGGGACCATTCAAAATTTAAAATGAGAGAGGGGTATTTTAGTTAGTAGAGCAATTAAAATTATAGTGGAAGTGAGATATATATCATGTGAGATAGTAGGGTTAGTAGTTTATTCAATTGAGGGAAAGGAATGACCTCCACTTTCAACAATAATAGATTGATACTCATGAAAAGTACCTGCAAGACCAGTGTGAATTCACTAAGAGGGGAGAGAGTATCAGTGAATTCAATACATTTTTAATTTTTATTTTAGAAAAAAACTTCGTCACTAAGTAAAGTGAATAAATTTATCACTGTCACACACATCACTTCACACACAAAGAAGGAACAACATATTTTAAATGATTAGCTACTCAAATTGAGTAGCTAATCTTTATCATGATCTAGAATCACATGAGACCATATAGTCCCCTAGTATCATAATTTTTTATTACAAGTGAGGATATTTTATCCTTTAAATAATGTTAAAAAATATGTCTCTTGGTCTTGTAAAGTTCTCCCACACTAAATAAAACTTATATATATTTTTACAATAAAAAGTGAGTCTTCAACTATATCATACTTCCATTAGGTTGTTGTAGCTATTATTATTCTTCTTTCTCTTATTCTTCTACTAGTATTGAAAAAAGTATTATTTTATTCAACTATTTTTATCCCTTATATTCTTCTCACATAAATTCCATAAAAGATACATGTTTTATTTAATATTCCACAATAAAATTATTTTCCCATCATGAAATTTGAATCTTTAGAAAAGAAACTACCTTCAATTGTTCTTAACTTATTATCAGAATTATCTATCATTAGATCTATATAAATTAATTATAGAATAATTCATGGTGTGATTGAATACACTACAGTGTGAGAAATCTATTTACCTAAACTCTTCCAAAAAGTTCTTCTTATTATAGTGTGAAAAACACCTTTATAGTGAAACTCTTCTCTTTCTTTTTCTCCAGGTTTGATTTCACATGATGACATGATGCATCATAGTTTGATATACATAACCACATAAAAATAAATCAAATCATAAGAATCATGGATTTTAATCATGATATGAAGAAATAATTCATATTATAACCTTTATCTTCCTTTTTATCAAAGTCATTATGTCACGATGTGACATCATGTATAACAACATGGAACTTTTGCCTTTATTTTTTAAAAATTAATGATCCACACACATTAAATATAATAAAATTATTTATTTATCCTTGTATTTTAAAATTTCCAAATATTTCATGTCTTGCATTGTAGCATGACCAACATATTCATGGAATAAAACTTCTTCTTCTTCTGAAAAATTAACCTCTAAACATTGATTTATAGTGTGATTATAAGTTTCATGAAATGAAACTTATTCAACACCTTGTGTCATGATTTCCCTTTCTGATAGTTAATCTATAGAATACCAGGTTCAACATCAATATATTCATTCAAATTCATATTAATTTCTAGAAACTCTTTTTTTGGAACTCTCAAATAATTTTTGAAACTTCTTATTAACTTCTAGAAAATATAACTGTTAACTTTTGAAACATCACATTTTTTTTCAAAATTTTGAATCCTCTATATATTTTATAAATTAATCTTATATATTCCATGAATGACTCTCATGTATTATAGTAAATACTAATTTTATAGAGGTATTCTTGAGTGACTTTTACGTATTCACTAGATTTACTTTTTTGCATCATGAACTACAAATTTTCTAATGATATGATCAAAGTTACATGCACACACTAAGAATATTTAATCATATGTATATAATGACTTTTCTATATTTTATCCCAAATTATTATCAACTATAAAATACATCCAAATAATTACATACATCTCCAAACTACTTCCAAATCTATTCAAAACACTTCCAAACATAAAAATAACCTTCACCCCACATAATAAAATTTATTTAATGTGTATTTGAGTATGATTTAAACATTAAACAAATATAACGTAGAAAACTTATCCACTTTATACATTTCATATCATTTATTAACTTTTATAATCATCAATGAAAGGGATACCTATTAAACATAAAAATTCAATAAACACTATCTATATTTAAATAATTTTTTGATCTCACAATGTTACTAAAATATATTTTGGCCAAAAAAATCCCACCCTTTGGATTTTTTTTGTCAAACAAGGTTTAAAAATCACTTTCAAACTCATCACACAAATAAATTAATAATAATTCAATACTTTTATGACCACGTGAGAAAACTCAATGTATGAAATAAGAATATTGAATAATAAAATCATGTTAACAATTAAGATTAACAAACATCCAGTCTTTTATAGTTCTTGTTACCTGTTGATAAAAACTTTGAATAACACTTTTAATAATTAAAATATTTATTATTTGAATATATATATTATAAGTTCATATATTCATGCTCAGTAAAAGTTTTAGAATAGTTCACAACTCACAAAACTTACACACCCACATAATGAATTCACAGCTTAACCATTTTAAAAAATCCCTCTAAATTCATGCTCCCTTAAATAATAGATCAATCCCTCATTTAGTTAAACACATATCTTTTCATTATACCCCTATTTAGTTTTCTAACCCTTTGTAAATAAATTAAGGGATTAAACAAAAATATATTTATATTTCAATTATTTCACTTTAACAAAAATAATAAAAAGAAAAAGTGAGAGAGGGTATAGATTCAACATACCTTATCCTTGATAAGAATGGTATTGAAATCCTATAATCAACCTCAATATTTGAAATTTATCTTTTTGTTATAGTTTAGTGAATATATTTTCTATTTACTCCTTTATTGGAAAAAATTACTATATCAACACATTTTATTCCATAATCTCCTTAATGAAGTGATATTTTATATGAATGTTATTAAATCAAGAATACTAAATCAGATTCACAAATAAATTTATGGTAGTTTGATTATCATAACCCATAAGTAGTGGTTATTATACTTCCACCTTGAGATCTTCCAATTGAGTCCTTATCCACTTAGATTGAGTTGTATATTGAGTTTTATGCACATATTTTAATCTAACAGTACTCAAGGTCACCAAAATATTTTTTTTTATTCCAACATACCCAACTTTAAATAAAAAATAAAACTCCATTGGATATTGATCTTCTATCAGATACATTTCCATCCCAATCCACATGTATTTGTCTAAACAGATCAAGATTTATACTATAATCATATGTTAGTATATATTACATTGTGTCTATGATATAATTGAGAATTATATTTCCTAAAATTAAATGTGATTCCATCAGTGAACTTTTATATTTGGAACATAATGTAACAACATGAACTATATCCGGTCTTGAAGCTGTCAATTATAACAAACTACTATTAAAATTCTTAAAATATCTTGAATCAACTTCCTTTACTTTTTTATCAGTTGAATGTTTGGTTAGAATTTATATTTGGGTTTAAACCAAATTCAAATAATCCATTCCAACCTTCTTTTGAATTTCTCATGCATACTTCTCTTGAGAATGAAAGTTTTATTTTACTGTTGAGAAATTTGTAAGCCTAAGTAATACCACATTTCTCCAAGCATGGAAATCTAAAACATCTTAATTATTTATAAATAAAACTCCTTATACAAGAATTTATTATTTATAATAATTATAATATCATAGACATAAATAATAATAATAATTGATACCTCTTTATCAACTTTACTATAGAGGTTGTTGTCTACTTTTACCTTATTGAAATTTCACTACATCAAGTAAGTGCATAACTTTTAATAACACTATATTGAGATTTTTTACCCGTATATATTATTATTTAACATAAAAACATGTCCTTAATATTAAACAAGTAATAATCCATCTAACTTCTCAATGTACACTTACTCTTCCAACTCACCATTGAGTAAGGAAGAATTGACATCCATTTAGAAAATTTTGTATCACTTTTGTGCTAAAATAAAAAGAAATATACTAATTGTGAAAAATTTAAAAGTGGTGTTAATGTATCATAAAAATAAATTCATTAAAACTATGAGTACCCTTTTTACACTATAATTACCTTTGTTCCTTACAAATTATCCCCTTTTATTCAACTTATTTTGAAACTCCAGCATTTTTTGATAACATCCTTGTTTGTTGGATGGGTTACTAACTACCAAGATTCATTGATCTTGATATAATATAATTATTTATTAATAACATAAATACACTCTTGATTATATAATACCTCTTTCATATATCTTGGTTCAACTTAATAATACAACGAGGTGTGTGTTACTGTCATCAAAGTTCTTCTAGTCTTAACTAGCTGTCATTATTATCCAATGAAATTTTAAACCTACACATAATTTTTAAACCATTTATGAGTTGAAAATAGTTGTTATTAAACACTTTAAAATAATTAATCATCATCTAAAACTATCACTTATTCTAAATTATCATTATTTTTAGTAACTTCACCCAACTTCTCAAGAAAAACTGCTTTATCTTCACTTCTGGAACTTGCCTCTAGACGTGCGATTTCTTTTTTTGAATGTTACAAAAGCTTTACATCAGTAGTATACAAAATATTTATTTTTTAAACCCAAATGGTATTGTGTATTATATACCCTGAAGGGGGTAGACATAGAGACCCAAGATTTTCATATATATATATATATATATATATATTTCATTTTTTGATGAAAATTGATCCTAATACACAAACAAACACCTAAGGATCATGAAGGTATAATGCCTTTGGAAACTTAGAAACATAAAAAACCGGTTCATAGGTGAACTAAATCATCTCCCACTATTTTATTCATAACTATAACCCTTATTATAAAAATAAAATATAAAACATTTCTTAATAACATGGGGAAAAAAACAAAAGAAAGGGTGAGATCAAATGCTTATTAATGGTAAAAAAGGGAGATATGTAAACATAACATGTGGTTAAGGGTATAATAACATGAGAATAACATTTGAAAATCATACCCTTCCTATCAAAGATCATAATCTAGGGTCATGGAATAAAGAGTTACAGTTCATAAGACATGAATCACAAGGGAATAAAATAACATGATCCATGAGAGCATAACAATGGCATAATACATGGAATTGTGAAATATAAATAAGCATAGAAAATCATTTCCTTATAAGTTCATGTATCATTTTTGAGACTATTATAATGTAATGTTTTCACTCCCCAAACCATTGTAGTATTCAAGGTTTACTCTTGAGAATCTTATAGCGGAAAAAGTTCCTTATTGAATTGGGTTCACTCCCCATTCTAGTCATTTTTATCTCATGAGATATCAATATTTACCTAATGAATTGGATGGAGATATAGGTTCCACCCATAATATAATTAAAATCATAACTATGTGTTCCACAAGATCCTAAAAAATTCATCATATCATAACCCATGAAAAGAAATGGGTTTCATAAACATTTTATAAAAACATAATCTATGGAAAATGAACAAGTTTTAGAATCATTTCATCATTTCATCAAAGAATAAAACATGAAAAAATAATTTTATTTCATAAGAATTTTATCATGGTATAACCTTTGGAAAAAGAAGTGGGGTTTATAAGTATTTTACCACGGTATAACCTATGGAAGAGAAATGGGTTTCATAAATATATTTTTATCATAAATATAAAACATACAGAGAAAGAATAAATATGGTATCATTGGATAGAATCCTCAGTAAAGATTAAGTAACATAAAAGGATTTGATATTAGATGGAAAATTATTTTCAAAGAAAAATCATTTGGAATGTTTCTTAAGGAAAATAACATTTCTTTGAAAATCACAATTTTAAAATTAAAAAATCATAATTTTTTTGGAAATCATTTTATTTGAAAAAAAATTAAAAACTTATAAGTTAATATTCAAAATAAATAATGGTCATTACTTTGATAAATTCTTTTCATGCCGTAAACATTAAAAAAATATTACTTTCACATTTTCGATAAAAGAAAAATATGACCTGTTTGGAAAACAACATGAAGATTACATTAAAAATGTTTTTTTATAAAAAGTAAAAATTGGATAAAACTTTCTTTAATGAATCATTTTTATAATTTAAAAAAAAAATTGAAAACATTTTTATCAAACATGGTTTTGGAAGAAAAATGGTTTTTTACTAAAGAGAGAAATAATTATGATTTTTCTTAAAAGAATTATTTTGAACTCTTGAGTACATAGAGATAGGAAAATTAAGGGAAATAATTTATTCTATAGAAATAAGTAGTTTGTAATAAAATTATTGAGTTTATTTAGGGATGGATTATAATATTTCATCATCAAAATCAAAATCATAAATAATCCCAATAATCAATGAGATTGTAACAAAAAATCTTTACCACTTTGGTATCTTTTGAATCGTAAGTACCATTAAATATTAACACAAAATTAAACATTAAATATAATTAAAAGAATTATATTCATGATATAAAATGTAAAATGGGCTGTATATACACCTCATAAAATAATATAGGTGAATAACATAACATATGTCTCAAAGAAAGAAAATTGAGACAAAAATCCCTTACCTAAAGTCTCGACTTTCATCATACAAATTAAAACATACTTTATAATAAATATAAGTTTATTATAAATATATTAAAGAACCATACTTATATATATCATACCATATATTATTTACTTATGACCTTTTGTTACCCATTTCTTAACAATTCCACGTTAAAGTCATGTTTTGAGCAATGATTGCCTTGTTTTTCATGTGTGTTTTTCTAATTTTTTGGTCATATTAAATTTATCATGGTTCCATAATATAAATAATATGAAACATGATATAAATATAATTTATATATAGTATATATGTATTTATAGTAATCCATAAACTTTATTGATAGAAAATAAAATACACCATTCATGGAGATGGCAAGTCATACATACGTATGAATGTTATTTCCATTTCCTTGACAGATGAAGAAAAATAAAGGTAAATTATATATTAAATTTAAATAATAATATATATTTCATATATATCACATATAATCATTTAATATATACTGTTTTACCTTCTATTTAAAGCATAATTGAAAAATAGATAACATCGTTTTGTGAGGTGGCAATCCACCATACACATGAATGTCGTTATCATATTCGATATGGAATAGAAAGTAAAAAAGGTATAAATGATAATATATTTATATAAGTATATTTATGTCTAAAATATAATATATTTACATTATATCAATCATCATACCAGACCTTGAGAAGTTTTCATGGAAAACGTTTCACACCGGTTCGCGAGGCAGTAGTCCGCCATTCACATGAGAAAAATTATCATTTCCCATTTGAGGGGAGAAGAGATGGATTAATTTAATTACATTAAAATAAATACATATTAGTATATTTAATATAATGAGTTTATTATATCATCATGATTTAATAGCAATCGAAGGAGGTGGAGGAATAAATACAATAATAACGCTCATTGAAGAAAGTTACCTATTCTTCGAGTAACTTCCTTAGATTTTCACCAAAAAACTTCAAAGGATATATTTTTTATGAAAATAAGTATTATAATATGATATTAGGTAATTAATTAATGGATTTTGTTTTTATATTTTGAACCAAATGGTTTTGGAAGTTTGAAAAAGAGAGGAGAGGGGGTGGTCTTTTATAAGTTAGGTGAGTGGAACACTTGTAATATTTGAAAATAAAAAGGTGTAACCACATTATTATCATGGAATAAGGTTAAAAAAGTTGGAAATTATATATTATAGAATATATAAGGTCAAAATAAATCTATATACTTAGTGTTGGGCATGTTTTTGTAAATTTTTAATCCTTATCCTTTTAGTTTAACCACCAGTAAACCCTTTTTAACCTTAACCACGGTAAATAATTTTTTATTTTTTATAATATATAACCAAAAGAATTAAAAAAAATTCCTTTTATAATAAATATAATTTTTTTGGCATGATTTATCCACGAATTTAAACTTACTCTACACACAAAACTGAATTAGCTTTCATTACACGTAATACCGATTTTTACATCATTTTAATAGAAAACGTATTTTAAAACTAAATTTTGAAATTTTATGAATTTTATTTTTAAAAATAAACATAAAATTTTAATTAATAATTTCATAATTATATTAGGGTATTTTTTTGGTATTTTTTTGAGAAACTTTATTTTCTTTGAATAGAAAAAAATTGCTGCAATTTAGTTAAAAACAACATTTTCGTTTAAATAATGATTAGTGTTACAATATATTTTAAATTGGTTTTAAAAGTCAAAATAGATCAATTATACATATATTAATCCAATTTAGGCCATTGGAATTATTTTTATATTTAAATTAGATATGAAAACTTATTTAACTTTTGAAAGTTTTTACTTTAAAAACCCACATTCTCGCAACGTCTGCAGATTAACATTAATCTTAGTTTTCCCACTTCTATGATTTGAATTTTGGAAAATGTAAATAAAAGGTTGTAATAAGTATAATATATTTGTTCTAATAAGATCAATTTAATTTTTTATCAAAAATATTAGTGAATGAGATTAAAATTAATTACGGTGATTAAGGTAAAATTAAGCTTAATAAGAGATCAAACCTTAATATTAGGGACCCAAATGACCTTAAAACTTGTAAAAAATCCATAGGATTACAATAATTCGAAAATATATCCTAATTGTTTTTTGTAATTTTATGTTTTATTTAGATATTATTAAATGGAAGATCCCTATATAAAAGATTAATCAAGAAAAAAGAAAAAAAGGGAACTTTCCTTACCTTTAACATCAATAAAACATTGAGATATGTAAAAAACATCATACTTTATGTTATACATATAATTTTGAAATATAAAATTATTATTTTTATCATAATAATTTATCAATAATTTTTATATATGTTTTAGTTTCTTAAAATACTTAATAAATATGAATGTAGTGATTATTTAGATAACAATTAACTAAAATAAATGATACTATAAATATTAAAGGTGAAGTATAATGATTGAATTCTTGTAATTAATTATTTTTGTAGATTAATATACCATGTTACACATTTTTAAACTTAATATTATCAAATTAAAATATTTTTTTTGATATTTCAAAATTAAAATTAAATAAATAATGTCAAAATTTTCATTATTGTTATTTTAGAATAAATGATATTTTGTAAAATGATTTAAAATTAATAAAAATACTATATAAAGATAATTGATTTATAATTATTAATAATTATTAAATATTTTCTATTAAGGGACCAATTTATCTATTATAATTGACATATTGACCCATATATTGTGAAAACATTGTTAACAGGGTCTGATTTCAAGCAGTGTTTTAGCACATCACATGCGCTTGTTTTAAAATTAATTTCCAAAAAACATGGGATTTTTATTTTATAAATTATATATAATATTAATAATTCAGTGGATATATATTTTCTAATAAATATCACTTTATTTTATTCTTAATGGTAAAATTAATTAGGTTGGAAAATTAGATAATTTAATAAAAACCAAAATGATAAAATTGGGGAATATTAGAAGTTAAGGAACCAAAATTTTAAAATCCCAATATTTTTGTGTTTTGGAGGTTTTAATTGAAAATTATTCCCCTTTAATCCATTTTTTCCATTTTGAGGCACTTTAGGTCAGGTAGACCTCCCATTAATGAATAACTTTTGGTATTTACAAGAGTACCGCCCCCCTCCACTATAAAAAGAAAAGCACTCTACCCCTTACTCACACATCTCAAGACACTTTTGACCTGATAATATTTTCATAAATAGATCCCAAAAATACCTCCACTCATCCTAGAATCATAAAATTGGGTGGAAATCCATCTAAGGAAGCCTTTTGGAACAGACCAAAAGAAGTTACCCGATTAAGAGGTAACATCATTCCTTAAGATCTTTAGTTTTATTTCCATTATCCACCCATAAAATATTCTTATTCCATGATTTTATTAAAAAAATAGTATCCTAAATTTACTATTATGTTTTTATGATAAGGTTTAGACCTAAACTTACACATAATTCCATATAATGGGTAACAAATATACTATTTCTGTGTATGACGAACAACTACCTCACAAAATGATAATTGTTCATTTTTCCTTTACTACCTCTCTTGGTGGATATTATGATAGAAAATATATTTATATATAATATATAATATATTAATAATCTATTTATACTTATGTAATTTTTTTTATAACATACCTTTATGCTTTCCATCTTGTGTAAATATGATAATTTTATTTTTGGAAGCGTGGACTATCACCCCCTCAAAGCTATTGACTAATTCATGCCATACATTGAGTGTATAAAGGATAGTATTGATAAACCAATGTAACATATATAAAATAGATATTATAATGTAATTATAATATACATATATAATTTTCTTTTAATTATTTTAATACATCAAAGAAATGAATGTAGCATTCATGCGTACGTACAACCTATCGTCTCCATGAATGGTGCATTTCATTTATTACCTCCAAACATTATAGATTATTATAAATATATATGTACTAAATATATATGATAATTAAGTTTTGATTTAAATTCTTAATATGATTAAATCATGATATAATTAGTAGGATAAGAAAATAAAAAGTCAAAACATACTTGAGAAAACTAGGTAATTAACACATGAAATAGTGAAAATAGTGAAAGATTGTTAACAAACGAGTAATAAGAAGTTATAATAATATGATATATATTATTAAAAACATGATTATAGTTCTGGTATAAGTTAGTAACATATTTTAAACCACTATAAATGAGGATAAACACTACACAAAAAAGGAAGGTTATGGTAAGGTATTTCATCTCAATTTACATTCCATTGAGACTTTATATGTTGTATGTACTGACCTTTGACATGTTATATCGTGAATCTATTTATTCTCATGATATTATAAGTTTCATTTAATTTATGGAGAATTATTATTTAAATGTTTCAAATTGGTATGGGACACTTTGGAATGTTCAAAGATTATTTTTCCTCAAGAATGTTTTAATGTTATTAACCCTTATTGTTACTTATCCTTCTACGAGGTATTATTGATAAATAAATATTATTAATTAAGTATGAATATATGATAAGGCACATTTTTTATTAATTAAATTGATTATTCGACTCAAGGAATTATTTGGATAGCTAATACATGGGTTGGAGTCTGGTTAAGGTAAGTCATATGGGTTGGGGACCAGTTAATGGAAGTCCCTAAATGCATGAATAGTCTCATGGGACGAAATTAGGTTGGAAAAAACCTTTTAATTTGTAACCATTATGATATAAACTGTCTTTTGAAGGGTATATACAGTATAATTAAGGTTGAAAAAACCAGATTGGTTTGTAACCAGTATGTTTTAAACCATCTTATGAAAGGTCTTGATGGTAATTATTCCTTGTACTAAGGAAACATGACATCAAATAATTATAAATTTAATTTATTGAGAACTTAGTTATTATTATTTTCCATGATATTTTGTATTGAAATATCTATGGATATATTATATTCTCAGCTTTATTCTTTAAGTGGCATGTGTTTTATTTTCTTACCTTTCCATATTGATATTGCCTTATCTAGTTATTCAAATTGCATGTGTTACCAGTTATTTAACTATCAATGATAATCTATTCTCATTGTTTAATTATTTATTCCACTTCAGTTACCATTAATTATAATTTGAGATCACCCTTATTATGTTTACTTTCCCCAGGTTATTAATAGGAATCCTTTGATTGAGATTCAAGGATGATGTTTATTTAATTTTATTATGTATCATGTTTTTATTTTTATTTTCCCAATATTTTATGGGTATCAGGTATGTAATATTTTTTTCCAAGAATGATAAACTAATCAGTCCTTTGGGATTTTATTCCTTGTAATCATGCCAATATAATAAAATAATGCACCAGATACGGGCTTCGGGGTTTGGAGCATTACAGTTGGTATTAAAAGAAGTTTAGAAAAAACCTTGGAAACTAGATTTAAAAAACATAGATTATGGACCATAACCATAGGATACGATTTGAGGATAATTGTAGAATAAAATCATATAATTTTAGTAAGGTAGAGATTATGTGGGTATTAATAGAAATACATCCTTGTCTGGATCATACAAGTGGACATGGTTCTAGCTCAGATGTACTTAGGAGTAATAAATCCAACAAGGTGTTCTGGTCCTGACTTAGGGTAACCTAGTAAATGACAATGGGACTTACTGTTCACATGGTTTGACACTCCTAGGGGATATTCTTAGGATAATCTATATTTTCTTTGCCTACCATTATGAAGGTTTCAAAAGTAATTTTTTCTCCAAATTTACCAAAGTTTATGATTATAAGATTAATGATGCATAAATTTATGTTATTAACTATACCATATTTAGAATTATATATTATGATCTAATATAGTGTAGCCATTATTTATAAATGGAACCTAGAAGAATGAACAATATCAATACCCATGGAAAATGTAGAGATTTACTTCTTGAGTAAACGAATAGGGATAATATTGGAATGTAACAAATTATGGAAATACTAGGTAAACATAATGAGGTTATGATGAATAACCTCACTCATATGGATTATCCTGTTCCACAAAAGGAATCTCATATGTTGGATTGCTTTATGTGATAGAATCCACCATCATTTATTGGGACTACGAATCCAATTATAGCTAAGCAAAGGATTATGTCTCTAGAAAATATTTTATGGATTTGGGATGTTGTGAAAAGGAAAAGGTTACAATTGTATTGTATTACCTCAAATATGATGCCGATCAATTGTGGTCATTAATCCAGAATACTAGGGAGGGAGAAGAAATTGAACTCATAGATTGGAGGAATTTTAAGGATATATTCTTTGATAGATACTTCCCTCATGATCAAAAAACCAATATGAAGTGGAATTTCTTTAGCTTAAAGAAAAAGGAAGAATAATGTGTTTCAGATTATGAAGTTACATTTACAAGGTTAGCTAGGTATTCTATGGGTTATATATGCAACACTGAGTGCAATATTGATAACTTCTTTGAAGGTCTTAAGCCAAATCTTCGAAGGGTAATGGTTTATCAAAGCTTTTATTAATATAATGAAATAGTTTTATGTGCTATCAAGATAGAGAAGGAATTATCTAAGTACTATGAATTTGAAGGGAATCCAAAAAAGAAGAGGATGGTGGATCAAAAAAATGGATAAAGGAAAAGAGAGAATAAGGTATTTTCCTGCATTTGAAAATTATGGAAAGAAACACCCCATTACATGCTTGAAGGGAATGGGAGTTTTTTATAAGTGTGGAGAAAAATTACACAATGTTTGTGATTTCAAGGGAAAGAAATAAATTTCCAATGTGAAATCCTTCCACTGTAAGGAGATTAGTCACTATGAAAATGAATGCCTTAAACATATAGGGAAAATACCTCAGAAGACGCTGAGGGATCAAGGTCATGCTTATGTTATTGATACAACTGAAGTCTAATGATTAATGTTTCTATGTATTTGGGTATTTTAGTAATTTTTTAAAAGTATTTTATTAGTGATGTACAATTTATAAGAATTATGAAATATTTAAGGATTGTGCTATAGTACTTTTTCATTAAGAATTTGAGATCATATGCTGAATGGTACTAAGAAATTTATTCAATAGAAAGTTAAAATTTTCAGAAAACACATTATTGGGGGAATGAAACCCTTAATATGTTATTGATGTTAAGATAATGATGAAGAAATGATTGATTGGATAAGTTCTAACTACCTTGGAACTTATTAATGACTTATCAACAAGTGGTTTAGGATATTATTGATGGATTTTAAAACACATGGATTTATGGAATATATTCAATAACATGTGTCTTACTTAAGGAATAAGGAAGAATTCATGTTTCCAATAAGGTTTCAGGGTGATTCAAGTTATCACCATATTTAAAGTAGTTACATTATGAAGTTATTCACATTTTTGGAATGTAAAAATTTAGTGCTACTTTATGTTGATTAATGGCTAATGATATGTTAATTTTGGGAATTTAGTGACGTTCCTTATAAAGTGTTGGATCATAATATTTTGTAAAAGTTAACCACATATAAAATGGTTTAATTTTATCTTTGGATGATATTTTTGAGAGTAATGTATTACTTCACCATACGATGCATCCTGTGTTAAGTGATAAAGTAAAAATAGTTCAAGGTATAATCAAAGGAAAAGATTATGTTTATAGAATGTAAACATACTTATATTCTTAAAGATTGAATGAATTCCAAAACTCAAGAAAAAAGGTTTAAAAAAAATGTCTTATTATCATCATTTTTTATGATATCAGTGATCTTTTATCACCATTATGGTTTATGGTTTTTTGGTCTAAAAATTTTAGCAGAACATGTTCTCTATCACTCTCTACTAGATCATGATGGTTAGATTTCTCTTCCATGTCTAAGTTTATACCAATTTTCTCCTATTGAAAATACTAATTTTTTTTGGTGAACTTCACATTTAATTTTTCCTCTTATTAATAGTATGTGTCATTGAGCCTATTTACGATGTGGGTATTTCAATAATTTTATTTTCAAATATCAATCCCTTGATTACTAAGATAACATTTAAATTGTGAAGGCATAATTTTAATTATGGAGGGGATAATGTAACACCCAAATACTTTAAAATATTTTATTTTTATAATAAATATTTTTTTGTTAGCATTATTTACACACAAAGTTAAACTTATGCTACACATAACATTGAATTAGCTTGCGTTACACGCAAGACCGAGTTTTACCGTATTTTAATAGAGATCCTATTTTAAAACTAAATTTTGACACTTTTATTAATTTTGTTTTTAAAAATAAAAAACATTTTTGAATTCATAATTTTAAATTTATATAAGGGTCATTTTTTTGTAATTTTTCATAGAAACTTCAATTTTTTATGAATAGTAAAAAATTACTATAATTTAGTAAAAAACAACCTTTTTCTTTAAATAATGATTAGTGTTAATTTATATTTTAAATTGGGTTTTAAAGTTAAAATAGATCAATTATTCATACATTAATCCAATTTAGGGCATTAGAATAATTTTTATATTTAAATTAGATATAAAAACTTATCGATATTTTGAATGTTTTTACTTTGAAAACCCATATTCTCTCCATGTTTGCGGATTAAAGTTAATATTAATTTTCCCAATTATATTGAAAAATAGAAATATATGGTTTTAATAAGTATAATACTTTTGGTCTAATAAAATCAACTCAATTTTTTACCAAAAATATTAGTTAAAGTGATTAAAATTAATTATGGTGATTATGGTAAAGTTAAGATTAATAAGGGATTAAACCTTAATCTCAGGGGCCAAATTGACTTTGAAACTTGTCCAAAACCCATTGGATGAAAATAACTTGAACATATCCCCTATTGGTTCAAATTTTATGGTTTATTGTGATATTATTAAATGAAATATCCCTATATAAAAGGTTAAGGAAAAAGACAAAAAGGGAACTTTCCTTACCTTTTACATTTATAAAACTTTGAGATATGTAAAAAACATAAAATTTTAGGTTATCCATATATTTTTTAATTATAAATGGGTTATTTATATCATAATAATTTATAAATAATTTTTCGATATGATTTAGTTACTTAAAATACTTAAGAAATGCCAACATAGTGATTATTTAATTAATAATTAACTAAAATAAATGATACCATAAATATTAAAAGTGAGGTATATTGATTGAATTGATATAATTAATTATTTTTTTAGATTAATATACCATTTTAATCATATTAAACTTAATATATTCTAATTTTAATATTTTTTTGATATTTCAAAATTAAAATTAAATAAATAATGTCAAAATTTACATTATTGTTATTTTAAAATAAATGATATTTTATAAAATGATTTAAAATTAATAAAAATCATATATTTGGAAAATTTATTTTTAAGTGTTAATTAATATGTAATATGGTATATTAATGGTCAAATTAATCTTTTATAATTAAAATACTAACCCATATATTGTAAAAATGTTGTTAACATAGTCCGAGTTCAAGTAGTGTTTTAGCGTGTCACATGCACTTGTTTTAAAATTAATTACCAAAACACATGGGATTTTTATTTTATAAATTATATATAAAATTAATAATTCAGTTTATATATATTTTCTAATAAATATCACTTTATTTTGGTCTTAATGGTTAATTTACTTAGGTTGGAAAACAAGATGCTTTAATAAAAACCAAAACGATAAAATTGGGGAATCTTAGAAGTTATGGAACCAAAATTTTAAAATACACATATTTCTGTATGTTTGAGGTTCTAATAGACCATGATTCCCATTTAATCCATTATTTTTAAATTTTGGAGTAATTTTAGGAATGGTATTCCTCCCATTAATGAATACCTTTTTTGTATTTACAAGAGTGACACTCCCCCTCCACTATAAAAAGGAAAGAGATCTACCCTTTAATCACACCTCTCAAGCCACTTTGAATCGAAAAAGATATGTAAAAATAGATCCTAAACATATATCCCCTCATTATATAATCCTAACCTTTTGAAAAAAATCCATCCAAGTAATCCTTTTGGTACAAACTAAAAGAAGTTACCTGATTAGGAGGCAACATCTTTCCTTAATCTCTTTAGTTTTATTTCCACTATCCACCCCTTAAAATAGTATTATTCCATGATTTTATAAAAAAAGAATAATAAATTTACTATTATGTTTTTATTCTAATATTTATATCTAAACGTACACACACTTAGATCTAATGGGTAACAAACATACTATTTCTGTGTATGCTGAACTACTACTTCACGAAACGATGATAGTTCAATTTTTCTTTACCACCTCTCATGATGAAAATTATGATAAAAAATATGTTTATATATGATATTTATAATTTATTTATTATTTTTTAATTTTTATTTAGAACATAACTTTATGCTTTCCATCATGGTTAAATATGATAATTTCGTTTGAGGAAGTGTGGACTACCGCTCCCTCAAACCAATGTGACTCATTAATGTCATACATAGAATGTATAAAGTATGGTCTTAACAAAACTATGTAACATATATAACATATATATTATCTTGAAATTATAATATACACATATCTTTTATTTTTACTTATTTTAATACAAAAAATAAATGAAAGTAGCGTTCATGCGTATGTATGGCCAACCGTCTCCATGAACGGTGCATTTCATTTCTTATCTCCAAAATTTATAGATTTTTATAAATACATATGTACTGAATATATAAGATAATTAAGTCATTATTTATCTTTTTATAGGATTAAATTATGATCTAAGTAATATTAGAATCAAATAACAAGTCAAAACATACTTTAGAAAACTAGGCAATTAACACCCGAAATAGTGAGAATAATGAAAGATTGTTAACAAACGGGTAATAATATGTTATAATAAGATGATATATCATATTAAAAACATGAGTATGGTTATGGTATAAGTTAGTAAAATATTTTAAACCACTATAAAATCGGATAAAGACCATACAACAAAAGGAAGTTTACGGTAAAGGATTTTGTCTCTATTTACATTCCATTGAGACTTATTTTTGTTATGAACCAATTAACTTTTATATGATATTTTTACTTAACATTGTCATGTTATATCATGAATATAATTATTATGATGATATTATAAGCTTTATTTAATTCATAGTGAATTGTTATTTAAATGTTTCAATGTTTTAGGAGACACTTTCAGAGGTTTAAAGATTATTTTTCCTTAAGAATGTTTTAATGTCAACAATCCTTGTTGTTACTTATCTTCCTATGAGTAATTATGGATAAGTATATATTATTTATTAAATATGGATATATTCTAAGTCACATTTTTTTAATTAAATCTATTGTTTGACTTTATGAATTCCTTGGACAGGTAAGACATGGGTTGTGGACTGTTTAAGGTAATCCCTATGGGTTGGGGACCAGTTAATGAAAGCCCCTCAATACATCAATAGTCTCATGGGATGAAATTAGGTTGGAAAAAACCTTTTAGTTTGTAACCAGTATGATATAAACTATCTCGTGAATAGTCATTATAGTTGAGTTAAGGTTGGACAAACCAAATTGGTTTGTAACCAGTATGTTTTAAACCGTATTGTGAAAGGTCTTGATGGTAATGATTCCATGTACCAATGAAACATGGAATCCAATAATTAATAATTTACTTTATTGAGAACTGAGTTACTATTATTTTCCATGATATTTTTCATCAAAATATGTAGGGATAGATTAGATTCCCAATTTTATTATTTAAGTAAAATGTGTTTCAGTTTCTTACCTTGCCATATTGATATTACCTTATCTAGTTATTTGAATGGAATGAGTTATTAGTTATTGGAATTTAAATTTTAATCTATTAACATTTTTTAATTATTTAATCTACTCTATATATACTTACTGATCATTTGAGATCACCATTATTATGTTTCCATTCCCCAAGTTATGAAGAGTAATCCTTTGATTGAGATTCAAGGATGCTATTTATTTCATTTTATTATGTATCATGTTTTTATTTATATTTTCCCAATATATTATTGGTATCATATATATAATCTAGATTTACAAAATTTCTAAACTGATCGATCCTTCAAGATTTGATTCATTGTAAACCTTCCAATGTAATAAAATAATGCATGGCTCTGAGCTTCTGGGGTCAGGGTGTTACATCTACTATTCATTATGGTCAAACATTAAGTTAAAATTATTAGATAATATAAATTATAATAATTTCAAATATGGAATCTATTTTTTCAAATTAAATTCACATAATAGAAAAAATTTAATTTAAAATTAAACCCATAATCGTGATGAGAAAGTGGTTTACCAAAGAGAAAATGTTTAAAATTTAAAAAGTTTTTATATCAAAATTCAACATAAAAATGATTCCAATGACCAAAATTGGATTAATATATATATAATTGAACTAATTTTACTTTTAAACCCATTTAAAAAAAATCATTAACCATATAAATTCTTTAAATGAAAAAGAAGTCTTCAATAAAAACCAGTATTTTTCACTATTGATCGAAAAGTTAAAATTTTAAGAAAAATACCTAAAACTCACCCTAGAAAAATTTTAATATACTAAATTAAAAAATTAGGTTTATTTTATAAAATTAATTTTCTAAAAGTTTAAAAAATTAATTTTATTATTTTTCAAAAAAGTAATAAAAAAACATTTTTTTGAGAAAATATTATTTTCAAAACGTATAAAGACTTTATGAAAAATTATATACATTTTTATCATTATGTTATCTTTATATAAAACCATTATAATTTATATTTAAAATGTGGTTATTACTATTCCTGGATTAATGTTTAATGTTTAGGTAATAATTATTGTGTTTAAATAATAATATTACTAGTGTGCCACAATTCGTTAAAACTCTGTGTTGTGTGTAACACATGATATCGAAGAAAAATAATTTATTCAAAAAATAAATAAATAAATTCATAAAAACTCAAGGTGTTATCAGGGTGGATTAGGGAATTGAATCTTTTCCTATTTTATATATTTTCATTAAACTATAACTACCCTATTGGCACTTGGCCTCTTAATTATATGGGTCCCTATGTTTTATATTTAGTTTATGTTAATCATGTTACTTGACTTACCTATTTAATCATATTATCTTATGATAATTCTTAATATATTTATAAGATGATTGCATGTAAAAAGTAAATTAAATTAAATACATTAAAAATACATATTTTTATTCCATTCAGCATTATGAGATGATCCATGGTGCATGCAATTGAAAGTGTGTCGACCCACCAAAATCACTTAGATCACTTCTAAAATATTTTCCTAGGTCTGTACTATTTGGGGCCACTCCCCTTAAAAATGTTAGGGTAGGATAAATACTAAACAAGGAGTAATTACTCACACTTCTGTCTTTTTCAAACTACACCAAATAGGAATCACTAATGGAATGAATTTAAAAGAACAATATCACTCATTATTTGTAGATGCACCAAGTATGAATAGGGGAATTGAATTATTTGTAACTACACCATAGAAAAGATGTGAAATCTATTATATATAGAATAAACACCTTTCCATGATAAGTCATGTGAACTCCTTCTTTGTTGGAAAAATATTCAAGAAGTTCCAGACCTATCTTCCACCCTTTCTAACAAATAAAACTATAATTCCTTCTAATTTATTCTATAACAATAATTGATTCTATTTATTCTTTAATAATTTATTTAATGAGTTACAAACTGTCACCTTATTCCATTCCTTTTAAATTATATAAAATTAGGATGTGTCAATTTTAATAGATTTCATATTTAATTTAGGTCTTCAATATCCTCATTTTTTCTATTAAGAACCACTGCAAGAAATTTTATAAGCCTATAACCTTTAATCTGATGGTTAGATTAGTTAAACTTCCTTTTACTTTCTTTAAATCTCAATAGGTGTACCAAAAATTTATTATGTATATTTGTTGAAAATAAATATTATTTAATCCCTAAGATATCATGGCATAACTCACTCTTTAAATTTCTAATTATAATATTACCTTTGCTTTAGGAAATAGATTGACAATAGCATAGTCTATACTTTTATAGCATAGTCATCCCCCTCTATAGCTTAACAATGGAATGGTTCTATTAATTATAGAATAGACTAATTAATACATATGATATTTATGTATAGTATATATAACTAAAATGTGGTTTCTTACAGTTGAGAAAATTTATAAATCTCATAGAAAAACTTCCTCTTAACTCTCCCATGATTTCAGTATGATTTCCTCAATATCATTTGATCACAAAAATAGTTGTGGCATTGTCCTTTTTCACTATGGTGAATCTAATAAGTTGAATGACATTTCTTTCAACATTTATATCTCTTGAAATATGGGTAACTTTATATTAACTGGGCCGCAAGATCTATCCATCTTTCCTTTATGATGTGGAATCCCCCTCACATCACAAACACTTGGACACATAAATCACCAAGTGCCACAAAAAATCTTACATGGATCTCCAAATTCATCATTAAATAGGAACCCTAAAAACTATAGTGACATTTAAAATTGGATGGTCATTTTTTCTATGGTCCCATTTACTATGGTTTAAAAATATAGATATTCCTCAAAGATTATTTCTTCTTTAGTCTGTGGTATAGTCAGCTGCCTTATAAAGTAGTCCTTATTCACCATTGCCCTACATCAAACTTACATAAATTCAATTTCTTTCTTATTAGATGAGATACTGGAGAATAACTTTTCAAAAATACCTTATGTACCTCCCCATTTTTGTGGATTATCATATCGCATTGCATGACGCTTTGCCCTATGGTTTCATCCAACACTATTATCCTATTTTTTCCTAGAATCAACACATTATTTTCCTATACTACAACTCACACACATTCAAACCTATGCTATTTTATATCAATCTAATCCACGAACCTTCACGATTTTATGGATGCATCAGTATCTTCCCTTATCTGGCCTTTATTTTCTTTTTATTTAACTCTTATATGGTGAAACATTTATCACTACAGTGAGGTCCTTATTTTCTAGAACCAAAAAAAGAATGATCCTTAAAAATCATTCCTCATAACACAACCTTGAGAAATATATTGTGTATTAATTTAACATTGTAGATATTTTAATCTATCCAATATATAGCTCGACAGATCCCATGGTTCAATGGAATAGTTTTTGTCCTCTAGAAAAATTTCCCTCAAACTTCTTCTAGATCCTCATTCATTTTGGTTCCATGAATCTCCAACACAAAATCCCAATTTATATTAATAAAAAATCCAAAAATTAGCTCAAAAAACATATATTTTCAATAATCCATAAATTCAAAATACCTTGGTATATATATTTCAATAAATCCAACATTAAACCTTAAGGTTTTAAAAATACCCCGTTTTGGATTTATTGATAATATATCCTTAAATCCAACCTTAAAAAATCCAATGAACCTTTTAAAATGGTGTTTATGATGGATTATATCTACTCATTATTGGAAATGAAATACAAAGGGAACTTCTTTTATTTTTACCTTAAAAAAATTTCCCCTTTTTTTAGTAGAATGTATAGGGATCCTTCAACAACTTTTTACCCCCCTTAAATTTTCTAATTTCATGGAAAAAATTCACCAGCTTTCCAACTCCCACTTTGTTAGTAATATCATTGAATAATTCTAATTTATATCATATTAAGACTTTATTTCTTTCAAATTTATGGTTAAACTTTATTTTTTCTAACCATTTGTTACAAATTTCTAGTTGGACAACCCAACTCTATATAACTTCTCCTAGCTAGCAGAAAAAAATTTACCTTCAAAAACACATTTTTTCATTAAAAGCCTACTCACCTTATCCATTATATCTTCACTTAAGCCTTTTAGTGAATTATATTTCATATATAATTTGGGTTTCCAATGAATCCTATTATCCTATTGAGTTGGGCCTCAATATATGAAACAATAGTTTAAGTTAACTCACTCAAAACTATCCATTGTCACTCACTTAAAAAAATAATCCCATGTAATCTTATGCTTCCAAGTTTATTAAACAATACACAATATGTGATCTTAGTTACTTTCTATAAAAACTATTAGAGTATATAATTTAAATCATAATATCATGATATAATCCAATTGAAAAACAAATTGATATTACTAGTTAAAAATTAACTAGTAACACCACTAGAACTCCATGTCCTAAAAACATCATAGGGATATTTTTTTCATTGATAAGGTTGAGTAGGATCTCAAAACTCATCACTGAATCCCCATGAATTTCAATATCCTAGTTACTAAAATATTATTTAATTTGGTAATTCCACTTATTGAGAAAGAATTATCCTACTTATTAGATTTTTGTACCCTATAGAGACAAACAACTGATACCAATTGTCATAAAATAACATAGATATTTAAGAGTTTTAATCATGTACCAACTTTATTTATCATTCAATCCACCTCTTTCTAGTGGATTTATACCAAAAAATTTATGGCACAATTATACAGATTATAAATGTGGTTTAGCATGATACCATTTGATAACATCCATACTTTTACTCTACTTATCATATTCATTTTACAATTTAGTTAGAACTATTTTCAGCTATATTCTCATGTGTTTTTAGCACATCTACCCCATGGATTATATTTTCCCATTGAGACTACACCAATTTACACAATAGTTAGAAAACATTAATTATACATAGAGATGAGTTCCTTCCATTTTCTCAAGTTTTAGAGGATGGTGAATCACTATAGAACACCATTTACCATTTCCTTTCAATTTAGAGTCTATTTTTTTGATCATAATCATATTTAATGGAATCTAATTTCTTTTCCACGTATTTGGGATTGTTCTATTCTTTAAAACCCAAATGACAAACTATTTTTTATTGGATATCTTTACCCCCAATTTTTATATTTTCCATATTAGTTTAATTTTTTCCCCTAGGTCATATAATTTCTTAAACTATCCTTATAAGAACTATTAGACATTTCAACACATACCTTACCTTTAGATGATCTTTTCACTTGATATTTTAAAAGATTATGATTATAAAAATTATTCTCATTCTTTTAGTCCATTTTATTTTATTTCTAAGAGTTTTTTTCTTTAAAAATAGTTTTGAATATCCTTCTCATATCATCTTCTGAATAGAAATATTCTTTATATATCCTTTATAATTTATTTCTCAAAGGAAATCTATATTCATTGTATATATGTTGATTTCCTTCTTTAGTCTCCATTAGAAATATCATAAAATTTATACTCCAGGGATGGTTAATATGGTGAGAATAGTTGTAATGATAACCATACCTTATCTGTTGTGTTTGGTAACATAGCTTTTCAGACATTACACAATATTCACAACAGTTAATATATTCCTAATATTTAGATAATAACATGAAATGTGTCCATTCATCCAAAAAAATAGTATATGTTTTTATACCTTATTGTATATCTCATTGGACTTTCATTACCTTTTATAGGGCCTCTCTTAATTTTTTTTCTATCACCTACATGACTTTCCCTATTATTGGGAATTTCTATAAATTTCTAATTCTCAATCTGTAGAGGGGTTCCATTATAAAAAAATAATATATTTTCCCACGGAGTGTAATATCTATGACATGGTGATTGTTTCATGATTATTTTTTGTGATGTAATACTTATCATTATTTTCATCATCACCTACTTAAGGATAATAAAACAAAAAATGAAAGGTATCCTTTAATTTAGGATTACCCTTGGAATTATATTATTACACTTCCTTACTATTTGTGACTAACTCATTTTCTATTTGTTATATAATCTTACACCTTGATTTAAACTGATCATTATGTTCCTCCTTGAGTGTATTATCACAAGACATATCATATTTCATTGTATTAGAGAGTTGTTACAATATATAACTATAATTCTTCATCATTGAATTCAATTTAGAAATATATTCTTAAGGAAATACTTTTTATTATTTTAGCCTTTGTTTTTATTCAACTAGTTTTGATAGGTGTTTAACAAGTTCACATTTTTTTGTATTTTAATGTATGAACTTATTTTGAATTCAGATTCTTTCCCTTGGAATTATCTTTGACTTTTTATACTTTAGAGATATCACTTTTAATTCCTCAGCCTAAGAATCATTAATTACCCTCAAATTTGTAGCCACATTAAGAAGTATCTTATTCTATATTCATATATCTTTAATAAATGCACATTTCACATTCTACCTAATATTCTGATGATCAACCTTCTCATATAATGATTAGATATATTCTTGGTTATTACATAAAATATCTCTAGATGTGAAACTTTAAGTGGTTTTCATATTATTTTTAGAATATTCATTTTTACCAATCTCTATGGGAGACTCTAAATATTAGGAGTTATAGAGATCTTGCATACTAAGGTTAGAAATATATGTTGAAATACATTTAGAATAAATTAAATCAATAGTAGAGTTAATCTTCTTAGGAGTCTTATTTTTTTTATTCATCTCATTATCTCCTATATACACGAGGAATTATTCACTATGTTTATTCTCTAATTCATCTTGACTGTGTTTTCATGTTTTTTTAAGTGAATATTTTTCATCATAAAAATATTCCAACTTCATCCACATATCATTTGAAAAATTTCCATGAATCACTCTCTTGTAAACTTTCTCTTTCAGATCCCCCTTTAGTTTCTTCTTATAAGATTCATCTATCTCTAAATTTCTTTGATCTATCTCAAATACAATTCCATTATAGTTATTTTAAACAACTCCGTCGAATAAGACTTCATGAGGGACTCCAATATGAACCTTTTTGTATGATATAAATTTCTTCCTCTAATTGAAGCAATGATTTATATAAAATAATGTAATCCCATCACAAGTTACTAATACCATAAATTCAATAAAATGTGATAATATAATGGAACTAAACTCTGAGAACAAAATGGCTCAATTCAAAGAAAAATAAAATCCAACAAAATGGGACCTAGGATCTAATACTAATTGATATGACCAAAGGGGATTAGGTGATAGATACCCTAGCGGTGAATCTGGGTATGGAATATTTTCCAATTTCATCACTTTTCCTTAAAATATAACTACCCTATTGGATATTGACCTATTAATTATAAAGGTCACTAATTTTTCTCTTCAGTTTATGTTAATCAAATTACTAAACCCACCTCTTTAATCAATTTATCATGTCATAATTATTACCCACTTTATCAAATTGTTCCATATATAAGTAAAGGAATGTTAGAACACATGAAACACTAATTTTGACTTGGTTCAACATGACATGATATTCCAAATAGAATGCAATTTATGGTTTTACAATGCAACAAAATCACTAATATCACAACTTATGGGGTTTTGGCTATGCCACTTCTACCTATGGTCACTCCCCATATAATTCTAAGGGTAGGATCACTACCACCCAATGATAACTTCCTCACACTTACCACTTTTTCACACTTCTTCATAGGGGAAACACTAATGAAACATAGGAAAAAGAAAAATATCACCTATTTTTTATAGATAAATTGAATATTAATAGGTTCCATTGAATTATTTTCTTCTCCATTACAGAAACGATGTTAAATACTTCATGTAAAACATCATCACCATTCTATAAGATGTGATGTAAAATCCTTCTTTATTGAAAAAATCATCAGGATGTGATGAATCCTTCTTTAACTCTTCTTAGTGAATGAAATTGGAATTCCTTCTACTTTATTACACAATAGTAATATCTTCTCTTTCTCTGTTATAAATTTATTCAAAAATTTCCAATATATATTATAATTATATTCCTCTTATATTCCATGTAATTAAGATTTATCAATGTGAATGGATTTCATATATAATTCAAGTATTCAATATCCTCTTTTTTCTCTCTCAATAACTACAAAAAAATAGTTTTCTAATATGGTAAACATTAATTTGATGTTTTAGATTAATTTTCTTCCCTCTTTTTTTATTAATATCTTTCTAGGTATACAAAAAATTTAGTGTGTACATTTTTTACCATTAAATATGAGTTAGGACCTTAAATATCGATCTATAACTCCGTCTTTATGTTTCTAGTTCAAATATACTAGTTTTGTAGAATCTAACCACCATGGTATAGTCTCTTCTTTTATGGTGTGGTCATAATTATTTATGGATTCACCGAAACATGGATCTATCATATACAAAATAGTATAGGAATGAAATGTGAAATTTTTTATGGTATACTTAACTAATACATAGTCCCCTATAGTTAAATAAATCCAAAAATCTCACAAAAAACTTCCTCTTAACTCTCTCATAATTTTAGTATGATTTCCTCAAGATCCTTCAATCACTAAACTAGATACAATATGGTCATATTCTCTATAGTATGTCTATTAAATTGATTTAAACTTCATGTTGTGTGTACAGATCCTATGGTGTGGGAATATTAATGTGGAACCCCCCTCACATCACAAACACTTAGACAAAAAACACCAAGTCCTGAACACAACTCCTTTATGGAACAACAATTTCATCACAACATAGGTAACTTGGAAAATATAGTGATATCAAAAAATCATCTGGTCACCTATGGAATGGTCCCTTTTTCTAAAACATATAATTATATATATTCCTCATTTATTATTTCTTTTTGACTCCATGGTGTGGTCACCTATCTTGTGGTATGGTCCAAATTTTCTAGTGTCCCATATTGAACTTACATCATGAAAAGTGCTCTATTATTACCCAAGATGTGGGAGTATACCCTAGAAAAAATAACTTAGGAACCTCCCTATACTGGTGGGTCAACATGACATCATACACATTGTTTTACCCTATAGTTCCGACCTACATTGTATTTCTTCTTCTTCCTAGCACTAACCAATGATCAGACCATGCTATAGCTCTCACACATGCTAGCCTATGGTAGTGGCTATCAAGATCAACCACCACCCTTCAAGAGAATTTTTATGCCTCAACTAATTGAATCAGTTGGAATTGTTTTTATTTTTCCTTAACTTTACTACAACACAACATATATCATTGTGGAAAGGCCTATATTTTCTATAATCAATAAAGTAATAAAATTTATGTATCCTTTCTCGTGGTACAACCTTGAGTACAATAGAATGGATTCCCATAACATGGTTGAGAGGATACTATACCTAATATATACCATTGTGAAACCTATAGTCCTATAAAATTGTTTTGGTCCTCCACACATATTCCTCTTCAATTTTTATAGACATTTTTCATTTTTGTGCATCAATATCCAACACTAAAAACCTATTAATGTTGAAAAAAATCCAACAAAACACTATAAAAACATATATTTTTAGTAAATACATAAATACAACAAACTTATATATATATATATATATTTATTAAATCTAATAAGAATTCTTAATATTCTAATAATTTGTTTCATGGACCCACCACACCCCTCCAAGAATGATATTGTTCACTTTAGGTCACCGCCCCATGACATTGCTTCCTTTGTGGATCACTACCCATTACTGGAAAAGGAATATTTCTATGGAAAAGTTACTAATTAATATTTATATAGAACATATAATCCCCCCTCAACTCGATGTGGGACTTGGGATGCAGGTGTCACGAAATAACCTCACCGACCATATAGTAACACCAAGCACTATGGTGAAACCTGATTGGTTAAACCATAGAAACTTTCAATCAAGAAGAAGTGGGGTTATTACCCATAATAAAACTTATATAGCACTAGTATGTTTATTTAAAAATCTCCCCCTCAGTGTTACCTAATTGTTTTTAACCAACCCCTACCTCTAATACTAGTTTCATGGACTTTCTACACCCCTTTGATCAAGATATTATCTAATTTATCTCACAATATCACAAATTTACTTTCCCCTAAGTATCAAAAAACATTAATGGGAAAAGAATATTACTGAGTTAAAGTTAAAAAATTATATTCATAATAAAAATGTAACTCACCCTCACTCTAATGTGGTACTTGGGATGTAGGCATCACGACACTGCCTCACCGACGATACTGCAACACCAAGTGCTATATCACAACCTCAATAGTCACACCGGAACACCATAAAATTATGAATGAGTGTAGTTAATCCACTTTTATAAACCTAGGAGAGTTTTGGAAATTTTATCCAACACATTAATACATCTTTAATGTATTATTTATATCCTCTTACATTTAGAGTATAACCTATAAAGATACAATCAACTCCCATTTTCTCAAACATACTAAGTTTTTCACCTTTAACTTTGATAACAAAAGGTCTTCCAAACACCCTTAAATATTTTAAACTCATGGACTTATTATAATGTATATTTTATAGTTAAATATTTAAATTTGTTCGATATAAACAATTTTTTTTGATATGAGCTACTACACCAATTTTTTATCTCCAAAAATATCGAGAGGTATCATGCTCAATCAACAGGGTATGGGACAAGTATACTAAACTTATATTATTTAATTTTTCAAAACCATTTTTTGGTGTTATGTATGGTACACTGATTTCATGTTAAATATTATGTTTATCAAGATTCTATTTAAATATTATACTAGTATATTCATCACCATTGTCTGTTCAGATCTTTTTCAATGATAATCCACACCCCTTCTCATCACTTATTCTAAGACTCTTACAGATTTTAAGATCCTATTAATTATGCTTCATGAACACAATTCATGTGATATGATTAAAGTTATATATAAAAAAAATAAAATAATTATCTCCATTTGTATATTTCTTCTTCATAATGCCACAAATTTCTGAATGAATGAGCTCCAACAATTGAGATGTTTGACTATTGCTATCTTGTGGGGAGAATTAGTAATCTTCCTCTTTTGACATGTATATTCCATGTAATTTATATCTATCTCTTTATCATTGGCACATAATGAAAATTATCTCCTTATGTATGATTTATCATGTTATTTTTTCCAAATTTATAAATACTTTGATGCTATAATTTATTCCTTTTATCTTAAATAACTTGAATTTTTAGTATCACCAACCTAGAACATATTTCCCTATGTGTATTTTCATCTTATAAATATGAATAAATATCTCAAAAACTTCACTAATAACCCATATTTCTAAAACACTACATCATTTACTACATCAGAGAGCTAAGATATACTTAATAAATTTAGTTTCAATCCATAAATATATAATGTGTTCATAGTATTAATCTTATACTTTTTCCATTAAAATTTATCCAAATCATTTTATTTTAAGTGACCCATAATTTCCAAAGGTTATTGATCATTCCCTTCACTTATCAATATATTTCAAGAGATTTAAATATCCTATCATGCGTAAATAATATTAATTATCTACAATTAATGGACATTCCCCATTTGATTCTTTAAGAAAAAATTCAATAAAAAAACCTTTTATTTTACTTTTTCTTTCATCTTTAGATCCTTTTTTGTATTAAATTTCATACTCAGTTGGGAAGGTATAATGGTGAGACATTATTCAACAGAGTGACCCTACTGGTCATATATTCTAAAAACCTCTTCTAATGATTGAAAGTTATTTTCAACCTTCATTATAGAAAATTTATATTTCATTTTAACTTTTCTTCTTTGAGTGGGTTGAATACCATTATAAATTTGTCTCCCAAATATTCTAGTGTTATATAAATATTTTTAATGAAACTAAATTATCCTTTCAAAGTTCCCAAATTCAATATACTTCCAATAAAATCTATAATATGCATACTTTTCTTTGGAAATAGCTTAATCTCTATAAAATGACACCTAATCTTATTTCAAAATTTGACCATCAATCTTGGATATTTTTGTGAACCAAAATTTTGGAAGTCTTAAAACATTTTATTTTCACTCAAAAATTTTTTCCAACGTTTTTCAAATCAATACTTTTTAAAGTTTTTTACTTTCAAGTTAATGTTCCAAAAATTTACATACTTATGAGTAACATATTATATTTATATAAACTTGGCCTTTTTATCTTGTAAGTTAGAATAATAAATTCATTTGAACTTATAAGTTATTAATCATCCTTTTAATTTCATATTTGATGTTTTTCTTGAATATCATCATTCTAAGAGACTTTATCTCCTTTAAAAATATTATTCTTTGATACCTCCCTAAATTCATGAATAGAATTCTTAATGTTTTATTTGTTATTATTAATAAAATTTAGTTGAATATTTTCAAAATATATATCATTAAATTTAACTATCTCTTTAATATCAACATTTAAAGTCTTCTATTTATCAAGTAACTTCTTTAATTCATCAATGTATTTCAAAATCATTGAATATTTATTAACATGAAAAGAATTACTATTTCTTGAATATTGATTGTGTTTCTTTAAAATTTTTATCATAATCTTTAATTTAGGGATCTTTAAAAGAAATTCTCCAAGTTATCACATAAAGAAAACCTCATTTTTGTTTCTTCCTCATTTTTAGAATTTATTTTTTTCATAATTAGTGAAATTTTACTCATTTAATTTTTCAATCAATAAATTTTCATCAACTTCATTATAAGTCTTAAATTCCTCTTTATTATCTCTCCTATAATCATCTTTAATATTTCATAAGGAATTTATGTTTTTTTATCTTAGAAAAGTTTTTAAATTTTCCCTTTAAATAAAAATTTCATTTTTTTAAATTTTATAGCTTTCTTAATTGTGGAAATAGTTGGCCTCTCATCATTATTTTTACAATATTATTCTCCTTTTAATTTAGATTAATTAGTTACAATTTTTCATATAGATCTACACTTGAAAAACTTCTATGTTAGATTTCCCATAAAAGTTCCTTTACCCATTCTCACACTTCAAGAAATGAGTGATTTTTTTTATCAAACTTATCTTCAACATTTTCTTTCTCATATAAATCCTCTTTTTTTTTTCAGGATGTTGTTCTTCCAAAACTGATTCATTCTTACTCTTTTCATATTTAAAATAATTAAATTAAATTAAAATACTATATAAATTATCGAGTGTGAGTTTACCTAGATCAAATTATTTATTTTTCTAGACATTTTTATCAATCTTGTTTAAAAAAATGTGTAGTATCTTCACAACAACAATTGTATCTTCAAAATTCCCATCAAAACCTTTAACAGTGATCACAATTTCATTAACTTGAGTAAAAAGTTCATATAATGTTTTATATTTATTATTTTTGAGATATTTATATTTCAACCTCAAAATTGTAGTTTGTATTTATTCACTTTTACATTTCCTTAATAGATATTTTCCAGTTTATCCCAAACACCCTTTAACGTCTTTATTCCTCTATATTCAAGAAAATCCTTTTCTGGAGAAGATGAAAAAAATGAAATTTTAATCATGTCCATCATTATAAAAATTAATTCTTTAAATTTCTATCATAGTATCCCCTTAAACATAAGTAATTAAACCATCGGTTGTAGCCTCTAATGTATCCATACTAATTGATAAAACATATGGATGCATATGATCTTTATATATAATTTTTTCCCATTGAACATGGGAATAACCTTGATGTTCACAGAATTGAGATTGTATGAATTCACAATATAAAATTAGTTACCAAATCTAAAAATATAGGGGAAATCATTATATTTAAACTTTAAATAATAGATCATCTTTTAAGGGAACTTGAATGCTCTGATACCACTTTCAAAGGACCTACAAAATTAGTGAGAATTCACTTGGTGTGTGTGTGGGGGGGGGGTATAAGTAAATTCACTTATTCTTTAATTTTATTATATAAATATCGTTCTTCCTTTATTAAAGTGAATAAAATGATTACTTTACACACATAAAAACACTCACAAATATATTATAATATAATTTACAAGGTTCACTACTCAAAACAAGTTTCTAACCCTTAGTATGATCTAAAATCACCCAAGACCATACATTCAAATAGTATCATAATTGTTGAGTAAAAAAAGTAGTGTTTATCCCTAAAATCATGTTATAAAAAATATTTCCAAACTATTTAAAGTGATTACACACTAAATAAAATATAAAAATATATTTTTCTATTAAAATAGAGTATTCAACTGTATTAGACTTCCATCAAGTTATTACAATGCTTCTTCTTCTACTTACATAAATAAAATATTCCATTCTTCATATATTTTCAATGTGAAAACCAAATTAATGCTAATAATAATTAATTTTTTTTTATCTTATTAATATTCATGAATATATTTTATAGATTCACATTAATTACAATAATTTTATATGTTTTTTCAAACTGAAAAGGAAATAATTTTATTCTAACTAAAATGTTTTCCATTTATTATATGGTTTTATTTAAGAGTTAAATATATTAATTTTATAAATTTAATTGGAATGAATTTAATGAATATATATGAAATTATTTAAATGATGATTATTTTTTTAATTATGACATACTAATTACTTTCTTACCCATCCATTCATTGAAAAATGACAATGTCACTCATGCGTAGATATGGACAACCTCCTCCTCAAAGCAATGTGATTCATTTTTCAAGTCCTCCTATCATGAGTAGATCTAAAATCATATTTAATTTATAAAATGATAATTATTTCATGATTAATATTTTATAGATTATAGAACAATGACAAATTTTACCATGGTTAACCAACCTATGTTTTTTTTGGATTACAAACCGAACATCCTCAAAACATCTGACTTGAACATAACTAATTTAATAACTATAAAAGGTGTGGCAATACATGTAATAAAAGGGATAATAATAATGAAATAAACCTTAAAAATTTTATTAGGAAATTAAATATTTAATATAAGTTTATTATACAACAATTAAAGTACGTACTTGGTGATTTAGACTCAAGGTAAGATATTTTTCTTTTAAACCTTATTTTAAAAGTTTTAAAGTTTTTCATATATTTTATGTCAAAATAAATATTCTTTGAAATGTTTCAAGTATGTAATATATACAATAAAATTTATGTTTAAATTCATTTTAAAACATGTTATATTTTATTTATTAAGTTTTTAAAAGAAGTATTTTTAACATTTTCCAAACTTGTTTTTTTAGAAATTTTTACAAAATTATGAAAGGAATCAGTTTTTTAATATACATGGAACTAATATAATTTCCAACTATCATGAATATTATTATTAATAAAATTACCCTATTTTTTTGTTTTTTCAAATAAAATATTATTTATCATTTTTTTGGGGAATTGTTCTAATAGTTTTCAAGGAAAAAGAATTTAATATTTATTTTTACATCATACCTGAATGTAATTTTTTATATGTGTTAAATAGAATAATTTATGAAATTTTATGATGAAAATGTAAGATTATATGTGTTTTATTTATTTTATGGTCCCTATAAATTATTCGTGATGATGGTTGAGTCTGACATATCTCTCCAGTGCATTGGGTAATGATTTTTTTTCTTCTAGGAATATGTGTTGGAATTAATCGAGTAAGTTATTCCATTTGTAAGAGTGACTGTGAAAGTGATATATAGATGATGTAACAAGGAACCTACCTTACTCCCCTATACTTTTAAAAAAAATTTCATTGAAACATTTTTATTTCATAAGCTATTCTAATAATATTATATTTGAAGTATTTTTTATAACCCTTTTAAGTGTGAAAAGTATGTTTTTCAAGAAAGGGAGTTCATGAGTGTTTATGTTTTATAAGAACACATAATGATTATTATTTTCACTTTATTAATGCTTAAAAAATGTTTTATGAAAATATTTAGGTAGTGAAACTGATTTATTGAGTAATTAAATGTTTATTTGAGATCAATATTATTTATATAAAAGGAAAATTTTCTATAGGATTTAATAAATTTCAAAATAGACTATGGAGTTTCATTATTTTTTATCCTTTACCGTGCTTTTTGTGCTCATCCCAAGTTTTCAAATGTTTTTCACTAGGGATAAGGATGAGTATGAAATTTATTTAGGTTTAACATTCTATTATGAGGGTTCATCTTAAAATAAGTAAACATGTTTTGAATGAAACCAAAGTTTAAATTTAAGAATCGTGTTTTTGTGAAAAAATAGATATTGAGTGGAAGTTTCAATTTTTTATTATAAGGGTTTGATATGTAATATTTTTTAAAAATTATATAAAAATATAACCTGAAAATATCCTAGAAATGTAATAAATTTCACCCCTTATTATAAATCATGAAATTATGGGTTATTTAAGTTATAGGTCATTATAGTTGGTATAAAAGGAAGATTTTGATAACTTTAGAGGTTAGGATGTTATTAAGAAAATATATTAAAGGGGTGTTTATATATGGATTATATTATCATGAGAAAATTTTTTGGTTTTCAATATTTCTTCATCTAATCTGTGTCTATTTCAGAATGGTTATCCAATGATGAAATAAGGTGAATGTAGTGTAAATATATCACAATGACAACGTTTTTCCAAATTAGCAACCTATAATGGTTAGAATTATAATAGAATGGTTTTATCTCTACTAAATCAGTTAATGAAGGCTAATAATGGTGGTAACCATGCTATATTACAATCAAAATATTCATATAAGAACATATCTATAGTGTATAATTTCATGAAATAATATACTCTAACATTTGGTGGAACTTAAAATATAGTGGTAGTAGAAGGACAGATGAATTATCTGAAAATATATTTGATGTTTTGGGTTATTTTGAACATAAAAACGTAATTATTTCCATTTATCATTTTGAAGGTGAATTTGATCAGTGATGGTATATAATTAATAATTTCAAGGAGAAATATGAGATTGATGCCATGGAGTGGTCATTATTTAAAGATATTTTCCTTGAGAATTATTTTATGAATTTTTTAATTAGGATTGAAAATAAATTTTTAGAACTTAATTAAAAGGAGGAGAACTCTATTTCCACCTATGTAGATATTTCTACTAGATTGGACAAGTATACACCAAATTTAATTTTGGACCATGATAGTAAAATCAAAAGGTGTTTCCTGATATTGATACCAAAATTTTGAAGAGATTTATTATATCATGAATTTAAAATATATATGAATGTTTTATGGAGTATTGAGAAATATATGATATATTTTTTTGGATTTTATAACAATAAAGCTAATAAGTGGTCTAGGTTGAAATCAATGAGAAAAAATTCATTGAAAAAATCCACACGTAAGAGGTCTAAATTTCCCTCTTGTGATAAGTGCGGTAAAAAGAATATTGTGGAGTGTCTTATAAAATATTGAAAGTTTTATAAATGTTGTATGTTAGGACATTTGGATAATTATTTAAATGAAAATAATTATAGTAATTTTCATACCAAATATGATAAGTAAAAGATTAATTGTTTTAAATGAAATGAGATGGGCTGTTACGCTGATGTGTGTCTCAAAAAAATCATGAATGGTGGGAATCATTAAGACCATAAGTATTAGGGTGTGGAATATTTATTTGATAATACTTTATAAAATTGAGGGTAATACATTACTTATTTACTCATATTATTCTGAAGTATTTTTGATTTGAGGTATACACATTCTTTTATTTCTAGGGAATTTAATGGTAAAATGGAAATATTACCTCAATAAACAGATAAATTTTTTTAGTGAAAAATCACGGTGGATGTTTTAAGGAAACAAATATTTATATAAATATTTCAATGATTATTTGTGAAATTATTTTTCATATAAATACTTTTTTCTTTCCAATAGTTGAGTTTTTTTATTTTGGGTATGGATTAGATTTCAATTTAGCATTATAAGATAGATTATAGAGTTATGTAAGTTGTATTAAATTATAAAATTGAGTTTAAATTTTTATATAAGAATGATTTCATACCATTTATTACATATTAATAAACTAATAAATTGATTAAAGTTTCCAGTGATAGTTATCTTACTCATATTGTCGAAAAGAGGGAAGTTGTTCAGATTAGTGATACACTAGTAGTAAATGAATATGTGGATGTATTTCTTGATGATTTTACTAGTGTAATTTTGGGTTGGGAGGTTGAATTTACTATTGAATTAGTTCTAAAAGATATGAAAATTTCAGACCCCCCTTATCAAATGGCTCTATTAGAGATATTATCATTGAAAAAGTAGTTACAAGGGTTTCTTAAAAAGGGTCTTATTCATCATAATACTCCACATTTGGGTAATCCTATTTTGTTTGTTAAAAATAAGAATGGTTTAACGAGGATTTTTATTATAGAGAACTCAATAACATTAATTTTAAGAGAAAATATCTATTACCTCATATAGATGACTCATTTGACTGACTTCAAGGAGTAAAATATTTTTCAAATATTAACCTTAGGTCTGGTAATCGATATTTGAAATCGAAGGATGAATACATTCTAAAGATGACTTTTCATACTAGGTATGAGCAATATGGGGTTTTGGTTATGGATTTTGGGTTGAATAATAAACTTAATATATTCACTAATATTATGAATAGATGTTTTCATGAGTATTTAGATACATTTTTGGTAATTTTTATTGATGAAATTGTAGTTTATTCTAATTTTTCTAGAATATGTGAAACATATAAGGATTATTCTTCAAAAATTAAAAGAAAATATTTTTTATGAAAAATTTATAAAATTTTAATTTTAGTTATAATAGATTTATTTCCTTATATATTATTTCTAAATATGAAATAACTATTGATCTATATAAAACTGAGGTTGTTTAGCAGTGTCCAAGACCTATAAATGTCACTAAAATTTGAATTTTTCTTATATTAGTGGGTTAATTCTGATGGTTTGTTGAAAATATTTCTCTGTTATCTAGCCCAATAATGTAGTTAACTAACAAAGGAGGTTAATTTATCTAGATAAAGGGATGAAATACATTATTTAAGTAATTGAAAGGAAGACTAATCAATGCTCCAGTGTTAGACTTTCCATCTAAAAATGTAGAAATTGTTAACTATAGTGATGCTTACTTTAAGGGACTTGGTTTTGTCTTATTTCAAGATGATTGAGTAATTTCATATGCTTCATGACAATTCAAAATCCAATATCATAATTACACTACAAATGACATCGATCTTTCTAAAGTAGTTTTTTCTTTAAAAAATTAGAGGCATATTTTTTTATGATGTAATGTGAGAAATATATACTAACCATAAAAGTTCAAAGTATATATTCACTAAAAAAGAGTTGAAAATGAGGTAAAGAAGATGGTTGGAATTGATAATGGATTATGATTTCACAATTCAATATCATCCAGGTAAAGAATATATGGTTTCTGATATCTTGATCCAAAAATATAATTCATCATTAGCTATGATACATTTTGAACATAACCCTTTAGTTAATGATTTAATGAATGTTGGCCAAGAAAATATGCATAAAATAACTTCCACTATTTTCATTTAGCTGTTTGTGTAGTCAACCTTATTAGATATAATTAAGCATTCTTATAAGGAAGATTTATGTTTAAAAGGAAGAGTAGAGTTGGATAATAAGGATAAGTTTCTTGAATTTAACATTGAAAAAGATTTCCTTATGAGATTTGTAAAGAGGTAGTCTACGCCAAGTGATTCCCATTTATTGAAGTAATTGTTGAGTAAATCTCATAAATCTATGTTTTTTGTTCATCATATAATTACTAATATATATGGATACCTTTAGGAATATTGTTGGTGGGAAGGAATAAAGAAGGATATTATTAATTTTATAATGAAATATTTTATTTTTCAATAGGTTAAAGATGAGTGATAACTGTCAAAGGGGATGCTTCATCCCTTTTCAGTTCTTGAATAGAAATGAAGGAATATATCCATGGATTTTATATTGGGATTTCCAAATACATCTCAAGGTAATAATGTGATTTGTGTTATTATTTATCAAATAACTAAATCTATGAATTTTCTTCCTATTAATGATAGAATTTATTTGTATCAGCTTTCTAGACTCAACCTTAATGATATAATAAGATTACATGGAGTCATTCTCTTTATAGTATTTTATCATGGTCCTAGATTTACCTATAATTTTTGGAAAGGACTTCAAAAGTCATTGGGTAATAAATTAAATATCATATCATATTTTCATCCTTAATTTGATGGAAACTTTGTGTAAAAAATTCAGACTTTGGAGGATATTATTCATATTTGATCATTATATTATCAGAAAAGATGGCGTCAACATCTATCTGGGGTATAATTTTCTTATAATATCCATTTCCATTATAGTATATAAATGGAAACTTTTGAGGAATTATATGGAAAGTGGTGTTAGAATTCATCATGTTGGGATGAAGTTGGTGAGAGAAAGTTGTTTGGACTAAAACTGGTAGAAGAAATGGTTGAGAAGGTAAATATTATTTGACCATACATGATGGTAGATTAGAGTATGGAAATTTTTTATGTAGATAATGGGAGGAAAAATATTTCGTTTGAGGTATGTGATTATGTATTTATTAAAATATATCCTCAGAAAGGTGTTATGTGATTTGGTAAAAAGGAAATTTAAGCCCATGGTTTATTGGTCAGTATGAAATTTTGAGAAATGTGGGACTGATTGTTTACCAAGTATATTTTCCCCTTAGTTTATCTCAGGTATGTTATGTGTTTTTTGTTTCATTGTTATGGAAATATGTGCCTGATGAATCTAAGGTTTTGAACCTTGAAGTGGTATAATTGGAAGATAATATTCCTTATAAGGAAAATCTAGTGAAAATTATATATCACAGAGATCATGTTTTATAGAAGAAGAAACATAGGGACCAGAAAATATTATGATAAAAAATATCCCTACCCATTTAAGTGAAAAATAAATGCAACCCCCTGAAATTATAAAATAAGGACATTGTATTTGATACTATGTATAACACACAACACCAAGCATATAAGGGAATATAATATCCCAAGAAATTATATTATGTTTTATATTTGAAATAAATTAATTAAATTATATATATTTCAATGCACATTACATTGATTTTAGTTTTCCTTTCACGAAATGAGTTTCTTCGATGACTTGTGTTACATACAAGATCGAATCTTATCGAATACTATTAATATTATTATTTAAAATGTCAATTATCTTCTAGAAATTAAATTTAAAGTTTTTAATAAGATTAAATAAGTTGTAAAAATATACATTTAAATCCATTCGTTACCAATTAATTATAAATGTATATAGAAACCAAATTAATATTAAGAAAATGATTTTATAAAAAACTATTTTCATGCTCAAAAGGAGTTTTATCTTAATAAATTAAATTAAACAATATTATTGAATGATATTACTGAAACCTATATATTATATATTTAATAAAATATTTTTTATATCCATCTAATAGATTTTATATACATAAGATAAGAATAAATCCATTTTTATTCTTAAAAATTGTATTTTTCTAAAAAGGTAATTTTTCCGCCTTTTAATGGTGCACCTTTTTTAAAACTGAATTTTTACACCTTTATAAAGTTTATATGTCAAAATAAACATTAGTTTTTAAATAGGAATGTAAAAATTACCTTAGGGTGAACTTTTTTTATTTCTCTATGAAGTCTCATTTTTTATGAATAGTGAAAAAGTATTGAATTTTAATTAAAAACTACTTTTTCATCTAAATAATTTATCGGGTTAAATTATAATTTGAATTGGTTTTGTAAAGACCCCAACCCCAGTAACCCTGATCTGGTGACTTAATTTATTATATTGGTATGATTACAAGGAATTCGTATCCCAAAATACTGAATAGTTTTGTAGTTTTGGAAAACCAAATACAAACATTTGATTTACATTAGAACTTGAAAGTAAATAAAATATAGTAATTCCATTGGAAACATCTATAAATCCTGGATTATCCCTACAAGTCATTCATAATTTTCATATTTATATATTGGGGAAAAATAAGACATAAGAAAAGAGTGCACTCAGATTCTCTGTAAGGATAAATACTTCAAAAAAAGTTATCATATACATAAACATTTGACATGGTGAATAACTAAAAACACATGCCATTAAAACATAATTTTGAGCATAACATAGGAGGAATGAAAGCTGAGTAAATAAATCCATATAACTGATCATAAGATAATGAATCTTAATCATGGATATTATACTAGTAAAATATCACATGGTTTATTAATTACTAATATAATAATGAGGGAATGCATAATTCCAGACATTTAAAACATATTTTCAAGGCCTTGACCAAGATGTCAGAAAATACCGGGGTAAGGCCTCAGCCAAAACTCAATTATGTATTGTCTCATGACACCTACAGATTCACATAGGGTCTATAAGAGGATATACCCATAAATTTCTAAGTCCAATAGATTCCTCATTTGTATAAACTTAAACATAAACATCATATATATATTGAAATAAATAGATTTCCCTAATCTATAAACAAAATCACTAACCATTCAGATTAATATGGTGAATGGTATGAAGATAGCACATCCACAGTAAAACTAATAATACAATATTTAATAAAATATGTTAGATGATAATAATAATATTTCAATATCAACAAGAATAAAATTAAATATATGTTTTGAAAAAGGTGAAAATACTCTAGTAAAATAATCGAGGAATTCTTGAGAGAAATACCCCTTTTTTACTATGTAACGAAGAGTTCTTTTAGAAAAATATTTTTTATTTTTCATAATTGTTTGTATGGAACTAGAAATGAAAAAACATAGTTTTTTATGAAATAATTAATGATTTTATAAAAATAATGGTGCATTAAAAGAGATTATGGATGGTACTTTAAAATGGGTAAGAAATTGAGATGTTCCCTTTAACCGGGCTTGCATATCGAGAAGAATTGATAAGGGGACCTTGTAAAACATGTATTTCCCACAAATAAAAGATGAAATAATCATAATAAATGAGTTTGAAACATATAATAATAATTTAGAATAATTATATAAAGGAAATAAATAATTATATTGGTTTATAGAGGAAGAAAGCACGACCCGAATGAAAATGGAGGTTTGGGAAGAAAATGTTCACCTTATGTCTGAATGCGTTATGAACTTGACCTTAATGTATTGGATAATCAAATTAAATCCATTAATTAATTAATTAAGGACCCTATATACATGTATTTTATTTATTATAATTTTATTATTTTTATTTATGGCCTTTTTGATAAGATAAAATTTTATTGCTCGAGAGCATTCGTGTCCTTGGTTTTTATGATCGATATACTTGTATATGAGTATAGAAGTTCATGTGGAATGGGTATAATTATACAAAATTAAATGTATATGATATTAATTAACATATAAAAGTTTAAATGGTTATATATATAATTTGATTATATGCTATGAATATGAATCATTAGATAAGACATTTAGTGTTAATAGTTTACATTATAACAACAATTATTGATGATAATGAACTCATTTTGTTTTATCATTTAGTATTATGTAAATATGTTACATTAAGAATATAAGAAAGTTTTTAATAAATATATTATAGTTTTTTTAACCATAAAAATTGTTTCATTACCATCCATGAAGGAGAAATTGAATAATGACAATCTGTTATCTATGAAGGTTGTAAATCAGCACCTCACAGACGATTTCATTTTTAAAATAAAAGGGAGAGAGAAAGGAGTTTTATGAAGGATATTCCATTAACAAGATATAATTATAGTATATATATTATAATGTATTTATCATGATCATTTGGACATAGTATTTTAGGAGAGAATAATAAAACAAAAGAACTTGAAAATAAATTACAAGGAAAAAAGAAGAGGATCTTACCTTTTGAATACTCCTCCTTGAGAACCTTATTAAGGGGATTGGTTTTGGTCTTTTGTTAAGACCAAGAGCTCCTGGATGTAGGGGAGAGTCTTATGGAGAGTATTTTTCAAACATTTGGCAATATTCAAGGATTAGAGATGTGAGGAGAAGTGGTGGTGTGGGGAAGTATTTATAGTAGAGGACAAGGGTGATTACTCATTATTTTATTCATTATTTTATTATTTTTCTCAAGAAAATAAATAGTATTGATTTTTGTGACTAAATACTATAATAAGTGCAGATTATTTATAAACAATGGTTCTTAGATCATCAAAACATCACCCATTAATCAATAAACCATGTATTTATCATTTATCATAAATTATCGTATATTACTATTCACTAAAATTCAAGTATTTTAGAAAAATCAAAAAAAATCACCCTGACCATTTTTTAATGTTTAGAACTAAAAAATGAACTCAATTTTATGAAAATAATTTTATAAATATGATAAATTTAATTTTTTAACAAAAACCATCATTTACTCGAAAAATACAGATTTTAAATCTATAACTGATTTTAGAACACTTTCAAAAATTAACTAAGGTATCATAAAATTATCCTAAAATCATGTGATAAAAAAATATTTATTTATGAATACATTTTATGAAGATAAATTTTATTTTAAATCATTCTATTAATTATAAAATTGAAATTATGTATTTACTACTCACAAAAATACCAACACTTAATTAATAATTTTTTGTAACGTCCCGGATCCAGTTGCCACTCAATGGGTGCCCCAAACCCAGTTGGTCACATGACCTCAAATGAATTTCCCCAAATGCCTGAGGCTACTGACTAGTAGTGAGGGACCGGGTCTGATAGTGGGGAAACTATGCCCTCATTTTTCAAAGTGTAGCGCAACGGAATAAAATATACAAACATACAACAAAGGAAGCAGTAAAAAATATACAACTAAAGTAAAAGAGAACCAGCAGTCATATATAAAGATTCAGCATGTCACTAATTCTATGAAAACAGCCAGAACACGATACACTACAGTACAATACAATACAACTCAAAAATACAAGGTACATCCAATCAAAAATAAGCAGAGTAAACAGAACGTAGCAACATCGCAAGCCAAAGCTCCATCCTATGCTCTCCTACTCTTCTTCTACAATCATATACCTGTATAGGGACCCTTGACCTTATCCACACCTGCAGAAATGTAATCTGTTTGGGATGAAGACATGACCCAAACATGGTTTGAGAAATAAATCCTAATAGGCACCCACCAAAGGCCCGTGCCCAACTGTTAGTGAAAATGGGAAACAGTAGTGTGCAATAGTAAATGCAACAAACTAAGCAGTACTCAAAAGTAATTTACTTTACCAGTCATATTGACATTTTAATATTCTTTTAACCACTCAATTTAATAATATTCTGTGCTCATCAGAACCAAGCCCTCAGGGCAATCAGAACCTTTCCCTCAGGCTAATATAATAAAACCACACCCTCAGGCTATCGAATATTTCCCTTAGGCATACAAGATATTTCCCTCAGGCACAGAAGTCACTGCCCTCAGGCACAAGAAGTGTTTCCCTCAGGCGACATAGAACATTTCCCTTAGGCTAAGCAGTACCTATCCCACATCCTAAACAAACAATTCCCTCAGGCTAAAAAGAATATTTCCCTCAGGCGCAAGTAACTGGGCCGAGCCCAAAGCATAAACAAGAAAATTATATCCAATTACTCTCAAGGAAATTTAATACACAGTATAAACATGGAATACCCTCGGGTATCCTGGCCAAACGGCTAAACAGAGGAACGCACCCCCTGGGTGGTCCTGGATCCAAGAAGTGATCCCAAACAACAGTTATACATATTCATTAAACTACCTATGCAATTATAGGTATTTACTTATGCAAGGACTCGACCATACGACACCCCAAACATGGGTGTGTTTCACAGTGGTACACAAAACACACAGCTGTTGGAATTTAAACACCAGTCCACCTACCTCGATCGTCTCTGATCGATATACGTGAACGACGCCTCCTAAATCATCCAAGAATGACGTAGATATGGGATAAAAGAATTCCCGTTCAAATGAAAATAACTTCCGCTCAAGAAAGAATTGGAAATAACTACACAAGGAGAAGGAATCTCTTACTCGCATGGTTCCAACAAGATGGACGGCGGAAGAATCCGATTTCCGATGTGCGGTTGGGAGATCTCCAAAGCTTTGGCCCTTCTCTCCCAGCTCCAAAACAGTGGTTCTTCCTCCTTTGTCAACAGAGGAGTATACTGCCCGTTTTAAGTGAAAAAACAAACTACACGACGTTTACTTTTCATTTTTTAACTATTCCTCTGGAGGATTCTTTCCACCGCGACACTGTTCACCCATCGACATGAGTACACAGTGTGTATTCCTGATTACATGACGTGTACTGTCGCTCCGCTGGCAGCTACTTCCACCACCTTACTGTTCACCTTCCAACTGAATACATGGCGTGCAAATACCCTCTACATGGCGTGTAGTCAGTTTTTACACGTTTCATTGCTGACAGACCTACATGCCCTGTGTACTCATTCCACACGGCCAAAGTACACGGTGTGTGGAAAAGTAAATGGTGTGTAGTAAGAAATTTTGGGATTTTTCCACACTTTCCTTATTTCCTAAAAAACACTTAAGGAAAAAGGAAAAGAAGAAACCCATACCTCAAAAATAAGAACCAGGTTCTTACAAACTTCCCCCCTTAAAGTAATTCATCCCCGAATTGCCCTTCCAAGGGTTATGAAGATAAAGCTCAGAATAACTCTGGCCACTATGCATGTACGTCGGTCTCCCACTCCTAGGTTTCGTCCTGCACTCAGCCATGCTGACATAGCACCCATACGAGAGGAACTGACTAGACTCGGAGAACCTTCATGCTCCTATCAACGATACGAATCAGATGTTCCTCAAAGGACACATCGATCTGAAGCTCAACCTCCTCTGGATGGAAGATATGAGATGGGTCTGAATGATAACAGCGTAGATGATATGCATGGAAGACGTCGTGCATGGCCCGATACCTATGTGGTAACTGAAACCGATAGGCAACCGTCCCGACTCTCTCCAGAATCTCAAATGGCCCCACATACCTTGGTGAAAGTTTACCCTATCTCCTGATCTGACTGTGTCCCAACCTCGGTGAAACATGCAAGAAAACTTGATCCCTGACCATGAACTCCAAGGGTCGTCTCTGGCAATCAACATAAGATTTTTGACGAGACTGTGCGGTAGCCATCCGCTTCTGAATCAACTGGACCAGCTCTGAAGTCTTCTGTATGAGACATGGTCCCAGCAAAGCTGCCTCACCTGCCTCTAACCATCACAAAGGTGATCGGCATGGTCTACCATATAATGCATCATAAGGTGCCATCTGAATAGTTTCCTGAAAACTATTATTATAGGCAAACTCAACCAGGGGTATATGCTTCTCCCAAGATCCCCCTAAGTCTCAGATGCATGCACACAACATGTCCTCAAGCACCTGTATCGTATTCTCTGACTAGACATCGGTCTGAGGGTGGTAAGTTGTGATCAGAAGCACCTGTGTACCCAGTGCCCTCTGAAAAATCTTCCAGAAATTAGACGTAAAGCGGGCGTCCCTATCTGAAATGATTGAACGAGGGACCCCATGAAGATGCACTATCTCTTAGATATAAAACATTCAAGCTCGTCAACACTGAAGGTCTCCTTGATCAGAAAAAAGTGATCTACCTTTGTGAGTCTGTCCACAAAAACCCACACGATATCATTGCCTTGAGGTGACCTTGAAAACCAGGTCATGAAATCCATCACGACATCATCCCATTTCCACTCCGGAATGGGTAACTGCTATAATAGTACAGTTGGCCTCTGATGCTCCGTCTTCACTTACTGACAGGTGGAACATCTCACAACAAAACCAGATACGTCCCATTTCATACCCGGCCACCAATACTAACGTCCCAAGTTGCGGTACATCTTGGTAACTCCGGGATGCACTGCCCAATATGAAGCATGAAACTCCTACATTAGCTCCTCGCATATATCCCCCTGTAACCCACACTCGTCCATGGAAACGAAATACCTCATCATTGCCTATCGTCCATCTAGGAGGAGGGTCCTCACTTGCCACCGACTCCCGTAGAACTAGGCCTTATGAATTAGATAGTTGTCTCATCCTCACTCTAACCAGGAGGGTAGAAGTCATAGCTAAGGAAGAAAGATAGGTTTTCCCCTGACTGTCGTGCACCTCCAAATGCATCTCAGAGAACAAAGACATAAGCTGCCACTCACCACTGGCCTCCTGCACTGCCTATATGTGAGTCTTCCTGCTCAGTGCACCAGCTACTACATTACCTTTACCAAGTGTATAGGCAAGCTCAAAGTCGAGGGACTGAAGGTATTCAACCCACCTTCACTGTCTCAGGTTCAATTCACACTGGGTAAAGATATATTTGAGAATTTTTTGGTTGGTGAGAACCACAAAATGCTCTCACAAGAGATAATTTCTCCAACAGCGTAACGCATGAACAACCAAAACCAACTTGAGATCATGCATCAGGTAATTCCTCTCATGTGGCCTCAACTGCCGAGACCCGTACGCAACTACTCGATCGCCTTAAATCAACACAACTCCCAGCCCAATACCTGATGCATCACAGTAAACTGTATAGATCTTCCCTTGATCTAGAAGTATCAGGACTAGTGCTGATGTCAACCTTCCCTTCAGTTCTTGAAATGCTGTCTCGCAAACTTCTGACCAAACGAACATCAAACCCTTCTTAGTCAAACCCATCAACGGTGCTGATAAGTAAGAGAAGTCCTGTATAAAGCACCTGTAGTAACCATCCGGCCCAAGAAACTCCGTATCTCAAACACGTTCTTAGACTACACCCAGGACACTACTTCTCTCACCTTCTCTGGGTCTACTGCAACTCCTGCCTCTGAAATGATATGACCCAGGAAGTGTATCTGGTCAATCCAAAAGTGGCACTTTGAGAGCTTAACATATAGCCGATGCTCTCTTAGTGTACTCAGTATGATCTCAAGATGGGTGGCATGGTCATGTCAAGTGTGAGAGTACACCAAGATGTAGTCCATGAAGACTACCATAAAAGAGTCCAGATAAGGGTGGAACACACGATTCATCAGAGCCATGAAAACTGCTAGCACATTCGTGAGTCTGAACGGCATAACCAAGTACTCGTATAGACCATATCTGCTCCAAAAATATGTAAGCAGTATATACGATGGTCTAATGCATAACTGATGATATCTGAATCTCAATTAAATCTTCGAGAACACTCGTTCTCCTCGAAGTTGATAAAAATGATCATCAATCCTCGACAAGGTATATCGGTTCTTAACCGTCAACTGGTTCAACTTCTGATAATCCACACAAAGTCTGAGGGTATCATCTGCCTTCTTCGCAAAAAGGACAAGAGAACCCCAAGGAGAAGTACTGGGTCAGATGAAACCCTTTTCATGTAACTCCTCTAACTACCACTTGAGCTCCTGCAACTCTGGTGTATCCATCCTATAAGGAGGAATGGACATCGGTGCTGCTCCTAGCACAAGCTCAATAGATAAATCCACCTCTCGCTGTAGAGGTGGACCCGAAAAGTCATCCGAGAAAAACATCCCTGAAACAATCAACCACTGGAGGGAAATCCTTTTGACAAGTCCCCTAGTCATCCAGATATAAACACGAAATCTGGGCTATCACACCACCACACCCACGATGCTCAGGTTCAGCTCGGATCGCCTGGACATCCCATTCAACCTTGTATAGAAACTCTCCACCCTCTGGTGATGTGAAACTCACCCTGCGACGATAGCAGTCCACAAAGTCTTGAAAGGGAACCAACAAGTCCATATTGAGAATGACATCATAGCTCATCATCTCTAAGACATAGAGGTCCCATAGAAAGTGACACCCACCAACCTCTAGGGGACCTCACTGCACTGATGCACACCAGCCGTTTTAGTTCCCAACGGAGTGTCTAGCATCATAACATCAGAAGAATAAGAAACACCGAGCCCAAGGCTCTCCACAACAGGCATAGATATAAATCTATGTGTAGAAACCGTATCGAAAAGTACAGAAGAAAAAACAGAAGCAACTAGAATAGTACCTATGATAGTAGAAGGTCCAAGATCCTACTCCTGCTGGGTCTGTTGCACTGCATATGCATGCCCAGTGTCGCGACCCTACGACACAACTCGGCTACCCTGAGCTATCCCGCCCTACTGCCTCTGAGATCCTGGTGTTTGGCTACCATGACCACGACCACCACCTCTTCCTGTACGTCCTGACATATCCCAATTCCCCAACTGGTAAGAAGCTGCTGGTCCTGCTCCCGCACATAGAGTCTGCACAGAACCCCTCTCACTAGCCACTGGTGGAAACGCCCTGAAAAAGCATTATAGATGACCCATCTTGCCACAAGCTCAATAGTCCACTGGGTCATAGGTATACTGAGGTCTCTTGTGCCCCTCTCTACCACCCTGGTAGCATATGACCAGTCCACCTGAAGTAATCGCCTGGATTGTACTGCCACCATGAGATAAAATCATCTATCTCTTCATCTTCCTGGTAGAAATAGTACTAAAAACTGGTGTTGAACCACCCTGGCCTGCACCACTAGCTTCCCGCAGGTTTCTCTCATTAATCAGTGCCTGGTTCACAATAGCATGTACCATAGGCAACCTTAAAATGGTCACCAGTGCTCAGATGTCATACAGAATACTATACTCAAAGCGTCGAGCCCTCAACATCTCATCTCCCACCAGAATAGGTGCAAAATGCTGAAGCTCAGTGAAGTGGGAAGAATAGTCCATCACTGACAAAGATCCCTGCTACAGATTCATGAAATCTCGAGCTCGATCTACCCATAGCATCTCAGGAAAGTAGAAGACATAGAATACTGCCTGAAAATCTTCCTACTCCATGTCTCTGTGATGCTTTGACTGGGTGGTAACATCCCACCACCTCTTGGCAGAATCACGCAGCATATAAGTCATGAGCTTGACTATCCTCCTTGGAGGCATCTCAAGATGCTCGAAAATAGTCTGCACTAAATCCAGCCATGACTCCGCAGCCTATGGTCCGCCATCCCCCGAAAACGTAGGCGGATGCTGCTGTTGGAAGATACGAGTTAGCTCTTCCATAGATGTGGCGACCTGTGGTGCTCCCTGGAAGGTCTTCATAAATCGCATGAATACTTCACGGAATTGCGCCTCCGTGCCTTTGTCTGGTATAACGGCTGACACCTCATCTGGATCTACTGGAGGATCCATTGGTAGCCCATGACCTACTATCTTTGGAGTATAATCATTGCCTCTCTCCTAGAGAACAACTCAAGGTCGTCTTGGTGGCATGCCCCTACATGGTCAAACACACGCCTTAAATCAAGATTATCAAACACTATAAACTAGGAGACCAAGAAGGGAACAGGAGAAAGAATGCATTCAAGATTTTATAAAACTTTTCCACACGACGTGTATATATACTACATGACATGTTCTCACAATCCATTCACATGGGCGTGTACTCTAGCTATAACTGGTCGTGTAACATCCCAAACACATGGCGTGTTTTCCACACACATGGCGTGTACTTGAATCCTTCTTCCCTTCCCAAGTCCTTCCACACAGTTTAGCCACACGGTGTAACGTCCCGGTTCTGAAAGCCACCTAGAGGTGCCCCATACCCGGTTGGTCACATGGGCTCAAGTGCATTTCCCCAAACACAAGCGGCTTCCGACTAGCAGTGAGGGCCTTGGGTGTGATAGTGGGGAAACTATGCCCTCATCGGCAGAGTACATAGCGGAAGTAAACAAAGCATAAAATAACAGAAACAATAAATATCCAACAACAATAAACAACGTAAGACTAAAACAATAACAACTTGATCACACATGTATATATGAAATTATGCACAATACATATGTCTAGGAAAGCATCCAAAAAAGTCACAATGCTAAATACAATACTAAACCAAAGTACAAAAGAAAAACAAATAAGCAACTCCTCAGCATCGCAAGCCTCGTCTTGGTCCCATGCTCTCATGATCCAAAGCAATCAAGTACCAGAAGTCGAAGATTGATTGCCCTTGTCTATACCTGCAACAACATAGTCTGTTTGGGCTCAAAAACATGACACAAACAGGGTGTGAGACTAAATCCCAGTAGACAACCACCTGAAGATCTGTGCCTAATAGTCAGTGAGTATATGGAAGGTAATAGTACAATAAGCAGTAAACAGTAACAGTAAATAGCAGGAAGTAAACTGTAAGCAGTAACAGGATGATATACAACAGTAATCAATCCACAGAACAACAAGCAGCAGAGAAGAAAACAACAAACCACAACAGGATCCCCTCTGGGAAGTACTCGCAGCCAACCCCTCTGGTCCTATCCAAGAAGTACCAACAACCCTTTGGGCAGTGCAATCAGCCTAACCCCTCTAGTTTGGTCATACAAAATTATAAGACTCTCTGGGGAAGCTCGCTCGGTCAATTCCCCTTATAGTCTAGGGTTGTCATGGAATCTTTGAGGAAGATCACACGGTCTAACCCTTTTATAGCCCCAAGGTCTAGAAACTCTTTGAAGAATCTCACTCAGTCAATTCCTCCTATAGTCTCCGGTCTATCACAGACTCTCTTAGGAAGCTCACTTAGTCAATTCCTTCTCTATCCTAGAAAGGTTTTAAAGAGATTCAAACAATGTAAAGACTCTCTGAGGAAGCTCACTCGGTCTACCCTCCTGTAGTCTATAATATCCAAGAATCTCTGGGAATCTCACTCGGTCTATCCCCTGTTGTCAATAATGTCCAAGACTCTCTGAGGAAGCTCACTCAGTCTACCCTCCTATAGTCTATAATATCCAAGACTCTCTAGGAAGCTCACTCAGTCTATCCCTTATAGTCTATAAAACCAGGTTCTCACGGTCCTGTGCCAGTCAGTGCATAATAATTCTATAAGGCCAAAGTACACCTATAGAGCTACTTGTCTTACCAGTCTATAACATAACAAGCATATCAAGAATATCATTCCATCTAACAATCACAAGGCATGGAAAACAGGTATAACGACCAAAGGCTAACAAGACCCCAAGGTTGTAACAAGAACAAGGCATGGAAAAAAAATCCAAGCATATAAATTATCCACAAATATGATCAAATTACCTCTACAAAAGCATAAAAGCATGGCAGGAAAAACAATAGGGAAAAAATGGTAAACTCGTAATACCCATTCATGGGTATTGGTGGAATTTTCACATAAAACTCAAAGACTTCGAATAGTAAGGCACAAACCACCTACCTTGATCCTAGGAGACCAATATACTTTGACCATGAGGCTTGATTGTAACACCCCAAGATTTTATGAAAAATATTTATTTTAATTTCATTAATGTCTTGTGTTGTACACTACACCAAAAGGAGCTTGCACGACACGCAACCCTGACTTGGCTTGCATTACACGCAACCACGACCTTCCTCGATAGCGTGTGTTGTACGCAATACCGGGTGTTACTAAACAACGATATATTATTATAATATTATTATGAACTAGCCGTTATGAATAGTATTAACTAAATTTTGAATTTTATAACATTATTATTCATCTTACACATTTTCTAGAACATGGTATAAGAACAAAATAAATTTTTCGGGTAAAATAAGTATTTTTTAAAAAATGCAATTTTGCCGCCTTTTGATGGCGCACCAACTTTAAATCTAGTTTTTGACATGTTTATAAGTTTAATTTTACAAAATAAAATTATTATTTGGAATCAGGATATAAAATTTTACCTTGGATAAAATTTTCATATTATTCTGATAACTTTCATATTTTAATAAATAGTAAAAACACGCTATATTTTAATTAAAAACAACTTTTTTCATCGTAATAACTTATGTGGTTAAATTATAATATTGAATGGTTTTAAAGTATAAATAGAATATATTTTTACCATTTAATATAATGTATGTCATTAGCATTGATTTTACCTTAAATTTGTAGGTTAAATCAATGCGATCTTTTGCAATGTTTTAAACAAAAACCCATTTTCTTTCGACAATGAGATTAATTTTAATTTAATTTCTGCAACTTTTGTGTATTGAATTTGGAAAAATGGATTCCATATTTGGAAGCAGTAGGTCCAAATTATGTTAATAAGCTACTTTTTATTTTTGGGCTTTATGAATAGTAACTACGGTAAATTTTATTTACCATATTTAAAGGTAAATCGGGTAATTAAGGGTAAATATAAGATTATAAAATTAACCTAACACCTGCCAAAATCCTATTGGATGACTAAAAGTAGACCCATATCACCTAAGGGTCGGATTAGAATCATTTAATGGACTTTTTTCCATAAAAATAACTTAATTATTATTAAAACCAAAGAAAGTGACAACATGTCACTCTCTTAAATCTTATAAGTATATTAATTTTAATTTAGTGATAAAATTCATGAAACTTCAAACATGAATAGTATCCAGAAATCTAATGAAATTATATACATCATATAAATTTATTTATAATTTTTATGTATTAAATAATTATCATTAATTTTGACACAATAGGGACGCAGAAATTATTTATTTAGTGAAAAATCAATAATATAGTTTTTATTGAAATATTAATACATATCAAAAGGCCCAAAAATCTGCACTAAACTTATTATTAGTGTATATATAAACCTTAATCATCCATTGGCAGAATTTTTGACCATTTGGATCCTTATTAAGATTATTATGACACTTATATTATTTTATTTTAAATGATGCCAAAGTTGTCACCTTCATAATTTATTAAATATAATAATTTAAATATTGTGATTTTAAGATGATAAATTCGATTAAAAGTATTATTGTAAAAGGTAATATATTTATCTTCATCATTGGATTTTATTTTTAATTTTTATGCAACAAATAAGTATATTAAATAATTATACAAAAAAATCATGTAGTAATTATTTTATTAAGAGATAAACCAAATAAATGGTTTTAAAAATAATAAAATAAATATTATATGAACTATTTAATGTTTTACACTAATTTTATAGATACATATGAACTTTTATGAATCTATTAAAGCTTTTATTTAGAACATATCTTCTGTATATATTTTATTTAAATTCAAATAAATGAATAGTGTCAAAATTGACACTATTGTTATTTTATAAAAATAATATATTATAAAATTGTTTAAAAATCACAAAAATATTTAAAAATTATAAATTTAAATTTATATGGTAAAACATGTTATAAAGTATACAATTATGGACAATTCACAACAAATAAGTAATTATTTGTTATAATTTAAAATTTAGAATGTTATTACCACAAATAAAATTAAATTGATTAAATAAGAATAAATCAAGTTGATAATGTTTAAAATAAATCCCTAACATGTCTAAATTTGACTGGTTGATGAGATTACAACCCTATCAAATCTAATATTTGGATATGAGTCATTTTTGGAGGTTTTTATGGTGGGTTAGATTTATTATAAATTAATATTTTTAAGAATTCCAAAGGTGCCCCTCTCCTCCCTTATAAAAGGGCACCTCCTCCCTCTCTTCCTCACACCACATTGAGCCTTCAAGCTCGGCCAAACCCTGAAAAATTCTCTTCTCAACTTCCCTAGAAACATCCTAGAGGTCCTGGTCTTCTTCAAAGACCAATTTTAGTGCCCTAAGAGGAGGTCTCAAAGAGGCGCTTCAAAGAAGAGGTAATGTCCATTATCGATTCTTTCAACTTTATTTCTTCTTCCACTTCTTCTTTTTTAGTTGTTTCATTATGAGGTAATAACATCAGTATCAATAATATAATGATATGTTATTATAAGTATGAAACATCTATATTTCACCATCTATCCATCCAACGAAAAATGAAATCACCGCGCGTGTGTACGTACGGAATACCGTCTCCACGCCGTGGTGTAATCTATTTTCCACCACCACCTTACTTGGATGGGTATAAGGGTTAAAGTGATGAATATATATGATTATTGTAAAGTGAAATTGATTCTGTAATATTATACATACACTTTAATACAATTCCACGATCTTGGGAATGATATCATCGCTCGTGCGTACGTACAGACTACCGTCTCCACGACGCGATGAGAATCACTGTCCATGTTAACCATTAATGAATGATTATAAAGTATATATAATGAATAATAATGAAATATATGACATAATAATGATACTGGGTTTATGTATATATATATGTATTTCATTTACTTAATTCCATTCAATTCAAAAGGGAAACGAAAACAGCGTTCGTGTGTACGTACGGCCTACCGTCTCCATGAACAGTGTCGTTCATTCCTTTTATCGATCTATAATATATATGTATATGATGAATATATATTATATATAAATCATGTTTTACATTCTGGAATTATGTAAATCAGGATATAAGTAATAATATCAAGAACGACAAGTCGAAACACATACAATAAATGAAATGATTTTATCCAAAACGCTGCTTTAACATGGAATTTACAAAAGAAAGGGTAATATAAAGTCATAATTGAAACATATATGATATCATAACAATGAATATGATTCTGTAATAAGTAAATGACATTATTTAAATCATTATACAGGAGGTTCGAATACGTACGAAGCATATCAGACCTAAGGTAAGGGATAATTTTTCAAATCTCATTTTATCCGAGATTGCTTATTCGTAAGTATTTAATGGGGTTTATTGCTATCGTCCATGTCCATGTTTTATAAAAGTGTATTCATGTATGTTTAAAGTCCTTTTTACCCATTTTTACTTTTACCCCATGGTATGGAAGGAATCTTTCTTTTATTTACCCTACAAGATACTTTTTGACTTTTCTGACAAAAGTACGAGAAGAATGTTTTTTTAACTTATACGGCATGAAAGGGTTTTTAAGATTTTATAAAGCCTTATTTTCATGAAGCTTCCTCCAAAATATTTCATGACTATTTTCAACAAAATATCCTTCTTTTAAAATTGCATGACGTTTTGTGAAAAGAAATTGATTTTTAAGAAGAAAGGATATTTTCCTCAAGAATTCATTTCAAATGTTTTATCAAAAACATTTTCCATCTAAGATGACATTATTTAATATGTGTATGTTTCAAGTTTAATGTATATATGATTTAAATGGTTTCAATTTTCTTATGATGAAATTTCCATTTGTTTTATATGGATTATTAGATGATGGGATGATGTTTATGAAACCCATTTTATTCTTTGGGTTATGGTGAATGTTTTATGTTTATTTTGTGGCACATGTAAGAATGATTTCATTATGAGATGGATGGGACCTATATCTCCCTCCAATGCATTGGGTAAAGATTTTATATCTCATGAGATAGACATGGCTGGAACGGTAAGTTAATCCGATTCAGTGTTACAGGACTGAAACGAGGAGTGAACTCGATTCAGAATGGGACTTTGTCCACTAAGATGGTATTGGCAGCAATGCCTTGGCTACTATGGAAATAATATCATGTGCTTAATGGTTTCAACAATTACATGTTTTATTCCCATTCTATTTTATCATGATTGATGTTCCCTTATGATATATGCCTTACGTACTTCCAAGATTCATGTCTTTGCTCAAGATTTTGATGTTTAGATTTTATGTTCAAGTTTTTGCATTGAAATGTTTATGGATTGTTTTATGTTCTATATGTTTACCTTTACTGGGCATTTGAGCTCACCCCTTTTATGTTTTATTTTCCCCAGGATATAAAGAAAGGTTTTAGGTAAGAAAAAAAGGGGAATATCTTTATTGGGAGATGTTGAATATCTTTCACCACGATTAGACGATTTTATTCCAAGTTTCTAAAGACAGTAAACTATTACGATCCTTGTGTGTCTGTTTTTGTTATGTATTAAGTATTCCGCAAAAGTAATGTATTTTCCATGTACGTCAAGCTTTGGGTCTCTACAGTTGGTATCAGAGGAAAGGTTTAGTCAACCTTTGGAAACTAGGACGCGAAAATGTTATTGAGATACCTAGAGATATTTCTAAGGTATGTCTAGGTATGTACCTAAGGATAAGTATACGTATAGGATATAGTTGTAGAACTAAGGTAAAGATCTTAGAATTTAACCTAAGATGTTAGATATTGAGGGTGCTCCCCCTTTACTATGTTGTTTTCCCTAGCATGATTTTTTCCTCTCACACTATTCTTTTTGGGTTTTAGAAAATGGCTGGAAACCAGAAGATTCATGATAATGGAGGATATGATGGAAAATGGAATGATATTCTTCATGAGAAACCAAATGAAATGGGATTTGGAAGTCCAAATATCGTTATTATGCCTAATCAGCAATCTCATAATATGATCAATAATCTCATCTTTGGTAAGTTTCTCGACTCAGATAATAAGAGAAAGATGGAGTTTCATGATGATCATAGAGGAAAGAAAGTTCAATTTCCCTCATGTAAATCATGTGGGAAGATGCATCAGGGAGATTGTTTCCAAGGAACTGGAAGATGCTTTGGGTGTGGAAAATAAGGACACAAAGTCAGTAAGTGCAAAGGAAAAGGTTCAGTTAACACCATGGATGAGGATAATGGTATTTCTACGACATCAACAATGGTTAAATGTTTTAAATGTGGAATTTACGGGAATTATGCAAACCAATGCCCTAAGGGAAAGTCTCATTAAGAGAATCAGTACGGTCGTATGAGTAGTATTTATGTTGATGATGATGAAGAGACTAAAAATGATATGTGAGATGAAAGAATTGTTGAATCTCGGTCAATGGTTTAAGAAGGTAGTGGAATGATTACATGTTTATCAAGTGTAATGTTGTATAAGTAATCTCATGGTACTATGGAATAAAGAGACATCTAAGGATTGTTACACTGTTGTCTTTCCTAAGTTTTGAAAGTGTATGATTAATGGTACTAGTAACCATGAAAGGTTATTCAGATATTTTTGGAAAGTAGATGATATGCGCATAATGAAGGGATAAGGAGAAAATTAAATGTTTGATAGTATTCATGAGCTCATGACTGATATAAGGAGAAGGTTATATCATGGTTTGAGTATATAGAATTTTTGGATTTTGGTATGTGGAAAGAGATAACTTTTGACAGCATTCATGTTTTCACTAAGATTAAATGGGTATTCATTTTTCAAGAGAATACATGATTAAGGCCTTCGAATGTTTGGAATGTGACCAACAAGACGTATCTTATGATATATGGGGATCAACAATGGAATTAACATGCTTGTTATATGAAATCTCTGGTAATCGTTTTCACTATAATATGAGAGTGGACTGTAGTATTATGGATAAGCCTAAAGATTGGAATGGATTATGTTGAACATAAGTTAGTATTGTTTAAGGATATAAGTTTTTTTTTCTATATTATTTATGGGATGTTATAGTAATGTAGTTTTAGAAAAAGGACAACCTGTAGGATGGGCAACAACCCATCGCGTCGGACAAGGCTATGAGAATCGAACCCACAACCGAATTGCGACTGGCCTTTATTTCCTACCACTGGCCTACAGGAAGTCCCTATTTAGTAGAAACTAGTTTTATTATATTAATCAGTATGATATATTAAGTATAAGTCCATTTTAGGAACCATATATGATTAATCTCACTATAGATGGACTTATGTATTTTTGATAACTTTTATAACCTTTTGTTTGAGACAGATGGAATGACCCATCATTCTATTACATGATCTGCTAACACTTCACGAATGAAAAATTCAACTTCATTTCTTTAAGAGATGAAGTGGAAATTTTCCAAAGAACGAACAACGGTGAGACTGTACCAAAATCACGAAAGTATTTCTTCTAATTCCAATTTCATCAACTTTAGGGAAATGATCTTGAAAACCAAAAATGTTATCCTTGTTCCCTTATATCTCATGAATCAGATGTTACCTTATATCATCACAAATCTATGGATTTGTGATTGATGGATTTTTCATAGCCATGTTCTCTAGCACTCTCCATCAGAACATGATGGTCATATTTCTCCACCATATACATATTTTCACCTATGTTCTCCTATGTGGAAACCCAGTGATGAGTTATTTGGGTTTCCGTTATGTTTCTAACATTATTTTTTTAAATTAAGTTTTAGTATTCCTTTTTACGATGTGGGTTTCTATTAAAGAAACATTCGAGTAGTAAACCATTTATAACCCCAACGAATTTCGAGGGCGAAATTCATTTTAAGGGGGGTAGAATGTAACACCCTGAGATTTTATGAAAAATATTCTTTTTAATTTCATTAATGTCTTGTGTTGTATGCTACACCAAAAGGATCTTGCACTACAAGCAACCCTGACTTGGCTTTCATTACACGCAATCGCGACCTTCCTCGATAGCGTGTGTTGTACGCAATACATGGTATTACTAAACAACGATATATTATTATAATATTATTATGAACTAGCCTTTATGAATAGTATTAACTAAATTTTGAATTTTATAACATTATTATTCATCTTACACATTTTCTAGAACATGGTATAAGAACAAAATAATTTTTTCGGGTAAAATAAGTATTTTTTAAAAAATGCAGTTTTGCCGCCTTTTGATGGCGCACCAACTTTAAATCTAGTTTTTGACATGTTTATAAGTTCAATTTTACAAAATAAAATTATTATTTGGAATCAGGATATAAAATTTTACCTTGGATAAATTTTTCATTTTATTCTGATAACTTTCATATTTTAATGAATAGTAAAAACACGCTATATTTTAATTAAAAACAACTTTTTTCATCGTAATAACTTATGTGGTTAAATTATAATATTGAATGGTTTTAAAGTATAAATAGAATAAATTTTTACCATTTAATATAATGTATGCAATTAGCATTGATTTTACCTTGAATTCGTAGGTTAAATCAATTCAATCTTTTGCAATGTTTTAAACAAAAACCCGTTTTCTTTCAACAACGGGATTAATTTTAATTTAATTTATGCAACTTTTGTGTATTGAATTTGGAAAAATGGATTCCATATTTGGAATCAGTAGGTCCAAATTATGTTAATAAGATAGTTTTTATTTTTGGGCTTTATGAATTGTAACTACGATAAATTTTATTTACCATAGTTAAAGGTAAATCAGTTAATTAAGGGTAAATATAAGATTATTAAATTAACCTAACACCTGTCAAAATTCTATTGGATGACTAAAAGTCGACCCATATCACCTAATGGTCGGATTAGAATCATTTAATGGACTTTTGTCTATGAAAATAACTTAATTATTATTAAAACCAAAGAAAGTGACAACATGTCACTCTCTTAAATCTTATAAGTATATTAATTTTAATTTAGTGATAAAATTCATGAAACTTCGAACATGAATAGTTTCCAGAAATATAATGAAATTATCTACATCATATAAATTTATTTATAATTTTTAGGTATTAAATAATTATCATTAATTTTGACACAATAGGGATGTAGAAATTATTTATTTAGTGAAAAATCAATAATATAGTTTTTATTGAAATATTAATACATATCAAAAGGCCCAAAAATCTGCACAAAACTTATTATTAGTGTATATATAAACCCTAATTATCCATTGGCCTAATGTTTGACCATTTGGATCCTTATTAAGATGATTATGACAATTATATTATTTTATTTTAAATGATGCCAAAGTTGTCACCTTCATAATTTAATAAATATAACAATTTAAATATTGTGATTTTAAGATGATAAATTCTATTAAAAGTATTATTGTGAAAGGTAATAGATTTATCTTCATAATAGGATTTTATTTTTAATTTGTATGCAAAAAATAAGTATATTAAATAATTATAAAAAAAATGATGTAATAATTATTTTATTAAGAGATAAACCAAATAAATGGTTTTAAAAATAATAAAATAAATATTATATGAACTATTTAATGTTCTACAATAATTTTATAGATACATATGAACTTTTATGAATCTATTAAAGCTTTTAGTTCGAACATATCTTCTGTATATATTTTATTTAAATTCAAATAAATGAATAGTGTCAAAATTGACACTATTGTTATTTTATAAAAATAATATATTATAAAATTGTTTAAAAATCACAAAAATATTTAAAAATTATAAATTTAAATTTATATGGTCTAAAATTTTATAAAGTATCCAATTATGGACAATTCACAACAAATCAGTAATTATTTGTTATAATTTAAAATTTAGAATGTTATTACCACAAATAAAATTAAATTGATTAAATAAGGATAAATCAAGCTGATAATGTTTAAAATAAATTCCTAACATGTCTAAATTTGATTTTTTGATGAGATTACAACCCTATATAATCTAAGATTCGGATATGAGTCATTGTTAGAGGTTTTTAAGTGGGTTGAGATTTATTATAAATTAATATTTTTAAGAATTCCAAAGGTGCCCCTCTCCTCAATTATAAAAGGGCACCTCCTCCCTCTCTTCCTCACACCACATTGAGCCTTCAAGCTCGGCCAAACCCTGCCAAATTCTCTTCTCCAGTTCCATAGAAACATCCTAGAGGTCCTGGTATTCTTCAAAGACCAATTTTAGTGCCCTAAGAGGAGGTCTCAAAGAGGTGCTTCAAAGAAGAGGTAATGTCCATTACCGATTCTTTCAACTTTATTTCTTCTTCCACTTCTTCTTTTTTAGTTTTTTCATTATGAGGTAATAACATAAGTATCAATCATATAATTATATGTTATTATAATTATGAAACAACCATATTTAACCATCTATCCATCCAACGAAAAACGAAATCACCGCGCGTGCGTACGTACGGAATACCGTCTCCACGCCGTGGTGTAATATATTTTCCACCACCACCTTACTTGGATGGGTATAAGGGTGAAAGTAATGAATATATATGATTATTGTAAAGTGATATTGATTCTTTAATATTATACATACACTTTAATACAATTCCACGATCTTGGGAATGATATCATCGCTCGTGCGTACGTACGGACTACCGTGTCCACGACGCGATGAGATTCACTCTCCATGTTAACCATTCATGAATGATTATAAAGTATATATAATGAATAATAATGAAATATATGACATAATAATGATACTGAATTAATGTATATATATATATATATGTATTTCATTTACTTAATTCCATTCAATTCAAAAGGGAAACGAAAACAGCGTTCATGCGTACGTACGACCTACCGTCTCCATGAACGGTGTATTTCATTCCTTTTATCGATATATAATATATATATGTATATGATGAATATATATTATATATAAATCATTTTTTACATTATGGAATTATGTAAATCAGGATATAAGTAATAATATCAAGAACCACAAGTCGAAACACATACGATAAATGAAATGATTTTACCCAAAACGCTGCTTTAACATGGAATTTACAAAAGAACGGGTAATATAATGTCATAAGTGAAACATATATGATATCATAACAATGAATATGATTCTGTAATAAGTCAATGACATTATTTAAATCATTATACAGGAGGTTCAGATATGTACGAAGCATATCGGACCAAAGGTAAGGGATAATTTTGCAAATCTCATTTTTATCCGAGATTGCTTATTCGTAAGTATTTACTGGGGGTTATTTCTATTGTCCATGTACATGTTTTATAAAAGTGTATTCATGTATGTTTAAAGTCCTTTTTACCCATTTTTACTTTTACCCCATGGCATGGAAGGAATCTTTCTTTTATTTACCCTACAAGGTACTTTTTGACTTTTTCGACAAAAGTACGAGAAGAATGTTTTTTTAAATTATACGGCATGAAAGGGTTTTTATGGTTTTATAAAGCCTTATTTTCATGAAGCTTCCTCCAAAATATTTCATGAATATTTTCAACAAAATATCCTTCTTTTAAAATTGAATGACGTTTTGTGAAAAGAAATTGATTTTGAAGAAGAAAGGATATTTTCCTCAAGAATTCATTTCAAATGTTTTATCAAAACCATTTTCCATCTAAGATGACATTATTTAATATGTGTATGTGTTTAAGTTTAATGTCTCTATGATTTAAATGGTTTCACTTTTCTTATGATGAAATTTCCATTTGTTTTATATGGATTATGAGATGATGGGATGATGTTTATGAAACCCATTTTATTCTTTGGGTTATGGTGAATGTTTTAAGTTTATTTTGTGGCACAAGTAAGAATGATTTCATTATGAGATGGGTGGGACCTATATATCCCTCCAATGGATTGGGTAAAGATTTTACATCTCATGATATAGACATGGCTGGAAGGGTAAGTTAATCCGGTTTAGTGTTACAGGACTGAAACGAGGAGTGAACTCGATTCAGAATGGGGCTTTGTCCACTAAGATGGTCTTGGAATCAATGCCTTGGATACTATGGAAATAATAAAATGTGATTAATGGTTTCCAGAATTATATGTTTTATTCCCATTCTATTTTATCATGATTGATGTTCCCTTATGATATATTCCTTACATACTTCCAAGATTCATGTCTTTGCTCAAGATTTTGATGTTTAGATTTTATGTTCAAGTTTTTGCATTCAAATGTTTATGGATTGTTTTATGTTCTCTATGTTTACCCTTACTGGGAATTTGAGCTCACCCCTTTTATGTTTTCTTTTCCCCAGGATATAAAGAAAGGTTTTAGGTAAGGAAAAAAGGGGAAGATTTTTATTGGGAGATGTTGAAGATCTTTCACCACGATTAGAAGATTTTATTCTGAGTTTCCAAAGAAACTAAACTATTACGATCCTTGTGTGTCTGTTTTTATTATGTATTAAGTATTCCACAAAAGTAATGTATTGTCCATGTACGTCAATCTTTGGGTCTCTACATTGATTCTCCTTAGAACTACATAGATCTATAAAAATGCACAAAATGTTCAACCCACGAAATCTTGAGAAAGAGGGGGAATCATGGAATAAAACTCAAGAAGAAGGAAGAAATCACCGCTTTGGTTCCAACACAATTGACGAAGATCTATTTGGAAAACAAATGGAGGATCGGCGGCTCGGGGGATGTTTTCGATCGTAGAGGTCACTCTCGGTTGAGGTACCTAGAGAAGAAGGTGTTTTCGTCGATTAAGCGTGACCCCTGTTTGTTTAATGAAAAAAAAGAAACTACACGGAGTGTACTTCTGGGGTACACGATATGTACTTGGACTTTCCATACTGCACTTTAAGCAGACTCCACATTTCCCCTACACACCGTGTGTGTGGCTCGGACAAGGCCATCACACGGCCTAGCACTGCATCAAAGTACACGACGTGTACTTAGAAAATTTACAGATTTTCCTCTTTTTCTCAAAAATAACCAGAAAAGGAAAAACATACCTGAAACGAAGATCTGGGTTCTTACAAACTTCCCCCCTTAAATAAATTTGTCCCCAAATTTCCTCAGCGAGGCATAGAAGAAGAAACCCCAGACAACTCTGGCCACTACGATTATACATCGGCCTCCCTCTCCCAGGTCTCATCATATACTCATCCGTGCTGCCATAGCACCCATACCAGAGGAACAGACTGTCCATGAAGAACCTTCGTACTGAGATCAAAAATCTAGATAAGATTATCCTCAAATGACGCATCAGCTTCAAGTTCAACCTCCTCGGGTTGAAAGACATGAGATGTGTCTGAAAAGTAACGTCGGAGCTGAGAAACGTGGAAGAAATCATGCATATCCTTGTACCTATGAGGTAACTTCAACTGATAGGCAACCAGACCAACTCTCTCCAACACCTCAAACGGCCCGATGTACCTCGGTGAAAGCTTAACCTATCTCCGAATCCTCTTGTGTCCCAACCTCGGCGCGACACGCAGGAAAACCTGATCCCCGACCTCAAACTCCAGAGGTTATCTCCACTGATCTGCATAATACTTCTGTGGAGACTATGCTGCAACCATCCTCTTCTGAATCAACTCTATCTGCTCTAAGGTATCTTGAACAAGATTATGTCCTAGCAAAGTTTCCTCTCCTTCCTCTAGCCAACACAAAGTTAATCGGAATGGCCTACCGTACAAAGCCTCGTAAGGTGCCATCTGAATAGTCACATGAAAATTGTTGTTATAGGAAAAATCCACAGGAGGAATATACTTCTCCCAAGAACCACCAAAGTATAGAATGTAAGATCAGAGCATATCCTCAAGCACCTGAGTCATACGCTCGGATTGGACATCTGTCTGGGGATGGTATGCTGTACTCAAAAGTACCTGTGTACCCAAAGCCTTCTGAAGCCCCTGCCAGAACCAAGAAGTAAAGCGCGCATCCCTGTCTGACACAATGGAGTGTGGAACTCCATACAGACGTACAATATCTCGGATGTACAACCGTCCCAACTCATCAAAACTGAAGGTCTCCTTGATCGGTCAGAAGTGAGAAACCTTTGTAAGCCTGTCGACAACAACCCAAACATCATCACTCCCTTGAGGGGACCTCGGTAACCTGATCACAAAGTCCATCGCGACATTGTTCCACTTACACTAGGGAATGGGTAACTGCTGTAAAAGCTCTGCTGGTCGTTGATGCTCCGATTTCATCAGATGACAAGTAGAACATCTCATGACGAACCCAGCAACATCTCTCTTCATACCTGGCCACCAGTACTAGCAGTGAAGATCACGATACATCTTGGTGATTCCAGGATGAACTTCCCAAACTAAATAATGAAAATCCCGCATCATCTCATCGCGTATGTCTGCTGGAACCCATACGCGTCCCTGGAAACACAATATTTCATCCTCGCCTACTGTCCATCCAGGAATAGGGTCCTCTCCTAACACACTCTCCCGTAGGACTATGCCTTTTGAGTCTGATAGCTACCTCATCCATACCTGATCAAGAAGAGTTGAAGTAACAGCTACAGAAGAAAGAAAAGTCTATCCCTGTCTGTCGTGCACCTCCAAGTGCATCTCAAAGAACAGAGCTATAAGCTGCCACTCACTGATAGCCTCCTAAACTGCCTGAATTAGAGTTCTCCTACTCAATGCATTAGCCACTACATTTCCCTTTCCCGGCATATAGGCAAGCTCAAATTCGAAGGACTATAGATACTCGACCCACCTGTGCTATCTCAGATTCAGATCACGATGAGTGAAGATGTACCTGAGACTCTTGTGGTCGTTGAAAACCACAAAGTGCTCTCCTAGAAGATAAAGTCTCCAAAAGCATAAGGCATGAAAAACAGCTGCCAACTCCAGATCGTGCATTAGGTAGTTCTTCTCGTATGGCCTCAACTGCCGAGATTCGTACGCAACGACTCCATCTCCTTGCATAAGCATAGCTCCCAGTACGACACCTAAAGCATCACAATAGACAGTATAGATCTTGCCCGGATCTGGAAAGACTAGTATCGGTGCTAACGCCAGCCTCCCTTTCAACTCATGAAATGCTGAAACACATGAATCTGACCATAAGAACTTCGCACCTTTCTTGGTTAGACTTGTCAGTGGTGCTGCAAGGCGTGAAAAGTCTTGTATGAAATGCCTGTAGAATCCATCCAGCCCTAGAAAACTCCGCAACTCAAATACATTCTTCGGCTACTCTCAGAAAACTATAGCTCTCACTTTCTCTGGGTCTACAGATACTCCTGTCTCTGAGATAACGTGACCCAAGAAGTTAATATGATCCATCTAGAAGTGGCATTTCAAGAGCTTAGCATATAACTTATGCTCTCTCAGTGTACTCAGAACTATCTCAAGATGGGTAGCATGGTTGTGTCGAGTGTGAGAGTACACCAAGATATCGTCCATGAAGACCACCACAAAAGAGTCCAAGTATGGATAGAACACTCGGTTCATCAGGGCCATAAAAACTGCTGGGGCATTCGTGATACTAAACGGCATGACCGTATACTCGTATAGACCATACCTTTTCCTAAAGGCTGTAAGAGGTATATCAGAGGGTCTAACGTGCAACTGATGATAACCAGACCTCAAATTTATCTTTGAGAACACCCGGGCTCCTCGAAGCTGATCAAAGAGGTCATTGATCCTCAGCAAGGGATATTGGTTCTTGACCGTCAACTGGTTTAGCTTTCGATAATCCACGCAAATCCTAAGGGTTCCGTCTGCCTTCTTCGCAAACAGGACATGCGAACCCCAAGGAGAAGTACTGGGTCAGATGAAACCCTTTGCCTGCAACTCCTCCAACTTCTTCTTGAGCTTCTGCAACTCAAGTGTATCCATCCTATAAGGAGGAATGGACACCGGTTCCGCCCCTGGAACAAGATCAATCGAGAATTCTACCTCACGCTCTAGAGGTAAACCTAAAAAGTTCTCTGGAAAGAAATCCCTAAAACGATCCACCACTGGAGGAAAGTCTAACTGTGAAGTCCCCTGGTCATCCAGATAAAGATTGGAAATATGGGTTGTAACTCCTCCTAGCCCATGATGCTCTGGTCCAGCTCTACCTGCCTGGACATCCTACTCACCTCTATGAAGAAAAGATCTTCCCTCTGGTGATACGAAACTCACCCTGTGGCGATAGAAATCGATGACTGCCTGGGAGGTAACTAACCAGTCCATACTGAGAATGAAATCATAGCCTGCCATCTCTAGGACATAGAGGTCCCATAAGAAGTGACACCCTGCAACCTCAAGAGGGCACTCTATGCACTGATGTACTCTAGATGTCCTCATTCCCAACGGTGTATCAAGAGTCAACATGTCGACAGATGAAAAGATACAGAGCCCAAGGCTCTTCACAACAAAAACATAGATAAAACTATGTGAAGCACCAGTATCGAAAAGGGATGAAGATAAAACTGAGGCTACTAAGATCATACCTCAAACTGTAGGAGGGTCGGGATCCTGCTCCTGATGGGTCTTCTCCACAGTGAAAGTCTGGCATGTACCGCGACCCTGCGCCCCTTGCTGACCACTCTGAGCTGTTCCACTCTGCTGTCATTGGTAACCTGGTGACTGACCACCTTGGACGCGACCTCCACCTCAGCCCGAATAGCCGGAAGAACCCCAATTCCCAGACTGGTGAGAAACTGGCGATACACCACCTAAATGCAGGGTCATAGAAGAACCCTTACCACCAGCTGTTGGCAAGAAGATCTGAAACAAACGCTCAAGATGGCCTATCTTGCCGCAAGATCGGCAGTCCATCAGGTCTCTCTGGCACTGAGGCCTAGTATTCCCACTCCTACCGCATTGGTATCATACTACCTGGCTGCCCGAGGATACATTCCGCCTACCCTGCTCTCCTCAAGCAGACTTCCTACAGTGCTTCCTGCTATCAGTAGGAGGACCACTGACTCTGGATCTCGAACCTCCCTGGATCACTAATCCACAATCCCTTAGATTGCGCTCAATGATCAACGCCTGGTTGATGATAGAGGATATAAAAGTGAACTTGAAGATATTCAACTGGGAAAAGATCCCCTGCCTAAGACCGTCCTCAAACTTCCTAGTAAGGAACAACTCATCACCTACTAGAATCGGCGTGAAGTACTGTAGCTCGGTAAAGCGAGACGAGTACTCCATAACAGAAAGAGTACCCTACTCGAGACTCATAAACTCCTGGGCTCAGTCGGCCCTCAAGGTCTTCGGATAAAAGTAATCGTAGAAGATGCACCGAAACTCATCCCAAGTCATACTCTGTTGGAGCCCGGACTGTGAGATCACCTCCCACCACATCTTGGCGGTGTCTCGGAGCATATAAGTGGCAAGCTTTACCCTTTTCTCCAGAGGTATCTACAGGTGATCAAAGATCGTCAGTGTGGCCTCTAGCCATGACTCTGCAGCCCGGGGTCCTCCATCCCCTAAGAAAGTAGGAGGATGCTGCTGTTGGAAAACCTGCGTCATCCCAGCCATCGACGGGGTAGGAGGCGACACTCCCTGAAAGGTCTGAATCATCCTCAGGAATTCCTCCCTGAACTGCACATCAGTGCCTGCAACAGGTATAACTGCTGGTACCAAGGCTGGCACAGTAGGAGGATCTGCAGGAGGTTCTTGATCGGCCATGTCTGGTGTCTGATCACTGCCTGTAAGCTGACGTACAACCGGAGGACGTCTCAGAGTCATAGCTCTAAAAAATCAAAATCAAACCTTAGATCAGGATTATCAAGGACAGAGAACACAAGAGTACATGACCGAAACAGGAGAAGAAACATTTAATTTTTACACAACACGGATACACTACGTGTATAAAACTACACGGCATGTCTTCTAAATCCATTTACATGGGCGTGTACTCTGCCACCTCTGGTCGTGTAACACCCCAGACTACACGGCGTGTTGTCCCCACACACAGAGTGTACTTGAACTCCATTCCCCTACCCAAGTCTCTTTACACGGCTAACTTACACGGTCTTCTTAACCCTAGACTACCCAAAGTGTTCACTAAGGACACGGTGTGTACTAGACAATCCTCGGAGAGCCGTGTTGTTAGTTACACGACCAGATACAAGGATGAACCTTACACAGCGTGTTCCGAACAAACACAACATGTATAATAGAGATAACACCGACCCGCATTGTTCGTGACACGGCTGGGTCCCTAGAACAAGGATACATGACGTGTTCATACCAAACACGGTGTGTACGACATGTGCTTCCCCGAATCATGTTGTTAGTGACACGACTGGGTACACGGTTCACTACTACACGACGTGTAACGAATGTACACGGCATGCTCCTGAAATGTTTTTCACCACCCCATGTTTCTGCTCACACAGTCAGTGACATGGTTTAAAACTACATGGCGTGTAGTCAATTACACGCCGTGTATTCTGGGTTTTTCTGGGCAATAGCTCAGAAACTGCACCGAAGCCCAGAAAACACTGAAAAACACACATGGAGGTGCCAAATTCCAATCCGTGAGGGCCCATACTCCCGCGAATCAAATCTTGACATCTTCTACCTATCAAATAAAAGGAAAACAAGTCAATGATTCACCAAACACCGATTCATGAGGGCCCATAACACCTCAAGAATCAAAATTTTGTTTTCATTTAAGTAAGGTACAATACAACCGAGTAGGTCAGTTGCAGAATGTTTGTTATGATGTTTAATTTTAATCTGAAATGAATTCACCACTTTCTGAAATTTATAACTAGACCCAAGTAGGTTAGTTGGGGAATGTTTGTTATGATATGACCCCTTTGGGTGTTTGTAGTTTCTATATTTAAGAAAATACTATTGGATTATATTCTGATGAACCCATGTTGTATTAAAAGGACCCTTTTAGGCCTCCATATCAATTAAAAAAGAATCAATATGATAAATTTCCTAATTCTAATGGTATTTCAATAAATGTTAATGTTTTAAAAAAGATGTTTTATGATACTTTCTTGTATGCCTTATTCTATTATTTTAAAATATTTTAAATGTTTAAAATGTTGAATGAGAATTAATTTAAAGACTTGAAAATGGAACCTTAGGTGGTTTCCTTTCATTTAAACCTTCATGTAAAGGAAATTTCAGTTTCTATTTGAGTTGAACTAGAATAGAAACATGAGAATTTTCATAGAAATTATTAGTTTTAGTAATGGATTAAATGATATACATTGGACCTAGTGAAATCTGTTGCCATGAAATAGTGATTTGGACCACTATTTTTCTTTTGTGATGGGATATCCCGTGGTAGGTAGCACCCTTAGAGATTAAATTCCTTGTTTTTGGTATAATATTTCAATTTTTTGGTGACTTTTGGGTGCCATTGTCCCTACTAGGACTCGTAACTTCTAAATGAAACCATTATTTTGACGGGTGGTCATGTTTTTTCTTGGAACTTTTTATATGTGTGATCATAAAGAAATGATTAATTTAAATAGGTTAGACATGTCTAGAGCATGGTCAGCTGCTTAGTAGGTCTTGCGACCCTATTTCTCTTTCCTTGAGCGACTTGAAAGGTTGTCTATATATTTTCCAGTGGTATGAGATAAAATGACTTTGAACTAATTTTTTTCATGGGACATCCAATACTTGAATTCATTGGATGGAAAACCTATGGATAGTATTGAAGATGTTTCATCTTTATCTTGAAACCTCAAGATAGTATGGATTCACATATGTAGTAACCTTTTAGTTATTAAATGATATAATGAACATGATGAGTTTGGTAGAATTGTTAAGCCTTGTATTATTGAGTGTGTACTCAAGTCATATCTATAGTAGAGTGACTTGAAAGATGAAGGAATCAAGTTTGTCCCAATGCTTAGGATGACTTTCTAAGAGGATCGAGTGTTTTGAAATGTCAATCAGGTTGGTTATGGATTTCATTCCAAAGGCTCAAACGTTGTGATGTAGTGATCATGACTTGGAGGAGTGACACACATACATTTAAAGTGGTTTGATCTAGTGAACTTGTGAGTATTTGGTCCATCTCTTCTTCTACATCTAGGATAATCCTAAGGCGAGGAGTTTCATGTTGGTTCTGGTGGTCAAGTGAACTTATAATTAGAAGGATCACATCATAAGAGGACCGTTGGGAAATGGTTAGGATTTCTTGAATTCCCTTGAGGCTTGCAAGTGTTGAATCTTGTCAGTACTTGCTCGAAAGCATGAATTTAATGTGTTTGGATGGGTATGAACCCCTAAGAAACACTTTTGAGTTTTTACAGACTATGGTGGTTAATATTGAACAATAAATAGATGCCTCGGTCAGTGAAGGCATCATGGTTTATTTTTTGATGATGCATCGGGAGGTGAAGCTGAGATTCTTTTAAGGGAATTTGACCAATAGTGGTTTAAATGATATTATTTGTAATCTTCAAACTCCACTTAGTGTACTCTTATGAAGGATATGATCATGTACCCTATATTGATGTCATCCTTGATGCACTTACAGAGTTTCGGTATTACATTATGCTAATTCTTTAAAAGATGTTTTTATTGGGGTTTGATCTCTATCATTGTTATGCACTATATGTGTGTTTGATTTGAAATTTTTTTATTATTGAGTGATACTTTGGTTTTTGGGTATGAATACCTTGGAAAAACTCTTGGACACCAACTTTTTTCTTTTGACTTGACCACCAGGCAGATGCCACTTTGGGCTTAGTCAATCTTGAACAATTACTAGATGCCTTGGTCAGTGAAGGAATCATGGTTTATTTTTTGATGATGCATTGGGAGGTGAAGTTGATATTCTTTTAAGGGAATTTGACCAATAGTGGTTTAAATGATCTTCTTTGTAATCTTAAAACTCCTCTTAGTGTATGCTTATGAAGGAGATGAGCATGTTCCCTATATTGATGTCGTCCTTGATGCACTTACATAGTGTCGGTATTACATTGTGCTAATGCTTTAAAAGATGTTTTTATTGGGGTTTGATCTCTATAATAGTTATGCGCTATATGTGTGGTTGATTTTAAAATTTTTTGGTTATTATTGAGTGATACTTTGGTTTCTGGGTAGGAATGCCTTGGAAAAACTCTTGGACACCGATTTTTTTATTTTGACTTGACCACCAGGAAGATGCCACTTTAGACTCGAGTTCATTGAAAGGGGTGACGATTCCAGTAGGATAGATCTAGAACACACCCTTGTTCATGATTATTCATGATAGTTTTGAATGACCAGGTGATGCTTTGATCATGAAATGTCACCAGAAGTCATGTATGGGATTCTGTGGACATTCTTGTTATAAACATGATATGCCTTAGAGGAAGGCGTTGTGGTTCAATTGGAAATACACCATCCATATTAACTAGTAATCTTAGAAATGGTTAGTTGGAGGTGGATCAACTTTTTTTCATTCTTGTTTGATGTTTTCGGGTGAAAGGAACCATTTTTAAGCATGTGGTCGGGTTAATATGGGCTTGGTTTTAAAAGGGTCAACTATGTCCTTCATAGAAAGCATGCATGATCTATTTCAGTTTGGTCGATATAATTTGACTATTTCATTTAGTGAGGTCTCCATTATGAAATCGAATGTAATCATGTTCACCATATTAAAGAAATCAAATTAGGATCATTGTTAGAACGCTTAATCCATTCTTCATAGGAAATTTTGACGATGGAGGTACCATGGTTCAGAATTGGACCCTTCTGGTGTTAAAACCAATGGTGGGGAGAACCATTGGCCTAATATTTAATAAGATAAAGAATTGATCATGTATATAAATAAATGGGATTAGGTAAGCTCTGTTTCAGTGTTTTTTTTCAAAATAAGAGCATTGTCTTGGGTTTTTTATGGCTTAAGTTCCTTATGTTTAAGTGATGCTTGAGGGTGCACTGGGAGTTGGGAATGCAACATGACTAGTTGAATGGAGCTTCAAAATCCTTGTAGGTCGAGTGATGTTTTCATTGCTCCCAAAATATTATTAGGGATGAGAATTTCTAGGGTGGGTAGTTTGTTACAAACCATGTTTGAGCCAAAGTAAATTTCAAAAAAAATTGAACTTTTTCATTTACTGGATAGGTTGTTTTTAAAACTGACATTTTGGAATGTAATTTTGAGAGTTGTAACACCTCAGTGAGTTGTTTTTAGACTTGGGTGAATGACCTAGGGGTCCCTTGGGAATCCTATTAAATTTATAGAGCATCAGGGATATATAATTAAATTATTTGTGCTCTGAATAGGGTGCATGGTTTGTATAAAACCATGCCACCCTCAATTGAAAACCAAGTGACTGTTTCAAGGGATAAGAATTTCCCCAAATGGGTTGCACACAGTTTTCCAAAACCGTGATCCATGCCCACATGGGTAGTAGGACTTAAGAAGTATCTATGAACCATTCACCACATGATTGGTGCATAGTTTGGGTGAACCGTGCGGTAAAAATTATGCGGGGTGGTTTCTTAAGAAGGGGGTTCCACAAGGTTGGCGTTCAGTTTGGAAAAACCATGCGACCCCATTTTGAGGGTGAAATTACTAAATCACCCTTAATGAGTTTTAATATTTCCAGTACTCTTTTATTCTTCTCCCCAGTGGATGATCCCTCATCTCTTCCTCTCATTGATATCTCAATCTCCTCTACATAGGGATCTTGACAACCCCTCGATTCAAATTCCGAATCACTCTTCATTGGTCTCTGTGGATCCGTATCGATAAGCTCCTAACTCTATTTTGATTGTTCTTCATTTAATCTTCTCTTGAAAAAGTTATCAAGGTGTAAGATATTTTTCACTATTTTCAGGGTGAATCTTTGTTACTTATATTTCTTCCAAACCTGATCAAATAAGACCTTGATATTGGATGAGTAGGTCATCCTAAGTATGAGGTATGTGGTGTATGGATCATTCGTCATTTTTCTATAAGTTTTGAATAATTCCATTGTGCTTCCTACCAGCCTTTGCCGAGCATCACCTTATAATTGGTTCATTCATATTATATTGATCCTATCACCCTAATATATAACTTTTGAACCCTGTTTAGTTGAATAGGGGTGGTTGATGATATTTATGGAAACCCCTTGGGTGTAACAAATGAAATTTCCCCTTGATTTTAATTTTCTAGTTGAGAATGGAACCTTTAAAATGTCATTTGAAATTTTATACATTGAATCTCCTTGTTTTTTTCATTTTTTTAAAATGTTATTTTGATAAACTGATACATTACATTAGAATGGATGTTTAAATATGCTAAATTAATTGTTTAAAGAACAATTCCATTATTTTATAATAAAACCCCTCAAAAGAGGTGCACTATATTCTAAACTAAAAAGTAGTGATTAGTTGTTTAAATCATTCTTGGAATAATGGTTTGGGTGCATCCTTTTTCTTTTTCCTTGGTTAGTTAAATGGAATGTTTAGGACTCCACCTTTCTATTATTCTTAAATAGGGGGTTGTCCCTCTATATGGTAAATTTTGAATGAATTGTATCACCTTATAAGTGCTTGGACCATCTTAAATTGAATGACTAAAGAACCAATGTCCTTATAAAGACTTTAATTGCTTTATAAATGGATTTTCTCTGGTAGGTAGACCCAGGTATCTTCTAAGTACCTCTTACTGCCTTGATAAATGAATTTCCTTGTTTTTATTGATTCAATGAAATGTGTTAATTTAAATGGTTTATTAATGTTGTCTTTATTTGCTTGATTATGTTAAATGGTGTCATTATAATGAAATGAATTGTAAAGGGTAGTAAGTCTATGCTGTTTAGCGCTTACTTAAGCACATGTTTAATTGAAATTGTTAAATGGAATTCCTTTGTTATATTGGGATTATTTACATGTAAAGCATGAGAGGTATTGCCTCATGGATTGTATTTTAAATAGGATTATGAATTTATATAGGATTTATAAATAAGTTTTATGAGAGGTTTTTCCTTATGACATACATTAAAAATGGTATACCTTGATATAGGCCGTAGAAGATGGTAATGGGTGTTGACAATGGTGGATAGTCACACTCCCTTGCATCGAGTGTTGATAATGGAATCTCACACCAATTAAATATATGGGTGATGGGATTTACGCACCATGTTCCATGATTATAGTGTTTCCATGATGGATTACTCACAATACCTAGTGTTGTAGCATGATGTCTATCACTCTATATGGATGCATGGAATATACCCTCTTGCATGAGCTTATAGGCTCACTATACTATTCATGGATGTCTAAGTTATGCTATAGTCTAGCCAATAAATAGTATTCCATGTATATGGATATTTAGCTTCCACAAAAACTTGGTACATATAGTTGGATTCAATATATAATTATAATATGTATATATTATTACTATATACATATGGTTACTAACTGGATCTTCATTTCAGCCATGATCCAAATTAGGCAGAGTCAGCTAGGATCACAATTTGAACCTAAGAGGACCAATGCTTATTTATTTATGTTAGTTTTATTTATTTATTCATATTTCTTACATTTATTTAATTTTCACATGAACATGATTCAGTGGTAGAATTCATTGCTGGGAACCTACTGGGATTATTATCACACACCATGTTTAGGCCACCATTGAACTGAGGTACCAGAGTAGACCTTATATTTGTAAGACCATGGTTGATTTCTTATGCTATTTATCTTAAACCTGGGAGTTAGGAGCATAGGACCGAGCCATAGCTTGGGATGATCATGGAGATCTCCCTTGGGGATTTACCTTTTTTATTTCTTGTTATATACTATATCTTGTAGCATAAAATTTATATTCTATTTTTGTTATGTATCATCAATAGAACATGATTTCATCGTTTATATATTTCCATTTTCCATTGGTTAATATTTAATTTATATTATTATTATAATGCTATATCTTTTATTTATTACTAATTATATTTTTATCTTATGTTTATTTATATTATACCACTATGATACTCTGACATGAGGGTATAGTCTCCCCATTATACCATCTTTACACCTTTGCTACTTGGTATCCTCTGGCATTCAGGAAGATGTTCTTGAGTCCATGTAACCCACTAGTCCGATGAATATATTAGTGTTCCATCAGGTTAGGATGTTACAAAGTTGTATCAGAGGGAGTTTTCCTTTGTCTTACTATTTTGGGATGGTAGGAAGGAGGCTAGGAATGTGTCAAAGCTTGGTAAATATCTATTTCTGGGATTGATCATCCCACCCACAGGGAAAAGTGAAAGTGGCTAGGACTGGGATTGATGTTCATATTATTTGTAGTTATAGTTGATTGTTATTTCACCTTGAGTGATTGGTGTACATTCCACTTCATATTGATTTTTTTAAGTTTATGGTATTTATTTTACCCTTGGTATGGTATGGAAAAGATGAATAATTGCATGTAACATTATAGGCACATAGAAATTCACATGTCATGCATATTCCATTCCATGTAGTTTCATTTATAGATTTACTGCTGATTTGATTGTGTTCCTTGAGTGTTATGCAATGATTAGTTTTGTACCTATTTAGGTAATTATTAGAATTCCTATTATATGCTATTCCATGCTCTTTTTTTCTTCATCCAACCTACTTATATGACATGATTAGGTAATTATATGACATGCTGCCTGTTTATTTAGAATGTCTTGACATTTTATCACATTTCTGTGTTTATATCATGCTCTCTATGTTTACTTCTTGTTACAACATGTTAGTTTTGATATATAATTGGATACATGGGATAAATATAGTGGTTGAGATTAATCGGGAACCAGTTTTTAGTTGTAAGGTGTATGGGTTCCTTATAATTGGGAAAAGATGACCCATAAACTCAAACCATCTCTTAAGTTTTCTAAATATGTTTATAAACTATTGATTAAAATGTAAAATGGCTGAAAAATTTAAGTGTTTAACTGAATTAGTTGTGATTAATGAGATTCAACTTTCAATTTATAGATTTTATGGGCACTTTATTAATTGGGAAACGGAAACCCTTGAAATCAAACCATTATATATATGACCATGATATACATTAGAAAATGTTTAAAATTTAAAAAAATTTCTAATATAAAATATTAAAGTGGAATGATTTCAATTAATGGGATCCAAATTCCAAACTATAAAGTGTATGAGCACTTTATGGATTGGTAGATGGCCATCCATATAATTGAGCCATTATACATGAACTTGGTATATTTTTAAATGGATATAAATGTGATGGATATTTAATTTTAATCTGAAATGAATTTATTACTTTCTAAAATGCACAAATGGACCTAATTTGGTCAGTTGGGGCATGTTTCTTATGAGATGACCCTTTTGGGTATTTTTAGTTTCTATAATTAAGAATCTACTATTGGGTTACATTTTAAAGAACCCACATTGGCTTAACCAGACCCTAATAGGATTACTTATCAATTAAAAACGAATTTATATGATAAATTGCCTAATTATGATGGCATATCAGTAAATGTTAATGTCTTAAAAAGGAAGTTTAATGATACTTTCTAGTATAACTTAGTTTTTATTTTCAAAATCTTTTAAATTTTTAAAATACTGAATGTGAATTAATGTAAATACATGAAAATGAAAGCTTATGTGGTTTCCTTTCATTTAAACCCTCATGTAAGGGTATTTTGAATTTCTCTTTGAGTTTCCTTGGAATAGAAACATGAGAATTTTACACATTATTTCTTCTTTTTAGAAATGGCTTAAATGGTAGGTGTTGGGCCAATTGAAATCTATTATTGTGACCTAGTGATAGGGTTAATGGTTGTGATTTTGTGAGGGGCTAGCCCAAGGTAGGTATCACCCTTAGAGATTAGATGCCTTGCTGTTGCTATGAGATTTCTATTATTTGGTGATGTTTGGGTGTCTTTGTCCCTAGTAAGACTCGTAGATTCAAAATAATACCCTTTTTTAGATGAGTGGTCATGTTTTTCTTAGCCTTTGTTATGGGTGTAAGCATCGAGTAATGATCGGTTTCAGCAAGCTAGACATGCCTAGGGCTTGATCTGCTGCTTTGTAGGTCTTGTGACCCTATTTATCTTTCCTTGGGTGACTCGAGAGGTCATTAGTCTATTTTCCACTCGTATGAGATAAAATTACTTAGTGCTAGTTTTCTGCATGGGCCATCCAATAATTGAATGCATAGGGTGGAAATCTTATGTATAGTATAAAGGATGTGTTGTCTTTCTCTTGAAACCTCAGGGTAGTATGCATTCACGTACATGGTACCCATCAAGTTGTTAAATGATATAATGAACTGGTTGAGTTTAGAAGAATTGTAAAGCCTTATGCTGTTGAGTACGTACTTGGGTTATCTCCATAGTAAAGTGACTTTAAATTTGAAGGAATCAAGTTTTTCCCAATACCTAGGATGAATTTCTAAGAGGATCAAGTGTTTTGACAAATAAATCAGGTTAGTTCTAGATTTCATTCCAAGTGCTCAGATGTTGAAAAGTGGCGATCATGACTTGTAGGAGAGACACACTTACATTTAAAGTGGTTTGATCTAGTGTTCTTGTGAGTAGCAGATCCATATCTTCTTCAATATCTAAGACACTCTTAAGGTGGGGTGTGTCACGTCTGTTCTGGTGGTCAAGTGCCCTTCCATTTAGAAAGAGCACAACTTAAGGGGACTATTGGGAAATGGTTAAAACTTCTTGAATTCCCTTTAGTCTTACAAGTGTTGAATCATGTTGGTGATTACTTTACAACATGAATTTGATGTGGTTTTTTGGTTATGAAACCCATGAGAAACACTGTTGCGTTTTGATGGACTGCAGTGGTTAATCTTGAACAGTGACGAGATGCATTAGTTGGTGAAGGTGTCGTGGTTTAGTTTTTGATGATGCATCAATAGGTGAAGCTAAGATTATTTCAGTGAAAGTTGACCATTAGTGGTTTGAATGATCTTATTTGTAATCTTTGAACTCCTCTTAGTGTACTCTTTTGAATGATATGATCATTTCCCCTATCTTAACATCATTTTTGATGCACTAGGAGAGCATCATTATTACATTGCACTAATGTTTTAAAGATATTAGTTTTGGGGTGTGATCTCTATCAGACTTATGCACTATATGTTTGGTTGCTTTTAAATAGGTCTGTTCAGTCTTGAGTGATACCTAGGTTTCTAGGTAGGAATTCCTTATATAGGCTCTTGGACACTGGCCATTTTCTTTTGACTTGAATGCTATAAGGATGCTGCTCTGGGACTAGTTAATGATCTAATGTGGACATTTTTTTCATAACAACATCTTTCTCTTGAATACATGGAGTATAGACTACCCTATATTAGTTCCTTAGACTCTAGTTTGTTGATTTCGAGGTTACCCCATACCCGTTGACGGGCTCGAAGGTGATTTTTGAAGGGTGATGATTTCAGTGGGATAGATCTGGATCACACCCTTGTCCATGATGAGGAATGATAGTTCTGATAAACCAGGTGATGGTTTGATCAATAAAGGTCACTGAAATTCATGTATGGACTTCGATTGACGTGATTGTTGTAAATGCGATATGACTTGGAGAAAGGCATTTCAGTTCTTTTTGAAATACACCGACCCTCTAAGTTGGGAATATTGGAAATAGTCACTCATAGGTGGATTGACCTATTTTCCTTCTTGTTCAATTTTTTTGGTTTAAGTGAACCATTTTTATAATTCCTTATGGTTAATATGGGTTTAGTTTTAAAAGGGTCAGATATTTACTTCATGGAAAGCATGAATGACTAGTTTTATCTTGGTTAATTAGAATTTGACCACTTTATTTAGTGAGTTCTTTGTTATGACCTCAGATGTAATCGTGTTCACCCAGTTAAAGAAATAACACCAAGAGAATCATTATAATGCGTGAGGTGTGCTTCATATGCAATTTCGATGGTGTAGGTACCATTGTTTTTAATTGGCCCCTTAGGATGTTAAAACCTAAGCTGGGAAAAACCTTTGGCCTGATGTTTAATGAGATGACGATGTGATCTTATCTCTGATTAAAAAATGATTGGGTAATCTGTGTTTTAGTGTTTCTTTTATAATATGATCATTGATTCAGGTTTTCATGAATTAAGTTCAATATGTTTAAGTGATGCTTGAAGGTTCATTGGGAATTGAAAATAGAATTTGACCATTTGAATGTAAAATCATGACCCTTGTAGGCCAGGTGATGTTTTCATTGTTCTTGAAGGCTTATCGGGGATGATAAGTTCTATGGTGGGGAGGCTGTAATGACCCATGTTTTTTTCTAAGTTAAATTTCAAGGGAATTTGAACTTTTTTATTTACCGAATGGTCCATTTTTAAAAATGAGCTTCAAAAAATAATTATGAGAGTTGGAACACTTTAACAAGTTGTTTTTAGACTTGGGTGAAGGCCTGATGAGTCCCTTGGCTGTCCTCTTATGTTTGAGGAGTGTCGGGGCCAAAAAATATAAGTTTGGTTCTATGAAAAAGGTTCACTATTTGTCTAAAAATCTGCAATCCTCAACATCAAACATGTGACTACAGTAAGGGAGAAGTAGTGCCCCATACAGGCTACACACGGTTTTCCCAAACTGTGCACCTATCCCACATGGTTAGTGCCACTTAGGTAGTACCTATGAATTATTCACCACATAGTTGGTTCACGGTTTGAGATAATTGTGTGGGAAAAACCATGCAACCCAAATTTGAAGGTGAAATTACCAAATTACCTTGAATGAATTTTAATCTTTCATTTCCTATTTTCTTCTTCTCCCTAGTAGAAGAGCCCTCTCCTATTCTTACCATTGGACTCTCATTCTCCTCCACCTAGGGATCTTGATAACTCCTCCATTAGAAGTCCAAATCACTCATTGTCAGTCTCTATGGGTCCATATCAGTAAGCTCTCAACTCATTTTTGATCGTTCTTCATTTAATATTATCTCGACAAAGTTATCGAGGTGCAATCTCTTTTTCCCTATTTTTAGGGTCGATCACTATTTGTTATATTTCTTAAAAAATAGATCAAATCAGGCCTTAATATTGGATGATTAGGTCTTCCTAAGTATGAGGTCGGTGGTATATGTCTCTTTCCTCATTTTTTCATCATTTTGAATAGCACCATTGTGCTGTGTGGTGGAATTTGTTGAGAATCACCTTATAATTGGTTCCTTCATATTAAATTTATCCTATCACCTAATATATACCTTTTGAACCTTATTTATTCTAAGTGGAGTATTTGATCATATTTATAGACACCCCTTGGGTGTGGAAAATGGAATTTACCCTTGTTTGTATTTTTCAAGATGAGAATAGAACCTTAGAAATGATATTTTAACCTTTATACATTGAATTTAGTTGTTTTTCATTATTTTAAAATGTTCTTTTAATGAATTGAGACATGAATTTGTAATGGATACTTAAAGACAATAAATTAATTTTTTAAATAACAATATCATGATTTTATAATAAAACCCCTTGAATGAGGTGTGGTGTCTTCTAAACTAAAAAGTAGTGATTGGTTGTTTAAATCATGCTTTTCCTGATGGTATTTTTGATTCCTTATTCTTCTAGCTTGGTTAGTTTAATTGTCTTATTAGGAATTTACCTTTATGTTATTCTTAAATAGGGGTTTTACCTCTTTATGGTAGTTGTTAAATGAACTGTAGCACCTTATAAGTGCTTGGCCCATTTTAAATTGAATGAATAAAGAACCAAGATCCTTCTAAGTGCTTGGTTTTCTTTATAAATGGATTTTTCTTGGTAGGTAGTTTCCCAAGTAGACCATGGTACCTTCTAAGTACCTCTTAGTGCCTTGATAAATCAATTTACTTGTTTTGATGGATTCAATGGAGTGTATTAATTAAAATGGTTTATTCTTGATATATTTATTTCCTTGATTTTGTTAAATGTTGTAATTATAATGGAATTAATTTTAAAGGTTGGTAAGGTGACACCGTTTAGTTCTTGATTAAGGAAATATTTAATTGTAATTGTTTAATGGAACACCCTTGTTATATTTGGCTTATTTAAATTCAAATCATGAGAGGTATTTCCACATGGCTTGTATTTTAAATATGATGATTCCTTTATATAGGATTGATAAATAAGTTTCATAAGAGGTTTTTTGTCATGACATATATTACAAATGACACACCTTTATATATTCTATAAATGATGGTAATGGGTGTTGACCATGGCAGATAATCACAATCCCCTTACATTGGTTGTTGAGTATGGAATCTCACATCAGTGATACTATATAGGTAATGGAATTTACTCACCACGTTCCATGATTAGAGTGTTTACATGGTAGCTCACTTTCCATCATGAGTATTGTAGAATGATGTCTCTCACTCTATTAGGATGTAGAGAATATAACCATTTTCATGAGCTTATAGGCTCGTTAGACTAGTCACGGATGTTTGAGTTATGGTCGGGTCTATCCAGCAACTAGTATTCCAGGTATATGTCCATTAGGCATCCACACACACTTGTTTCATATATATGGAAGAAACATATAATTATACTATGTATATATTATTACTATATACATATGGTTACTAACTGGATCTTCATTTTGGTTGTGAGCTGTAGTTGGTAGAGTTAGCCATGTATCCAATTGGACCTCTTCCGACTGATGTTTATTTACTTATGCCAATTCTATTTATTTATTCATATTTTCTACATTGATTTATATTAAAAATGAACTAGATTCAATTGTAGACTCCATGGGTGGGAACTTACTGGGATTATTATCTCACACCCTACTTGGGCCACCATTGCATAGGGGTACCCAAGTAGACCTTATATTTGTGGGACCTTGGTTTATTTCTTTTGTTGTTTATCTTGTACCTGGGAGTTAGGAGCATAGGACCAAGCTGAAGCTTAGGATTATCATGAAGATAGTCCTTGGGGATTTACCTATCTTTTATTTCTTATCGTATACTGTATCTTAAGGCATGCTGTTTGTTTTATGTTTTTGTTATGTATCATCAACATGGCATTCATGCATCAATTGTATATTGGTGTTGGACACTATTTTTTATTCAGTTTATATTATTCTTCTTACACTCTATCTTTTATTTATTACTACTTAAACGATTGTATAATGTTTATTTATTTTATACCTCTATGATAATATAACATCGGGGTATAGTCTCCCCATTGTACCATATTTACACCCTTGCTGCTTGTCGACATCCTCTAGAATTTGGGGAGGCGCACTTGAGGCCATGTGACCCACCGGTCCAATGATAGTATTAGTGGTCATTAGGGTCAAGACGTTACAACTATCTTGTATGAATGTGACTTCCATTTTAACTAAATAGGAAAAGAGAAGAAGTTCTTGGATAAATAATAAAATAGAATGAGTGAATCCATATATAATGGGGATACCACAAGTCAATGGTTAATTAACCAAGATTCGATTCTATGTTTTATTGATTTAATGGATTTTCTAATGGAATTTAAGGAGTTACTAAAATATTCCCTCCATTCATGTTTGGAAGTAAATCATAGAGTTACTAAGATATATAATGAAATTATATGACAGGTTTGGAAGTTAGGAATGAACAAATACATTGTGGAATGTTTCACTAATTGTTAAACTTTTCAATGGATAAAGGTTAATCATCGATAAATGATAGAGTTATTACAAAATTTTCCAATCCCAACCTAGAAATGGAAAGATATATCCTTGTATTTAGTGAAAGGATTTTTAATATCTCAGTATAAGAATGATAGAATTTGGGAAATAATAGATTTACTTATGAAATTAAAGGATTTTTAACCATTTTGGAGACATTTTTAGTTTATAACCTTGAAAATATTTACACGTAAGATTTTTTTAAATTTCATGGATTTTCTAAAACTATCGTTGTAACCCAATAGAGAGCCTAGGGAGTGGGAGGGGGGGGTGAATCAAGGTGTTTTAAAATTCAAATTTTTCTTCACTTGATATCCTCATGATTAGATCCTTTTCACATGTTAATAGGAACTAGTGTTCAACCTATTGATGGTCTTAACTACTGTAAAGTATAATGCATGTAATTAAATTAAATCAAGCAATGGGCCTATTTGATTTAATTGGTTCACCTAAAATAGGTTAAATATAATGATCATAAACCAATAATGAACTGATGTACTCATAATATATTATCTCACTGATAATCAAGATACGAATTCTGTCATAGTTACTTCATGAAAACACTCAATTCCTATAAAATTTAGGTGAAGTCACTCCTCACAAAGTCTCACTACATGTAAAATGGTTTAGAGAATAATTTTCTCCCTTTTAAGTCTCACAACTAATCCTCATTCAAATACTACTCTAGGAGATATAAGTTTATATAACTGTAGTTATCTTCTTAGTTTATTGACTTGAAGGTCACTCCATGATCAACATGCATACATGATGTAATCAACATCATAATTCAAGATGTTATTATCTCGTGTAGAAATTATGATGCACTCAAATCTAAATTCCAAAAATAATCAACTACTTCTAAGAAGAGTTAAGTATTTAATCTCTAAAAAATATCATAGTATCATTAAAATATTCCCTGAAAATAACAACTCTAGAAAATGATTCATATTCAATAAGATTCATCTTCACTTCCAATAACCAGATATATAACTAAAAATTCATCACCATATATCCTCCTATTTATGAACCTAATACAATCATGATAATATATTCTTGATTCTCACTTACTATAATTATTATAATTACATATTTTACTATGATATACATCAATTCCAATTTATAATTATAACCATTCAAATAACCTAAATTAGAAAAAACATAGTCCAATTTAATTCAGATATTCAATAAATATCCTATTCATGACCACATTCCTTCCTCATACTCCTACATTCCTATAACTATTTATTCATTTTTTTCTATATTATGTATTCTATTTTATACAAGTAATTTTATATTTTTATCATTCCATACTCTCCCTTCTATTTTCTAGTCAATATATTTGATTTTCAATTTAAAATTAAAGAACATAACTACCTTGAACTTCTTATACTTAAAATTCATCCCCTAGATCATCTTTAAATATATTCCAACTATTTAAATCCATTTATCCTAATGATGTTCATGTTATAACCATAAAGTAATTACAATGTTCCATCACATCAATTCTGGGTGAACACAGTAATTTTCAAAACATCACATCATAGAATCTATTTGAAATGATCATTTTGGGAACCACATTAGACCAACCATGGAATAATACTTTGAATACCATGGAATAACACTTCTTTATGAAAAAATCCATTCATAATGTCTTACTTCATGCTTACCTACCCATTTTTTCTTCAAGTTTAGAAATATTTATACTTGAAATGAATTCCTACATGGTGTTTTTCTACTCTAGTTGTCCATTTTAGTTAATTATATTTGTGTTCTCCACAATTTTGATCATTCTTATATACATTAATCTCATGTGGGATAAAAATGGATCCCATAATATACATTATGGGTCACCCCATTTTTTAAATGTATTTTTCAATACAAAATGCTTTGTTCTTTAGTATGCTATGATTCAACTACACATTTTAGTTAATAATTTAGCCACCATGATCACTAAAATTCCTTATAAAATGGTTTTAATGCCATTTAAAGTTCTATATTTCTTTTACAACATTCTCCATTTAAACTTCTCTAAAACACAATCTACCACTGCATGGACAACACAGACATTTAAAACCAAAATTCATATAGATAAAAATAACTTCACAAATTTCCACAAATTCTATACACTTTCTATTTATTGGTCCACGTTGAAATAATAATCTCACCATGACTTGATGAGTTATTCCTTCACTAATGTTCTTTAATTCATCTTCAAATAATTCCTTGTAAGCTCTATCTATTTACAAATCTATATTAGGTTTGAATATTCACATTAAACATCATCAAACATCTATTTGAGATAGATTTCACATTTCAATACAAGCTTGATCATATAAATCCATGTCCTTGATATATAGATATATCAAGGTGTCTCTTCATCTCCCCACAAGTTCTTACATGTGAACCTCTTCTCCAGATCTTCCATGAACATCCTAAAATTCCAATCCAATATATGTCAATGTCAAGAATTATTATATCATAGTCACCATTTATGATTCCCTTTTATGTTTAGAATTATAATATCACCATTTATTCCACTAATACAACCTTCAGTGACTATTAAAAAAACCTCTCAAACCTTTATAAATATCCATCACCATTAAACTTCAGTTATTGTCAAAAAATCCAACACACCACCTCCTAGATGAAATAATACATCTCCTTGGATTTTGTTTAAAATACATCCATAAATATTAGGAACCATTAAGAGATGGATATAATGTATCCCCATTTCTATTTCAATTCAATAACCATCAATAATATAGACTTTTTGGGATCCTTTCCTTCCTATTTGTTAATAAAATTAAAAGGGATCAACTTCATTGGATACTTAATTCCTTATTTTTTATAAAAGGTACCAGGGTATCTTCATCATATTTAATCCCCCTGTTCCAATATATAAATTTCACTAGATTTGTAGGAGATATCATCATATAATCATTAGAATAATAACCTAAATATTTATCAAGGATACACATCCACCTTCTTTTATCATCAATAAACCTAAAATTCCTTTTATCAATTGAATATAAAATCCAAATTTAGAGTGTTAAAACTCTCCCCTTTAATAAATCACACCTTCACTGATTTTATCCACTTGATATTACCATCAAAATATTAGTCTCTTAAAACTAATTTTTTTTCATCATAATTTTTTTATATTCTTTCAACTATCCCTAATTTTAGCTTATACTTTAACCCACTTTATATCTAAGTTTCATTATTATAATAAAATTCTAGTGAGTGAATTTACTATATGGAAATGATTCATCAACATGTCCTATAACTCTACTAAGTTATAACTCTATATATGAAAAATGATTCTATGTTAATAACTTTTATTTGGTCCATGTCACTCACTTACTTTCATAACCTCATGAAACATGAGAAATCAAATTCCATCAATATCATATTCATGCAATTTTGATCCCACTTACAAAATAATATTGGTAGACAAGTATTAAAAAACAAAGTGTGTTATTTATAACACGTATTGAAAAATTTTAAATCTCTTGTTCAATATAAACTTGTGACACCACTCAATATCAATGATTTTACTTTCCTCATAAACATTCTCTCTTCCCAGATGATTCTAATCAACTTATGAATGCCCATCACTAACCCCCCTTATTTTTTTCATATATTGACACCATATATTGAGAAAATTTATTATATGGGGATACCACCTATTGTTCATAACACCCCCTTTTAGTAACTTTCAATATTATGAAAAAAAACAAGATGATATCACACTGTTAGTTCATAATTAAAAAGAACATATATTCCTCCATGAATGTAGATTCCCACCAATAAACCAATATTATTTATTCTTTTGGTTTTTACACTACTTTTTAAAGGATTCATACCATTTTCAAATATTAGATATGGTTTTAACAATTTGGTTTATCCAAATCAAGATCCGTACCACCTATAATTCATTATCTCATCCTGAATAACTAGATTTAAATTTGAATTTTTTTTCACAATGGATGCTCGATATCACTTGCTGATAATTTTTTTCTTAACACCATTTGAATAAATTATAGACCATTGATACCAATCAAAATTATCTTCAAACCTGATACCAATTGAAATTTCCTGATCATGGTCTATACCACTTGAATTTCATCATCACTTCATGTTTCTATAGATTTATTGGGGTTATAATTTAAAAATATCTTACCCTAATTATTATATTATATTCTTATTAAACATCCATGTTGGATTATTCCAGCACTACTTTTTACATTTTATCAACTCTCATTTCTATCAGTCCATCATAATTCAGTCACCCTATTACTATGCATTCATCTCCATTCAATTCATATATTACATGGATCATATCTAAATATTAATCCAAAACCACTTCATCAAATATTAGAAATAATTAATTACATAGGGAGTGGGAAAATTATTTACATTCTCAAGTAGAGGATTGTGGTTGGCCATGAAAATCCAAAAATTTTCTTCCATTTCTCACGCAAGGCTTCATGGTGATTTTCCTTTGATTATGGAAACTTATACAAACTTTTTATGAGTATTTGATTTCAAATTCTATACTTTTTTAGCTAGGTTAACTTATCAAAAGTGACTAATCACACTTATTCATTGTTCTTCCATTTTTTTTCCACTAATGCTACTTTTATCACCCTGCTTCTTTCTTCACAATAGAGCTACTATACAAGTATAATTTTTATACCTTTTATTGGTACTTGAAAAAAAACTTAGACATTCCTTATTACCATCCTCCATGATTTCTATTAATTTTAAATTATATTTTATATCCACAAGAAACCTTTATTTAAACATATATCCATTTTTTTGATGGGAACAACCGTCATCATCTTGGAAAGTGATGGTATTTATTTCACACCCTCCTTGATAAACATGATTATGTTTTTTTCTTTTCTATTTTTTATTTTTTATTCTATTTTCTCATAGTGTAGTACCTTTCCATAATACCATGTTTATAATAAACAAAAAATATCCCAAAATATTCTTACATTTTAATATATTTACATGCATAAGATGTATCCGTATATCTCCTTTCATTTCAAATATCCAATTCATCTTTACACATATCCATTATGTGTCTAGAGATGCCAAAAATTGAAATTATTTTTCACTATTCTTTGAGATTTTTTATTTCTAAATATTTTATTCAAATTATTATTCTCTACAGACTCTAGATTTTTTTTCTTTCTATAAACTAAAATATCCATGTGAGAATCTATAGTGTTGGGATTCTTTTTCGTAAGATTAATATCTCTCTAAGCTTCTTAGTTCTAAAACATGTATCCTTTATTTAGAATTCTAAATTCCCAAAGTGAGAGTTATTTTAATTATGTTAAATCTTCACATTCTCTTTACATTGATCTGCTAGGGCATAGATTTATGGTTCATGGACATTCTCATTTTTAATTCTTGAACTCAAATAATGAAAAAGTTCTTAAAGTGTATCATTTTGTTCTATTTTTTTCATTTTTTAAATAAAATACTTTGAATCCATATCTTATTTCATAAAATATTTATTTTCTTCCTCCAAACCTGTTATGTAATAAACATTCATTTCATCTTCATCCTATAATAATTTCTATAAAAACATCATGAATTGAGGATTATCTTGCTTTATATATGAAAAATCTTCAAATTTACCACATGATATTGTTGACCCTTTTTTCACCACCATATTATATGAATGTAGGTGATATATATTTTTTATCTTTAGATTTACAAGTAAAATCTAATGGAGATCTAGATCCAGATATATAAAAAGAATCTATTTTTTTAAAAATCTAGGGTAATACCCAATTTATTAGTTTCCTTATTATAGTTCTTATTATTATTTATTCTATACATATTACATTATTTTTGAATATAAATCATACCTAAAACTTCAACTGATTCAGATTTTAAACTAGTATAAGCAACCTAGTTGTAACGACCCATGTCTTTATGAGTTATAAAATTTAGAGGGAATTTGAATTTTTAGTTTGGTGGATGGATTTTTTTTGGAAACCTTGGTATTTAACCAAGATGATACATGCATAAAAATATTAAATAGGGTTTTTAGGATTATAATAAGACTCAATGGTTCAATCAGATCTCATAAAATCATTAGAGGGATCCCAGAGTAGCTGGGGATATTATTGCAACCATCAACTAGCAGGTGTGGAGGCTAGGAGCCCTAATACCTAGCAAAAATCACCAACCCGTTAGGGATCCTAAACCTGATGGATGGTGGTCCACTAGATATCTCATGGGAAACATTAGTTATCACTTGATTAAGGGACTTTTGGTCCTCTTAGGCACCAATCCTCCCTTAGGTTCAACATTCCTTACTTGATTGTTTTGGCATCTATTCAACCAAAATCATATCTTATCCTCCCCCCATTAGTTCCTCTTGGTACATGTTGGATTTTGATGAAACAAATTGGTGAAACCTATCACGACCCGTCCTCAGGGCCCGTGCCGTGACTACCCCATGCCCGCCTTCCATAGGCCAGGGGCTGGCGACTAGCACCAAGGCGTAAATCCCGGTAAATAGGGAAGGCATTTCCTTTGTAAAGTAAACATACACCACAGAGCAAGAAAGTAGAAGAAGTAAAAACTAGTAGAAAACTGGGTACAACAGTAGGTGCGGAAAGTAAAGGGGGCCAGAAATACAAGCCCAACTGTAAAGTACAACTGAAAGGGGAAAAACAGCAACTGAAAGAAAAGGCCGCAGCGTCGAACTGTCCTCTGGAAGTCCCACCTGAAGGGTGAGTACATATAGCCTCCACAGCTCCTCGGTCTAGCCGTCCGCTCCGAGTACACCCCGCCCAGTGGTCCACCTCCAGGTACTGTCCTTCTCCGCAAACCTCGACCACGATCAGCGCTGTCTGTCGTCTGCAACCAACACAATGTAGTGTGGGCATAGCCCGTGAAGGGGTGAGTATAAGCTACACAGTAGGGACCCCGAGACCCCCGAAGGTCTCCCAGAATCCACAAAGGATAACCCACAAAGGAAAGATACAATCACGAAGTAACATCCGACACTGCTTAGGTATATGCCCATACATATACCTAAGTCATCAATTCTCGTTCGGCTCCAACATCCGAGCCCAAGTACAACCCAGTCCACATAGGAAAGAAAAACGTGAATCCACACAGGATAGCTCAACACAATCCACATAGGAAAGCAAAACGTAAATCCACACAGGATAGCACAACACAATCCACATAGGAAAGGAAAATGTAAATCCACACAGGATAGCACAACACAATCCACATAGGAAAGCAAAACAGGATTCAGCTCAAACAGGATATACTTCTTCATAAGACGAAAGAGATGATCAGATGTAGCCACTGATTCATTTAAGCCATCGGACCCACAAAGGATCGGTAGGTACTAACCCCCGCAATGACCCACATAGGACTGACCATGAAGTTGAAACCATAGCTATTGGGAAACTCCTTCACCATCAAGTACAGTGGTTATGCCGCTACAACTAAGCGCTTCCCTATAACCTTGGACTCCTGTAGTACTCCACCTATCGAGTACTGTGGGCCTGCTGCTACAACCAGGCGCTTCCCACAATGGGTCTGCTGCTACAACCAAGCGTTCACCCTCATAGCCTATAGAGGTACTCCTTCTGTTGAGTACCACGGGTCAGCCGCTACAACCAAACGCTCCTCCGTCGTGGATCTGCCGCTACAACCAAGCGCTCCCCCATGCTGCTACAACCAAGCGCTCCTCCGTCGTGGGTCTGCCGCTACAACCAAGCGCTCCCCCTCATAGCCTCCATAGGTACTCCTCCTGTTGAGTATCGCGGGTCTGCCGCTACAACCAAGCGCTCCTCCGCCGTGGGTCTGCCGCTACAACCAAGCGCTTCCCACTGGGCTATCCGTAACACACCGAGTCGTTCGATCAGCAGTCGTCAAGTCTCAACTGGATCTAGGGTTTCCGCACACAGCATGCTCGTTCCGGGAGGGTCCAATCCACGAGCTAAGAGGCTCGATGCATCAACTGTCATGTAGTCCGGAGTTGACGTATCCCAAGATGTACTGTAGTGGTCACTGCCGAAAACACGGAGGATTCCCATACTGTTTTCATCATCGTCGCAGTCGTAGCCAGCTCTAGGGTTCCCGCACACAGCAAGCTCGTTTGGGAGGGTCTGCTCCACGAGCCGAGAGGCTGATACATAAACTAACACATAGTCCAGGGTTGATGTATCCAAAAGTTCCGTATCGTCAACAGGAACTCAACGTCGCAGACGGCGCGTCAAACGGACGCCTGGTCTGAGAGTTATTGGTCTTTTCATCACAGGGGCCCGGTTGGTTTTTAAGGAAAAACCAACCCGACCGTACTCCACCTACGTCAAAACCTCGGGCGTAGTAAGCCAAAAGACCTGTCTCACTTAGAGGAATCCACCAAAGTCGACGGCACGTCAATCGGACGTCCGAAGCTCAAGATACGAGCGTTTCCGCTCCGAGGGCCCGGTTGGTTTCGTGTACGAACGAATCTGGCCGAACCCAATGTATTCTGAAACCTTGTGTATGATATACTGAAACGACCGTCTCGATCCAAGGATCGCATCGCCGCTGACGGCGCATTGTTCGGAGGTTCGTAGCTCAAGTTATGAGCAAAAGACCGAAAAGGTCCCGAAACGGGGGGTCTGGGCCTGGACCGACACGGGTCCGGGTCCGACCCGGTTTGGCGCGACCCGGCCCGGCCAGGCGGCCTGGCCCAGCCTGGGCGCGACCCGGCCCGGCGGGTCGGCCTGGCTCGGCTCGGCCGAGCGGAGGAACCGCGGGGCGCGCTGCCCCCGCGGGATGAAGTGCCGCATCCCCACGTGGGGCCGCGCTTGGTCAGCGGACACGGCTTTGCCGCGTCTCGTGTGTCACCGGACCCGCGCGGTCGCGGGTCTGGTTGGCCGCCGTCGCTGCGTCTTCAGCCGCGGCGGCTGCATCCGGCGGCGCGCCGGGGCGCTGGTGGATTCTGCGGGCCACCGGAGTTGCTTCGGTGGTCCGATTCCATTTCCTTCAGCGCCGTAGCTCCTCCCGGGTCCCGTTCTTCACTGCAGAATCAACAAATCATCTCTGCGGCCCATTTTGTTGTCGTCCACCGTTCCGCACATCAACGAAGAACTGCGGAGGGTTGTCGGGCCGTGTTTTTTTGGGCCGCACCCTCCGCGTTAGGTGGTAACAATCAGGAAAAAAATAATGATCAACACATGAAAACACAACAAGATACAATTTTAATAAATTAAAATTGCACTTTGATCCCGGCTCTTTATTTTTGAAGGAAACAACCACGGGAATAGAATATTATTTTCAAATAAAATCCCTACCTTGCCGTCACCGTCGGATGCGAGTTCGTCGCAGAATTGATCGTCGCGGGAGAAGAGGATCGTCATGTCGCGGAAGGGCGTCGCGTCATCGCAGTATAAGGCGTCGCGTCGACGATCTACGAGGGGTAAAGAAAACACACGAATTTAATTTACACGAATTAAATCCATGTCAAGTATAAAATCCACAAAGGAATTAAAAGGTCCGCAATCTCTCACCTCAACGGATGATCGGAGATTTGTCACGGATGAAGGAACGTCGCAGAAGAATGTCGCGGGAGAAGAATCGTCCGCGTCGCGGTACTTGCCGTCGCATTGTCGATCTTCGAGGGCTCGGCGTTCTTCGAGTTCTTTGTGTTCTTCGCATTCTTCGCGAAGGAGGATGAAGGACTTAAGGTTTCTGTCAAATCCTCTCAACACTCAAGAAGAAAAATGTTGGTCTTATTTTATTACATGCCAACAAAAGAAAAACAACCTAATTAACGACCCATTAATTCATAGAATTAATTTCAACGAATAAACCGCCCAATTTAATAGGAGCGTTTAATTTTTTAAGGAAACGCCCCAGTTGACTTTCATTTAATAGGGGTCTTCGCGGGTGCGTTACTTAGTGGAAAAGAAATGGTGGGGCTCGTGCGGGCCCCACCTCACAAATATCCTACCCACTTGGTAGGATATTTTTGGATAACACCCTATCCGCATCAACTCAGCTTAAACAGCTTTAAGTGGATTTCAAGTGAAATAAAATAAAGTTGTCGCACCACTTTATTTTATTTTCTTCACTTAATCCCAAAAATTAAAAACCACACCTGTGCTAACGCAACTCCGGAAGAGGCGATTCTAAGCAAATACCGGCGCTGCGATTCCATCGGTGCCCTCGGAATTTGATTCCGAGCACCGGTTCAAAAGTTAGAAAAACTCGCTCGTTCGTTCACTGAACGTACCCGAGCCAAACTTCGGAAAATGATTCCGGGCACACCGGGCCTCGGAATCAGGTGCCTTCAGAAACAGCTTTCTTGTAAAATTCTAAAGAATATTAAGAAAAAAAATTTCCTTGAAATTTATGGGTCTTTACATCACTCCCACCACAGGGCTTTAGGTCCCCATAAAGATACATCATAAACTAGGGAAACAAAAGCGGGTACTGAGCACGCATCTGAGCCTCCCGCTCCCAAGTTCTCTCCTGGAGGTTCTCGTGCTACCATCTGATGTGCACAAGAGGAATCGACCGTACACGTAGGACCCGCTCCCGTTGATCCTCGATCTCCACCGGAACCTCTGCAAAAGTCGCCCTATCATCAACGCCCAGCTCTCCATGGTCAAAGATATGCGTCGGGTCATGCACGTACCTCCTCAGCTGAGATACGTGGAAGACATCGTGCTACTGGTGAAACTGGGGTGGTAGATCCAGACGATAATCCACCTCGCCAATCCTGCTGAGGACCTGGAAAGGTCCGATGAAGCATGGAGACAACTTGCCGCCTCGGCCAAATCTCTGTAATCCACATCGAGGTGAGACACGCAAGAAGACTTGGTCGCCGTCCTCGAACTCCAGTGGCCTCCGCCTCCTGTCAGCACAAGACTTTTTCCGGATCTAAGCTGTCCTCATCCGATCATGGATGACTTCGACCTTTCTGGTCCTACAAGAGCTGCTGGGATTTCTTCTTTGCCTATAAGAGAAATCCGGTCTCATCCCCTGGATGAATGATGTTCTTTGCCTAATACAGTCAATCCTGACATGGATGATACTAATCCATTCCAAGGATTACGTCGTAAGGACTCGACGCTACTACCAAGAGATTAAACCGTTACTCTCGCCTCCAAGGGTTGAGTCACACCGTCGGCATCAGTGTGTGGTAACTGGGTCTCCTCCAGTAGATGTCTCACAAGTGAGGGTCAAGTCAACAGTCTAAACTGGAACCTCTTAGTAACAACACAAAAGAGGACAGGAATGAAAACATCATAAAGGTATGCGTCTTTTATTATTGCAGCTCATATTACAAAGACACTACACAATAGAAACAAGGAACTAGAAGTACAAAAGACGTATCCACTAGTTCCGCTCCTATCCATCTGCTCCCAGAGCTCCATGATCAAAGGCCTCAGCTGCCTAAAGCTGAGCTCTCCCATGTCCACCAACTCCCTGCGGTCGGGGTGGACCTCCTGGTCGTGGTGGTGGCAGCACCTCGAAGCGTCGTCTACCACCTGCTGCTCGGCCAGCTCCTCTGCCTCGCCCGCCTGCACCCTGTGGACCGCCATGGTAGAATCTCTATCTGGGAGGTCCCTCTACCACCTAATTCTCATCTGTAAGACGAGTCGGGCAGTCTCGAGCCATGTGACCTTGCCCGCCGCATGCGTAGCAATGCCTGCACCTCGTGTAGCTGGATCTCCTTCGTGTGCCCCGCACAACCGAATCTTCATCCTGAGACTGTCCATCTGATGGTCTGGCCCGCTTGGACCTCTGCGTCACCTGTCTACTACCAGCTGCAGAAGACCCTGCTACAGGCCGTCCTGTGGAGGGCCCTGACACTGGAGCCTGCTCGGTGAGAAAACTCTCCACTAGAAGGGCTCTCTCCAACACCTCTTCCTGTGTCAGAATGTTGAGGGAGATCATCGAAGCCCTGATCTCATGCCTCAGTCCCTGCTCGAAGGTCCGTGCCCGGAAGAACGGGTCCCGTACCATATCTGTGGAGTAGCGCGAGAGATCAGTAAATCTCGCCGAGTACTGGGCCACTATCATGCTGCCCTACCGTAGCTGTAGTAGCTCTTGAATGCGCACCGCACAGAGGGTGGCTGGGATGAACTCGGAGCGGAAGATTCTCTCAAAGTCCATCCAGAGGAGAGATGTCTCTTCATGCACCTGGAGAATCAAGCTCCACCATCTGCCTGCTGCCGCGTGCAGGAGGCTCACTACGAGGATCACCATGAGGTCTACTGGTGTCCTCACTAATCTGAAAACTCAGACTACTGCCTCCAGCCAGTGCTCGGCTACCTGGGGGTCCGTCTCCCCATGGAACCTGGGTGGTCGCTGGCACTGGAACTTATGCAGTGCACTAAGGCGATGTGCATCGTCAGCAGCTGGAAGCATCGGTGGCTCGGCGGGTAAAGGTACCGCCGGTGCCTCAGTTGTTAAAGGGCCCTGCACCGAGGCCTCGTCGCTCGGCGGGCTGTCATCACGTTCAACTCTCGGAACCCTAGCTGGCTGCCTTCATGGGGCCATCCTGAAAAGGAAACAAGTGCGCCACTGTCAGAATAGTATACCTGGTGAGCTGACACAAAGTAATCACAAAGAAAACCTAAAACACACACGCAATCAATGTTTTCGTGCATTAAGTCAGAAATCAGAAGTCAGGGTCCTGGTGTACGGATACGTCGACCGCCTCACCAACACTGGACTCCTTAGACTGATAACCACACCCAATACGCTAAACACTATTTCTTCACATAGAAAAAAGATCCGAGTCTGCGGTAGAACCGAACTCCTCTGATACCAATTTGTCACGACCCGTCCTCGGGGCCCGTGCCGTGACTACCCCAAGCCCGCCTTACATAGGCCAGGGGCTAGCGACTAGCACCAAGGCGTAAATCCCGGTAAACAGGGAAGACATTGCCTTTGTAAAGTAAACATACACCACAGAGCAAGGAAGCAGAAGAAGTAAACACTAGAAGAAAACTAGGTACAACAGTAAGTGCGGAAAGTAAAGTGGGTCGGAAAGACAAGCCCAACTGTAAAGTACAACTGAAACGGGAAAAACAGCAATTGAAAGAAAAGGCCGCAGCGTCGAGCCATCCTATGGAAGTCCCACCTGAAGGGTGAGTACAGATAGCCTCCACAGCTCCTCGGTCCAGCTGTCCGCTCCGAGTACACCCCGCCCAGTGGTCCACCTCCGGGTACCGTCCTGCTCCGCAAACCTCGACCACGATCTGCGCTATCTGTCGTCTGCAACCAACACAACGTAGTGCGAGCATAGCCCGTGCAGGGGTGAGTATAAGCTACTTAGTAGGGACCCCGAGACCCCCGAAGGTCTCCCAGAATCCACAAAGGATAACCCACAAAGTAAAGATACAATCACGAAGTAAAATCCGACACTTCTTAGGTATATGCCCATACATATACCTAAGTCATCAATTCTCGTTTGGCTCTAACATCCGAGCCCAAGTACAACCCAGTCCACACAGGAAAGAAAAATGTGAATCCACACCGGATAGCTCAACACAATCCACATAGGAAAGCAAGACGTAAATCCACACAGGATAACACAACACAATCCACATAGGAAAGCAAAACGTAAATCCACACAGGATAGCACAACACAATCCACATAGGAATGAAAAACAGGATTCAGCTCACACAGGATATACTTCTTCATAAGACGATAGAGATGATCAGATGTAGCCACTGATTAATCTAAGCTGTCGGACCCACAAAGGATCAGTAGGTACTAACCCCCGAAATGACCCACATAGGATCGATCATGAAGTTGAAACCATAGCTATTGAGAAACTCCTTCTCCATAAAGTACAGTGGTTATGCCGTTACAACCAAGCGCTTCCCTCTAACCTTGGACAGCTGTAGTACTCCACCTATCGAGTACTGTGGGCCTGCTGCTACAACCAAGCGCTTCCCACCATGGATCTGCTGCTACAACCAAGCGCTCCCCCTCATAGTCTCTAGAGGTAATACTTCTATTGAGTACCACGGGTCAGCCGCTACAACCAAGCGCTCCTCCGTCGTGGGTCTGCCGCTACAACCAAGCGCTCCCCCATGCTGCTACAACCAGGCGCTCCTCCGTCGTTGGTCTGCCGCTACAACCAAGCGCTCCCCCTCATAGCCTCCAGAGGTACTCCTTCTATTGAGTACCGCGGGTCTGCCGCTACAACCAAGTGCTCCTCCGCCGTGGGTCTGCCGCTACAACCATGCGCTTCCCACTGGGCTATCTGTAACACACCGAGTCGTTCGATCAACAGTCGTCAAGTCTCAACCGGCTCTAGGGTTTCCGCACATAGAATTCTTGTTCTGGGAGGGTCCACTCCACAAGCTAAGAGGCTCGATGCATCAACTGACATGTAGTCCGGAGTTGACGTATCCCAAGATGTACCGTAGTGGTCACTGCCGAAAACACGGAGGATTCCCGTACTGTTTTCATCATTGTCGCAGTCGCAGCCAGCTCTAGGGTTCCCGCACACAACAAGCTCGTTCGGGAGGGTCCGCTCCATGAGCCGAGAGGATGATACATCAACTGACACATAGTCCAGGGTTGATGAATCCAAAAGTTCCGTATCATCAACAGGAAATCAACTTCGCAGACAGCGCGTCAAACGGACGCCCGGTCTGAGAGTTATTGGCTTTTTCGTCCCAGGCGCCTGATTGGTTTTTAAGGAAAAACCAACCCGACCATACTCCACCTGCATCCAAACCTCGGGCGGAGTAATCCAAAAGATCTGTCTCACTTAGAGGAATCCACCAAAGTTGACAGCACGTCAATCGGACGTTCGGAGCTCAAGATACGAGCGTTTAGTCTCCGAGGGCCGGGTTGGTTTCGTGTACGAACCAACCTGGCCGAACCCAAAGTATCCCGAAACCTTGAGTGTGATATACCTAAACAACCGTCTCGATCCAAGTATCTCATCTCCCCTTACGGTGCATCGTTCGGAGGTCCGTAGCTCAAGTTATGAGCAAAAGACCGAAAAGGTCTCGAAACGGAGGGTCTGGGCCCGGACCAACCCGGTCCGACCCCCCTGGGTCGGCCCGAACCGGGTCGACTCGACCCGGGTCCGGGTCCGACCCGGTTGGGCGCAACCCAGCTCGGCCGGTCGGCCCGGCTCGGCTCGGCCGAGCGGCCGAGCGAAGGAACCGCGGGGCGCGCTGCCCCCACGGGATGAAGTGCCGCGGCCCCGCGCTTGGTCAGCGGACGCGGCTTTGCCGCGTCCCTTGTGTTGCCGGACCTGCGCGGTCGCGGGTCTGGTTGGCCGCCGCCGCCGCGGCTCCATCCGGTGGCGTGCCGGGGCGCCGCCGCCTCCGGCCGCCGGCGTTGCCGCGCCAGCGACCCGCGCCGCCGGTGGATTCTGCTGGCCACCAGAGTTGCTCCGGTGGTCCGATTCCATTTCCGTTTGCGCCGTAGCTCCTCCCGGGTCCCGTTCTTCACTGCAGAATCAAAAAATCATCTCTGCGGCCCGTTTTGTTATCGTCCGCCGTTCCACACATCAACGAAGAACTGCGGAGGGTTGTCGGGCCGTGTTTGTTTGGCCTGCACCCTCCACGTTAGGTGGTAACAATCGGAAAAAAAATAATGATCAACACATGAAAACACAACAAGATATAATTTTAATAAATTAAAATTGCACTTTGATCTGGGATCTGTGTTTTTGAAGGAAACAACCACGAGAATAGAATATTATTTTCAAATAAAATCCCTACCTTTCCGTCAGATGCGAGTTTGTCGCGGAATTGATCATCGTGGGAGAAGAGGATCGTCGCGTCGCAGAAGGGCGTCGCGTCGTCGCGGTATACGGCGTCGCGTCGACGATCTCCGAGGGGTAAAGAAAACACACGGATTTAAGTTACATGAATTAAATCCATGTCAAGTATAAAATCCACAAAGGAATTAAAAGGTCCGCAATCTCTCACCTCAACGGATGATCGAAGATTTGTCTCGGATGAAGGAACGTCACAGAAGAACGTCGCGGGAGAAGAATCTTCGGCGTCGTGGTACTTGGCGTCGCGTCGTCGATCTCCGAGGGCTCAGTGTTCTTCACGTTCTTCGCATTCTTCGCGTTCTTCGCATTCTTCGCGAAGGAGGATGAAGGACTTAAGGTTTCTATCAAATCCGCTCAACACTCAAGAAGAAAAATGTTGGTCTTATTTTATTACATGCCAAAAAATGAAAAACAACCTAAGTAACGACCCATTAATTCATATAATTAATTTCAACGAATAAACCACCCAATTTAATAGGAGCGTTTAATTGTTTAAGGAAATTCCCCAGTTGACTTTCATTTAATAGGGGTTTTCGTGGGTGCGTTACTTAGCGGAAAAGAAATGGTGGGGATCGTGCGGGCCCCACCTCACAAATATCCTACCCACTTGGTAGGATATTTTTGGACAGCACCCTATCCGCATCAACTCAGGTTAAGTAGCTTTAAGTGGCTTTCAAGTGAAATAAAATAAAGTTGTCGCACCACTTTATTTTATTTTCTTCACTTAATCCCAAAAATTAAAAACCACACCCGTGCAAACGCAACTCCGGAAGAGGAATTTCTAAGCAAATACCGACGCTATGATTCCATCGGTGCCCTCAGAATTTGATTCCGAGCACCGGTTCAAAAGTTAGAAAAACCCGCTCGTTCGTTCACTGAACGTACCCGAGCCAAACTTCGGAAAATGATTTCGGGAACACCGGGCCTCGGAATCAGGTGCCGTCAGAAACTAAGTTCTTGTAAAATTCCAAAGAAAATTAAGAAAAAAAATTTCCTTGAAATTTACAGGTCTTTACATCACTCCCACCATAGGGCTTTATGTCCCCGTAAAGATACATCATAAACTAGGGAAACAAAAGTGGGTAGTGAGAACGCATCTGAGCCTCCTGCTCCCAAGTGCTCTCCTGGAGGTTCCCGTGCTACCATCTGATGCGCACAAGAGGATTCAAACATCCACACAGGACCCGCTCCCGTTGATCCCCGATCTCCACCAGAACCTCCACAAAAGTCGCCCCATCATCAACGCCCAGCTCTCCATGGTCAAAGATATGCGTCGGGTCGTGCACGTACCTCCTCAGCTGAGATACGTGGAAGACGTCGTGCATCCTGTGCAACTGGGGTGGTAGAGCCAGACGATAAGCCACCTTACCAATCCTGCTGAGGACCTAGAATGGTCCGATGAAGCGTGGAGACAACTTGCCGCCTCGGCCAAATCTCCATAATCCACATCGAGGTGAGACACACAAGAAGACGTGGTCTCCATCCTCGAACTCAAGTGGCCTCCGCCTCCTGTAAGCACAAGAATTTTTCCGGCTCTGAGCTGTCCTCATCCGATCATGGATGACTTGGACCTTTCTGGTCCTACAAGAGCTGCCGGGATTTCTTCTTTGCCGATAAAAGAAATCCAGTCTCATACCCTGGATGAACCATGTTCTTCGCCTAATACAGTCAATCCTGACATGGATGATACTAATCCATACCAAGGATGACGTCGTAAGGCCTCAACGCTACTACCAAGAGATCCAACCATTACTCTTGCCTCCAAGGGTTGAGTCACACTGTCGGCATCAGTGTGTGGTAACTGGGTCTCCTCTAGTAGATGTCTCACAAGTGAGGGTCAAGTCAACAGTCTAAACTGGAACCTCTTAGTAACAACACAAAAGAGGACAGGAATGAAAACATCACAAAGGTATGCGTCTTTTATTATTGAAGCTCATAATACAAAGACACTACACAATAGCAACAAGGAACTAGAATTACAAAAGACATATCCACTAGTTACGCTCCTGTCCATCTACTCCTAGAGCTCTATGATCGAAGGCCTCAGCTGCCTGAAGCTGAGCTCTCTCATGTCCACCTACTCCCTGCGGTCGGGGTGGACCTTCTCGTGGTGGTGGTGGAAACACCTCGAAGCGTCGTCCACCACCTACTGCTCGGCCAGCTCCTCTGCCTCGCCCGCCTGCACCCTGCGGACCGCCATGGTCGAACCTCTGTCTTGGAGGTCCCTCTACCACCTGCTTCTCATCTGTAAGATGAGTCGGGCAGTCTCAAGCCATGTGACCTTGTCCGCCGCATGCGTAGCAATGCCTACCCCTCGTGTAGCTGGCTCTCCTTCCTGTGCCCCGCACAACCGAATCTTCATCCTGAGACTGCCCATCTGATGGTCTGGCCCGCTTGGACCTCTGCGTCACCTGTCTACTACCAGCTACATAAGACCCTGCTACGGGCCGTCTTGCGGAGGGCCCTGTCACTGGAGCCTGCTCGGCAAGAAAACTCTCCACTAGAAGGGCTCTCTCCAACACCTCTGCCTACGTCGGAATGTTGAGGGAGATCATCGAAGCCCTGATCTCATGCCTCAGTCCCTGCTCGAAGGTCCGGGCCCAGAAGAACGGGTCTCGTACCATATTTGTGGAGTAGCACGAGAGATCAGAAAATCTCACTGAGTACTGGGCCACTGTCATGCTGCCCTGCCGTAGCTGTAGTAACTCTTGAATGCGAACCGGATGGAGGGTGGCTGGGAATAACTCGGAGCGGAAGATGCTCTCAAAGTCTATCCAGAGGAGAGATGTATCATCGTGCACCTGGAGCATCAAGCTTCACCATCTGCCTACTGCCGCGTGTAGGAGGCTCGCTGCGAGGATCACCATGAGGTCTGCTGGTGTCCTCACTAATCTGAAAACTCGGACTACTGCCTCCAGCCAGTACTCTGCTACCTGGGGGTCCGTCTCCCCACGGAACCTGGGTGGTCACTGGCGCTGGAACTCATGCAGTGCACTAAGGCGACGTGCATCGTCAGTGGCTGGAAGCATCGGTGGCTCGGCGGGTAAAGGTACCGTCGGTGCCTCAGCTGTTAAAGGGCCCTACACCGAGGCCTTGTCGCTCGGCGGGCTGTCATCACGCTCAACTCTCGGAACCCTAGCTGACTGCCGTCGTGGGGCCATCCTGAAAAGGAAACAAGTGCGCCACTGTCAGAACAGTATACCTGGTGAGCTGACACAATGTAATCACAAAGAAAACCTAAAACACACACGCAATCAAGGTTTTCGTGCATTAAGTTGGAAATCAGAAGTCAGGGTCCTGGTGTACGGATACGTCGGCCGCCGCACCAACACTGGACTCCCTAGACTGATAACCACACCCAATACGCTAAACACTATTGCTTCACATAGAAGAAATATCAGATTATGCGGTAGAACTGAACTCCTCTAATACCAATTTGTCACGAACCGTCCTCGGGGACCGTGTCGTGACTACCCCAAGCCCGCCTTCCATAGGCCAGGGGCTGGCGACTAGCACCAAGGCGTAAATCCCGGTAAACAGGGAAGGCATTGCCTTTGTAAAGTAAACATACACCACAGATCAAGCAAGCAGAAGAAGTAAAGACTAGTAGAAAAATGGGTACAACAGTAAGTGCAGAAAGTAAAGGGGGCCGGAAATACAAGCCCAACTGTAAAGTACAACTGAAATGGGAAAAAACAGCAACTGAAAGAAAAACTGCCGCAGCGTCGAGTCATCCTCTGGAAGTCCCACCTGAAGGGTGAGTACAGATAGCGTCCAAAGCTCCTCGGTCCAGCCGTCTGCTCTGAGTACACTCCGCCCAGTGGTCCACCTCCAGGTACCGTCCTGCTCTGCAAACCTCAACCACGATCAGCACTGTCTGTCGTCTGCAACCAACACAACGTAGTGCGGGCATAGCCCGTGTAGGGGTGAGTATAAGCTACTCAGTAGGGAACCTAAGACCCCCGAAGGTCTCCCAGAATCCACAAAGGATAACCCACAAAGGAAAGATACAATCACGAAGTAACATCCGACACTACTTAGGTATATGCCCATACATATACCTAAGTCATAAATTCTCGTTCGGCTCCAACATCCGAGCCCAAGTACAACCCAGTCCACACAGGAAATCAAAATGTGAATCCACACAGGATAGCTCAACACAATCCACATAGGAAAGCAAAACGTCAATCCACACAGGATAGCACAACACAATCCACATAGGAAAGCAAAACGTAAATCCACACAGGATAGCACAACACAATCCACATAGGAAAGAAAAACAGGATTCAGCTCACACAGGATATACTTCTTCGTAAGACGATAGAGATGATCAGATGTAGCCACTGATTCATCTAAGCCATCGGACCCACAAAGGATCGGTAGGTTCTAACCCCCGCAACGACCCACATAGGATCAATCATGAAGTTGAAACCATAGCTATTGGGAAACTCATTCTCCATCAAGTACAATGGTTATGCCGCTACAACCAAGCGCTTCCCTCTAACCTTGGACTGCTGTAGTACTCCACCTATCGAGTATTGTGGGTCTGCTACTACAACCAAGCGCTTCCCACCATGGGTCTGCTGATACAACCAAGCGCTCCCCCTCATAGCCTCTAGAGGTACTCCTTCTGTTGAGTACCACGGGTCAGCCACTACAACCAAGCGCTCCTCCGTCGTGGGTCTGCCGCTACAACCAAGCGCTCCCCCATGCTGCTACAACCAAGCGCTCCTCTGTCATGGGTCTGCCGCTACAACCAAGCGCTCCCCCTCATAGCCTCCAGAGGTACTCCTTCTGTTGAGTACCGCGGGTCTGCCGCTACAACCAAGCACTCCTCCGCCGTGGGTCTGCCGCTACAACCAAGCGCTTCCCACTGGGCTATCCGTAACACACCGAGTTGTTCGATCAGCAGTCGTCAAGTCTCAACCGGCTCTAGGGTTTCCGCACATAGCATGCTCGTTCCGAGAGGGTCCACTCCACGATATAAGAGGATCGATGCATCAAATGACATGTAGTCCAGAGTTGGTGTATCCCAAGATGTACTGTAGTGGTCACTGCCGAAAACACGGAGGATTCCCGTACTGTTTTCATCATCGTCGCACTCGTAGCCAGCTCTAGGGTTCCTGCACACAACAAGCTCGTTTGGGAGGGTCCGCTCCACGAGCCGAGAGGCTGATACATCAACTGACACATAGTCCAGGGTTGATGTATCCAAAAGTTCCGTATCGTCAACAGGAACTCAACGTCGCAGACGGCGCGTCAAACGGACGCCCGGTCTGAGAGTTATTGGCCTTTTCGTCCCAGGGGCCCGGTTGGTTTTTAAGGCAAAACCAACCTGACCGTACTCCACCTGCATCCAAACCTCTGGCAGAGTAAGCCAAAAGATCTGTCTCACTTAGAGGAATCCACCAAAGTCAACGACACGTCAATCGGACGTCCGGAGCTCAAGATACGAGCGTTTCCGCTCCGAGGGCCCGGTTGGTTTCATGTACGAACCAACCTGGCCGAACCCAAAGTATTCAGAAACCTTCAGTGTGATATACCAAAATGACCGCCTCAATCCAAGGATCGCATCGCCGCTGATGGCGAGTCGTTCGGAGGTCCGTAGCTCAAGTTATGAGAAAAAGACCAAAAAGGTCCCGAAACGGGGGGTCTGGGCCCGGACCGACCCCCCCTGGGTCGACTCGACCTGGGTCCGGGTCCGACCCGGTTGGGCGTGACCCGACCCGGCGGGTCGGCCCGGCTCCGCTCGGCTGAGCGGCCGAGCGGAGGAACCGCGGGGCGCGCTGCCCCCGCGGGATGAAGTGCCGCGGCCCCGCGTGGGGCCGAGCTTGGTCAGCAGATGCGTCTTTTCCGAGTCCCGTGTGTCGCCGGACCCGCGCGGTCGCGGGTCTGGTCGGCTGCCGCCGCCGCCAGTGGATTCCGCGGGCCACAGGAGTTGCTCCGGTGGTCCGATTCCATTTCCGTCTATGCCGTAGCTCCTCCCGGGTCCCGTTCTTCACTGCGGAATCAAAAAATCATCTCTGCGGCCCGTTTTGTCGTCATCTACCGTTCCGCACATCAACGAAGAACTGCAGAGGGTTGTCGGGCCGTGTTTGTTTGGCCCGCACCCTCCGCGTTAGGTGGTAACAATCGGGAAAAAAATAATGATCAACACATGAAAACACAACAAGATACAATTTTAATAAATTAAAATTGCACTTTGATCTCAGCTCTTTGTTTTTGAAGGAAACAACCACGGGAATAGAATATTATTTTCAAATAAAATCCCTACCTTGCCGTCGCCGTCGGATGCGAGTTCGTCGCGGAATTGACCGTCGCAGGAGAAGAGGATTGTCGCGTCGCGGAAGGACGTCGCGTCGTCACGGTATACGACGTCGCGTCGACGATCTCTGAGGGGTAAAGAAAACACACGGATTTAATTTACATGAATTAAAGCCATGTCAAGTATAAAATCCACAAAGTAATTAAAAGGTCCGCAATCTCCCACCTCAACGGATGATCGAAGATTTGTCGCGGATGAAGGAACGTCGCAGAAGAACGTCGCGGGAGAAGAATCGTCGGCGTCACGGTACTTGGCGTCGCATCGTCGATCTCCAAGGGCTCGGCGTTCTTCGCGTTCTTCGCGTTATTCATGTTCTTCGCGTTCTTCGCGTTCTTCATGAAGGAGGATGAAGGACTTAAGGTTTCTGTCAAATCCGCTCAACACTCAAGAAGAAAAATGTTGGTCATATTTTATTACATGCCAACAAACGAAAAACAACCTAAGTAACGACCCATTAATTCATAGAATTAATTTCAATGAATAAACCGCCCAATTTAATAAGAGCGTTTAATTGTTTAAGGAAACGCCCCAGTTGACTTTCATTTAATAGGGGTTTTCGCAGGTGCGTTACTTAGCGGAAAAGAAATGGTGGGGCTCGTGCGGGCCCCACCTCACAAATATCCTACCCACTTGGTAGGATATTTTTGGATAGCACCCTATCCGCATCAACTCAGCTTAAGCAGGTTTAAGTGGCTTTCAAGTGAAATAAAATAAAGATGTCACACCACTTTATTTTATTTTCTTCACTTAATCCCAAAAATTAAAAACCACACCCGTGCAAACTCAACTCCGGAAGAGGCGTTTCTAAGCAAATACTGGTGCTACGATTCCATCGGTGCCCTCGGAATTTGATTCCGAGCACCGGTTCAAAAGTTAGAAAAACCCGCTCGTTCGTTCACTGAACGTACCCCGAGCCAAACTTTGTAAAATGATTCCGGGCACACCGGGCCTCGGAATCAGGTGCCGTCATAAACTACGTTCTTGTAAAATTCCAAAGAAAATTAAGAAAAAAAAATTTCCTTAAAATTTATGGGTCTTTAAAAAACCAGGTGATATCATTCATTTATCATTGATCTTGAATCTCTCTTCCTCATTTTATGGAAGATCATAGATCTATTTATCGTGGTTGATTCATCTAGGTATGTCTTAACCCTTAGAATCCATTAGTGTCTCAATTATCATTGAATCCTTTTCTCCTCAGTCATATTGATCATCAATTTATATTTTGATATATCCTAATAAAATAATTGGGTTCCAATTCCACTGAATATTGGAGGAATTGTCTGAGAAAGAATGTGATTTGGATCTACATGTCTAGAGAATGTCCAGTGATGTTGAATGAGTTCCATAAATGGGATTTTTGATGAAGTTATATCCCTTGGTGTTCCTTAAATGGGTTTTGGGTTATTTTAGTTAGACCTAAAATTGTATAATTAAATTAATTTTTTTATTTTAAATACCTTTGGTTTGAGAATGTGCCAAGAGTGTCTTGAACTCTGCTAGATGACATTGTGGCTAGGGTACATTACATGATTATTTTCTTATAGAGATTATAGTTTAATTAAATTAAATTAGAATTTGTTTTTTTACTGCATCATAGTTATCTTTCCTATAATAATTTCAAAATAATGTTATAGATCTTCCATGGGTGGTTGGTCGTGGTTCTGACTAGGTAGTGATATCTGGTGAGTCTTTTGGCAAGTATTCCTTTCTAATTTGATTAAAGATTTTAATATAATAATTTAATTAATTATAATTTAGTCATAATTAATTATTTTTGAATTTTTAGGCATGATTTATAACCCCTTTGTGATTTATGGAATCCAAATTGAATTAAATGACTCAAATAAAGTATTTAGGTTTTAATTGAATGGGATTTGGATCCTTGTTGAGGTAGGCAGTATCTGGTGCTCTATAATATGGTATTATGCATTGTTTATTGGATTATGATATGATGTTCTCCATGTTGGTTTAGTGAATCTTACATTGTAATCGTGTTATGAACTTCATGTAATTCTTAATTAGTTAATGATAAGTATGTATTAACTAATTAAAGGAATTGTGCCTGAAGAACAAAACAAGTTTCATGGCCCTAATAGACCCTTATTCACCAGCTTGATAACAGCCATCAATGGCCATATATTCCTGACTATTTACTTTATTAGATTATATGGACCCATTTTATAGCTCGTGAGACTATTTTTTATGTTTGATTACCTGTGTGTGTTCATGGGTAGCCTGCGAGACCATGTTTGATGTTTGATCACACACGTGCACATGTTTAGACCATGAGACCCATGTTTGATATTGATCACATGTGTGTGAATATATAGTCCATAAGACCCATGTTTTATATTGATCACATGGTTTCTTATGTGTAATCCATGATATCCATGCTTTATATTAATCACATGTGTGTGCATGTTCGCATGTGGTTTGCATATGTATCCCACAAGACGTATGTTTGATGTTTTCTCTCATATGGATTTGTGATGGTTACGAATATAGTTTGATATAATGTGATATTGATATGTCATTATGTATCTATATGTTTTATGATATGTATTCCAAAATTGATCATGAAAGCTAAGGCATATGGACTATCCCTCCTGACAGGGATGTGTTAGAAATTGGTCGTAAAGTACATGGGATATCCCTTCCGGTGGGATGTTTCAAATATTTTTTTGGGATATATCATCTAGTAAGGAATGTATTAGATATGAATTATTGATTTTCATTCTTTAATTGGTCATAAAGAGTTATAGTTAGTTTTCATGGAGGATTGGTAAGTGCACAACTGCTCTATATATGAGAGTGTATTTCTTACTTGTATATTAGTGATTATATGTTATAAATTAAAAGTTTATGTATTTACTGTTTACTTTTTGTTGAGATTACAACATACATGTACAAAAAATTTTACTAGTTAGGCATTGTAACACTTTGGTGGTGCCCAACAGGGTTTTACTCACACCCCAATTGAGTGTCCATGCTAGTTGAGTACCCGAGAATCTATCACTTGTTGTAGCTATAAGTTGGGTTGATTCCCAAGTTGGTCATTGAGTGGGATAACCCACAACGATTCTAGATATATGGATGAGGTGTGTATTGGAGTTGGGTGTAGAGAATATTTTGTATTTTTTTATTTTCTATTTTGTATATGTGATCAGACTAGTGGGTGATCCATGTCCTTATATCCAAGAATGTCCATTAAAGTCCATTGTTTCTGTATTCATTCATTATTGGTGTTGTTATTAATTTACACATACTCATATTTTATATTGTTACATGTTGGTTATTTATCTATTATTATACTCTCTAATTGAGGGTATAGTATCCTTATGTTTCCACTTTAGACCATCACTACTAGTCAGAAGCCTCTAGCATTCGGGTAGGCATGCCTGAGGTCAGGTAGTAATCTCTTATAGACCTAGTGATTCAGATCTGGGTGTTAAAAAATAGTATGTGTGAAATATTTTTTTCTTTATTTGTATATTTGGTAGACAAGAAACATATGAATATGTTAGTTCTTATGATAAATCTTAGTCTTGTGTCTCATGAATACCTTTTTCTAGGGTAGTCTAGGTTTCCAGGGTACGGGATTGACACTCTTGGCTTACACTATTATGATTATATGATTTCACATCATATGGAACACATATATTTTGAGGTTTTTGATTTCATATGTATTTGACTCTTGGATGTTTTATTAGGAGGATTCATATGAATCATATTCATCAAATAGGTTTCACATGAGATATATGCTATTTGTTTGTTATTATACAGATGATGGAGGACTTAACTATTTTAGTGTCAACAACTAGTAAATTGTTTGCATGTATGTGTTCATGATGAAATTATATTTAGATTAACCCCTATACACATCTAATTATAATAAAAAGTAATGTGAGACTATGGTATGGTGCACCCGGTTGAAAATGAAAATGGGGATGATGAAAAGGAAAAATATGAAATCCACATATTCACCAATACTGAAGTGTGATAATTACCTAAGTAAGAATATTGTGTGAGTATATATTAGATAAGTTCAGTTAATTAAGGTTCCATCTATAGACAATGTGGACATACCCATATAACACCCAGTGGAATTGTATTTACTAAACTAGACACCTATGAATCCTGAATGTGGATATTATAAGAGAAAATACATCATGGAATGTATATTAAAATGTACCTATATGACATTACATGAGTTTCAAACACTAATGAGACATTGTTATAGGTTATGTGGAAGGCCATTTATACTTATATATGTGACTCTATTTACTATTGAGCCGATGTCTCGTGCTGAGTTAAGGTAAGCCAAGTGAGGATTTTCCTTATGAATAGATATTCATGTTTAATGACTTAGGAGGTGTTTTTGTTAATGAATATTCCCTATACAAGTGAGTAATATTTTTAAGTCCTAAAGGAAGGTCTTAAGTTACTTAAAAACCTTGAAGTATAGATAACCTTGAGTGATACCACTTGTGATGTAAGGTTTGGTTTTGGAGTGCATAGAAATTTGTGGCATCATGGGAAGGACTTGGGGTTTCCAAGAAACATAGTTTGAAATGAGACTATCGTTGGATACAGGGTGAATATCTTAGTTGTTCATACCTAGGATAGTTAGAGTGTGAGTGGATTCTCATAGAATTGAACTAACACACATATATTATGTGATTCATAGTGAATCTTTGTCCAAAGAAGATTCCAATTCTAAAAAGAAGCATTGATGGTGCTCAGTTTGTTAGAGATGACACCTAGTAGTGTGTGCACAACTGAAGAGGTGTATGCATTCCGGATTAGTGGTCCCTGACTCCTAGGGCAATCAATTTGCTATGAGTAAAAAGTGTTTTCATCAAGACTTGTTGGGGATGAATTTATGTGAGAGAATTCATGATTTAGTTATGTGTAAATTCATTTTAATTAGAGGAGTGGGTTGGTGAGATGACTGCTGATAATATTTTAGGTTTCATGGATGAATCTAGAAAAGGTGGTTGTGGTAGGTCAAAGGAAAGTTCAATTTAGGGTCACCCTTATAGTTAGAAAATGATGTGTTTGGAATAAATATCACATGTATTAGTGTCCCAAAGGTGGATGTGTATGGATATGTTTCCGTGATATAAAATTATATCAATAGTGGATTGGGGTTTCATTGTGTGTTCAATCCAAGTTTATCCTCATTGGAGATGCCGTGGTTTGGTGTAGCAGATTTTGTGAGGGGACAAGACCTATCTGAGTCAGAGGTAATAACCCATACATGATATACTGAAATATGTTATACAATTTGAGAATGTATCATTGGATTTATTGAGTTATATTTTAGGAGAACCATGAGTGTTTAGTGTATGGAACTTCACATGGAAATAAGGTTTAATTTGATGGTCACATTTAGTCATTCATTATCTGATGAACTAGATGAGAGATGGTTGAATGATGTGTGAATTGAGAGGAAAAAAATAAGGATAATCCTATGTAAAGAAACATTAATCAAGTCAGTAGAGAATGAATCTATTGTGGGAAGGTTCGTGGTTTTATATAAGAATAACCATTAAATTGTTGCAGGGACCCCAAAAGGCACTTTTGTAATGAAATTAAGAGTATATGGTTATATAATGAATCTATAATGTGTGTTTTAGATGAAAAAATAGATAAATAAAATATGTGGGCATCATAAATGGAGGGAAAATCAATAAAAATTGACAAGGAATCAGATCATTAGTGTATTGGTACAAGATTTAGTTCCTTATGAAAGGTGAAAGAACTTGGTGAATAAACTAGAGAAATTACCTTGAAGTTATTTTGAATTTAAGTAAGGATATAAAATTTATTTAATGATTCATATGAGGCTTAAATAATCATGATTAATGGATTTTTAGAGCATAAAATATTGAGGTTAGGTACCTTTGTAGGAATTTGGACAAAAGGGCACTGACTGGTGTTTCCACATGAAACTGAATGTTCTGGGTAAAAATTTCATCTAGATCATTGTTTTGGGCTTAAATGAGGTGTTAAAAATCATATAGGTACTTTATGGAAAGGTAAAAATGTTCAGGTTATGTTGGGTCGATATAGAATCATTATTTTTGTTCAGAACCTAGAATAAGGTTTTGGTATCTACATTTAACCCGTGATTTTTGTTTGATAGATTGCGATGGAACTAAACCAAACTGGCTATGTCATTGGACTACTAGAATCTTCTTCCATATGTTTATTCCTATAGTGGGGAGTAATGGTATGTTTTAGGAGGAATCATTCAAAGAAACTATTGTGTGTCGAGTTGGGATGATGCAGTGATCGAGGTCTTGATTTCCGATGACAGTGAGTGTATTTCTTATATTTTGGTGTTCATGCCAGGAATCGAGCTAGAAGATCGTGATGGGAATTCAAGTATGATCATGGAATTATGGTGTTTGTTTTTGTTTTTGAGGATGTAATGTAAATAATTCCTTGTAGATATTGATTTTACAAGATCAGGAGGTTTTTTCATAAGCTATTACAACTTCTAGAGAATGAGAAGCACTATGGTGGGGATTTTATAAGGAATAATGTCATTAAGAGTTATGAAATTCATAGGGAATTTGATTTATTCATATATTGGATGTATTATTCATATAATTGAGTGTTGATATTATAATGAACCGAACCAGAGACCTGGGTTCAGACCTTTACAAATGGTGTGTAATTTTTTTCTATAAAAGATACTTGAATAAATACACAACATGAGATACAACAGAGGATCCTTTACCGGCCTAGGTTTTGGAGAATCCGAATCCCATATTACATTTAAATATAAATGTACAATTTCTAATATAAATTAAGAAAATAAACATGAGATAAATTCCTCCACATTATAATTTCATCGTAGCACTCCACTAAACCTATAATAATGATTTTAAATACACGGGGTGAGCACAAAAATGTGCAGTAATAGGTTTTAGAACAAAACAATTAAGAAATAATTTTTATTTAAAACATTTCATTAAAACACACACATTAAAATCATGAAATTAATATTTCACATAATATGTCATCATTATTTTTTAAGAGATTCTGAGACAACTTTTAGGATAACTCATGTTCAAAATTGATAAACATATTTAGGAGTTATAAATATAATGTATTATGCATGAAATTGAATATAAATTCATGAAGTTCCACCTATAAGTTAGATAATGACCATACTTAAGCATTCCATGTCATGCCAGAGGTGTGGATAAAATTTCCACATGAAATATTACTTACTCAAAATTTCACATAAGATGATGTTCTTTATCATTTTGGTTTAGAATATTAAATATTAATTCTTATTTATAAATGAATTTCTATACATGTATATAGATTTAAACATAAAACATTAAGCCCCGTGCACTTGGAGATATAAAACTGACTAATACTGGTTCATAAGAGAATGATCATTAGCCATGGATATTTTACTATCTAAATAATCCCATGGACTTTCACTTACTAGGATCATTATGAGGGAATTCATAATGCAGGGAAATCATAAAAACTATGTCAAGACCTTGTTCCAAGACCATACATAACCATTTTATCAAGTCCTCGTGCCAAAACCTAGTTTGTCTCATGAGACCTACCGATGCATGGGGAGCCTATAACGGGCCTCAACGGTCACTTACTAAGTCCAATGCATTCCTCATATCAACAGTGATAAACATAAACAACATATACATTAATATTTAAAGTAACATATGAAATGTCAATAACATTCCCCAAACATTAATCATAAACACTAACCATTCAGAGTAATTTGGTGAATGGTTTTAAGATAGCACATCCACAGTCAAACTAATCATAAACCATTAAATTAAATGTGGTAGATGAAATCATAAAATATTATCATAATAATTCATAATAATCAACAAGAGTGTTGAAATAGATGAATACACTCTTATAAAATCATTGAGTGATTCTTGAGATAAATACTCTTGAACGTTGAAAAAAAGAGTTCTTTTTGAAAAAATCTTTGTCTAAACTAGAAGTGAAGTAATATAGTATTTTCATAATAAAATGAGTGATTTGAGAAAGATAATGGGTTTTAAAAACAAATTATATAGTTCCCTTGATAATATGTAAGAATTTGAGAAACTCCCTTGAAATGGGTATGTTTATGAGGAAGGATTTTTTAAATATACTTTTAAAACATGTAACTCCCCATAAAATAAAGAAGGGTTCTGGTTAGTACACATATATAGAACATTATCAAAAAATATATGAGGAGTAAATTTAAATAAATATGAATTTAATTGAGGTAATAAGAGAATAAGAGTAACCCGAATAAAAATAGAGGTTCGGGTAGAAAACCCTTACATTCAAAGAACTGAACCAATATCAAATCTTCCCAAGTATTGGACTCACTATAATGAGAGAAGAGTGTAGAGTGAGACATGATAGTTCTCAATGAACCCCCTTTATTGGGATTATAAGGATTATAAAGACTATAAGTTTATATTTTATATTTATCGGTTTATAGCTACAAATATTTATTTATAATCAAAATTAGAAGAGATTTAAATACATGTGGTTCAGAAGACTTTCTTGCAGAGAAAACTCAAATTGATAATATATTTGATACAAGTTTAAAATTCAACCAGAGAATAAAAATTTGACAATATAAAAAAGAACAAATTCATTCATCAATGGTAATTATAAAACACTTAAATGGGAGAAAATTGAGTGGAATATCATATCTAAGACAAACTGTAGAATCAGAATCAAAGGTCTCAAAACAACAACATACAAAAAAATTATTTTCCAATAATACTATAATACAGTTATATGATTGTAGAATTATATTTGATGAAAATAATAGTTACATATGAACAAAACTAGAATAGGAACTCAATCGACAATGAATAGGGATATTGTAGAAGAAAAATGATGTGAAAAAAATAAGTTAATCCAACATCGACACACAGTTCGAAAAAAATCTCTTAAAAAGGAAGACATGAACCGTACCTCAATAAGTTGAAGAGGATCCACACCTCTAGATCTAGATATCCATGATTCAGAAACCCTAACAGAAACTGATGCTCAGACCACCACACGACTTCGGTTGGACCATCACTGGTAGCCAAACCTCGTTCTTCCCTCGTCGGGATGACCCTCCTACCTGACCCCGACTCCTCTAGTCTGATGCGATGCATCCTAACCACATGACTTGGAGACATCAACTCTTAACCTTACCTGAGCACTCCTCAACCAGAACGGACGACCCCCAAACCCCATACACGATTCTCCCCCCTCCTTAACCATATTTCCTCTTCTCTTTTTTTACTTAATTATTATTATATATGTACTTTTTATTTAATAAAATTTATATAAAAGTTATCATAATGTTATAAGTTTAATTTATACATTAAAAAGTAATAAAATAATTTTATAACCTAAGAATATTTTATAGAAAAATAATATTCATTTTATTAATACATTTATTAAAAACATTATATTTGTATAATAAGAAATTTTATTATGAATATTCAGTATTCATTTTCTAATTTATACTATTTTAAAAATTTAATAGATTGAAAATATTAATAATACAATTTTTTTGACTTAAATTAGATTAAACTAATGCTACTTAAAATATTTTACATATTTAACATTAAAACATATAATAATTTAAAATAATAATTTTAAATGTCATGTGTAATCTCAATATCTAATGAAAATAAAATTATAATTCTATATTAGCATTAATTTTAAATTATATTCATAATTTTATATAAATAAAAACTAGTATACATATATATATACATATACATATATATATATATATATATATATCATATTTTTAAAATCAAAAACAAATTAACTATATTCATATATTAATATAATTATCATTTAAAATATTCTATTAAATAACAATTTTTATAAAATAAATTTTATTTAACAAAAATAGTTAAAAATATTCCCTAGTAAAAGTAATATAATATTTACTTCTAGAATAAATTTGAAAACTGCACTTTTAAATTAATAAAACAATTAATTTCAATTATTGTTTTATAGAAAATCCACTTAAAATGATTAAATTATAAATAAATCCATTTAATAAAATATCTTTTATAATAAAACAATATTTAGAATTTCTGGGATGTTACATTATTCCCCCCTTAACAGAATTTCATCCTCACAATTCGTTTTATCAGATTAAAAACAATACTGAATTTCCATCTTCAAAATTAAGAAACACTAGGACCACTAAACTCTAAACTATATCTCTTAGATGACAACATATAATCTCCAAATTTAACTATATCGTGCCTTTGATACCAACTTTAACGACCCTAACCCAAGACTCAGGTTCAACCCTTTACAAATGTTGTGTAATTTGTGTTTCTATAAAAGATACTTAAATAAATACAGATCATGACATACAACAGAGGATCTTTTACATTTCCAGGTTTTGGAGAATTAGAATCCCATATTACATTTAAATATAAATGTACAATTTCTAATATACATTAAGCAAAGAAACATTAGAGCAACACTTCCACATTATTATTTCATCGTAGAAATTCTACTAAACCTAAAATAATGATTTGAAATACATGGGGCGAGAAAAAAATGACCAGTAAGGGGTTTTAAAACAAAAACATTAAGAAATAATTTTTATTTAAGACATTTCTTTTAAAAACATACATTAAAATCATGAAATTAATATTTCACATAACACGTCATCACCATTTTATTGAGAGATTATAAAACGGATTTTAGGATAACTCATGCTCAAAATTTATAAACTTATAAAGGAGTTATAAATAGAATGTATTATGAACACACTTGAATATAAATGCATGAATTTATACCTATAAGTTAGATAAATACCATACTTAAACATTCTATGTCATGCCAGAGGTTCGGATAAAATTTCCACATGAAATGTTACTCACTCAGAATTGAACATAGGATGATGTCATTTATCATTGTGGTTTGGAAACTTAAATATTAATTCTTCTTTATAGATGAATTGATATACAATTATATAGATTTAAATATAAAACCTTAAGCCCTACACCCTTGGAGATATCAAACTAATTAACACTAGTTCATAAGAGAATGATCATTAGCCATGGATATTTTACTAACTAAATAATCACATGGAATTTCACTTACTAGGATCATAATGAGGGAATACATAATGTAGGAAATTCATACACATTCTATCAAGGAATTTTTCTAAGACCATAAATAACAATTATGTCAAGACCTGATGCCAAGACCTAGTTTGTCTCATTAGACCTACTGATGCATCGAGAGACTATAATGGGCCCCACCCATCACTTACTATATCCAATGAATTCATCATATGAATGAGGATAAACATAAAAAATATATATATTCATATTGAAACTAACATATGAAATGTCAATAACATTCCCTAAACATTAAGCATAAACACTAACCATTTAGAGTAAACTGGTGAATTGTTTTAATATAGAACATCCATAGTGAAACTAATCATATACCATTAAATTAAATATGGTAGATTATATCATAAAATATTAATCCCAATAATACATAAGAATAAAAAAGAGCATTGTAATAGATGAAGACACTCTTATGAAATCATCAAGTAAATCTTGAGATAAATACTATTTTACTTTGAAAAGAAGAGTTCTTTTGGAAAAAACACTTTTATAAAACTAGAAGTGAAGTAAGATAGAATTTTCATAATAAAATGAGTTATTTTAAAAAGATAATGATTTATAAAAACATATTATATAGTGCCCTTGAAAATAGGATATAATTTGAGAAACTCCCTTGAAATAGGCTTGTTTATCAGGACAGATTTTTAAAAGATCCTTTTAAAACATGTAACTCCCCACAAAATAAAGAAGGTTTCTAGTTGGTACACATATATAAAACATTATCACAGAATATATGAGGAGTAGATATAAATAAATAAGAATTTAATTTAGGTAAGTAGAGAATAAGAGTAACCCAAATAAAAATGGAGGTTCGGGTAGAAAACCCTTACCTTCAAAGAATTGAACCAATGTCAAATCTGCCCAAGACTTGGACTCACTAGAAGAAAATCAGAGTGCAGAGAGATACATGAAAATGATCAATAAACCCCCTTCATTGGGAGTCTAGGGTTTATAAATCCGATAAGTATATATTTTATATTTATCATTTTACAGATTCATATATTTATTTATAAACAAATTTAGAATAGATTTAAATACATGTGGTTCATAAGGATTTCTTTCAGAGCATTCTCAAATTGATAATATATTTTCTGTAATTTGGAAATTCAACTGGAGAATAAAAATTTGAAAACCTAAAAAAGGACAAAGTCATTCATCAATGGTAATTATAAAACACTTAAATGGGACAAAATTTAATCGAATATCATATCCAAGTCAAACTTCAGAATCTAAATCAAAGGTCTCAAAACAAGAACATACAAAAAAATAATTTTCCAATAAGACTATAAGACCGTGATGTGCTTGTAAAATTAGATTCAATGTAAATAATAGTTACATATGAAAAAAGCCAGAATAGGAACCCGATCGAGAAAGAATAGGGATATTGATGAAGAAAAATGACTTGAAAAACAATGTTAATCCTACATTGACACAAAGTTTGGAAGAAAACACCTAAAAAGGAAGACATGAACCTTGCCTTAGTAGGTTGAAGAAGATATGAACCTCTGAATATAGATATACATTCTTCGGTAACCCTAACCACAACTGATGCTCAGACCACCACACGACTTTGGGAAAACCATCACTGATGGACACACCTCATTCTTCCCTAGTCAGCATGACCCTCATTCCCGACCCCGACTCCTCTGGTCCAAAGCGATTCATCCCAGATGCATGACTTAGAGACCTCAACTCCTACCCTCACCTGTGCACGCCTCAACCCAAATAGACAACCCCCAAACCCTATACACAATTCTCCCCCTCCTCAACCACACTTCCTCTTCTCCTTTTTTATTTCATTTTTATTATATATTTAATTTTTATTTAATAAAATTTATATAAAAATTGTCATAATACTATAAGTTTAATTTCTATATTAAAAATTAATAAAATAATTTTATAACCTAATAATATTTTATATAAAAATAATATTCATTTTATTATTACATTTATTAAAGACATTATATTTTCATAATAAGACATTTTATTATGAATATTAAATATTCATTTTCCAATTTATACTATTTTAAAATTTTGATAGATTGAAATTTTAATAATTTTTTTTTGACTTACATTAGATTAAACTGACGCTACTTAATATATTTGACATTTTTAATATCATGACATATAATACTTTAAAATAATAATTTTGAATTTCATGTATAATATTAATATCTAATTAAAATAAATTTCAAATTTTATATTATTATTAATTTTTTATTATAATCAAAATTTTATACAATTCAAAACTAGTATACACATATATATATATATATATCATATTTTGAAAATTTAAAAAAACTATATTCATATATTAATATAATTATCATTTAAGATATTCTATTAAATAACAATTTTTATAAAAAAATTATATTTAATAATTTTTTTTAAAAATATTCTTTAAATAAAGTTAAATAATATTTACTTTTAGAATAAATTTGAAAACTATACTTTTAAATAAATAAAACTATTAATTTCAATTATTTTTTAAAGACAATCCTCTTAAAAAATTTTAAATTATAAATAAACCCATTTAATAAAGTATTTTTATAATAAAACTAAGTTTATAATTTCTAGGCTATTTCAGATCTAATATTATTTACGTGTAAATATTTTAAATAGGAGTTTTTAGACTTAGAAGGAATCTTAAAGGGAGACCCAAATCTTAGAAAATCAACAAAATGATGCTGAAGTAGTTGGGGATATTGTTGTAGCCACCAGTATGTTGGGGATGGTTGTAAGTAGACCTATTATCCAAAAGAACGTACTGGGTGGCTGGTGTCCCATTAGCTAGCTGATATACCCTAATCGGCGATCTGATTGGGTGTGCTGAGAAACACTTGGGTAAGGGCATTTTTTCATTTTTGGGAACTAAGCCTCCCTTGGGTTTACATTATTTGATTGATTTTTTGTTTTCCATTTGGTCGTTCCCCTATATTCTCCCCCCACAATAAGTCCCCCTAGATTTGAGGTGTATCTAGATGAAAATCATTTTTGATTTTGGGAGATATCCTCTATTATTCATCCATCATGACTCCCTCATCCTCATGTGATGGTGGATTGTTGTGATGTTCATCATGGATGATTACTCTTATTAAGTCTTAACCGATATAATCGTTTTTTGTCTCAATTATCTTTGAATCCTCTTATCCTTAGAAATCGTAATCAATGATTGATTATTTTATAGATCCTGATTAAATAATTGGATGACAATTCCAATGGATATTGGTGGAATTGTTCTCAAATGATAGGGTTTTGGATCATCTTGGCCAGAGGATGTCCCATGAGAATTAACGAGGGTTGTTGATGGGATTTCCATTGAAGGAATTCCCCTTGGAGTTACTTCTAGGGGTTTTGGCTTATTTGAGTAAGACAACCATTGTATCATGGAATTTAACTGGGAATTTTACATACCTCAGGTTTGAGAATGCACCCAAAGTATCCCAAACTCCATTAGATGATGCTGCATCTAAGGTACATCACCCAATTATTTTCTTTTGGAGATTATTATTAAATTTTAATTTTTTCAGAATATTTTTAGAATATTCTTATCGACATTCCATAGGAGGTTCGTCATGGTTTCATCTAGGTGATGATATACAATGATTCAATTAGAAAGTACGCCTTTCACTTACGATTATAAATTTTATTATAATCATTTCATTAATTATAATTTAGTTATAATTTATTATTATGGAATTCATGGGATTGAGTTATAACCATATGGAGATTTATAGAGTTTTTATGGACTTGGAAAACTCAAACAAAGTAGATGGTCTTTGCTTGGATGGAATTTGGATTCATGTTGAGTTTGGTGGTTTGTGTGCTCAACCCGATGGTATTATGAATGGTTTATTGGATTTTAATATTAGGTTTTCCACATTAGGAGATTGAACCTTACATATTTATTGTGTTATTGAATTCATGTAACTCTTAATTAGTCAATGATATGTTGGTCTTAACAAATTAAAGGAACTATGCTTGAAGAACTGAACAACATGCCAAGGGAAACGATGGACCCTAGTGCACTAGCTTGAGGTCGACTCCTGATGGCTGGGGATTGATCACAATAGAGTGTCTTAGATTATTAGGACCCCTGTGTTGCTCATGAGAATTTTTTTTATGTTTTATTATATGTTTTTGTGCATGAGTAGCCCGTGACACCATTTTTGGTGTTTGACCACATGTATATGTGTGTAGCCTATGAGACCCATTTTTTATATTAATTACAAGTGTATGTGTGTGTAGAACATCATACCCATTTTTTATAATGATCACATGTTTTTTAATGTGTATCACATGAGGCCCATTTTTGATATTGATTACACGTGTGTATGTGTGTATCCCATTAGACTTATGTTTAATTTTGATCACATGTGGTGTACCAGTATCACCCGTGATACCTATACTTGATTTTTACTTGAATGTGTATTTGTGATGGTTATGAATCTTGTTTAATATGATGTGATATTGATATTTCATCCTGTATCTATGTGTTTAATGAGAATCCTTCCATATATGAGCATATAGGTTGATCCATATATACTATCCCTCTAGAGAGGGATGCATCAGAAATTTGTTGACACGTACACGAGATATCCCTTCTAGTGGGATGTGTTAAATGTATTTTTGGGATATCCAATCAAGAAAGGGATGTTTAAGACATGGATTTTTGAAATTATTTCTGATATGAAGATGAATAAGGTACAATCAAGGTTCATGGAGGCTTGTTAAGCACACGACTGCTCGACATATGGGTGTTTTTTGTTCACTTGTGCGTTAATGATTATATGTTTATAGACACCGAAATGTGCTTAAAGGTTAAAGAGGGAATTTTCAGATAAACCGAGGATATATTTTGACTCAGCAACTAATTCCAGGAGGAAAATATGTGGCACATGAAAAATCCAAAGGGAACGTGAAAAATAGCTTTGTCGCGTGAAAAACCACGGGATCTAAAGGAGGTTTTCTCATGGTGCAAAAACTTGCGCGAAGCTGCCACCAGACGTGGAAACGGGCACACCACTGACATCAATTGTGGAATATTTTGTGCATTCGACACCAGGACTTGATTTTTTCTGCACCGATCAACTTCCACATGGACCGGGTGACCCCGAGTGCCTATAAATATAAAGGAACCCCTCATACTTCCAGTGGATGAAGAATATTAACCGTCTCCTTTGCACGAAAAACACTTATCTCAAATATAAAATATGGATTTCAGGTATGGGATTTTCTGTGACAGGTCTCCTAGGGATCCGCCTTCACACGGGACCACTTTGGCTTGACCCTCACCCAAATCCCCCGTTGGGTACCCTTGCACGCAATCCCTTTCCCTTGCATGTAAAACCTCGGCCACCCCTTGCATGTAAACTTCCTCAATTGCATGCACACCTGGCCTTTTCCGTACCGCTTTTCCAATTGCGCACCTATTACACACAAACCTCTCCTATTGTGCGCAAACCTCTGGGTTCTCTCACCCCGACCTTTTCCGCGCAACTGTTCCTTTTGAATGGAAGCCACCCTACTTGTGCGTACCCTTTTGCTTTGATGTCCCTCTTCTGGACATAATCATCAGGCACTTATTATGCCCAAAACATCTAAGTTACACACCCTTTTCTCATACATCCCTCTAGGATCGTACAAAGTAACTTAAAAAGTCCCTTGGGTGGTGATTCACATTATGTTGCTTCGCCTCATGATTCTTTTCATAGGCACACTAACAGCTATTACTTCTTCACATAGCCATGCTAACGTGGACCCCTCAATGGATCACTCCATAACACCACCTCACCACGACGTTACTGATTACTTCCCTTACCCAAGGGTGGGTGGGTATCAGTTATGTAGGTCCTAAGGGTGCAGAGTGAACCCAACTTGTCCGAGCTGCATGACGTTAAACATCCAAGCACCATTGCCCGCAGCACATGACATTAAACTATGACCCCACCCTGTGCATCATACATAGGGTTCCCCATCTCGGATATTATGTACGCCCATTGGTCTCCACGGGAGTGAGATCATTCCTCCCATGAAATGAGATCCTCCCTTATCAGAGCAACTTATGTCAGCACGGAAAGGGAAACCACCTTAGTGTACGCCCCTAGCCTTTCTTTCAGGAGGCATCATCCTTGCTCCTACTTTCTTCTTCGGTCCCAAGGACAAGAGAGGGGGGGATGGGCACCATAACCCTCTCTTCCTCGGTGCAAAATCCCTCTCCCTTTGGGTATTATCTCCACCCAAGCCTCCACCCTAGAGTAAGTCCCAATCTCCTTCTCCTTGGGATGCGAACCACGAGTAAGGACCTATTTCCTCTTTGGGTTGTGGACCACACGTAAACCACTGTTTCCATTTTGGACTTCTAACCATGTGTAAGACCTATTCCACTTCGACGGATGCACCTTTCGAGACATGACTGTCAGGTCTTTGTTGCCTCTTGTTTCTCACACCGAGCATGAATCACGTGGGATTAGAGTAAGAATAGACCATGATATCCTCTCTGGGAAGCCTAGAGTTTAACCCCCAAAAACCATCCTGAACTATGTGGAATTTGATCCTTGTCAAGGCAAGGTACATAGGAAGCCTCCCTAAGGTTCAAGCCCAACACCCATTGGTCCTGACCATCTTCACGTCAGCTCACCAACACCCCTTCCAAACTACGTGGACTTTGATCCTTTTCAAGGAAAGGTACGTATGAAGCCTCCCAAAGGATCAAGCCCAACACCCATTGGTCCCGACCATCTCCATATCGTCTCAACAACACCCCTTATGAACTATGTGGACTTTGATCCTTGCCAAGGCATCGTAAGTGGGAAGCCTCCCTGAGGTTCAAGCCCAATAACTATTGGTTCCGACCCCCTTCACGTCAGTTTAAACTATCCCGAACTATATAGACTTTGATCCTTGTTAAGGCAAGGTACATAAGAAGCCTCCCTGAGGTTCAATCCCAACACCCATAGGTCTCGACCACTCCATGTCGGTCTATCCCCGTCTTGCATATCGTTAAACTGTACGTACCTTTTGTCCCGCATGGTACTAAACTGTCCCCTATTTAGTGGTAAGCCACTGTGACCCCATCCAACAGTAAGTCGTTGTGATCCCCTACCCCACAGTAAGCCGTTTTGATCCTCATGCAGTGGTAAGCCGTTGTGATACCCATTTAGCGGTAATCCGTTGTTAACCCAAACCCAGCCGTAAGCCGTTGTCATCCCTTTTGTTGGGACCTACATCTCTGGTCCATCCCAGTGGCATCAGACCAACCTCAGGATGTTAACCACATGTAATCCCCCAACATATCACCGGGTCACTGTCCTCTGCACACACCCTGATCCTATTCTTCACCCCGAACTACGTGGACTTTGATTCCCCACCACGGTGATGCGTAAGAGGTCTCTTTGTGGCTCAATCCCAACATCATCGTCACCGTTGAGTAAACTTCATCTCATTCTACATCCACTTCACTTAACCATCTATTATACATATTGATTTTTACCTGGACCACCACATCCCAATGGGATCATTCCACCTCATTCCCTATTCCCTTCAATAACAATTGGGTAACTAACCACATGTTAACCCCGACATTAGTGTTCCCTCCAGGGGTTGCACCCATCTGATCCACTCTAGTCAGTGCTCCAATGAGTTCGATCCATCTCCACCAGATGTTAAACTTGTGTCATACCCTGTGTTAAACATGGGAAGCTGAGGAAAAACTTAGAGACATGCCCATGGAATATAATTCCCCGCATTCTACGTGGGATGCCTTAGGCTTCCACATCCTCGAGAAGCCCTATAATAAGGGGAAGAAACCCAGACATGCCATTATTCTAGCAACCAAACACACCTGTGGTGTCCAACATGACTACTCCATCGACCAAAGGTTGCATCCCTAATCGGACCCCTTGGAATGTCCGGAAAGAAGTAGTGTAATTAACCAGTGTCCACGGAGATATGGAACTGGGAAGAGTATCACGAACAACATCTTAATCTATAAGGGAGACCCAGACTAGTTAACGAGTTCTGAGGAGGAATACACAGAAGGAAGAACCAACATCCCATCATACCATTTCGATCAAGGAGAAAATGTCCCTGAATAAGTGGAGGATGCTGCCCACCTTAGGAAAACGAGAATGTGGGGCAATAGCCAGCTCTTCCTTGATAGACAGATGTGCGTGCCCCGACGAAATCATCAGAAACAGAAATGGTGAACCTGATGTGAAGTTATTCTCCTCAATGTCGAGATTAGTAGTGTTCGAGACATCAGTGGATTAGCATGTCACCAGATCCAGTTATCTGGCACCAGGTCCCGCTAAGAAAATAGTGGGCCTGGTGTGAAACTCATGAGACATCGGGGTAGTCAAAACGTTGGGAATCTTGGTCTGTGACGTTGTCAGCATAGATCCCTCTTACCAGCCATGGAAGATGGAATAGTGTTGGGGAACTGGACATTGATTTCTTTTTTTCAGAACTAATGGTTCAATCTCCCTGCTTTCCAGGAATGAAGCTTCTGCATCAGGAATCTGATCGCTACCCACCCAACGACAAAAGGGAATGGGAAATGTCAATGCAGCAACTCCACATGGCTCCACTGCTTCTATGTAGACCTCCGCAACCACGACATCTGGGCACCCGAGCCCCATCTCTCCTTCTGAATTCATTCAAAGAAGGGTAATAAATGACCTCATACGCCAATATGAGGAGGAGGGGATTATCCTGACTCGAGATATGGCCCACCAAAATTTAGAGGCATCTGCGCCTCGTCTCCCCCACCGCCCCAAGGGCCATACCGAGAGCCACTGCTCCCCACTCCAACATACAATCGTTTTGGGACTCTCCCCGGAACGCCTCAATGACTCCCTCCCCTACACTGATGAGGTTGGGGATGTCTGGGCTAGCCCAACTGGGATCCCATTTCAAGGACCCCAAGGATGGCCCCCACTATGCTGCGCTAGCACCGCCACCCGATCCCCCAAGATGAAGAGTAGGTAAGCTATGTGCCTGCACCACCAGCCCCGGTCTGACTGACCTGAAGCCAGCATTGGGTGCAAGCCGAGGAGGACACCCTCCAAGGGGCGTCAACGTCAACAACTACTATGGCTCGCACCACCGATAACATGTATCATCATCCCCCTATTTATGCTGAACAGGGGCACTTATATACCCAACCCAGATCGAGGCCCCAACTACCCCACGGGTAGGATGGGTCAACTCTCTCAGTCGTCGGTGCAGGTAGTGGCTATTGCGGACTGACCCATAGAAATAACAACCAGTACAGAGGCCCTCCCCATACCACCAACATTGAGAACATGGGTCCTCCCCGCTTCCAATATCGTCATGGAGGTCCACCCCATGCTACCTTAAATCTGAATGAGGGTCCTCCCCATGGCAGTGACACTCAGTACGAAAGCCTCTCTCGTGCTCATTATGTATGGTATGGGGTCATTCCTCCCTCCACAGGCTACTGGTATGGGGACGTTTCACACCAGGATAACCTCCAATGTGGAGAACCTCCCCATTTCCTTACAGAAGCTGGTGAAGGTCCTCCTCACCTTAGCAATCAGAGTAGTGAAGGCCCGCTTCGCTTCGTTGGCACCCAGCACAGAGGTCCTACCCGTGTTTGGCTTAACCAGTATGAGGACACCCTCACGCTGATACTGCCAGGGGAAACAAGCATGGAGGTCCTACCCACGCTCTTATCCGCTCCAGTGGAGGTCCCATCTGCTCCAGCACTTCCCACGAAGGTCCTCCCCATGTGCCCTTTGATATCTGTCTCGGTGCTCCTCGCACCCCAGCTCACTCTGGGGGAAGTCCTCCCCGCCCCAGCACCAGTACGGACGACAGACCTCCTTGTGCCAGAAATCTACCCTATCCTGAAGAACCATCCCAGGGCAGAAGGGTGGGTTATCACCACCATAAAAAGAACACCGAGAAGATTTAGACTGAGATCAATCAAGTTTGCTTTTCAGATTCTGAGGTGGAATATGACTCAACAATGGAACCATTCCCTAGATCCTCCATGTCAAGAACCGGGGTAGGAACAGGGCACATCAACCTCATACTTCCATAATGTGAGGTCCATATAATCCCCGCCTCCCTCTGCAGGTATACCCAGGAGGATGAAAATTCAACAACCCCACAGGTTACGGCCGTGCAATCCACACTATAATCACTAGAAGAACTCTCTACCTCAAATGGAGATTACATAGATCTATTCTGGGGACCAATGGTGGATGACCAGCAGTGTATCCCATCACCAGGAGCCGTAGTCCCTATGCTAGAAACTACAGTCGTCAGACCATCTTACCGCGATGTGGTGGCTAAGTCACTACACTCTTCGGAGGATAGACCAAGATGTGGTAGTTTTTCAGCTCGCTCGCCGTATTCCCCACCGGCCAGCCTACCATCTTAGTGGTCTGCTTCGGTACTGCTACTAGTTCCCCAGCCACCTACAGTAGATGAGTGGGGCGATGAAGGTCCAGAACCTGAATTAGAACCAAGGATATTCTGGGATATTCTTACAGTGGACCATTTCCCAGAGATGTTTTGACTAGTTATAGTGCCATATATCAGGGAACCAAAAGCACTCACCCAAGAGGAGGTTGTATAATTTCTCCAGACCCTCTGGGTTACTCATTTCCGTCATCTTCATCGATGAGTGGCCTACCACAAGAGTCAGGCGCACTTCGAAGAAATTGGACAGCAATGCTGTTTGGTTGATTTGGCTGCACTCCCCGTGGCTCAGCGCCCTAAGTCACCAGGCCACCATTGGAACCTCCAACAATGATGTGTCCAGAGCTTTAAAGTGATCTTCAGAATAATCATGGAGGATTCTCCCTACGTGAAAATCCATGGTTGGGGTAGTACATGGCCCTCTATTTCAGTTCCATCTGGCGCCAACCTGATTTTCTGGGCGTCATAGAGTATATGCCTCCAAGAAGGGTCGCAGTTAACATGGACGACATGCCAGGGGGTGGGAATGAGCTAGAGATTCTTGGAAAGTACCTACCCCTGAGAGAGTTTCACACATCTTGGATCTGTTGGGAAGGATTACTCACCAACAAATAAATCTACTGGGTCTTCCTATGCCCACCGATGCACTAGTCCTCAGCCGAAATCCCAACAAGGGCAAGGAACACCTCAGAGCCATCAAACCCTCTAACCTATCTGAGTCAGTGTAGAAGGTAGAATATGATCCCAAAAAAACCGCGTTGCATCAACAACTCACCAAACACAAGAAGATGGTTGACGAACTCCTTTCTGAATGCGCTGCTGAGTGATGACCAGAATATGGTGATCCTTGGATGGGCCAATAGGGGAAGGAACAACTTCACCTTGGCGAACTGCCTCTAGGTGACCTAGACCATCCTGCCCACACAGACAGAGTTGTGGCAAAAAATCACAGTAAGAGGGCGCAGTATGTGTCACCGAATCCACCCAAGTGGCGAGACAATCTCCGGGACCCAACTCAGGTTCCCCCAGCTGCTCCGCATGTCATTCTGCCAACCGCTCCACGAGCCTCTAGGCCTGTTTATCATGTTGAAGAATCTACCAACGCGCTGGTGGTTAGGGATCCCCATCAATATAGGAACCCACACCCAGATGATCCAACGACGACACTCATTTCACATACCAAGGTATTGGAAACACGACAAGTGGAAATCCAGACTGATGGTAATCCTTGTCCGATGTGGGTGCATGGTATGCCAGTACCCCCAAATTTTGGGAATCCCACTTTTCCCCTTTAATGGGACAGGGGACCTGCCGCAACACCTGGTCCAATTCATCTCAAGGTGTGGGCCCATGTTGGGAAATCTATCGCATCAAGAGGCCGCCAAACTCTAGTGTTTTTTATAGACATTGGAGGGGATGGAATTCATCTGGTAAAACCAGCTCCCCATCGGATCAGTGGCCAGTTAGGAAGAACTTAGTAGGAAATTTCTCTACCAGTTCAGTTCCACCACTTAGAAGATGAGTATTGTAGACTTATTCAAGTGAAAGTAGAGGCCTGATGAGTGTGTTGCAGACTTTGTCGCTCAGTGGAAAGGCATCACAAACTCCCTTGACATGCCACTGACTCAAGAGAAACTGCTGACGATGTGCATAGGGAATGTAAAGATGGAACTAGTCCCCCCATAGATCACCCAGAACTACCACGGGGGATTCCAAGACTTCTCTGATAAGGCCCAACACCTAGAGGAAGCCTTACAGTAGGCTAAACAAGCACGTCTGTTTCCTCCTACAATCCTCACAAGAAGGGCTGCCAGGGCCGAGCCCACCAAAGTGGCTCAAATAGAGCCCCCCAAAAAACTAGATTTGTTACCAGTGGAGCCACCTCTAAAGCCTCACAGAGGCCTTCCACCTTAGGTGCGGCCTCCGGCCCAACAGCGCCCACCTCAGAATCAGTAGGTTACCCTGTGCAATGCGACGCCGTCACCTAGGCGAGATAACCAGGCTCCACCTCCTCGACAGGCTCCTCCGACCCCTCATTTAGGTCAAGCTCCAAGGGCCCCCTTCTCCGACAGGAGGAACCAGACCTACTCATTTAACTAGGATCAAGTCCCCGATTACTTCTTAAGTGCCTTGGAGTAGGGGATTGTACGTTTTCCTAAATTCTGGAGGCCAGATGTGGTGAACGTCATTGATCGCCCTAATTAATGCCCTTATCACCGGATCCCAGGGCACACTCTCAAACAGTGCTATGTGTTTAAATAATGGCTAAAAGACTAGGTGGATAAAAACATATTCTGATTAGGCCTAGCTCCGGCACAGGTGGAATGTGTATTCATGAGGCCAGACAGTAGCAGTGACAGCAAAGGCGAGTGACATCAGGTTTCTAACCGTAGGTCCCAAAAGTATGACGACTTTATGGCTTGTAAAACAGTCTCTTGTGCCCATGGTGTTATTCATGCACGTCTGAATCGACCAAAGCCTTCAGAATCCACAAATACTAATTTTGCATCGTCGTGACAGCCGTCCTTTTCTGAGAATAGAAAACACTGGTGGCGTAAGGGAAAAAAAGTCCCTCGCTGATGCCATCATCATCCCATACTCTCGGTAAATTCATGCCCCTGAAGATGGAGATTCCTCCCAGAATTAGTTTAGTAGAGGATGAATCTTCAAGTGATAGTCAAGGGTATGCCTTTGTTAATACCATAGAGCTGGTAAACCCCTACATGATTCCAGACGATGAGGAGCACCAGGAGGATCCTTCCAATGTTCCTAGCCGTTGTTAGCGTCAAAAGAGCCACGACTATATGGGCCATCAGAGTTCCTGGATCAGTATTTCTAGCTAGGTTGTGCATGCTATCGAAACTAGGAAATAGGCTCAGCATAATGCCCAACATGTGAAACCTTCTCATCTGGTGACATTAGGTCCGCCTTCACCACTGTTCGTATTGTTGGATTAGGCAGAGCCACATAGATTGTGTCATGATTATCCAAGATTTGCTACACACTAGCCTCAGTAATCGGGACTTCATCCCTTAGTCACTCCACAGGATTTGACTAGTGAGTAGTGGGATATTCCTAGCACCCGTCAATCGTCGGTCCAGCCGTCAGGGCCCACCATACCTCCTATCATAGAGCGACCTCCTGTAAGAAGAAGTTCATGACTAGAACAAAAGTATGATGTTATTAAACATATTTCCAGAATTCCAGTGAAGCTCTATATCCTTGAGGCCCTTCACCTATTTTCAGATATGCATGAGGCCCTCGCCGAGGCTTTAATAAGCCCTCTCCAATATAGGGGAACATTATCCCATTGTACATCATGGGCCAGTTCAATGGTGTGGAGGTTTGCCGCTGTCTTGTCGACATAGGTTCTGGAATCCCCCTAATCCGGACTCGGACATTGCGAAAACTGGGGTTGTCCAAGGATGATCTAAGTCCCTCTGACCTTAGAATCCATGGTTATGATAGGACAAAATAGACACTGGTCAGAAAGATCTACTTGAAGACCCTGTTTGGTGGCCTAGTTTCCAGCATCAAATTTATGGTTGTCTCCCAGGACATAGCCTACAATGCGTTGATGGTTAGTCTGTGGATCCACCTACATGCGGTGGTTTTTTCATCATATCACGTGTTCCTCAAGTACTCCCTTAATGGTCGAGTGGGCTTGCTTCAAGGTGAAGTGTATCCCTTTGCCTCTTGTGAAGCCCACTATTTGGATGCTAACTATTACAGGAGCATGGACCAGCAGATATAGGATAATGAGGTCGAGAATGCTACGACTATGACTGACCTATGGTCAGATCTAGATGATGCATACATATTTCCAATCCATTGATTGGATGCTACAACTCCGAAGATGGGACACTACTTCTTTGTTTCTGGAATAAGGGGAGAACACACTCCCAAGTCTAATTAATGCTGTAAGATCACCTCATACTCCTACAAAAACTAGGCTGAGGTGATCCCAGAGCCTCCTAATTTCATAAGGTATCAGGATGTCCATCCCATGGTAACGAAAATACATCATACTTGATTGTTTCGCCCAGTTGGAATTAATCGGCTTAAGCCTACACACCAATATTTCTCTGATATCATCAAGTGTGGACCCTTGGGCTGGAAAACAGATGGGATCAGATCAAAAACCTTCATCTCTATGGTTACAGCATCATAGGAGTCCCCTGATGTAGTGTCCACTACCACTCAGGCTGTTACCAGCCTCCCATCAGGAGCTTCCGATTTAGAGGAAACTCCTCCCTCTGAGGATCCCCCCTCCGTAATTAAAGAATAGGATTTAAAGGATTCTCTCATCACCTTTGAAGAGGGAATCTCCACCACGATTGATGAATTGGTACAGGTGAACCACAGTATCAAGGTAAACCCGAAACCCACACCGATCAGTGCTGCTATGCCCCTTGAGGAGAAACATCAATACATAGATTTTCTGAAACAACACCGTGATGTATTCTCCTGGAGTTATGAAGAGATTATTGGACTAGATCCTTAGGTATCCATCCATCACCTCGGTCTCCCAGCAAATCATCACGGGTTCAATCAGCCTCCCAAAAAGATGCACCCTTCTCAAGGTGCCATGGTAGAGGCATAAGTTGATAAGCTCATCAGAGAAAATTTTGTTAAGGAGGTCCAGTACCCTAAATGGATAGAAAAAATTGTACCAGTTAGTAATAAGAGTGGATAGATCAAAGTCTGCATTGAATTCTAGGATCCCAACCGTCATTGTCTGAAGGATGATTTTCCCCTTCCTATGGTGGAATTGTTGATCGAAGCTATAGTTGGGTTCCAAGCCCTCTACTATATGGATGGGTACTCTGGGTATAACCATATCTGAATGGCACCCGAGGATGAGGAGTCTAAAGCCTTTAGGGAACCACAAGTTACTTTTTGTTACAAGTCATGCCCTTTAGTTTAAAGAATTAAGGTTCCACCTATTAGCAGACTATGCATCACATTTTTAAGCTGATCCTTGGAATGATGGTGGAGTGTTACGTGGATGATCTGGTGGTCAAATCTCGTTATCCTCAGGACCATCTCAAAGACCTTGAGAAAGCATTCGACTTCCTCTTTTCCCACCATTTGAAGATAAATCCATTGAAGTGCACCTTTGGGGTCACCTATGAAAAGTTTCTTGGCTTCGTTATCAGATACTGGGGCATCAAGATTGACCCAGAGAAGATCAAGAACATTATCTAGATGTCTCCTCCAAGAAACCTCTAGGATCTTTGAAGTTTTCAAGGCCACTTGGCTTACATATCCCAACTCATCGCGAATCTGGTCAGCAAGTTTAAGCCTTTTTCATAGCTCATGAAGAAAGGCACTGTCTACGAGTGGGTCAAGTAATGTCAGACTACTTTTGAGGAAATCAAGCAGTACCTACTCCAGCCTTCGGTCTTAATGCCACCCGTCTCTAGGAAGCCGCTGGTCCTTTACGTGACTACCCTAGAATAGTCTCTCAACACACTTCTTGCACATAAAAACATTGAGGGCATGGAGAAAAACCTCTACTATCTCTTCCATATGCTCCTCGATATGGAAACCAGATACTCCCCTATCGAGAAAGTCTACCTTGCACTAGTATTCAAAGTATAGAAATTGCGACATTACTTGCATCACCATGAGGTACAACTGGTGTCCCAAGTAGATCCGCCGAAGTACATCCTAAAATGCCCCATGTTGACAGGCCGTCTGGCTCGGTGGGCGGTAATCCTTCAGTAGTTTGACATCAAGTTTGTCCCTCAGGAGGTTATTAAGGGGAAAGCATTGGTATACTTCCTTTATATCCATCCAGCTCTTGCGGACCAGTCCCTGGATCTCGATTTCCCCGATGAAGTTATTCTCTCAGTAGACCAAGACATGCCGTGCTGGTAAATGCACTTCGATGGTGCTTCCCTGAGCCCCACCGACAGAAGGCCTAATGACCCCAGACTCAACAAAGTAGGCCTAGGTATTGTCTTCATTACCCCAACACAAGCCATTCTTTTGTATTCATTCTGGTTGTTGGAAGGATGCACCAATAATGAGGCGGAGTATCAGGCTCTCATTATTGGCCTCGAGCTGGCCCTCGAGATTGACGTGCCCCATTTTCATGTGAAGAGGGATTCTGAACTAGTCATCAAGTATATCAATGGTGATTGTGTCTTCAGAAAGCCAGAGCTCGTACCATTGTTGGAACACACTCTCCAGCTTTTGGATCAGTTCCCATATCGTCCAGAAGTTAATCACATCCCTCGATCTGAAAATGGTTGAGTTGACCCCCTGGCCAGCCTAGCAGTGTCACTTGCAGAGCCTGAACAAGATGATCTGATTATCCACGTGGAGCACCGGAGAGTCATTTCCCCCATCACTCCAGATGACAATGATAGCCCATAGGTATGCCACCTTACTACCGTCGCCTCCACATCAGGACCCCCATGTCCCCTAGATGGAGTGATTGAAGTGACTCCTAATTGGAGAACCTACTTTGTCAAGTAACTCCAAATGGTAATCTCCCAGAAGATCAATCCAAGCGTGAGAGAATCCAATTCCTCACATTACAGTTTACCCTCCAAGATGGTCTTAGTCATGATTATATCCTCTACAAGCACGAGTTTGATGGGGTTCTCCTTCGTTGCATTCAAGGAGTTGAGATTTCCCAAGTCAAGCAGGAAGTTCAATCCGGTTCCTATGGGGCTCATTAGACTGGGCCAAAACTATCTCACCCAATCTATAGATTGGGGTATTTTTGGCCCTCCATGATCCATGAATACATCGAGTTCGCCAAATGGTGCCATGCGTGCCAAATTCATGTGGACTTTATCCATCAGCCGCCAGAGCCTCTCCACACTACCAAGTACTCTTGTCCATTTAAGGTATGGGGACTCGATGCCGTGAGACCATATCCACCAGCGATAGATCTCCAATTCAGGTTCATCATGACTTCTATAGATTTCTTCTCCAAGTGGGAAGAGGTAGTTCCAATCAAGGAGGTCAAGGACAATTCAATCATTGACTTTGTGAGCTCTAACATCATCTACCGATTTGGAATCCCTCACGCCATCCTCACCGATAACAGAATGAACTTATTGGAAGTTGAGCTGAAGAAACTCTATGCTAAGTACAACATCCGTTCTAACCATACCTCCTGCTATCATGCACAATCAAATGGATAGATCGAGGAATTCAACAAAACCCTCTCTAACATTATGCGGAAAATGGTTGGTCAGAACAAGAAGAGTTGGCTGGACAAGATCCCCAACACCCTCTAGTCTTATCGGACGACGACTCTTAATTCCACCCAGGTGACCCCATATTTCTTGGTGTACGGAATGGAGGCAGTCCTACCCATCGAGATTCAGTTTCCCTCATTACGCAAAACTATCTATGATCAGAAAGCACAAGATAAAGTAGCTGAAATATGTCTGGATGAGTTGGAAGCACTTGACGAGAATAGGCTTCGTGCCCTGTATAATCTAGAAAGGCATCAAAAAAAATATCTAGAGCTTTCAACAAGAAATTTCTCCTCTAGTTCTTCTTTAAAGGTGACTTGGTATTGGCCCTCAAGACACCAATGATAGCTGACAGGAAACCACCAAAGTTGGAGCCCAAATGGGGAGGACCTTTCATCATTCACAAGGTTTACTCCAATGGTGTATACTCTTTGGTTACCATGGATGGTGAGAGTATTACCCCTCACACCCATGCGAACTTCCTCAAGCAATACTTTTACTGAGTTATGATGGTCCCGCATGACCTTAAAATGTATGGTCCGACATGAACCTAAACTGAATTATAGTCTTACATGACCTTAAACTATCCAGTCCTACATGACCCTAAACTGTGAAATGTCGTCCCGCATGACGTTAAAATGTACCTCGTCCCACATGATGTTAAAATTTATGTCTTCTCTCATGATGTTAAACTGTGTGTCGTCTTGCAAGATATTAAACCACAAGAACTACATATGGCTAGATTCCCATCTTCATGGGATACGTAGGAATGCTCGGATGAACGTCTCGAGTCTAGCACTAGTGTCATCTTTGACTACCCTCCTGGGTATAGCTCTCTTGGAGGATCCCACATGGTGTCGTATAGGCTTATTTGGCCCCGATCATGTCCAAATTATGATTATTTCACCACGTTCCCTCCCTCATTCTTCTGTCCTCCCACGTCCTCACCGCACAACATCCAACTGCATGGCCTTCAGAACTATGTATGGCTTGATTCTCATCCTTATGGGATATGTAGGAACACCCAGACATTTCATCCATAGGCCTAGCCCCAAACTTCAGGACCTCCCATTGGGTCGAATCACATGGTGTGGTATAGGATTTTTGCCTCATCCATGTCCAGTTCATCATGAACGCACCATGTATCCCTCCTCCCTGAAAATCCCCACCTCTTCTACTGTCCAACTTGACTTTAAATTGCACGAGCACACTTATGCTCTGCACACTTGATAATTTGGGTTTCCATTATCTTTCACATCAAAAGGGACCCCGAATAGTATGGATACTTAGCCTAAGGACGCTCCTATCATTTCGGGCCAATGCCCCCGAGGTCCTCAGACGACAAATTGATGCGAGTCTTGTGTTGAAAATATGGTCAGCAGTCGATGCTCATTTGTTGTTCCCATTTCCGTTCACACAATGTGGATTATATGTTTCAAAACCGGTCAATATCTATCCTTTTTCATTGTCACCACCCCCCATATGCCCCAAAAATGGAGTGTAATGGTCCATTCTGCGCCACTGTCTCTTCAAGCTTCGGTCTGCCTTGTTTACAAGTGTGATTTTAGCTGTTGGACCCTTTTTTGATGGGAAGAGCCTAGTCCTACTCCTTGTTTCCCACACTAATCATTGCTCACGTGGGATTAGGAGCTGAGGTAAGACAATACCAGTATGTGAGGTCATCTGGTTACAGTTGGCTGAGATGCCCAACCTTAGGTCCCTCGACCCTTTCATCCCATGGCCCGAGTTCTCATTTAGAAGTGTGTAGTGTGGTATGGACTCACGTCCTTATCCACATCGGGCTATTTTTCCATGATGCACATACCCCCTTTGAGACATCCCTCTATTTTTCTTCCTTTCCATAAGAACATGCCCCTCCATGCTTCACGAGCCCCATCATTTGGGTTTCCATTATCTTCTATATCCAAAAGGACCCCTGAATGGCATGGATTCTTGGCACAAGGGCTCTCCTACCATTACGGTCTAACGTCCTCGAGGACTTCAAATAAAAAATTTATACAAGTCCCATGCTGTGAATAAGGTCAATGGTCAATGCTCAATTTTTTTCCCTATCCTCTGGTCACAAAAATATGGATATTGTGTTGAGAACATAGTCAATAGTTATCCTCTATTATTGTTGCCTCTATGTGGTCTTCCATAGGCATGATGATTCACCCTCCACTCAGCTGTCCCATGCATATGAAATTAAACTAGGCATCTACGGTCTGTGCCCTACAACATTAAACTAAGAGCACCACCATCCTTGCTGCTAGATGATAAACTGCACATCATCATTCTCTAGAACTACGTATGGCTTGATTCCCATCCTCGTGGGATACGTATAGCCTCCCAAACATATAGTCTTCAGGTCCAGCCCCATATTTTAGAAAATTCCCTATCATCTTGGCCCCTTGGCCTGTGTACCTCTCTCTCTATTCATCACCCTTCACTCCCTTCCACTACACCCATCTTTTCGAGTCGGCTGCTCTTATGTAGGGTCCCTTGACCCTCTTCAGTGATTTTCCAATGTGCCCAAGAGTACTCTGGTTCAGAACTTGGAGTGTCAGATTCTACTTGGACATGCTTTCATCCATTTTTCCTGAATTTGTGTTCCCCTTCATTTAGTATCTCATTATCTTTCACATCTAAAGGGACCCCCAAATGGCATGGAGCTCAGCCCAAGGGCTCTCCTACCATTACGAGCCAACGTCCTCAAGGGTTTTGAACAAAAAATTGATACAAGCCCCACATTGAAAATATGATCAGTGGTCGACACTCATTTGTTGTTCCCATTTCAGGTCACATTACATGGATGCTGTGTTTCAAACCCGTTTAACAGTTATCCTCAATAATCACACCAACCCCATCAAGCCTTAAATGTCAGTTACATGATTCACATTATTTTTCACTCCATTATGCCCAAGTAAAATTTCGACACTTTGGTACTATACCTCAGTGCACATTTGCATGTTAGGAGGACAAAGCCATGGTAAGGTTTCATTCAGGGTTACGCACTGACTTCCCCTTTACATGTATTCCCGGTTTGACAACCTCTTTCGTCCTTGTTTTCCACACCGAGTTAGACTCACGTGGGATTACAAATTGGATCGAGGTCTGTGCCTACTTGGAAGAGTTCCTCTTCTCTATGGTTCGAGCTCTATAACCATAAACTAAGATCACTCTGCATCCTCTCCTCAAGATGTTAAACTGCACAACATCTTCCAGAACTACGTATGGCTTGATTCCCATCCTTATGGGATACGTAGTAATGCTTAGACATTTCATCTGCAGGTCCAGCCCCATGAATCTAAAATCACCCATTCTTTGGCCCCTTGGACTGAACTCTTTTGATAACATGTGGTGTGATGAGTACCTATTGGGTTATAATTCACATTGGGTTTATAGCTACCAAACCACATACTGCCTTCATGGGATCTTCCCTTCACTCCCCGTCCTACCATATGACATTAAACTGCACAAGTTCATATGTCCTTAATGCATGACACTAAACTGCGGTTCTACCCTGACCAAGTTGAGGATACCCCATGTTAGTCATGGGACACACCAGATCCTTGATAGAGAGGTAATGTTTAGAAGTATGTTTGATCCCTGATCAGACAAGTACACCCACCTAATGTGTTTCCACCATAGTGGAGTTCTTTCGAGATTGTTGGACTCCATTCAAACAATCGACCACTCCACCCTCCGCGCTTTGTGTACCCTTTATTCAGAACCTCATACCATTTTACATCTAAAGGAACCCCCTAAAATTAAGGATGATCAGCCTATGGCTCGCCTACTATCCAGGGCCAGTGTTCCAGAAGACTAATGGATGATATTTTGAGTCAGGCCTCGTGTTTTGAACATAGTCAGTGGCAGAACCTAATCTGTTATCCCCATATCAGTCTAATACAATGAGGATATTGTGTCTTGAACATGGTTAACAATTATACTTTATTGTCACACCACCCCCATAATGTTCCTGATTTTTGTTATCATGATTTGAACTTTCCACTCCCCTATGTTTGGATTAATTTCAATGTCCCTGGCGTTACCCCGTTCATACACTAGAGCATATTTGGTGAGTGATAGTTCAACTATCTCAAGGACCTCATTCTCCAATCAGGTCTTCCCCCCTCTCTTTGGAAGCCCAGATGGGTTGTTTCTACCCCGGATGTCCGAAGTATGGTTGGCACTCCCACATTCAGATGAAGTAATAGTGCAAGAATCCCTTGTTTCTCACATCAGGCACAACCCACGTGAGCTTAGGAATGGGTTTCTATTTATTTTGATATTGTGGTTAGGGTGCATTAAAATAACCAAAAAAATAGTCTGAAAATGCATACAATTCAGCATTGGAAGTAGTAAATAACGATAAGTTTATGGGTTCAGACAAAATAGGGCCGTTAAGGATCAACGTTTTGGATAGATTGCTCCAGAGTTTCTACCTTCTGGATTGTGGCCTCTAGGATTGCATCCTGCCCCTTGAGAACCCTCTCTTCATCAGCGGCCACAGAAAACAGTTCACTAACCCTAGCCTGTGCTTGTGCCTGTTTAATCTGTATTTTAGTCATTTGGTGACCCTCTTCCACTATCTTCTATTGGGAATCCTCCAGCTGGGCCCTCAATTTCTCAACGAGTTCAGAGTAGTATGAAATGAATGCATCACTTTCTTTCGCCTACTCTTCAAGGTGTTAGACCTCCTGATCTGCCTTCAGGAATGCTTGGCTATTCCCCGACTCCTTCTAGAACCAAGTGATGTCATAGCATTGGCTGCTCTCACGTAGCTTCTCAGCAATGTAGTCATAGATTGTTAAATGCCGACGATGAGCGTCAACCCCTCCAGTATAGAGAAAGCGCAACCAGGTGCAGAGTGATCCCATCCGTTTTAACCATTTTGCCTATGGAAGGCTGGAGAAGTGTTTGATACACTTCCACCCATTACCCCACATCATTAGGATCTCATCAACTGCTTCTGAATCAGATTCATCCATCTCCTCGGGGTTTCTAGGACGATAGTCGGGGAAAGCAGCCAAGAGATCAGCTGTAGGGTCTTCTTTTTTTACTCATCCCAAGGGATTAGGTTCCTCAACATGTGGAAGGTATTCCTCTCTTTCCTTAGCCCCAAAACATTCACCCCCAAAAACTTCATACCCCACTTCAACATTGATATAGTTAGTATCCACAACTCCTTTCTCACCAAGTGCCCGGGCCGACTCGGTTTGAGAAGTGGGTCCCGGGTGGGTTGGTGCGTTCGCCATCGAGGCATCCGCGGATGGCCAGGATTCAGTAGCCTGTTGAGCCTGCAATTCTATGATTACTACACAAACAATGAACATCCTAATCATCTAGGATCTCTAATGGAAAATATAGGAATCTAAGTGATAAAACTTACAAGAACTCACTGCATCAGCCACCGGCGTTTCCGTCGCCATAGGATTTGTCACTGTGGGAGATCCTTCAGCGCTTGTTAGCTCAATAATGGGTGTCGGCTCCCCACCATGTTCTATCTATGCATCCTCCCCCCTCCAAATGGAGATTCTTGGCTGGCCCCAATATTCACCAGAGCATGATAATAAAATTCCGATTGAAGATTATGGGTGATGAAAAAAGGAAAAGGATGGATAAGGATTGAGGCATACCTCGAGTAGCTCAGTTATGTCTATATCAGAGCCAATAATCTCCCCACTCACCCAAAGACTCCCTTGGTAGGGTATCCCTTAAGAACCTCCACATCGAAGCTCCTCTTCAACTTACCCTACTTTTTCTCCTTCTCCTTCACCATATCCTTCTCCATTCTCTTCTGAATCATTTCCTTATAGCTCCTCATCGCTGTCGTTATCCTCAGATGACATTATTTCTAGATCATGCTCCTGGACAAGCATTACCTTCACCAAGAGGGGTGGTTCCTCACGCTGACCCCATTGGCATGCATATGCATCCATGGACATCAAATACACATACTGATGATGAAAGTGAACCTTGTCATCAAATTGAATAAGTCCGACCTATGGAAGTTGGATTCTATCTCGTACTATCTTTTTCCAAAGGGCCTCGATGCCCATCGACTGCCGTAGGGTCAACCAAGCTGACCTCATTGCATGGAAGATTGCATCATCGGAAGGTTGAAGCAGGTACCTTATCTGCTTCATAAGAAGCTCCCTGACTACTCCGCGAGGTTGTTCGTGAGCCCCTCCTTCCCCAAATGATGAAGGCACAACCACACAATGTGACGTTCCTGCTGCTATAGTCCTGGCGTGCCCTGGCCCAGTTTACCGACTTGCTCCTAGCCTTTCGTCCCTGACAGCTCCTCGTCTGCTCTCTGACTACCCATGTTCTACACTGGCCACCTTGAGCTGTCAGAATCTCTTCCGTAGAATCCCTTTAGGGTATGCCATAGCCCAAAGTTCAGAATATTTAATCAAAAAGCCCGCATCAACTCTGGTGGGGGGAAAATTAATGACTTCACTAGAGACGTAAGTTGTAAACATCAACCACATTTGGAGAAGAACAAATGGATGACTCTCCTCTCGTACCTCTGTGTACACTTTCTTTGGAATCCTCTAAAGGAATCCAAACTACTTGGAAAATCTTGATGGCACATAAGGCTCGCAAAGAATATTCTCATCGACCCGGGCCACAAGAAACCTACCTCTAATGCCCTAGAAGTATCCCATTTGCACTAGTAAGCCCTTCTTGTTGTCTATTATCTAGCCAGCTGGGGTAGGGAACAGAATAAAGGTAAAATTGGCGTGATTTCCAATCCTGATCCTTACGCCCTCTTCATTGAGTGTCAACGGAATGACCCCATCAATGTTCAACAAGGAAATCCATAGACCATTACCTGGGGGAAAATTGATTTTGGAAAGGTGTGTCTTCCATAGTGAGCTGCTATCCAACCATGAAGGATTTGGAAAGGGAGACAAATCCTCCCCGGTGAACCCCCTCTCGAAATATGCCATAGGATGGCATACAAACGGGCCAACACAAGGATCCCCATGTTAAGCCTCTTATTAGAGGCCATAATACCATCCATCACCAATGTTTCTGGATGAACTCCCATCCTTGTGTCCCTCACTAGGAGGAGCCACCTGACCCCGAAGGTTGCAAGAAATCCGGCATATCAGACATTCGGGTCTTGGACTTCATTCACACTAAGACCCCAGGATTGATATTCTCCCACCTTTAGGATCCTTTAGTATGATACACTCTTGCTTCTCTATTCCACAACCGGACATCATATTTCTCACCCTCACATCTTGAAATTTGGGTCTTTTTGGAGAAACAGGCTAAACTGCTTTGAGTAGGCAATGTCCTTCAAAAAGTCCTTGATTGTCAACCTCTCCTTGGACAGCTCTAATAGATTCCATGTTAGGATGGGAGTCCGTGATCTGTCTTCCCAGATGTTCCTTGTCGGAAGGAGTTCATCATACTGGTGCTCATCCAAAGGAATTCTCCCAATGAAATAAATGTACCAAAGGCTGATACCAACCTCCCCATTGTGGATATGGAAGGTGATGGTATCAAGGGACCACTGGGTAAAGAGATTCAGGCCAAGCTCAAGCTAGCGGTAGAAATTGAACTACAATGTCCAAACTGCCTCGAACAACCCAATGTGCCGCAGTTTGGCCCCAAACTGATCACATGTTTAGCATACCCAATACACCCAGACCCACTCACTTGTGAAGTTGCCTCTAGACCTCAAGTCCCAATCCTGTATCCAGCCTTTTTTCTCATTGGTGATGCTCTATCAGAAATTTCTTGCATAATTAGCTGGTGAACCCTCAGCAATCAGATCATTTCCCATGATTGTCTTGGTCTTAGGGTTCAGGATGTAAACATCCATGTTCCTGGTTTCTCTAGCAGTATGGCCATTGTTAGTAATTTTGTATCAGGGGAGATCATCCTCATGGGTCACCCATGACCGCAGTGTATCAACTTCGAATCCCAGCACAGGTACCTCCTCCAAAATACTGAAGTCCCATATTTGTAGGTTGTCAGACAACACATACTATTTTTGGGTTGGGGTAAAGATGTTAAAGAGAGTTTGGTTGCTGGATAGAATCTTCTAGGAACCATAAACCTTAGGGTTCACAACCATATCAGCCCTTCGAGCGGCGTATTCAGCTTCTCTCTCAGCATCAACCAAATTAGCAGCCATCTTTTTTTGGTAAGGTTTGAAGGAACTCACATGAAAAGACTGGTACAATGTGTGAAAAATCAGAAACCGACATGAACAACTGAGGTAGTGGCGCGAAAAAAGTAGATTCTGTATGAAAAACCACGACTGATCTTGGGGAATTCTGCATAGTCGAAGTCAGATTATGTGAAAAGGGGGATTTTTCACACACGAGATCTCCGAATGTTTTGCGCGTGAAAATACATATGATATATGGGACCCACAAGGGTTTTTCTATGTGCGAAGTAGGGTTTTCGCATGTGAAAAATGTAGTTTATGCACAACTTCACGGGTTTGTGTGCAACTGAAGAGTTTTACAAACCCCGACCTCAGGAGATTTTATGTCTTAGCGTTTCCCTCGGAATCCGACCTTTAAATGCCCTCAAAGATCCGATTCTTGGGGGGGGGGGAATTTGTAGATGCCGAAATGTGCTTAAAGGCTAAAGAGGGCATTTTCAGATAAACTAAGGTCAAATTTAGACTCAAAAACTAATTCTAGGAGGAACAGAAGTGGCACACAAAAAATCCAAAGGGTGCACGAAAAAAAAACTCTATCATGTGAAAAACCACGTGATCTGAAGGAGTTTTTCACACAGTATGAAAACTTGAGCGTAGCTACCACTAGGCACGGAAACGGGCACATCAACTACACTAAGAACAGAATCTTTTGCACAACCAACACATGGACCAGATTTTTTCCACATCGATCAAATTATATGTGGACTCGGTGACCCCGAGAACCTATAAATAGAAAGTCGCCCCTTTAACTTCCGGGGGCTGAAGAATTCCAACCATCTCCTTTGTGAGAAAAACACCTCTCTCACATGTAAAATATGGCTTTTAAGTATAGGATTTTCCACAACAGGTCTCCCAGGGGTCCTCCTTCGTGTGGGACCGCTTTGGCTTGACCCTCGGCCAAATCCCCTGTTGGGTCCCCTTGCGTGCAATCCCTTTCCCTCGAATGCAAAACCTCGAACACCCCTTGCGCACAAACTTCCTCAATTGCGTGCACACAAAAACTTTTCCATGCTTCTTTTCTGATTTCATGACTATTGCGTGTAAACCTATCCTATTGCGTGCCAACCTCTAGGTCTGCTCACCCCGACCATTTCTATACAGCTATTCTATTTGTGCGCAAGCTGCCCTACTTGTGTGTACTATTTCACTTCGATGTCCCTCTTCCAGACATCATCTTCAGGGGCTTCTTATGCCCAAAACATCTATGTTACACACTCTTTTCTCCTACATCCCTCTAGGCTCGTACAAAGTAACTTCAAAGTCCCTTGGGTGGTGCTTCACATTTCATTTCTTCGCCTCATGCATTTTCTCATAGGAACACTAACAACTATTGCTTCTTCGCATAACCATGCTAATGTGGACCCCTCAATGGATCACTCCATAACACCCCATCACCATGGAATTGCGGATGCCTTACCTTCTCCAAGGGTGGGTGGGTATCAGTTATGTAAGTCCTAGGGGTGAAGAGTGAACCCACCTCGTCCGAGCTACATGACGTTAAACTGCCAAGCACCATCGTCCTCAGCACATGACATTAAACTGTGACCCCACCCCATGAATCATACACGGGGTTCCCTAAATGGGATATTCTATACGCCCATAGGTCTCCACGAGAGTGAGATCATTCCTCACATGGAATGAGATCCTCCTTTATCAGAGCAGCGTCTGTCTGCAAGGAAAGGGAAACCACATTGGTGTAAGCCCCTAGCCATTCTTGCAGGAGGAAGCATCCCTGCTCCTCCTTTCTTCTTCAGTCCCAAGGACTAGGGAGGGGGGGTTGGGCACCAGACCCCTCTCTTCCTCGGTGCCAAATCCCTCTCCCTTTAGGATTTATCACCACCCGAGCTACCACCCTAGATTAAGTCCCAATATCCATTTCCTTGGGATGCGAACCATGAGTAAGCCCCTATTTCCTCTTTGGGCTGCAGAACACGCATAAGCCCCTATTTCCATTTTGGGCTACTAACCATGTGTAAGCCCCATTACACTTCCACGGATGCACCTTTCATGACATGATCGTTAGGTCTTTACTGCCTCTTGTTTCTCACACCGAGCATGACTCATGTGGGCTTAGAGTAAGCATCGACCATGATATCCTCTCTGGGTAGCCTAGAGTGTAAGCCCCAAACACCATCCTGAACTATGTGTACTTTGATCCTTGTCAAGGCAAGGTATGTAGGAATACTTCCTGAGGTTCAATCCCAACACCCATTGGTCCCAACCATCTTCATGTCGAATCACTGACACCCCTTCTGAACTACATGGAATTCGATCCTTATCAAGGAAAGGCACATAGGAAGCCTCCCTGAGGTTTAAGCCTAACACCCATTGGTCCCAAACATCTTTACGTCGGATCACTAACACCCCTTTCAAACTATGCAGACTTTGATCCTTGCCGAGGCATGGTAGATAGGAAGCCTCACTGAGGTTCAAGCCCAAAAACTATTGGTTCTGACCCCCTTCATGCCAGTTCACACTATCTTGAACTATGTGTACTTTGATCCTTATCAAGGAAAGGTTCATAGGAAGAGTCCCTAAGGTTCAAGACCAACAACCCTAGGTCCTGACCACTCCACGTAGGTCCATCCCCATCCTGCACAATGTTAAACTGTACACCTCTTTTGTCCTGCATGGCACTAAATTGTCCCCTATTCAGCGGTAAGACATTGTGCTCCCATCCAACGATAAGACATTGTGATCCTATACCCCATGGTAATCCATTTGTGATCCTCACACAATGGTAAGCTATTGTGATACCCGTTCAGTGGTAAGACATTGTTAACCCAAACCCAACGGTAAGCCGTTGTCATCCCTTTTATTGGGACCTACATCTCTGGTCCATCCCAGTGGCATCAGACCAACCTCGGGCTACTAACCACGTGTATTACCCTAGCATATAATTAGGTCATTATACTCTATGCACACCTCGATCCTATACCCCAACCCAAATTATGTGGACTTTGATTCCCCACCATGGGGATGCGTAAGAGGTCTCTTCAAGGCTTAAGCCCAACATCACCGTCACCCTCAAGTCGACTCCATCTCATTCTCCATCCTCTTCACATAACCATCCATTATCCATCTTGATTCTTACCCGGGCCATCACATCCCAGGGGGATCATGCCACCTCATTCCCCATTCCCTTCACCAACAATCAAGTAACTAACCACGTGTTAACCCTGACATCAGTGTTCCCTCTAGGGGTTTCACCCATCTGATCCACTCTAGTTAGTGTTCCAATTAGTCTGATCCATCTCTGCTAGATGTTAGACCTGCGGCATACCCTGTGTTAAACATGGAAAGCTGAGTAAAATCTTAGAGACATGCCCATGGCATATAATTCCCTGCATTCGACGTGGGATGCCTCATGATTCCTCATCCTCGAGAAGCCCTATAATAAAAGGAATAAACCCAGACATGCCAGTGTTCCAACGTCCAGACATGCCAGTGATGGAAAACGTGACTACTCCCCTGACTGAAGGTTATTGCTCAGACTAGACCCCTTGGAATGTCCCGACAAAAGCAATGTAATTAACTAGTGTCCATGAAGATATGACACTGAGAAGAGTTTCACGAACAACATCTTAATCAATAAGGGAGACCTGGACTTGGTAATGAGTTCTGAGGAGGAATCCATGGAAGGAAGAACTGACATCCCATCATCTCATTTCGATCAAGGAGCAAACGTCCCTGAATAAGGGATGGATGCCGCCCGCCTTTGGAAAGCGGGAATGCGGGGCAACAACCAGCTCATTCATGACAGACGGACGCACGCGCCCCGGCGAAAGTGTCAGAAAAATTGTTATGCTTTTCTAGTTTATTTATTACATATTTACATTATACTAGTCTTATCACATAAATATATACTGCATTTTACAAGTTTTGTATTGGACTACATTGGTGGTTCCCTACTAATGTTTAGTTACACCCAACTCGGGCGGCCATAGCACTTGGGTACCCAAACAAGCCTCACTTGTTTTATGTATAGTTTCTAATGAGGAAAGGGTTTATAATTGAGTAGGATAACTTGTTATGAGTATGTATATCAGGGGGAGGTATGAATTGGGGTTGGGTACAATACCTCTTTTGTATTCTTATTTTTTTTTAATTTTGTACATATGATCACCTCGATTGGAGATTAGTGTCTTTATATTTGTAAATCATAATTCTAGATTTTTGTTTCCAAATTCATTCATTATAGGTATGTTTATTGGTTTAAACATACTCAGATTGTATATTGTTACATGTTTGGTTACTTATCTATTATTGTGCACTCTGATTGAGGGTATAGCCTCCCCATGTTTCTACTTTAGACAATTACTTCTTCTCAGTAGACTCTAGTATATGGGGAGGCATGTCGGAGGTCATGTGGCACACTAGCTCATACTTAGTGATTCGGGTCAAGGTTTTACACTTGTTATATTATTTTTACATTGATTCATTTCCATAAAAACCTTTTAATCTAATCCACATATCCTTTAATGTTTTTCAATGAACTATATTCTTTTTATCCTTTTTATCCATGTCCTCTTTCATGACATTCTTATAACAGGAATCAATCTCTAAATTTATTTAATCCATTAAAAACACAAATCCATACCAACTTTTCGAAAAATACCAAATTAGTAAAATTTCATGAGTGATTCCAATATGAACCTATAAATATAACATCAACTACTTCTTCCAATTAGAAAAAAACGACTTCCATAAAATATAGGAGTTTTCACTATATAATACATATCCTATACAATATTTAAATATTTACAACCTAAATATGATTAGATTAATCTACAATAGGACCCATTGTATTTCATTCCACTTTTGGTAACCTGATAGACACAATGGGGGGGGGGGGTGAATCAGGATATTTCCTAATTAAAATTTTTATTCAGTTTATGGCATATTTATTGGATCATTTTCCTAGGTTAGTAGGGACTATTTTTCAACCTTTTGAACATACCAACTTCTATCAAGTATAAAGTGTATAATAAATAAAAATAAAGTAATGTAAATATAGTATTTACTTGGTTCACCCAAACTAGGCTATATCCCAGAATCATACACCACCATCAATGAACTTATGAACCAATAATCCACTCTCTCATTGATCATGTGGAAACAAATTTGGTCATAGTAACTCCAAAAAAGGCTCATTTCTTGTATAATTTTTGTAAAATCACTCCTCACCAAGGACCACAACCCATAAAATGGTTTAAGTAATAGATCATTGTCTCCCAAGGGTCACTTACTTCTCTTACTTCAAAAAATTATCCAGAAGCTATCAATTTTTAGACATGTGGGTCTCTTCTTAGCATATCAACAATATTTTTTCTCCAATTTCAAAACATATACAAGATGTAAAATGAATTATAATTATAGATGTTATTCTATAGTGTAGACCATGTGGTATTCTGAAAGTACAAATCTATATATAATCAACTAATTGTGAGAAGATTTTAATATGTGATCACCAAAAAAATCATAGCAGTACTAAACTTCTTAAAAAAAAGAACAACTAAATAATACGAGTCATCTTAAAAAATATTTATCTTCACTTAATATAACTGAATACATCATTTATAAGTCATCATCATATGTCTTAAACTATAAAAAACTATATGAAAATGATTATATATGAAATATTCTTCATCTTTATTATCCTTTTTTAGAATTTTATATATTTCCACTATATAGCATAATTCCACTTTATAAATATGATATTCAAGATAAATTCAAAAAAAAACAACTAAATCCTTTTAAAACTAGATATTTAATAAAGCCCATGTTGTTGATCACCTTCCTTCTTCTTCATCCTTCCTTATTTGAACTCCATAATCATTTTTCTATATTTTATGTTCTATATTATATTAATAATTTTATCCTTTGATTTTTCCAACCATTTCCCTCATATTTCTAGTCATGAGATTGGATTTTAAAATTGAAAATTTAAAAATTAACTATCATGAAATTCCTCTACTTCAAATTAATCCCTTAAATGTGCTTCAAATAGATCTCCACCATTGAACTCCATTTATTCTAATTATGTTCATTTCATAACACTTAAAATGTTAAAAAGTGCCAACTCATCAATTCTAGGTGAAACATGTAGTTTCCAAATCATTACTTCATATACACTATTTGAAATTCCCATTTTGGGCTCTACAACTAGCCAAACATGGTGTAGTAGTTAGTATACCATGGAATAATACTTATCCAGAAAAATTCCCTTTAAAATGGATTTCTCCATGATAACCTACCTATTTCCACTCTGGTTAAAAATACCATAATATTTTAAATTCCTTCCTCTATGAGTTCCTAGTTTTAGTTAATCCTATGAATTATACAATGTTTTGATCAAACTTTTGTACAATCTATTTAATCTCATGTGAGATATAAAGTAGCTTCCAAATTAATTGTTTTGGGCCTCCCTATTTTACATATATAATTTTAAATGAAAATTTATCTATTCATTGACATAGGTTAAATTAAATACTTATTCTAGTTAATTCTTCAACTTCCATGATTACGAAAATTCTTAGAAAAATAACTAGCATGTAATTTCACATTCTCTAGGACTTTAATTACACTTTCAATTTCAACTTATCTGAAATGAAATCAACCATTATGTGGCTAACATGGTTATTTCAAACCCAAATGTATTTAAATATAAGTGAATTACAAAATTCCCATTACTTCTCCATACATTTAATTTCTTAATCCAACATGGAATAACTAGTCTCACTTGGTTTTGGAAGGTTTTTCCTTTATAAAACTTCTTCAATTCATATTTAAATAATTCCTTATAAACTCCAAAAAAATTTAAAGCCATAATATTCTTTAAAATGAACATTAAACATCATCAAACATCCATTTGATCTAGATGTCACATTAAACTTCTATATTTATCTTTTTAATCCATGTCCATGATATATTGAGATATCAAGGTGTCTATTTGAATATCTCCACTAGTGCTTCCATGTGAACCATTTCATAATATTTTCCATGAACATCCTAATACTCCAATCCCATATATGTTAATATCTAGCATTATTATATCACCATCACCATGTATGATTTTGTAATGACATGAAATTTTAGACCATATAAAACAGATGTTATATTTGATAATTTTTTTTACATGCTACACCCAACATAAACGAACCAAAACCTATTATAATAACATTATTGATAATTCTATATTAAATTCTATAATGGGAAATCACTAAAATTTATTACCTTTATAAGAAAAATAATTAATATGAGTTAATATTGAAAAATGGTATTTTAAATAAACTCCATTTATATATTATGTATTTTATTAAAAAAGTAATTAGGACATCTTATAAAGTAATTTTGATAAAATAAAATTTATTTCTAAATTTCATATATCTAAATTTACTTAGTATGAAAATTTTAATTTTTTCAGAAAATATTGATTTTTAGAAAAAATATGGGTTGTGTGAAAATTATAATATTTTGTTTTTATCAATATGTAATCATATCATAAAATTTTAAAAAACATTTTATGTAATTAAATATTTATTTAAATAATGAAATTTAAAATTTTAATATATTATTTGAGTATATAAATCCTATGTATACCATTTTGATTATGGATTGAATTGGTAGAATCATACCTAATATTTGGTTTATAATATATCAATTTATGTCATTAAAACTAGAAAAAATAATAATTGTATCTTATATATTAATTAAAATATGAAAATATTTCTCAAAAAAATATTTTTTAGATTATTAAGTTTGTTTATTTTAAAATTAAATTTTCACACATTTAGCATTTTGATAAGATAAAATTATTTTAGAATTTTAAATGAGAAGGTTCAAATTAGGTAATAAGGTAATTTTTAATTTTGGTAACTAAATTAACTAGTATTGTTAAAAAAAATTTACCCTGGATTTTTTTTCCAAAAATACTTTTACTAATGGTAAAATTCCATAACATGTTAAAAAAATGTTTTAAATGGGTGTTTGAGGTGATTTTCAACCCACACATACTTTCCCATCCACTTTTTTTCCCATTTTGTGTCCCATTACCCTTAAAATTTATCCTTTAAAATATTAAATATTTCTCCACCTAGAACCCTCTACCACTTACCAAATCCTATGGTCACTATTATTAAGTATAAATCCTTCATTTCCAATGAGTATTCCTAGAGGAAATTCAAATCCCCAATGTGAGTATGCACTTATTAATAGTACTTTATTATTAATTTATACTATCCATAACTTCTATAAAATTGTTAATATAATGATATTTTTATCATTAATAAACTTAATTTTAATTATATTAATTTTAAAAAAATTAGTCAATCCTTTTCACCCATTAACAAAACATAATTGTGTCGATTGTGTGTACGTGAGGATTTCCGTCTCCACAAAGCGATGCGCTTCATTTTTCATCACCACCTATTAAGGATCATATAAAGGATGAATTTTAAGAATAAATATATTTTCTATGTCCCAAATACAATTATAAAATGATCAATTTTAATATTCCATCATTTTATCCATTCATTGAGAAATTGGATTATTAATCATGCGTATGGTGAACTACTGTCTCCATAAACAATGAATTTCATTCGTAATCATCAACCATCGTGGATGTTTCTAAGAATGTATTTAATTATGATATATGACAATAATTTCATGTTTAATCTTTTGAATATATCATATTATCAGTATCTAAAGACAATACCTTACCCCTAAAAACATTATAATATATTACCGTTTGGGTCAAATTTACCCCTTATGTAAATAATGTAATAATTATTATGTCATAAATGATTATGGGATTTTATATAATGGTAATATCTTGGAATAATGATATATTTACTATTTTTAGTGATTACTTTATTGTTTTGTTAATATTTTAAATATTTATTATTATATCACCTTTCGATCATTAAACACATTAGAAACTAGTTCATCACAATTTACACTTTCATAAATTGTATCCATGTTTCTTACTTAATGAAAATGAGACTTAATAAATAATATATTCAATTAAAATAATTATAAAAAAACAAATTAATGTTCTAACACCCAATAAATAAAATAAACTATAGTTAGTTAACATATTTGTAATATATGGTTTTAAAATAATTATAAAAAGGTGAGTATGTTTCTATTAATGTTCTATGATAATTTGTTAAGATAGTTATGTTCATTATATAGGAGGTTAAATCAATTTCTTATAAATAAAATTTAAATTCAAGGGACTTGGTAAACCAAAATACTTTCATTTAGTTATATAATTTCTTATTAAACATCATTTTTCCTAGAATTTCAATTTGGAATGATGTTGTATCTTTATTTTTGTGAAAAATGTGTTTTTTAAATAAATATATTTTCATGAATATTTTTACTTTTATACATTAATTTTTTTAAAAGGATTTTTTAAAAGGGACTCGTACCTATGAATTCTATAATGATGAATAAAAAATGTTTTAAAATGTCTCTTTAAATGATTTGGTTTTCATTATCATCAAATTATCTATCTATAATTGAGTTATTTTTCATGTTTCACCATATATTTTCTTTTATTATATGATTATTTTGGGTGATAATGTTTTAAGTTTCAAAAAATTTAATTTTTGAAGTTATTTTAAACCATTTGAATGTTTTATGGAAGCCACTTTATTTCCATGGTTTCTTTATGAAAAGATAATGATTTCCATTTGGACTTTTAAGGGACCCATTTTTTTCCATGGGTTCTATATAGTTTGACGATGATTAATTTTTAGTAGCACAAATATGTATAGATGATGATTGGTGGGGACCTATATCACCCTCCAATGAATTTTTTAAGCTTATTTCTCAGGATATATTTAGGTTTGGACATAATGGGTTTGTTCAAATAGTCATGGTCATGATGTATTTGCTCAAATTTTCAAGTGTATATATAATGAGTTTGTTTACATAGGCATAGGCATGACGAGTTCTCTCAAAAAGGTTTTCCCATGCTTATGGTTGTGTAACATTTTGAAGTTGTTTATCATGTTTTTTCAAATTTTGAAGATACATTTCATTTTCATGAAATTTTATGTTTCCATGATTAAACTTTATTTTTAAATTATTTCACACCCTTATATCATGATCACATTTTTTAAGATTATTGATATGTATTTTGGATACACCATAACTTTTAAGTTTCCTTAATAATATTGTGATGACCTTATAAAATTATATCACATTTTATGATTATCATATATGGATTTATGATCTTTTCTTAAGATTGTTATGCCTTCCACATTTTTTCCATCATGTTTTTAATTTGAAACATTATGATATGTTTTTCCCTTACTGAGGTTTGAGATCACCCCTTCTTTTGTTTTTGATCCCCCAGGTCCTGAAGACAATTATGTCATGTGAGATGTATAGAAAAAGTTCTACATTAGTATGATTATAGAAGAATGTTTTAAGGTTTTTTAAAATTATAAGTTTATATATCTAATATCTAAGATATCAAACTTTTTGGTTCTTGGATTATGTGACTGTTTATGAGATGTATTATTTAAAAAATGAGATCAATGTATAATTTATTTCATGGATAGCTTGGGTCACTTTAGTTGGATTATAGGAGGGTTTTTTTTTATTTTTGGAGATTAATTTAGTTACCTTTGGTATTAGGGTTAGAGATGTCATGACCCGACCTAATGGGCCTCGAGCCATGACCACCCCAAGATCACCTCCATTAGGCTAGGGGCGGGCTTCTAGCGTTGTGAAGGCATATCACACAAATGGGAGGACTTATCCTATGGTACCTATAAACATAAACCCATAAACACGTCAATAAAATAGTACAAAGATATAAAAATTTGAAAAATAAGATGAATACATACATCTATCCCAAACCAAAGTACAATAGGAGTACTGAAAGCATAAAAGGGAAAAAATACACACCCACAAAAAACAATAAATGTTTCGAACCTGCTCATATGGAGGGGATCACTATCAAATTCAACTACTAGAAATATCATCATCCATTCTTCAGTAAACACCTTGATCAGTCTAGTCCCCCAATCTCCTCCTTCTCCGGGTCCTCTAGGGACTCCATCGAAAAGCATGTGGTTTGCACAAGACACAACATGTGTGTCAAATACCATGCATGGGTGAGTATAATAATACTAAATAATCACCCAAAACCGAAAATAATAGGGATAAACTAAAAGATAACAGTTCTCTCAACCCATCTAGAGGGAAACCAAATAAGAGAGAAACTACATCTCAAACCCATCCTCGACAATACATGACTAGTTATCTCAGTCTAGAAGGTGTGTAAACCAAGACATGTGACAATATGACAAGGAACCCCAGAAATACACCCAGATATACTCATCCCAAAATCAAAGTCTCATGAGGTTCTGACCTCATAGTCATCTACAATCTAATACTTGAGGCTCTAAATGTAACACATGAATAGGAGAATATCCTCCATGAGCTTAGTCATATTATATGGTACCCATTTTAGTGATATAATATAACTGGAAACAACTCTATCCTTCAAGATGGTATGTACGAGAGATATCACACCATCGGGAATCAAGTCTTTAGGTCTAACTCTAGTTGCCTGCACCATAGGTCCTTTAATCTCTACTGTGTGCCCCAAAAAGATCATAACAACCCTAGTGGGGATTCCCTCCTCTCACCAATGTATATAGTTTAGTGAGAACTACTCTAGACCATGGACTTATTACATTCTCCCAAAAGGGAGAGCGGAGGAACCCACACCTCATCGCTGCTCTGTAGCCGAGGGAGTATTATCTCCTAACCATCCCACAAAACCTCTATCACTCCTATATGGATTGGACCACACCTCAGTTCAGTGAGTGAGCTCTAACCCCTAAACAGGTATCACACATAACAAGTGGAGGGGACCACTACTCTTACCTATATTCTGTAACTAATGGTGCTAAAAATCTAGTGGAGGAACCACTACCCATAGCTACTCAAAGAAGGGGGAATACTACTCCATAGACAGAGGACCCACACCCTAGAATAGCATGGGAGTACAACTCCACTTGTGAGAGACCACGCCCTTGAGTGACAGGGGAGTACTACTATGTAGATAGAGGACCACACCCTGGCACAACAAGAGAGTACCCCTCTACAGGTACGATCACTATGGGGGAACTGCACCCTGACCACTGCAGGGGAGTACCAACCCCAGGCTAGAGTACCCACACCCTGGTATAATAGGGGAATACCAACTCTTTTAGAACATCAAGTATAGAGGACCCACACACTATTATAATAGGGGAGTATCAACTCTTCGAGAACATTGAGTATGGAGGACCCATACCCTAGAATGATAGGGGTGTTCTGACTCCATGGATAGGTGACCCACACCCTAGTATGACAGAGGAGTACCCACTATACCTATACATATTATATAGATGAACCACACCCTGACATGCCATGGGAGTTCAAATCCATGGATAGAGGAGCCAAAACCACTATGGGGGAGTTCCGTGTCCACTAAAATGAGAGGTAAGGGATACCCACAACATAATATGCCAGGGGAGTACTAGTCCTAGCATCTCTCTAAATGACTACACTAGCCCCCTTCATCATCCATCCATCTCTCAAAGGAGAGCCACACATGTTATGCCTCACATCAAAACACAACTATACGTAGTGGACCCTTGCCTTATTATGATAGGGTTGCACCACACTATTGGCATATAGAGTCTAGGGGACCCACATTGTAAGATGATAGGGAAGGATACTGACCCTTATGTCAACCTAGTGATCCATTTTGATCACTAACCAAGGTGTAGCAATACTAATATAGCTTCATGATTGAAACATGACACAAAACATATCTATAGCCACCATGAAGTCTACCATCACATTCTATGTGAAAAAATGATCAGGAATGGATACTTGAAATCCTAAATTTGAGTCATGAAGAAGGAGTTATAAAAGAATAAAGATCCTCTAAAAAGAACTACATGACATGTAAAGGGGTCCACATTGTGTGTGACCCCACTTGAACATCCTAATGTATCCTATTCTTTCACATCTTGGCTAGCCATGTAGGAAGACATGGTTTGTATAGGCTATACAAAACATGTCCTGCCTCACACGAGCCCTCAGTTGTGTCTTTTCTCACACATCTTGGCTAGCCATTTCTCACACATAGCATTTACCATAGGTTCACAGTGTTTCCTAGATAAACATCCCCCTAGTTGTGTCTCTTTCCCATGCCAGTTTCTAAAATCCTATGTTGTGTACTCTTGGCATGTACTTTTTCACGAACATGTCTTTCGACATGACTTCCGGGCCATGTCCCTTGGCCACAAGACATGGGATCACTACACGACGTGTAACCCTGGTACACAGTATGCAGTCTCCAAAACTCATCTTCCCTAAATGGAAAGAACACATAACATGTCCCACTAGACTAAGTGTTGTGTGATCAGTAATTACAATGGTAATTCTCTTATGAGCCTCCTAAATCACAACAGTTTTCTTTGAAACCTACAGATCGACCCTCTAAGGATCTATAAAAGTTGTAATAGGGATGTAAAAAGATCAAAATAATGAATTTAAATGGGACCGAGAATGAAAACTAAAATAAACCTACCATGATGGTGAAAAGATGAATCTTTGGGTTCAAAATGATGCCCATATTGCGATGCTCCTTGATCTGATGATGATCGACGTTGACAACTGGGATTAATGGAATCAGATCACCTCATTTTAGTCATGGTTCCTCCATCAATCCATAGGGGAGGGAAGGGTTTTTTCATATCAATGTGTCATGTGTAGAAAAGGGGTAAGGGGTTGAATTCAATAAATTTATTTTTTTTATTAAATAAATTAACATTCTCTCAACACCCCACCACAAACTCACCTCTGAACGAACTCCCATTTCTGAAACATTTTATGCCGCACGTAGGAAGAAATGACATGTTATGAACTCAACTGTGGTCTCAGAATTCTGATCCAAGACTCTAATTGGGATTTATTCCATGTTTTAAAAGAAACTATGTGAAGGTGATAAAATATATTTAATATATTTATCATGGCTTCACAAAGGCTCTCGAGGCCCAAGAATCCCATACCGACTCCGTGGATGGATTTGAAAATATACATAGAAATATTTCAATGTATTTCAGGTCAACACCCAAGTCACTACATTCTCCCCGCCTTAAGGATTTTCATCCCCACAAAGAAAAGGACTGTGCACAATGGAAAAAATTGAGCTGTCTACGAGGACTCCCATGTTAGTGAGCTCACTGAGGGTTCCCTTGATGCTTATAAGTACAAACTCAGTGGAACCACAAGGGCCAAACTATACCCACATCTATATCCAACTAGGTAAACATTTTTCAACATGTGGGAACATGTCTCCACATCCATGATAGGTGGAAAACACTAAGAACCATGTTCCATGTGCAGTCATTGGGTCTCTTGGAACCTCAGCTCGCTAACTTGACATAAATTATAATGTCACCAAAGAGTTCTCATCCACCCCTGGATGTGCTGAACCACTTCCTCCTCAAGCATCTCATGAAGAAAGTTGTAACTGAACATGTGAGGGTATTAAAAAACAACACATGGCTTCCCAATTATAAACATAGGGTCTTACCAGACCCTTCATCTGTGGACCTCCTGTTTTAACACATCTCACCAAAACAGAAAGACTGCCACAACCACTAGTGGAATACAAAATTAGTATGGATGGTAGGAAACCAATCCACACTATGGAAACATCATAGGGACCCTACGCTACTCTGTAATGGTTCTATCTGAGGCTCTCCCTCCATCAGGGTCAGCAAGAACATAGGTCGAGCTAAAAAGGATCCATGAGTATCACCAGGGCCTCATACAAAATTCCAATGCACAACCATGTATTGAATCACATAAGTCAGATGGAATCATCCACTACACCTTGACACTATCCCCTTTGGGAACCAATAAATCACCCTCATGATTTTAATTTCATTATAAAAACACCTCTCGGTGAGGGAGTCATCCCACATCCTCATGTATCCTAAGATATGTCAAACAAAATCACATAGGTTTATATTGAAACCCTGCATCACCCCAGAAAAACTTCGAGAAAGAACCGATACTAAAAGAGTACCTCACAAAAGTTCCAAACAATTTTTATTATAGAAAGTAGAAAGGATAAAGAGCATACCTCAATTCATCCTCAGAGCCTCTGGGTCAAAGGCTTCTATGGTCTGCAACTATCCCATCCCCCATATTCTAGATCCCTAAGCCTAGTGTAGACCACCTTAGGGTGTGGTGGAAAATGAAACTATCTGCCACCTCCTACTACTCTTGAAACTTCTCCGCCATGTCTACTTGCATGCGGAACTTCCGGATCCAAACACTACCTATGATAAGGTGGTATGATGAATGGATCCCTCTTAGAAGCACAAAGGGTTGGAAAATCTATAGAAAGATTTCATCATCCATTATAAGCATAAAACCTCCTCTCTAGCAGATGACCGGATCCCCAGTGTAGCTCATTCACTAAAGTCCCATTTGTTTGGGTCTAGGAATGGGTATGTCTCTTACACCATGATCCTGTCAACTATCATCTGATAGTTTCATAGACATATAATCCTTGTGACCAACACTACTGGCCACATCTGCCTAAACCTCTATTCGGAAGCTCTCTAAAACCAGAGCTCTCTGGATACATAGTAATATCAATGTGTCTTGGTGAAACTCTTCCTCAGAGACGTGCTCAAACTCCACCCAAGTGAGTTTCACCCTATCTTGGGTCTACGTCACTAGACTCCCCCATCGTTTGGCTGAACCCTATAGAAGGATCACTAATAGAATAACTATTTGATTGGGAGGTGTCCCCACAAGGTAGAGAAAACACATGACTACCTCAATCTAGTCATCGACTTCCTGGAGGTTTGAATCACCCTAATACATCAAAGGCTGTTTCCTTTGGAACTATTTCAGTGAACTCAACCTACACACATCCTTGGCCTAAACTACAAGCACAAACTGCTTATCAATGGGTGGTGGATCAATTAGAAAACCACCCGAAGGTACCGCCTTAGAACCAGTTCCCTACACTTAAGCATCATCATGGGGAATATCATCATCACAATAACACTATGGAACCATGTTTGGATTCAATAATGGGGGAATCCTAAAATAGAATAAAGACACACAATGTTCAAAGACTATATCTGGGGAGTTGACTAAAAAATGAAAGGAACCCATGACCCATTCCTGTATGATTAATGTACCAAAATTTACCTGTGACCATTTTCCTAATGTATTGAGTCAAAACTCATGTTATCATAGTCTGGGTGAATGGATACATAAGACAACACACCAACACTGGAGTATTTGACTTAAAATCTAAACTTTAAACAATCTAACACCATTTCTATGCAACCAAAACCAAGCTCATAACACTACAGTCCCAATGTGGAACCCTATTTGATACTACTATATCAAGACCCAAACCAATGGGGCTTGATCCATGACCACCCCAATCCCACCTCTAATAGGCTAGGGATTGGAATATAGCACTGGGAAGTAATATCACACAAATGGGGTGCCTTATCCCATTTTAACTATATACACGCACCGAAAAACACCTCCATGCAATAATGTAGAGATATAAAAATCTGGAAAATAAAATGCATGAATACATCTATCCCAAACCATAGTACAACAAGATTACTGAAAGAATAACAATGAAAAAATACACACCCACCAAAAAATGTAAAAGTTTCCAACTTTCTCAAATGGAGGGGATCAATGTCAAATGAAACCATTAGAAATATCATTGGCCATGCTCCGGTAATCACCTTGGTCAGTCTATTCCACTATGCTCAGCCTTCTTCAGGTCTTTTGGGGACTCTGTCAAATGTCCTGTGGTCTACACAAGAAAGTACATCTGCGGGTAAATCTCATGTAGGGGTGAGTATAAAATTACTCAATGGGAATCCAAAAACCAAAAATAAAATAGATAAACTAAAAGGAAACAGTACACTCGACCCGACCATAGGGAACCCAAATGAGAGAGAAACTTCATCTTGATCCTACCCCTAGCTATACATGAAAAGTCATCTCAGTACATAAGGGGATTCAACCAATACTCATGAAGAAACTGAAAGGACTCCCATAAATACACCTAGATATAATATTCATAGACTCCATGACTTGTGAGGTTATAACCTCATATCCAGCTACAAGATTCTACTTGAGTCAATAATGGTAACATAAAACTAGGAGAACACACTCCATGATCTCATCCATGCCATTTAGAACTAGTATGAGAGATATACTCCAATGGAAAAAAACTCTTCAATCCCGGATGGTATGTTCGAGAGACCACCCTCCATCAATAATCAAGTCTCTACATCTAGCTCTAGTGCCCTATACTAGATTTCATGTCATCGCTACCATTCACCCCACACAATCTCATAATAACCCATGAAGAGAGGCCCACCCCTCTCCACTACATATAGTTGTGGGAGCACTTCTCCAAACCATGAACCTCATGTATCCTAACTAAAGAGAGAATGAAGGAACCTACACCTCGCCTCTACCCCATAAATGGGGGATTAATTTCTCCTAACCATCCAACATAAACGTTTTTTCTCCTGTATGGAGTGTCCCACACCTCCCTCCATCAAGGAAGAACTAACTCTTAACCAGGTATCATATGTAACAAGTGGAATTACCCGCTCCTTATAACTATACTCAATAGCTAAGGGATCTAAAACTTTAGTGGAGGATGAACTCCCCATCATTACTCAAAGACAAGGGAGTACTAATCCATAGATATAGGACATGTAACCTTGCACGACAGGGGAGTACAACTCCACTTGTGATGATCCACACCCTGTAATGGTAGGGGATTATCACTTGATGGATATAGGAACTGCACCCTGGCACAACTGGGGAGTACCACTCTACCAGTATGATCTCTATGGGTGACCCATACCCTGCCCATATTAGGGGGGAACTGACCCTAGGATAGAGGTCCCACAACCTGGTACAATAGGGGAGTACCATCTCTATCTAAACATCATATATGGAGGACCCTCACCATAGAATGATATGGTATTCCTAACTCCATGGATAGGGGACCTGCACCCTAATATAAAAGGGGTGTACCCACTCTACCTATACATCGTATTTGGAGGAACTACACCCTGAAACAGTAGGGGATTACTGACTCCACAGATAGAGGACCTGCACACACTGTGGGGGAGTTCCATCTCTACAAAAAATATAGGCAAGGGAAACTTGTTCCCTAATACCTAAGGGGATCACCAGCCCCAAAATATCTATGAAAAACCACACAAATCACCTACGTTGGTGAAGAATCACTCAAAGGTTCTCCACACACATTATTCCTCACATAGAAAACCAACTATAGGTAGGGGACTCACCCCTATTATAATAGGGTATCACTGCTCTATTGGCCTAAAGAGTCAAGGGGACACACTTACTAAGATGATAGAGAAGGGTACCAACCCCAAAACTAACCCAGTGATCCATTATGATAACTTCCCAAGGTCTATAACTGCTTCTATATATTCTTTCTTGAATCATTCCACATCACATCTCTAAATCCACCATAAAGGATACCATCATGTTCTATTTGAAAAAAAATTCTCAGGACATACTACTTTCAAGCATGAATCCTAGTCCCAAAGGAGAAACGAAAGATGAAAGATACCCCAAAATGGACTACATGAAATGTAAGGGGGTCCACAGGGCATGAGACCCCAGAAAAAAATCCATTTTTTCATCTTTTTTCATGGATTGGATGGACATGTAGGTTCACATGACATTTATAGGCTTCACACAATATGTCCCGCCTCACTTGGGCCCCCGAACTTGTCTTTCCTCAAACAGCTCGGTCATCCATGTCTCACACATGGTGTGTACCCCAGGTACACGGTGTGTCCTAGATAAACCCTCCCTTGTCCATGTCTCTTTCCTATTCCTATGTATATCACCCCATGTTGTGTACTTTGGCCATATACTTTTACACGTCTATGTATTTCGACACGATTTTAGGGCCATGTCCCTTGGACACAAGACTTGGTGTCACTACCTGGTGTGTAATGCTGGTACACATCATGTAGTCCTAAAAATTCATCTTCCTTTAATGATAATAATAGAAAAAATATCTCATTGTACTACATGCTGTGTGATCGAAAATTTTTACTGGAATTTCCCTACGAGCCACCCGAATAACCCCTGTTTTCCCCAAAACCTATAGATCAACCCTCAGTGGATCTCTATAAATCATAAAAGGGATCTATAAATCTCTAAAAAATGAATTTTAAGGGTATTGGTATTTAAAAATAAAATCCACGTACCTTGATGGTGAAACACATAATCTTTAGGTCCAAAACGATGCTCAGATCATGCTGCTCCTCAATCTGATGATGATCATCGTCGGAAATGGTGATCAATTGCACCACATCACCTCAATTATTTCATCACTCCATAGGGGGAGGGTAGGTTTGTGCCAAAAATTTTTATCATCCACACCAAAGGTGTAATGGGGATGGAATTAATTGATTTAAGTTTTTATTAAATCAATTAACCTTCTATTAACACCTTGCCGCTAACTTGCCTCTGAACGAACTCCTGGAACTAGAAAATTTTGTGAAACACCTAGGAAAAATGACACATTATGAACTCAACCATGGTCTACAAATTATTATTCGAGACTCTATTTAGGATTTATTCAAAATTTCTAAAGAAACTGTGTGCACGTGATAAAATATATTTAATATTTTTCACACGAATGCACTAAGGACCCCTGGGCCCCAGAATCCCACTCCAACTCAGTTCCTAGATTTATAAATATCCTTAAAAATATTTCAATGTCTTATAGGTCAAAAAATAATTTAATAAAAGATAAAATTAATGAAAATCCTATATATGAGATGAAGTATTAGATAATATCTCTTCGTTTAGAAAATTAGAGATTGTGAGTTTCTCTAAGAAATTATATCATAGTCTGGACACTATAACTAGATGTTGGATCTTGAATAGTTGTACCTAGGGGTAATAACCCAAGAGAGGGTGTGTTGTATTTTGAATGAACCTTGACCTGGTGTACAATAAAGTGTTCTAACTGCACACCTAGGTTGACACTCCTAAGAGAAATAATTTGGTTAATCACATTATCTTTACTAACCATCATGAAGTATTTTTGTGTATATAACTTATATAGTTAGAAATTTAAGCATGTATAAACTAGATTAAAACCTATATATTCATTGGATAACATATTCAAATTATTTATGAAATCCTATTTAAAATCTTATAGTTTTTTATATGCACATTCATTATTTTATGTATACACATTCCCAAATCATCCATTTACCAAATATTAATGCAAGGATGATTATGAACTTCATGTGGTAGAAAATTATATAATATGGGTTATGATACCAACAACATAGGAATTTTTACTAAAATTATTAGGTAGGAAGTCAATACTAATGAATTTCATATTTTATTGGAATATAATTATTTATTTCTAAATAAATTTCATGATCTTCCCCCAGTGCATGAGGTTGAGATTTTGATCAAAATAATACCTAGATCCATGCATATATCGAAGAGTTTTTATAGGATGGATTGAATTGAATTATAGGAGTTAAAGAAGAAATTGAAAGATAATTAGGGCCATGGTTTTATAAGACCTGGGGCTTCACTATGGGGTGAACTAGTCCCCTTTGTTAAAAATAAGGATAAATTGATGCATATTTTCATTGATATTATGATATTAACAAAGTAGGGATCAAGAATAAATATCCTCTACCCCGTATCAATGGTATATTCAATCAAATCATAGGATCTTGATACTTCTTGATGATTAACCATGAAACTGGATATCATTAGTTAAGGGTTAATAGTGAAGATATTTCCAAGATAAATTTCTATATGAGGTATGGACACTATAAATTTATAGTGATACCCTTTGTAATTATGAATTCATCCTCTGTAATCATATATATAATGAATATATTCTTTAGATACTATATTGATCAATTTTTGGTTGTATTTATAAATTTTATTATTATATATTCTAAGAGTAAGATAGAGCATGAAGATTATTTCCATATTGTGTTAAAGACCTTTACAAAGGAGAAACGTTATTCCAAATTTAGCAAGTGTGAATTTTGGATATAGAAAGTATCATTATTCAATTACATAATAATAATAATAATTGGAATATCAACAGATCTATTAAAAATGGAATTTATTGATAAATATACTAGACTTACCACTGTAGCTGAGATTCATAGTTTTTTTTGGGTTAGAATAACATTATCAACACTTTGTGAGAAATGTTTCACTGCTATAAAATCTATTAACCTAGTTAAAATTGAAGGGATTAAAGTTCATTTTGATAGAGTAATGTGAATAATGTTTCAAGTAACTGAAGAAGAGGTTTTTCACTACACCTATACTTACATTACCCTATAGTAGAGAAGGGTTTTCAATATATATTGATTATTAAAAAAAGGGTTTGAGTTGCATCCTCATGCAGAATGATAAGTTAATCGATTATGCCTCACACCAATTGAAGACTCATGAGAAAAATTACCCAACACATGATTTATATTTGGAAACAGTGATATTTGAATTAACCATTTTATCTACATTATCTATATGGAGAAAAGTAAGATACATATACTAATGAAAATAGTTTGAAATACATACTCACATAGAAGGAATTAAATATTCACCAAAGGAGATGGTCAGAATTGATAAAATATTATGACTTCTAAATAAATTACCCCCATAGAAAATAAAATAAGGTGTTTGATACTCTAAGCAGGAAAGAAAATTACACTCTTTCCATGTTGATGATTTAAAAAGAACCAATAGTAATGGATTTATAGATGATGAGTCTTGAAGTCATATTGGAATGAGATAAATTATTTCTTTCCCAACCAAATTTTCAACCTTCTGTTCACATACAGATCTGAGAAGACCAAAATAGTGATATAGAGCTACATAAAAAGGTAGAGAACATTTTAGATCCAAAATTTGATAAAGATAGTGTTATATATTTTGGAACATAGATTTGCATCCCATAAAAACCATAATTTAAGATGGAAATTTTGAATGATTCACATAGGTCATCTTCCTCTATCCATCATGGGAGCACAAAGGTATACTGAGATCTAATGTAAATATTCTAGTGGGATAACATGAAGAGAGAAATTGTGAAGTATATATCTCGATTCTTGGTATGTTGATAGGTTAAGGCTGAACAACAAAAGTCTAAGTGTACGTTGCAACCATTACCCATACTGGTATAGAAATGCGAAAATGTAACCATGGAATTCATCATAGGACTCCCTAAAATATCTAAATTCTATAATGTTTTTTAGGTTGTAGTCAATCACATTATAAAGTAAGCATATTTTATCACTATCAGAAAAGATTTATCCCTTGATCAACTCAATAAGAAATACATAAGGGAAGTGGTGAGGATGCATAGAGTACTACTATCCATTATATTTGATCAAGATATAAGGTTTACATCGAGGTTCTGTATAAGTATTCAGAATGAATTAGAGATATATATGATCTTTAAAATTGGATATCATCTTTATAAAGATGTTCATTCTGAGGGGAAAAATCAAACTATAGAGGATATGATGATATCTCATTCAATGGAAATACGAGGATATTGGGGTCAAAACCTACCTTGGAAGAGTAATCATATAACAACAACTTCAATTCCATAATTTAAATAGCACCATATGACGTTCTATAGGGGAAGAGATGTAAGACTCCAACATACTGAGATGAAGTTGGAGAGAGGAAGCTAATCAGTCCAGACCTTTTCCACAAACTGACTGAGAAGGTTCAATCCATTAATAAGTATATGAATAGAACAAAGATGTTATAATTGTTATGTATATAATCATTGATGAGATATAGAGTTTGAATTTTGTGATAAGACTTTCCTTAAAATATCTCCATGGATGTCAGTTATGATATTTATGAATAAAGGGAAGTTGATCCCTAGAAACATCAATCTCTTTGGGATCCTTGATTATGTCGGGGTCATAAAATATTACTTAACAATTACTCTAGAAATATATCAAGTGCATGATGTGTTACCTATAACACTTTTGAGGAAGTAAAAACTAGATCCATCAAATTTACTATACACATAAGATAAAAAAATAGAACATGAACTTTTATTTTAAGAACAACATATGAAAATATTGGATCAAAGAGACAAGGTTATTAGAAACAAGAACAATCATATAGTCAAGGATATATGGAAAAAACATAAGTTTTAGGAAGCTACATGAGAACTTGAGGATGTAACAAGGAAAAATTACCCTCACTTATTCTCTAATATGTAATAAAATTTTGAGGAAGAAATTATTTTTATGTGGGGTAGAATGCATGAACTAAAATTTTAGACCTCCTAAAACTAATGTTATGTTAGATAAATTGTGTTACATGCTATACCCAACATAAAAAAACACAAAATACTAGAATAAAACTATTGGTAAATCCAGAATAAACACCAATATGGAAAAATATTAAAATTTATTACCCTTAGAAGATAAATAGTTAATATGAGTAAATATTGAAAAAGGTTATTATCAATAAATTATTTTATTTCTTTACATCATGTACTGTATTTAAAAAACTAAATATACAAATTTTAAAATGTAAATTTGATAAAATAAAATTAATTTTTTAATTCCACATATCAAAATTCACATAGTATGTATTTTTTTTATTTTTTTAATAAAATTATTTTTTGTCAAAAAAATGGTTTTTGTTAAAATTATAATTTTTAAGGTTTTATCATTATTTATTTCTATCCTAGAAGATTAAATTTATTTAATTAAAATATATTTATTCAAAAAAAAAATATGAATTTTAATATATTATTTAGGCTTATAAATCCTTTGACCAACTTTTTTAGAACTCAATTAAATTGTTATTTTAATGAAAACTATTTTTGATATTTTTGTTGAATCAAGTATTTTCAAGGAGAGATTCAGTTGTGGATTTAATTGAAATAATAATAAATTTTATTTTATTTATAATAAATCAATTTATGTCATTAAAATACGAAATATTAACAATTTTATCTTATAAAAAAATTTAAAGTTGAAAAACATAATTTTTTAAAAAAAACTATTTTTATATGATTATGTGTGTTTATTTTAAAAATAAACTTTCACATATTTAAAAAATGTATATGATAAAATGATTTTAAAATTTTAAATAATTTTTTTTACATTTTTTAAAAAGGTCAATTATAATTTTTTTTCTTTTAAAAATAATTAATAAGGTCAAAAAATTATTATCCGATAAAAAATAAAAATGGTAAAAAATAATTTTACAAAGGGGAAAGGCTAAAACATATTATTTTTTTACAATTATTTTTTGAGGTCTATTTCAACCCAAAAACCACTTTACTCTCCACTTTTTTCTATTTTACTTCCCTTCATCCTTAAATAGTAACTTTACAATATTGAAAATAAAAGGGTTACTTCCAAAAATACCCTTCTATTCACTTATAAAAAACTAGAACTTCCACCACATCAACACTCAACTACCCTTAGAATTTATCATTAAAAATCTTCCAGATTTATTCTACTATAAATATCTCCCACTTAAAAAATTACCTTGTCACTCTTAATTTTCAAAACTCCTTCATTTAAATAAAGGATTCATAATAGAAATTTAAGTCCCCAATGTGAGTATCCACATATTCTTAGTGTTCCCTTTTTAATTTTTACTATCCATCCAATCTAAGATATTATTAATATAATTAAATTAGTGGAATTATTATAATAAAATTTTATTTTATTAATTTTACAACAATTATTCTATCCTTTCCATCTACTAAGAAAACAAAATTACATCAATCGTGCATACATGAAAATTACAGCCTCTAAGAGGTGATGTCGTTCTTTTTAATCATCACAGAAATTTGATGAATATGTATTTTTTCTATGTCACAAATAAAATTATTAAATGATCACTTTTCATATTCCATCATTATAACCCTTTATCAATAAATGAGATCATTAATCATACATACAACGGACTAACGCCTCCACAAATAATGAATTTCATTTATCATCAACACCCACCATGAATGGTTATAATAATGGGTTTACTAATGATATATGATAATAATGGAATTTTTAATCTTATTAAAATTTAGTACTATCATTATCTAAAGACATTCTCTTACTCATGAAATCATTATAACACATTACTATTTGGGCCAGTTTTACCATATATGTTAACAATTTTATAATTATTATGTCATAAATTATTATGGGATGTCATGTATTGGTAATATCATGTTTTAAAATATATTATATAATTTTTAATGATTCTGGAAAATTTATTTTTAATATTTAAAATATTTTTTAATATGTCACCTTTTGATCATTAAACAAGTCAAAAACTAGTTCATCATAATTCCTATTTTCATAAACAATTTTCCTGTTTTTCTCTTAATGAAAATGAGAATCAAGGAATAATTAAAAACAATGATTATTTTATCTCAAATTTTCTATGAATGATGAAATTGAAGACACTTATTGCGAATCTATCCCATCTTCATGAAGTTCGTACAAACCAAAAAACAAAACGTTCCAACATCTGATAGTTAAAATAAATTATAACCGGATAATATATTTATAACACATGGTTATAAAATAATTATAAAAAGGGTACTATAGTTATAATAATATTCTGAAATAATTTATTAATATATTTATTTTCATTATACAGGGGGTTAAATTACTTCTATTGAAATCAAAGTTAAAGTTAAGGGACTTGGTAACCAAAAATCCTTTCATCCAGTTATAAAATTTGTTATCAAACATCATTTTCCAAGATATTCCATTTTGAACAATGTTCTATCTTTTTTGGGGGAAAAGGGTTTTTGATCTAAATCCATTTTTATAAAAGGTTTTATTTTTTTACTTTCTTAAAAAAAACTAATGAGACTTTTTTGAAAAGGGACTCAAACTTATGAATTTTACAATGATGAATACAAAACATTTTACAAAATATATTTATGTGATTTTGTTTTTATTATCTTTAAATGGTGTATCTCTAATAGAGTTATGCCTAATATTTCACCGTATTTTTTATTTTTTTTTTGAAATTATTTTGGGTGATCGATTTTTTGGTATCAAAAAATATAAATATAATTATATTTTATACAATTTGGATGTTTTAGGTAACATAACTTCTTTCCATGGGTTCTTTATGAAAAGTGAATGATTTAAAATTTTAAGTTTAAGAGACCAATTTCATCTAAATCCTTTTTTTTTATTTTTTAGAATATCCACTTGGAGTTTAAGTGGGAACCCTTTAAAAATTGAAAACACCAATAGAAGTAGATAAACAAACCACACTAAACACACGAAAATACCACTTTCAAAATTCAAATTAAAAAATTCAAAATTTAGAAACACTCCTCAAACCCTGTGCCTTATGCGAATCAAGGACGCGTGATTCTCGGGTCATCATCATAACTGCCGATCAATGAGTCAATTTTGAAACCATCATCGCCTAAACTGTCAGATCATGCGAGAAACACAAGATCATCACTAGAGTCAAGAACCAACATGATCCAAAATCACAAGAACACATCATAGGCACTGCAAAATCCATGAGTCGAACAACCTGATTCTCCATCGTAGTATCAACATCTTCAACACTGATGAGAGAATCCCACTAATAATAAAGTCCTTCACAGAACAAAAATGACATCACACCAAACCATAAATGTGACCTATTAGAAAAAACATCCCTGAAAATTAGTGGTGTCCTACATCACCCTCCAATGAATTTTTAAGCCTATATCTCATGATATAGTTAGGGATGTATGTAATGAGTTTGTTTACATAGCTATGGGAATGATGTGTTTTCTCACATTTTAAGTGCGGAAATAATTATTTTTTTCAGATATTGATAGGATTGATGGGTTCTCTTATAAAGGTTTTCCTATTATTATGGTTGTTCCACATTTATATGTTGTTTATCATGTTATGTAAAATTTTCAAGATGTATTCTATTTGCATTAAATGCCATGTTTTCATGATTAAACCTCATTTTTAAAGTATTCCACACCCTTATATCATTCTAAAATGCTTTATTATCATTGGTATGTATTCTGAGCTGTGCCATAACTTTTACGTTTAAATAGTTATCATGTTATGATTATATGTTTCTCTATCATTTTTTAATGATTATCAAATATGGTTGAAGGAAATTTTATTAAAATATTTATATATTTAAATTTTTCTCATTAATTTTTATGCTATAATACATTCTGATATTTTTTTACCATACTGATCACCTAAGCTCACCCATTTCTTATCTTTTTCATCCCATAGGTTATGAAGATGACTATCTTGTGATATTTATAGAAAAGGGTCTATAAATTCATGATTATGGAGAAATGTTTGAATGTTTAGTAAAATTTGATGTTTATATAGACTATAATGCCCCGACCCTAGTTACCTAGAGTCGGTTCAATATTACATAACATTGGCATGATCACAAGAGATCATGTCTCGAAAGACCGATTATTTTAGTAGCCTTGGAAGTGCTAGATATGTACATAAGTTTTACATTACATCATGAAATGATAAAAAAACAACAACATTGTGCCCCCTTTGAACACATTCATATCACTTAGCCTATTCCTATAAGTTAATCATAATTTAATTTTCACATCCTGGAAAAAATAAAACATACAAAGGGGTGAGCTCAGATGTTCAGTAATGATAACAATATAACAAAAACTAACATAAATAAGCATAAACATTTAAGGCAATGTATAATATTAAAACATAAGACTTTTAAACTTAAACATCAGAATAATATGGAAAAGATAAATCCAATAATTCCATTTACTTATTCACATAGATATTATACTAGTCGAATAATCACATATAATATCAATAGCTAATTTCATAATGATGGAATACATAATGCTGGACATCATAACCACATAGTAAAGCCTCATGCAAAGAATAAAAATAATATTTTGTCAAGGCCTTTTTCCAAGGCAGTAGTTTGTCTCCTGAGACCTACCGATACATCGAGAAGCTATATCAGGATCCACCCTTCACTTACTAAGTCCAATGCATACCTCATATGAAAAGGTTGAAACATTACATAAAAATTCTTACTAAAACTAGCATAGGAAATGTTAATACATTAATCATACATCATGAAAGGTATAAAAATAACACACCCATACTCAAACATATCAAAAAAACATAAATACAATAAGGAATATTGTATCATAATGAATCAACTTAAAACAAGTGTAAAATCTATCAAAGGATATTAACATATATGAAATCAAAACTATTTGAGAGAAATATCTCTTTTTTATTTTGAAATCATTTAAAAGTCACATAATTTTAAAAGAAAACATTTATTTTGAAAATATTATTAAAATATTGTAAGGTAATCTCCAAAGGTTCTATAATAGTGGAAAATAGCCACACCCTACGTATACATTAAAAAACATTCTTACCTTAATTTGTTAAAAAGGTCATAAAATACCTTGTTTGGAAAATGACAGAAAGATTCCTTTAAAAACATTTTATAAAAATTCATACAAGGGTATAAATGAATTTAATCCATATTCTAGGAAATAGTAAAAGTGTTTTGAAATAAATTTGTAAGAAACATGGATGTGGATGATAATGGGGTCCCAGTAGATACTCACATATAAACAACCTCAGATAATAAAGAGATTGTAAAATTAACTATTACCATGTAATTTTCCTTGATTGAGGGTAATTTAACCTCCGATATAATAGTTAAATCATTTTTATTAAGTTATACAGGAAGTAAATCCATAAATATGATATCATATATGATCTTCTAATGTTTCTTTCTTAATAATATTTCTATAGTATCATTGTTTCGGGTGTTAACTGATTTGTTTTCCTTTAAATGTTATGTTAAATAAGTCAAGTTTGTTATGGATGAGATTTATTTGATTCATATTCATAATTATATTATGTTCTTAAAAATTATTTTTAATCATAAAATGAAAATTATTCTTGAATGATTTCGATGGGGAATGAATCTCATCGCGTTCGTGGAGACGGTAATCCGTACGTACGCACGAGCGAAAATATCATTCTATTGATGGTGAAATCGTATGTAATTGGATGGTATATCATATATATAAAGAATAATTAACATGTTATATTTATTATTTACATCAATTATACTCATTATTATACCCATCCAAATAATGAAGTTTTGAATAACAAACTACCCCACGACGTGGAGACGGTAAGCCATACATACACACATATGGTGACTTTGTCATTCATAGGATGTATAGAATAATGAATATGGTTATAGCATATTTATAATAACATCAAAGTAATTATAAGATAATGGAGTTATTATTTTGGTATGGAAACAACAAATAAAGAGGAAGTGGGAGAAGAAAAGAATTTCGAAAGAGATGATGAAATTATTACCTATTCTTCAAGTGCTTCCTTTTGATTTGATCAAAAGGGCCCCATAGTTTGGATTCTGATCAAAGTAAGGCCTCTAGGTTGAATAAAGGGTAGTTGGGAGGATATTTGAGCATGGTTTTTTTGAGCCAAATGGATTTGGAGGAGTGATTTTGAGAGAAGGGGAAGTACCCTTTTATAAGAGAGGTGAGGGTCACTTTAGGAAAAGCTTGAAATATTATTTTATTATACAATCATATTCAGTTTATAATGGATCTAAAAGGATTAATTTTGAGTCTAAGGTGGGTCTTGTTCAACAAACCTTTAATAAATAGGTTTACAATAGGTTTAGGTTACCATATTAACCTTATCTTTTAGATTTTACTCTTAGTTAAATAGTTTAACTTTTACTATATATTCTTGTATTATTATAATAAATGGTTAATAAACTTACTATTAAAAGCCAAGATAACCCCAAGTGGTTCATTATTGATATATATAACCTTATATAAGTTCTTTGGACTAAATTTAGATTTCTAAGAATATTATAACAATTAATAATATATCATTTGTTTTAAAAACTCATTTATGTCAATTTTTACACTATTTAGTATTTAATTTTTTGTGAAAGTCATAAAAACTTTATCACTTTGAAAAAAATTATTTATTAAACCCTAAAAAGTCATATTAACCTAGAAACTATTTGGAATACATCAAAATTCTCAATTTAAAATTATATTAATATTTATAACATCAATTATTTTAATATTTCAATAATAAGGTAATTACTGCATCATCACTCTGTCATAAATAAATTTAATTATTTAATGCCTAAAAATTATAAATAAAATAACATTATGTAGGAAATTGTTTTATATTTCTAGTGAATATTTATAGTTGAATTTATCTTATGTATAACCCTATATTAAAAACTGTTTAGTTATTAAACTTTGAATTTATCACTTTTAACTCTTCTTTAAATAAAATAATAATAAATGTCATAATCTAATCCAAGTGGACCAAAAGGATAATATTTTATTCCTAATGTTGATTTTGGTAGAAATAAACTTATCCAATAGAATTAGGACATGTTTTAGGGTAATTATAATATCATTTTTACCTTTAATTAACCTATTTACTTTTTACTGTGGTAAATAAAATTCAAAAGATACTATTCACCAAAAAAAATTTTTCATCTTATTGAACCAAATTTTACTTACTGATTTCAACTGTGTCTCTTATATTTTTAACATCCAATTTACAAAAGTGGTAAAATTTCGTTTCATACAAAGTTGCAAATGTGCCTATAAGGTGGGTAAAAGACGTTAAATGTACAATAAAATTTTATATATCTAATCTTATTATAAAATGACTCTGATGAATTACATTGAAAATATATAGGTATTATGTATATATTTTTACCTAAAATATACTTTAATAAAAATTAGGTTTTAAACAATAATGCAGTGTTTTTCACTATTAATCAAAAATTGAAAGTTTTCATAAAAATACCAAAAATTCACCCTAAACTAATTTTGATATTCTGATTACAGAAATGAAGTCCATTTTGAAAAATAAAATTTATAAAATTTCAGAAAGAGGGTATTACTATTCATAATTACTAGTTTGATTGGTCGTGGTTTGCTAGAACTCGAAGTTGCGTACAACGCAAGCTATCGAATTATTGAAAGAGAAACGTACAATGGAAGATTGAGATGTTACATTCTTCTCTCCTTCATATAATTTAATCCTCGAAATTTCTGGAATACTACTGCATAAAAAGATTTGGGTGGTTCTTCATCATAAGTTCCTCGGGTTCCCATGTTGCCTCTTACATCTTATGGTTTCTCCATAGAATATTGCTAGACAAGTCGTCCAGTTTCTCAACACTTGTTCAATGGTATCAAAAATATTGATAGGCTCTTCACAATAAGACAGATTGGGTTCCTGTTCTATTTCCTCATATGTGAGTACATGCATTGAGTTAGACATGTATTTTTTCTACAGTGATTCTTGGAACACATCATGAACTTTGGAGATACTTGGAGGCATTTCCAAACGGTAAGCTATACACCAATTCATTCTAGAATTTTGAAAGGCCCAATGTACCTGGGACTTAATTTATCCTTCTTACCAAATCATACAACACCATTCCATGGAGATAAATTCAAGAAAACATGATCTCCTACTTGAAATTCGAAATCCTTCCTTCAGTTATCAGCATAGTTCTTTTTCTTACTTTGATCTGCTTTGATGTGGGTTTGGATAATCTTCACATTTTCCATTGTTTCCTCAACAAGTTCTGGGTCTATGAGTTTTCTTTCACCAACATCATCCCAAAAATTTGGTGTGCAATATCTCTTTCCATATAACTCTTCTTATGAAGTCATCTAAATACTTGAATGGAAGCTATTGTCATAGGAAAATTATACCAGAGGTAAATATTGATCTCACATACCTTGAAAATCAAGTGAGAAAGATCTAAACATGTATTCTAAGTTTTAAATAATCCATTCTGATTGTCCATCAGTTTGAGGGTGGTAGGAAGTGCTCAAATGAAGTTCAGTATCCAGGGCCTTCTGAAGACTTTTCCTGAATCTTGATGTAAAACTAGGATCACGATAAAAAACAATAGATATGGGTGCTCCATGAAGTCTTAGAACTTCATTAATATATAGTCTTACTAAAAGTTCAAGTGGTAAATCTTCACTTATAGAAATAAAATGTGATGACTTGGTAAAATGATCAACAATGAACCATATTGCATCATTTCTTCTAGGATTCTTTGGTAGTCCCCTAACAAAGTCCATCGTAATATGATGCCATTTCCACTCAGGTATGGGAAGAGGTTTCCTGACTCCTCAATGATGTTTTCTTCCACCATTAACCTATTGAAAAACCAAACATCTTAACAAATAATCAGCAATCTCCCTCTTCATGTTGTCCCACCAAAAATGTTCCTTCAAATCTATATACATCTTATTGCTACCAGTGTGTATAGAGAAATTGGAGCTATGAGCATCATACCACAATTCCCTTCTTAGATCAGGTACGTAAGGAACACAAATTCTCTTCCCAAATTTCAAAATCCCATATTCATATATGAATTCTATCAATATCCCATCATTCAAAGCTTTAATTTTCTTTTGAAACTCCTCCTCATCAGTCTGAGAACTTTTTATACTTTCTAGTAAAGATGGTTTTGAAACCATTTGAAAAAGTATTGATGTTTCACATTCTATGATTATTACCATATCCATCTTTACTAGATCCATGAACATATGATCCCTTTCAACTCTCATCTTGTTCAAAACTCCATGATTATTTCTTCTCAAAGCATCTTCCACCTTATTTTTCATCCCTGATTGGTAGTGCATTGTGAGATCATAATCCTTGAGTAGTTCAATCCATCGTCTTTAACTCATGTTAAGTTCTTTCTATGAGAAAATATACTTCAAACTCTTGTGATCAGTATATATCTCACATTTTTTACCATAGAGATAGTGTATTTATATCTTCAAATCAAATATTACAGCTTCTAACTCAAGATCAAGAGTGGGACAATTTTTTTCAGGATTTTTTAGCTTTCATGATGCATAGGAATTAAATCTATAATTCTACATAAGTAAAAAACAATGTCCTTTCTTTGAAGCACCAATATAAATAAGAAACCCATCATTACCCGATGGTAGAGTCAAGATAGGAGCATTGACTAATCTTCTCTTCAGTTCTTCAAAACATTATTCACACTCTTTTTTCCAAAAACATTTAACCCCTTTACGTGTGAGAATGGTTAATGTGTAATCCAATCGGTAAAAACTCTAGACTAAACATCGATAATAACCTACTAAACCAATAAAAATGCATACCTCTGTTATACTCGTCAGTGCTGGCCATTCTTGGATTGACATTGTTTTTGAAGGATCAATAGAGATTCCATCCTTAGATACAATATGGACAAGAAAATCAATCACCTGAAGCCAGAATTCACACTTGCTAAACTTACAATATAATTCATTTCTTCAAAGAGTATTTGGAATAGTATGCAAGTGATTTTCATGATCTTCATATATTTTTGAGTATACCAAGATATCATTAACAAATACCACTACAAAGTCATCCAGATAGTCCTTGAAAACTCTTTTAATTAGACCCATGAAGATAGAGGGTGCATTAGTCAGTCCAAAATGCATTAATGTAAACTCACAATGGCCATACCTGCTATGAAATGTTTTCTTCAGAATGTCTTCCTTCTTCACACACAACTAATGATATCTAGATCAAAGGTCAACCTTTGAAAAATATTAAGCTCCATGATGTTGATTGAATAAATCATCAATGTAAGGTTGGGGATACTTGTTATTTATTGTTATAGTAATGATCTCCTTGTAGTTAATGGACAACCTCATAGATCCATATTTATTCATAACAAAAAGAACAGGGGCTCCCCATTGAGAAACACTAGGGTGAATAAATCCTTTATTACTCAATTCCTCTAGTTGTTTCTTTAGTTCCACTAATTCCACAGTGTCCATTCTATAAGGGGTCTTCGATATGGGACATGAACTATGAATTAAATCAATGGAAAACTCAATTTCTCGTTCTGGAGGATGTCTAGGTAAATCCTCTAGAAACACATCAACATATTGTTTCACAATAGGTACGAACTATATTTGAACATTCATTTACTCACCCATAGTTATTTAATTATCTTCCTCCCCAATAATTGAATTTAATAGAGCTACTGGGGGTGGATCTAGATAAGAATCATATGGTGACGTTTCTGCTTTAAAGATAAGGTACTTCTTATCATCATCGAAAATTGCAACCTCGTTCTTCTTACAATAAATTTTCACATCATTGTCCAAAAGCCAATCCATACTGAGGATTATATCAAATTCAATCACGGGTATGATGATGGGATCAGTAGATAAAGCACGTTGATATGCCCTAATGGGAAATGATTCACAAAACATTATTGTAATGATACTTCCCTTATGAGTTTTGACTGACAAATCCATTGTTAAATAAAATTGGAAATATCTAATTTTCTTAGAAATTTGGGAAGATATGAAACAATGTGATGATTCAGAATCAAATAAATAATTGGATAAATTTGAGGAAACCATTAAATTATATGCCACCATGTCATTCAGAGCTTTAACCTCAGCAGTAGTGATCACATATGCTTGGCCTTTCTCCCTTGGAATTTTTTGAGGTAAGTTTTCTTGGTGTTTAGAACATTCATTTTCATAATTCCCCATTTCTCTACTATTGTATCATTCAATATTGGCAGCCTCTTTTTTTCCCTTGCAATCACGAGCTTGGTGGCCTTTTTCACCACACTTGTAACAGACTCCCATTCCCTTCAGGCATGTACCAGGGTGTTTCTTCTAACAATTACTATAGGATGGAAACTAAAATTTTCCCTTCTTCCCCTTATTTCCATTTCCATATTTTCAGTAGATCTCTTCTTCTCTTGCTTTTCTTTAAAGTCATAAGACATAGAGAATTCCTTGTCTATCTTGATAGCACATGAGGCAATATCTATGTACGATGAGAATGATTATGAGACTAATTCTAAACAGAGAAATGGTTTTAACCCATAAAATAATTGATTAATATTACTCCTTGAGTTAAAAATATAATCTACTGCATGCCTTTCTAACCTTGTAATGTTAGCCTCATACTTTGCAACATTCTCATCCTCCTTTTTCCTTAGACTCAGAAATTGTCTTTCCATATATGCTCGATGGTCACAGGGAAAGTATTTTTCTAAGAAAAGTTCTTTAAACTCCTTCCATTCCATATTTGATACTTTTCAACCTCCTTTGTGTTGTGAATCAATGACCACCATTGATCTGCATCTCCCATGAGGCAAAAAACTTCCATGAATTTTTTTTCTCTTTTCCTACTCCCCAAAGCAAGAAATATTTTCTCTAAGGAACTTATCCATGGCTCATTAACAAATGGATTTGTAGTCCCATTGAATGTTGGTGGTTGTTTCCTCATGAAGTGGTCTAACATTGATCATTTTCATTGTGGATCAGGGTGCTCCATATGGGTATGGTTATTATTCATAAACTGGGTGAGTTTTCCCAGTATGGTTATAAGTTGTTCAACACCGGTTGCATCACCAGATCCACTACAATTAACTTGAGTATGTTGGAAATACCTACATGGATTAAGTGCATTGATATGGTTTCCATTCCTTCCATTAGGTTTTATTTCTAAACAATGGCATACACTAGATTAGTTTATGAATCACAATACATATTTCCAAACTAGTAAAATACCTAACATAAATTAAACAATTTATGCATATAATCCATAACCATAAAAAAATGTTTTCTTTGATGAGGTATTTAATCATAAATACTTAATAATGTTTTGTAAAGAAAATTGGAATTATCCTAAGAATATCCCTCGGGAGTGTCGTAAGAAATAGTGCATCAAGGCATGTTGTCATGTACCAAGATACCCAGGGTCAAGACCGAAACTCCTTGTCAGATTTTTCACTCCTAGGTACATCTGTGCCAGAGCCACCTCTACCTGATCGTATCCTGACAAGGATGTATTGATTTTAAAATTCAACAAATTTCTACATTACCAAAATTATATGAAGTTATTCTATACTAATCCTCAAAGTTTATCTTAGGGTAATGTTCTCTAATAAGAGTTTTTCTAAATCTAGTTTACAAGGTTTGTAATAAACTTCCTCTGATACCAACTGTAATTCCCCGACCCTAGTTACCCAGAGTTGGTGCATTATTATATAACATTTTCATGATTACAAGAGATCAAGTCTCGAAAGACCAATTAGTTTAGTAGCCTTAGAAGTGCTAGATACATACATAAGTTTTACATTACATCATGAAATGAAAAAAACAACAACATTGTGCCCCCTTTTAAAACACTCATATCCCTTAGCCTATTCTTATAGGTTTATCATAATATAATTCTTCACATCCTAGGAAAAATAAAACATTGAAATGGGTGATATCAGATGCTCAGTAAGGATAACAATATAGAAGAAACTATCATTAATAAGCATAAACATTTAAGGAAATGTATAAGACTAAAACAAAATCCATTTAAACATAATATTAAGCATAATATGGCGAAGATAAATCAAATAATTCCATTTACTTATTCACATGGATATTCTACTAGTCTAATAATCACATGTAATATCAATAGATAATTTCATAATGATGGAATGCATAATGCTAGGCATCATAAACACATAGTCAAGGCCTCATGCCAAGATTACAAATAAGATATTGTCAAGGCCTTGTTCTAAGATAATAGTTTTTATCATGATACCTACCGATGCATCGAGGAGCTATAGTGGGCTCCACCTATCACTTACTATGTTCAATGCATTCCTCATATGAAAACAATGAAACATAACATAAACATTCATGTGAAAACTAGTATAAGAAATGTTAATACTTTAACTATAAACCATGAATGGTATAAAAATAACACATCCAAAGTCAAAAATATCACAAAACCTTCAATACAATATGGAATATTGTATTGTAATGAATCAATATCAAACAAGTGTAAAATCCATCAAAAGATGTTGACATAGATGAAATAAAAACTATTTGAGATAAATATCTCTTTTTATTTTGAAATCATTTAAAAGTCACATAATTATAAAAGAAAACATTTATTTTGAAAATATTATTATAATCTTGTAATGGAAGCTTCAAAGGTGTTATAATGGCGTAAAATATCCTCACCCTCCATATACGTTAAAAAACATTCTTACCTTAATTTTTCAAAAAGGACATAAAGTACCTTATTTTGAAAATGAAGAAAATATTCCTTTCAAAAAAATTAATAAAAAGTAAGACAAGGGTATAAATTAATTTAACCCATATTTTAGGAAATAGTAAAAATGTTTTGAAATACATTTTTAAGAAACACGAATGTAGATGATAAAGAGGTCCTAGTAGATTGTCACGTATAAACAACCTCGGATAATAATGAGATTGTAAAATTAGCTCTTAAATTATACTTTTCCGTGATCGATGGTACATTAAAATTATTTATAACATTTAAAACATTATTAGTAAATTATACATGAACCACATACATAAATTTGATATCATATATGATCTTATGATATTTCTTTGTTAATAGTATTTTAGTAGTATCATTGTTTAGGGTGTTAAATAATTTATTTTCCTTTATATGTATTATTATATAAGTCATGTTTGTTATGGATAAGATGTATTTTATCCATATCCAGAATGATATTAAGTTCTTAAACATTATTTTTAATCATAAAATGAAAATTATTCTTGAATGATAACAATGGGGAATGAATCTCATCGCGTTCGTGGAGATGATAATCCGTACGTACGCACCAGCGACAATATCATTCTATTGATGGTGAAATCGTATGTTATTGGATGTTATATCATATATAAAGAATCACTAACATTTTCTATTTATTATTTACATCAATCATACTCATTATTATACCCATACAAATATTGAAGTGTTGAATAACAAACTACACCATGATGTGGAGATAGTAATCTGTACATACACATGTATGGTGACTTTGTCATTCATAGGATGGATAGAATAATGAATATGGTTGTACCATATTTATAATAATATAAAAATAAGTATAAGGTACTGGATTTAATATTTTGTTCTGGAAACAACAAAGAAAGATGATGTGGAAGAAGAAAAGAACTTTGAAAGAGGTGATGAAATTATTACCTCTTCTTCGGGTGCTTCTTTTTTATTTGATCGAAAGGGATCCTTAGGTAGGATTATTATCCAAGTAATGCCTATAGGTTGAATTGAGGGTTTTTGGAGGATATTTGAGCAGGTTTAGGCTGATACAAAAGGCTTTGGAGTTGTGATTTTGAGAAAAGGAGAAGTACCATTTTATAAGAGTGGTGATGGTAATTTTAAGAAAAGCTTGAAATATTATTTTATTATACAATAATATTCGGTTTATAATGTTTAAAAAATGATTTATTTTTAGTCTAAGGTGTTTATGGGTATAAAAACTCTCAAAAAATAGGTTTTAGATAGGTTTAGGTCACCATATTAACCTTATCTTTTAGATTTAACTCTTAGTTAAATAGTTTAACTTTTACCATGTATTCTTCTATTATTATAATAAATGGATAATAAACATACAATGAAAATAAAAAGAACCCAAGGTGGTTCATTATTGATATATATAACCTTATATAAGTCATTTGGAGGAACCTTAGATTTTTAGGAATATTATATCAATTAATAATATAGTATTTTTTTAAAAACCCATTTATGTCAATTTTGACAATATTTAGTATTTGGTTTTTTTGGAAGTCATACACACTTTATCACTAAAAAAAATTTATTTAATCAAACCTAAAATGTAATATTAACCTTTAAAATTCGTGGAATACATTAAAAGTTTCAATTTACAATTATATTAAATTTTATAATATCAATTTTTTAATCATTCAATAATAATGTAATTATTACATCATCATTGTGTCATAAATAAATTTAATTATTTATTGTCTAAAAATTATAAATAAAATAACATTATGAAGGAAATATTTTGATATTTCTAATGAATATTTATACACGAATTTATCTTATGTATAACCCTATATTAAAAATGGTTTTGTTATTAAAATTTGATATTACACTTTAACTTTTCTTTAAATAAAATAATAATAAATGTCAAAATATAATCCAAGTGGACCAAAAGGATCATATTTTATTCCAAAGTTTGATTTTGGTCGAAATACACTTATCCAATAGAATTAGGACATGTGTTAGGGTAGTTATAATATCATTTTTACCTTTAATTACCCTATTTACTTTTAATCGTGGTAAATAAAATTCAAAAGTTACTATTCACCAAAAAATATTTTCATCTTATTGAACCAAATTTCACTTACTTATTTCAACCATGTCTCTTGAATTTTTGAAATTCAATTCACAAATGCAGTAAAATTACGTTTCATGCAAATTTGCAAATGTGCCTAGAAGGTGGGTAAAATACGTTAAAAGTTCAATAAATTTTTTTATATCTAATCTTATTATAAAATGAATCTAATGAATTAAATTTAACATATATAGGTATTATTTATCTATTTTGACCTAAAATAAATTTAAATAAAACAAAAAAATTATTTAAATAAAAATTAGGTTTTAAACAATAAAGTAGTGTTTTTCACTATTCATCAAAAATTGAATGTTTTCAGAGAAAATACCAAAAATTCACCCTAATATTATTTTGATATTACAAATCCAAAAATGAAGTCCATTTGGAAAAATAAAAATTATAAAATTTCAAAACGTGGGTATTACTATTCATAATGACTAGTTTGATTGGTTGTGGCGTGCAAGAACTCGAAGTCGTATACATCGCAAGCTATCACATTATTCAAAGAGAAATGTACTGTGGAATCTTGAGGTGTTACATAGATAATATCCATGTCACTAAAACTTTAGGTCCTTGGGTTATGAAACTTTTTGATAGATTATTATTTAGGTCATGAGATTAATATATTATTTATGTCATGCTTATCTTGGATCAATTTAGATCCCCTTAGATGTTAGAAACCATCACATCAGGATGTCTTAAAAAAAATCAAACTTTAAGTTATTGTGAAAAAATAATTTTTACAACCTATTGGGAACACACAAGCTTCACAACCATCTATCATGATGACCCTTCAGCTATTATCAATAAATCCAACACACAACCTCCTTGTTAGATTAACTTTTATCTCTGAGAATGACTCAATATTTATTTCTAGATTATGTAAGGGACTAATGAATTCTTTGGTAACATAGTTAAAAATGAGTAAATATTATCACCATTATATAGATGGATATAAAAATCATGTTATTCAATTTATTGAAGATATCCTTCTTACATGTGTGGTTGATTTTGAAAAATCTTCATAGAATCACCTATAGTTGAAGTATTTTTTTTATAATAGTATCTATCAATCAATTATTCATATGTATAATTTTAAATATATACATATTAAAACATGTTGATCAAAATTATGTTTGGTTGAGGCTATTGGTAAGTCTTTTATTGGGCCTGTTTGGTACAAGAGGTAATAGGTGAGGTTAAATAAATTTGGAAATGTATGGATTTAACATAAAGTCTCCAAAAATCTTATACTAATAAATAATGATAACCCTTGAAGTTAAATGTTTGGTATAATGTATTTTTGAGAGTTTCGCCAAAATTAGAACACCAATGGTATGTAAATAAAGAGAAGTTTATGCCACTACATATGGGTCTCTTTGATATTGTGGATCAGATTGGTAAAGTGGTGTATTTGTTGAAATTTAAAAACAATTATGCTAAAATTCATAATTTTTTATAAGTATATAAATTGAAGAAATATTTTTATAAAGAATATATTTTCATTAATTATCAAGTAGTTAAGACTGAACCTGATATATAATTAATGGAAAACTAATTCAAATTATCGATTTTGGTGAAAAGATGAATAAAAGAGATAATATTCCTTTGATGAATGTCTAATGGTAGAATTGAATGATTAAATAAGTGACATGGGAAATAGAAGAACACATATTGTGAGAATTTCAAAATATTTTCAATAATTAATCTACCCAATGAATTTTTGGGAGTTAAAAGTCCTATATTGGTAGAATTTTAACACTGGTTTTTTTGTGTTATTTTATGTTGTGGTTTTTAACTTCGGTTTATTTATGAAATGTAATTGACACAGTGTTTGTTTAAATATTAAATTATTTCTAATTAATAAGGCTTTTTATATCATGAAATTTTGGGAGAAATTAACATAGAGGTTTGAAAGATTAATTGTTGAAAACTTATTTAGTGGATATAAGGTTTGGTTTAATGTCATGGGAGTTATTTTGGGTGTTAAAAAATTATCTCTGATGGAATTAATTAGGAAAATAATTTTTTATCTCAATAGAGATATTATTGAAATATGTAAAATAATGTGTAAAACTATATAAAATTTTATGTATTAGGTGAGTGTGATTAGGTTAGATGTATTATTACACAAGGGGTTATTTTCCTGTGTTATAAGCATTTTCAGGGTTTATGGTAGAGAGAGGGAGAAAAGATAATAATTAAAGGATTTAAGAGGGGTATAATATTTAAGGTAAGGTTACATGGAGATTAATATAATTAATGAAAGGTTATAAGTCATAAAATGTGGTGGCCATTGAAAATTGATGACACATTAGGTAATTATGTATTTAAATGGGATAAGGGGTATGGATTCCATTGTTTTCATTTTTTAGTGACCCCTTGAGAGATATAGATATTAGTGGAACCTAGATAGAATGGTTGATGGGTGGCGATAAAAAATTTGAGAGTTTTTAGGGAATTAATGTATATAAAATAAGTTTTTCTATATGGTTTAATCTGAATATATGAATAAGTATCTATAGGAGTGAACTTGTCAAAAAACAATTGCCTTAATTATTTTTTAAATATGATTTCAAATGAGATCTTTTTGACATTCATCACAAGATATGAAAAACTAACATTGGTTCTATGCCACTCACTAGGCCTTTTTCACATGTATCTCATTCTTCTACACCACCTAACCAAAATTTTACATGACACCATTCGAAAAGGGAATAGGCCCATGTAAATACTATAATATGTGAACACTTTCTTCAAGAGCTTCATGAAGCCAAGCCAAATTGTCTAAAAATTTGTTTATCTTATGAGATGATATTTATAAAGGATTCTTATAATAGGACATGGATATTTACCAAAGTACGATAATCCATTTTATAAGTTATATTGAAATCAAGAAATCTTATCTAGTTAATTTTCTTTGATACTTTTTATGATATTTATAATTAATTTTTTATTTTTTGCTTGATTACTATTATAAAAAAAATTCTGTCAAGGGTTTTGGTAAACCATGTTTTTCTTAACAAATTATTTATTTATAAACTTATTTTTTGAAATACACAACGAATAAAATGGTTTATTAAATGTTTTTTATGCACTTTATTTGATATTGTCACACAATGTGAGTGTATAGGTGGAAATGGTTTTAGTGATATATATGTTAAGAAACTATAATATTCTACCATGGTGTAGCAAATAGAACTTATAGAGTGCATGTTAATGTGAGTGTTGGATAATAACCAATTTTTTATTCCATAATGATGAAGGGTATAAAGTAAGGTGAAAATGAGGGATAATTTATTTTACATAAAATAAATATAACTAATAAGTATTTAATTTTTTTATCATTGATGTTGTAGAATGAGTGATTTATTAGGGAGAAGATAGTCTTCGGTGATTTCTAGATAATATTGTTTTTTCTTTTGAAAATGATGGAGTTCCTAAAGGAAGTTTTCAGAAAAGAAACATACTTTTTTAAGGATATAAAATAACGGCTTGATTTTGTGAAATTTTGTAAGCAAAGAATATTCTTTAGAAATGGGTTTAAATATAATATATTTTTGATATTTTAGTTTAAAAATATTGTTTAAAAGTCATTATTTTATATAAATACATTTTTATATATCATTGTTGATTAACATTCCATTTTTTGGATTTAGTCATGTATGGATAAGTTTTCAATTCTCGGGGGAATCCTATCGAGTTTAGACTCACCACCTATATACATACTTCTAGGGTCATGCAGACATGTTTTTTTTCATGATTTACGTAAAAGAATGGTCTCATACGATTCCATTGGAGAGTTATAGATACACTTTGGAGACATGGTAGGACAATATATGGGGCTATATGGCTTGGAAATGCGATTCATTTATTTTATTTATGTCACCAAGTTTCATTATAATTATGTATTGGTTATTGTAAAACCAATTTTTTTCATTGTTAATTTCATGGGTTTTAAATATTTTTTTATATTTTACATGCAGTGTTCATTATTTTGGTTTATTTCTTGAGAATAAATCATTCCTCAATAGCTTATTTTATCCCTAAACACTAGTTTTTGACCACTCAAGATTAGGGAAACACATTTAAGGACATGTGCTGATTCCATTTGAGTAATTGGATTTAGTTCTGTAACAACCCTAACTTGGTTCACCTCTTCTATGATTGAATTAGAGAAATATATACCTCAATCACACCTCTTCATATTCCACAGGTAACCAACTAGTGGTGAGGGTATATGTGAAAAAATGGGGATACTGTACCATTTGATATAGATAACCATTTGTATTTGTGAAATAAATAATAACATTTTTCATTACAACATTAGAAATATATGGACAATCATCATAATGGTATTCTGATAGATGTAAAAATTATTGCACATGATATAATAGTATGAACAACTAATCATTCAATAAAAGTGTTACAAACAACACATGGATCTTCTATGGGGAGGTAATATACAATAGATCCCTAAAGAATAATAATAAAATAAATAATAATAGGACAAGTACAATTTTTTTGGAGTCCTAACCTAGTCCTATATACCCAAATTTGACTCAAATACCCATCTCACCCATCAAAAACATATATCCCTTTCCCTTATTAATACTTACCACTATTATGTTTGTCTTGGTACCCATGGTTTCCAGACAGGGTATGATTATTACTTAGTCATCCACCACCATTGGTGTCCCTAAACATAACCATTTTATATGGTCCTTGATGACGTGACATGATATATAAAATAAACCCATGATAAAAATAAACATTTTCGATCATTGGGTTACACGATAACACCCATGAAGGACATTACCTTCTTTTTCCTATACTAATGTCAGGTTTGAACACTTGAAATATCAATACCAAGGGTTGGAATAATGATCACACAGAATATCATCTAATGATCCCAATTAACCCAGTTGAAAATAAATCCAATACATTCTAAAAAAACCCCCCACTAAATGATTATGAAATCCAATGTGATCATCCATTAGGTGATATTTTTCTTGACACCCAACTCATCCCTAAAACAAAACCCTGGTTAGTATTATTTCCCAATTAATATCACAATCTCTTGATAGTTGGAATGAGACCGAACCTATCCAATATAACCATACTATCAAAACACACACACACACCCATGGTTGCCATGGTCTCTCAACCTATAAAACATATCCCATCCGACACCATCAAGAATTATCCTGGTTAACATGATCTACCAACCCATAACACATCCCATATCATCAATCACTACCAAGGTTGAAATGATCACTCAAAACACACAAATAATCCATTCCATCACATTTTTCACATCTATGGTTATCATTAATTCCAAAAACACATTTTCATTTCATATCTCACCATTTTAGCATGATTTCCAAAACCAAATCACATAAAAATTAGGTAATAGCGATTACCATGGGTGTAATGTGTTAGATCTAAAAGATCTTATGACTACCCTAAGGAGAGGGAGTGAATTAGGCCACCAGATCTTATGACTACACTAAATGAAGGGGTAAATTTGTCTAGAATTTTATTTTTAAATTTATTTTTATTCTTGAAATAAACCTCTTAAATTGGTTAAAGAAAGTGGCTCTCATAAAAATATTGTTATTTGATCTATGAATTATAATGCAGAAAATAAAAAGAACAAGGGACAAGACTATGTTTACAAGATTTTACTATTGTGTGTGAGAATATTCCTTTCCATAAGAAGTAATAAACATGGATATAGATTCTTCACTATATACCAATAAAAAACTTATAATAGGTTGGGAGGAATCACCATTTACCTTCAGTTTTACATCATCCCACTAATACCATTATATAGTATCCCACTGGTCATACTCAACAACCCATTGGGTACACTGAGCTATAACAAATGAGAAATATCACATGAATATCTAGGTTTCTTTGTAAACGAATGATAAACTCTATACAAGACTTTATAATTTTCAAGGAAAAATCTCACTTATTTCAGTATCTACTATAGATCATATTCTCCATTCTCAACCCCAAATTGTATTCACTGGATGCTTGATCTCAAATAGATATATTTGATAATATCTAAACACCATTCACTAGAATTTCTTCTTATTCTCAATATTTTTTACTAACACACATGAATTCTATTTATTCCACTAGTTGTCTTCACTTTTTGTTCCTTATTAACTAAAACTCATCATTCTTTGAAAAATCAATTTTTTTTATTGACGACACATTGAATTAACACAACCATGTTATATACTGAAATTTCTATATGATAAGGTGTATAAATCTGGCCAAAATAATGAACCATGAGTATTTTACTATTTTGAGCTTCCTTGATATTCCTTCCCAAGACTCATTAAGGACTATCACCAGGGATTACTTCCAAAAATTATCCTATAAATACAAAATCTACCCTCATATTTTTCCTCAGACTTGAAGTAACATATAGATTCATAAAATATTAGCTAAAACTATTTGTGTGCATCACAAATACCTAGAATATTTAAACACTTTAGATAGCTAGATCAAAACGATTTAAAATATCTTCATCATTTTAGGTGTGAAGTAGAATGCTGTGGAATCACCATTCCCATAACATATATCTAGCATTAAAAACACAAAAAATAAACCACATCACTATTTTCAAGTGATTTTAGGAACTAAAGAAAAGAATAATATCTTCCCAATGATAATAAATATTTAATATCTGGATCTTCAACACGAATAGGCTCAAACTTATATCAGTTTGTTTTTATTTTGTTAATCTCAAAACATATCATTTTATTCATCATGTAGATAACATGGATTATTTATGTTGCTTGAATCACAATCATCATGTGAAAATTTAATCATTGAGGAATATATTTAGAATCCTTTAATTTTATTTCTTCAGAAACATTATTTCTTGGAAACTAATTATTTTACCCGGAAGAAAATCAAAAAATTTCTAGGTGTCAAAATCTTTCAATTGGCATGAAAAGGAATATGTGCAGTGAATACTTATGAGGATAGTATTATGCTATATCAAAGACTTACATTAGAATATTCAAAGACTTATGCTCAAAGATGATTTCTTACAATCCACGAAGGCTTACATTCAATGAAGTCTTACGATAACAAATTAAATAATTATGCCGGCACCCAAAGTATTTCAAAGGCTCTCAAAGGACTTTAACTCCAGCTCAAGTCATACATAGAATGAAATATTATGTGAAATACTTAAATTAGGTCCCAAATTATTATGCTAGGGATTTTTTCAAATTTCTCAAGCCATCTAATATATGTAGATTTTCAGAATGACTTAAAAACTTATCTAACCTATATTTAGCCATTTAAAACAATCTAGTAAACTAAAATTTTATCATAGAAACATTTCATGATTCTCAAAAATGGTTTTAAACAAATTAATTTTTTTAAAAATATCATCAAAAAAATCAAATGCTACTTCAATCACCCCTTTTGGATTTGTTGGCGCCCATTAAACTCTTCCAAATAAACTATGATCTATTTCAGAACTCATCACTTCTCATGAGAATCCTTAAACCACAACCTTTACCAAATGATAAGTGTCCCACAACACAACACATGATATAGTAATGTTTTTGAGATAATTATATCCCTTGGTGACTAGAAGTTGTGGTTCAATGACTTGAATTGTCACGACCCGCCCTCGGGGTCCGTGCCGTGACTACCCCAAGCCTGCCTTCCATAGGCCAGGAGCTGGCGACTAGCACCAAGGCGTAAATCCCGGTAAAAAGGGAAGGCATTGCCTTTGTAAAGTAAACAAAAACCACAGAGTAGGCAAGCAGAAAGTAAACACTAAGCAAAAGAAGAGTACAACTGAAAGTGCGGAAAAGTAAAAGGGCCAGTATACAAACCCAAACTGAAAGTAAAGTACAACTCGAAAGGGAAAACAGCAACTGAAAAGTAAAAGCCGCTACACCGAGCTGTCCACTGGAAATCCCACCTGAAGGATGGGTACAGATAGCTCCAATACTCCACGTGTCCCGCCGTCCGCTCCGAGCACGTCCCGCCCAGTGGTCCACCTCCAGGTACCGTCCTGCTCTGCAAGCCTCAGCTAAGATCAACACTGTCCGTCGTCTGCAACCAACACAACGTAGTGCGGGCAAAGCCCGTGCAGGGGTGAGTATAAGCTACTCAGTAGGGACCCCGAGACCCCTGAAGGTCTCTCAAAATCCACAAAGGATAAACCATGAAGAAAGGTACAATCACGAAGTAACAACCGACACTACTTAGGTATATGCCCATACATATACCTAAGTCATCAATTTCAAATACGCTCCAACCTCTGAGCCCAAGTACAACTCAGTCCACACAGGAAAGTAAACGTATTCCACACAGGAAAGCAAAACGTAATCCACACAGGATAGCACAACACAATCCACACAGGAAAGCAACAGGATTCAACTCACATAGGTATACTTTTTCAAAAGACAATAAAGATGATCTCTGATCCATCTAAGTCGTCGGACCCACGAAGGATCGATAGGTAACTAACCCCCGCAAAAGACCCACACAGGATCGGGCCCACATAGGACCTGTAGGCGCTGGTTCACATAGGACCGCTGAGCGCAAAGACCCACACAGGATCGGACCCACACAAGATCGGGCCCACACATGACCTGTAGCACTGATCCACGTAGGATCGCTGAGTGCTGTAGTCGTCGTCGTCGAATCCACATAGGATCTCTGTACTGTCGTCGTCGCAGTCACAGTAGCAGTAGCAGTAGTAGTAGCAGTTGCAGTCGCAGCCAGCACTAGGCTTCCCACACACAGCAAGCTCGTACAGGAGGATCCGCTCCACGAGCCGAGAGGCTGATACATCAACTGTCACAAAGTCCAGAGTTTATGTATCCAAAAGTTCCGTATCGTCAACAGGAACTCAACGCAACAGACAGTGCGTCGATCGGACACCCGGTCTGAGAGTTATTGGCTTTTTCGTCCCAGGGGCCCGGTTGGTTTTTAAGGCAAAACCAACCCGACCGTAATCCACCTGCGTCCAAACCTCGGGCGGAGTATGACAAAAGATCCGTCTCACTAAGAGGAACACAACAAAGCTGACGACACGTCAATCGGGCGTCCGTAGCTCAAGATACGAGCGTTTCCGCTCCGAAGGCCCGGTTGGTTTCGTGAACGAACCAACCCGTCCGAACTCAAAGTATTCCGAAACTTTGAGTGCGATATATCGAAACGACCTTCTCGATCCAAGGATCGCGTTGCCCCAGACGGTTCGTCAATCGGAGGTCCGTGGCTCAAGTTATGACCAAAAGACTGAAACCGTCTCGAAAACGGGGGGTCCGGGTCCGGGCCGACCCGGCCCGACCCCCCCTGGGTCGGCCTGAACCGGGTCGACCTGAACCGGGTCCGACCCGGCGCGGCAGCGCGGTCTGGCGCCGCTGGGTGCCACGCGCGGGGGGCATGGCCCCCGCTTCCAGAAGGCGGCGCGGCTTAAGCCGCGCCTCTTAAATGAACCGGCCCCCTTTGTGGGGGCCTGCTTGAGGGAAACTGGGGGGCCGCCTGCCCCCCTCAAGGAAACCCCCCCCCCCCAAATAAATGTGGGGGATTTTGAGTTGACAGGGGGAATTAAATTCCCCCGGTCTTTGACCTTCCGGCCGGCCACATGGCCGGCCGGTTTTTCTCCAACGGGACCGGCAAAGCCGGTCCCCTTTCGGCTTCCGACACCGGCGGCCCGGCGAGCCGCCAGTCTTCCCGTCTCACCGCGGCCCGGAACCAGCCGTGGTGTTCGTCGTCCGGCGCGGTGCGACGGCACGACGCCCCTCCGCCGTGGCCCCGCTCTGGCCGCGGCGCCTTCGATTCCCCTCGACGCGGCGCAACGGCGTCGCGTTCATGATGATTCTTCCACGGTGCGAAATTTCCGCGTGGTGCGACGACACCACGCCATCTTGTTTCATCCGCAAGATAAATCAACAAGAACAAAGGAGGGGGTTCGGCCATGTTCATGCGGTCCGGCCCCCTAACGTTAAACGATAACACATATTTTAATATCCTCACATTTGTCATGCTAGAACCACGAACGAGAATAAATAAATAAATAAATAATCAACATCAACCCCTACCTTGGGTTCAAGTTCGAAGATCGTCAACGACCCGCGGAAGACAATGTCGCGGAGGTCGGGCGTTGCAGTAGTCGTTCGTCAAATCCGATGACGAAGAGGTACGTCAATGGCGAATCTTCGTAAGTCAACAAAGGAAGTCCGAGGAGGAAGCGGCGTTTCCTTTCGTTGACACGAAAGACGTCGTCGATCTTCGGAAACAACGGCTACGAAGATGAGAGGAGCGGCGTTCTTCGTCGGAGCTCGAAGGTTCTTCGCGTTCTTCGTCAAGGTTGAAGAAGAAGAAGGAGCTCCAAAAATCCTCTCAAGAAGGCTAGAGAGTTATAACCCAAAAAAATAAGATAGAGTCTTATTTTATTCACAAACTTAACAAATTGAATTTCAAAGGTTTGAAATTCAAATAAAAATAACTCCAAATTAAATAACAAGTTTTCATGTCATTTAAAGAGGGGTTAAAGGAGTTTTGAGAGGAGATGAAAGGTTGGGTTTTGTGTGGTCCCCACCACACTTAATCCTCCCAAGGGAGGATAAGTGGATGTGGGTCCCACCTTTAACTTCCTTTGAGAGGAGTTAACCAAAAAAAAAGTGTTCCACATTTTTATTCAATTTTTTATAATTCTCCCAAAAACTAACTTTCGTCCCGCAATAAACGCAACTACGGAAAAGTTCTCCTTAAGCGAATATCGGTGCTACGAGTTCATCGGTGTCCTCAGATTTCAATTCCGAGCACCGGATCAAAAGTTAGGAAATCCCGCTCGTTCGTTCACTGAACGTACCCGAGCCAAACTTCGGAAATTAATTCCGGGCACTCCGGGCCTCGGAATCAGGTACCGTCAGAAACTGCGCTCTTGTAAAATTCCAAAGAAAATTAAGAAAAAATTTCCCTTGAATTTTACGGGTCTTTACATTACTCCCACCTCAAGGCTTTACGTCCCCGTAAAGATACATCAAAAACTAGGGAAACAAATGAGGGTACTGAGCACGCATCTGAGCCTCCCGCTCCCATGTGCTCTCCTGGAGGTTCCCGTGCTGCCATCTGATGTGCACAAGAGGAATCGATCGCCCACGTAGGACCCGCTCCTGTCGATCCTCTATCTCCACCGGGACCTCCGTAAAAGTTTCCCCATCGTCAACGTCAAGCTCCCCATGGTCAATGATGTGCGTCGGGTCGTGCACGTATCTCTTCAGCTGAGACACGTGGAAGACATCGTGAACCCGGTGCAACTGAGGTGGTAGAGCCAGGCGATAAGCCACCTCACCAATCCTGCTGAGGACCTGGAAGGGTCTGATGAAGCGCGGAGATAACTTGCCGCCTCGGCCAAATCTCCGAATACCACGTCGAGGTGAGACCCGCAAGAAGACGTGGTCACCATCCTCGAACTCTAGTGGCCTCCGCCTCCTATCAGCGTATGACTTCTTCCAGCTCTGAGCTGCCCTCATCCGCTCCTGAATGACCTGGACCTTCTCTGTCGTGGCCTGGACCATCTCTGGTCCCACAAGTGCTGACTCCCCAGGGTCTGTCCAACACAAAGGAGATCTACAAGGTCGGCCGTACAATGCCTCGTACAGTGCCATCCCGATGGTGGAGTGGTAGCTGTTGTTGTACGCAAACTCCACCAAGGGTAGGTGGTTCTCCCAGCTACGACCAAAGTCGAGGAAACATGCGCGGAGCATGTCCTCGAGAGTCTGAATGGTCCTCTCCGTCTGACCATCCGTCTGAGGGTGAAAGGATGTGCTCAGACGTAGCTGCGTCCCGAACGCCTCCTGTAACCCCTTCCAAATCTGGGAAGTAAAGTGAGCATCTCGATCGGAGACGATAGATGATGGCATTCCGTGGAGCCGCACAATCTTCTGAACGTAGAGACGTCCCAAGCTCTCCACTGAGCCCTTCTCTCTGATGGGTAAGAAGTGTGCCGACTTGGTGAGTCGGTCAACAATCACCCAGATGGAGTCGTGACCTCTGGAAGTGCGTGGAAGTCCAGTCACGAAGTCCATAGATATGTCGTCCCACTTCCACTCCGGAACCTCCAAGGGCTGTAGCAAGCATGCTGGTACCTGATACTCTGCCTTCACCTGCTGGCAGGTGAGGCATCGAGAAATGAACTCTGCTACAGCCTTCTTCATGCCCAGCCACCAGTGCTGTCGTCTGAGGTCCTGGTATATGTTCACCACTCCAGGATGTACCGCCAAAGGAGAAGTGTGAAACTCTCTCAGCACTTCCTCTCGCAAAGCGACTGGTACCATGGTACGTCCTCTAAAAAGGATGTCGTGCTCTGCTCCAAGGGAGAAACCATCAGGTACCTGTCCCGAGGATATCTGTGCACGCCGTGTCTCACAGTCAGCGTCCTCACGCTGTGCCTCTCTGACCCGCTGCATTAGTGGAGGGGTGACTCTGAGAGACTAGAGGAAGGATGCTCCATCTCTATCTACGAAGGATATCTGCAAAGAGGCTAGCTGCTCCGTCGCCTCCTCAAGTAGCTGAATGCCTGTCCTCCTGCTGAGGGCATCGGCTACTACGTTCCCCTTCCTAGGAGTATAGACTATCTCAAAGTCATAGTCTTGGAGGAACTCGAGCCATCGCCACTGTCTCAAGTTCAGGTCCTTCTGCGAGAAGATATACCTGAGACTCTGATGATCGAAAAAGACTGTAAAGCGCTCGCCCATCAGATAGTGTCGCCATGTCTTCAGAGCGAATACCACTGCTGCTAACTCCAGGTCATGGGTAGCGTAGTTCTTCTCATGCGGCCTCAACTGACGTGATCCATAGGCAATCACTGCCCGATCTTGCATCAGAACACATCCGAGTCCGGTCCCTGATGCATCGTAGTAGACTACATACCCTACTCCCTCCTCAGGCAACCTCAAGATATGTGCGCTGGTCAATCTCTATCTCAGCTCCTGGAAGCTCTGCTGACATCTATCTGACCACACGAAGGGTTTCCCCTTCTTCGTCAAAGCTGTGAGTGGTGCCGCAACTCTAGAGAAGTCTGGCACGAATCTCCGATAGTATCCAGCTAGTCCCAAGAAACTCCGAACCTCAGTCACGCTCCTGGGTGGTTCCCATGCTAACACAGCCTCGATCTTTGCAGGATCCACTGCAACTCCCACCTCAGAGATAACGTGTCCCAAGAAGTGGACCTCACGTATCAAGAACTGGCACTTCGAGAGCTTACCATAAATCTGGTGCTCTCGGAGTGTGTCTAGTATAACTCGCAAGTGAAAGGCGTGCTCCTCCTCGGTCGTAGAGTAAATCAGAAAGTCGTCGATGAAGACTATGACAAACCAATCAAGGTATGGCTGAAAGATCCTGTTCATGAGGGCCATGAACACTGCTGGAGCATTGGTTACACCGAAAGGCATAACCAAGAACTCATAGTGGCCATACTGACATCTGAAGGCCATCTTCTGCACATCCTAGTCTCTGACTCTGAGCTGATGATAGCCTGACCTGAGGTCTATCTTCGAGAACCACCGTACTCCCTTGAGATGATCAAAGAGGTCATCAATCCTCGGTAGTGGATACTTGTTCCTCACTGTCACCTGGTTCAGGCGACGATAATCAACACAAAGCCGCATGCTTCCGTCCGCCTTTTTGGCGAACAATATCGGGGAAGCCCAGGGTGAAACACCGGGTCGGATGAACTCCTTTCCCTGCAAGTCCTCCAACTGTACCCGTAGCTCTCGAAGCTCGGCGGTGGCCATCCAATATGCTGGAGTGGATATCGGGGCTGTCCCGGGGTACAAGTCAATATAAAAGTCTACCTCTCTGCGAGGAGGTAGCCCTGGAACGTCGTCGGGAAAAACGTCCGCAAACTGATCCACCACTGCAGGAAAACCAGGACTCCTCACGTCAACTGCTCCAAGGATGAGGCTAGCCAACTGATGAGTGATGGGCTGTCCTCTCCTCCACGGAAGTCCATCCTGTGCTAAAAAGGCTCCCTTCTCACCGGTGAAGGTTAACCTGCTCCCTTCGGTGCGTACACATCGCACCTTGCGCCTAAAACAGTCAATCTTTGCATGGACCGTAGATAGCCAATCCATGCCCAAGATGACGTCGTATGGCCTCGACGCTGCTACAAGAAGATCCCAGCCGAAGCTCTCGCCTCCTAGAGTAAGTTCACACTGCCGGCACCAGTGCTTAATCGTCGAGTCTGCTCCCGTAGGAGTCTCTAGCCGTAAGGATCGAGCCAACGGCTCTGTCGGAATCTCCGAGCTCCGAACAAGGGCATCAGCTATGAAAGAGTGACTCGCTCCTGTGTCTATAAGAACTGCAGCAAGGGTGGAATAGACACAGATAGTACCTCGAATCATCTCGGGTGCGCCGTGGTCGTAGGCCTCTGCTGCCTGGAGCTGTGCCTGTCTCTGCCCGCCAGCTCCCTGTGGTCGGGGTGGACCTCCTGGTGGTGGTGGTGGCAGAGCCTCAAAGCGTCACCCACCACCTGCTGCTCGGCCAGCTCCTCTGCCTCGTCCGCCTCCTCCCTGCAGACCGCCACGGTCGACCCTCTGCCTCTGCCTCGGTGGTCCCTCAACCGTCCGCTGCTCCTCGGCACGGCGGGTCGGGTAGTCATGAGCCATGTGGCCCTGCCCGCCGCACGAGTAGCACTGTCTGCCTCTCGAAAGACTGGCTCCTCGCTGTGTGCCCTGCACTGCTGAGCCAGTGCCCTGAGGTCGTCTGCTCGAAGGTCTGGCCTTTCTGGACCCCTGAGTAATCCGTCGACTGCCTCCTGCAGATGACTCTGCCACGTGCCGCCCTGCGGTGGGTCGCTGCGCTGGTGTAGACTCAGCAAGGAAGCTCTCGATCCGAAGGGCCCGCTCCAGTACTCCTGTCTGAGTTGGTATGCTGAGGGAGATCAGCGATGCCCTGATCTCATGTCTCAAACCCTGCTTGAAGGTCCGGGCCCGGAATAATGGGTCCCGTACCATGTCGGTCGAGTAGCGCGAGAGATCAGTAAATCTCGCCGAGTACTGAGCGACCGTCATGCTGCCCTGCCGCAGCTGAAGAAGCTCCTGGATACGCACCGCACGAAGGGTGGCTGGGACGAACTCCGAGCGGAAAAAGCTCTCAAAGTCCGTCCATAGAAGAGATGCCTCATCGTGCACCTGGAGCATCAAGCTCCACCATCGTCCTGTTGTTGCGTGTAGTAGGCTCGCAGCGAGGATCACCATGAGGTCTGATGGTGTCCTCACTAGCCTAAACACACGTACCACTGCCTCCAGCCAGTCCTTGGCTGCCTGGGGATCCGTCTCCCCGCGAAACCTGGGTGGTCGCTGGCGCTGAAACTCATGCAGTGCGCTGAGGCGACGTGCATCGTCAGCGGCTGGTGCTGGAATCATCGGGGGCTCGGCGGGTAGAGCTACCGCCCGTGCCACTGCTGACAAAGGGCCCTGCACCGAAGCCTCGTCGCTCGGTGGGCTGTCGTCACACTCGACTCTCGGAACCCTAGATGGCTGCCGTTGTAGGGCCATCCTGAAAAGGAAACAGGTGCGCCACGGTCAGAACAGTATACTTGGTGATCTGATATACGTAATCACAAAGAAAACTTTGAGACACACACGCAATCAATGTTTTCGTGCATTAATCCGGAAATCAGAAGTCAGGGTCCTGGTGTACGGATACGTCGGCCGCCGCACCAACACTGGACTCCCTGGTCTGATAACCACACTCAATACGCTAAAAATTATTTCTTCACATAGAAAAGATCAGAGTTCGCGGTAGAACCGAACTCCTCTGATACCAATTTTTCACGACCCGCCCTCGGGGTCCGTGCCGTGACTACCCCAAGCTCGCCTTCCATAGGCCAGGGGCTGGCGACTAGCACCAAGGCGTAAATCCCGGTAAAAAGGGAAGGCATTGCCTTTGTAAAGTAAACAAACACCACAGAGTAGGCAAGCAGAAAGTAAACACTAAGCAAAAGCAGAGTACAACTGAAAGTGCGGAAAAGTAAAAGGGCCAGTATACAAACCCAAACTGAAAGTAAAGTACAACTCGAAAGGGAAAACAGCAACTGAAAAGTAAAAGCCGCTACACCGAGCTGTCCACTGGAAATCCCACCTGAAGGGTGGGTACAGATAGCTCCACTCCTCCACGGGTCCCGCCGTCCGCTCCGAGCACGTCCCGTCCAGTGGTCCACCTCCAGGTACCGTCCTGCTCTGCAAGCCTCAGCTAAGATCAACGCTGTCCGTCGTCTGCAACCAACACAACGTAGTGCGGGCAAAGCCCGTGTAGGGGTGAGTATAAGCTACTCAGTAGGGACCCCGAGACCACTGAAGGTCTCTCAAAATCCACAAAGGATAAACCATGAAGAAAGGTACAATCAAGAAGTAACAACCGACACTGCTTAGGTATATGCCCATACATATACCTAAGTCTTCAATTTCAAATACGCTCCAACCTCTGAGCCCAAGTACAACTCAGTCCACACAGGAAAGTAAACGCATTCCACACAGGAAAGCAAAACGTAATCCACACAGGATAGCACAACACAATATACACAGGAAAGCAACAAGATTCAGCTCACACAAGTATACTTCTTCAAAAGACGATAAAGATGATCTCTGATCCATCTAAGTCGTCGGACCCACGAAGGATCGATAGGTAACTAACCCCCGCAAAAGACCCACACAGGATCGGGCCCACATAGGACCTGTAGGCGCTGGTTCACACAGGACCGCTGAGCGCAAAGACGCACACAGGATTGGACCCACACAGGATCGGGCCCACACAGGACCTGTGGCACTGATCCACGTAGGATCGCTGAGTGCTGTAGTCGTCGTCGTCGAATCCACACAGGATCTCTGTACTATCGTCGTCGCAGTCATAGTAGCAGTAGCAGTAGTAGTAGCAGTCGCAGTCGCAGCCAGCACTAGGGTTCCCGCACACAGCAAGCTCGTACAGGAGGATCCGCTCCACGAGCCGAGAGGCTGATACATCAACTATCACAAAGTCCAGAGTTGATGTATCCAAAAGTTCCGTATCGTCAACAGGAACTCAACGCAACAGACGGTGCGTCGATCGGACGCCCGGTCTGAGAGTTATTGGCTTTTTCGTCCCAGGGGCCCGGTTGGTTTTTAAGGAAAAACCAACCCGACGGTACTCCACCTGCGTCCAAACCTCGGGCGGAGTATGCCAAAAGATCCGTCTCACTAAGAGGAACACAACAAAGCTGACGGCACGTCAATCGGACGTCCGTAGCTCAAGATACGAGCGTTTCCGCTCCGAAGGCCCGGTTGGTTTCGTGAACGAACCAACCCGTCTGAACTCAAAGTATTCCGAAACTTTGAGTGCGATATACTGAAACGACCGTCTCGATCCAAGGATCGCGTTTCCGCAGACGGTTCGTCAACCGGAGTTCCGTGACTCAAGTTATGGCCAAAAGACCGAAACCGTCTCGAAAACGGGGGGTCCGGGTCCGGGCCGACCCGGCCCGACCCCCCCTGGGTCGACCCGAACCGGGTCCGACCCGGCGCGGACCGGCGCGGCGGCGCGGTTCGGCGCGGCCTGGCGCCGCTGGGTGCCACGCGCGGGGGGCATGGCCCCCGCTTCCAGTAGGCGGCGCGGCTTAAGCCGCGCCTCTTAAATGAACCGGCCCCCTTTGTGGGGGCCTGCTTGAGGGAAACCGGGGGGCCGCCTGCCCCCCTCAAGGAAACCCCCCCCCCCCCCCAAATAAATGGGTGGGGGGCTTTTGAGTTGACCGGGGGAATTAAATTCCCCCGGTCCTTGACCTTCCGGCTGGCCACATGGCCGGCCAGTTTTTCTCCAACGGGACCGGCAAAGCCGGTCCCCTTTCGGCTTCCGACACCGGCGGCCCGGCGAGCCGCCGGTCTTCCCGTCTCGCCGCGGCCCAGAACCGGCCGCGGTGTTCGTCGTCCAGCGCGGTGCGATGGCACGGCGCCCCTCCGCCGCGACCCCGCTCTGGCCGCGGCGCCTTCGATTCCCCTCGACGCGGCGCAACGGCGTCGCGTTCATGATGATTCTTCCACGGTGCGAGATTTCCGCGTGGTGCGACGACACCACGCCATCTTGTTTCATCCGCAGGATAAATCAACAAGAACAAAGGAGGGGGTTCGGCCGTGTTCATCCGGTCCGGCCCCCTCACGTTAAATGATAACACATATTTTAATATCCTCACATTTTTCATGCTAGAACCATGAACGAGAATAAATAAATAAATAAATAATCAACATCAACCCCTACCTTGGGTTCAAGTTCGAAGATCGTCAACGACCCGCGGAAGACAACGTCGCGGAGGTCGGGCGTCGCAGTAGTCGTTCGTCAAATCCGATGACGAAGAGGTACGTCGATGGCGAATCTTCGTAAGTCAACGAAGGAATCCGAGGAGGAAGCGGCGTTCCCTTTCGTTGACACGGAAGACGTCGTCGATCTTTGGAAACAATGGCTACGAAGATGAGAGGAGCGGCGTTCTTCGTCGGAGCTCGAAGGTTCTTCGCGTTCTTCGTCATGGTTGAAGAAGAAGAAGGAGCTCCCAAAATCCTCTCAAGAAGGCTAGAGAGTTCTAACCCAACAAAATAAGATAGAGTCTTATTTTATTCACAAACTTAACAAATTGAATTTCAAAGGTTTGAAATTCAAATAAAAATAACTCCAAATTAAATAACAAGTTTTCATGTCATTTAAAGAGGGGTTAAAGGAGTTTTGAGAGGAGATGAAAGGTTGGGTTTCGTGTGGTCCCCACCACACTTAATCCTCCCAAGGGAGGTTAAGTGGATGTGGGTCCCACCTTTAACTTCCTTTGAGAGGAGTTAACCAACAAGAAAAAAAATAAAAAGTGTTCCACATTTTTATTCAATTTTTTATAATTCTCCCAAAAACTAACTTTCGTCCCGCAATAAACGCAACTACGGAAAAGGTCTCCTTAAGCGAATATCGGCGCTACGAGTTCATCGGTGTCCTCGGATTTCAATTCCGAGCACCAGATCAAAAGTTAGGAAATCCCGCTCGTTCGTTCACTGAACGTACCCGAGCCAAACTTCGGAAATTAATTCCGGGCACTCCGGGCCTCGGAATCAGGTGCCGTTAGAAACCGCGCTCTTGTAAAATTCCAAAGAAAATTAAGAAAAAATTTCCCTTGAATTTTACGGGTCTTTACATGAATGAACTCCCCTCAATTTGTGATTCCATTTTCATATTAAAATGCCACCTCCATATTTCAATATCTATAGTTTCAGATGACCAAATTGTGAACACACTCTATTTAAAAGTTATGTCACTATTTTTACCCCTTTTCAACGCAATAAAAATCCTAGTGGATATGATCACTCAGGGGGGGGGGGATTTTGGGAATACCCCAACACCTTAGTAGGAACCACCTTAATAAAAAAGAAGAAAGAAATTATAGGGAGTAGAGAGATAACTTTTTAGAGATAAATAGATCATTCCAACTAAGAATGAAGGTCCCTTGATAATGTGAGAAACTATTATTCCTGTTTACACTTTGATGATTGTTTTTTTGACATTGATACCTCCCATTATTTTATTACTTCTTGTGTGGTGAAATAATTTTAATTTTCAATGGAAATAATTCCATACATTGTGAGTATCAATATAAATATTGAGAAATGAGAGTATATAGTGTTTAAATGTTCTGTATATTCTATCACCATTGAATCAATCCACTTTTCATGGGACCTAATGGCCTTGGAAATGGACATCTTTGATATCATATTGGTAATGGACTTGATGGTAGCATTAAATGATCATATTTACTGCTACACTCAGAAAGTGAAATTTTCGTCTACATAGGGAGGTTTTCATTTAGTCAAAGGTAAATGGGATGTGAATGAAAGCAGAGTAGGACCTTTAACAACAACAGTTGGGAACATATCATATCAATTGGGTACGATCACCTTGGGTTCTATTGATGAAACTGAACATAGATATTTTATTTCCATAGAATATCGATACCCGGATGACCATCCAAAAAACATCTCCGATTTACCACCTAAACATAAATACTTTTGAAATCCTAGTGTGCCCCCCTAAGGAGTTAGGGTACTCCCAGATTTCCCCTGAGGTGTCAGGGTATTCATGTTTCCTTTCTAAGGTAGTGCCTATTGGAGTTGGTGTTTTAGAGCCAATTCTTGGAACTTTATATTTCATATATATTCAATGGATTAAATATTAATAAAATATCATATTAAATATTATTAATTATTTTACACGAATTTAATATAATAATGTCCCAGAGTATTTTTTGTATTGAAAAGGTAATAACAATTCTCTATTATGTCGAGAACCCTAAAATTCTATAATGATATTATTAAATATTTTTCTATGATTAGAAAACATTCTATGATGGAAAAAATAGTATGTTTATTATTAGTTGAAATTACTCATAAGTGGACGAGACTTTATATCATTATGTTTTCACTTGGAAATCTCTAAGATGGGAGATTATCAGAATAGATCCTCGATAGAAATTCCACATATATTTTTTACTGTCATTGGATATTTATATATGTGAGTATGTGTAAAGATCCATAGAATTTAATATTATTACTAAAACATTCCATGAATTGTTCACATAGACATATTTATGTAAATTATGAAATAATATGTTCACGGTGAAGTTATGCATGTTGGGAGCTTGAATAATATGATATTATTAATGAATAAGTGGAGGAAAGACTTTTCCATTCCCTATTTTTTGAAGTTAATATCTCAAACCTTTTATTAAAATGGAACCATCACATTTAATTCCATGGGTATAGTGTATTGGAATGTTTATTTTAGATAGTCAAATAAATACATATCACGCATATAGGTTGATGACATAGGTGTGTAACTAGCCTGATGAGATATCATGACAAAAGGATTATATTACATAGTTACCATTTATATGTGATTATTGTTGTTATCACTTATCTCCTTTTTATGTGGGTGCCTTAAATCATTTTTAGTTATTAATACCAGACTTTAGGCAAACCTGCTTAATGCCACAACTAAAATGGCCTAGAGGGTTACACCCAAAGTATTTCCTTTGGTTAAAGGATAATATTTTTTAATTAAAAATTGGAATAAATATTATTTTGTATACTAAGAAGTAATATTTGTTCAAGATTTATTAATCAGTAAAAAATATTAAATAAATATTCATTCATAAGAAGACTATTTAATTATAATAATATATAATATTTAATAATCTCTTATTATTTACATGGTAATAAATAATTATTTAATCATTAATAAATAATTTATTTAAATAAAAAATAATAAATAAATATTTTTTCATTGGGATTTGAAGAGAATATTTATTTATTTAAGTAATGAATAATATTTATTCAATAATTCAATAAATGTGGATAATGATGAGCGAAATATTTTTTAGTGATAAATATTTGTTTACCAGATTGTAAAATTAATATTTATCATTGATCGGGGCATCCAATTCCATGAAATAAAATAATTATATTATTTTATTATCTTGTATGGGGTTCCATTTGGGTTTAATATATTATTAAAAGCCTCTATGAAATTAAATAAGTATTAAACCCTAACCCTAGGTTTATAAATAGGCTAATATCTTATTTTGGAAGAGGTTGATCATTATAAACAACATTCTTCTCAATTTCATCCTTCTCAAATCTTCCTCCAAAGACTGAGAAGAATAAGAGAGATTTCATCAAGCCCAAAGAAACATTGGGAGATCAATGTGAATAATGTAAGATGATTAATCAACCATGTTAGCACCTAACATGTCATTAGTGTAGTTCAGACATCGAAAGAGAAAATTTGGATCATTTAGAGGAGATATATTTTTGGTCTATGCTATAAAATGATGATTGATAAAATCAATAAATAATTATCTAAATGTTTAGGAAATATTTCTTCTTTTTTTGAATTAATTGTAAATTAATGTGAAAATACCATCTCTCTTGGTTTTGATGAATTTTTTTGGTCAATATTCTTCTGAAAAATTTTCATTGGTCATGGAATTCATCATCATGTACATTACAGATGATCTATAGAATCCAATAAAATAAGAGTTAGACTTCTCCTAATAAACACTTCCTATATGTCTATAAATAAAAGGTGGCCTCAGAGTGGTCACATTAAGTTTATAATTATTTATTGTTTGTTTATCATTTATGAATATAAAAGTTAGTTTTCATAATTTTTTTTATAATATTATTGTTAATATCACTTATTCTTCTCTTCATTTATCACTAATATAATTAATATTTGATTAACAATTAATGAAGAAAATCCAAATAAACAATCCATAGGTGGTGACACTTTTGACTGGATAATAAAAGGTAGACTCTGTGTACCTATATTCAATGCACTAGGATGACTCTTGAATTAATTTGTTTAATTGTGAATTAAATACCTACAACATACATTAAATACACATTATGTGTTGACCATTCCATGATTGAATATAGTTTTCCTGACCACACATTGTATAACTTACTCACACACCATGCAGTCCACGTGTTTTCATAGTCGAAAAAAGGATCTAAGTATTATTGTGAATTTATTACAAGACACGAGGACTAGAAACTATGTCACAAGGAGGTTACACAGTTATTAATATATGTGAAAACTGTGTACCTCAAAAATGTCAATTCAGAGATACACGCCCTTGTCCTTAAGAGTGTATAACAACCATATGATAAGTGAGTTATATTGCATGAAACTGGATGTACATGCTGTGTACCCTACCTGGTTACATGAAAAATTAAAAATTAATTTATTTCTCCATACACCTCACCATTATGTGTTTTGTGTAGAATTTATTGACTCATAAATTCTATATGATATGTTTTATATGATATTAAATTATTTTTTTTGAAAAATAATGAACTATACACCATGTATAGAAGTAATACATCGACTAATCCAATCGTATTAAAAGAGGTAAAACCTATGTTAATTAACATTTGTTATCTGTTTCATTTATTGAATTTTATATTACATGTAATTATATGAAAAAACATGTATTCTATATGCTGTATGAGTAGAATAAATATTATATAAACACATGACATGTAGTTAGAATATGTACTCATCGAGTTACTTCAATGTAATTTATGGGTGCTTATTTTATTAAATTAAAATAAAATAATTTTACAAAATTTATTCAAATCCATAGTGGATGTGTATCTATATCCATGAAATATTTGATGATGATTAAGATAAAATGATTAAATTGATTTATCAGATAATCAATCAGATTAATTAACATGCATTTTATGTTAATAAAAGAATAAATAGAAATAAATGATATTTACTTATTTTAATTACATATTCATTACAAAAGTGAAAGATCATGAGATAATAATGACTTTTTTATGTATTTAGTTTCATTTAATTTAGTTATTTCATGTTTTTTTTGCGGTTTTGATTATTAAATTAAATTTATGTCCAATGAGTCATACCTTCATCCATATTCTGTATGGACCTACATGATCATAATATGTTTTATGAAAACAATATTCTTTTCCCTTCACCTATGTGAGAATTAAATACATTCTAAGGCTTAATCTCCTAGGGACATGGAGTTAGTTTATGATAGATTTGAGGTGAAAAAAATCATAGGTATATATAGGATAAAGGTGTAATGCTACAAATCAAGACCAGATTGGCTCAATGATATTTTCCATTTTTCTAATGCTTAATTTATTTTACACTAAATAAAAAACCACTAGTTAAATATCATGACCATTCCATGTAATATTTATTTTATTTCTATTTGAAGCATGATTTATTTTATGGATGAAATAAAATGATGTTATAAATAAACGGATTAATATATAATGATGATATTAAAATAAAAGGATCATGCGTAAAAATTTATCAATACATGGTTAGTCACATAAGTAAAATACACTTAAAATTAACAATACATGTAAAATCCTAAACAAGAAAATTTTCATATAATAAACTAAGTCCTTAAAGTTAATATTAAGTCATTACACCTTCTATTATTTGAGTTAAGATGGACCCATAGTTAATGTGTTAGTTCTGGCCTTTGTTAGGGGAATTTTTAATTCTCTATAAATTCAAAAAAAGATATCGAGTCAACTTAACAAACCTTTTATTGGATTTAATGGACTTTTTATATTAAATAAAAATTTTAGAGGCAACTGATGAGGAAATAAAAGTGAATATTTCTAGATTAGAGAATCCACTCAGTGGATCAAGGAGTTTCAAGTTTGGAGTTTGAAAGATCTTCTATATATAAACTTTATTATAATTTTTTTAACATCTATTTATATTATAATATGGAAAATAAGGATCATTTCCACTAGAATTTACCTATGATAATACATTCTATGTTCAATGTTGAGTGATTTTGAAACTTGATAAAATAGTGGGAGACTTAATGAAAATAAATTTATTATTTCTCACATAATTTGTAATCAAGTAAAGTAAAAATAATATGCTTTTATATTATTTTATAATAATTAAAAGATCATCAACCAAATTATCCTTGTGACTAATTCAATAGAAATGACATCTCATAACTGATAGTAACTTTTATGAATAGTTCAAAAACTTATGGGCTTTTTTATGCCATGAACGATTATCTTACATGATATAATGAAAAATCCTCGATCCAACTTCAAAGGAGTTGAGTGATGAGGAGTTTGAAATCTATGAAAAATACTTGAATGATGAGTCGTATGTTTAGTGTTTAATTATTTCACCCACTTTCAAAGAACTTATGAAGTCACATGTGAATATAGATACCTATAACATGCTCCAACATATCTGTGAACTTTTTAGGAGAGTTCCAGATAATAATGTTATGAGATCTCCATGGTTTTATTCATGGAAATAATTGATAAGGTGTTCCATATGGGCCTTATATAGTCATATTTATTGGATACATTGAGTAACTAGAGGTGCTAGGGTTTAAGATACCTGATGAATTGTGTATTGATATCATTATTTCATCACTCCATGATATTTTCTCTATTTTTTTAAATTTTAATGAGAACAACCTAGAGAAGTCCCTCACATATATTCTCACTATACCTAACCAATTTTACAAGTTTATTAAGTGAAAAATACTTTCATACTTATGATGAATAAGATGAAATGATAGGAAACAAGCTCTAAGAATAACTCCATGTCTAAAGATTCTCCACAACTCCCTTCCTAGAAGAGTAGGATCAATTTACACGCAAGGTAAAAGGAAAATATCTATTTCTCATGTGGAAAAAGGGAAACTGGGAGAAAAACTGAACCCAATAAAAAAGAAATGGGAAAATTTAGGTTTATTTGTTATTGGGTGAAATCTATATATATTTTTAGGTTTTTAGATACAACATATAGTGCACATATATATATATATATTCAAATATTATAATCAAGATGTTTCTAAAAGACTGTATGTGGTGTGGTGGGTCTATGAGCCACCAAACAAGCCTAAAATGCTATTGTGGATATGTGATACTACCACCTTCACTTCCAATAGGCATGTTTTTGAAAGTTTTTTATTATTAACCATTATTTGAAAAAACATTATTTCTATGTCCATAATTGATAGAGATGGATTCATTTTCAAATTTGGGAATAATTATTGATTATTTTAAAAAAAGGATTTGTTATGGTAATGAATATTTAAGTAACAATATTTATGTGTTGGATAAAAAAACTATGTAATGGAAATTGATAACAAAAAAAGTTCAAATGAATCATACCTCACCTAACTATGACATTTCCAATTAGGTCATGTTAATGAAAAATATTTTACTAGATTCTAGAAAGTTGGATTTTTGGATTCATTTGAACTATAACCACTTGGTCTATGTAAAACAAGTTTTGAAGTAAAAATGACCAAATAACCATTTAGTTTAAAATGTGAAAGGTATATAGTGATCATAGAGTTGATTCATACTGATTTATATGGACCATGTCCAGTTGAATCTAGAGTTGGGTACTCATACTTCATAAATTTTACTGATGAATTTATTAGATATGAGAATTTATACTTAATGAGGTATAATTAGGATTCCTTTGACAGTTTCATGGAATATAAGAATGAATTTTAGAACTATCTTTGTAAGATTATTAAGAAAATATTCTTAGACCATGGTGTAGAATGTATTAATGAATACTTTAATGATTGTTTATGGGAGTTTAGAAATTTTCTCAACTCAATCCTCCTTAGACACCACAATGTATTGGGGTAAGTGAAAGAAAAAATCACACCCTATTGGACATGGTGATATCAATAACGAGTCATGTGAATCTTCCATTATAATTGGGGATACATGTTATAGATAATAATTCACATACTAAACCAAATTAAAACTAATAAAACAAATGATATTCTATAAAAAAGTTAGTATGGAATGAAATCATCATTGTTAAATTTTTTATTCTGGGGTTTTGAAGACTTTTTTTAAGGCTATTTATGGTAACAAAATTTTACACTAAGACGCTAAGTGTATCATTATAGGTTACCCTAAATAATATAAAGGATATTACCTATATGATACTTTAGATAAGAATGTTATTGTCAACATATGTTCCATATTTATTGAAGGTTACCACATCTCTTAAAGAGATAATGGGTGCAAGATAGACTTCAATAAAGTCAATGATCAAGATACATAATAGTTGGTGCATGAAAAGATTCCACAAATACTTATGGAAGAGGAATTCATAGAGACAAAAATACTATATAGGATTCCAAGAGAGGTTAGGGAAGTAAAATGATATAGCTTTCTATACATCAAAAATATCAACTCATTATTAGATGATAATACCGAACTTATGACCTATAAGGAAGTAGTAAGTGTCAAATAAGATTCTAATTGGTAATAATCTATGAATTTGGAAAAAGATTCTAGGTACCCAAATTTCATTGGGATTTTCACATATCCTCTAGTGGTTGTAAATCTTATTGGTTGAAAATGTGTATTTTTTGATGCTCCATTTTTTAAAGTGGGATGAAAAGATTATGAAGATAACCTCAAGTATGTTAGAGAGGTGAACATCTTAAGAAAAATCCAAGGAGTGTGCCCATGATAGCCTGTGTGTACACCCCAACGCATCAGAAGGCTCACACAAACCCTCTATGTGGCATTGAAAGGTAGGCCACACCAGTTCCAAGTACCTACACTAAGTACCTATTCTATAGACTAGAATAGGGTAAATCCTCTGATCGGGGTCCTATATTTTCCAATAAATAGGACACCAGGGATCCTCATTTGCACAACTATAAAATTAGAAGAAGCCCTCAAGCTCTGGTCACATATCCCCTTTTCCCAGGCCCTCCAAAACCCTTTGGGTATCCCTATGAAACTTGATAAAAGTGATAAATAAAGGGGGATAGTGACATCAAAGTTCCTATAGGTTCTGAAATATAAGAAACATATGTGATACCACTTTTATCCCTCTTCAATAACCACCTACGTGAAGGTCGATTCTATAATTATGGACCTACACGAGACCCTTCTAGGGACACCTGAGGAGACCTATGGTGCCTAAGCTAAGGCCTCTTCCAAGTGTTGTTTCCCAGGTGATGCACTGACTAAGAATCTACATATCACATAGTACTACCCCCTATGATAATCATTTCTAGCTCCTCCCTTGACTTATTTGAAGAAACTTTTCTTATCAAACCAGGACCTGTGTGAGCCTCCTTTTGAGCACTCTTTTAAGACACCAATGGAATTGATCCTCTCACTTTGGATCCCTCATACGAGAGGGACCAAATTTACACCTCCAAAAAATCCTAAAGACATAAAAAAACATGGTAATAAGAACACTATTGTGTCTCCCATTTATATATTCTTTCCTTTTTTCATAGGTGTCCCACACTTTTCCTACCTAATGAATAGGGTCCTCCGTGTTTATGTGGGTATGCATTCCTTTGGTTCCAAGGACCCCAAACCTAGGGATGGTGAAAGGTATCCCTTAGTCTTGGGTATGTGGATTAATTCAGCATTCTTGAATCATCATCTCTAAGACCTGAGGCCTCCGGTTGTAGGCGAGGAGGGTGAGGATAACAATTTATTTTTCCCTTTGACATGGAATGAGATCTACCTCTATTCCCCAAGAACCAGTTATAGGTAATCCCCAATTGAGTAAGACACTATCATTTCTTATAGGACCTCTCCTACTTTATTCCTTCCTCCTTATCCATGCCAGGGTACAACTATGGGAGGGAATGGTCACATCCAAAGCCATATCTTCTTCTCTCATTACCCCGACCTCCTCCACCAGTGGATAAAAGTGATTGTGATGTTTTTTGGATATTAATATTCTAATTTATTATCACATTGATCATGACTCATGTGGGATTAGATGCTGGATATGATCATGAAATATGCACAATAAGATTCCTGTTTCATTGGAGAATCTATTCCTACACCTTCCACTTAGCACCTTTTAGAGGGCCTCTATAGGCGTGGTCTCTCAAAGCCATGTATCCACATATATGGGCATCTTCCTTAGGAATAATCCCCAAATTAATCCTCTCAATGGGGAAGAATCCCTTATAAGAAAAAACTTTGGAGGGCCACTATAGGCATGGTTTTCACAACCAAACAACATGGAATTTGATTCCCATCCAAATGGGATACGTAGGGAGCCTCCCTGAGGTCCAAAACCAACACCCCAAATCAACACTAATTCTTTCTGGGAACACTCCTAGTAGAGTGTTATCCAAAACAGAAGCCCATACCTCTTCCAGGTTACCTAGGCCACTTCTTCATAAGTCCCACATCAAACTTTGACTAGAAACCTTTTTCCTAGAAATCCTTACCTCAAGACATAAAACATCATGGTTTAGTCCTTATCACATGAACTTAAAATGTATGTTGTATCCCGTTAAGTGGAACCAAACTACATGGATTTTGATTCCTTTCACAAGGATATGTAGGATTGTCATATCATTAGTCTGATCCCATCATCAAAATAACCCCCATATCCCTTGATGATGATTCACACTAGAGCACCCCACTGTGTGGCTCAAAAACAGAATCATAATAAGATGAAAATGATTCTCTAATCAGTACATACCAGGGTACCATTGACGAAGAACCTAAGATGAATAAAAATATATCAATTGATGGAGAACCTCAAATACATATAGATGATTATAAATCCCATGAATTCCCATAATTTATTGTTAATTAAAGGGATACCGAAGTCATACATTGGAATTAATGAAGGATTCAAGAAGATATATTAAATCTACAAGAGAGTCCAAAAGTAGGAAATAATCACACCCTAAAAGGGTGTGATGATCATGAACTTTCATCCTCTCGACCAAGTGTGTCCCCAATCATTGTAGGTACAATTCCTAAAAACAACTTTCCTTTGTAAAGTAGGTCCAAATAACAGAACCATTGGGTGTTTTTGGCTCCATGAATAAATGTTTTTAAAGACAGTTCAAAAAAATAGTGAGCCTGACATGAATGATTTTATGAAACTTAACCCCTTTAAATCAATCACCGAATTCCATATTTTCTTTGGAAATAAAAAATGGTGAAATTGACATGTATACTTAACCAATATGATAGTGTCACCAACCTTTGAAGACCCTTTTTTCTAAAAATTAAATAGGAATAAACAAGATAATGAATCATGAATGTCTTCATCTAATGAGATTCCCCTTTGATGGGGTTTTATTTTTTGCGTTTTCACCTATATTTCAGGAACTTATAAAAATATCTCCCTTCAATATAAATGGAATCACACCAACTCTCACAGATGTATTCCTTGACTATCTTTCACATTGGGTCCTCATCCAAGCAGATGACCCTATCACGAACCCAACATCTTCAACATTCAGTATCAAATGCCTTGGTTCAGGAGTACCACCACAATAGTACTATCCTGACCTTGGAGGCCACTCAACATGCCCTCCAACTTTTATATACTTAATAGCCATCCAATCAGTAATGATTTCTGGTCTAGAAGAAGACAACACCAATAGTTGTCTTCTACCATTTTGAGAGATCATCCTCAGAACACAACAACCTATAACTACCTTATATTAGGGAGGTAGATAAAGAGGCCACATAAGGCCTCATCTAGAATACATATGATTCTTTATTAGGGGATCCTACTAGTAGTCTCCACTAACAACACCCCACAACAGTGAACCCTTAGTATGATGAGGGTGTCATCCTTGGATATCTATCACAGGTCACCCATACCTAAGCATTCATGATGACCCACTAGGGACAAGAACTAGTAAATAGGGAGAAGGGCCAAACCTATGTACCTCAAAAGAATCCATAAAATCAAACTTGGAAAAAATGAGCATGAAAACACACTTTCAGGCACTAATCAAGCATATCAGTAGACTCATCTAGCAGCATCCAGATAAGTTCACCAACCAGATATGGTGGCACACAATGAGCAGGCACAAACACCAACCCATGCCCAAAAAGTCCACTATCCAAATTTTTTGGAAACATGTTAGTTGGAACAAATGCCTTCCACATTAATCAATCCTTATAGTATCCCAGTATGTAAGTGTCCAAAGAACCCCACTAGCTATGTTTTGAAAAAACCTGTGAGCATGAGTACATGCCTGCCTATATTTATCAAGCCTTCTACCAATCTCTTCTAAAATCACCCATAGAAGTTATTTAGAAAATCATAATGATGAATAGAGGGTTAACCCAAATCTCTACCCCCACACATATGTTTTTCCAATATCCACTAGTATTAAATACATGACACAAGAAGGAACATACCCCCTGCTTTAAAAATGGAATGAGAATATATCCTCATTCTAATCGCTAATGTCACTAATCATATCATGATAATGGTGAAGATGGAGACACAAATCCCTACCCATATCCTATATTCATACTAAGATATCATAATGGAAAATATTTTAGTGGAATATGTGAAGGCACACAAATCTATCCCCATAATTGGGGTGACTCCTAAAAATGTCACTATAGAGAAGATACACACCTATTCTCCCATCCGGGAGGGTCATGAGCCAAACACCCCTGAAATATACAAGCAATTGGACCAAGAACATAAAACCATTCCAATAGGATTTAGTCAACCTATTTTAATAGATACTTTGAGTCAGACACAAATCCCTACCCATGATAACCAATTTCCCCAAAAAGTGGTCCTAGCCTCACCAAAGATAACTTAAAAATGATGAGCGGATCTATGATCCCACTCTACATAATGCTGGATTTCTTGAATCCCTTAGAAATTTACCTATGGAAGCTCATGATCCCACTCTCCCATTTCCAAATTATGGTAGTAGTAGTAGTAATTCTGAAGGTCCTCATCAAACAATTAATCACAGATGATTGCTTCATGTGTGTAATCTGATCGATATTGAGAGCCCATCAATTGATGAGAGTTAGGTAATCTCTCCATGTGGCTAGAAGATCAAATAGAAATAAGGTATTATCTTTACTGTAATCCACTATGGTAGTCCTACCCATCATGTAATTCACTGTGAAAGTTCTCTCTATAGTAGTGTTTTATTTCATCAAAAGGTATTCCCCTTAGTGATTTAATGATTAGAAAACCCTCCTACCACGATGTACTTGTGAAAACAAGACCATTCATGTCTAATTACTTATAATTGATAAGTTGAATTATTTATTAGCTGGAAGAAATCACAAGGTGGTGGTCATTCTCTAAACCCCCTTTGATTTCTTGCCTTCTTATATGATAGAGGAAGTCCCTACCAATCTTATTTTTTATGATAAATAAGCAGTAAAACATCCACTTTGGTCAGAATAGTTTGAGGAACCTCTGGAAAAGACAAAGAAATCATGATAAACATGAGGAAATATCTAGCTAAAGACAATATACCAGACATGTTCTAGCCTTTAGCTACCCATAAATATACAATTCTGGAGGTATTTTTGAATGATTGTGTGATTGAAATCTACCTCAATATATGGAACATTATTTATCACTTTAAATAAATGTTATTATCCTCTTATGAGTATCAAAGTCACATCAACGTAATAGAAGGGATGTAGTACCAAATTTATTGGGAAGCTCTACTGGCTATGAAACATCCAAAATTTGGGAAACAACAAGGACACCTTCAACACACATTCATCATTTAATTAAAATATTTATGTCAGCTGATCATAGACACCTCATATAGTGTTAATATCATAGGATTGGGTGAACATAGAGTGTTTCATTTCATTTTTCTCCCCAATCAGAAAATACTATTGAAGGTGGTATCATCCAATGTCATAGCTTCAAGTTGGCTTCAACAAATGGACTCTGTTCACAACCGATGGAATGGTCAATAAAAGTAGGCCCCAAGAAACTCTCATCTATGTATCTCTAAAAGAGAGCAAGGTATTGAAATAATTTTGCATTAGGTATCTAAAAATATCAAATAGTCCTCCTGCTTAAGGGGTGTCAGTGATCAAACAACTCGAATGTCATAGATAGTGTAATTATCCTAAAAATCAAGTGGTTTAGGTGAAACAAGAATTATGATCCTGACCCATATTAAAAAAAACTCTATAAAATAAGGATGGTAGTTGTGCCAATAGAATCCACGAAAATCCAAAAGTAACCCAAGACCATAGGGTTGGAGATTTTTTTAACACAAACTTCGAGGCCATCTATATTGACCCAAGCGTAACATACTTGACATTACATCATTTTAGACGAATATTTATCACATTAAGAAAATTAATGCTAGAGGACTGTAATAGTTTAGTGTCTTTGGAAACTTGAAAACAAAATATTCTATCTTGGTAAAAGATCTTCAATATCCCCCTTAATGATATTCCCCTTTTAGTACTCCTATTTAAAACATTTCTTCATACCACAAGGAAAGGAAACATAAGAAAGGTGTGAGATTAGATGCTCAGTATGGGTAAACAAGGGAGATATATGATCATAACCTGAGAATAAGGGGTTGAGAACATGGTCATAACATTATAAGATCACACCCTGCATATCAAAGATCATAATCAAGATTCATTACTTAATGATTCATAGTTCATAAGACATGAATCATAAGGGAATCAAAATAATAATCCATGAGATCATAATAGAGGAATAACACATGGAATTAGGTCATGCACATAAGCATAGAAAATTCTATGTCAAGGTGACATACCAAGACCTTCATAATAACATTATAGTCTTGAGATTATCACCCTTGTACCTCTTTCAGGATTGGTATTCCCTCTAGTGTACCCTCTTATTTTAGGCTTGGGATTCCCTCATGTGTACCCTCTTGTTTCAGGCTTGGGATTCCCTCATGTGTACCCTCTTATTTCAGGAATGTTATTCCCTCCCATGTAGCTTCTTGTTTTAGCATTAGTATTCCCTCTTTCATAGGCTTTGGAACCCTCCCATGTAACCTCTTATTTTGGGTTTAGGATTCCCTCTTGTATCAGACTTTGGATTCCCACCCATGTAACCTCTTATTTCAGACTTAGAATGCCATCTTATTTTTGTCTTGGGATTCCCTCCCATGTACCCTTTGATATCATAAAAAAATTATCATTACCCAATGCATTGGAGGGAGATATAGGTCCCACATATCATATATTGAAATCATACATGCATGTACCACAAGATTAGAAAACATTCATCATATCATGAACCATATAAGAGATGGGTCTTATAAACATCATATAATAATCAATTTAATTAAATGGGTCACATAAACATTTAATCACATATTAACCTATCTAAAATAGATAGGTTTAATAATCAATTCATCATAGAATAACCAGTTAAAGGAAGAATGTTTCATAATATTTTTATCATGGTATCACCCGTGGAAGAGAAATGGGTCTCATAAAAAACATGAAACATTAAAATATACCATTCAAAGAAATAAAAAGAATGGTTTACTTATATCATATCCCTGGTAAAGAATAAACTATATCAAAGTACGTCAAATTAGATGGGGAAGGATTTTGAAGTATCACATGAATAATTTCTTAAGGAAAATAAAATTTCTTTGAAAATCACTTTTTAAAACATAAATAATTTTCCTTGAAAAAACACTTGAAAACATGTAAATTAATCCATTAAAATTATTTAAAACATTTATTTTTGAATATATCCTTTCCTTTTTGAAAAAATATTTTTTAATAATAGAATATTCTAATAAAACATTTTATTTGAAAATAACCTTGAAAACATATAAAAAATATTTGAAAACCATTTTAATCAACAAAAAAAGAAAAAATTACTATAAGTTATTTTTACTTCAAAATGGTCATAAGATATCATTGATTTTTTTAAAACATTTTTAGAAAATATGGTCTCTGGATAAAATAGATTTTCGATCAAAGTGAGAAATAAAATCGAATTTTATTAAAAACACTTTATTAATTATATTAAGTACTAAAGAGTGGGGAAATGGTACCAATGCATAGATATATCATGGATAAACATAGGATAAGAAAATTCATGTGATTTATTGAGATATGGATCACAATATTTCATCAATGTAAGCATAATCATAAACAATCTTTATAAACGATAAGATTATAGAAATCAACTATTACCACATTGGTAACTCTGAATCAAAATACTATGGAGATAATAAAATTAAATTAAGCTTAAAATTTCAATAAAATAAGGATATTAATCATATAACATGTCAAAGGGTAGTATATATGCCTTTTAGAATAATATACGTGTATAACATGACATGTGTCTTAAAGAAGGAAAATTGAGACAAAATTACTTTACTGATTTGGTAAATTTTTATCTATAAACCCCATGAAAGAGAGATCATAAAATTAATATGTAAATAACCATAAAAATAATTATAAGAATCATAGAATTAATTATGGTAATTTTATACATGACACAAAAGAAACAGGTGGTGAATATGGCATAAGTCTCACAGAGATAAAAGTTAGACTAGAAATCCCTTACTACCTAACTAAATTTTAAATCATAGTCCCCATGAAATAATAACACCAATTTAAACTTTTAATATCAATAAATTAATGTAATTAAGTATATAACATGTCATATGTTATTATATACACAACACAAAAATAATAAGTGGTGAATATAACATATATCTCAAAGAAATAAAAGTGAGATGAGAAAACCCTTACCTTAAGTCTTGACTTTCTTCATAAACATTCAAACCACATGTATAATAAGTATAAATTTATTATAAATCTACCAAATAACCATATTATTATATATAATACCATATATTATTTTATTATGACTTTATATTAACCGTTTATTAACAATTTCATGCTAATGTTACGCTTCGGCTAACATCTTCTTTGTTTTTTGTACATGTTTTTACTTGTTATTGTTGATACTATTATGTAGATAATTATTTAATAATTTAGATAATATAAAACCTGATTTAAATATAATATATATTAAGTATATAAATATTTATAATATTCTATAAAATATATAAAAATGAAAGGGAATAAACCGTTCATGGAGACGGTAGGCTGTACGTATGCATAAATGTTGTTTCCATTTTATTATAAAATTGAAAGAAATAAAGTAAATGGAATATATATATATATATATTATCATTAGAGTAAAATTATTATCTTATATATATCATATATTTTTAATAAACCCTTTTTTAATACATTCCATGTAATGTGTGAATGAATCACATTTCTTGGAGGAGGCGGTAGTCCAAACGTCCACAAATGAAGTTATTATATTTAAAAAAATAGAAATAATGAAGGTATGATAATTACAGAAGTATAAATAAATAATAAATATTATAAATGTCATGCAAACCTATTATTTCCATCAGAATTTCCAATCATGAGAGGTAGTAAAGAAAAAATGAATGACATCATTTCGTGAGGCAGTAGTCCGTTGTACACACAAATGATAATTTCATTACCCATTTGATGTAAGTGTGTGCATGTGCATGCATAACCATTAGAAAAAAATATCAGTATATTTATGATACTGATGTTATTATATATTCATTTAGTAAGAATAATTATGGGGGTGGATAATGAAAATAAAACAAAAGATCTTGTAGAAGTATGTTACCTCTTCTTTGGATAATTCCATTTAGTTTTCACCAAAGGATTAACATGGTTTGTTTTATTCCAAAAGTGAGGATTATAGGTTTATAGGAATTAATTTTTGAGATTATTTGGGCATGTTTTTTATGATAAAAGTTGTATTGATATGTGTGAGTAACTGAGTGGGGTGAGTGCCATTTTATAGTGGAGGGGGAGTGAGATTCTTGTAAATATAAAAAGGTAAACACTATTGAGAGGTATATCTTACATCATATGCCTCAAATAATCATAACTTTTGGATAATTATGAGTATATGGTCGAGATATGGAAATAAAATGGTTTTTTTACATGTTTATAGGGTATTTGTCCCCTTAAGTTAATGTTTAACCACTAAGTAATCTTGTTTTTACCTTAATCGCTATAATTAATGTTAATTAAATTCACTAATATTTATGGTAAAAAACTAATTTCAACTTATTATAAATTATAAATTATTCTTATTCTAAGTATAGAATCCATTTTTCTGAATTATAATCATATATTTGGCATAAATTAGTATATATTAATCTCATAGACGGGACGTGATGACGAGTTTTTAATGCAAAATATTTTCAAAAGTCTGAAATTTTGTTATATCCATTTTCAATGTGAAATTGGTTATAATGACATAAATTGAGTTAGTTTATGTATAATTTATCTAATTATACTTTAAAACAAAATTAAAATATTATTTAACTATAAAAATTAATTATACAGAAATACATTTTTTAATTAAAATTCTGTATGTTTCACTATTCATCAAAAAAGAAATCTTCTCAGAAAAATATTAAAAATTCACCAAAATTAAAATTTTATATTCCTATTTAAAAAATTAAGTTTAATTTTTAAAATAAAAATTATTAAATTCTAAAATATTATATTTAAAATGGGCATTCCATTAATAGGTGGTAAATTTACATTTTAGAAAGAATATATATCCTTATGAGTTAAATTGGATTTATTCTTATCTCTTATATAGAAAACACATAAGATGAATGTTACATAGTTGTATGAATATAATATATATATATTCCATTAAAATAATATATAAATGTTCTTTAATTAATTTCTCAAAAATAAAATGTGTTTTATTTCATAAATATAGTTCTCTAGTAAAATATTTCCTATATTTTAAAAAGGGTTTTATTTTTATTTCAAATAGGTTGGTCAACAAATAATTATTATTATATACTTGTGTAAACCATATTTAATTAATATTATTCATAACCACCATTACAATAGCTAGATGATGACTATAATAATACTTCAATAATATTAATAGTACATTGAAGTTTAATAAAACTTAGTCTTGCGTGTCATCAAAGTTATCGAAGTAACTCAGAATTGTGTACACAAGACAAACATAGTGTTGCGTGTACCATAAAATCATATAATTTTTGTGTGTATTGAAAGATCAACTTGGTGTTATGATAAAACAATAAAAACTTGGTTCTTTCCTATAACACAAGTTCTATTCAATGTTGTGTGAACTGATGGATATTGAAAAGATTAAATTAATTAAAAAAAATTCAAAAAATCTTCAGGAGTTACACTCTACCCACCATAAAATAAAATTTTCCCTAGAAATTATTTTGGGTTTTCAATGGTTTAAAACATTAATGTTTTTTTCTTAGAAACCCACATCATAAAAATGAATACTAAAACATACTTTAAATTTGGAAAGTTGGAACCATAAAGGTTATCCAATGTAACTCTTAACTAGGGTTCCTCATATAAGAACATAAGTGGCTAGTGAAAAACATGTACATAGAAGAGAAATATAACTGTCAAGTTATTATGGAGAGTGATAGAGAACGTTTTCAGGAGAAACATAACAATCACAAAGCCATATAGAAAATAGGCTTGAAAAAGGTCATTTATATAATAAAAAATGATGATAACAAGACAAAATTTTATTTCAAGAAAATTTTCTTAAAGTTGAAGAATTTTCACACAGAGATATACAGACTTGATTTAATTCCATTTAATATGATCAATATAACCATACAATTGTGTCTTTACAAATTTACACTTCCTCTCTTACTCCAAAAATGAAGGTTAATTGTTTATTCCTGAATCACTAATGGATCATAATATCCATATGTATAAGGATAAGTCATTCCAACTTTATTTAGTTTTCATCACCACAAAAAGGTTAGTACAAGTTACCCAATATACATAAATCCTCATATGAGGATATAAGACATTAATCTCTAAAACCTCAACTGAAGTTTAACTTAAACAATTCCATAAATGGTCAAACTTTTAACCCTTCCATTAGATTAAAATACAAAACTTTGGAAATAAGGTCACTAAATTTCTCAAAATCAGCTCAACATTGATCAACCGTATATCATAAAGTGTCTATTGGTTTTCAAATACCAGCCATTTCAATACCATTATCATGTTTTATATTGAAATGCGTTAATAAAATGAATTACCAAAAATCCTTATTGAAAACATGCATGATTTATTATTTCAAAGATCATTGGATATATTCCTTAAATCCAAAAATACCCTCAAATCTATCCATGATATCATAAATCAATTTTTTAAAAAATCATTTATCAGTTTTTAGGTCATAAATTCTATCCAATTTACTTTATCCATATCATTATCTCTTTATCTAAATAAGATATCATTTTATCATCATCAAGAAAATTTTAAGGGTTACCTACCCTTAATGTAGCTTTTTCATTAAATCAATTTTCTAGGTCATCAGTGTTCGTTAACACATTCTTGAAAATACTTAAAGAAAAACATAGAAATAAATCCTTAAATACTTCATGATTAATATAACATAATCTTTTAATTCCAAAACATATACACTTTAGTCATATAATATTATTATTAAATCATTACTTAGGATTTATCATATTATTCCTCAATTCCCCTTTCCTAGAATATGAAATATGAATCATGTAATAAGGTTCCTCAACCTCAATCAAAATAATCATTCTTACATTTAATGTAAACAAATCTATTAGAACATCCCATACCTTTAAAAGGTGGTTTTTGGTCTCTTTATCTTCAGAAGTATAACCAATACTTGTACAACATCATTATTATCATCATGATTTTCCTCATTAGAAATCAATTTTTACAAAGCCCAAACTTTCCAAATTTGAACCATTCAATGTTAACCCAGTTCCTTCTACTTCCTTTTATTGACCAAGAATAGAAAGCAGAGTGAGAGAAACAATTATCATATTATAAAACCATAAATAATGAAAACTTACTTATAGGATGTATAAATCATGAAACCTAATTTTAAATCTATATTAGCATAGGATTATCCTATGATATTTCCCTAGACATATTCTTAGAAATATATCTAGGGATATCACTAATGTTTTCTCATTGTTGTTTCCAAAGGTTGAAAAAACCTTTACTTTGAGACCAATTACAGAAACCCAAGATTAACATACATGGATATTACATAATTATAGATTAATATTCATCATATTAAAAAAATACATTCCAAATGAACATAATATTTAGTGTGTTTGGAACCTTGGAAACATAATATTCTAACTCGCCCAAATATCTTAAACATCTATCTTAAAGATCTTCCCCATTTAGTACTCATACTTACTACCTTTCTTCATAACATGGGGAAAGGTAACATAAGAAAGTGGTGAGATTAGATGCTTAGTAAGGGAAACAAGGGAGATATGAAATCAGAAAATTAGAATAAGGGTACTACAACATGATCATAACATTAGAAGATCATACCATGCATATCAAAGGTCATAATCAAGAGTCATGGAATAAATATTAAGTTCATAATTCATGAATCATAAGGAAATAAAGATAATAATTCAGATATCATAACATAGTAACAAGACATGGAATTGTGGTATACATATAAGCATATAACATTTTATGCCAAGGCTACCTACCAAAACCTTTATAACATTCTAGGATTGGTATAATCACCCATTTATCTGCTTCAATCATGGGATTCCCTTCTTTCTACTCTATTATTTTGGGTTTGGGATGATCTCTCATGTAACCTCTTATTTCAGGACTGGGATGCCCTTATGTTTACCCTATTATATTGGGCTTAGGATGACCTCTTGTTTCAATGTTGGGATACCCTCCCGTGTACCCTCTTGCTTCAGGCATATGATGCCCTCTTGTTTCGGGCTTAGTATTACCTCCCATGTACCCTATTGTTTCAGGATTAGGATGACCTCTTTTTTTGAGCTTGGGATTCCATCCCATGTACCCTTTGAGCTCATAAAACAATTATCATTACCCAATTAATTGGAGGGGGATATAGGTCCCACCCATCACATAGTGAAATCATACAGGCATGTGCCATAAGATAACAAAACATTCATCATATCATGACCCATAAAAAGATATGGGTTTCATAAACATCATATCATAACCCATGTAATGAAATGGGTATCACAACCATTTCATCATATAATAACCTATGGAAAAGAGATAGATTTCACAATAATTTCATCATTAAATAACCCGCAAAAGGAAGTGGGTTTCATAATCATTTTATCATTGTATAAACCATTGAAGAGAAATGAGTTTCATAAAAAATTTTCATCTTAACAAAATCCATTCAAATAAAGAATAATAATGGTGTCCTCAGATCATATCACTACTAAATAATAAACAACATTAATGGAAGTCAACATATATTGGGAAGGATTTTGAAAGTTCACATGAATAATTTTTAAGGAAAATGAGATTTCTTTGAAAATCCCTTTTTATAAAATAAATTATTTCCAAAATACTTTTCCTTGAGAAAAAACCTTAAAACACACTAATTAATATTTTAAAAATAATTTAAAAAATTTCTTGAGGAATATATCCTTTCCACTTTGAAAAATACTTTTTAAATCATAGAACATTTTGAAAGACATTTTTCTTTGAAAATAACCATGAAAACTTATAAAGGAAGACTTGAAACTCATTTTAAACACATTAAAACACAAAAAATTACTTTAAAATATTTTCACTAAAAATAGAGTTAATATATGATTTAAATGTTTTTAGAAAAAATGGTTTGTGAATAAAATATATTTCCTACCGAAGAGAGTGATAAAGTCATATTTTCTTAACAACACTTTCTTAATTATCTTAAGTAAAAAAGTGGAAAACGGTTCAAATACTTGGAGATATAATGGATAATAATATTAGAATAAACTTCATGACATTTCTTATGATATGGATCATAATAGTTCATTAATGGAAGCATAATTATAAACAATATCAATAAATGATGAGATTATAGAAATAAACTATTACCACTTTGGTAACTTTGAATCAAAATAATATGGTATGAATAACATTAAAGAAAGATTAAAATATCATGAAAAGAATTATATTAATTTCATATCATTTCAAATGGATGTATATATACCTTTTAGAATAATATAGGTGCGTAACATGTCATGTGTCTCGAAGAAGGAAAATTGAGACAAAATTACTTTACTGATTTGATAACTTTTGAACCAAAAACCCCATGTAAGAGAGATAATATAATATATATTTAAATAACCATAAACTGAAGGATGATATTAATAGAATACATTCATGGTAATTATATACAACACAAAAAATAAATGGGTGGTGAATATGGCATAAGTCTCACAGAAATAAAAGTCATACTAGAAATCCCTTACTACCTAAATAAATTTTAAATCACGGTCCACATGAAAGAATAAAATCAATTGAAACTTTTAATATCATGAAATAAAGTAAATTAATGATATCAAATTTCATAGGGATGCATAAATAATACCAAACAAGAATAAGTGGTGAATAGAGCATATATCTCACAGAAAGAAAAGTGAGAGGAAAAAACCCTTACTTTAGTCTTTACATTCTTATTACACATTCAAAAATAATATATAATAAGTATAGGTTTACTATAAATCTACCAAAAAACATATTATTATATATAATACAATATATGATTTTATTTTGACTTTATATTACCCATTTATTAAGAATTTAATTTTAATGTTACGTTTTGGGTAATATCTTCTTTGTTTTTCTTATATGTTTTACTTGTCATTATTGATCCTCACAAAAAGATCATTATTTACAAATTTAAATAATTTAAAACATGATTTAAATAGAATATGTATTCTTTATATATATATTTTTAATAATCTATAAAATATTTAAATATAAAATGGAATACATCATTCATGGAGATGGTAGACCATACGTACTCATGAATGTTTTTACATTTTATTGTTGTATTGAAAGAAAGAAAATAAATGACATATATGTATACATATATTTTTATATTATAATTCCATTATATTTTTTATTTAATATGTCACGACCTGCCCTCGGGGCCTGTGCCGTGACTACCCCAAGCTTGCCTCCCATAGGCCAGGGGCTGGCGACTAGCACCAAGGCGTAATTCCTGATAAAAATGAAGGCATTTCCTTTATGAAGTAAACAAACACACAGAGTAAGTAAGCGGAAGTAAAAACTAAGTAAACCGAGTACAAGTAAGTGCATAAAACAAATGGGCTAGAATACAACCCCAAACTGAAAGTAAAGTACAACTGAAAGAGGGAGTAAAACAACTGAAAAGTAAAGCCGCAACGTCGAGCCGTCCACTGGAAGTCCCACCTAAAGGGTGGGTAAAGATAGCCTCCACAGCTCCTCGGGTCTAGCTGTCCACTCCATGTACGTCCCGCCCAGTGGTCCACCTCCAGGTACCGACATGCTCCGCAAGCCTCAACCATGATCAGCGTTGTCCATCATCTGCAACCAACACAATGTAGTGCGGGCGTAGCCCGTGCAGGGGTGAGTATACGCTACTCATTAGGGACCCCGAGACCCCAGAAGGTCTCCCTGAATCCACAAAGGATAAACCAAAAAGAAAAGATACAATCACGAAGTAACATCCAACACTACTTAGGTATATGCCCATACATATACCGAAGTCATTAGTCCAGTTCAGCTCCAAGATTTGAGCACAAGTTCGATCACATCCACACAGGATAACACAACCAATCCACACAGGATAACACAACTTAAATCCAAAAGTCAATCATATCGAAGATAATGATTGAAAGTCAAGACTCAGCTCAAACCAAAATTTAATCATGATGTCAAAACCATAGCTGCTGGGGAAACTCCTCCTCTATCGAGTACAGTGAGCCTGCCGCTACAACCAAGCACTTCTCATTAACCTTGGACTGCTGTAGTACTCCACCTATCGAGTACTGTGGGACTGCTGCTACAACCAAGCGCTTCCCACCATGGGTCTGCCGCTACAACCAAGCGCTCCCCATCATAGCCTCCAGAGGTACTCCTTCTGTTGAGTACTGCGGGTCTGCCGCTACAACCAAGTGCTCCTCCACCGTGGGTTTGCTGCTACAACCAAGCGCTCCCCCTCATAGCCTCCAGAGGTACTCCTTCTATTGAGTACCGCGGGTCTGCCGCTACAACCAAGTGCTCCTCCGCCGTGGGTCTGCCGCTACAACCAAGCGCTCCCCACTGGGCTATCCAAAACACACCGAGTCGATCGATCAGCAGTCGTCAAGTCTAAGCCAGCTCCAGGGTTTCCGCACACAGCATGCTCATTCCGGGAGGGTCCACTCCACGATCCAAGAATTTTTTACTCCAAGTATCACAAAGTTCCATGAAGAAGTTTCTCAAAGGACCGCCTCGTCATAGGGGTCTCAACGCAACAGACGGCTCGTCAATCGGACGCCCGGTCTGTGAGTAATTATCCTTTTCGTTCCAAGGGCCCGATTGGTTTCGTGTACCAACCAACCCGACCGCATCTCAACTATACCCAGAACTCTCATAGGGTATAATAATAGGGACCGTTTCCCAACGTGATCACCAACGCCGCTGACGGTTCGTCAAACGGACGTCCGGTCTGAAAGTTATCAGCTTTTCCGTTCTAAGGCCCCGGTTGGATCTTGGGTACAATCCAACCCAACCATTATCCAACTGCATCCAAAACTCAGGTGAAACATGAAAAAAGTTTTTTCTCTTCAAGAGGAATCCAACAAAGTCGACGGCACGTCAATCGGACGTCCGGAGCTCGTGATATAAGCGTTTCTGCTCTAAGGGCCCGGTTGGTTTCGGGTTCGAAGAAACCCGGCTGTACCCAAAGTTCTCCAAAACCTTGAGTGTAATTTACCGAAACGACCATCTCGATCCAAGGATCGCATCACAACTAACGGTGCGTTGATCGGAGGTCCGTAGCCCAAGCTATGGGCAAAAGAACAAAAAATGTCCGAAAATGGGAGTTTTGGGCCCGGACCGACCCGGCCCGAGACCCCCTGGGTCGGCCCGAACCGGGTCAAACTGACTTGGGTCCAGGTCCGGCCCGCTTGGGCACGGCCCGGGCCGGCTGGCGTGGCCCGGCCCGGGCACGGCCCGGCCCAGGGCGCCGGCGCGGCAAGGCGGCTTGGCCGAAACGGTCGAGCGGTTTGGGGGGGAGGCGATGCCCCCCTGTTTAATGAAATGTGCCCCCCCACGTGGGGGCTGCTCCTACTTCCAGTTGGGGGTTTCGAACCCCCGGTTCTCCCCCTGACCGGCCGGCCCACTCCGGCCGGCCGGCCGGCTGTGGCACCACGGGACCGGCGCGGGCCGGTCCCCCTTCTCCAACGCCGGCGGCTGGAAACCAGCCGCCGCTCCCTGCTCCGCCTCGGCCTACGGCCGCAGCCTTGGTCCATCCGGCATGGTGCGACAACACCGCGCGACCTTGCCGCATGATCCTGCGCAGTGCGACGGCACCACGCCATCCCTGTTCCAAACCACAACAAGGTTAATCAATAGAATCAAGGGAGGAGGGTCGACCGTGTTTGTGCGGTCCGACCCCCTCCCGTTAATTGATAACAAGCAGTCCAATTGAAATGAGGAACGACGACGGAAGATTTCACGAATAAAAACAATATATCCCCTACCTCGTCGAATTCGTTGAGTGAAGGTTCGTCGCAGATTTTATCGTCGCGGAAGAAGGCGTCGCAGAAGGAGAGGGTCGTTGGTGTCGCGGTACATGACGTCGCGTCGTCGATCTCCGAGGAAGGCGTCTCTCACCGTCATCCATCATCGGAGGTCGGCGTTCTTCGTCGGCGGCGGTGCGTTCTTCGCATTCTTCGACGAAGAAGAAGAACTTCAAGCCTTGAGCAAATTCTTCCAAGCCTCTCTCAACAAGCTCACAACCATAATAAAATAAGTGTTTGTATTATTTTATTTCCCATGCCAAGAATTTTGAAATTCAAAAATGAATCCATCAATTAATTGAATTAATTGAAATGTTTAAACTGCCCTATTAAAAGAGGCATTTCATAACAGATAAAAGCAAGGTTTGACTTTCATTTAAATGGGGGTGCGGGTGCATTACATAATTAAATGAGGGGGGTTGAAAACGGTGGGGCTTGTGTGGGCCCCACCCCACAAATATCCTACCTAGTGAAGTAGGATATAGTGGGTCCCACTCCAATCACTTAGCTTAGGTTAAAAAACTTTAAATAAAATAAAAATTGGCCGCACCATTTTTATTTTATTCCTTTACTTAACCCAAAAATTTAATAACCACACCCGAGTAAATGCAACTCCGGAAAAGGTGTTTCTAAGCAATTACCGGCGCTGTTATTCTATTGGTGCCCTCAGAATTCGATTCCGAGCATCGGTTTAAAAGTTAGGAAAACCCGCTCGTTTGTTTACTGAACGTACCCGAGCCAAACTTCGGAAAATGATTCCGGGCATACCGGGCCTCGGAATCAGGTTTCGTCAGAAAATGCGTTATTTTAAAATCCAAAAGAAAATTAAGAAAAAATTTCCCTTGAATTTTACAAGTCTTTACATTACTCCCACCTCAGGGATTTATATCCCCGTAAAGCTATAACACAAACTAGGGAAACAAAAGTGGTACTGAGCACGCATCCGAGCCTTCTGCTCCCATGTGCTCTCTTGGAGGTTCCCATACTGCCAGTGAATGCACACCCAAGGAATCGACCGTCTACATAGTATCCGCTCCTGTCGATCCTCGATCCCCACTGGAACCTCCGTGAATGTCGCCCCATCGTCAAAGTCCAGCTCCCCATGGTCGATGACATGCGCTGGGTCGTGCATGTATCTCCTCAGCTGAGAGGTGTGGAAGAAATCGTGCACCCAGTGCAACTGAGGTGGATGGGTCAAGCGGTAAACCACCTCACCTACCCTGTTGAGGACCTAGAAGGGTCCAATGAAGCACGGAGACAACTTGCCACCCCAGCCAAAACTCCGTAACTCACGTCGAGGTGAGACTCGTAGGGAAACGTGGTCACCATCCTCGAACTCTAGTGGTCTATGCCTCCTGTCAGCACAAGACTTTTTCCGGCTCCGAGTTGTCCTCTTCCGCTCTTGGATGACATGGACCTTTTCTGGTCCTACAAGAGCTGCTGAGATTTCTTCTTTGCCGATAAGAGAAATCCGGTCTCATCCCCTGGATAAAACACATTCTTCACCTAATACAGTAAATCCCGACATGGATGATATTAATCCATACCAAGGATGATGTCGTAAGGCCTTGACGCTACTACCAAGTGATCCAACCATTACTCTCTCCTCCAAGGGTTGAGTCACACTGTCATAATCAGTGTGAGGTCTCTGGGTCTCCTCCAGTAGGTATCTCAAAGTGAGGTTCAAGTCAACGGTTTTTAAACCAGAACCTCTTAGTAACAACATAAAGAGAGAACATGAAGGTAAACGCCACAAGAAAGGTGTCTTTGATTACTGCAGCTCAAAGTACAAAGACACAATGCTTTTACAAACAAACAACAACAATTCTTGAAGCAACATGAACAAAATTCTCCAAGTCTGGAGCTAGTCCCACTCCTGTTCATCTGCTCCCAGAGCTCCATAATCGTAGGCCTCAGCTGCCTGAAGCTGAGCTCTCCCATGTCCACCTATTCCCTGCGGTCGGGGTGGACCTCCTGGTGGTGGTGGTGGCAACACCTCGTAGCATCGTCCACCTCCAGCTACATGGCCAGCTCCCCTGCCACGGTCTCCTGCTCCATGCGGTCCGCCTCGATCGAACCTCTGCCTCTGCCTGGGAGGTCCTTCGTTTATCTTCTGATCATCTGTATGGCGGGTCGGACATTCATGAGCCATGTGACCAACCCTGCCGCAGGAGTAACACTGTCCGCTCATGGTAAGTTGTTCTCCTCCCCGGGTGCCTTGCACAAATGATACTATGTCATGCGGTCGACCGCCTGTAGGTCTAGTCCTTTTGGACCTCTACGTCATCTGTCTATTGCCCGCTGTAGAAGACTCTACCGCATGCCAGCTAGTGGTGGGCCCTACTGCTGGAGACTGCTCAGCAAGGAAACTATCCACTAGGAGGGGTCGCTCCAACACCCCTATCTGCGTCAGGATGCTGTGAGAAACAACTGAATCTCTAATATCTCACTTGATCCCCTGCTCGAAGGTTCGGGACCTGAAGAATGGGTCCCGTACCATGTCTGTGGAATAGTGCGAGAGATCAGTAAACCTCGCAGAGTACTGGGCCATGGTCATGCTGCCCTGCCGCAGCTGTAGTAGCTCCTGGATGCGCACCGCACAGAGGGTGGCTGGGACAAACTCCGAGCAGAAGATGCTTTCAATGTCTGTCCAGAGGATAGGTGCCTCGTCGTGCACCTGGAGCATCAAGCTCCACCATCTGCCTACTGCCGCGTGCAGGAGACTCACTGCAAGGATCACCATGAGGTTTGCTGGTGTCCCTACCAAACAGAAAACTCGTATAACTACCTCCAGCCAATCCTCGGCTGCCTGAGGGTCCATCTCCTCGTAGAACCTGGGCGGTCGCTGACGCTGAAACTCGTGCAGTGCACTAAGGCGATGTGCACCATCAGTGGCTGGGGCTGGTAGCATCAGTGGCTCGGTGGGTAGAGGTACCTCCAGTGCCTCTGCTGTCAAAGGGCCCTGCACCAAGGCCTCGTCACTCGATGGGCTATCGTCACACACAATGCTCGGAACCCTAGCTGGCTGCCATCATGGGGCCATCCTGAAAAGAAACAGGTGTGCCACGATCAAACAGTATACCCGGTGAGCTGACACAAGTAATCACAAATAAAACTTTTTTAAAACACACACGCAATCAATGTTTTCGGGCATTGAGTCGGAAATCAGAAGTCAGGGTCCTGGTTTATGGATACGTCGGCCGCCGCACCAACACTGGACTCCCGGGACTGATTAACCACACTCAACACCCTTAACACTATTGATTCATATGGAAGAAAGATCAGAGTCCAGAGTTCTTTGGTAGAACCGAACTGCTCTGATACCAATTTGTCATGACCTGCCTTCGGGGCCTGTGTCGTGACTACCCCAAGCCTGCCTCCCATAGGCCAGGGGCTGGCGACTAGCACCAAGGCGTAATTCCCGATAAAAATGGAAGACATTTCCTTTATGAAGTAAACAAACACCCAAAGTATGTAAGCAGAAGTAAACACTAAGTAAACAGAGTACAAGTAAGTGCGGAAAACAAATGGGCCAGAATACAACCCCAAACTGAAAGTAAAGTACAACTGAAAAAGGGAGTACAAAAACTGAAAAGTAAAGCCACAACGTCGAGCCATCCACTGGAAGTACCACCTGAAGGGTGGGTACAGATAGCCTCCACAGCTCCTCGGGTCCAGCCATCCACTTCGTGTACGTCCCGCCCAGTTGTCCACATCCAGGTACCGACCTACTCCGCAAGCCACAACCACGATCAGCGCTGTCCGTTGTCTGCAACCAACACAACGTAGTGCGGGCATAACCCGTGCAGGGGTGAGTATACGCTACTCATTAGGGACCCCGAGACCCCTGAAGGTCTCCCGGAATCCACAAAGGATAAACCACAAAGAAAAGATACAATCATGAAGTAACATCCAACACTACTTAGGTATATGCCCATACATATACCCAAGTCATTAGTCCAGTTCGGCTCCAACATCTGAGCCCAAGTTCGATCACGTCCACACAGGATAGAACAAAAAATCCACAGAGGATAACACAACTCAAATCCACAAGTCAATCATATCGAAGATAATGATTGAAAGTCAAGACTCAGCGCAAACCATGATTTAATCATGATTTCGAAACCATAACTGCTGAGGAAACTCCTCCTCTATCGAGTACAGTGAGCCTATCGCTACAACAAAGCACTTCTCATTAACCTTGGACTACTGTAGTACTCCACCTGTCGAGTACTGTGGGCCTGCTGCTACAACCAAGCGCTTCCCACCATGGGTCTACCGTTACAAGTAAGTGCTCCCCCTCATAGCCTCTAGAGGTACTCCTTCGGTTGAGTACCGCGGGTATGTCGCTACAACCAAGCGCTACTCCGCCGTGGGGCTGCCGCTACAACCAAGCGCTCCCCACTGGGATATCCGAATCACACCGAGTCGATCGATTAGCAGTCGTCAAGTCTCAGCCAGCTCTAGGGTTTCCGCACATAGCACGCTCATTCCGGGAGGGTCCACTCCACGAGCCAAGAGGTCGTTAATCCAAGTATCAAAAAGTTCCACGAAGAAGTTTCTCAAAGGGCCGCCTCGTCATAGGGGTCTCAACGCAACAGACAGCGCGTCAATCGGACGCCCGGTTTGTGAGTTATTATCCTTTTCGTTCTAGGGGCCCGGTTGGTTTCGTGTACGAACCAACCCGACTGCATCTCAACTGTACCCCGAACTCTCATAGGGTATACTCATAGGGACCGTTTCCCAACATGATCACCAACGCCGCCGACGGTTCGTCAAATGGACGTTCGGTCTGAAAGTTATCAGCTTTTCCGTTCAAGGGGCCCGCTTGGATTTCGGGTACAATCCAACCTGGCCATTATCCAACGGCATCCAAAAACTCAGGCGAATCATGCCAAAAGGTTTTTCTCATCCAGAGGAATCCAACAAATTCAATGGCACATCAATCGGACGTCCAGAGATCGAGATATAAGCGTTTCCGCTCCAAGGGCCCGGTTGGTTTCGGGTTCGAACCAACCCAGCCATACCCAAAGTTCTTTGAAACCTTGATTGTAATATACCAAAATGACCGTCTCGATCCAAGGATCACATCTCAACTGATGGTGCATCGATCGGAGGTCCGTAGCCCAAGCTATGGTCAAAAGAGCGAAAAAGGTCCGAAAATGGGGGTTTGGGCCCGGACCGACCCGGCCCAAGACCCCCGGGGTCGGCCCGAATCGGGTCGACCCAACCCGGGTCCGGGTCCGGCCCGGCTGGAGCAGCCCCGTGCGGCTGGCGCGGCCAGGTGGCTCGGCCGAAACGGCCGAGCGGTTTGGGGGCGAGACGCTGCCCCCCCTGTTTAATGAAACGCGGCCCCCCACGTGGGGGCCGCTCCTGCTTCCATCCGGGGGTTTCGAACCCCCGGTTCTCCCCCTGACCGGCCGGCCGGCTGCTGTACCATGGTACCGGTGCGGGCCGGTCCCCCTTTTCTGACGCCGGTGGCCGGAAACCGGCCGCCACTCCCTGCTCCACCGCAGCCTACGGCCGAGGCCTTTGTCCGTCCTGCGCGGCGCGATGGCGCCGAGCCCCTCTGCCACGGTCCTGCTCCGGTCGCGGTGTTTTCGTGATTCTCCGGCACGGCGCGACGGCGCCGTGACCTTGTTCGACTTCAACGGCGCGGCGCGACGGCGCCGCGCGTCTTTGCCGCATGATCCCGCGCGGTGCGATGACATCGCGCCATCTCTGTTCCAAACCACAACAAGGTTAATCAACAGAATCAAGGGGGGAGGGTCGGCCATGTTTTTGAGGTCCGAGCCCCTCCCGTTAATTGATAGCAAGCGGTCCAATTGAAACGAGGAACGACGACAGAAGATTTCACGAATAAAAACAATAAATCCCCTACCTCGTCGAATTAGTTGAGCGAAGGTTCGTCGCAGAATTTTATCATCGCGGAAGAAGGCGTCGCGGAAGGAGAGGGTCGTTGGCGTCGCGGTACACGGCGTCGCATCATCGATCTCGGAGGAAGGCGTCTCTCACCATCGTCTGTTGTCGGAGATCGGCGTTCTCCGTCGGCAGCGGTGCGTTCTTCGTGTTCTTCGACGAAGAAGAAGAACTTCAAGCCTTGAGCAAATTCTTCCAAGCCTCTCTCAACAAGCTCACATCCATAATAAAATAAGTGTTTGTCTTATTTTATTTCCCATGCAAAGCGTTTTGAAATTCAAAAACGAATCCATCAATTAATTGAATTAATTGAAACGTTTAAACTGCCCTATTAAAAGAGGTATTTCATAACAGATAAAAGCAAGGGTTGAATTTCATTTAAAGGGGGGTGCGGGTGCGTTACTTAATTAAAGGAGGGGGGTTGAAAAAGGTGGGGCTCATGTGGGCCCCACCCCACAAATATCCTACCTATTTGAGTAGGATATAGTGGGTCCCAATCCAATCACTTAGCTTAAGTTAAACAACTTTAAATAAAATAAAAATTGGCCGCACCATTTTTATTTTATTCCTTTTCTTAACCCAAAAATTTAATAACCACACCTGAGAAAATGCAACTCCAGAAAAGGTGTTTCTAAACAATTACCAGTGCTGAGATTCCATCGGTGCCCTCAGAATTCAATTCCGAGCACTGGTTTAAAAGTTAGGAAAATCTGCTCTTTCGTTTACTGAACGTACCCGAGCCAAACTTTGGAAAATGATTCTGGGCATACCGGGCCTCAGAATCAGGTGCCGTCAGAAACTGCATTCTTGTAAAATCCAAAAGAAAATTAAGAAAAAATTTCCCTTGAATTTTATGGGTCTTTACATAATATATATAATATATTTTTACTAAAACCATCCTTAATACATTCCATGTAAAGTGTGAAAAAATCACATCTCTTTGAGGAGGCAGAAGTCTACACTTCCACAAACAAAGTTATCATATTTATAGAAAATTGAAATCATGAATGTATGTTTTAAAAAAAATTAAATAAGAATAAAGACATAAAAATATCATATATTTCATATAATTTTTTTCCATCATAATTACCAACCATGATTGGTGGTAATGAAAAAATGAATGACATTGTTTCGTGATACGGTAGTCCACCCTACACACGAATAGTAAGTTTGTTACCCATTTGATGAAAGTGTGTATAGTTGTAGGCTGAAATTGAAGAATAAACATATATCAGTATATTTATGATATTGAGGTTATCATATAATCATGTAATAAGAATAATTTAGGGAGTTAAAGAATAAAATAATACAAAATATATTGTTGAAGGATGTTACATATTCTTTGGGAAATTCCATTTGGATTGCACCTAAGAACTAACTTTATTAGATTTATAAACAAATTTAGGTTTATAGGTTTAGAGTATTGAGTTTTTGAGATTATTCTTTAAGGGTTTTAATGACCAATGTGTATTGGGGGGTGTGATGAAGTGATGGGGGGTGAGTTCCCCTTTTATAATAGAGGAGGAGCGACATTCTTGTAAATATAAAAAGGTAAACACTATTAAGAGGACTCTCTTATATCATGTGCCTCAAATAATTTATAATTTTTGATAAAATGTATTATATGTTCTAAACATCTAAATAAAATTCCATTTGGACACATGTATATGGTATTTTTACCCTTACGATAATATTTAACCACTAAGCAATCCTGTTTTTACCTTAATTGTTGTAATTAATTTTAATTACTTTCAATAATAGTTTTGGTAAAAAATTAAGTTTAAATTATTAAAAACTATAAATTATGATGATAAAAAATATTAGATCCATTTTTCTGAATTCTAATAACATAATTGGTATAAATTAATTTAAAATTAGTCTCACAGATGGGATGAGATGACGGGGTTTTAAAGAAAAAAAAGTCCAAAAGTTTGAAATGTTTTATATCCATTTTCAAAATGAAATTGGTTCCAATGAAATAAATCGGGTTAATAGATTAATACTTTTTTTAATTATACTTTAAATCCATATTAAAACACAATTTATCTATATAAATAAATTATATGAAAAAGAAATATTGAAATAAATTCAGTGTTTTTCATTATTCATAAAAAAATGATATCTTTCAAAAAAAACACCCAAAATTAAAGAGAAGTAAATTTTTATATTCTAATTTCAAAAATGAATTTTAATTTTTAAAATAAAACTTATAAAATTTCAAAAATTATGTTTAAAATGGTTTCTCCATTAAAGGGTAATAAAATTACCTTTTAGAAAGAATATATATCTTTATACATAAAATTGAATTTATTAATATACCTTGTCTAGAAAATAAATAAGATGAATATTAAATAGTTTAATGAATATAATATATATATTTATTTAAATTAATATATAATTTTTTAATTAATTTATTATGTTAAAACATGGTTGATGACATAAATATTGTTTTCCAACCAAAGATTTCCTATATTTTCAAAAAAGAATTTATTTTATTTTATAGTTTAATTTTCCCCAAATAATTCTTCTTATGTAATCGTATAATCCATATTTAATTAATCTTATTCATAAACACCATTCAAATGGCCAGTTGAAAACTATACTAATATTTTAATAATATTAGTAGTACATTGCAATTTGGTAAAACTAGGTCTTGTGTGTCATGAAATTTATTGAAGGAACTAAAAATTGTGTGTAACACAATCCATAAATAGTGTTTCATATGCTGAAAACTAGTATATGTTTAGAATGTATCATAATCTTGACTTGATGCTTCATTCAAATCAATAACAACTTGGTTCTCTCATTTAACACAAGCTATATTCAACGTTGCGTGAAATTAAGAATATTGAAAAGATTAAATTAATTCAAAAACCTTAAATATTTTACAAAATTATAGGGTGTTAAAATAGAAAAATAGGATCAAAGAGTCATGGGAGTAGAATGGAAATATCCCCAAACCATAGGGATGCGAGATTTTTTATCCCAACCACATCATCCTAAGAAGAAATTAGTACTGTATTGACTGGGGGGAATGACGTAGAATGAATCCTCCCAGGTCATCCCATCCCTTGATTCGGAAACATCATTGGGAAAATGCATGAATAGAATATTTGGAGATTCCCTTCAGATTATTGTCCATCAAACAAATCTATTTGAACCAGAGAAGGGGAGGACAATGCCTAATGAAGGGAAAAGACATATGCAATTTTGTAAAGAGACTAATGAAATGCCTGGAATGGACCAGACGTTGGTAAATGTCATTCAAACCATCCCAAGAGACCCTATGGGACACCAAGACAATATGGATTATTTGTAGGAGGAAGTCTTTGTTCATGATACAGTCCAAACTAAAAAAATTAAAGGAGTTATGTGTACCCAGAACCAAAGGATCGCTCTGAATTTGGTCATTCTGTCAACCACTGTACCTCCTCAAAGAGCATCCAAAAATGAAAAGCATAAAGGTAATATTACACCTCACACACCTTTTGAAGTGGTTTATCCCCTTCACTTGAGGAAATATTTGATCGACATAAAGAATATATGGAATAATTGAAGAGACTCAAAGCATAACTACATCGAGGTAGCCTTCCCGCAAGATGTGTTCAATAAGAAGATGCTCAACTCACCCTCCCAACTGGCATAACTCAATAGAGAGGGTTCACCGTAGCAACCAAAATTTAGCTAAATCATCCACTAAACATGGGGTACTAACAACCAATATGTTTGGATCCCACAGTAGTAGATTGTGAGTTCCCACATTCATATAGGTCTACCCCTACAGGTTATCCAGGATAGATACCTATAGTACTGCCATTGTTTTCCCTTACTGGTTATTCCATTATTCCAACATCTACATAGTTATATATTCCTTATAGTCTCATCAATAATATTTAGTCGTTAAAAAATATATTGGGAGACTTGGAGTAATGAAGTGTGATGGTACAACCGTAAAATAAGCTTTACCCCAAAATGGGTTGATTTGTCTTGTAAGAACCCGAGTTTTTAGAAACGGGTCAAAACCCGGCCCTGTTTAAACTTTTGACTAGTTTTTGAGAAGTCTGGAAAATCTGGGTAGTTTTTGGAAATTTCCAGACTACACGCTGTGTAATTTAAGTACACGCCTTGTATGAGTTACCCGAGTGACCGGCCGTGTGCTCGCCGAGTACATGCTGTGTGAAGACCGTGTAGAACTTTCCTACTACACGGAGTGTATTTATAGACATGCCGTGTATCCCTTACCCGTACGAGGCCAGGTACATGTCGTGTGGTGCCCAGGTGTAAATTTCCATCTACACGGCATGTAGCCTTCCTTGACACGCTGTGTACCCTTGCCCCGTGTAGCAGCCGAGACCCTTGCCATGTGTTGACCGTGTGCACGGTCCAGGCCGTGTGCTGGAATCCGCTTAAGTCGGAGTACGGAAACACATCTACATGGCGTGTACTTTAAAAATACACACCGTGTACTTTTTTTTATTTGATCATCCAAGACACCGTCGCGTCTTATTTTGGGAAACGTCTTCTTCTTCCCCTTTGGACGAGAAGTTTGTCCGAGAACTCCCAAAAAACTTAAACCCTTCCAGAATCTCCATACGACCTCCGTTCTTCAATTCGTCAATGGCAGCGAGACCGCATCGGAAAGGCTAACCCCACACACCCTTCTTAGTCCTTGATTCCTCACCTATTTCTCCATAGATTCCATCCAAACGGAATTGCCGAATTTGACGGAAATGCAGATCTACCGCGATTCAGTCCGATTCAGAGGCTGAAATCAAAGGAGTGTCATCATACGAGTACGAGGTGGGTGGTGCATACCTTCTTCCGTGTTTTCGTAGACAATTTGGGGTTGCGACCTTCGGGCGCGATGACGGGTGTTGAGCAAGACCCTGTTTATTTGTTTTTATTTAATTATCTGCATTATGGAATGCCTCTAGGTATTCCCTAACCCTGTTGCGATTGAGCGAGACCGGGTTAGAGGTCGTTGCTCATTTGGGGCAATTCGGCAGGGGGTGCCGAAATGCGTGTGAATTGGACCATTGTTTAAACTGTTGTGTTTATAGTATTTGTTTAATGTCTCGAGTTAAACTGTTTTGTTTAATTGTTAAATCATGAATGAGTTAGGTGCTGGTATGGGATAACACAGGTTAGTGCAATTTGACTATTTAGTATTTTCCTGTGTTGAACTACTTTTTGTGTTGGGCGTGGCCTGAATATATTGTTGAGTGATGGGGATCACAGGTTGGGGTTTGGTTCGGGATAAATTGGGTGGTTGCTACCATGGGATTGGGCGTCATGGACGTCGGTTGAGGCAGTTGGACTGTCAGGTTGGGATTTGGCCCGGGTTTCTTGGATGGTGAGACCATATAACTTGAGCGACAGGTTCGTGGGGACACGAGGTGTCAGAGGTGTTATGTATTGGAACATACTGAGGTGATTACCACTCACCGGGTACTTTTGAGTAGTGTGGACACAGATAGACTCTGAGATGAGGTGGTACGACCACTCGCTTGGTAGAGGCCCTGATAGTTGCGGTTATGTATTTTTGGTTTGGGGGTGCTTTCCATAGGAAGCCACATGGAATGTGAGGAGCCTTCGGGAGACAACTTTGAGGCGCTCGGGTTGGGGGCAGAGGCTCGTCGTGATTTGAAGGCATACATCACTGTCCCTCTAGTTATCTTTTAAGGACATGTATCGTTATTCCTCCGGATGTTGTGCCATGGGAAAGATGAGATTTCGAGCTAGGTTACAACGATTGGGTGTACCTTCGGGACATCAATACTTGAGACACATGGTGTCAGGTGGCATGCGGTGCCGGGCTGCAAATCAGATTTTCCGGCATTGGTCGAAGCAAGTGACACTTCCTGGTGGCTGCTGAGCACCAGTGAAGTGTTTGTTTACTTTTGGGCATTGCACTGTTTACTATTTTTTTTCTTATATGAGCATGTCTGTCTAAACACTTATATTAGGTATGCACCTATGGGTGGTATCCTACTGAGACTTGTCTCACACCCTACATGGGCCCTTTGGGACGCGTGTAGACTTTATGAAATTGTGTGCAAGTAAAGGGTCAGCCTCAGGAACTAGACTTTAGTGCTGTGGACTTGGAGACTGGCACGGACCCTGAGGTCGTGCCATACTGGAGTTACTGGTTTAGTATTCTTTTCTTGCATCAGCATTTCTACTTTATATTGTAGCTACGGCTGGTTAGCCATTGGTGCCGTGATATATATATATATATATATATATATATATTGATTTGTATGACTTGTTTGGATGCATGCTTGGTTGTATTAGCAGTTATTGTAGTTGATTGCTGGCATGACGTTCTGTTTACTTTTCACTGCTGTTGTTTTTATATTTCTTCCGCTGTTTATTATTATTGAATGTGATTCTGCTATGCGGGTCTGGTTCGAGTCTGCTGAGTCATTTATTTCCACTGCATATTTAGTATTCTACTCGGACCGGTACCATTTTATTCCTCCGGGAGGGTATAGCCTCCACACTATAACTATCATACCCTCGCTGCTAGTTGGCAGCCTTTGGAATTCAGGGGAGGTGCGCCTAAGGTAGTGACACTCGACCCGTTCGACACTGTTCGAGTGGCTGGCCAGGTCCAGGTCATTACAAAGTGGTATCAGAGGAGGTTCTTGACAAGGATTTAGTAGCATTGCTTTGCTGGCTACTAATGAGTTTGAGACTTCTCTTTTTATTTTCTGCTAGTTTTACTATTTGGGATATTTTAGACTGGAGGTAGGTTGTTGTTGGAACTGTATTTTTGAACTTGTGCATGGGTGCCTACATCCCCAGGTACGAGGGATGTATTGAGTTGCCGAGGGTGGGAATTGCTGTTTGCTTTTTTTTCTCAGATTACAATTTCAATGATTTCCGCCTCGGTGGCTCACTTGTTGTGTGATGTTACTAATTATGACATGAAAACCTTGTCCAGTGTGTCAAGGCTTAATTGTTGGCTTTTTATAGGCACATTTTAGGGTATTTCAATTTCATAACTACACGTATGCTTTGTGAAGTGATAATACCATGTGAAAAAAAATCAATTTCCATGCTATGTATGCTCTGAAATGTGGATAGGTAAAACTCCTGATAGAATTGATTGTTTATGGAAATGTATATGCCATGCTTTTTATTTTTGTAAAATTGCATGTTACCGGATATTTGGGTCTGGCTCTTATGAGAGTAGACAGGTACTATGGTTGAGGCAGTGTAACTGTCAGGATTGGGCGACTCGTTCATCGAGATTGAGGCCATTTTGGTTGTCAGGATGGGCATGGCCCAAGGTACTAATGATACTTGGCTCTGTGGAGGGCAGGTAATGAGGCCATGAGGTCGGGATGCCGTGGGTCATGGGTTGCGGTGAGGGGAAGTAAGGGTAGTTGTTATGCACTGCCTTTTACTATTTCCTTTATCTGCGTAGAATATATTGTTATATAGATTTATGTGGGCTGTCTGACCATTTATGGTATTTAGCGGGTTACTTCTTCACGACACGATGGAGCGACAGGAAGGAGAGGATATGGTACCGTAGGATCAGGTTCAGAATCCGGTGCAGACAGAGCATGAGCTGCAGGTACAGGCTCAGGGACAGGATCAGGTTAAGGATCTAGTGCAGCCAGGGCAGCAGCAGAGTTTGGCAGCATTCAGACCGTGGCTTGAAGAGCATCTCCGAGCTAGCCTAGTTCATGTCTTGCAGGGGATTGACAGTGGCGCGCATGGTACAGAGCCTTCTATGGCGTATCTGACGTGGGAGTTCTAGTCACAGCACCCACTGCTTTTTCAGGGTGAGGGTGGTCCACAGGCAGCAGAGAACTGGATAGAGAGTATGTACATGATCTTCGAGCAGCTGGAGATGCCTCCAGGGAAGAGGGTCAAACTGGAGATGTACATGCTAAGAGGACCGGCGAAACGTTGGTGGGATGTGTAGGTACAGGCTCGTAGGCACGGGGGACTAGCATGGAAGGACATCGAGGACATGTTATTCAAGCACTTTTATCCGGAGACACTGAGGGCAGAGAGAGATCGGGAGTTCTTGAGTCATCAGCAAGGAGACATTTCCGTCATGGATTACACAACTACATTCATAGAGTTGTCCCATTTTGCACCTGGTATGGTGAGAGATGATGAAGTTAGGGTGAGGCGCTTCATGGACATCTTACGACACGCTATTCGGGTTCAGGTAAACATCTTCAGTCTGGGTTCCTTCTTCGAGGCGGTGAACCAGGCGCTTATAGCTGAGTGCAACGAGAGAGAAAAATCACGTTTGGCAGGGGGACAAATTCAGGTGATGGTTCAAACAGCAGGAAGCAGGGGAGAGATGAGTTCCAGTAGGGCGGGTAGGCCAAGGACTCAGCTAGACCACCTCGTGGCAGTTCAGCGGTGGTTTGCTTTTAGTGTGGACAGCCGGGACATGTTCGGGCTCAGTCCGATAGACCCCCGAAGGAGTGTCGGGCGTGTGGACAGGCCAGGCATCTGGAGAGGTTTTTCAGGCAGCCTTCTCAGACAGCCAACAGACAGGGACCAGGACAGACTGTGGCATCAGGAGTTGGTTCAGGTTCGATACCAGGAGAGGGTAGCCGTGGTTCAGTTGCATGCGGACATGACAGGGACATTAGGACCTAGATGAGGTGTCCATGGCCGGAGACTGGGGCAGCACCACAGAGAGGATAGGCTTTAGGGAGCCGTGTGTCAGGTCCGGTGCAAGCCGTGGAGCTACCAGGGTTTGATCATGCTAGAGAGCTGACGACGGTGGCAGGTACACCGCGAGTGTGGCCGTGAGTTTCTTTACTTTCTTTTGGCATGGCCTCTTGAGGCATGTCTGGTTGAGTGCACAGGCTGCACATGATACTTGTGTACTGAATAGATTCTAGTTAGTGGGATTGGCATCATATGAGATGCGTTTTGTATTTTATTTATATATTTGAGATGCATGGCATTAGGAGCATCAAGGATGAAAGTTACTTGAGGTGCTGTGGGAATCGAGGCATTGTGGATGGGGGTTACTTGAGGTGCATGGAACCAGGTTTGAATCGAGCATCTATTAGATGCAGGACCTCAGGGAGGCGGGCTCCGATATGGTGAGAGTTATGTTGGGTGTCAGAAGCGACACGTGAGCACCGAGGAGGTACATGGGTGACGATGCGTCATGGGAGGACCATGGGTCCGGGAAATAGGTCGTTGGGCCTTGTTTGGTTATTTTTTTTCCTTGATCTTTGTTTGGGTTGAGACTGAGTAGGCGATTCCTAAGGTGGGGAGCCTTTTTTTTAGGAATTTAGCAAGAACCTTGAGACCGGGGTTGTCTGGGTTGTTTAACCGGGATGGGCGAGTTCGGTGCCATCTCTTGGTTTCTTTTGGTAGCTCAGGGACGAGCTACGTTAAGGTGGGGAGTTTGTAAGAACCCGAGTTTTTAGAAACGGGTCAAAACCAGGCCCTGTTTAAACTTTTGACTGGTTTTTGAGAAGTCTGGAAAATATGGGCAGTTTCTGGAAATTTCCAGACTACACGCCGTGTACTTTAAGTACACGCCGTGTATGAGTTACCTAAGTGAACGGCCGTGTGCTCGCCGAGTACATACCATCTGAGGACCGTGTAGAACTTTCCTACTACACGGTGTGTATTTATAGAAACATCGTGTATCCCTTACCCATGCGAGGCCAGGTACATGTTGTGTGGTGCCCAGGTGTAAATTTGCATCTACAGGGCGTGTAGCCTTCCTTGACACGCCGTGTACCCTTGCCTCGTGTAGCAGCCGAGACCCTTGCCGTGTGTTTACCGTGTGCACGGTCCAGGCCGTGTGCTGGACTCCACTTAAGTCGGAGTACAGAAACACATCTACACGGTGTGTACTTTGAAAATACACGCCATGTACTTTTTTTATTTGATCATCTGAGACACCATCGCGTCTTATTTTGGGAAACATCTTCTTCTTCCCCTTTGGACGAGAAGTTCGTCCGAGAACTCCCGAAAAACTTAAACCCTTCCAGAATCTTCGTACGACCTCTGTTCTTCGATCCGTCAGTGGAAGCGGGATCGCATCAGAAAGGCTAACCCCGCGCACCCTTATTCGTCCTTGATTCCTCACCTGTTTCTCCGCAGATTCTGTCCGAATAGAATTTCCGGATTTGACGAAAATGCAGATCTACCGCGATTCAGTCCGATTCAGAGGATGAAATCAAAGGAGTGTCATCGTACGAGTACGAGGTGGGTGGTGCATACCTTCTTCCATGTTTTCGTAGACAATTTAGGGCTGTGACCTTCGGGCGCGACGACGGGTGTTGAACAAGACACTGTTTATTTGTTTTTATTTAATTATCTGCATTATGGAATGCCTCTGGGTATTCCCTAACCCTGTTGCGATTGAGAGAGACCGGGTTAGAGGTCGTTGCTCGTTTGGGGAAATTCCGCAGGGGGTTCCGAAATGCGTGTGAATTGGACCATTGTTTAAACTGTTGTGTTTATACTATTTATTGAATGTCACGAGTTAAACTGTTTAGTTTAATTGTTAAATCGTGAATGAGTTATGTGCTGTTATGGGATAGCACAAGTTAGTGCAATTTTACTGTTTAGTATTTGCCTGTATTGAACTACTTGTTGTGTTGGGCGTGGCCTGGATATATTGTTGAGTGATGGGGATCACAGGTTGGGGCATTGGCTCAGGATACTTTGGGTGGTTGCTACCACGAGATTGGGCATCATGGACGTCGGTTGAGGCAGTTGGACTGTTACACTAGTGGAAATACGGGCTTTAACGTCGTCGTAATAACGTCGGTTTTTTAAAAACCGACGCGAAAAGTATGTGCGGGGAATTTTTGGCGTCGGTTTTACAAAAAACCGATGCCAAAAATAATTATGCGTTGATATTTCGCGTCGGTTTTGAAGAAAACCGACGCGGAAAATATTAGTATACATATTATCCGCGTCGGTTTTCCTAAGAACCGACGCGAATAATATTATGCGTTGATTTTTCGCGTCGGTTTTTAAGAAAACCGACGCGGAAAATATTATTATACATATTTTCCGCGTCGGTTTTCCTGAGAACCGACGCGGAAAATAAATTTTTAAAATGTTTCGGCATCGGTTTTCATGAAAACCGACGCCGAAACTCATAAAAAAAATATATTCCGTGTGGGTTTTCCGGAGAACCGACGCGGAAAATAAATTTTTAAAATGTTTCGGCGTCAGTTTTCATGAAAACCGACGCCGAAAATTTTAAAACAACATTTTGGCATCGGTTTTTCTTAAAACCGACGCGAAAAGTCTTTTAAAAATATTCACGGTCAGAAACCCTCATTTTGTTCGTCCGTCGAAATCGAGTTCCGCTGTGGCGCTTCGGACTCCCGACGACCTTCGAACTTGATTTGCGATCTTGGACGGCCATTGTTGAAGGTTTTTTGTCGTCTGCACGATTTTGGGTATGTGTTCTTCCTATTTATCTCTTGTTTCATATCCCATTGTTTATTTCTTTATCAATAACCCTATTTTGCGTGATTTTGATTATTGGTTATATTTTAGTTGTAATTTATCATTATTTTTTGTTTGTATTATCATTGTTGGTGTAGATTTGATATTGTTTGTTTTTGGAAGTAATTATACCGGTCGCAGTTTGGATTTAACATCTCTATTCGGGTTGAACTTCAAATTTTTTGTTTGTATTATCATTATTCCTGTTTAAAATGATCTTTCATTACATTATGAAGTACTATATTTTTAATTCCATTTCCATTTTAATAAATTCTTCTTCAAAAAAATAATTTTATTGTGTTAAATGAATTCACTCACATTTTTGCATGTAGTTTGTTGTTATTTCATTCCTTCTTGAGATTTACCATGCCAAATTCCTCAAATCTTTTTGGTTCTCATCATTTAACTAAGACATGAATAATTACCACTATCTATTATGTTAAAAAAATTTGAATAATTATTTTCATGCCATTATATAATAAATAATTTTTCTTGCAATGTCCATAATATGACTAGAATCATAATGTATTGTAATTATTTCTTCGTAGATAATAATATAATCATTATCCCTCTATTAATGTTCAAAAATACCTTTCCACTTTCATATGTGGGGTTAGATTCATGAATTTTTAATAAATGTCCTCTTAAACTAATCTCATTCCATTGATTATATTTATTCATCTTTCTCTCCCTCTAAATAATAGTCATGAAATGATTTACTTCCCCCTCTAAGTCATAGGCTGCAAATAAAACATTCTCATGATCTAATCTTTCATGGATGGATAATATATTTCTCTTCATGTTGATCCATTCCTTGACATGTTTTGCTGCAATAGACCCATGGATGGGGGTTTAAGTTGTCACCTACAATATGAAAGGGAATTTTTATCCCTCCATAATGAATTTATATGTTCATAGTTCCCTATTATAAAACTCATGGATTGAGGGAGTTGAGTTATCATAGTCACCAAAAATTGTATCATGTCTCTTAATACACATTGTCTTAAATAAGGATAGTTATTGCACTATTTTTCACATTAATTTTTCCATGATTCATTCATGTTACATCAAATGAATAAAAAAATAAATATAGTGTGATCAATAGTAGTCATAGTGAGAAATCATATTATCTTGTATGTCATTCATATAATATTTATATCATGAAACTTTATTTTCAAAAAATGAAACCTTTGATTTAACCATTTTGTCCTTGTATTTCAATATAACACACATGTATATAATATTAAAATTAACTGTTTACTGTATTTGTAAACGTGTTTCATATCTAATGTCTTTTATCTGATTATCAATAGTTTTTATGGAATATGTTTTTGTTTACAATTTATCTGATAGATATTTAAATGTTTTTATGTTTTAATATATTCATCAATTATATTGTGATATCAGGTATTAATGGATCATAATTGGATTTATCTACGAAGAACTACTAGTGAATATAAAAGAGGAGTTGACAATTTTTTGGAATTTGCTAAACGGCATAATCAAAATATTGATTTGATTTTCTGTCCATGTGTGAAGTGTGTAAATATGAGAAAGTTAAACTTCAGAGAAATCAAAGATCATCTCATTTGTTATGGTTTTAGCCTTAATTATACATGTTGGATCTTGCATGGTGAAAGAACTGAAAATTCAAGATCCAATGTTGATGACGATATTCATAATGAGGCAGAGGATCGTATTGAAGAATTAATTCATGATTTAGGTGTTGAAACCATCGAAAAAACACCAACTGTTGAACGATTGTATGGAGATTCTGAGAAACCATTATTCCCAGGTTGCAGTAAATATACAGTGTTATCAGCAGTTTTGAGATTAGTTAACTTAAAAGCAAAAAATGGGTGGAGTGATAAAAGTTTCTCCAGTTTACTTGAGCTTTTAAAAGAGCTTCTTCCAGAAGGCAATGGGCTTCCAGATTCCAATTATGAGGCGAAGAAAATATTATGCCCAATAGGATTGGGGTATAAAAAGATACATGTTTGCCCCAATGATTGTGTACTGTATAGGAAAGAAAATGAACATTTATCAAGTTGTCCTACATGTGGAACATCGTGCTATAAGATGGATGAGAAAGTCAACTCAGATTCATTTTCAGGTGATGTCATGTAACGTTATGAAAAATCAATTTTTTTACTTTCCAATGATATCATCCAATATTTTTTTCAAACAATTCTGATAATTCAATTCTGATTTATTTTTAGGTACCAAAATCAAAACTCCATCTAAAGCATTTTGGTACCTTCCAATTATTCCTCGTTTGAAGCGTCTATTTGCAAATTCAAATGATGCAAAAAGGTTAAGATGGCATTCAGATGAGCGCATTTCTGATGGTAACTTACGTCACCCTGCCGATTCACCACAGTGGAAGAGTTTTGATAAAAAATTTCATGATTTTGGAAGTGAAGTTAGAAATCTCAGAATGGGATTGTGTACTGATGGAATGAATCCATATCGGAGCCTCAGTAGCCAACATAGTTCATGGCCTGTTTTGCTGGTACTTTACAACTTGTCCCCACATCTATGTATGAAGAAAAAATATGTTATGATGAGCTTGATGATTTCTGGACCAAAACAACCGGGAAATGATATTGATGTGTATCTTACACCATTGATTGAGGATTTAAAACTGCTATGGGAGAAAGGTGTTACAGTTTTCGATGCATACAAGAAAGAGTATTTTCTTTTGCGTGCTATGATAATGTTCACTATAAACGACTTTCCTGCGTATGGAAACTTATCTGGATATAGTGTTAAGGGACATAAAGCATGTCCAATTTGTGAAGAACAAACTTCATATTATCAATTGCAGAATGGAAGAAAGACAGTGTACATGGGACATCGAAGATTTTTGCGAATTGATCATCCTTATCGTAGATTGAGAAAAGCATTTAACGGTTTACAAGAATACAACCTCCCCCCTCTACCATTGTCAGCTGAAGAATATTATGACAGAGTGAAAGATATTGATTCAACATTTGGAAAGAGAAAAAGTTCTGGTTTACAAAAACATATCTGGAAGAAGCAATCTATTTTTTTCGAACTACCTTATTGGAGATTTTTAGAGATAAAACATAACATTGATGTTATGCATGTTGAGAAAAACATATGTGATAGTTTGATTGGAACTTTGTTAGACATAAAAGGAAAGACAAAAGATGGATTACATACTAGATTGGACTTGATATTAATGCGAATACGTTTGGAGTTAGCTCCCGCTGTGAAAGGAAAAAGAACATATTTACCTCCGGCTTGTCACACATTAAGCAAGATTGAAAAGATGAATTTTTTTCAGTGTCTTCATGGTATTAAAGTACCCAGCGGTTTTTCTTCAAATGTGAATAATTTTGTGTCATTGAAGGATTGTAAATTAATAGGTATGAAATCACATGATTGTCATGTGTTAATGCAACAAATTCTACCAGTAGCAGTGCGTGGTATATTACCGAAAGCTGTCAGGAAGACAATCATCAGGTTATGTAATTTCTTTAAATCCATTTGTAGCAAAGTCGTTGATCCAAATTTGTTAGATTTGTTGAAGAATGAAGCAACTCTTATTCTTTGTCAACTAGAAATGTATTTCCCACCCACATTTTTTGATATAATGGTTCATCTATTGGTTCATTTGGTGCGTGAGATAAGAATGTGTTGGCCTGTTTATTTAAGATGAATGTATCCTTTTGAAAGATATATGAAAATTTTGAAAGGATATGTTAAAAATCCTTATCGACCAGAGGCCTCTATTGTTTAAAAATATGTATCAGAAGAGGTGATTGAGTTCTGTACTGATTATTTGAATGAGGTGGAGCATATTGGTCTCCCTCTATCTCGACATATGATAGTTGACAGAGAAGGTAGAGGGGTTCGAGGCTTAAAGGTAAAGTTCATTCCACGTGATGAAGTGATGCAAGCACATTTATACATTTTGAACAACACAGATGAGGTTCAACCATATATATCCTCACATATTGCTGAATTAAAGTTACGATATCAGAAAAGAAATGAAAAGTGGTTGATGATTGAGCATAAGAAGACATTTGTTTCATGGTTTAAAGAGAAAGTCACCTCAGATATATCTGTATCAGAAACATTGAAGTGGTTATCAGGGGGACCATCTTTTAATGTGATCACTTGGTCTGGTTTTGATATCAATGGCTACACATTTTACACAAAAAACCTGGATGACAAGAGTACCGTTCAGAATAGTGGTGTGATGGTATTCACTGAAGCAGTGCATTTTTCGAGTGCCAAAGATAAAAACCCAATTTCTGCATCAACATCATATTTTGGAGTTATTGAAGACATATGGGAAATTGATTATATTAAATTTCGAGTCACTATTTTTAAGTGCAATTGGGTTGATAGTAATAGTGGCGTGAAACATGATGAATATGGGTTTAAACTGGTTGATTTGAAAAGATTTAATCACAATGAGGAACCATTTATCTTGGCGACACATGCAAAACAAGTATTTTATGTCATTGATCCGTCGAATGATCAGTGGTCAGTTGTTTTGCAAGGGAAAAGATATCATTTGGGTGATGATGATGATTCTGATGATGCTAGTGATTTACATGAGAGTTATTCATCTATTATGCAATTTTCAGATGATTACAATGAATATAAGACAGACATAGTGCATGCAGTACGTACCGATCATGATGAAGGGACGTGGGAAAACACTAAATTAGTCTCCTAATTTTTCTGGTAAATATTTATATTTTGTGTCTATTTTTAAAACTTACAAATGCATGCCTCTATTTTTACATATTTATTTTTCATTTCCTTGTTTCTAATTATTCAGTTTTCTAATGATATGCAGGTACCCAAAATTTCATTACACTTTCTAGTAGCAATGTCAAATACAGATAGAGATGAGCAGTTACCGAGGTATATCTATTTTGACATATTATTAAATATTCAGTAATATACATATTTAATGAAATAAAACTGTTAATTTATTAAAAAAAATTGCAGGACTACTGATGCGTCCTCGGCGGAGGAGACTTCTCCAGTTACTACTGAAAAATCAAGTTCTCTAGTTGGTAAACATGGTATTACACGTTTACCAAAACTATCACTCGCTCGTGATGATAACAAATTACACATCCGTTTTGATGATAATAATAATGCAGTTGGCCCAAATGCAGTTCAGTTTGTCAGTTATATAGCAATGCAGATCCGTTGCAGGATTAGTATTTTATATCCTGATTGGAAGTCAGTGGACAGGACGGCGAAGCAACAACTTTGGGAGGCCGTGACGGTAAAATATCTTTATTTATTTATTTTATCTCATTTTTTTAATATTATATAGTTTAAATGACATATTTAATTTTTTCAATTACAGATGACATTCAATTTTGAGGAAACCAAAGAAATTAGGAAAAGACATCTCTCTTTAGCGGCGGTTCGATGGAGAGATTTTAAAAACAAACTGACGAAAGATTATGTTTTTGGAAAGAGAAGGTTTGAAAGCCCATATCTTAAGTATCCATATATAGATGAAGAAACATGGAAGCGATTTGTTGATAGTCGTCAGGAAGAGAAATTTCAGGTATTGTAATTGTTTTATATTTTAAAATTTATGCTATATTTTCCTTATTACTTATGTGTTTATTTTTATGTAACAGGCCTCCAGAAGATCTCATCAGGAGATCCAGTTGAAAAACGTATACCCTCATACTTTATCACGTGGAGGATACTCGTATTTGGAGCAGAAAATTATTGAAGAAAAATTTGAAGCATTAAGAGCTCGATCAAGTAGTGGTTCAGAAGAGGTCCAGTATGGTCCTCCATCTCCTCCCACTCGCCATGAGAAATGGAAACGAGCAAGAAGAAGAAAAAATGAACAATATCTTACAGACGAAGCTCATCAAGTGGCTGATAGAATTGTAAGTAAATATTAATTCTTTGTTAACAATTTTCCTTTTTTATAATTTATAAACACTAATATAAATTTTTTATTTTTCATTTCAGGATGAACTTCAGGAGAAAGAGACACAAGGCTCTTTTATCCCCGAGGGTAGGATGGATATCCTAGCCACTGCTTTGGGAAATACTGAACACCCCGGCCGTGTTAGAGGATATCAGGCGGGTGTTAGTATTCGGAAGGTTTTTGGTAAGAGTAAGCAACCAAGAGACCCGGAAATCGAATCCTTAAAAGAAGAGCTGCAGGATATGAAACGGTCTATGGGTGATCAAATTCAAGCAGCAGTACAGAAGGCTTTATTAGAACACTTGGCAAGACAGTCACAGTCTGCTCATCCTTCCGAGGTATATTATTTACTGTTAACAATTTTTCTTTTCTCTAAATTATAAACACTGATATAACTTTTTCATTTTTCAACATTCTCAGCCTACTCACTCAGACTATCATGCCTCATATACTTACCCAACACCGTCTGGGCAGCCTTCCGAGGTATATTATTTAATGTCATCAATTTGTCTATTTTATAAATTATAAACACTGATATAACTTTTTCATTTTTCAACATTCTCAGCCAACTCACCCGGACTACCCTGCCTCATCTGCTTACCCTGCCCCGTCTGCGCAACCATTTGAGGTATATTATTTTATTTAATTTTTAATCAATTTTTCTATGTTATAAATTTTAAACACTAATATACCCTTTTCATTTTTCTGACTTCTCAGCCTGCTCACCCTGGCTACCCTGCCCCACCTGCTAACTTTGAGCCTCCACCTCCTCCATCGGATCGAACCTTATATTGTGAGTTGTTTGCGGGAGATCCTCATGTACATATTGTTGCGTTAGGACAAGTGTATTTTTTGGGGGACTCGGTACATCATCAGGCTATGCAGATGGGTCAGGTTAGAGTATCAGTACTTGTTATTATAGATCCTACTGCTCTACTACCATTTCCTACTGCGGAGATCACCAGTGTTGGGGAATGCATGGGCCATTTTTTACTTTGGCCAACTGCACTTCTTCGTTATATTTCACATGAGGTATGAGTTTTTTTAACTAGTAATTAGAAATGATTCCAAATTACTTATAATGTTTTCTGACATTTAACTTATATAGGAATATCTGAAAGCAAAAGAAACTGTACAAATGCAGCAAAATGTTCAGAAACAGTCGGCTGTAGATACTTCTGATATTTCTTCTGGGTTGAAAAGATTATCTCAGTGCTCTTCTTCCTTGAATTTTATCTATGAGTTTCGGATGACGTCCGATATATGTGGAAGAAATTATAAATTGAGAATATTGAAAGAAGATATCATGAATTTAGTTAATTTTGAAGAGATCGGGCTGAATGTGGTGCAGTTGTTTTCCATGTAAGTAAATTGACGTTTGAATTTCTATTTCTTTAATAAAATATTGTTATGTCATTGACTAACTATATTTTCTTTTTAAATTAGGTATCTATACAGGATTCTTTTACAAAATGAAACTACAAGCATTTATAGCTTTATAGATCCAGAGTACATTTCCTTGGAAGTCAAACATGTGAAAAATGATGAAAGAGTTCAATATATATCCGAGAGATTATCACAAACAGAGATTCAGTGCTGGTTTTTTCCATTTCTTGATAAGTAAGAATATCAACCTAATTTTGAACTCATGATCATTATAATGTCATTAATTATGAACTTTTTGTATTATAGGGGGCATTGGATGTTAGGTGTATTTTTCCCAAATGAATGCACCTTATATTGGTTTTTCTCTTTATTTGGAAAAGTGCGTAAACCGTTTTCCAACTTATTAAACAGGTAAGTTGTTTTTTTATTTTTAGAAGTTTGTTATGTTTAATTTTAATTGTTTACACAAGTTTTATTAGTTCTTATATAAAAAAATGCAGTTCATGGAAACATTTTAAAGTGAAAAGAAACCAATGAAAATCAAATATGTGGAAGTACAGGTAATTAGTTTTTATATTTTTGTTATATATTGGGTTTCATTATTAGTTAAATGTTTTATAACTGCAGTGTCATCGTCAAAATGGAAGCGTTGAATGTGGTTATTATATTCTACGATTTATGTACGAGATAATCACAACTGGGGAAACTACTGATTTTCATAAGGTTAGTTGTATTAACTTTTTTATATATTTTCATCCACTTTCTTCTATTTATTAATTTCATATCATTCAATATTATTGTAGGTATTCAATGATTCATAGTCATATTCTCAATCTGATATGATTCATATTCAATCTACTTTTGCGGACTATTTGTTAAGTCTGATTAAGATTTGAGGTATGTATACTAATATTTATAAATAATAATATATATGGGTTTAAAAAACTAACTCTTATGATATATTAGGTGTTTGAACCTACTAATAATCAAATGAATGCTTCAACAATAACAAACAATGAGCATGTCATATATTTCAGGTACGTGTATTTTAATTCTGCTTTACTGAGTTTTCTCAAGTGCCTCTGCAAAAACTGTTTTATTGAATCTACTAATAATCAAATGAATCCTTCAACAATAACCAACAATAAGCATGTCGTATATTTCAGGTACGTGTATTTTAATTCAGAATTAGTTATTATATTTCTTTTCATTGTTATTTCTTAAAATCATTTGTCTGTACAGTGACATATCTGTAGGGTGGTACTTGGATCATGAACATAGAGATTCGTATAGCGAAATAACATTCACAAACACTAAAAATTGTCTCCCTTGAATGCACAGCAATATCTTCTAGGCCTTTTTATTTTTTATGCAAATAAATATCGAAAAATGATTGCCGAGAAGCATATCACATAATACCTGAAACAACGCTTAGTGGGTTTGCACAAAGATAAAATAGAAGGTGTCAATTTTTAAGGTATGTTTCTTTATGTCTCTTCAATCTGCATTTGATTTCAATTTTCTAACCTATTTTTTGCACTCAAACTTATTTCTCTGTTATTCCATAACTTAAACAAATAACAATAGTGAATGGGTAATGCACGTCTATACAGAGCAAATATAAAAACCTGAGGTTGGGGGTGGTGGGGATCCTATGGTGAAAAGACACCCCCAACATCTTCAGTGGGGGAGGTGAGGAAGAGGTTGCATCGGCTGAGTGTTCCTGGAATTTTGATCAGGAGTCGTAACATTTCATTTTGGTAATTTACTTTGTGAAAAAATGAATGATTCAAATAAATTACACATTTTCATTTAATGTTTATTCATTGCACTAATATCTTGGATTGATTTTTTCACGCACATCTCCTTAGTTTCATTACTGTTTTGACAGGATTGGTGCTATCTATGGGAGGAAACTTACAATGATTGATACTGAGTATGGTTAGATTAAGAAAATGCACCATGTAGGTACGTGTATTTTAATTCTGCTTTACTTTGAGTTTTCTCAAGTACTTCTGTTAAAGCTGTTTAATTGTTTTTGTATACTTCGTTATTTTCTTTCAGGGTTCCGATTTGTTTGGAGGAGAAAATATATGTATTTTATTTTTAAAAAAAAAATTACGGCGTCGGTTATTTTAAAAACCGACGCCGAAAACCTAGTCGACTATATTTTCCACGTCGGTTTTTTAATGAACAGACGCGGAAAATAATGTCTAAATGTAGCTTCGGCATCGGTTTTATAAAAAACCGACGCCGAAGCTCATAAGCGAATTATTTTTCGCGTCGGTTTCAATGAACTGACGCGAAAACTGTATTTTTAACGTCGCCTATAAAGACGTCGGTTTATAACCGACGTTAAAAATTAAAAAAAAACGACGCGAAAAAGTGTTTTTGCACTAGTGTTAGGTTGGGCTTTGGCCTAGGTTACTTGGATGGCGAGACCATCTGACTTGAGCAACAGGTTCGTAGGGACACGGGGTGTCAGGGGTGTTGTGGCTTGGAACATACTGAGGTGATTACCGCTCACCAGGTACTTTTGAGTAGTGTGCACATAGATAGACTCTGAGATGAGGTGGTAAGACCACTCGCTGGGTAGAGGCCCCGATAGTTGTGGTTAGGTATTTTTGGTTTGGGGGTTCTTGCCATAGGAAGCCACGTGGAAGGTGGGGAGTCTTCGGGAGATAGCTTTGAGGTGGCCAGGTTGGGGGCAGAGGCTCGTCGTGATTTGAGGGCAGACATCGCTGTCCCTCCGGTTATCTTTTGAGGATAGGTATCACTGTTCCTCTGGATGTTGTGCCATGGGAAAGAAGATCTTTCGAGCTGGGTTACGACGATTGGGCATGCCTTCGGGACGTCGGTAGTTGAGACACATGGTGTCAGGTGGCATGAGGTGACGGGCTGCATATCAGACTTTCCAGCGTTGGCCGAAGCAGGTGACACTTCCTAGTGGCTGCTGAACACAAGTGAAGTCTTTTTTTACTTTTGGGCATTGCACTGTTTAAAGTTTTTTTCTTATATGAGCATGTCTGTCTAAAAACATATATTAGGTACGCACCTCTGGGTGGTATCCTACTGAGACTTGTCTCACACCCTACACAGGCCCTTTGGGACGTGTGTAGACTTTATGAAATTGCGTGCAGGTAAAGGGTCAGCCTCAGGAGATGGAATTTAGTGCTGTGGACTTGGAGACTGGAACAGACCCTGAGTTCGTGCCATACTGAAGTTACTGGTTTAGTATTATTTTCTTGCATGAGCATGTCTACTTTATATTGTAGCTACGGCTGGTTAGCCATTAGCGCTGTGATATATATATATATATATATATTGATTTGTATGACTTGTTTGGATGCATGGTTGGTTGTATTAGCAGTTATTGCAGTTGATTGCTGGCATGGCGTTCTGTTTACTTTCCACTGCTGTTGTTTTTATATTGCTTCCGCAGTTTATTATTATTGAATGTGCTTCCGCTATGCGGGTCTGGTTCGAGTCTGCTGAGTTATTTATTTCCGCTGCATATTTAGTATTCTACTCGGACCGGTACAATTTTATTCCTCCGAGAGGGTATCGCCGCCCCACTATACCAATCAGACCCTCGATGCTAGTCGGTAGCCTTTGGCGTTTAGGGGAGGTGCGCCTAAGGTAGTGACACCCGACCCATTTGGCACTGTTTGGGTGGCTGGCCAGGTCTGGGTCGTTACATGTCTTATCCCCCACCGAAAATTGGTAACCCTATATTTTTAATTTTCAATGGATCAAGAGATTCATAGTAGCATTTAAAACATTTTATGTCCCATTTTCATCCCATGATGGAGACCCCTGCACAACAGGAGGTAGGGGATCTTGGGTGCTTTACGTAGACATTATAGAGGCCATCCTTTGTGTGGTATAACAACTTGCTAGCTTTGTCAATTATGGGTGGGAGAATCTTCCTAAGAAGTTTATCTTCCAATACATCTCAACATTATATAAGTCAATAGTCCTCAACCCCACAATTTAAAAATAAATGGAGAAGGAGAGGGTCTTGAAATTCATTTCTCAGTGGAAGGGGTCGATTGACTCCCTATATCTACAACTTCCCCAAGAGGATTTATTGTCCATCTGTATAGAGAATTTTTATGATGATTTTCACACAACACTCATCCCTATGAAATACATAGGTGGGTTTTAGGACCTTGTCACAATTTCTCAAATAGTTTAAGACTCCATCACACAAACCAAGGCTAAGTCCTGAGTAACTCCATAAGCTAAGTGAAAGATAATGGGGAAGGGAGAGGCTGCTACTATTTTACTTAAGCAGCCCCATACACCCAATCTTGATCTAAATCCAACACCATGTCATGTAAATCCCCTTATAGAGGGTTATAAACAATTCCCACCTCATCCGGATAAGAAAAGGAAGAAGAGGTAAAAATAATTTGAGGATATGGAGAACAAAGTTTATTCTTTATGAAATGAACATGTCCCTGGATACTTCATCTTGGAATTGAAAAAAACTTTTTTAAGTTTCCAAATCTAAATAATCACATATAGGGTGGTGATGAAGTTCTTTGGAACTATTTCCCATTACACTAAACATTGTGGACACCATTAAAACGTGTTTTTTTCCAAGAAATCCTATAATAGATAGTGGATTTTGGACCAATGAATTTCACCAAGCCTCCTTCTGAAATAACATATGTTTCAACTGCCAATATAGAGGAAGAGAGTGAATGGAAAGAAATTAAAAGTAAGGGTATGTAGAATTTCAATGATTGGATGATCAGAAATATGATCAATGAGACCCACACTATCCTCCAAGAATAGTTGAAACAATGGACTATACCCCTCGACCACCTCTACTATGACACAACTGACTCCATCGATAGCTCATCCATCTGAAATCTCATCTTCCCAGAACTGACATGGCCATAAAATCAAGAATAAAATATAGGAAGATGATTTTTTTTCAAGGAATAAGTTGTCCTTGACTTTATGGTACTTCATGCCTATAATCTCAGTAGCATGGGAACTGCCCCGCCAAATGGTACAACAAGATCCAATCCGCTAGACAAAATACTCATCATATGAGGATTTGATCTTCAGTTCCATTAATGTCATTAACTTATTGGATCCATTATTGGATAATTAGAGTGACTATGATCTATAATTCCCTACATATGATTAGGGAAATAGCAGAATAGGTTGCTAGATCCAAGGGTATAGAGGAAGACATGGTTGCGCCGAAATTTATACTCAAGAAACATCCTCGCTTAGATCCTTTACTTGGTCAAAACTCATGGGAAATACCTATAGTGAGATCAGAATGATAAAGAACACTCCCCCACAAATTCTAGGGTTTTCCCTAACCTAATAATTCTAGAAGATCGACTGAAGGATGCGCCGTCTCCCAATCAACCTATCCGACCTAACCCACCAAGGACAATAGTGACTTCAAATCTTGTTTGAAGGGATGATGTATCCACAACAAGTACTTCAGTTCCTAGAGAGACCCTAAAAGATAATTCCCATGGAAGGAAACATAAGAATTTAGACGATAAGTATGGCATCTTGAATCAATTTTCCCCGATACCAACCAAGTTTTCAATCTTGGATGCCTTAAGCCTATAAAAAGACCTCCGAGATGCACTCATATAGGCCTTTTCAAGCCCTCAGGAATTTGAAGTTGAAGTTTATATTGGAAAAGTATATCATGTATTGAATGATCCTAAATAATTCCACGTGATCATCTCTTTCGTAGACCTAGATGAGGATTACATCATTCAGAGACATGTCAGACCATTGTATATATCTGACAGGATAACTAACATTGATATCTGACAAGACTTCACTCACAATAGATCAGGAGCCAACCTCATTTTGGTCTGAACACTTAAACTACTAGGTTTCAATGAATATCACTTCCCACTATCCACTCTAATGTTATAGGGTTAGGAAAATATTCATAAAATTTCTCTTGGTGAAATCAATCTTAAGACTCATTTTTGGGATTTCATGTCTAACTTAAAATTCATGGTTGTTGGGAAAGATATGACCTTTAATGTTCTTCTTGGAAGGAAATAGTTACATAAACATGTGGATATTACCTCATCATACCACCAATGCCTCAAATATTTTATCAATGGAAAATTGAGACATTTTATGTTGAATAATCCCCATTTAAATCTTTTGAATCACAAAAAATTGATGCAAGATTCGAATAGAGCGAAATGAAATAGCCCATGATCAATAATGTTTCTCGAATAAATGACCCAAATAGTTCAGAGATGACCTTTTCTAATCCATTCGACCATCTTAGTTTAGAGTATATGCTTCCCATCAATCAAATAGAAGAGGTGGGTTTGAATTCAGGCATGGATCCAATGAATTCCATGATGTCAGCTGTAACAATTGAACCGAGTAGTCCCAGAGGCATTGTAAAATCCCTAAGTAGTAATGAAGGTAAAAATGAAAATATAATCATTCTATCCTTATAGATTCAAAAAATCCCAATCCCATTGAATATGATGGAATAAGTTTTCATGTAACTGGGAGAAAATAGAGATGATCATTCATAGTCCCTCATCTCTCCTTCATAACTTCGAAGGGGACTTGTTTCATCAGTCGAGTCTCGAGTAGTTGTTTCACCTTTAGAAGGTATCAATTTACACTCCTCTAAATCTAAGATTTAGCGCCCTGACCCGAGAATCCCAGAGTCATTTCATTATTACATATCATTGGCATGATAAAAAAAGATCAAGTATTGAAAGACCGATTAGTTTAGTTGCCTTGGAAGTACAAGATACGTTCATAAGGTTTACATTACATCATAACATGGAAACTACAAAAACATTGTTTCCATGGACAACACCGTGATCCCATAGACTATCCCTGCAAGTCAGTCATAATATACTTCTTCACATCCTGGAAAAAATAAAACATAGAAAGGGGTGAGCTCAGATGCTCAGTAAGGATAACAATATAGCAGAAACTTTCATAAATAAGCATAAACATTTAAGTAAATGTATAAGACTAAAAAAAAGCCTTTTAAACATGAACTTCAGCATAATATGGCAAAGAAAAAAAATCAAATAATTCCAGTTACTTACTCACATGGATATTCTACTAGTCAAATAATCACATGTAATATCAATTGCCACTTTCATAATGATGGAATGCATAATGCCAGACTTTCATAACCACATAGTCAAGGCCTTGTGCCAAGACTACAAATAAGATTTTGTCAAGGACTTGTTCCAAGACACTATTTTGTCTCATGATACTTACCGATGCATCGAAGAGCTATAGCAGGCTCCACCCGTCACTTACTAAGTCCAATGCATTCCTCATATGAAAATGTTTAAACATAACATAAACATTCATACTAAAACTGTCATACGAAATGTCAATACTTTATCCATAAACCATGAATGGCATGAAATAACACATCCATAGTCAAACATATCACAAAACCTTCAATATAATATGGAAGTTTTGTATCATAATAAATCAACTTCAAATAAACTTAAAATACATCAATGGATGTTGACATAGATGAAATCAAATCCTTTTTAGAGAAATATCTCTTTCTATTTTGAAATCATTTAAAAGTCATGTAAATATAAAAGAAAAACATTTATATTTGAAAATATTCTTATAAGATTGTAAGGGAATCTTCAACAATGTTATAACGGAAAAAATAGCCTCACCCACCATATAAGTTAAAAAAACATTCTTACCATAATTTTATCGATAAGGTCTTAAAGTACCTTGTTTGGAAAATGATGGAAAGATTTCTTTAAAACTATTTTATAAAAAGTCAAAAAAGGGTATAAATTAATTTAACCCATAGTCTAGTAAATAGTAAAAATGTTTTGGAATACATTTTTAAGAAACATGGTGGAGGATGATAAAGAGGTCCCAGTAGATACTTACGTAAAAAGAACCACAGATAATAAAGAGATTGTGAAATTAACCCTTACCTTGTACTTTTACTTGGTTGAGGGTATGTTAAAATCCTGTATAATGGTAAAATAATTGTTATAAAATTATACAAGAATAATATACATTAATATGATATCATATATGATCTTTTAACATTACTTTATTAATAATATCTGAGTATTATCGTCGTTTCGGGTGTTAACGGATTCATTTTACTTTATATTATTTGTTATGTGAGTCATATTTGTTATGGATGGGATGTATCTTATTCATATCCAGAATGATATTAAGTCTTTAAACATTATTTTTAATCATCAAATGAAAATTAGTCTTGAATAGATACGATGGGGAATGAATCTCATCATGTTCGGGGAGACGGTAATCCGTACGTACGCATGAGCGACAATATAATTCTTTTGATATTAAAATAATATATAATTGGATGGTATATCATATATATAGAATCATTATCATGTTATATTTATTATTTACATCAATTAAACATCATTATTATACCCATCCAAATAATAATGTATTGAATAACAATTACACTACGATGTGGATATGACAAGCCGTATGTACGAATGTATGGTGACATGTCATTAAAAGGATGGATAGAATAGTGAATATGGTTGTACCATATTTATAATAAAATTTAAGTATATAGAAGATACTGGAGTTAGTATTTTATAATTGAAACAACAAAGAAATAGGATGTGGAATAGGAAAATAACTTGAAAGAGGTGATGAAATATTTACCTCTTCTTCGTGTTCTTCCTTTTTATTTGATCAAAAGGGCTCCTTAGGTTGGCTTTATGACAAAAGGAAGACCTCTAGGATGAAGGAAGGATAGTTGAGAGAGTATTTGGGCAGATGTTGGAAAATCCAAAAGGCTTTGAAGGTGTGAATTTGAGGGAAGGGGGAGTGCCCTTTAATAAGAGGGGTGAAGGGCACCTTAGGAAAAGCTTGAAATATTATTTTATAATAAAATAAATTTCGGTTTCTAATGGATAAAAAATGGACTATTTAATGTCTAAGGTGTGGATGAGTCGAAAAACACTCAACCAATAGGTTTTAGACAATTTTGGGTTACTATATTAACCTTATCTTTCAGATTTAACTCTTAGTTAAATAGTTTGACATTTACCATGTCTCTTTGTATTTTTATATTATATGGTTAATAAACTTACTATAAACATCAAAGAGAACCCCAAGTGGTTCATTAATGATACACCTATCAATATATAAATAGTTTTTTCTAAACCATATATTTTTAGGAATAGAATATCAATTAATAATATAATATTTGTTTTACAAACTCTTTTATGTCAATTTTGACACTATTTTGTATTTTTTTCTAAATTCATAACATCATTATTACTTAGAAAAAAATTAATATAACCAACAATAATATTCCATATTAACCTAGAAAATTATTTTACTTCGTAAAAATTCTCATACTACAGTTATTTGGATATTTATAATATCAATTATTTTAATATTTCATTAATTAGGTAATTACTGCATCATCATTGTGTCATAAATAAATCAAATTATTTAAAGTATAAAAATTATAAACAAAATACCATTATGCAGGAAATATTTTTATATTTTTAATGAATATTTATAGTCAAATTTATCTTATGTGTAATTTTATATAAAAAATGTTTTAGTTATTAAACTTTGATTTTAACTCTTTTAACTCTTCTTTGAATTAAATAATAATAAATGTCCTAATCTAATCCAAGTGGACCAAAGAGGTTCATATTTTATTCCTAAGGTTGTTTTTGGTCGAATTAGACTTATCCAATAGAATTAAGACATGTGTTAGGGTAATAATAATATCATTTTTACCCTTAATTACCCTATTTAATTTTAACCGTGGTAAATAAAAGTAAAATGTTACTATTCACCAAAAATTATTTTTATCTTATTGAACCACATTTTACTTACTGATATCAACCATGTCTCTTTGATTTTTGAAATTCAACTCACAGATGTGGTAAAATTATGTTTTATGTTAATTTGCAAATGCTCCTAGGAGGTGGGTAAAAGTCTTTAAAACGTTCAATAAAATTTTTATATATCTAAAATTATTATAAACTGAATCCAATGAATTACATTGAAATTATATAGGCATTGTATATCTATTTTGACCTAAATTAAATTTAAATAAAATAAATAATTATTTAAAAATAAAAATTCAGTTTTATACTATAACTTAGTGTTTTTCACTATTCATCAAAATTTGAATGTTTTCAAAAAAAATACAAAAAATACACCCTAGGCTAATTTTGATATTCTGAATCCAAAAATGAAGTCCATTTTGAATGATAAAATTTATAAAATTTCAAAAAGTGGGTATTACTATTCGTTTGATTGGTTGTGGTATGTTAGAACTCAAATTTGCGTACAACACATGCTATTGTATTATTCAAAGAGAAGCATACCATTGAAGCCTGGGGTGTTACATTCTCCCCTACATCAAATAATTTCATCCATGAAATTTCTAGAGTATTTCTTCATAAAATGACTCAGGTGGTTCTTTATCATAAGTTCCTTGGGTTCTGACGTTTCCTCTTCCATCTTATGGTTTCTCCATAGAACGTTTACCAGACGAGTCGTATGGTTTCTAAACAACTGTTCTCTTGTATCAAGAACCTTGACAGGCTCTTCGCAATAAGACAGATCAGGTTCCAGTTCTAATTCCTCATAGGTGAGTACATGCATTGGGTCAGACATGTATTTTCTCAATAGTGATACATGGAATACATCGCGAACTTTGGAGAGACTTGGCGGTATTGCCAAATGGTAAGCTACAACCACAATTTGTTCTAGAATTTAGAAAGGTCCGATGTAACTGGGACTCAATTTTCTCTTATTACCGAAATGTATAACACCCTGTCATGGAGGTACCTTCAAGAAAACATGATCTCCTTCCTTAAATTCCAAATCCTTCCATCAGTTATCGGCATAGCTCTTTTGCCTACTTTGAGCTGCTTTGATGTGGGTTTGGATTACCATCACCTTTTACATTGTTTCCTCCACCAGTTCAAGGCCTATGAGTTTTCTTTCACCAACATAATCCCAAAAGGTTGGTATGCGTCCTCTCTTTCCATATAACGCTTCATATGGTGCCATATGAATACTTTAATGGAAACTATTATTATAGGAAAATTCTACCAGAGGTAAATATTGATCCCACATACCTTGAAATTCAGGTGAGCATGATCTCAACATGTCTTATAAGGTTTAAATAGTCTGTTCTGATTGTCCCTCAGTTTGGGGGTGGTAGGCAGTGCTCAAATGATGTTCAGTATCCAGGGATTTCTGAATACATTTCCAAAATCTTGATGAAAAATGGGGATCACGATCAGAAAAAATCGATAATGGTACTCCATGAAGTCTTAAAACATCATTAATATATAGTCTTGCTAATAGTTCAAGTGGTAAATCTTATATTATAGAATGAAAATGTGCTTACTTGGTAAGACGATCAACAATGACCCATATTGCATCGTTCCTTCTAGGAGTCTTCGATAGTCCCATGACAAAGTCCATTGTAATATTATACCATTTCCACTCAGTTATGGGAAGAGGTTGAAAGTCTCCTCCAGGATGTTTCCTTCCAGCATTCACTTATTGACAAACCGTACATCTTGAAACAAAATCAGCAATCTCTCTCTTCATGTTGTCCCACCAAAAATGTTCCTTCAAATCTCTATACATTTTGGTGCTCCCTGGGTGTATAGAGAAATTGGAGCTATGAGCATCATCCAACAGTTCTCTTTTTAAATCAGGTATATCGGGAACACAAAAGTCTCTTCCCAAATTTCAAAATTCCATCTTCATATATGAATTCACTCAATATCCCATTATTCACAGCTTTAATCTTCTTTTGAAACTCCTCATCATCAGCCTGGGAACTTTTTATCCTTTCTAGTAAAGATGGTTTGGCAACCATTTGAAAAATCATTGATGTTTCACCTTCCATGGTTATTCCCATATCCATATTTACTAGATCCATGTATATAGGATCCTTTTCAACTCTCATATTTTTCAAAACTCCATGATATTTTCTACTCAAAGCATCTGCCACCTTATTTGACTTCCCTAGGTGGTAGTTTATCGTGAAATCATAATCCTTATGTAGTTAAAGCAATCTCCTTTGCCTCATGTTGAGTTCTTTCTACTAGAAAATATACTTCAAACTCTTGTGATCAGTATAAATATCACATTTTCACCATAGATATAGTGTCTCCAAATCTTCAAAGAAAAGATTATAGCTTCTAACTCAATATCATGAGTAGGATAGTTTTTCTCATGAATTTTTAGTTGTCGTGATGCATATGCAATAAATCTATCATTCTACTTAAGTACACATCCAATTACTTTCTTCGATGCATCACTATAAATAACAAACCCATCATTCCCCAATGGTAGAGTCAGGATAAGAGCATTGACTAATATTCTCTTCAATTATTAAAAGCATTCTTCACACTCTTTTTTCCAAACAAATTTAACCCCTTTTCGTGTGATCTTTGTTAATGGGTTATCCAACTGAAAAAATTCTAGACAAAACGTCGATAAAAACCTGCTAAACCAATAAAACTGTGTACCACAGTTATAATTGTCGGTGTTGGCCATTATTGGATTTCTTTTGTCTTAGAAGGATAAACAAAAAATTCCATCTTTGGAGAAAATATGGCCAAGAAAAGAAATCTCCTGAAGCCAGAATTCACACTTGCTAAACTTCCCATATAATTCCTGTCTTCTAAGAGTCTTTAGGATATTGCGCAAGTGATTTTCACGATCTTAGTAGATTTTGGAGTATACCAATATAAAATTAATAAATACCACTAAAAAGTAAACAATATATTCCTTGAAAACTCTATTCATTAGATCCACGAAGATATATGCTGCATTAGTCAATCCAAAAGGCATTACTGTAAACTCATAATGCTCGTACTTGGTCTGAAATGCTATTTTCGGAATGTCTTCCTTCTTCACACAAAACTGATGATATCCAGATCGAAGGTCAATCTTTGAAAAGTATTGAGATCTGGGAATTTGGTCGAATAAATCATCAATGCGAGGTAGGGGACACATGTTCTTTATTGTTATAGCATTGATCCCCTATATTCAGTGCACAACCTCATAGATCCATCTTTCTTCTTAAAAAAACAGGGGCTCCCCATGGAGAAACACTTGGGTGAATAAATCCCTTATTACTCAATTCCACCAGTTGTTTATTTAGTTCCACTAATTCCATAGTGGCCATTACATAAGGGGTATTCGATATGGGTCTTGATCCATGAATTAAATCAATGGAAAAATCAATTTCTCGTTCTGGAGTATGTCCAGGTAAATATTCTAGAAACACATCAATATATTCTTTCACAATAGATACATACTCCATTTGAACATTCCTTTCCTCACCCATAGTTATTTCATTATCTTCCTCCCCAATAATTGAATTTAGTTAAGCTAATTGGGATAAATCTAGATAAAAATTAGGTGGTGACGATTCTGCTATAAAGATAAGGTGTTCTTTATCATCATCATAAAAAATAGTATCCTCCTCCTTCTTACAATAATTTTTTGCATCATGGTCTGAAAGCCAATCCATACCGAGGATTATATCAAATTAAATCATGGGTATGATGATGAGATCAGCAGATAAAGAAAATTTATATGCCCTAATGGGGACTTATTCACAAAACTTTGTTGCAATGATACTCCCCTTAGGAGTTTTGACTGAAAACTCCCTTGTTAAGTAAAATTGAAAATATCTAATTTTCTTAGAAAACTGGGAAGATATGAAACAATTTTATGATCCAGAATCAAATAAATAATTTCCTAAACTTGAGGAAACCATTAAATTACCTACCACCACGTCTTTAAAAGCTTCAACCTTAGTAGTAGTGATAGCATAAGCTTGGCCTTGATCCCTCGGCCTTTTCTAAGGTAAGTTCCCTTGGAACATAGGACATTCATTTTCATAATGCCCCCTTTCTGTACAATTGTAGAATTCAATAGTGAAAACCTCTTTCTTCCCCTTAGAATCATGAGCTTGTTGGCCTTTTTCACCACACTTGTAACAAACTCCCATTCCCTTCAGTCAAGCTCCAGGGTGTTTCTTCCCACATTTACTGTAGGATGGATATTAAAATTTTCCCTTCTTCCCTTTATTTCCATTTCCAGAGTGTTCAACAGATCTCTTCTTCTCTTTCATTGCTTTAAAGTCGTAGGACTTAGAGAATTATTTTTCTGTTTTAATAGCACATTATACAATATCTTCGTATGACGAGAAGGATTGTGAGACTAATTATCGAAGGAGAAATGGTTTTAACCCATCAAAGTAATGATCAATATTACTTCTTGTGTTACATATATAATCTAAAACATGCCTATCTAACCTTGAAATGTTATTTTCATACTTTGTGACATTCTCTTCCTCCTTTTGCCTCAAACTCAGAAATTGCCTTTCCATATCTGCTCGATAGTCACAGGGAAATTATTTTTCTATGAAAATCTCTTTAAACTCCCTCCATTACATATTCGATACTTTATCATCTCCCTATGTGTTTTTGAATCAATGACCACCATTGATCAGTATCTCTAGTGAGGCGGTAAACTGCCCGGACAACTTTTTCCCTTTCGCTACTCCCCAAGGCGTGGAATATTCTTTATAAGGAATTTATCCACTGATCAGCTACTAGAGGATTTGTACCCACATTGAATTTTGGTGGTTGTTGCCTCATGAATCAATCTAACATTGATCCTCCACGCTGTGGATCAGGGTGCTCTATACGGGTATGGTTATTATTCATAACATGAGTGAGTTGTCCCAGTATGGTGATAAGCTGATCAACACCAGTAGTATTACCAGCTCCACTATAATTACCTCGAAAAAGAGGGAAATACATATATGGAGTGCATGCATTGATACAGTTTCCATTTCTTTAACTAGGCACCATTTCTAAATAATGGCATAAACTAGATTAGTTTACGAATTGAAATACATAATTCAAAACTTGTAAAATACTTAAAATAAATTGAACAGTTTATGTATATAATCCATAATCATAAAAAATGTTTTCTTTGAGGAGGCATATGCTCATAAACACTTCATAATGGGTTGTAAAGAAAATGATATTTATCCTAAGCATATCCCTCGGGAGTGTCATAACCAAGCGTGAAGCAAGGCCCATTGTCGTGCACCAGTTCCCATTCAAGTCTAGATGAAAGCAGTGTTTTCGGGTTTTACCCCCAGGTGAATATAAGTTAGAGCCACTTCTACCTATTCGTATCCAGACAGGGATTTATTTCTTGGAAAACTCAAGAAATCTCTACAATACCCAAATTTTAGAAAGTTCTTCTATACAAATCCTCAAACTCTATCTTAGGGCTATGTGCTCTAATAAAAGTTTACCAAAATCTAGTTTCCAAGGTTTGTAAAAATATTTTTCTCTGATACCAACTGTAACACCCTGACCCCAGAAGCCTAGAGTCGGTGCATTACTATATATCATTGGCATGATCACAAAAGATCAAGTCTCAAAAGACTGATTATTTTAATATCCTTGTAAGTACTAGATACATTCATAAGGTTTACATTACATCATAAAATTGAAAACTACAACAACATTGTTTCCATGGACAAAACTGGGATCCCATAGACTATACCTGAAGGTCAGTCATAATATACTTCTTTTCATCTTGGAAAAAATAAACCATAGAAAGGGGTGAGCTCAGATGCTCAGTAAGGATAACAATATAGCGGAAAATTTCGTAAATAAGCATAAACATTTAAGGAAATGTATAAGATAAAAACAAAATCCTTTTAAACTTGAACTTAAGAATAACATGGAAAAGATAAAAATCAAATAATTCCATTTACTTACTCACATGGATATTCTATTAGTTTAATAATCACATGAAATATTAATAGCCACTTTCATAATGATGGAATGCATAATGCCAGACTTTCATAACCACATATTCAAGGCCTTATGCCAAGAATACAAATAATATTTTGTCAAAGCCTTGTGCCAATACCTTAGTTTGTCTCATGAGACCTACCGATGCATCGAGGAGCTATAGAGGGCTCCACCCATCACTTACTAAGTGCAATGTATTCCTCATATGAAAAGGTTTAAATATAACATAAACATTTATATTAAAACTGGAATACGAAATGCCAATACATTATCCATAAACCATGAATGGTATGAAGTAATAAATCTATATTCAAACATATCACAAAACCTTCAATACAATATGGATGTTTTGTATCATAATAAATCAACTTCAAACAAACTAAAAATCCATCAAAGGATGTTGACATAGATGAAATCAAAACATTTTTAGAGAAATATTTCTTTCTATTTTGAAATCATTTAAAAGTCATGTAATTATAAAATAAAAACATTTATATTTGATAATATTCTTACAATCTTGTAAGGGAAGCTTCAAAAATGTTATAATGGCAGAAAATAGCCGCACCCACCGTATAAGTTAAAAAAAACATTCTTACCTTAATTTTGTAGAAAAGGTTATAAAGTACCATGTTTGGAAAATGACGAAAAGATTAATTTCAAACCATTTTATAAAAAGTCAATCAAGGGAATAAATGACTTTAACCCATAGTCTAGTAAATAGTAAAAATGGTTTGGAATACATTTTTAAGAAACATGGATGTGGATGATAAAGAGGTCTCAGTAGATAGTTACGTAAAAACAACCTCAGATAATAAAGAGATTGTGAAATTAACCCTTACCTTGTACATTTACTCGTTTGAGCATAGGTTAACCTCCTGTATAATGGTTAAAAAATATTTATTAAATTATAAAATAATCATATACATTAATATGATATCATATATGATCTTTTAACATCGCTTTGTTAATAATATCTTAGTATTATCGTCGTTTCGGGTGTTAACAGATTCATTTTCCTTTATATTATTTGTTATGTGAGTCATATTTATTATGGATGGGATGTATATTGTTAATATACATAATTATATTATGTCTTTAAACATTATTTTTAATCATCAAATGAAAATTAGTCTTGAATGGATACGATGGGGAATGAATCTCATAGTGTTCGTGGAGATGGTAATCCATACGTACGCACTAGCGACAATATCATTCTTTTGATATTAAAATAATATATAATTGGATGGTATATCATATATACATAATAATTATCATGTTATATTTATTATTTACATAAATTAAACATCATTATTATACCCATCCAAATAATAATGTATTGAATAACAATTACACCACGACGTGGAGACGATATGTCGTACGTACACACGTATGGTGGCATGTCATTCAAAGGGTGGATAGAATAATAAACATGGTTGTACCATCTTTATAATAAAATAACAGTATATATAAGATACTTGAGTTATTATTTTAGAATGGAAACAACAAAGAAAGAGGAAGTGGAAGAAGAAAAGAACATGAAATAGGTGATGAAATATTTACCTTTTCATCAGGTTGTTCCCTTTGATTTGATCAAAAGGGATCCTTAAGTTGAATTTCTAACTAAACTAAGGCCTCTAGATGAAGGGAGGATAGTTGAGAGAGTATTTGGGTAGAGGTTCGCCGAGCCAAAAGGCATTGAAGGCATGAATTTGAGGTAAGGGGGAGTGCCATTTTATAAGAGGGGTGAGGGGAACCTTAGGAAAAGCTAGAAATATTATTTTATAATAAAATAAATTTCGGTTTATAATGGATCCAAAATAGATTATTTAAAGGATAAGGTGGGTATGGGTAGAAAACCACTCAACCAATAGATTTTAGATAGGTTTGGGTCACTATATTAATCTTATCTTTCATATTTAACTCTTAGTTAAATAGTTTGACATTTACCATGTCTCTTTATATTTTTTATGTTATATGGTTAATAAACTTACTATAAACTTCCAAGAGAACCCCAAGTGGTTCATTAATGATACACCAATCATTACATAAGTATTCTTTAAGAACCATATATTTTTAGGAATAGAATATAAATTAATAATATCATATTTGTTTTAAAAACTCTTTTATGTCAATTTTGACACTATTTGGTATTTTGTTATTTCTAAATTCATAACAACATTATTACTTAGACAAAACTTCATATAACCAACCCTAATATGTCTTATTAACCTATATAATTAGTTTAATTCATAAGAAGTCTCAAATTACATTTATTTGGATATTTATAATATCAATTATTTTAATATTTCATTAATTAGGTAATTACTACATCATCATTGTGTCATATATAAATCAAATTATTTAATGTCTAAAAATTATAAATAAAATACCATTTTTTTTAAATTGTTTTAGTTTTCTAATGAATATTTATATTCTAATTTATCTTATGTCTAACCCTATATTAATAATGTTTTAGTTATTAAACTTTGATTTTAACTCTTTTAACTCTTCTTTGAATTAAATAGTAATAAATGTCCTAATTTAATCCATGTGGACTAAAGAGGTTCATATTTTATTCCTATGGTTGTTTTTGGTAGAATTATACTTATCCACTAGAATTAGGACATGTGTTAGGGTAATAATAATATCATTTTTACCCTTAATTACCCTATTTACTTTTAAGCGTGGTAAATAAAAGTAAAAAGCTACTATTCACCAAAAATTATTTTCATCTTATTGAACAACATTTTTCTTATAGATATCAACCGTGTCTCTCAGATTTTTGAAATTCAACTCACAGAAGCGGTAAAATTAAGTTTTATGTTAATTTGATAATTCTCCTAAGAGGTGGGTAAAAGATGGTAAAAAGTTCAATAAAATTTTTATATATCTAAAATTATTATAAATTGACCCCAATGAATTATAAATTTTTTTAGCCTAACTCAGTGTTTTTCACTATTCATCAAACTTTGAAAATTTTCAGAAAAATACCAAAAATTCACCCTAGGATAATTTTGATATTATGAATCCAAAAATGAAGTCCATTTTGAAAGATAAAATTTATAAAATTTCAAAAAGTGGGTATTACTATTCATAATGACTAGTTTGATTGGTTGTACTATGTTAGAACTCGAAGTTGCATACAATAGACACTATTGTATTATTCAAAGAGAAGCGTACAGTGGAAGTTTGGGGTGTTATGAAGAAATTTGTTTCATCACCAACTTCACAAAAATAGATGGAATAGGTAAAAAATAAGGAATATGAAGAGAAGGTAGACCTTAGGGATTCCACTCAAGAATTTTAGAAAGGTGCCTCTACCATTGTTGATGAACTTAGAGAAATAAATTTGGGAATAAAAGAAGATCCATGACCCACTTTGATCAGTGTGACCATGAAATATGAAGAATAATAGGCATATACGTCATTAATGAAGCAACAACGGGATGTGTTCTCCTATAATTACACAGAGATGTCGAGCCTCGATCTCAAGGTGGCCACCCATGACATGGGTTTTCCAAAATTCCATCTGGGATACAAATATGCAGCTAGAAAGACACACCCATCTCATGCCTTAAAAACTAAGGCTGAAGTGGACAAGATCATCAAAGATGACTTCATTTATAAATTTCATTATCTAAAATTTTTGGCCAACATCATCCTGTTAAAGAAAAATATTGTTCAAATCAGGGTCTACATTGAAATTAGAGATCTCAACCTACAGTGTCTGAAAGATCACTTCCTGGTTCAAATCATAGACCTACTAATTGATGTGAAAGCTAGTTACCAAGTCCTCTCCTTCATGGATAGCTATTTAGGACACAAAAAAATTTTAATAGCCTCATAATATGATGAAACCACCACCTTCATGGTCCCTTTGGGAGTATTTTTCTATCGAGTAATGCCCTTTGGCATGAAGAATTCCAGTGCCACATAAAAATGTTCAATGTACCAAATCATCTATCCATTATAGGTATTGTGATGACCCATCCCTCGGGGCCTGTGCTGTGACTACCACAATCCCACCTTCTATAGGCCAGGGGTTGTCAACTAGCACTGGAAAGGCATATCCCCAAAAATGGGAAGGAATTTCCTCTAAACCTGTACAGACACAGACCAGGTAAATGACAAAAGAAAATCACAATGTAGAACTGTTGATAGTTCATGTGAGAACCGAAAGTAAAATGAGTTAGTATACAAACACAATTAAAATAAAATACAAAAAAAGGAAAAATAGCTCTTGAGGTCGTCTGCCTAGGATCCTACCTGAAGGGTAAGTACAACTCGCCACTGTGGCTCTCCGCGTCAATTGGTCACCACTGTACACCGTCTAGTCCTGGCTCCCTAACCTTGGTCAAAGTTGTCTGTTGTCTGCACAAGACATAACAAGGTGTGGGAAAAGACCTTGTATGGTTGAGTATAATAATACCCAGTAGGGACCCTGAGACCCCCAAAGGTCTCTCAAAATTCTTCAAGGAAAACCACAAAGCATGATCTCAATCAGAAAGCACAAAGTAAAAAACTCAGGTCAAACCGGGTATAAAAATTAAAGAATATGAATAAAGATGATTAGTCATAAAGCAAGATCATCTTATTCTATTGAGAGATTTTTTTTGCTAGACCACACAGGGTCGCAAGGTGCTGGCCCATAAAGGATCTCTAGGTGCTGACCCATAGAGGATCACAAGGTGCACACCCATAGAGGATCGCTAGGTGCTGACCCATAGAAGATCGCTAGGTGCTGACCCATAGATGATCACTAAGTGATGAACCATGGAGGATATCTAGGTGAAGAACCATAGAGGATCACTAGATTCTAAATCATAGAGGGTCTCTTTGTGTAGACCCACAGAAGATCTCTAAGTTCAGACCCACATAGGATCACTATTCTTTCTTCATGTCAGAGCCAGCCACTGGATTCCCACACTTAGAACACATGATTCTAGGAGGATCCAATACTCAAGCCATCAGTAATGCCTCAACCACCACTATGTAACATGAATAATTAACCTGAATAACCGCCATTTCATAATGGTTCCAACGTAGTAGACAACACGTCAATCAGACACCCAGTCTATTAGTTATAGGCATTTTAGTGTCGAGGGCCCGGTTGGATTCATGTCTGATCCAACCCAGCCACACTCCAACATTCTCTAAAACCCATGTGGAGCATCTCAAAAGGGAAGCCTTTTCCTTATGATTCTATCTCCATAGACAGTTCTCCCAATGGATGTCTGGTTTAGGAGTTATGGCAATTTAAGAGCAACTAGGTCAATCTGGGTTCGGGACGACCCTGTATGATCGACCCGACCCGACCCGGTCTGGGCTGACCCGACCCAGTTTGGGTCGATCTGGGTCCAACCCAGCCAGGCCCGAACCGGCTGGGCCTGACCCGGGCCGGCTGGACCTGATCTGCTCCATAGGCTAGGCACAGCTCGCCAGTTGGGTGTGAACCCAGCTCCTCATATAACAGAAAAAGTATTTTCAATCTTCAACTAGTGGCGCCAGGATGGTGCCACCCCATTAGCTGACCAGCCCCATGGACCGGTCTTGGATGGGACCCGCAATCTAGGTCTGCCTCTGTCATATCCAAAGTCGTGATATCTACTCCGCGGCATGCCGCCTGGCTTCAACGTGACCGACATCGGCCGACTGCTCCTGTCCACCGCGACGCCTGTGGGTGCTGTTACTAATCGCTGCTACTGCCGTGCCAATGGGTCCATGCCGACAAAGCTTCTATGGGCCACCAGTGAAGTTATGGTGGTCTGATTCTCTTTCCGTCTGTGCCTACAGGCCTCCTGGGACGCCACCTTCACTGCGTGGCCCTTGGTTCCGTATTGTCGACAAGTTAACCATTCACCCATGAAGAAAGCATCATGAACAAGTTCAGTAGAGGGTCTAGGCCTTGATTGGATTGTCCCAATCCCTCTGTGTCTGTGTTATAACATATGAGTGAAACAATAATCATCATAATATTTAATAAAACCCCAAAAATAAATTCCCACGACAATATCCCGTAAAAACGAATGAGTCTTGGATCAACCTATTAGTTGGTTGATCTGCGTTCTTCGTACCAATCAATAATGAATAGGTAAACTCATTTAAATCCAAAAAAAAATTAAACCCCTACCTCGAACACATTGGGTTCGCTTTCAGAAGAAGAATAAGGTTCGCGTGTGTTGACGTTCATCATCCATCGACCTTCAGATCGATTCCCCAATGGGAATTGTCAAAACCCCATTCTTTGTTGGAGGAATATGTCGCTAGCACTTCTTCAGTAGTCCTCCCATGGGTTCCTAAAACCCATGCCAATAATTTGATTAAATAAAAGAAAGGATAACTCCCTACATTGGTTCATTAATATGTTTCATTAATGAATCATAATTAATGAACCTAATAAAACAATTATGTTGTGGTTACATGACGATATGTTCAAAACATTAAAAGACCGATGTTTATTGGCTGACGTTACACTGCAGTCCCACCATTCTCTGCTCAATGGTTGAAAAAAGAATAAAATAACATCTTCAGTTATTTTATTATTTTTTTACAAAAGTCTGAAAATTTAACTTTTCTGCTCGACTTTTTCCGAACAAAGTTAAGCTTCCCTTAAGCGAATATCGACACTGAAAATTTAATGGTGCTCTCATATTTTCGATCCGAGCACCGGTTCAAAATATAGAAATCCCCACTCGCTTGATTACTGAACATACGTTAAAAAATGTTCAAAAATCAATAACAGTCACCATCAACCCGCGCCAGTCGAGGTTAGGCTCCGCCTAAGGAGAACACACCCTCACGAGATCAACAATACTCTCATATTTCCAATCCCAACTACCATTTAAAAGTTATAAGGATTCGAAAATAAAATAAATGTTAATTATTTTATTTAAAAACAAAAACTAACTACTACTGTTGGCCCGCATCGACCAAAGTTAAGATCTGCCTAAGGAAAGCATACCCTCACGAGTTTAATGGTGGTCTCATATTTTTAATTCGAGTCACCATTCATGAGTTATATGAATTTGAAAAATAAAATAATCTTATTTAATAATTGTATTTATAGTTATTCCATTTTGGGTTTTCTCAGTGGAGGCCTGAGCCGACTAAACTTAAGTCACACCTTGGGTAAAACCGTCATCCGAAACGCAACAGTGCCCTCAGATTTCTGATCCAAGCACCCATTTAAGAGTTATTCCACTTTTTTAGGAAACCTTCTCACACGCATTACATAAAACATAACATTTTTTGACAGATCATTCCAGGAACTCCAAGTCTCAGAATCACGTTCCATCAATTTTAGCAGTCTCGTAAAAATTCCATTTAATTTAAAAAAATTATACAGAATTTATAGGTCTTTTCATTATACCCACCTTAGGGCTTTACATCCCCAAAATCTAAAACAAAGGAAAATCAAACAGGTGGGGTACTTTGCATGAATCTGAGACTCCCACTCCCATGTGCTCTCCTAGAGGTTTCCATGCTGCCACCGAACTCACACTAGAGGAATCAACCATCCATGGAGGACCCACTCCTATTGATCCTCAATCTCTACTTGTAACTCCACAAAAGTTTCTTTATCATCAATTTCTTGCTTTCTCTAGTCGAAGACGTGTGATGGGTGATGCACATATCTCGTCAGTTGAAACATGTGGAAAACATTATGCACCCAATGCATTTGTGGGGGAAGAGCTATGTGGTACACCACCTTGCCAACTCTACTGAGATTCTAGAAAGGTCTAACGAACATCAGAGATAACTTGTCGCCTCAATATACACAGTCCTCGTCAGGGTGAGACCCATAGGAAGACATGGCCTCTCCATCGAACTCCAAGAGTCTCCATATTTTGTCAGCATAAGACTCGTACTCTATGCAGCCTTCATCCACTCTTGGTTTATCTTCACCTTCTCAGAGGTATCCCATACCAACTCTGAACCCATGACTACTGTCTCCCCTAAGTCTGTTTGGCATAGAGGTGATCTGTATGGATGCCCGTACAAGGCCTCAAATGTTGTCATGCCAACGGTGGAGTGATAGCTATTGCTGTATGAAAACTCTACTAGTGGTAGGTGGTCCTTCCAAATATGACCAAAATCTAGGACATAAGCATAGAGAATTTCCTCCAAGGTCGGTATTTTCTGCTATGTATGATAATCTATATGGGGGAAAAAGTTGTTCTCAAGAGTTCTGGAACCTGATGTTGAGCTCTCACTTGCTGACAAGTGAGGCATTGTGAAACGAACTCTGAAAATTATTTCTTCATCCATGGAAACCTGTAATGACATCGGAGGTCCTGGTACACCTTTTCCACACCTGTATGTACCACCAATGGGGTTGTATGGAATTCCCCCAACACCTCCCCCGTAACATCATTGGTACCAAGGTGTTTCCTCTGAAAATGGTAACGTGATCCCCACCTCTCGAAATTTTATCAGGATCCTGTCATGAGGATATCTAAGAATATCAGTTCTCGCAGTCAACATCCACAAGTTGTGCCTCCGTAACTTACTGAAGGAGTTGGGGAGAGACATTCATAGACTGGAGGTAAGTTTCTCCATCATCATTCAGGAAGGATATCAGCATCATAGCTAGTTGCTTTGTTGCCTCACTCATCAAGTGTAGACCCAACCTTCTGATGAGTGCGTCTGCTACTACGTTTCCTTTCCCATGAGTGTAGACTCTCAAAAAGTCATAGTTCTGGAGGAACTCTAGCCATCACTGCTATCTCAGGTTTATGTCATTCTGTGAGAAGATATACTTGAGACTCCTGTGATCGGAGTAGACAATAAACCATTCTCCCAACTATACTCTCAGCTTTCGAAGCTTCGCATGATCCATCCGATATGAAGTTTTAGATATTGGTTCCATCCATGGGTACAATACAATGGAAAAGTCCCTCTCCCTATGGGCAGGTAATCCTAGAAACATCATTGAAAGGATATTCCTGAAATCTTCCACTATTGTTGGGAAAGGAAAACTCAATACACCTACTTCTGTGAGGGTAAGTCTAGAAAACTCAAGATTGATCTGTTTCACCCTCATATGCATGAGTTTATCCCATGCTGCCTAGGTTTCCATTTTCACCGACCAAGGAAAACCCCATTCCAATGCTGTAGATATACCATAACCTTTATTCTTAAAATATTCAATCTGAATATGATCTGTGGATGACCAGTCCATACCCAAACTAACATCGTAAGGCCTCAACACTGCCACCAAGAGGTTCCAACTGAAAATATCACCTCACAGGTCATATCACATTATCAGAATAAGTGTGATTATCGAGTCTCCTCCCATAGGTATCTCTATACATAAGGGTCAAGTCAACGGTTTAACCGTAAACTCTAGGTCTTGAACAGGATTCATGACAAGAAGGAATGATTAGTACCTATGTCTATTAATAAGTTAGCTATTAGTAGACCCAGACCATACCTCAAATCATTCTTAGAGACCTTGGGTCACACTCCTTGCCCACATGTATCTACTCCCTTCCCCTATCCCCAAACTCCCTGAGCCTGGTGGGGGCCACATCAGGGGTGGTGGTTGTAACATGTCAAAACGTATACCACCTCCTAGTACTTTCCTAGATCCTCTTCCATATCTGCTGCCCTACAAATTCATATGTCCCAATCAATTCCTCTTCCCAAAACATTTTACACATCTAAGTCTTTGAGACTAATTCCAGTTTCCTACTTTCCCACTACAAACATTCACTAGTTGTATCTACTCAACCAATGAATTTTCAACCATAATGGTTTTCTATAGCACCATAACATAAGTAGGAATGCATAGAGGAATAGTGCTAGCTCAGATGTCCCTAAAAATATCTCACTAGGAGGTCTGAACCATGAAGCACTGGTCGTATCATATACATTGAGTACCTGGAATAGTTGGTATGCCTCGATGATAACTTAGCTACCAACATGTCATCCTACCGAAGCTGTATAAGCTCTTGGGAACAAATTCCCATTATCTTTTTATGGCAAGAGACGCCATCTTTGAGAAAGTTTCTCAAGATCTGTCCACGAAAAAGTCACCTCATCATAAGATAGGGGTAATCAAAACCCTACCCTCGCCCTGCTGAGTCACGTAGAATTTTCACTGCGAGGACCACCATCTGATCTAATGGAGACCTGACTAGATGGAAAATCATTCACCACATCAGGCTAGTCCTTAGTTGCCTATGAGTTAGAATCTCCTTGGAACCTGAGGGGTATGTGTCACTGAAACTCAGGTAATGAACTGATCCTACATGTGTCCTCTACTAGTAGAGCTGGTAGTAACTGCTAACCAACGAGTAGTGGTATCACTGGGACACTGCTAGAAGGCACCATCTCAGGAAATAATCCTTGTACTAAAGCCTCATCAATCAGTGGAACATCCTCATGGTCACACATAGGAATCCTAGATGGAATCTTAAAGGAGTATAAAGATGAACTATGGTAAATAAGTTATACCTGGTGAGATGACACAAGGAGATCAAGAGAAAAACATTTTCAAAACACACGAAACTAGTGTTTTTGTGTATTTAGTCAGAAAAAAAAATTTAGGGTCCTGGTGTATGGATACGTCAGCTACCACACCAACGTTGGAATCCCTAGACATAAATCCAAACTCAAGACACTTAACACTATTTCGACCATGAAAAAAATATAGACTCTTAGTTCTTCTGGTAGAACTGACCACCCTATAATACAACTTGGTCATGACCTGTCCCATGGGGCCCATTCCATGACTACCCCAAGACCGCCTTCCATATTCTAGGGGATGGAGACTAGCCCTGGAAAGGAATATCTCTAAAATGGGAAGGATTTGGCTCTAACCCTATACACACATAGACTTGGTACACAACAAAAGAAAACCAGAAAGTAGGATTTTTGATAGTAAAAGTGCGAACATAATGTAAAATGGGCCAGTATACAAACTAAAGTAAATTAAAATACAAAAAAAAAGGAAAAACTAATCCGGAGGTCATTTTCCAAGGATCCTAACTAAAGGGTAGGTATAGCTCGCCACTACGGCTCTCCGCATCAACTGGTCACCTCTGTACACCTCTAGTCCTAGCTCCCTAACCTCGGTCAAAGATGCCCGTCATCTATACAAGAAACAACAAGGTGCAGGAAAAATCTATGCAAGGGTGAGTATAATAATACCCAGTAGGGACCCTGAGACCCTTGAAGGTCTCTCAGAATTCCGTAAGGAAAACCACAAAGCATGACCTTAATCAGAAATCACAAAGTAAAAGACTCATCTCAATCTAGGTATACAATTTAAAGAACACAAAACAAGAAGATTATTCATAAATCTAGATCATATTATTCTCTCGAGAGGCTTTTACTGCAAGACCACACAAGGTCGCAATGTGCTGGCCAACAGAGGATTGCTAGGTGCTGACCCACAGAGGATCGCTAGGTGTGGACCCATAGAGGATCGCTAGGCGATGACCCACATAGGTTCTCTAGGTACTGAACCATGGAGGATCACTAGGTGCAGACCCACATAGGATCTTTAGGTGTATACCCATAGAGGATCACTATTCTTTCTTCACATCACAACCAACAACTGGATTCCCGCACTTAGCATGATTGATTCCGAGAGGATCCACTCCTCAAGCCATCAGTCATTCCTCAACCAGTACAAAGTCCCATGAAGAAGTAACCCAAATAACATCCATGTATTAAGGGTTACAATGCAATATACTGCGTGTCAATCGGACACCCAGCATGTTAGTTATAGGCATTTGAGTGCCGAGGGCCCAGTTGGATTCAAGTCCAATCCAACCCAGTTGTACTCAAAAATTACCCCAAACCCATTTTGTGTATCTTAAATGGACCACATTGTCACAATTATTCCAGCATCGCAAATTTTTAATCAAATGGATGTCTAGTTTAAGGAGTTATGACCCTTTAAGATTAATTGGGTCAATCTGGGTTAGGGTTCGGTCCGACCCAGTATGACCGAACCGACCTGACTCGGACCAGCCTGAACCAGCTGGGCCTGGCCCAGACTGACGGGACCCATCCTGGTTTTCCGGCTGGGTGCAAACCCATCTCCCCACTGAACAGACAAAGTCCGTTCGATCTTCAACCGGCAGCGCTAGGATGGCACTTCTCCTTCAGCTAATTGGTCCCATGGACAGGTCTAGGGTGGGACCTGCAGTCTGAGTCTGCCTCTTCCATTTCCAGAGCCACGGTATCTCTTCCATGACACACCGAAGTGGCACGACACTTTCCTTCAACGTGGATGACGTTGGATGGTTGCCCCTATCTTCCGCGGTGCCTGTGGAGCTTCTGGGGGCCACCGGTGAAGCTCCAGTGGTCCGATTCTCTTTCTGTCTGCGCCTATGGGACTCCTGGGATGCCACCTTCACCATGTGGCCCTCAGTTCCATGTTGCCCACAAGTTGAACATTCGACCTCGAAGAATGAATCATGAACAAGTTTGGTGGTAAGTCTGTTCCTTGTTCAAATTGGCCCGCGCCCTCCGCGTTAGCGTTATAACATGTGGGTGAAACAATAATTATCATAAGATTTAATAAAGCCCCAAAATGAATTCCCACGACAACCCCCCCCCCCCCCAAAAAAAATGAGTCACAGATCAAACCATTAGTTGGTTGATCCTCATTCTTCAAATAATTTAAGAACATAGATGGATAAATCATTTAAACGCATAAAAAAATTTAAACCCCTACCTTGAACACATTGGGTTCGCTTGAGGAAGAAGAAGAAGGTCTGCATGCGTTGACGTTCGTCATCTGTCGACCTCCGAATTGATTATTCAACAGGTTTCATCAAAACTATATTCTTCATTAGAGGAAGATGTCTCCAGAACTTCTTCAGGAGTCCTCCCATGGGTTCCCAAAACCGATGCCAACAATTTGATTAAATAATAGAAAGGATAACACCACATGTTGGTTCATTAATATGATCCATTAATGAAACATAATTAATGAACTTAAAAAACCACTACTGTTAAGGTTGCATGAGTATAGGTTCAAAAAATTAAATTTCCCACGTTTACTAATTGATGTTACACTATGGTCCCACCATTCCCTATTCAATGGTTGAAAGAAGAATAAAATAACATCTTTAGTTATTTTATTATTTTTCCCGAAAGTCTGAAAAATTATCTTTTCCATCCAAATTATTCTGAAAAAAGGTAATCTCCCCTTAAGCGAATACTAGCACTGGGAATTCAACGGTGCTATCAGATTTTCAATCTGATTTCCGGTTCAAAATATAGAAATCCTCACTCGCACCTTTACTGAACATACCTTAAAAAAGTTAAAAAATTATTAATAGTCACCCTAGACCCACACTAATTGAGGTTAGGCTCCACCTAAGGGAAACATGCCCTCAAGATCTCAACGGTACTCTAGGATTTCCAATATGAGTTATTGTTTAGGATTTTTAAGGATTTGAAAATAAAATAATTTTTAATTAATTATTTTATTTACAGCCAAAAAATAACTTCCATTGTTGGCCCATGCCGACCAATGTTAGGATCTGCCTAAGGAAATCATACCCTCATGAGTTCAGTGGTGGTATCCAATTTTGAATCAGAGTCACCGTTCATGGGTTTTATTCATTTGAAAAATAAAATAATTTTAATTAATTATTTTATTTAAGGTTATTCCATTTTTTGTTTTTTTCACTAGAGGCATGTGTCGACTAAACTTAAGTCGCGCCTAGGGAAAAACCACCATTCTGAATGCAACTGTACACTCAAATTTATTTTCTAGGAACCCATTTAAGAGTTATTCCACTTTTTAAGGAAAAATTATCATGCAAGCTATTTAAAACTTAACATTTTTCAATGGATCATTTCAGGCACTCTGGGCCTCGGAATCAAATGCCGTCAATTATTGTTATCTCATAAAAATCTCATATAATTAAAATAAATTATTCGGAATTTATAGCTCTTTATAGGTATAGTCTACCGAATTATATGTTTATGATATACGGGTTAAGTCCTAATAGCATTCTTACCATCTATCTGATCTTGAGACCATCTTCCATAAGCTACAACTTCATAGCCTAAAAATAAACACCTTAAAATGTGCTTTTGGTGTAACCTTGGGAATGTTTATCGACCTCATTGTATGCCATCAAGGCATCAAAGTTAACCCTGAGAAAATAAAATCTATCCTTAGCATGTCACCATATCCAAAACCTAAATAGTTGATATCAATTATAGGACACCTTTCCTACATCCGACACTTTGTTGAAAACCTCAAAAGAAAATGTTTCCCTTCATAAAATTGATAAAGAAAGGGGTTGCATTTCAGTGGATTGATGACTTTCAAGAAGTATTTGATAGCCTCAAGAAATATCTCTTGAGTCCCCTTGTGCTAATGCCACCCATTGAAGGAAATCCACTTATTCTATATGTGATAGCCCTCAAGGAATCACTATGGACTTGCACAAAATAATGATGTTGGGAGTGAAAAAAACCTTTTTCATCTCATCTGAACTATGAAATATGTGAGACTCATTATTTAGATATTGATAAGAGTTTCCAAGATTTAATATTTACAGTTTCGAAACACAGGCGCTACCTATAGAACTACGGGGTCCATTTGGTCTCTCACAATAACCCACTCAAATATATACTTGGTTTTCCTATGATAAAAAGACATTTAACATAGTGAGCAGTTATCTTGTAGTAGTTTGAAATACTATTAATTCCCCCCAAAATCAGTTAAAGGCCATGATTTGGTATATTTTTTTATAAAACACCCATATATAGAAACAACATCATTAAATACTGAATTTTTAGATGAAGATATTTTTTATATTCAGGGCATCCCCCAAACATGGGAAATGTATTTTGAAAATGTATCTAGGATCCCAATAGTGTTGAAAATAGAAGACCTTAAGCTAAAAAAAGTTAGATTAGGTATCATGCATATATATTTAGAAAAATATATCTTTATTTACTCCTTTATGTAATCATAAGGTTGTAAAAACAATGAGGCAGAATATCAATCCCTCTTTGAAGGCATGAAACTAGCACTCAAAATACTGGTAAACCATCTAGTAGTGAAAGGAGATTTATATTTTATAATAAAACATGGAAATGAGGATTACACTATCAGAAATAAAGAGATAATTACCTTACTTGACTATGTTTGAGGTTTGATGGAAGAGTTCCCCCCAGATTCAACATTGACTCACATACCATGATCATAGAATTTCTAGGTAGATGCATTGGAAAATTTAGCTATATATTTGAAAAATCCAAGCCAGGATGAAACAATCATTATCATTTTGAATTTACAAATGGTATCACATTTTTTTATATCAAAATGAAAGAGATCGATAAAGTCAGTCCTAATAAAAAAATGTATTTTCCTACCATTTGTTGGATGATGCCCATCATGAAATACATCTAGAATGGAGTACTCCCATTATACAGAGATTGAAAAGAGTACATCTGATGGTGTGAATCCAACTTCACTATTTATGATGGAATAAGTCACCAAATGGTCCTCTATAAATGAGGATTTGATAGATTTATTCTTAGATTTATCGACAAAGAAGAGACTTTAGCTATCATGAAACAAGTGCACTTGGGAGCCTATGGTTCCCTATCAAGGTTCATGCTTTCTCATCAAATACGAAGGCTTGGATACTATTAGCCCACTATGATATAAGATTTCATAGAATTCACTAGGAAATTTTATTCAAACCAAGTGCATTCTAACTTCATCCATAATCCCCCTTATTTTCTACGTACATCCAAATACTACTATCCCTTTCCATATTATAAATGGATGTTGTGGGACCACACCCTCCAGCTACAACCTAGAAGTTAAAATACATCTAAATTGATATTGATTTCCTCTCTAAATTCGATGAGGTAATTCCCATCCAAGAATTCATATCCAAAAGCATCATCAGCTCAGTGAAGGCCAACATAATTACCAGATTTGGTGTCCCTCATATGATACTGATGAAAAAAGACACCAATTTCTATTCTACTGAGGTGAAAAACATATATCAGGAATATAAAATCAACTCCAACCACTCATCATGCTGTCATTATTTGTCCAATGGATAGGTAAAGGACTTAAACAAGACCCAATTGAACATACTCTAGAAGATAGTGGATAATGAGAAAAAGGATTGGAATGATAATATATTGCATGCCTTGTGGCCCTACCGAACAATCACCCATATGACCACATGGGAAACCTCATATTAACTGGTGTACAAGATAGAAGAAGTACTAACCATTTAGGTCCAATTTCCATTTCTATGTGTTTCCATGTGTGATTGGATATCCGTGGATGAGAAATCTCAAAAATGACTGGATGAAGTAGAGAGAATCGATGAGAGATGATCACACACCTTGCATCATTTGGAGGTCCATCAAAATTAGATAGCCTAATATTTTTACAAGATGGTACAACCCTATTCATTATCCTTGGAGAATTTTAATTGCTCCTTAGAAATCCTATGATACTAGGAAAGAATCCTTCAAATCTTGAGCTAAAATTGGAGGGACCTTATTCCATACAGAAGTTCCACTCTAACAGAGCTTATTCCCTGATTTTGTTGTATGAGGATCTCATTAAGGCCCCAAAAATGTGAGGTTTCTCATAAATCACTTTATGTAACAAAACACCACATGTCTCATCTTCATGAAATTAAACTGCATAGTCGGTCTTTTTCACTTGACCTTAAAAGGCACGAAAGTCATCCACATCAGAAGATGATAAAATTCATGGAACTTATGTCATGGTCATAAGACATTAAATTGTATGATAACATCCTTTCCTAATGATGTAAAATCTCATGTTCCACATCCTTGTTTCATGACATAAAACAATGTAACATTTTGATTCATGTTTGAGTGGAAAACAATCTCCATTTTTGGTACCCAATGACACATTTATTCAAGAACTATGCATGTCTTGATTCTCATTTCAATGAGGTATGTATTGAAACTTGGATCTCTAATCTCGAGTCTTACCATAACAAATTCCCCACTCCCTGTGTATGAGTCATACCTACTTAAGGAACCCTTCGATAAATTCATGTGGATTGATTTTCATTCCAATGAGATATGTAGTGACTCCTTGACATTACGTCAGGGGCCTAACCATCATTTTGGATAACATCAAAGTCCCCTTTCCCCACATAAAAAACTAGTTGATGAGAAGAATTATTTTCAAGAACTATGTGTGGATTGATTCATGCCATCATTGGACATAGAGTGATGCTTGAACCCCTAATCTTAGGCTCAACCGCAATACTACTTCCCTTACACATTGGGTGACCCATTTCCTTAGAGTAAGATGTTAAAATTCACAACTAACATCATCATCACATGGAAATAAAATGAACTATCACACCAAGAACTAAGTGTGGATTTATTTTCATTCTAATGAAATAAAAACGTGAACCATTGATCTCCAATCCAAGGCCCAACCACAGCATAATATGAAAAATTCCCCCACCCTAGGTATGGGTTAGAACTTCACAATAAGCCTTTATTGAACTACGTGTGTCTATATTATTTCTCTAAAAAGATACATAGTGATTCTCAGGTCCTATAACCTAGTCCCACCACACTATTCCTTATTAAAGTAAAGTCACATCCATCCTTACTGCATGACATTAAACTTCATGGCTAATATCTTCACCACATGATGTTAAATTGGAAGGTACCCTATGAACTATGTGTGGCTTGATTCCCATCCCAATGGGTTAAACAGTGACACCTAGAACTTATTTCCTAGTTCCATCCATGGGGTAAATAAAAAATTTCCCACCTCTAACATATAAATAAATACCTATACAGGAGCACTTAATTTGGGTTCCCACATTGAAGGGCCCACCATGGAAAAATAGACGTCACCTCCTATATGTGAGTCAAATCCCTGAAAAAGACTCTACATTTCATGGAAAATATCATTCCAATTACCTAATTTGTGCTTAGACACATCCCTTCCAAATTTCATACTCTAAATATTTGACACTTTCAGATCTTCATAATCTTTCTCCAGTCACCAGCATTAGACTATCAGATACCTAAGAACTCCTTTTCCGGACAATGTAGTAACATAACCCCATTGGATTTTCATTATTATCCCACATAAAGGTCCTATCTGCTAAATGATACCACTATTTACTTACATAGTAACATTACTTAGTTGTCATTGGATAAAGTCTCCCACAAAATGGGGTTTTCAACAAGCGGTACATTCTTCCTTGGGAGAAGCCACTTCAATCACTGTGAACCTTGATGAAATAATGACGAAACCAACAATTTGAATTTTTTTCCACAATCATACCTCAAATATTTGTCTCATATCATCTCACCAAATTTGGAGACCCCCCATGATAATGGTTTATAATTTCCTCCCTCATGTTCGAAGCATGCCAGAATAACCTTGGACCAGTAGGCCACATATTACCTACCATTTACTTAATGCCATGGTCCTAGTCATATGAAATAAAACTACGAACACCATATTTTCCATTTTTTGGGTTATAACAACATAAGAAACATATTTATCCATTCTTGTGTAATTTTTACATGAAATGATCCTTTTTTATTAAAGAAATTTTCTTCAAAAAATAAAATAAAATATGTGTCTGAGGAAGTCAAAATCTCTATAAACATCCTTCGGCCATTGATAATAGAATTTCAGGATTCCTAAGAACTCCTTTTCTTGACTATAAAGTAAAAAACCCTGGTTGGCTTTTCATGAGTCACCCACATAACAATTCTATCAGCCAGATGTTTCCACTTTTTGACTATGTTGTAACATACCCCAGTTGGATTTGCATAATGTTTTCCACACAATGGGTTAGTCACCTAGTAGAAATGTCATCTTAAAGAGAGACCTCCTTTATCTCTATAATCCCTTTCCTCCATGTCCCTCATTAGATCTAGGAATCCCTAGATTAAAACATATAACCTTATCCCTTCACACCTGAATATGATACCACATTTCTAGACATATTACCAAAAATGGTAAAATCATCAATCTTTCATTTAGAGCTAATGGAACTTAAATTGCATCCCCTAATGCCCTTTCTGAATGAACTTAAAATTCATAGAATAATGTTCTAGTCACAAGATGTTAAAATGTACAACATTTCCCTCAGTATAAGACATTAAAATACACAATCATTTCCTAGTTTCACAACATTAAACTCTGTGATGCTTCAACCCTCTTCATAAAGGGGCCTTCCCCCAACTTCGTTCACTTAACCAAATGTACCCTCCTTCACATGATTCAAATTTTTATTGGAGTATTTTCCCATTTGTGTCCAAGGCCAATACAGATATTCTACTCATTCTCATACATCTTCCTTTGTGAAAACACCCATCATGGTTTTGATAAATCAAAATCTCCATAAAATCCCTCCATCTATTAATAATAGAATGTCAAAATTCCACATGAATCATTTATATTAATATAAATTAATACACCCCTATTTTATTTTCATAAGTAATCCACCTAAAGGACCTGTTATCTTGAGGAGTCAAGTATTTGACTACGCAGTACCACACTTCAATTGGATTTGCCTAAATTCACCAAAAAATGTGCTTGTTAACCAGTGATACATTTTTCCTCAGGAGAGACCTTCTCTATTCCCATATGTATTTAAAAATATTGTTCTATAAACCTATTTTCGAACTTGGTTCATGGAAATTCCTCACATATTTGTCTCATATCATGTTTTAGATCAAGAAGCCACAAAAATGTCACTCAAAATTCCCCATAGGGTATTTTAAGAATGTCAAAACATTCTTGGACCACAAGCCATATTTGGGTCATCATTTCCAAACTTATGATCCATGATGTTAGACCTAAAACAACATTCACATTATTATAGCTTGCACAAATTTAAACTTCCAAAAAAAAGAGACACAATACTCACATGGTTGAAATTCAGAAAAGGGAACTCTAGAAAAAAGCCGTGTCTCGACATGCTAAAAAAACACTCAGTGTGGTTTAGGAAAATATAGAATAATGAGAAGATAAATGGGGTAAATATTTTTAGGTTGAAAACCAATAAAGGGTAGTCTATGAAAAACTCAATCCTCACCCGCTATGTCTTCTCTATATTAGTAATAAGAAACATTTAGGGTAATGACAAAAAAAGAAAAAACGCTTGTAAGGATTTCCATATAACCATAAAAAAGTAAAACAACACTCGCTAGGTCCCATGGATTAGGAAACAATTAGGTGAATCCCTCATCATTTTCACTATAAATATAATGTGACGACAATAAATAAAATTAGTCATATTTGTTGTTGGATTAAAATTACAATGAGGAAAAAAATACAGGAACAAGTGATCGAAAAATAAAATATACTTTTCATTTATGTTCTAAAGCATAGGGGGACTTCCAAATGATGGAGCCTCTATACCAAATTTTAATGTTTTTACTTGACATGGGAATTGATTATTTGAAATGTAGCTCAATAATTTTCTTCAAATTTCTAGAACTTAGAAGATTGTGTTGCAGTATCCTCCTCTGTGTTATGGAGCTTCACCTGATCTGCGACAACATAATCTCTTCTTTATGCCAAATCCCCTACCAAGGATTAGTAGTGTTGGACTATCTATTCCGGGATATAATTTAATTCTTATTTAAGGTTCACCATTTAGATATATTTCTCATCAAGGTTATCTTGACACTTCTCCACCTTCTCGGTATGGATGATCTTATTTTGGGACACAACATCCCAGAGATTTTCAGACTAGCCCACTAACTGCACTTTAGACCATTGCGATCTCTGCTCCTCTTCCCTTTTCCAGATGATCGACTTCATCACATGATGTATATCTTGGTAACAAAATCCAACATATCCTAACATTTCAAAATTGAATGGATATTGATTAATTCATGATGATAGGTTTTTAAGAGGTGTCTCCCCGACTATCTTCTAGATGTCCCACCAAAAAATGCAGTGCATGGTGCGAAGATCCTCCCACGTCTCCAAGTCTTATTCAGAGTCTCTCGTGGTGGGATTGATATTTTATGAGATTAGTTCACTCAATGATTCAATTTTTTCAGTTCTCTCCAAAACATATTCAATTTCACCTACCAATGTTGGAATAATTGATATAGAATCCCCCTATCTGGCTCAAGCACTAAAGATGATGAAACTAAATAGTTTTTGACACCTCTCATCAACATCATGAGGTTAATATAAAACAATGGTAGTGAAGTAAAAAAAGTGTTTAATAAAAATTTAAAATGTTTGATCAACCTTTGGGATTAATACCTCCCCAATACTCCCAGCCTATGCTCTTAGAGAAAAGACCTCCTGACAAAGATATTCCTCCTGAGTTTACATAGAAATTGGGATCAAGGGATCTTGAGGATATCACATTTTAGGATTTTTAGCTATCACTCCCTTAGTAATGGGATCATGATTTACTTTTATTCCTTATTCATGAAGTGCCTTGGCAATGTTCTCTATGGACAATTCTTCACAAGGTAAGTAGTGATGTAAAACATCATATGAAAGAAGGTCAAATGTGTTTGGGGAATTTAAGAATAATAAAACTCATGTCCATAAAATTCCATATTTAGATACCTAAAATACTTGTGGTAACCAAATATATCAATTCCTAAATTAAATATATCAATCATTTCATGATACACAACATCAAGTCTCACAGCATCAACACCAGTAGGGGTATCTGAGATGCATTTCTTAGGATTTGAATTAGCTTCACCATCGATTCCCTCTACCTACTTATTAGTAGGTAAGCATCTTCATGCTTTGTGGATTCATGGTTGACATCGACACCTTCATCGGACCATCTATGATCTATATCAGCCACTTTTAGAGTGGCAATGGGGTAGAAATTGACTAATGTGAGTACCTATGGTGTAGATAGCACATATGAAATATCACAGGGATAAAAAGTAATAAATATTACATGAAACATTAGGGTGTGAATCTGAAATTACCATTTCCCTCTCCCTTATCTACATGAATGAGGGAAAACATAGCCGCATCTCTTGAAACTTCACCCTTCAAGAGGATGGATTCATCAACATGATTCTGTGTATCCTCCTAGGTGTCCCCCTAATCCTTGAAGGAATAGTGAAAAATATCTTAAGGGAGTAAAGTGAAGAAAATTATATAAATGGTGATCATGATCAAAAGCGTATTTCTAGAATGTCATGATATTAAATAATAACACATAGACTTAATATAGAGTATACACTAGGCCCACTATACAACCTTGTTTTGCATCCTCTCATGGGATGATGAGGGACCAACATTAGTCCTCCTAGTTATAGAAACTTAAAGTGGAAGTTGAGGATTCTCCCTCACCATTTCCTCTACCATAATCCTATAACCTATGTAAAATTTTGGAGATCCAAGAAAATATTCCACTTTATTTGATGGGGGTACTTGTGGGCCCATATTTTGGAGACTCCAGTGTATTTTCAACTAGTTCTTATTCTTCTTCTTCTCATTCAAACTACAAAGTTGATCCCAAAAAAAATAATGATAAAAAATGAAAGAGAATAAAATGGAAGTGAGAAGTGAGAAATACATCTATAAAGTCAAGGTAGTCGTTCCATTACACTTCCATGTGACCAGATACTCCCTCAACTATTACTCAATCCAACATGTCAGATGCCCATATTGTGGTTATGATATGATCATCAGTTGCATATATAAACTTCTACAGATCTAAAATATATTATTCCACATCAACAAGATCATTGTGAGGGTGAAGAGTGGAGGGTTATCACATGTATCCTAGATCTGACATGTGTAATATATCTTGGATAAATTCACATGCATCTCTTATATAATGAGATATGCTCTGCCAAGCTCAGATCTATAAGGGTATCACATAATTTGGTGTTAATGTGAATGACTATGGGGAATACCTAAAATATTTTTATTTATAAGGTTTTCTAGGCCTCTCTTCCCTCATATAAGATCGAGTGATTGGAACAAGATTCTGCTTTAGGTGATGATGACTAGATAGAATGGGTTTAGGAGATATGATTATCACAACCCTGGTCAGATCAATGGTCATTTATTGAGATTTCTATGAAGAATTCACAACATCACCTTTGGTTTGAACCTTTGTACCATGCATTACATGACCAGAAGTTGTCATGGACATTACCCAGTTAACTCATTTTTATAATACACCTTGAGGGTATAAATAAATCCACACATTGCCTTAGGCAGCCTCGAACCCGATTGATGCATCCTACAGAGGTAGCATGTTTGAAAATTTGGAAACATCCATGGCCATAATGATATAGAAATTTTGGGATACCATTGTATTTATTTCTAGAATAAAATGTGTGGGGGGAAAGACACTAATTTTTGAAAACATTTGAACTAGAGGGTAAATCAATATGGAGCTTAGGCCTTACAAATGATTTCACTATCAATTAGAGACTTCAGTAGTATTCCACTAAATTCCACCATGTACTCCCATAGTTCATTATTATCTTTTTCATGCTCGATGAATGTCCAAGTTGGTGGATCATCATATGAGAATATGTTTAATTCTCCCAACATGTGAAGCATCCTCAACACTTCATCATACTTTAGGGATAAAGGATGGATTCTAAAGATGGTATGAATAAATATAAAAAATATCCCATAGGAAATTTATCTTCTTTCAGTATAACATAAGAACTAAAATGTGCTATAATCCACACCAACAAAACCTAGAACAACCATAAAATTTTGAACAAGGCCTTCCTATTGTATGAATGAAGCAAACACTAGTGAATACCCTCCAAGAGAGGGGTAGACAAACCTATATTATTCCCCTTTTCTAGTTTAGATGTAATAATAAAATTCTTTGGTATCATGATTCCATTGGATTCACGAGTTAGAAGAAATTATATACTTAGCCACAGTACAAGTAAGATAGACAGATGAATCTTTAAAAAAACATTAGGATTGAACTTTTAACCCCAATGGGTATACTATCCCTTCTCTAGTGTAGGCTATAATGTACTAGGAGAACCCCGGTTCTCTGAAGGGGGGAATCCTAAAGGGAACTTGTAAGTGGGACCTTCTCTTTGTGTCATAAGGAAAGCCATTATTCACATTTTAGGATGGATATTACCCTTTGTGTGAGGATATTTATTCTACGCATTTCAAGCCACATAATAAGCTCATGGTCCAGAGTCATTGTCCTTCCATCATCATACCAAATTGTATTTAGTGTGATAAATCCATCATAAATATGCCCGTTAATAGGGTATTCAAAATTTTTGTAGACATCCAACAAGCTAATTCCAAATTCACCATCCGTCAGATGGAATGATTTAGTCTTAGGAATCTACTAGCTTAGCAACTCGAGGATGATTTATGGGTTCTTGTAAATATATGTTTTCCCTACCCAAACAACCATGTAGACCCTGATTCCTTGTACCTCCTTTTTGATTTTTTCAAAAGTCTGGTTCACCTAGTACACCCACATCCATTCATGCATGACCCCCCCATCTAGAATGGAAATCTCAGTCCTCTTTCCAACCTTGAATTTGGTGAACATGTGAAGCATAGAAAGTTCAGTCATCACAGTGAGGCTTGGATTCCTAGGTATGTGACTTCAGACCTAGAGTGAAGCAATTATGATGTATTTAATAGCCAGAAGGAACCATTCCTTGCATAATATAGACACTCATGGAGGAAACGTTGGTGGAATGGAAGTTGGTGTACTTAATGAACCAAGAAAATGTGAAGTAACTCTGAGCCACAAGGATGAATAAAGCCTCATTATTCCACGATTTTACAAGGGAATATAATAACTTCATGTATACTCACATTGATAATATGCCTGGTATATTTCTAAATCTAGAAGAGTATATTGGACGATATCATAGTAATATTTCCCAATAGATTTGATCATCTTAGCGGAACATACAATAATGTTTTCAAGAGAATTCATCGAGGCAACCACTAAAATCCTGCAATAAGAAATCAATAATTTTTTGTTATTTCAAAATATTGAATTAAAGGAATTTAATATTTTGGAAATGGAAGGCCTTCATGTAGGACCCTCAGTCAAGTCTCTCACATAGGACCCATATCAGGTCCTTTATACAAGGATCCTCAAAAATATTGTCCCACACAACATGATTTATGAAGATGTTGTACCATAGGAAGTTATTTGGGATAACTTTGTGAAAAGAGAAGAGCAGAATGGAGGGGTGGATGACCTGTTCAATGAGAGAAAAAGAAAAAAATTGTAAAATAGAAGAAATTAGAAAACGGGTCCATGGTATTCATAGAAACCACTAGTTTGTTTGTGAAACCAACGAACCAGAATTGTGACATGGACCTATGCACTGGGCCAACACCTTCAACCTACATGGGTACCCTACTTAGTAGATCTATTCCCCATTAATAATCTTTTCCCCATTCTACCTCTGGACTAGACCCTCTTCTTTCAATTGGATCCAATTTGCTGGGGGGATTTTTTTGACACTTAATTTTTTCAAGTGGTGTGAAAATATTCTAAAGAGAACCTCATGTATGTTATATAGGTGATGACCCTGAAAAAATAATCAAAGGAATGTGTCCAAGATGGCCTACGTAGAAACCCCTGCACATCAGAAGGCTCGCACAAGCCCCCTGAGCAACACAAAAGGAAGGACACACCTGCACATGGTACCTGTGCCATGCAACTATGACATGAACCTTTGTAGGGTAACACCTTCAACCAAGGTCATATATTTTCCTAAAAATAGGACCGCATGATACCTCATTCTTACAAATAAAAAATCAGAAGAATCCCCTAAGATCTGGTCACACTTCCTCTTCTCCCAAGCACTCCAGACCCAATTAGGTTTCCAACTGAAACCTAAGAAAAGAGGGAAATAAAGGTGTATAGTGATATCGAAGTTCCTCTAGGGTATAAAATACAATAAACTTGTGTGAGAACCCTTTATCCCCTAGTAGACAAATACGTATGTGAAGGTCCCTTCATAAATCAGGGACTTGCTTGAGAACCTTCTTGGGACACCTGAGGTGACATATGGTGCATAGGCTAAGGCCTATCCCAAGTTTTGTTGTCCAGGTGATCCTTTTTTGAGGAATCTCCATATCGTGCTGGCCAACCCCCGACATTAAGCACTTCCAGCTCCTCCCAAGCCCCACAGAAAGAACCTTTGTGAACCAAACCATGACCTGCGTGAGCCTCCTTTTGAGACCTCTTCCAAGAAACCAATGGTAGGGATTCTCTTCCTTTGTATTCATTTTCTAAGAGGGGACAAATTAACACCTACACCAAAGAATATGTACTTGAAAAACCATGGTAATAGTAACACCAACGTGTATCCCATTTGGATATGATTTCCTTCAGTTAGAGGTATCCTGTACATGTCCTACCAAATGAGTAGGGTGTTCATTTTTCATGTGGGTATGAATTCCTTCAATCACGAGGACCCCGACCTTGGGGATGGGGAAAGGGATCTCTTGATATCTGGTATGAGGTTTAAGGACATGTACATTCCTTTTTGTCTCTAAGACCCAAAGCCTCTATTACTAGGTGGGGTGGGTGAGGATCACAATTTCTTTTCCCCTTTGACAAAGAATGAGATCCTCTTCTCTTCCCTAGGATCCAATTCTAGGGAATACCTTCTAAAGTAAGCCCTACTGTTTATTATAGGACCTCTTCTGCTTCACTCCTTCCTCCTTCTCTATGGATGGTTACAATAACAAGAGGGAATGGGCACATCCAAAGCCCTTTATTCTTCTCTCGTTTCCCCAAACTCTTCCACCAGTGGATAAAAGATATTTTGAGGTTTGATAGATATTTGAATTCCTATTGTTCATCACACCAAGCATGACTCCTGTGGGCATAGATGATGGCTAAAATAATGACATCCATACAATCAAATTCATTTTTTGGTAGAGAATATATTCCCAAATCATCATATTAACTCCTTTCAGAGGGCATCTATAGGCATAGTCCCTCAAATCCATTTATCCACATATATGGGAATCCCCATATGTAATAATCACCAACTTAATCCTCTCAAAGGGCTATACTCCCATGTGAGAAAAACCTTTAGAAAGAATACATATGCATGGGTCCTCACAACTGAACTACGTGAGATTTGATTCCCATCCAAATGGGATACGTTGGAAGCCTCCATGAGTTCATAACCCAACACGCCAAATCAACACTAATTATCACTAGAAAACACTCCTAGTATATTATTATCCAACATGGGTTCCCATAACTCTTCTTGGTTACATAGTCTGCTTCTACATAAGTCCCACATCAAAACATTGACTAGGTACCTCTCTCCTAGATGTCGTTACCCCATGATGTAAAATTTCATGGTTTGGTCCTTATAACATGACCTAAAAAGGTATAATGTGTCCCATTAAGTGGAATATAACTATGTAGGTTATGATTCCTTTCACAAGGATAAATAGGAATCCCATCTCATGTGTCTGATCCAAACATCCAAAAAATCCATCTCCCGAGATGATGATTCACTCCATAGCACCCCACTATGTGGCCTAAAAACAACATCATAATAAGATGAAAAAAGAATCTATCACCAGTACATAAGAGGGCACCATTGATGGAGAACCTCATATTCATATAGAAATCACCATTGATAAAGAACCTCATACATATTCCTATGATTCCAAATCCCATGCATGCTCATAATTGATTGTTAATTCATGGGTGACCAAAGCAATACTTTGGAATTAATAAAGGATTCATTAAAATATATTAAATATATAATAGAGTCCTAGAGAAAGAACCCCCCCCCCCAAAGGGTGTGATGAGACTAAACTCTCATCCTCTTGACCAATGTGAGTCCCTAAGAATTGCTGGACCAATTACCAAAACTACCTACCTTTAGAAAGAAGGACTGAATTAGGGTACTGTTGGGTGTTTCTTCCTCCATGAGAAAAACTAATTATAGAACATTCGAAAAAATAGTGATCCTGACATGAATGATTGTGTGAAACTCAACGACCTGCAACAAATCATAAGACACTATATTTTCAATGGAAATATTATTCAATAAGAAATTAGACATGGATAGAAAAACTTGTACTAATAAGGTATGATGGGTTACAAAAATGTTCAAATAGAGTTAAATCCTAAAATATTGTGTGTCTTTTTCTGTAGTTTCTATGATGAATTCCATAAAATTATACATGAAATAACAACATAAAAGACTACGAGATTTGGTAGAGGGACATTAAAATATTTTTTTTAATGGAAACCTTCTAGAAGATGTCTATATGGGACAAATATAGGGGTTTGGGACTGTAAAGGGTGATAACAAGGTGTAGAAATTATAGAGATCCATTTATGTATTAAATGAAGAAAATGGGTCACGATACATTTGATTGGATAAGTCCATAATAGAATATGAATTTAAAAAGATTGTTTGTGATATATATATCTATAATCGGTTTATTGGGAGTTTATTCATTTTCCTAATAGTTTATGTTGATAAAATACTATTTATTAAAAATAAAATACTAGTATTATAGTTTTCAAAATCTTGGTTAGACACTTTCTTCTCCTTGTAGGACTTTGGTAGAAAAACATATACTCTTGGGATCAAGATATATCATGATAAATTCAAGTGGCTTCTTGGACAGAGTAAAATTACATAGATTGACAAGATACTAAAGAGATTCAATAGGGAACAATGTAATAGTGTATGGTTTCTAGTGTCATATGAAATTTATATTTTCAGTAAAATGTATCCTCATAAAAATGAGAGGAGATAGAGGATAATAAGGACTTCATACCTTCCAGTGTCTGGGTAATTCAAGTATTCTAGGTTATGATATAGGATATATGTCACCCTTGCTTTAATAATAGTAGGAAGATATAAAGCTGACCTAGGTGACTTCCATTGTAGGAAATTCAAGACTATACTTAAGTATAGTGGTTTACTTAAGATATGTTTCATTTTTAGGAAGGATATATGTATCTAGTAATCTAGTTGTATGAAGATGTTAGTTTCCAAATATATCATGATGATCTAGAATCAAAGTTTGGATACATCTTCCTCTCAATGGGGGTGTTGTTAGCAGGAAGAGCTCAAAGAAATCCATGTTAATTGATTCTATAGTTGAGACTGAGTACATTGAAGCTTTTAAGGTAGTTAAATGAATGGTTTGGATATGAAATTTCATCCAAGAGTTTGACATTATGTCAAAAAATAAAGACATTATCACACTATAGTGAGATAATAATGAATTGTTGGTTATTACAAAGGAAACAAGGTCACATAATTGGAAAAGACCATAATCTATAAGTATTATTTTTTAAGGGATTTTTCTCAGATAAGAGATGTCATAGTGAGAAAAGTTTCCAAAAAATACAATGCACCAGACCCCTTAACTAAAGCCATAACTTAGTACAATCATGATCAACATATGATATCAAATAAACTAAAAATTATTAGTAATTAGCTCTAGTCTAAGTGGGAGTCTAGTTATGTTAGTGTTCTGAAACCAACTTTTTTTACTTTAAAATGGATATATATTCAATGAAGTGAGTAATAATAATTTTTTTACACATTTTTCATTATTCTACGAGAATTTAATGTATTAATATTATAGAGTTTATATTATATTTAAATAGTCATACTAGTTACCCACTATATTGATAACCTTGAAATACTATGATGAAATTAATAAATATCATTCTAATATTGAATAAAATTATATGATGGGACACCTATTATATATATTTTTTGGTAAAAGAATTCATAAGAGGATGAAACTCTATCTCACAAATTTCCCAATTAGAAATCTCCAAGATGAGAGATTATGAGAAAAAACCCACATGTAGGAATTCCGTATGTTTTTCATGTCATTGGATATTTCTATCTATGAATGTGGGAAATTATCCTATGAATTTAATATTAATATTATTTCATTTCATGAATCATTAACTTAGATATATTTCCAAAATCAATGATGAAATAAATTTAATGAAAATGTAGGTATGTTGGGGTTTTCAAAAATGTTATGTTATTAATAAATAAGTTAAAGAATTACTTTTACCTTCCATAATTATGGAATTAAGTTTCTCAACCCTTTTATTGAAATTGAACCATAACATTAAATTTCATTGTTATGGTGTACTGACCAGTTCATTTGAAATAATTAAATAAATAAAAATCAAGATTATAGTTTAATGGCATGAGTGTGCAACTTTCTTCATGATATATCATAACAATGTGATTATATTATATAATGAGAATTCATATGTGGTTGTTATCATTACAACATATCTTCTTCCTACATGTCTACCTTGACATATCAATAGAATATAATATTTTAATTTAGGAAATCCATCTTAATTTCACTATGGAAGAGGTCTAGAGAGTCACACATGAAGTGTTTCCTTTGATTTTTGTTAAATATTATTTGTTTAAAAATTATAATAAATATTATTCCCTAGACTATGAAATAATAATTATAAAAGATTTATTAATCGATAATAAATACTAAATAGATATTTATTCATGATGTCATTATTTACATACATGAATATATAATATTTATTTATCTATTGTTATTAACAAGGTAATAAATAATTATTTATTAATTAATAAAATATTTATATAATTATGAGAATATTAAATAAATATTTTTTTTTCTATAGAATGAATATAATATTTATTTACTTATTTAATGAATAATATATATTCAGGAATTGAATAAATTTTGAGGAAAATGAGTGGAACAGATTTTATCTGATGATTAATATTTATTTACCTGATTGTAAAATAAAAATATATCAATGCATGAGGTACCACACACGATGAAAAAATGTTATTATTTTATTATATGGAATGTGATTTATTTTAGGATTAATATATTATTAAGGGAATTTTTGAAATTAATTAAATAGTAAACCCTATCCTTAGATCTATATGTAGACTGCTATCTGATTTTTGGAAGAGGTTAATAATTGTGCACAAAATTCATCTTAATTTCCTCTTTCTCATCTATTCCCCTCAATACTGATAAAAAATACAGATTCCTTCAATAAGGAAGGAACATGAAGAGATCACGGGGAAAAATTCCAGATGATCAATCAACTATGTTAGAACCCATTATTTCATTATCATTGTTAGAAGATCGAAGGAGCACATGTGGATCACCACTAAGGTGATCTGGTTTGGGTACTTATGACACAAAAATTATCAACACCATCAATTAATAAATATCTCAAGTCTAAAGAAATATTTCTTTTTATGTTTTCAATTTATTTTAAATTAGGTTAAAGATCCTATCTTTTTGTTCTAGAGAAAAACTTTTGTCAATATTATTCATAAAAAATTTCATTGGTAATGGAGTTAATCATCTTTTACATTTCGGATGACTCGTTCAATATGAAAAAAGTGAAGTTTTCCATAGGCCCAATATGAACATCCACTTTTTCCAGAACCAACAAATATGGCTTACTGTCCTGAATGAACACCCCACCAATTATTGACTCAATTTCTCACTTTCAAATATCTTCCCCATTATTTCAATATCCATAAATTTATATGACTGGGTAGTGAACACCCTCTTTTCATATCCTCAGCAAATTCCTCATAGAGAGACTCTTTATCACCTGTACAAATGATTCCATTAATTTATACAATCATGAAAAGAGTACATATGGATAACTAATTTAAATGAATATTAATATAAATATTTTCCATTGATATCTCCATTACTCTAAACAATCCATAAATCTTAGAATATAGGGATCATGGTCCCTATTTGAACCTATATAAATCCTTTTTGAGTTCACGTACTGTGACAACCCATATTTTAGTACACATTATTTCATGAATTATAAAACTAATTTACACATAATAAAACTCAAAAAGAATATTATGCCTAGTTTATTTGGTAAATTAGGTATATATACCACTAACATGAAACATGGGAACAACATCATTATTTAAAAATTCAGAAACATGACCTTATATTATCTGGATCTTTAAAAATAGAATGGGATAAACATGGGATGTACATAAGAAATGAGTGACATATAAATTCCTATAAGGGAATAAATAAAACATAGTGTAAGTTAAATTATTACATTTTATCCAAGATACATGTGAAGGTAACATAAAATGGGTGAGAATCACAATCTTCAACAATGAGGCATGATTAATATGATAACATAAAGGAAACATAATATTGTAGTACCTACATAGAACATGACATCATAAACATAAGTCATGGTTAACTGTCAATACATCATAAAATATTATTCTTAGGATAACCTCTCTTGAAAAATACATGAAATATCATGAGATGAAAACATTACCCAATGCATTGGTGGAATATTTAATTCTAGGACCACCTAACACTTTCATATCATGTACATGCATATGTGTGCCACATAGATTATAAAACATAAGGATTTATTTCATCAATTTTAATCCCAAAATTAAGAATTAAGGGTTACATAGAAGTAAATACATAATAAGAAATGTATATGTATAACTAAGTGAATACCATTGAGTGGAAATATAGTTGAGTTTTCACAACTGAAATTTTTGGCATGAAAAAACATAGGATAGTTTCGGCAACCTAATAGGTGAACATAAAGGTTTATAAAAAGAGAAAATGAGAGATAAAGGGATCTATCATTACTTAGGTATCATAAGAATAGTGATAGGTATGTATAAAAACATATCCCAACTAAAAAATAGGAAATATAATGTCATGGTATAGAGAAGGTGCTTGAATAAAAAGGAGAATGAGAGGATCCACTCCCTTGAGGGGGTGATTCTTAAAAATTTTTAGGAGATTATTATGAGATTAGGGGAACCTTGGTAGGGATATAGAGATGGAAGGGTAGATTAAATTAGATATCCAAGAGTTTTTAGTGATGTGGGATGGGAGGTTGGGTGGGATTATAAATCAAAATAGAGGAGATTTCATTATTAACTTCAAAACATAGGTTTGGAACTATATATGATATATTAATCAAAACCACTAGTCGTACCATGGGTTTCCCATTAGTTTCTACCAAATAGGAATATTTTTAATTATTTTATATGTATATTAACCAAAAAAATTAAAATCATTCAATTGGTGATGTTTAAGTGAGTCATGCTTATAGAGAATTGATTTTAAAACTGTAAAATATAATATTAGTTTTTAGAGGATTTATTAAGGGTTTATAAAATTAATAAAATTACATCAAAAAAATTATTTTAAAAGGTAAACATAATTATGGTCATTAGTAATACTAATAGTATTTATTAAATCCTTTTGGGTATTTTACAATGTCATAATACATACCGTATTTAATTTTTACCAAAAACTTAGGCTGTCTCAGAAAATTATGAAAAATTAACCATTGTATAATTTTTTCATGATGGTTTAAAAAATAATATTTATTTTATCAAAATAATCCTCTAGTTATGATAATTTAAAATTTTAAATAAAGAATTATAATTTAATGAAAAATGATGTGGGTTTTCTGACAATAATAATTTTCTAATCCCTATAACAACAACCTTTGAATTAATAAATTTATATATTCATTTATATTTAATAAATATTATTTTATAAAAATATTTTATTAAATTATCATTTATTTCAAAAATTATTAAATTCATAAAAATAGTGTCTTGATTGATACTATGTATTTCACAAGAATACAATTTGTGTTTGATTATATCAAAATCTATTTTTTTTGAAAACTCATTGTTTAATCATTTAAAAAGTAATATTAAAAATGAAAAAATAGAAACATTATTTTATTATAAATAAAATTTAAAAATTCATACAGTTAGGGTCTATACAAATTGCACTATATTAAACCAGAAAATTCCCTAAGGACAAGGTGTGCGATTTTGATATTTTGACGGGGTAGTTCGATGAACATGGTTTAGGACATGTTCTCCAGGTTCATGAAATTATCCCATAAATTCCATTAATCATTCTTTATCTATTGAATATAATATTGGGATAGGTATAGGGAAACTCACCGAGATTTTTCTCCCTAAAAAGCACAGATAAATGGGATTCATATGGTACACTCCAACTTGTTGAGGCTATTATTTCCTTTTTCAGTGTAAAATGGAATTTATCAAAAACCTTAAAAAAATTATCTTAATTGTTACTATAAAATGACTATATTAGCAATGGTTATAATGTTTAATGAAAATTTAAATTTGACAGACCATATAATGATCCAAAATAACCAAATTAGTGCATGCGTATTCTATAACATCATTTATTAATAAGGAATTTAATAATTTTAAAAAGGGAATTTCATTTATAAATTTTTGGGTCATTAAATTATTCCCCCATTCAAAAAATTCACCGTTTAAATTTCATTCATACACTAAAATAAAAGAGGGTAGTTCTGTTTCATTTCCTCTCCTGGTTCCCAATTCACTTACTCAAACATTTAGTTCCACTACAAACCATTGACCAGGTGAGCTGTCTTGTTTCGTAGAACATTGTATCTATGATCTAGGATCTTCATAGGATACTCCTCATATAAAATTTATTTCTCCAACATTTCCACCTATGGATTTAGTATAGTTGAGGGGACTCATATGTACTTCCTCTAGAGGGATATATAGAACAAATCATGTACTTGAGATAGGTTAAGTGGGAGTAATAGTTGATAGGCCACCACTCTAATGTGATCAAGGATCTAAAATGGGATAATGTTATAATTTTACCATCTTCCCAAACCTCATGAATTATTCCATGATCATATATTAAGGAACACCTTATCAATGACCTTAAAATCCATGTTACATTGATGATTTATGCATTGATTTTCTGTCAACATTGTGTAGATTTCATATGATGCCAAATGGTTTGAACCTTCACAATTTCTTAGTTAGGATAAGGTTCAATTAGCATCAACTCTCTACTTTCATCCTATCACATTAGAGTCTGAAACCTCTTCCCATAAAAATCCTCATGAGGTTACATTTGAATACTAGAGTGGAAACTATTATTATACAAGAACTCCACTGTGGAAAGGTGTAAATCCCAACATCCATAGAAATCAATTGAACATGATCTCAGAATATCCTATAGATTTTAAATGTTAATTTAATGCTAACCATCCATCTAAGTGTGATAAGTAGTGCTAAATCGTATCTCTATATCAAACCCTTATTGAAGGATTATCCAAAACCAAGATGTAAAACACAGATCTACATCAGATAAAATAGAGAGTGGAACTCCGTAAAGACTTAACACATCCCTTATTTATATATTGGTGAGATGATAAAGAAATAAGTATTCCTTAATAAAAATAATGTGTTATGACTTGGTAAGTAGGCCAACTACCACCAAGTTGGTGTTATTGACTTGTATGTGTACTGGGGAGTTCTATGATGAAATCCACGGTTATTTTTCCCATTTCCATACTAGAATTGGATGTAGTTTCATCATAACCTTAGAATTTTATCATTCCACCTTTAATTTTTCTCAGTACCAGTCATTGAGATACAAACTCCGTGATCTCCCTCTTCATGTTATCATCCCATAAGTTTTCCTTAAAATATCTATATATCTTATTGATTCCTTGATGAATAAAGAAGGATGATCTATTCACATCATCCATAATTTCCATCTTCAATTATCGTTTTTATGTGACACATATCAATGTTATAAAAATTATAACTCCATTATTAGAAAATTTGAACTCCAAAATATTATCTACTTTATTTATGTATCACCTCTTAATTATTTTGGGCCACCTTGATCCCCCAAGATTAGATGGTTGATAAATTATTTTAATAAGGTAGGATAATGTTCCTTTTATTATTTTTATATCCATCATTTCCATGTCCAAGAAGAATGTAACCCTTTAAATCATCTTCATGGATAAGGTCATAGGATCCATTAAACTAAGAGCATCAACCACTTTTTTCCCTTACCAAAATAGTAATGGATTGAACAATCATAATCCTTGACTAGTTCTAACCACTTTTATTGGAGTATATTGATCACTTTTTTTGAATATATACTTGAGTATTTTATGATCCCTATATATGTCACAAATTCCTATATTGTGATAATGTCACCAATTCTTCGATGTGAAAATCACTGCTTCTAATTTTTGATCTTTCTTTGGCCTGATCTGCTCATGGATCTTTAATTGTTTGAGGCATAGTCTATCACTTTTTCATATTTAATGATTATAAAACCCAATCCCTTTTAGACACGTCACTATTGATAAAAAATCCTTCTTCACTGGTGAGTAATGTGAGAACTTGTGCAGTAATAAACCCCTTCCTCAACTATTTAAATCATTGTTCATGTTAATAAGTCTAGAAAAACATGACTCCCATATAATTAATCCCAGTTATTGGGATTGAAAATCATGATAATTTTATCATAGATCAAAAATATCACCCAAATAATCCAAGGGAACTATGGATTACCATCAAATATGTTGTTCTATTCCATCTTTCAATTGCGTCTATTTATGAAGGATCCATAGATTACTTTTATCGGTGATAACAAGCCTCAATAAAGTCAACTTCTGAAACCAAAACTAATATTTATTATACTTTTCATATAACTTTTATTTTTTTAGTGTTTTTGGTAAAATATTTTAACACTTCTTATGTTCCTACATTCATTTAGAGTAAATAAGAATATTATATATCAATACTAAAAAAACCTTGTCAAGGTAATCCAAAAAAACCCTATTAATAAAGTAAATATACATTTCTAGAGAACTATTGACTCCAAAATACGATGATATGAAATAATAGTACTGGTAAATTGCATGAAAATAAATTTTGGGGAAATCCACCTTCTTTACCTTTGCTTGATAGTATCCCAATTAAATATAAACTTTAGAGAAGTATTGGGATCCAAATAACTGATAAAAAAAGTATCAATCTGTGGAAAATGATACTTGTTCTTTATCATGATCATTTGAGCTCATGATAATCAATGTAAGGGTGCATTGACCCACCCTACTTTTTGATGAACATGAATAGTGCACCACATAGTGAAGTAATTTGGGAATATAAACACTTTTTATAGATTCCCCTGTAATTATTTCTTCAGATCCTCAAATTAAACAACAACCATTATAGATAGAATCTTGGATATTTTAAATTCATTATGCATGAACTTGATTGATAACTATACCTCATAAATTTGACGAATCATAGGGATTTCTTTGATAAGAACATTAGTGTATTTTCTTATAATGGTCATTTCATCAAGGATGATCTATTCATTAGTCTCGACCATTTGTGCTAGATACACTTTCTTTAAAGGCAATAATATCCATTCTTGAGATATTGGTACCAAAAAAGATTCATCCTCAATGAACTTTTATAGAATGAGAGTGCTATTTGAGATACATAGGTTCATTTCATATTCTTAGATATTTATTTTGGATAAATATTAGGAAATATAATATATATCCATAATTTCATCAAATTATTTTTAAGGTAGCATCACAAGGTTCAATGGGAATTTTAGCCTTTTAATATAAACAAGGTATGAGCTATATTATTGGGATGAAACAATTGACCCATTTTTCATCTCCATATATATAACTCAACTTCATTGTTTTGAAGTGGTGTTTAAATAGATATACTAAATTTGTATGATATGAAAGAATTCATAGAACCATAGACATTAAACTAGTCTTTCACTATTTGATTCTTGTTCAAATCTTTTATTTCATCCAAAATAAACTTAAGGATGATGATTTTTAAACTATTAAACACACAAATGGGAAACCATGAACATTAAAGTGATAAATCACAAACAACATATATTCATTAACCTATGAATTCTAAGGTTTCAATCTATGTTATCCATGATCTATTTATAAATATAAAATATTATGGGAACTTTTTCCCTTAATAATGGTTCATTAGGAGATTGCGTATTTAAAAAATAATGTCCCATAGAAGTGCCAAATTATATGTGAATCAAGGAATATTTTCATTCCCTAGGTGATGACTGAGTCTACATTAATGATTCATTTTCATGGTTATTACTCCTTGGTCCAACTATGCCAAAGCCACATCCACTAGTAGTACCCAAACATGGATTTTTTTCCTAGAAACCACTTAATCTATACTTTATAAAAATATAGGGGTGTTTTCATATGTTTAGTATTATATATAAGGATTTCACTATAATTTTATAATTACAATCCCCAAAAAAAACTAAGTTCTTCTCTGATACCAACTACGAAAACCCATATTTTAGTACACTTTATTTCGTGATTAATTATATAAAGTTACACATAATAAAACCCCACAAGATCATGAATACTAGTGTCTTTAGTAAATTAGGTACATATAATATTAACCCAAATCATTGGTAAAACATCATTATTTTAAAACAATGAAATATTCCCTTATATTCCATGCATCTTCAAAGCTTTTCATGGGATAACCAGGGGACGTACATAAGAAAAGGTTAAGCTATAAATGCCAGTAAGGGAAAAAAATTCATAAGGTAATTTAGTACATGTGATGAAATAAGAATATTAAGAAAACATAAGAGGGTTTAGAATCATAATCTTTAACAATGAGGTAAGATATAACAAGATTACATAAAGGCAACATAGGAATGTGCAACAACATAAAACATGACATCATAAACATAATTCCTGGATGAAAAACAAGAAATAATAAAATAATGTGTTTAGGGTAACCTCCAATAAGCCATATATTTAATATCATGAGATAAAAATATTACTAAATGCATTGGAGGGATATATAATTATGGGCCCACCTATCACATTCATATCATGTACATGCAAAAGTGTTCCACATAGATCATACAAAATAAGGATGTATTTCATAAATTTTAATCCTTGGATTAAGAACTGTGGGTTAGATATATGTAAATACCTAAATAATGAATGATAGGTACAACTAGTTGAATAACCTTTAGTTAAAATGAATATGAGCATTCACTACCCAAATGTTTGGCATGAAAAATCACAGGATAGATTCAACAACATAACAAGTGTACATAAGGGTTTATAGAAGGGGATAATGAGAGAGAAAGGGGTATATAATTATTTTGTAATCATAAGGATATTAATAGGGATGTGTAAAACATATCAAAACTTGAAAAATTGGAAATTAAATGGTACGAAGAAAACAAGGTTCATGAATAAATAGGAGAATAAGAGGATCCTTTACCTTGAGGGGGTTCCTTTTAAACCTTGTGAGGATATTGTTATGTTATTGTGGGAACCTTGGAAGGAATATAGAGAGTTGAGATTTTTCCAAGAGTTTTTAGTGAATATTAATGGGAGGTTGTGTGGTTTTATAAATCCAAGGAGAGGGAAATTATTTATTAATTTCCAAACCTATGTTTTGGTATCTAAATGGAAAAGTAATTAGAATAAAAAACCATTACTTGGTTTTTCCATAGTTTCTAAAAAATAAAAGTGGTTTTTATTATTTTATAAGGATAATAACCTAAAACATTAAAATAATTCCCTTGGTGATGTGGAAGTGAGTCAGGTTTATAAATAATTGATTTTAAAACCGTAAAGTATAATATTGGTTTTTTAGAATTGATTAAGGGTTTAGAAAATTTATAAGATAACTTAAAAAAACTTTATTTTAAAATGGAAACATAATTTTAGAAATTTATAGTCATTATATTATTTATTATATCACTTTTTTTATTTTATGATGTCATAATACATACGGTATAATTATACCGTATTATATTTTTACCTAAAAATTCAAATGTATCTGAAAATTATAAGAATGTCACATTTGGATAATTTCAATGTTTTTATTTCAAAAATAACATTTATTTTATCAAAATAATTCTATAAATATTATAATTTAAACTTTTTAATAAAAAAATCCACATTTATTGAAAAATACTATTTTTTAACAATAACAGTTTTCCAATCCTTATAAAAATTACATTTGACTTCCTAAAATTATATTATAATCATTATTTAATAAATATTTTTTTAATAATAATATTTTATAAAAATAATTTATTCTATAAATTATTATATTAATCAAATTTTTTTTCTTTATTTAAACAATAAATTTCCTGAAAATAAATTTTCATTTCATTTTATCAAAATATAATTTTTATCATAATAATTATTTATCATTTAAAAATTTATATAAAAAGGTATATATATAATCATTGTTTAATTATTAATAAAATAAAAAATTTATACAGTTAGGGTCTAGATATATAAACCTTTATTACACCATTAAATACATATGGGTAAGGTGTGCAATAATGATATTTTCATGGTGTGGTTCGGTCAACATTGTTTGTGATGTGATCTATATAAGATTTAACTTTTCTTGCAACTAGTTATTCTTGTGATTTATATTTTTAATCTCATCTTGGGCTTGGTCATTGGACAATACCAATAATACTATCTCCCTTGGAAGATCTGATAAATGGGCATCATAGGGTACAATCATACTGGTTGAGGCCATCACTTCCTCTATTTGTGTCAAATGGAATTTATCCTAACCCTTAATATACTAATAATAATGGTCTCTATAAAATGGATATATTACTAATGGTTATGATTCTTAATAGTCATTGAAATTTTAAAGACTATATAAGGGTCCAAAACAATCAAAGTATCGCATGTGTTTTCAATAACTTCATTTCCTAAAAAGTAATTTAATCATTTTTGAAATGTAATTTCATTGATAAAAGTTAAATTTATTACAAATACCATGATACTATATTTATAAAGGGAAAATACTTAATGTTTTTCAAAAAATAAATACTATTCTAACTCACCATTAGGAAAGAAGGATTTCATATCCATGAGATATATCTTGTATATTTTGTGTGATTCCACTTTCAAAAAAATCCTAACAGTCTCAAGACTTTATAAGAGTGAAAATTTTCTTCAAGGTTAACTTCTTTTATATGAGAGTAAGATTTACAAAAAAATCATTATTTATTCCTTATTACTTATCTCTCATTCAACTTATTAAAGAAAACCCACTTGGTTAAAATTCCATTCATTTTGTTAGGTCTTGGTAATAACTCCCATGTGAATTTTTAATATATTTGAACAATACATTAATTAATTAAAGAATTACCCTTATCATTCCCAAAAAAATTAACAATATTATGGGGATCAACATGTGAAAAAAGTACAGTTTGGTTCTCCAACATTAGCCTTCTTTATGTCTTTATAGGTTCATCCCACTAAATAATTATATTCTCAGAGGCAATATGTTTCCCCAGAAACTGATGCCTCTCCCCCATATTTTCAGATCCATCATCATCACTGTTAAAATATAAATCAATATCAATCAAAACATGTTCAGTTATAACTTTATCAAAAATCTATTTTTCAGAATTCAATAAGTTTTGAGCTCCAATATATTTATAGTTAGGCTCAATAAACACATCTTCCCTGTTATCATTTTCAATTATTTTAACATATTAACATTGAACCAACTTATTTAGGTATTTTCTCTATTATTTTTATCAATAACTAATTTAAAAATACCCTATAAAGGTCCTTTTATTATCCTTTTCTTTAGATATACCAAGATTTTTTTGTTGGTCTTAAAGTAAACATGGTTAACAAAGACATTGAAGTCATTGTAGTTTTTTATCCGGATACATATCATATGGTGTCTTATGAGTTTTAGGTCTTAAAAAACTTCTATTATAGATATTCATAGTTGTTGAAAACACTAATCTTCAAAATAATGTTGGAATCTTATACTTAGCTAGCATGGTTCTTCCCATTTCCAAAACCCTTTTATTTTCATTTTTTCCACACCATTATATTGAGTGGTGTATAGTGCGATATATTTATGTGTTATGACATGATTTTATAGGTATACGTCAAACTAACTAATTTTTTATTCTTTTCCATTATCTAACCTTATCATTTTTTATGTAAACACCAAGATATTTTTCATCTCATCACCTAAATATTTTGAACATTTGTAGTACTTCAAAATTTTTTATCATGACCAAAACATTTCAAATCTAGGTAAAATAATCTATTAATGCAATGAAATAAACATCACTCGTGGCTGGATTATTCATTATGGTACTGAATACATATAAATATTTTACTTCCAATGGTTTAATGATTTTATTTCCATCTTCTTATGTAAATTTTGAGTCATATTCCCCTTTTGACATGTCTAATAGACAACCTCTTTTTCCCTTTTGAGTTTGGAAAGGTATCTCACTAATGATTTCTTGTAGATCTTTCTCATGTTTCCTTGGATGGGGTGACCAAGTCTCCCATTACATATGTTAATTTCATATTTGGAATTCATGTTTCCCGAATTAGAAGGGTGACCAATCTGAAACATGTTTCCACTTTCTCTTTCATCCATTGAAATAATTATTACCTCATTGTAATTTCTAAAAAAACATGATTTTTTTAAAATACAACTTCATTTTCCTCATCAATATCTATCTAACACTAATAAAATTATGATTTATCCCGTACAAAAACAATAAATCATTAAAATTTAGGTATTTAGAAATAATATTGAGGGTTATAATACATTTTATATTCAGTTATGATTAATTTAAAAAATTAACTACTACTCTTTAATTATAAACAAAACCTTTTAGGATTTTAGTTTCCCTAGTAATCTATGAATAACATCCACTATCAAGAATCCAATGACTTATTTATTTCTTCACTTAAGGCTAACTCTGCTAAGAAAGACTTTTCATTTTGATTTTTCTTCCAAATTCATTCATTTTCTTGGTAATATATCTATCCATTTATGGTGTTCTTAATTTTTTTATCATAATTATATAGATTATCATATCTTCCACATGTTTCTTTTAAATTTTCAAACATTTTATGAGAATATTGATTTGGGGTAACATTTGTTTTTTCTTTATTCTATGGTGTCTCAATTTTGTTAATATTAGAAAGTTTCCTCCTTTATTCATTACTTATTCCTAATAGTGTTTTTTTTGTTTCATTAGAAGTGTGATTTATAACCATAATTCCCATATCACTAGTAGTTTCAACGAAATCTTATTCTTTTGTTATAATGATATGTATATTCGATAATATGTATTGTATAATTTTTTATTTTATTCCTAGATACCTCTTAAACTCGTTTATTTTTCAATAGGATTGATTTACTCTTGAATATACACTATTCTATATATTTATATGACGTTTTATAATCATATTTTCTTGCCTAATCCTATCTATATTTTCAATTGGAACCAATCCTATCATGTCAAAAAACATAAACCTTTAAATATGTTTTATGTTTTGGTTTACCCTAAAAATGATTTTATAATATTATTAGTTATTTTTTTGGAGTTGGTCTTCTAGGACTAACTATTTTTACTTTGATTACATATATATTAAAAGATTTGAATATTAATAAAACATCATATTACAAATTTTCCATTTTTATATACAGATTTGATGTAATAATTTTGTAGAGTATATATTGCATTAATAAGCTCATAGAATTTCTCCAAATTGATGAAAATATATAATTTCCATGATGATAAAATCAAATATAATTCATCAGTTGAATAACATTCTATTTTGGGGTACATAGTATTTATACGATCATGTTTGAGTACTCATAAATGGATGAGACTTTATCCCATGATGTTCTCACTTAGTAATCTCCTAGATGTGAGATTATGTGAATTGAATCTCCAATAGGAAATATATATGGTTTTACATCATAGGATATTACTATATGTAAGTGTGATTAATGGTCCTTAGAATCTATGATTATCATTAATGCATGTCATGAATCATGCACTTTGATTTACTAACCAAATTTGTGACGCTATATGTTCATTAGAAGTATTATATGTTTGGTGTTCCACAAATGACATGTTATTAATCTATATGTCAATTAAGGATTTTCATATTCCATATTTTAGGAAGTTGATATCTTGAACCTTTTATTGGAATGAAACAATAACAAAAAATTCCATGTCTATAGTGTTATAAAATATTTATTATAGATAGTCATAGAATGACATGTCAAGAATATAGGTTGATGAAAAAGATGTGAAACCTACATTATGAGATATTGAGATAAATGGAATATATTACACATATATCATTCATATGTGGTTGTCAATGTTGAAATGTTAATTTCCTTATCCTAGGAACCTTGACCTTTTTCCACATACTAATCTTGGACTTTAGGCAATCCAACCTAATTCTAACGAGAAATAATTTTAGATGGTCACACACTAAGTGTTTTCATTATTCTCGATTAAATTATATTTGAATCTTACTAATGAAATAAATACTATTCTCAATATCAAGGAATAATTTTATTCATCTTATATCAATAAAAAATATTTTGTAAATATTCAATAAATATTTATTTAGTTCTTTGTGGAAAAGGTATTTATTTATTAATAAAATTTATATTCTAGAATTCAATAAATACTAAGTAGTTGGATCAGACCAAGATCATTTCCAATTATGAATGTTAATTTTCAAGCTGGTAAAATAATTTTTATTACTATGCTAGTTAGAACATTCCATAAAATAATAATAATAATAATAATAATAATAATATATTGCATGTGGGTTGATAAGGAATATTTTATTATTTAAGGGTCGACACACGAATGAATTATATTTTAATATAAACCATATATATATATAGATGGTTATGTCTATTGTGTTAGTTTAATTGAGGTTTGAGAATCGTTTCAAACAAAATAATTCTCCCTCTATTCTTCCTCCTATCTTCTTCCCAAGAAGGGAAACATGAGAGCGATTCCTTTAAGCCCAAAAGAACTAGAAGTGATCATGATGAACAACACAATAATGTAGATACACTATCATAGCACTCTAAATTCCATTAGTGTTACTTGAAGATAAAAAGTGCATGTGTGGATCACTGTTAGAGGGATTCTAGACTTGGATCCTACTTGAACAATGACGGTAATCCAAAAAGTGGTTTTTCAGATTATTAATAACATCATCATTTTAGAATGATCAACTGATCATGTATTATTTCTTCATATAAAATAAAAATTAATTATATATTTTATGTGCATAAATCCCCTTTGGGTTCAAATATTTTCTTATGACAATATTCAAAGAAAAAGTTTCATTGGTCAGGATATTTATGTCATGCACAATTGGAGAATTGTCCATTGAATCTGAAAAAACCATTATGGTAATTTCACCCACCAAGCACTTCTAATACATCCAAAACATTCACTATTTAATATGTATCATCCTTGACTTCAATAATTTTTGGAAGTCCTCTTTAACTATGTTCAGAAATGTTTTTGTTACAAGATATTTTGGCTCTATCTGATTCAGTTCCTCTTCCCTAGAGGCTATTTTAACTTCAATATATTTTTTAATATTGATATTATCAGTGACCTTTTACTTTGAATCATTTAATTCCTCAAAGATTTCAATTTCTTTCTTTTGACACTATTTTATTGATTCATCCTTATTCCTGCATGCTTTATTTAGATATTTAAATTCCCTCTTGAGATTTTTATTTTACTGAAGGCATGCTTGAAACTCATATTCGATCATGTTCTATATATATATTTCTTTACCATATTTCTCTTCACTTCATGATTATGTTTCTTCCTTATCCACATGTGCTTTAAAGTTTTTTAAATTTACATTCCATTCATCCTCAAATTGACTACACTATGAAGAGCCTTCATATTATTCTTTTATAATAAATATTTTTTCCTCTTCTTATTAGAAACTTCATATTGAACTCACTAGATTTATTTATGGCCTTGGGGTTCTTCAAAAAAATATTCTTCTTGGGATTATCATCATTGTAATTATATTCATATATAAGATTATTTTTATTTTGATTATTTAAAAAAATTGCAATTCCACTACAATTTAATCATTTCAAGGGATATTTACCCTTGTACATGTCTCTTCATTTTCCATAATTGTTTAGAGATAAAAGACATTATTATCATGACGTCTTCATATTTATCCTCATCACCATCTGTTTCACTAAATGTTCAAGATCTTCTTATTTCCAATATTAAATTTCTCATAGATTCAATACCCATATCATCTTTAACATTAATCATAAATTAAAATATATTTATCATTTCATAGATAGTGTGAATATTATGAAACTCATCAAGAGATTGATCTTACCTACCTTCCAAAGAAGAAATTTTGGGATCAAACATGTCCAAGAAATTATTTATGTGTTTCTTCACAATGACATCATTATCCATATTTTCACCAACTCATTTGATATTACTCACAATTTCATTAAAACTCATGGAGTAATCATCAATGTATTATTCCTTATAAATATTTATATTTTTGAACTTGCTTATGTATATTTTTAACTTTACCTATTTTACTTTAACATTCCCTTCATGACTACTTTATATATTTTTCCATACATCCTTTGTTATTTATAAACCCTTAACCTTGATGAAAAATTTCATAGAAAGAAGCATGAGAGTATCATTCCTTGAACATTACCATAAACATTAATATTTCTATTATAAGTGATGTTCATATGAACTACTCTTTTAATTGAAAAAGAACTGACTATAGCTACATCAAGAACCTCTAGACCAAGTGATAATAAATAGTGAGACATCAATCTTTTTCTATAAGTATTAATTTTTTCCATAAAATTTTAGTACTCCTATACTACTGAAATATTATATTTTATCAATCATTTGATATATTTAAAGAGTCTAGAAGAGGTAACCTAGTGCTATTATATCACTTGTTAGGGACACTAGATTGTATGAATACTGTAAGAGGGGAATCAATGTAAAAATTTCTTTTTTACTATTTCTTATTATTATTGAAATAAACTTCTTCATCTGGTTAAAAAATGAATCTCTAAAAAAAATTAGTCTCTAAACCCTAAATGATATTGTATAAAATAAATAGAATAAGGGAAACAATAATTTTTATAATGTTTGACCACAGTGTCTGAGAACACTCCTTTCTATCGCCAGTAATCACCCTAAATATAGAATATACATTATACATCAATACCCAACTTATAATGGGTAGGGAAGAATCACCCTATACCTATATTTTTATAGTATCCCAATGATACCATTAAAAAATCATGCTAGTCATACTCAATATCCTTCTGGTTACAATAAGTCAAAATAAATAAAAAATATCACTTGAATATCTGGGTTTCTTTATAAACTAATGAATATATTCTTCACATGCGTTCAAAATATTTTAGACAACATGCTTACTTATTAAAATTTATTCTTTATATCTTATTCTCTATTCTCAAACTCAAATATTATTCACTATATTCTCAATCACAAAAAATATATATGATATGATATGTAATTTACATATTAGAATCTCTTCTTCTTCTCAAATTTTTTAACTCACACGCATCGATTTTTTAAACTCAACTCCTTCCCTTTTTGTTTATTATAAAAAAATTATCCTTCTATAAAAAATAACTGTTATGCTTAAAAAATGAATTAAATCCATAAATATTTTTTTTGTATACCTAAATTGTTATATGATAAGGTGTAATGAGCTTTCCAAAAATAAATAACAATGACCATTTGAATATTTTGATCTTCCAAAATATTTCTTCCCAAGACTCATTAAATAATATCCTATGGGAATTCTTCCCCATGTTATAATAAAAATATAAAAATATCCCTAATATTTATCTTTGGACTCATAGTAGCATCATTGTCCACAAATGATATCCACACATCAAAACAACCCTACAATTGTTGAAACTTTTGATTGCTGGATCAATGAAATTTATAATATCTATACATTTAATTTGGGTAAACTAAACAAATGGAGAATATCCAATCTCAAAAAATATATTTGACACTCATAACACTTGGATCAAATCACCACACTATTTTCAAGTGATTTTAAGAATTTAATAAAATCACAACACTACCCAAATGTCATTCTAAATTTAACATCCAAAGATTCTTCACTATAAAACTCATAAATATATTAGTTTGTTTAAATTATATTGATACAATAACATAAAATGTTACTGATCATATGGAAAACATGGATTATCCACATTTATTGAATCATAATCATCATGTGATGTTTTAATCATTATATAAGAGCTTTGGAATCATGCGATTTTTCTTTTTCATAAAATTCAATTTTTGGAGACTTAGTTTTTCAGACAGAAGAAAATAAAAAATTTCCTAATTATTGAAGTATTATATAGGGAATTCATAGGCTTATTCTCAATGAATACTTATGATGATAAAATTATGCCCGATCAAATACATATATTCAGCACTCAGAATACTTACACTCAAACATGAAATCTTATGATCTGCAATGGATTAAGTTGGATGAAACCTTATGATAAAAGCTCAAATAATTACACGGTCACTCAATGGATTATACATGATATAAAAATACATATTCTCTAAATGAATTTATTTGGAGAAGAATGTATTATTATAAGTATTTACATTTGGATCCAATGGTTTACATTAGAGATTTTTTCATATTTCAGAGGATATACAGTATCTATATATTTTTAGAATGACTTTATATCATCTCTAACCTATATTTATAAATTTTATAAACTTCTAATAAACTCAAACATCATCTCAAAAAATTATAATAATTCTCTAAAATGTTAGGCAATAAATTAAAACCTTATAAGAATTCATAAACAAATTTGAGGTTACTTCAAAATGCCCGCCCAACCCAAAACATGTAACTCATATACAAGAAATGAAAAAAACCATAAGGTATAATATAATATAAAATAAGAAATTATAATTCACAATTAAAATAGAAAATATAAATGAAATTAATTATCTACAATAAGTGTCAAAGTTCCCAAGTGGTTGGAAACATTACCAATACTAAGTAAACACAACTCACTTTAGGCGGGTAATAATTTTTACACAATATATTACCCATGCCCATGTTTACCTAAGGATACTACCATGATATATTCCCATTGACCCACTTCCACCACCAATAGGATTATCCCAGGGTACCTAGACAAGTCTTCTAGGTTATTATTCCTCCAAGGGAACACCTACGAGTAGAAACCAATATATCACAATATAATTAGGTCAATCATGCGTCTCTTAGAGACCATGGTATTATCATGAAAATACACAATGGGATTATCCAAAACAAGAAATTTCCATTTTGAATAAAAGTATTAAATTATTTACATTTCATTTTTAATTCAAGAACACAATGTTTATGTGACTGCACATCATACTGACATGAAACACAACATAAAATTTAGGGATAGAAAAGGGACCACCAACCTCATGGTTAGATAATCCTTATCATAAAATATCTCATATTGACTCATACTCAGATGGTTGAAATTACTGAATGAAATAAAATACATGAAGATAATCATAAATTAAAATAACCATGGTAAGATAATAAAATTGATAAAGAAACAATAGTGTACCACAAGAGGAGATTTAGCCTTACATGTGGTGATTTACTACCAAAAGAAAAACTCAATTCAGACTAAGGTTAAGGGAGATAACCTATAGAGAAGGTGATGATTGAGAGATATAGGGCATGAATGGAGAGTAAATGAACAAAGGTCCACCTCACTTTTATGTCAATAAAATTAATTAACTAATTAATTTAATTTAGGTTTTTAAAAAATATAGTTTGGGGACATCAGGTAGTCACTCAAACAATATAGGGTACCCAGTGACCACTGGGTACCTTCTTCCTATCCATTGGATAACTGATGGGATGAAAAGAGACACCCACCACCTTGGGATATACTAGTTACACAATAATAACCAACCAAGATCTAGGTGATTTTTGTTACATAGAAAAAAGACCAGGAATGAACCTCAACTTCCAAAAACTGCCTCTCATTCCCCTCCAACACATATAACACCCAAAAGTAATTGAAATACTTGTGGTTTGGAAAAAATAAAACTAGGTTCTTAGATGAAAAATATTGAGGTGTTATAACCCAAAAATATATGTTTGTTCATACTTGAGATATGTCTCTAAGATTATCAATCCAAATTGAAGAAAATATTTTGCCATTTTTCCTATATATTTGACTCAAACTCCCATGTATCCTCCAGAGTACTCCCGTGTTGTCACTATACTCATACCAGATGAATAATATTATCACATATAGTCTTTTGACCATGATCTACAATACAAAAATGAAACTCCTTAAAATACACATTAACCTCATTATTGGAATCATTAGTACTAATAACATGAGAAGGAATGGGATGGTATCTTCGGAGATGAGATATGGGAAATGCATAAAGCATAATCTAGAAACAATGAGGGAGTTATAATTTTTATTCCAAAATACTAAAAATCTCTATGATCTAAAATGAACTAATGAACCTAAGGGTAAATTTTCCCAACCTTTGTATATGTGAGTGTCTCAATAAAGTTTTATCTTAGAAAAATAATGGGTCTCCCACATCAATCTTCAAAGAATGGTTACATTGGTATACATACAACCTCAACCTACTATTAATGTTCACTAATCTATTTTTAATAAGTTTAGTGTGATACAAAAAAACACTTTCATGAGATTTGTCCCATTAATTACTGATACCCATGGATATATCTTATATAAATTAAATCAACATTGCCTTACATGCAAGGCTTTGAAGGGGTATACCTAAATAGAGGTCTGATAACTATTTTTTAAGAAAAAAATTCCAGTTCTAGAATAATATACCATGAACCCCTGAAATCAAGGAGACCATCCCAAGGCATGTTATTTAAGATCCTAATAGTGTGATCAGACTACCCATTTGTATATGGATTCTAGGTCAGGATCTAGTGAACCTATATATCAAGAACCATTTTCAATCCTACCTAAAAGTGTGATGTGGAACATGCATCTTGGTATGATATGATTCCCCTCAATACCTCTTATATATTCTCACTCTCTATCAATCATTCAGTATTCTCAGATCATCGATAGATAAAGTATCTTATATTGATGGGAAATGGGAAAAATTAGTCAAAATATCCATAGATACTGAAACTAAATCACTATCATAAGGTATTCATGACAACCTATAATAAAGAACATGGTCACATCATACCACTTACACTTAGGAATGGGTAATAACCAAAAGAGACCTACAAGATGTTCTCTCTTAGCCTTCACCCACTAACGGTTAGAGAATAGCATGAAAAAACATATTACATCCCAATTTATTTCATACTAATGGTGCTATCTATGAATTTTAGGGAATATATTACTAATCCCTAGGTGAATATACAACCTCTAAGCATGTGAATCTAGTATCAAATCTTCATGTATACTCATCATGACCACAAAACAACCTTGGTTATAAAGAATAAAATCAGATTCCAAATACTGATAAGGTGGTCTATTGTAACCATATATATTATCCCTTATCACTAAATAATAATTATTAGATAATTTGATCAACTTATCCCTCTAGAGGAGGGAAGTGATAAGGATCATGGACATTAGCACCCATATTCCTTATTACTCTAAAACCTCAAGAAAGATTTTATTGAAGAGGGAAATCATATACAACTCAATACTTGCCTCCTAAATCAACTGATCCTAAGTCATCCTACTCAGTATGTCAACAATGATGTTATTATTTCTTTGTGTGTAATGCAACTGAAAATAAAATGAATAAAGGCACTGAAACCACATCTGTTAGTGAATGTTTAAACTACATCATTGGAAAATATACTTCTAGATATTATTTTATATACACACAATGAACCTCTCACCCAGAGGGTTGTAATTATAAATACTCAAATAATAAACCACCAATACTAACTTAAATTCATGATTTATATATTTCCTCTCATTTTTTAACAATTTCTTAAATCCATAGACAACTACACACACACCCTACATCAGAACCACTATATGATCAACATAATATTCATCATAATAAAACATATAATCCTTACCTAGATTTGGTAATATTAGGTGTTTTGTAGTCATTAACCACCTTTATTATATTGTAAGGATCACTCGCATGAATCATATAATAGGAAATTTACCCCCTTCTTGGACATGGACAAAAATGATACTTCTAATCCAGAGAAGTCTTTAATAAAGTCTGGTAATAACCTTCCAGTCCTAGGAAACTATAGATATTGATAATATTTTTGGGTCACTCCCAAGAAACCATTACTTGATTGTTATTAGGTTCTACTAATATAACTTCCTATAATATTATATTCCACAAAAAAACATTACTAACGTAGAAATGAATCTTTTATAGAATGAAATACATATAAAACTCCCCTTGTATACCCAAAACAACCTATAGATATAGATAGTGCTTATAAAATTACTGAGAGTATACCAAAATATCATCCATTAAAACCACAAAAAAAAGATTCCAAATAAAGATATATGACATAATTCATTAGGGACAAAAACACTTTTTACACATAAATCAAACTTAATAACATCACATGTAACATGTATTAATTATAGCTTCTCTTAAAAGTAGTAAATGATATTTATGAATTCCATAAACACAACTGGTGACAACATAACATCAATTAAATCTTAGAAAACAACAACAATATTATCAAACGATCAACGAGGTCATACAAAATGAGGTAAAGGATATTAGTTCTTAACCATCAACTGATATTTAATATAGCAATCCACATATAAACATAAATTTTTTTCCAGATTATTAGTGAAAAAGACTAATTCCCCTAATGTGGACATACTGGGGGGGATAAAAACCTTTAATTATAGGTTCTATAGCTGATCCTTTAGCACTTAAATCTCTCTAAGAGCCATCATATGTAGAGGTATATATATGGTATTTATATCCAAAATCAATTATATCATAAATTAAATCTCCCTTTCATGTGGAAATCCTAATAATTCTTTGTTAAAGGGATCCTTAAATAAATAAACAACATAATGAAAGAGTACCTAGTGAATACCCTAATAATCTTGAATGACACTAGAAAATTATGTCACGATCCCACCAAAATACTGAAGTCAATTTTCTGAATGAACTCCCAATAGTTCCATATCCCCAAGTTAGGTATAACTACCACCATAAAAGGCTTGAATAATACCCATTGATAGTAAAAATAAATTTAAAATCAATACATATCTAACCAGTATATCCCATAAATTACATCCAAGCTATGAATATTTAGCATGTAGAAATATCAGAAAAATATCTAACCATTGATGATGGTGGTATATTCATGGTATCATTGAATACCCTTAATTCACCCCCTCATGGGAATATTAATAGATATAACCCCATACAGGTACTCTATATTTATACCTAAACCATTAGAGAATCAGGTAGATATAAACAATGGTGAGGAATTCATATAGAATAGAGACGATTCTAGAGTAAAATCTAAAAAATCATACATAAATTTTCTATAGCATGAAATCATAATCTATTGGAGTAGGATATATTACATGTAACATGCCACTGCCTCGACCTAGGCTCCTACCTAACTCCCCTGAGAAGGATCCCCCTATTGATGTTGTTTCCCCTACCTCATGGAACCACATCATCCACTATGACCTATACACACCCAAATATAACTTTGTTGTAGTAATCCTACACCTATTCTTGATAATTACATCTTACTAGATCCTCTTCCACCATACATCTACTAAGAACTCCAAAAATAACACTTCATTCAACCCATCCTTCAACTTGATTAACACCCCATAGGCTATCAGTGGCACTGAGATCGAATATTATCACACCCACTACAATGGTAATACTCCACAGACCTACCTCCATAAGGAGGAATATATGAACTAATTCCTTTGGAGCTCTTTCCATAGATGGTCTAGAATGAACTATCAAATCAATGATTCATACTACTTAATGATCCACTAATTTTGAAATAATAGAATCTAGTTTTTGAAATCCAATTCCCTTGTTCTAGATACTATATGATATGCGGGTCTAATTCATGGTCTCTAAAAAATATGAAAAGTGGAAAACAATCACAAGTAACTATATATAATACCTCATACCATCATGAAAACACTTATCCCTAACTAACTTATCCCCATCAACTATTATGTAAAAGTGAAGAATCTCTATAAAGCATACCATAGACTTTATAACAAACATCCCCAATTGGGTGAGGTATATGAACTACCATGACTTACATAATTATTTTCTCTAGGAAGGAATTATTGAGTAATAAGGTTTTAAATTCCTTCTAGTAACATGAGGGTCATCCTACATCAGGACGTTCTACTAGTTCTTAGATTCTCTATTTTTTTATTGACATAGTGTACAATTTTGATTCACTAGGGGGGTCAGTAAATTTTTTTATTTTTTCCTTTTTATTATTTCTTAATAAATCAACCTTCATAACTTGTTTAGTTGAAATATCTCATTGATAAAATTCCTAAAAACTGATAAAACCAAACAAATATAGAAAACCTGATATAAATATTTCATTAATCAAAATGATAATCTATGTCCTTAGCATGATTTGGAATTTTTTAAGACCATATATTATACTAGAATCATAATGTGAATAAAATGGTGAAGGTTTATCCTTGAAATCATGTTACAAGAATATAAAAAAATAGTATCATGACATAATAATAAAGGACTCTAAATTCACCAATTTGTTTTTCAATGTTGTATTTTATCACTGATGTGAGGATTATCCTTTTCCTCTAAATTATTATATCCCAAAACATTTATAATTCTTGATAGAAAGTCATAGGATTATAACAACCTAGATATTTAATAAACATTAATTAATTATTTATTAAATAATATTACATTTAATAAAACTTTAAAGATAGATAATTATATTGTATTTGGGAATTAGGTACATTACATGACAAAATAAAATAGTAAAAACAATATCATTATTGAAAACATCCTTAATATGCTTGCACTTAAAACTGCATGGAATAACCTAGGGAAATACACAAGAAAAAGATGAGATATAAATCCCAATAAGGGGATAAAAATGGAGTAAAATGGAGTTAAATGAAGAAATAAATACACGTTATAAAATAGGCATATAAATGAGGAATAAAAGTAATAAGAATCATAAACATGAATGATAAGACTTGATAATCATAAATGCGACATGGGAAATGTGGAAACAACTTAAAATAATAAATTATAAATATAGGTTAAGGATAAATTCAAAGACATAATTATGTAAAAAGTTCCATAAATGAATGATATTTATTCCATATTCCGACATGAAATATCATGAGACTAAAAATTATCCATTGCATTGGAGTGTTATATAATTCCTGGTGCACCAGTCACATTAATTTCATTCCCATCCTTAAGTGTGCCATATAGATCATACAACATGGATTCATTCATCATAATATTTTATTCCACAATCAATTAGTTTTGAATAAATACATTTAAGTACCAATTAAAATAATTATAAGTGTATAAAGGTGAACCTCCTTGATAGGAAATGGGAAATGTATTCAATACAAATTTGTTTTGTCCTGGAAAACCACCGTGAAATTTCAGTAGTATAACAACATCACATAAAAATTCGTAAAATTGGTTGATGAGAGAGAAAGAGGTCTCAAATAATTTCGAAATAAAGTGGGAAGTAATAGGTACATGGAAATAGATATCCTATCTTTAGGAATTGTAAAGATAAGGCATAAGATAATATAGAAACTTGAATAAAGAAGAGAAGGTGAGGACCCCTTACTTGAGGGTGTGATACCAAATGAATTAGAGGATCTTATTGAGTAATTAGGGGTTCCTTGGGAGGACTATAGATAGGTGAGTATTGATTAAGGATTTTATAAAAGTATTTTTGTGAAGATAAATGGGATATTTTGTGGGTTGATATAGGAAATGAGTGGGGAATTATTTATTATTTCTCAAAATTTTATTTTGGACCATATATAACAAAATAACAAACAACGTGAACCTTACTATAAGGCCCCGTCCATAAACCTTACTTAATATTGAATTAAATGAATAATTCACATTGAGGATATTTTCAGGTTTAGAGTTTTAGAGAATTAGAACAAAACTATTAAATCTCAAAAGATTACAAAGTAGACACTTCTACTAAGTTTCCATAATAAAAAAAACTCTTAAAAAGAAACATGTCTAGTTCCATGTTTTATATAGCATGACATTCCCTTGATCCCATCCTTGACTTTATTCCACATTAAGTCCTGTGAAAAACATATAAAAAAAACTTGGGGTAAGCATAAAAAGCTCAGTAAGGGATACACAAAGAATGAAAACTGTTAGTTTTTCAAACATCAAGTAAACCATGTATACTCTATCAAAGTAATACCTTCACCTTCATGAAGTAGTAAAAACTCTTCACTGAATAAAGTATAATTACTTACCTTTTTGTAACCAAAGGATTACCATAAAACCCATATAAATAACACATAACATATATAGAGGTAACTTGGGACATAAACATACTTAAGTGGAATAACCATACGGTCGACTTCCACACATATCAGTTAATGGAATAGCCATATGGCCAATTTCCATATAGAATTAATGGAACAACCATACGGCCGACTTCCATACCCAATGCATTGGAGGTTATAATGTAACCACCCGTCTTGGTATTCACGGTACCACCTGTCATATGGTTTATCACGTAACCACCCGTCAAATGTCCAAGTACCATTATAAAAATCATAAGACATAAAAAAAATATAATGGAATGAAAAAATTTCCAAACTTCGATCACAATATATCACATAAATATATTGACATAAAAAATGCACCGTTCATGGAGACGGTAAGCCGTACGTACGCATGAACGCTCCTTTCATTTCATTGTCATATTAATGGAATTAAAAATAAATGAGAGGTATGTATATTTTAATTCCAGAATTATATTCATCATTTAGATATATTATTTGTTATATATATCCATTATATACAAGTACTTTTAATAGTACATTAAATTTTGGGATAAGAAATGAAATGCACCGTTCATGGAGATGGTAAGCCGTACGTACGCATGAACGCTACTTTCATTTTTATCTCATACTTTAAGGGAAATAAATAATAATTATATAGAGGTATATTTTAATTCCAGTATAACATCATATATAATAACTTTAAATCCATCCTTTACACGTCCCACATATGGCATTAACGAATCACATCACTTTGAGGGGGCGGTAGTCCGCACTTCCTTAAATGAAGATATCGTGTTTACCCATAGTGGAAACCATAAAGGTATGACAAAAATGAAAAATACAGAAGATTAAGGAAAAAATAAAAATATTATATATCATATATAAATATAGTGTCATCTTAATTTCCACCTTTGAAGGTGTTAAAAGAATGTTGAACAATCATCGTTTCGGGAGGCAGAAATTTTCCACCCACGGAAATAGTATGTTCTTTAACCATTAGATGTAGGTGTGTGTAATTTTAGCTCGAATCCTTTTTATAACAACATCCTAGTATATTGAGGGTACTGGAGTTGTTAAAAAAATAATAAAAAGAGTTTAGGGTGTTGGAGAAGCAAAATAAAACAAAAGGACTCAAAAGAAGACATTACCTTAAAATCGGGTAACTCCCCTTGGTTTGAGCTCAAAGGCTTCCTTGGGAAGACTTATGCCCAAAGTGAGGCTTCAAGGAGTAAGAGAGGGATGTGGAGAGCCAAAATGGTCAGGGGATGGCCGAGCCAAAGGCTTTGGGAGTGTGGGCAAGGAGGTAGAGGTGGGGGCCTTTTATAAGAGGAGAGGAGGGGCACTCTTGAAAAGTAAAGAAAAGTCACTTTATTTTAAAATGTTATTCTAATTTAAGAGGTCACACATTGATTTATTTCGAGGATAAGCTGATAAGTGTTCGAAATCCAGTCATCCAATAGGTTTTGGACATATGTAGGTCTTATATATTACATTATCTTTCCATTTTATTTAAATCGTTAAATAATGAGGTCATCGCTGCATCATCATGATGACATAAATATTTTAACTTATTTAATGTCTAAAAATGATAAAAAAATACTATGATGTAGGAAATCTTTTTATCTTTCCAATTACTATTTATAGTCAAAAATCTGACTTGTATAACCCCATGTAAAAATTGTTTTAGTAAAAAATTTCATGTGTGTGTCATTTTTACTTTAACATTAAATAAAAAGTTATTTATGTCATTTCCCAACCAAAGTGGCTCCATGGGGTCCCCAAGTTGACCCATGGCTTATCTTGGTCGGAAATGAAACATCCAATAAGGGTAGGACATGTGTCAAGGTATTTTCATTTTATTATAATATCATTTTTTCCTTAAATTGCACTAATTACCTCTAATCGGGATTAAAAACTTAATAAGTTACTATTCGCCAAAAAAATATTTTTATCTCATTGAACCACATTTTACTTCTAAATGAAAAACATGTATGTAGGATTTTTGAAATTCAAAACACAGAAGTGGTGAAATTTTATTTAAACGAAAAATCAGTTTTTATAAGTACAACTTAGTAGTTTCACTATTCATCAAAAATTGAAGTTTTTCAGAAAAATAACAAAAATTCACCCTAAGCTATATTTGATATTCTAAATTCAAAAATGAAGTCCATTTTACAAAATTCACAACATATAAGCTGCATTAATTAATTTAATAATTAATTCCCGCTGTCAGAGCAAATAGCGTGTTTTTATGAAACAATAAGTATCAAAAGATTGACACTAGTTTAAGTCCGATTTCAAAGTGAAATTAATTCCAACGACCACTATTGGATTTAATGGTAAAAATATTTTCTAATTTCACTTTAAAACCAATTCAAATTATAATATAATTATATAAATAAATTATATTAAAAAGGGGTTTTGAATTAAAATACAACATTTTACACTATTCATTAAAAAATGAATTTTATCGGAAAGATACCAAAAATTTACACAAAGTAAATTTTGATGTCTCGATTCTAAAGAAGAGTTATTTTTGGTCCAATAGAATATATAAGATTGATCAAAACTATATTTAATGAAGGTTTGCCGTCAAAAGGTGATAAGTGAACCCTTAGTGAAAATTAGGGTATAAATGCCTAAAATTGAATTCTTTCCGTATTTTAAGCCTTTATCTTTTATTGGGTAAATGTAAAAACATTTAAAAACATATATAATAATATTTCAGTTATTTCTATCCATTCCCTCCAGTACAACGGCTATGTGTTAACTAACATTCAAAATAATATTATTTTATTACTAGTGTGCAACGTAATTTTTCAAAGAAACTCATTGTTGCGTATCGAGTACGCTATCGAACGTAGAAACCCCTTTTAATTAAAATTAATATTTAATTCATAAATATTAATAAATATGAAAATTATTTATTCTTTATTTACCTTGGATGTTACATCCTTCCCCCCTTTTGGGAATTGCGTCTTCGCAATTTTATTCACTTATCAAAATAAGTGGGGGTATTTATCCCTCATAGCGTTTTCAGATTCCCACATTGCCGCTTCAATCACATGGTTTTTCCACAAAACCTTTACCTGATTAATCACCTTATTCTGTAACACCTCCTCTCTGTGGTCAAGAATCTAGACTGGTTGTTCTTCATAAGATAGGTTCTCCTCCAGCTGAACTACCTCTGGACTCAAAACATGAGATTGATCTGGCATATACTTCCTTAACATCGAAACATAAAAAACATTGTGTACCTGAGATAAACTCGGAGGTAAAGCCACTCGCTAAGCAACTGATCCAACTTTCTCCAGAATTTCATATGGTCCAATAATCCTTGGACTCAGCTTTCCTTTCTTACCAAATATCATTACACTTTCCAAGGAGAAACCTTGAGAAAAACATGATCACCTACCTCGAAAGATAGATCCTTCCTCCGGTTATTCGCATAACTCTTCTGCCTACTCTGAGCTGTTCTCATGTGCTTCTGAATCAACTGAACTTTCTCTGCCATCTCTTCTACCAATTCTGGTCCCATCAGCTTCCTTTCACCCACTTGATCCCAAAATGCTGGAGTTCGACACCGCTTCCCATATAATGCCTCAAATGGTTCCATCTGTATACTCGAATGAAAGCTGTTATTATAAGAAAACTCAACAGAAGAAAGATGTTGGTCCCAACTTCCCTGATAATCCATCGAACAAGCTCGTAGCATATCCTCCAAGGTCTGAATTGTTTGTTCTGACTGCCCATCTGATTGAGGTTGAAAAGCTGTACTAAAATTTAATTCAGTACCCAACGACTTCTGAAGGCCTTTCCAAAATTTAGAAGTAAACCTGGGATCACGGTCAGATACAATGGAGAGAGGAACTCCATGTAACCTGACTATCTCTTTAAGATAAAAACGGGAAAGTTGATCTAGGGAAAAAGTATCTCGTATAGTAAGGAAATGAGCAGATTTAGTCAAGCGATCAACAATAACCCAGATTGCATTATTACCTCGAGATGTCCTCGGTAATCCCACACCAAAGTCCATGGATATGTTTTCTGATTTCCACTCTGGCACTGGTAAAGGCTTAAGCATCCCTTTAGGTAACTACCGCTCTACTTTAACCTGATGACAAGTCAAACACTTCACAGTAAAATCAGCAATATCTCTTTTCATTCCATCCAACCAGTAATACTCCCGCAGATCTCTGTACATCTTAGTACTGCCAGGATTAACTGAAAACGGGGAACTATGAGCCTCACATATCAACTCATTCTTCAACTGTGAATCACAAGGCACACATAATCTCTTCCCAAACCTCAAAACACAATCATTATCAGTTTTAAATTCAGGCAACTTACCTTTCTGAACCAGCTCTACCGTTTTCTGCAACTCGCTGCCTTGCTTCTGTGTTTGCTTGATTCTGTCTGATAGAGAAGATTTCACTGATACCTAAAACAAAAAAGAAGGACATCCTACACCAACAACTTCTATTCCAAATTTCATCAAATCAAAAACCAAAGGATCTCGTTCCAAACGTAGCATGGTTAATGAAGCATTACCTTTTCGACTCAAACCATCGACCACTTTATTTGCTTTTTCCGGATGGTAGTGAATTGTACAATCATAATCCTTGATTAATTCCAGCCATCTCCTCTGTCTCATGTTCAATTCTTTCTGAGTGAATATATAATTTAAACTTTTGTGATCAGTATATATTTCACACTTTACTCCATACAAATGATGCCTCCAAATTTTTAAAGCAAAGATAACAGCAGCTAATTCCAAATCATGTGTAGGGTAATTTACCTCATGAGTTTTCAATTGTCGTGAAGCATAAGCAGTTACCTGATCATTCTGCATAAGGACACAACCAAGTCCCTTCAATGAAGCATCATTGTATATAACAAACTCACCATTCCTGGAAGGAAGTGCCAAAACTGGAGCATTCACCAATCTTCTTTTCAACTCCTTAAAACAATCATCACATTATTTTGTCCAGATGAACTTAACACCCTTACGAGTTAGCTTAGTCATTGGACTAGATAACCGTGAAAAATTTTCAACCAACCTTCAGTAGTAACCTGCCAAACCAAGAAAACTACAGATCTCGGTTACATTTGTGGATCTTGGCCATTCTTCAACAACTTTTATTTTAGTAGGATCAACAGTTATGCCATCTATTGAAACAATGTGACCTAGGAAAGAAATTTGTTGTAACCAAAACTCACACTTGCTGAATTTTCCATATAGTTTCTTTTCTTTTAAGGTTTGCAAGATAACCCTTAAATGACTTTCATGCTCCCCTTTACTTTTAGAAAACACCAAAATATCATCGATGAAAACAACCACAAACTTATCCAAGAACTCATGGAAAATTCTATTTATAAGGTCCATGAATACAGCAGGTGCATTGGTTTACCTAAAAGGCATAACTACAAATTCATAATGGCCATATCTAGTACGGAACGCAGTCTTCGGAATATCTGCTTCTTTTACTTTCAACTGATGGTACCCCGACCTCAAGTCAATCTTCGAAAAATACTGAGCTCCCTGGAGCTGATCAAACAAATCATCGATATGAGGCAATGGATACTTGTTCTTAACAGTAATATTATTCAAGGCTCTATAATCAATGCAAAGTCTCATTGATCCATATTTCTTTTTAACAAACAAGATAGGAGAACCCCATGGTGATGTGCTAGGTCGAATGAAACCTTTATCTAATAACTCCTGCAATTGTTTCTTTAACTCTAAAAGTTCAACTTGAGCCATTCGATAAGGGGGTTTTGAAATTGGCTTAGAATCAAAAACTAAGTCAATAGTAAATTCAACTTCCTGATCATGAATAATACCAGGCAACTCATCAGGAAAAACATCAAGATACTCATTTACCACTGGCACATCATTAATCTGAACAGTTCCTTTATTTTCAACAATATGTGTAAGGTGACATTCATTTCCATATTTTACTAGTTTCTCAACTTCTTGATATGTTATCAAAATCAAGGGTTCATTCTTGTACACAAACTGAAAATATTTCCGAAAAGAAACCATTTTAGCTCTGCAGTCAATCTTAGCATGATAAACAGAGAGCCAATCCACACCCAAAATAACATCAAACTCTACTAGAGGAAAAACAATAAGGTTTGCTGGTAGATTCTTTCCACACACAAGGATAAGAAGGTTCTTATAATTCCTTTTTGTCTCAACATTCCCTTCGGGTGTTTTTACCATAAGTTTAGGGTTCATATCCTGAGATGGAATTTTAAATTTACTAGAGAACTTCTCAAAAATGAAAGAGTGTGTAGACCCTGAATCAAACAACACATTGGTATAATCTGAACAAACAAACAGTGTACCTGATACCACTTCATTCGATGGCCCAACATCTGTTGAAGTTGTTTCAAAGGATTTCACCACCCCTTTCTGCTTGTAGTCTGGCTGCATTCCCCCAGTTGTGTTCTTCGTTGGACACTCGTTTGCATAATGACCCATTTCATTACACTTAAAACATCTTACCATTGGATTTTCATTGCCTTCTTGATCATCTTCCTTACAGTTCTGAGCAATATGACCAGACTTACCACACCGAAATCACTTACCAGACTTGGATAAACATTCTCTAGGATGCATTTTACCACACTTCTCACAGGATGGATATTTGGTTTTCTTACCTCCTTGCTTCTTTGATGAATTCTTTTCCTTTGCCTGCCAACTAGACCTCTTATTCTATTGTTTGTCATAGAACACCTAATCATCGGCAAACTCCATTTCCACCTTATCCGCACATCGAACAAGTTTTTCATAACTTTTGAACTCATGAGAAGCTAAAGCCCTTCGATACTTTGGCTTTACCCCTGAGTAAAAATGGTTTATTTTACTATCAAGATCTCGTATGAAGTTTGGAGCATACCTTGCCAATCGAGTGAACTTTTCTTCATAAGCAACCACTGAATCATCCTCCTGCCTCAATTCTAGGAACTGTTTTTCCATCCTAAGACGAACCACCTTAGGAACATATTTCGAAAGAAACATACCTTTGAATTCTTCCCAGTGAAGATCCTCAATCTCATCACTATCCCTGATATTTTTCACCATCGACCACCACTGATCAGCTTCACCTTCAAAACGGTAAACAACAAGACTAACCTTTTGATGTTCTGAACACCCCATGACATCAAAAATCATCTCCAGTGCTTTAATCCACCATTCATATTGCACAGGGTCAGATGATCCTCTGAATGATGGGGGATGTTGCCTCATGAAATGTTCCACCACTGACATGTTCCTCTACGGTTGATCTGGCTGATCTTGTGCGTGGATACCACCACCATTTATAGCCTTAGTCAACTGTGCCATCACTGCAACAAACTTTTCAGTTCCGATTCTGACCATCTCAGGTTGCTGATTAGGAAGGTTGTATTCCTCCTGATTTCGTCCCAACATAGCTGCTTTGTTTCCTCTGCGGAAAACCATTCTGAACACAGAAATATCTTAGGCGAAGCAACATGGTAATCTGTAAATGCTATATAATTTCAATCATATTATAATTTAACACTTTTCTAACTCCTAAAGTTGTCTAAACCGACCTTTGATACCCACTATAAGGCCCCAACCTTAAACCTTACTTAATATTGAATTAAATGAATAATTCACATTGAGGATCTTTTCAGGTTTAGAGTTTTAGAGAATTAGAACATAACTATTACATCTCAAAAGATTACAAAGTAGACACTTCTACTAAGTTTCCATAATAAAAAAAACTCTTAAAAAGAAACATGTCTAGTTCCATGTTTTATATAGCATGACATTCCCTTGATCCCATCCTTGACCTTATTACACATTAAGTCCTGTGAAAAACATTTCAAAAAAACTTGGGGTGAGCATAAAAAGCTAAGTAAGGGATACACAAAGAATGAAAACTGTTAGTTTTTCAAACATCAAGTAAACCATGTATACTCTACCAAAGTAATACCTTCACCTTCATGAAGTAGTAAAAACTCTTCACTGAATAAAGTATCATTACTTACCTTTTTGTAACCAAAGGATTACCATAAAACCCATATAAAGAACACATAACATATATAGAGGAAACTTGGGACATTAACATACTTAAGTGGAATAACCATACGGTCGACTTCCACACATATCAGTTAATGGAATAGCCATACGGCCAATTTCCATATAGAATTAATGGAACAATCATACGGCCGACTTCCATACCCAATGCATTGGAGGTTATAATGTAACCACCTGTCCTGGTATTCACGAAACCACCCGTCATATGGTTTATCACGTAACCACCCATCAAATGTCCAAGTACCATTATAAAAATCATAAGACATAAAAAAATATAATGGAAAGAAAAAATTTCCAAACTTTGATCACAATATATCACTTAAATATATTGACATAAAAAATCCATTATAAAAAACAATTTTCAATACCAAAATACATAAAAGAGTATGTGGTATTTATTCCATTTTAGAAAACATTACGGCTTGTTTAGGAAGCCAAAGACCAAATAATACTCGCGGCGGCGGAAAAGGTCGTTGTCACCGCGTATGTTAAAAGAAACATTCCTTTTTTTCGTTTTGTAAAATGCTTCTTAGAAAAAGATTCATTTTGTATAAAAGTAAAATTCAAAGGGGTTTATACACTGTATAAAAGAAAGTTGTGTATAAAACAAAATATGCCTCAATGAAAGGAGATTGAGACGAAGTCCCATACCTCAGGTTCGACTTGACTCGATCGTTCTTTAACATCCTGAATAATAATCGTGAGTTAATTTCTACTTGATTAAGAACCTTTTTAAAGGTCATTATTCCTTTTATATCACTAATTTACATGTTATAAACATTATGTAACCATTTAAGTTAATAATGTTTGTTTTGTCGATATTTGGTTCTTAAGTCGAAAGTGGACTTCTTACAATTACATGTTGTTCGTGTGGTCAAAGGTTCTTTATATCCAGAATGACATTCCTGATTTGGATATCATATATATCATATATATCCAGCATAAACATGTATTTATAATATTAAATAATCATTTAGAGGTAAGAAATGAAATGCACCGTTCATGGAGACGTCAAGCCGTACGTACGCATGAACGCTACTTTCATTTCTTTGTCATATTAATGGAATTAAAAATAAATGAGAGGTATGTATATTTTAATTCCAGAATTATATTCATCATTTAGATATATTATTTATTATATATATCCATTATATACATGTACTTTTAATAGTACATTACATTTTGGTATAAGAAATGAAATGCACCGTTAATGGAGATGGTAAGCCGTATGTACGCATGAACGCTACTTTAATTTTTATCTAATACTTTAATGGAAATAAATAATAATTATATAGAGATATATTTTAATTCCAGTATAACATCATATATAATAACTTTAAATCCATCCTTTACACATCCCACATATGGCATTAACGAATCACATCACTTTGAGGGGGCGGTAGTCCGCACTTCCTTAAATGAAGATATCGTGTTTACCCATAATGGAAACCATAAAGGTATGACAAAAATGAAAAATACAGAAGATTAAGGAAAAAATAAACATATTATATATCATATATAAATATAGTGTCATCTTAATGTCCACCTTTGAAGGTGTTAAAAGAATGTTGAACAATCATCGTTTCGGGAGGCAGAAATTTGCCACCCACGGAAATAGTATGTTCTTTAACCATTAGATGTAGGTGTGTGTAATTTTAGCTCGAATAATTATTATAACAACATCCTAGTATATTGAGGATACTGGAGTTGTTAAAAAAAAATAATAATAAGAGTTTAGGGTGTTGGAGAAGCAAAATAAAACAAAAGGACTCAAAAGAAGACATTACCTTAAAATCGGGTAACTCCCCTTGGTTTGAGCTCAAAGGCTTCCTCGGTAAGACTTATGCCCAAAGTGAGGCTTCAAGGAGTAAGAGAGGGATGTGGAGAGCCAAAATGGGCAGGGGTTGGCCGAGCCAAAGGCTTTGGGAGTGTGGGCAAGGAGGTAGAGGTGGGGGCCTTTTATAAGAGGAGAGGAGGGGCACTCTTGAAAAGTAAAGAAAAGTCACTTTATTTTAAAATGTTATTCTAATTTAAGAGGTCCCAAATTTATTTATTTCGAGGATAAGGTGATAAGTGTTCGAAATCCAGTCATCCAATAGGTTTTGGACATATGTAGGTCTTAGATATTACATTATCTTTCCATTTTATTTAAATCGTTAAATAATGAGGTCATCGCTGCATCATCATGATGAAATAAATATTTTAATTTATTTAATGTCTAAAAATTATAAAAAAAATACTATGATATAGGAAATCGTTTTATCTTTCCAATTACTATTTATAGTCAAAATTCTGACTTGTATAACCCCATGTAAAAATTGTTTTAGTAAAACATTTCATGTGTGTGTCATTTTTACTTTAACATTAAATAAAAAGTTATTTATGTCATTTCCCAACCAAAGTGGCTCCATGGGGTCCACAAGTTGACCCATGGCTTATCTTGGTCGGAAATGACACATCCAATAAGGGTAGGACATGTGTCAAGGTATTTTCATTTTATTATAATATCATTTTTGCCATAAATTGCACTAATTACCTCTAATCGGGATTGAAAACTTAATAAGTTACTATTCGCCAAAAAAATATTTTTATCTCATTGAACCACATTTTACTTCTAAATGAAAAACATGTATGTAGGATTTTTGAAATTCAAAACACAGAAGTGGTAAAATTTTATTTAAACGAAAAATCAGTTTTTATAAGTACAACTTAGTGGTTTCACTATTCATCAAAAATTGATGTTTTTCAGAAAAATAACAAAAATTCACCCTAAGATATATTTGATATTCTGAATTCAAAAATGAAGTCCATTTTACAAAATTCACAACATATAAGTTGCATTAATTAATTTAATAATTAATTCCCGCTGTCAGAGCAAATAGCGTGTTTTTATGAAACAATAAGTATCGAAAGATTGACACTAGTTTAAGTCCGATTTCAAAGTGAAATTAATTCCAACGACCACTATTGGATTTAATGGTAAAAATATTTTCTAATTTCACTTTAAAACCAATTCAAATTATAATATAATTATATAAATAAATTATATTAAAAAGGGGTTTTGAATTAAAATACAACATTTTACACTATTCATTAAAAAATGAACTTTATCGGAAAGATACCAAAAATTTACACAAAGTAAATTTTGATGTCCCGATTCTAAAGAAGAGTTATTTTTGGTCCAATAGAATTTATAAGATTTATCAAAACTATATTTAATGAAGGTTTGTTGTCAAAAGGTGATAAGTGAACCCTTAGTGAAAATTAGGGTATAAATGCCTAAAATTGAATTCTTTCCGTATTTTAAGCCTTTATCTTTTATTGGGTAAATGTAAAAACATTTAAAAACATATATAATAATATTTTAGGTATTTCTATCCATTCCCTCCATTACAACGGCTATGTGTTAACTAACATTCAAAATAATATTATTTTATTACTAGTGTGCAACGTAATTTTTCAAAGAAACTCATCGTTGCGTATCGAGTACGCTATCGAACGTAGAAACCCCTTTTAATTAAAATTAATATTTAATTCATAAATATTAATTAATATGAAAATTATTTATTCTTTATTTACCTGGGATGTTACATCCTTCCCCCCTTTTGGGAATTGCGTCTTCACAATTTTATTCACTTATCAAAATAAGTGGGGGTATTTATCCCTCATAGAATTTTCAGATTCCCACATTGCTGCTTCAATCACATGGTTTTTCCACAAAACCTTTTCCTAATGAATCACTTTATTCTGTAACACCTCCTCTCTGTGGTCAAGAATCTGGACTGGTTGTTCTTCATAAGATAGGTTCTCCTCCAGCTGAACTACCTCTGGACTCAAAACATGAGATTGATCTGGCATATACTTCCTTAACATCGAAACATGAAAAACATTGTGTACCTGAGATAAACTCGGAGGTAAAGCCACTCGCTAAGAAACTGATCCAACTTTCTCCAGAATTTCATATGGTCCAATAAACCTTGGACTCAGCTTTCCTTTCTTACCAAATCTCATCACACTTTCCAAGGAGAAACCTTGAGAAAAACATGATCACCTACCTCGAAAGATAGATCCTTCCTCCGGTTATCCGCATAACTCTTCTGCCTACTCTGAGCTGTTCTCATGTGCTTCTGAATCAACTGAACTTTCTCTGCCATCTCTTCTACCAATTCTGGTCGCATCAGCTTCCTTTCACCCACTTGATCCCAAAATGCTGGAGTTCGACACCGCTTCCCATATAATTCCTCAAATGGTTCCATCTGTATACTCGAATGAAAGCTGTTATTATAAGAAAACTCAACAGAAGAAAGATGTTGGTCCCAACTTCCCTGATAATCCATCGAACAAGATCGTAGCATATCCTCCAAGGTCTGAATTGTTTGTTCTGACTACCCATCTGATTGAGGATGAAAAGCTGTACTAAAATTTAATTCAGTACCCAACGACTTCTGAAGGCCTTTCCAAAATTTAGAAGTAAACCTGGGATCACAGTTAGATACAATGGAGAGAGGAACTCCATGTAACCTGACTATCTCTTTAAGATAAAAACGGGAAAGTTGATCTAGGGAAAAAGTATCTCGTATAGCAAGGAAATGAGCAGATTTAGTCAAGCGATCAACAATAACCCAGATTGCATTATTACCTCGAGATGTCCTCGGTAATCCCACACCAAAGTCCATGGATATGTTTTCCGATTTCCACTCTGGCACTGGTAAAGGTTGAAGCATCCCTTTAGGTAACTACCTCTCTACTTTAAACTGATGACAAGTCAAACACTTCACAGTAAAATCAACAATATCTCTTTTCATTCCATCCCACCAGTAATACTCCCGCAGATCTCTGTACATCTTAGTACTTCCAGGATGAACTGAAAACGGGGAACTATGAGCCTCACATATCAACTCATTCTTCAATTGTGAATCACAAGGCACACATAATCTCTTCCCAATCCTCAAAACACAATCATTATCAGTGTTGAATTCAGGAAACTTACCTTTTTGAACCAGCTCTACCGTTTTCTGCAACTCGCTGCCTTGCTTCTGTGTTTGCTTGATTCTGTCTAATAGAGAAGATTTCACTGATACCTGAAACAAAAAATAAGGACATCCTGCACCAAAAACTTCTATGCCAAATTTCATCAAATCAAAAACCAAAGGATCTCGTTCCAAAAGTAGCATGGTTAATGAAGCATTACCTTTTCGACTCAAAGCATCGACCACTTTATTTGCTTTTTCTGGATGGTAGTGAATTGTACAATCATAATCCTTGATTAATTCCAGCCATCTCCTCTATCTCATGTTCATTTTTTTCTGAGTGAATATATAATTTAAACTTTTGTGATCAGTATATATTTCACACTTTACTCCATACAAATGATGCCTCCAAATTTTTAAATCAAAGATAACATCATCTAATTCCAAATCATGTGTAGGATAATTTACCTCATGAGTTTTCAATTGTCGTGAAGCATAAGCAGTTACCTGATCATTCTGCATAAGGACACAACCAAGTCCCTTCAATGAAGCATCATTGTATATAACAAACTCACGATTCCTGGAAGGAAGTGCCAAAACTGGAGCATTCACCATTCTTCTTTTCAACTCCTCAAAACAATCATCACATTATTTTGTCCAGATGAACTTAACACCCTTACGAGTTAGCTTAGTCATTGGACTAGATAACCGTGAAAAATTTTCAACCAACCTTCAGTAGTAACCTGCCAAACCAAGAAAACTACAGATCTCGGTTACATTTGTGGATCTTGGCCATTCTTCAACAACTTTTATTTTAGTAGGATCAACAGTTATGCCATCTTTTGAAACAATGTGACCTAGGAAAGAAATTTGTTGTAACCAAAACTCACACTTGCTGAATTTTCCATATAGTTTCTTTTCTTTTAAGGTTTGCAAGATAACCCTTAAATGACTTTCATGCTCCTCTTTACTTTTAGAAAACACCAAAATATCATCGATGAAAACAACCACAAACTTATCCAAGAACTCATTGAAAATTCTATTTATAATGTCCATGAATACAGCAGGTGCATTGGTTAACCCAAAAGGCATAACTACAAATTCATAATGGCCATATCTAGTACGGAACGCAGTCTTCGGAATATCTGCTTCCTTTACTTTCAACTGATGGTACCCCGACCTCAAGTCAATCTTCGAAAAATACTGAGCTCCCTGGAGCTAATCAAACAAATCATCGATATGAGGCAATGGATACTTGTTCTTAACAGTAATATTATTCAAGGCTCTATAATCAATGCAAAGTCTCATTGATCCATATTTCTTTTTAACAAAAAAGATAGGATCACCCCATGGTGATGTGCTAGGTCGAATGAAACCTTTATCTAATAACTCCTGCAATTGTTTCTTTAACTCTAAAAGTTCAACTTGAGCCATTCGATAAGGGGGTTTTGAAATTGGCTTAGAATCAGGAACTAAGTCAACAGTAAATTCAACTTCCTGATCATGAATAATACCAGGCAACTCATCAGGAAAAACATCAAGATACCCATTTACCACTGGCACATCATTAATCTGAACAGTTCCTTTATTTTCAACAATATGTGTAAGGTGACATTCATTTCCATCTTTTACTAGTTTCTCAACTTCCTGATATGTTATCAAAATCAAGGGTTCATTCTTGTACACAAACTGAAAATATTTCCGAAAAGAAACCATTTAGCTCTGCAGTCAATCTTAGTATGATAAACAGAGAGCCAATCCATGCCCAAAATAACATCAAACTCTACTAGAGGCAAAACAATAAGGTTTGCTGGTAGATTCTTTCCACACACAAGGATAGGAAGGTTCTTACATTTCCTTTTTGTCTCAACGTTCCCTTCGGGTGTTTTTACCATAAGTTCAGGGTTCATATCCTGATATGGAATTTTAAATTTACTAGATAACTTCTCAGAAATGAAAGAGTGTGTAGACCCTGAATCAAACAACACATTGGCATAATCTGAACAAACAAACATTGTACCTGATACCACTTCATTCGATGGTCTAACATCTGTTGAAGTTGTTGCAAAGGATTTCACCACCCCTTTCTGCTTGTAGTCTGGCTGCATTCCCCCAGTTGTGTTCTTCGTTGGACACTCGTTTGCATAATGACCCATTTCATTACACTTAAAACATCTTACCATTGGATTTTCATTGCCTTCTTGATCATCTTCCTTACAGTTCTGAGCAATATGACCAGACTTACCACACCGAAATCACTTACCAGACTTGGATAAACATTCTCTAGGATGCATTTTACCACACTTCTCATAGGATGGATATTTGGTTTTCTTACCTCCTTGCTTCTTTGATGAATTCTTTTCCTTTGCCTGCCAACTAGACCTCTTATTCTGTTGTTTGTCATAGAACACCTAATCATCGGCAAACTCCATTTCCACCTTCTCCTCACATCGAACAAGTTTTTCATAACTTTTGAACTCATGAGAAGCTAAAGCCCTTCGATACTTTGCCTTTAACCCTGAGTAAAAATGGTTTATTTTACTATCAAGATCTCGTATGAAGTTTGGAGCATACGTTGCCAATCGAGTGAACTTTTCTTCATAAGAAGCCACTGAATCATCCTCCTGCCTCAATTCTAGGAACTGTTTTTCCATCCTAAGACGAACCACCTTAGGAACATATTTCTCAAGAAACATACCTTTGAATTCTTCCCAGTGAAGATCCTCAATCTCATCACTATCCCTGATATTTTTCACCGTCGACCACCACTGATCAGCTTCACCTTCAAAACGGTAAACAGAAAGACTAACCTTTTGATGTTCTGAACACCCCATGACATCAAAAATCATCTCCAGTGCTTTAATCCACCATTCATCTTGCACAGGGTCAGATGATCCTCTGAATGATGGGGGATGTTGCCTCATGAAATGTTCCACCACTGACATGTTCCTCTGCGGTTGATCTGGCTGATATCGTGCGTGGATACCACCACCATTTATAGCCTTAGTCAACTGTGCCATCACTGCAACAAAATTTTCAGTTCCGATTCTGACCATCTCAGGTTGCTGATTAGGAAGGTTGTATTCCTCCTGATGTCGTCCCAACATAGCTGCTTTGTTTCCTCTGCGGAAAACCATTCTGAACACAGAAATATCTTAGGCGAAGCAACATGGTAATCTGTAAATGCTATATCATTTCAATCATATTATAATTTAACACTTTTCTAACTCCTAAAGTTGTCTAAAACGACCTTTGATACCCACTATAAGGCCCCGACCTTAAACCTTACTTAATATTGAATTAAATGAATAATTCACATTGAGGATCTTTTCAGGTTTAGAGTTTTAGAGAATTAGAACATAACTATTACATCTCAAAAGATTAAAAAGTAGACACTTCTACTAAGTTTCCATAATAAAAAAAACTCTTAAAAAGAAACATGTCTAGTTCCATGTTTTATATAGCATGACATTCCCTTGATCCCATCCTTGACCTTATTCCACATTAAGTCCTGTGAAAAACATTTCAAAAAAACTTGGGGTGAGCATAAAAAGCTAAGTAAGGGATACACAAAGAATGAAAACTGTTAGTTTTTCAAACATCAAGTAAACCATGTATACTCTATCAAAGTAATACCTTCACCTTCATGAAGTAGTAAAAACTCTTCACTGAATAAAGTATCATTACTTACCTTTTTGTAACCAATGGATTACCATAAAACCCATATAAAGAACACATAACATATATAAAGGTAACTTGGGACATAAACATACTTAAGTGGAATAACCATACGGTCGACTTCCACACATATCACTTAATGGAATAGCCATATGGCCAATTTTCATACATACTTAATGGAACTGCCATACGGCCGACTTCCATACCCAATGCATTGGAGGTTATAATGTAACCACTCTTCCTGGTATTCACGACACCACCCGTCATATGGTTTATCACGTAACCACCCGTCAAATGTCCAAGTACCATTATAAAAATCATAAGACATAAAACAAATATAATGGAAAGAAAAAATTTTTGTACTTTGATCACAATATATCACTTAAATATATTGACATAACAAATCCATTATAAAAAACCATTTTCAATACCAAAATACATAAAAGAGTATATGGTATTTATTCCATTTTAAAAAACATTATGGCTTGTTCAGGAATCCAAAGACCAAATAATACTCGCGGCGGCGGAAAAGGTCGTTGTCACCACATACGTTGAAAGAAACATTCCTTTTTGTTGTTTTGTAAAACGATTCTTAGAAAAATATTCCTTTTGTATAAAAGTAAAAGTCAAAGGGGTTTATACACCGTATAAAAGAAAGTTGTGTATAAAACAAAATATGCCTCAATGAAAGGAGATTGAGACGAAGTCCCATACCTCGGGTCCAACTTGACTCGATCGTTCTTTAACGTCCTGAATAATAAACTTGAGTTAATTTCTACTTGATTAAAAACCTTTTTAAAGTTAATTATTCCTTTTATATCACTTATTTCCATGTTATAAACATTATGTAACCATTTAAGTTAATAATTTTTGTTTTGTTGATATTTGGTTCTTAAGTCGAAAGTGGAATTCTTACAATTACATGTTGTTCGCGTGGTCAAAGGTTCTTTATATCCAGAATGACATTCCTGATTTAGATATCATATATATCATATATATCCAGCATATACATGTATTTATAATATTACATAATCATTTAGAGGTAAGAAATGAAATGCACCGTTCATGGAGACGGTAAGCCGTACGTACGCATGAACGCTCCTTTCATTTCATTGTCATATTAATGGAATTAAAACTAAATGAGAGGTATGTATATTTTAATTCCAAAATTATATTCATAATTTAGATATATCATTCATTATATATATCCATTATATACATGAACTTTTAATAGTACATTACATTTGGGGATAAGAAATGAAATGCACCGTTCATGGAGACGGTAAGCCGTACGTACGCATGAACGCTACTTTCATTTTTATCTCATACTTTAATAGAAAGAAATAATAATGATATAGAGGTATATTATAATTCAAGTATAAAATCATATATAATAACTTTAAATCCATCCTTTACACGTCCCACATATGGCATTAACGAATCACATCACTTTGAGGGGGCGGTAGTCCGCACTTCCTTAAATGAAGATATCGTGTTTACCCATAATGGAAACCATAAATGTATGCCCAAAATGAAAAATACAGAAGCTTAAGGAAAACATAAACATATTATATATCATATATAAATATATTTTCATCTTAATGGCCACCTTTGAAGGTGTAAAAATAATGTTGAACAATCATCGTTTCGGGAGGCAGAAATTCGCCACCCACGGAAACAGTATGTTCTTTAACCATTAGATGTAGGTGTGTGTACGTATCGCTCGAATACTTATTATAACAACATCCTAGTATATTGAGGATACTGGAGTTGTTACAAAATAAAATAATAAAAAGAGTTTAGGGGGTTGGAGAAGCAAAATAAAACAAAAGGACTCAAAAGAAGACATTACCTTAAAATCGGGTAACTCCCCTTGGTTTGAGCTCAAAGGATTACTTGGGAAGACTTCTGCCTAAAGTGAGGATTCAAGGAGTAAGAGAGAGATGTGGAGAGCCAAAATGGGCAGGGTTTGGTCGAGCCAAAGGCTTTGGGAGTGTGGAAAAGGAGGTAGAGGTGGGGGCCTTTTATAAGAGGAGAGGAGGGGCACTCTTGGAAAGTAAAGAAAAGTCACTTTATTTTAAAATGGTATTCGGATTTAAGAGGTCCCACATTGATGTATTTAGAGGCTAAGGTGATAAGGGTTCGAAATCCAGTCATCAAAAAGGTTTTGGACATGTGTAGGTCTTATATATTACATTTTCTTTCCATTTTATTTAAATCGTTAAATAATGAGGTCATCACTGCATCATCATGATGTCATAAATATTTTAATTTATTTAATGTCTAAAAATTATAAAACAAATACTATGATGTAGGAAATCTTTTTATATTTCCAATTACTATTTATAGTCAAAAATATGACTTGTATAACCCCATGTAAAAATTGTTTTAGTAAAACATCTCATGTGTGTGTCATTTTTACTTTAACATTAAATAAAAAGTTATTTATCTCATTTCCCAACCAAAGTGGCTCCATGGGGTCCCCAAGTTTACCCATGGCTTTTCTTGGTCGGCAATGACACATACAATAAGGGTAGGACATGTGTCAAGGTATTTTCATTTTATTATAATATCATTTTTTCCTTAAATTGCACTAATTACCTCTAATCACGATTAAAAACTTAATAAGTTACTATTCACCAAAAAAGTATTTTTATCTCATTGAACCACATTTTAATTCTTAATGACAACCATGTATGTCGGATTTTTGAAATTCAAAACACAGAAGTGGTAAAATTTCATTTAAACGAAAAATCAGTTTTTATAAGTACCACTTAGTGGTTTCACTATTCATCAAAAATTGAAGTTTTTCCGAAAAATACCAAAAATTCACCCTAAGCTATATTTGATATTCCGAATTCAAAAATGAAGTACATTTTAAAAAATTCACAACATATAAGTTGCATTAATTAATTTAATAATTAATTCCTACTGTCATAGCAAATAGCGTGTTTTTATGAAACAATAAGTATCAAAAGATTGACCCTAGTTTAAGTCCGATTTCAAAGTGAAATTAATTCCAATGACCACTATTGGATTTAATGGTAAAAATATTTTCTAATTTCACTTTAAAACCAATTCAAATGATAATCTAATCATATAAATAAATTAGATTAAAAAGAGGTTTTGAATTAAAATACAACATTTTACACTATTCATTAAAAAAATGAACTTTATCGGAATGATACCAAAAATTTACACGAAGTAAATTTTGATGTCCCTATTCTAAAGAAGAGTTATTTTTGGTCCAATAGAATTTATAAGATTGATCAAAACTATATTTAATGATGGTTCACCGTCAAAACGTGATAAGTGAACCCTTTGTGAAAATTAGGGTATAAATGCCTAAAATTGAATTCTTTCTGTATTTTAAGCCTTTATCTTTTATTGGGTAAATGTAAAAACATTTAAAAACATATATAATAATATTTTAGTTATTTCTATCCATTCCCGCCAGTACAACGGCTTCGTGTTAACTAAAATTGAAAATAATATTATTTTATTACTAGTGTGCAACGTAAGTTTTCAAATAAACTCATCGTTGCGTATCGAGTACGCTATCGAACGTAGAAACCCCTTTTAATTAAAATTATTATTTAATTCATAAATATTAATAAATATGAAAATTATTTATTCTTTATTTAACTAGGATGTTACACTTACCATGGTTTTTTATAATGGTTTCTACCAAATTAGATTATTTTCACTATTTTATAAGTTCATGGTCTGAACATAATAAAATAATATTCTTACTTATGTGGAATTGAGTCATAATATTAATGATATTATTTTAAAACCTCAAAATTTATTAATGGTTTTGAAGGATTCACCAAGGATTTATAAAATTTATAAAATAATCATAAAATAAAATTATTTTAAAATGGAAAAATATATTTAGTCATGAGTAACCTTAATAGTATTTATTACATCACATTTGTGTCATTATGATGACATAATACACAAATTATATTTATAATGTATTTAATTTTTACCTAAAAATTCGACTGTCTCAGAAAATTAGGAAAAATTCACTATTGAATAATTTTTATATTATGATTCCAAAACTAATATTAATTTTATATAAATAAATTTCTAAATATTTGTTTATTTACTTTTAAAATAATAATTGAAATTTATTGAGAAATGCTTAGTTTTTTAGATAATAATTTATTTCAAACCCTTATAAAAATTACATTTGACTTCTTAAAAATTATATGATCATTTATATTTGATAAAAATTATTTAATAATAACATTTGCTTCAAATATTATTTATTTAAAAAATCCAATAATATATCAAAATAAATTCCTAAATTGAATTTGAATATTACCCAATAATACTATTTTTGATTTATTCTATCAAAATAAAAATCATTAATAAAGTAATAATAATAAGATGAGAATATCATCATTATTATATAAAAAATAATTTACATTATCATATAGCTAGGGTCTTGATACATATCCCTTTAATACAATAAAAAATACCCTAAGATTAAGGTGCGCGATGGTGAGACTTTCATGTGGTGGTTCAACGTACATAGTTTCGGTTGTGATCTCGATGGGAAAAAAATTATCTCATAAACGATTTTTCTCATGATTTAGTTATTGGATATCATCTTAGGCTTGGTCAAAGAAAAATACCAGTGATGAGAAATACCTTGGATGCATCGATAAATGAGCTTTATTGGGTATGATCATACTAGTTGAGGCCATCACTTCCTTTTTCTGTGTTAATTGGATTTGCTAAAAACCAATATTTATACTAATAATGTGATCTCTATTAAAATTCTATACAATCAATTACAATGACGCTTAACAATCATTTAAATCTGATAGTATATAATAAACCAATGAAGTGTATGTTTTTTCTATTACCATAGTAAATAATAATACATTTAATTAAATCTCAAGGGGAATTTTATTTATAACAATCCAAGTTGTTTGAATCTTCCCCTATTAATATAATTCACCCTTGATTTTTCTTCTACACTAAAATAGATGTGGGTAACTCTATTTCATCATCTCCTCCAATTCCCACATTGCTTATACAAACATGTGGTTTCTCCATAGTACTTTGATAGGGTTATTTTTTTAATTCATAGAATATTGTCTCTAAGATCTATGATCTTCACTCACTTCTCTCCATACAAGAGATTGTTATCCAGTGGAACAACCTCTGTATTGAGTAAATGTGAGGGGTCTAGTTTGTAATTTCTCAAGAGGAATCCATGGAATAAATCATATACTTTAGATAGGTTTGGTGGGAGTTCCAGTATGTTGTCCATCACTCCAATGTGATCAATGATCTCAAATGGACCAATGTATATTGGAATAAGATTTCTCTTATTCCCAAATCTCATGAATTTATTCCATGGAGGTATGAATATGAATACCATGTCTATGAAATCAAACTCTCTGTCTTATCAATGATTGTTAGCATAGATCTTCTGTCAAAACTGAGAAGCCTTGATGTCATTCTGAATGGTGTTAATATTTCCTCCATTTCCTTAACCATTTTAGGACTTATCGGTTTTTGTTCCTTGGATTTATCCTAGATCTATTGTGTTCTGCACCTCTTCCCATAAAGGGTTTTATTTGGAGCCATTTTGATGCTTGAGTGGAAACCTTTTTTGCAAGAGAACTCTACCATAAGAAGATGCAGATCTTATCCTACTTTGAAGTTAATTAATCATGATCTCAACATGTACTAAAGTGTATGGATAGTATTCTTTTATTTTCAATCATTTTGGGGGTGATAAGTCTTGCTGAAGTTCATTTTAGTGTTTAAAACATGTTGGAGACTTTTTTATAACATCGAGGTGAATCTCATATCTTGATTATATATAATCAATAGTGGTACTCCATGAAACCTCACCACTTATTTGATGTATATTTTTTCAATTTGATCCAATGAGAATTCCTATCAAATCACAATGAATTATGATGTCATTTTAAGATTATCCACCACAACCCAGATAACATTATTTCATCTTTTTGTCTTCAGAAGACCAGTGAAAATGTCCATGGCAATGTTTTACCATTTCCATGTAGTTATGGGTAATGGTTATATCACCCCCTTGGATTTATGCGTTTCCTCCGTAACTTGCTGACACACAAGAAATATTGATTTATATTCTATGATATACTTCATTATATTTCCCAACCAATAGTGTTCTCAAATATCCTGATACATATTTGTGTTTCCGGGGTAGATGGAGAAGGTTGAGCTATGTGAATCTTATAACAAATCCTTCTTTAACTCAGGATTTAATGGTACACATAATCTTGATCCAAATATCACAACTCTTTATTCATTAATATTTTACTCAAAAAAATTAACTTTTCTTATAGTTTCCACATTCTTTCGAATTCCCACATAATATAGTTTAGAATCCTTTATCTTCTCCAGAAGGGACATTTGAGAAATAATTTTTGAAATTATTGATGATGTTCCTTACTTTATGATCCCCATGTCCATCATTTCCAAATCTAAGAAAATTTTATCTCTCTAAATTCTCATGAATGAAAGAATTGCTGGATCTTTTCTACATAGGGCATCTTACACTTTATTTTCTTTCATAGTATGAGAGTGGATTGAGTTTTCACAGACCTTGATCCTCTCTAACCATACCCATTGGAACATATTAAACTCTTGATATGTGAATATTTACTCATGTATCTTGTGATCTATATATATAAGAAACTTCTCCCCAAAGAGATAATTCCACCATATTTTCAAAGTGAAGTTCACTGTAGCCAAGTCCTGATCATATTTTGGGTACTTCTTTTCATTTAATTCCAACTTCCTTGAAGCATAGGATATGACATTTTCATTCCTCATTAACACAAAACCCAATCCCTTCATCAAAGAATCACTTAATACCCTGAAAATTTCACTACTTGTGGTCATAGGGACTATAGGTACAACGATAAGAATCATTTTCAGCTTATTTATGATCTCTACACATTCATGATTTCAAGAAAACTTGAATCCCTTCCTAGTCATCTTGGTTAGAGGGTTTGACAATCATGATAAATTTCTTATAAATCAATGATAATACCCAGATAAACAATGAAAAAAACAAATATCTATAAAAGATGTTGGCCTCATCCATCCTTCAATTTATTCATTCTTTGAAGGGTCTATATATATGTTATTTCTTGTGATGATATTCTCCATGAATTATACTTCTTTAAACCAGAACTCATGTATTATGTAATTTTCATAAAGATTATTATTTTACAAGGTCTTTAGCACAACACTCAGATAATCCTCAAGCTCCTCTTTGGTTTTGGAGAATATTAGAATATAATCTATAAATATTACCGCAAATATTTTAAGTTAATCTTGGAATACTCCATTGTTAAATTTCAATAAGATTTATGGAGCATTAGTGAATCATAATGAAATTACTATGAACTCATAGTTCTAGTACCATGTAAAAAAAGAAGTCGTGTAGATATCCTCCTCCTTCACACTAAATTGATAATATCCAGACCATATTTCCACCTTGAAGATGTACTGTTCCCAACATATCTAATCAAACTAGTGAAAAATACATGGCATATAATATTTATTCTTTATCATGAGCTTGTTAAGGTCATGATAATAAATTTAAAGGTGCATCGACCCATCATTCTTTTTGATAAAGAGGACTAGTGCACCCCAGGGTAAAGCACTTGGGAGCATGAAACCTTTATCTATATTCTCATGTAGTTGTTTCTTCAGCTCTGCAAGTTCCACAAAAACCATTCTATATAGAGTATTTGATAATGGTAATGCCCTAGGTATAAGCTCGATTAAAAATTCAACTACTCATCTTAGAGGAAGACCAAGAAATTCCTTGGAAAACACATTAGCGTATTCCATCATAATGGAAAAATATTCAAGGATGATATTTTCCTTAGACTCAATCATTTTATCTAGACACACATTCTCATAGGGAAATAATATCTATTATTTAGATGTTGTTTCTAAATAATATTCATCATCCACTATGCACTTTTATTGAATTGAGGGTTGATTCTCAATACAAAAGATCGATTTCCTTCTCAGAGTAATTTATTCTAGCTCTATATAGGGAAATATAAAACACACCCATATTTGAATAAAATTATAGTAATGAGAGCATGACAAGGATTGAGGGGAAGTTTGTCCCACAAATTTTGACTGGGGATGATTTATATATTTGAGACACAATAATTTCCTAATTTTTAATTTTCACTGAAAACTCTACTTCCATGCTTTGTGGTGGTGTTTAAATAGTTATACTAAACTTTCAGGATATGATGGAATGTGTAGAACAAGAATCAAAAGGTAAATTCACTATCCTTGAAATAATAAATAGGTTACATGTCACCACTTAATTGTTTGCATCCACCTCAGTGGTTGTGATAGAAAAAGATCACCCTTGATGGCTTGGAGGTTGTTTGTTGTCTCTAAAAACTCTTGGATTCAGGCATTGGTTTGAAAAGTGATTTGGTTTCTTATATTTGAAGGAATGAAAAATGCACTAAGGGTTGACTGGATCATTCCTATCTTCCAATGCATTAGAAAGTTTCTCTTATGGATAATTGTTAGCTTGTTGTCCTTCCTTCCCACACCTAAATCATTTCCACTCCCCATTAGGAAATTTCTTTATTACTTATTCTCTCACCTTTTACTAGTGGGATGTTGAACATTCCTGGAACTATTATATTTAATCACCAGACTTCTAGGATTAAATTCAACATTCCTATTCTTATCCTTGGTATACCGTTGAAATTTTCCGAAATCTACTTCAACATTGTGGGAAAATCAGAGAGGATCCTCATTGCTATCAAAATCATAGATCACTAGGTATTTTTATAGACATGGTTTTATCCCAACAAATAAGTGGTCAACCTTGAATTTGGGGGTAACGAAAAAGCTTAAGGAATATTGTGAAATCCCTGTGACGTTTTCCCCGTACACCAAAATAGATTTTTCATCCTTTTTCTTGAGGGAAAGGAAATTCATTTCCATTTTAAGGAGAGTGTGAGGAAAATATTTATCAAAAAATATTTTCAATAATTCCTTCCACCCCATTATTTTGATCTCTTACTTATTCTTCATATTCTTGATCAATGACCACCACTGCTATGATTATACCTCCACATGATAAAAAACCAAAAGAACATTCTTATATTCATAACATTTAATTATAAAGAAGATCTTCTCAGTGAATTTGATCCAATGTTCCACGATTAAAGGATGATATGATCTATTGAAAGTCAGAGGCCTTTTTCACATAAAGGAATCTATTATATCTTGTTCATTTTTAAGGGGATTTGGGTGGTACTACTGATCTAGGTTTATTTTTAGAAGTCAAGTCAACTGAGATAGTATTGTTACAAAGTTTGCGATTAATGCTCCCATTTGGCAGAGTATCTCATCGGGGAAGCCATCACATTGCCTATCACGTTGATTTTTTACCTGATTCCTCATATTTCTAGCCATTGGATAGAATAAAGTTAAAATTAGGGATGATTAATTTTCAACTATTAATCACATAAATGATAATTCAATGAAATTAAGAGGGTAACTTATAAATTACATTTATTTCATTAATATATGAATTTTTAGGCTTCAATATGTGTTATCTATGATCTAATTCCTAAAATATACTCATATAAGGTTATTGATCTCTTAATAATGGTTCGTACTGTGTTTAGGAATTTAGAAAAGTATATCCCCTGAGAGTTTCAAATTAGGAGTTCATTAAGGCCCATTTTAATTCACCATTTCAGAAGTCTATTTTAGCTCAACATGGTATTTTCATGTTTTACCCCTACGTACATCTGTGCCAGTGCCACATAAACTTCAAGTAACTACAAAGGGATGTATTTTTTTATTAAACCACTTATTATATAATTACAAAAATTTAGGGAAATTTTCTTATACATAGTATTATCCATAAGTATTTTTCTAGATTTCTATAATCATAATCCAAAAAATAACTAAACTTTTCATTTGATACCAACTATAACTACCATGATCTTCACTATAAATTAATTCATGATTTTTACATAATATTACACCTAATAAAAACAAAAAGATCAATAATTATATTGTATTTTGTAAATTGGTACATTTTATAACAATTTAAAATTAAAAAAAAACATCTTTCCTGAAAACTTCCTTAACGTGCTTGTTCTTAAAACTGGATAGGACAACCTAGAGGAATACATAAGAAAATGGTGACCTATAAAGCACAGTAAGGGAATAAACATTGAATAACATGAATAAATTAACAAATTTTAGAAAATAAGAATATCAATGGAGAATAAAAGGAATGACAATCCTAAACATGAATGATAAGATATGATAATCATAAAGGAAACAAGGGAAATGTGGCAACAATTTAAAACACTGTATCATCAACATAGGTCAAGGATAAATTCCAAGACATCATAATGGAAGAATTACCATAAAGGAACCTGGTCTTATACCTATCCCAACATGATGTCTCATGATACTAGGAATTACCCAATGCATTGGAGCGCTATAAAATTCTAGGATCACCTGTCACATTCATTTTATTTTAATGCTTAACTATACCTCATAGATCATACAACATTGACTCATTCATCATAATATTTTGTTACATGATCAAGGAGTGTGAAAAAATACATGTATGTCAATGTTTAAAGAATTATAATTTTATAAAGGTGAACACCCTTGATAGGAAATGGGTAAGGTATTCACTACACATTTGTTTTGGCATGGGAAATCATGGTGAAATTTTGGCAGCACAACAACATCACTTAATAATTAATAAAATAGGTTGATGAGAGTGAAAGGGGTATCTAATTAATTTTAAATAAAATGGGAAGTAAAAGTTACATTTAATTATAAATCCAAATATTAGTAATTGGAAATAAAAGGCCAATGATAATAAAGAAACTTGAATATATAAGAGAAGGTGAGGATCCCTTACTTTAGAGTGTGACTCTAAATTGCTGGGAGGATCTTATTCAGAGATTGGGGGTGACTTTTAAGGACTCTAGAGAGGGTATGGAAGATTAATAACATTCTACAGGAATTCTGAGTGAGTATTAATGGGATATTGGGTGTGTTTACATAGGAAATGAGTGGGGAATTGCTTATTATTTCTCAAACTTAGGTTTTTGCCTCCATATAATAAAATAACGAAAAACAAAAACATTACCATGGTTTATGAAAATGATATCTTCCTAATGGGATTGATTTTAATTATTTTATAATTATAAGGGTTGAAAATAATAAAATAACACCCTTTCTTATGTGTATACGAGTTATACTATTAACGAAATGATTTTTAAACCCTAAAATATATTAATGGTTTTGGAGGATTCACAATGGATTTATAAAATTAATCGAATAAACATAAAATCACATTTTTAAATGGAAAAAATATATTTTTTCATGAATATTATTTATAGTATTTACTAAATCAATTTTGGGTCATTATGATTTCGTAATACCTAAAGTATATTTATACGATATTTAATTTTTACCTAAAAATTCCGATGTCTAAGAAAATAATGAAAAATACACCCTTGGATAATTAAAATATTATAATTACAAAAAATAATATTAATTTCACCTAAATAATTTTATAAATATGTCTAATTTAAATTTTAAAATAACAATCGACATTTATTTAGAAATGATGGGTTTTTTTGACAATAACTGGTTTTGAACCCTTTTAAAAATTACATTCAACTTCAAAACAATTATATAATAAGTTATATTTGATAAAAATTATTTAATAATAGTAATTTATAAAAATGTTATTTATTTAAAAAATCCATTAATATATCAAAATAAATTACTTAGTTTAATATTAATATTATCTGAAAAATAATATTTTTGCTTTATTTATCGGTATAAAAATAACTTATAAAGTTACAATAATAAGATGAAAATATATTAATTATTATATAAAAAATAATATATATACTCATATATATATATATATATAGTATTTATACATATCCCTTTAATACAACAGCAAACACACTAAGGGTAAGGTGCATGACTATGATACTTTCATGTGGTGGTTGGCATACATGGTTTGGGATGTGATCTCTACAAGCCTGAAATTATATCTTAAATGGTTCCCCTCAAGCTTAAGTTGTTGAATATCATATTGGGGTTGGTCAAGAGAAAATACTAGTGATTTTATCTCCCTCTTAAGATCTGATAAATGGGCTTCATAGGGAATTATCCAACTTGTATAGGCCATCGATTCCTCTCTCTATATCAATTGGATTTGGTAAAACCCTATATTTATACTAATCATGTGATAAGTAATAAAAATCTGTATTATCCACAGTAATGATGTTTATTGGTCATTTAAATCTGATAGGATATAATTAACCAAATAAGATTATGTATTTTCTATAACCATATTACATAATAAGACATTTAATTAAATCACAAGGTTAATTTTATTTATAATAGTTCAAGTCGTTACATGGACTATCACAATATCATTTATAATTTCCTACTCGCACCAGTGAAGTTGAAAAAATGGTTGAACCGAAGTTAAGAAGGGTGAGTGCACTAAGTTCATATTTATTCTTTAAAATACTAAAAATAGTAAATAAATAAGATGGTGGAATGAAAGGTATTTTTAAATTAAGTACAAATATATTGAGTAGGAGGAGTTAATTCACTTAAAAACTACAGTTATGAGAAAGAGATATTCTGGTTGATGAATTAGTGAGAGCTTAGTCAAACCATCCTATGAATAAAATATGTCCTTGAGAATTATTTCAATAATATTTTCTATTAGGAAGTCATTAATAGAATTAATTTTCATTAGTGCATGAATGTTCCTTAAATATGTCCCAATAATCAATCAATCAATATGTTTTAATAGGTAAAAGAAGGTTCAAAATATGCATGATATTGATTCAGTTTTTTTCAAAACAATATCCATCAAGAAGAAAATAATTAAAATGGATAAATTCCAATAATAATGAAAACAAACCTTCAAAAAATGAACCAACGAGAGGAATTGTAATAGAAAAAATCAATTTCCCACAAATATTGTAGTTACAATGCATATTTAAAATGAAAATGGATAATACAAGTAACTAAGAGTAAAAATTAAGTACAAATAGTATACTAATGGGAATGTTTCCTCTATATTGATGATATATCTATATTCCCCATATATCCCTAGATTCATTTATTCTTTAATCCCTGATCACGTATCCTTAAGAGCTCCCACCCCCTACTATTGAACTATTAGTTTGTTCAGATATTGTTAGAGTAAATGATGGATTGAACAATCAGTGGTGGATTCCATTTTAAAATAAAGTCTTCTTATCTCAATTAATAATTCCATATTCATCAATATTATTTAAAGGATTATGATAAAGTCTTTCTAGAACATGGATCCATCTTCTTTATTTTGTGAAATATATTTGATAATTAGGTTACCACATATTAAAAATCTTTTTAACTTTTATTTATGTTATGCATGACCTTTACAAAGCATCATTAACACATGTTGGAATTTAACTAGGTCCTATTTCAATAACCTTAATATATCCTTTGAGAAGCTCTAGATATAATGAAAATATTTTTATTGACCCATACAAGAGCTAGCCCCAACCCTTAAATGAGTGGAAACCATCATTTACACTACTCATCTCTAGTATTGGTAACCTTGGTATAATTTATGCCTATCCTGGATAACCCTAGACATACTATGAGGTTCCATATAACCTTTATGTAGGGATTCAATGATCTTTACATAGAAATTTTGAATAATTGAAGTACCTTAACACATATCCATTTTTATTCCCAACCATTACATATGTAATCATAATGAAACTTAGATAAGTATATTCAAGAAATAAATTATGATTTGTGATATTTATCAATTCAATATTAAAACTTAAACTTTAATAGTTAATTATAAAATTAAAATGATAAAAAAATGTGATCTAACAATGGATATTTAAGATAAAAACTAGGAACATTGAAATAATTGAATCCAAGATCAAAAACCTTTAAAAAAATACAACTAAATTCTATTTCCATTTAAAAAAGGTGTTAGTTCATAAAAATACAGTAAATAATATTTGATCACCCTAATATAAAAAACACATATTTTCATTAAAATATTAAATGAATTATTATTTTCACTTAGAATGGTTGAAATTAAGTTAATTGTGAAATAATGTATATTTTTTTTCTAAATAATAACATTTTGATAGAAATAATTTATCAAACACGTATTAAAATTAATCCACATAAAGCCCCAACAGAAAAAACATCACTTGTCCTATAGAAATAAATTTGAAATTTTTAATGGAAGAGAACACATCTTAGACATTTATGTCTTGTTAGTACAAACAAGATTTGGTTTATAAAAATGATTTCTCCCATGAACTCTCAAATAAATAAGATAGATTATTTCTATTCACTAAATAAAAATATTGGTGAAAATATGGGTTTAAATTTTCTAGATATGGTTCATTTCCAAAATTTTGAAGGGATTTAATCCAACCTAAATCTGGATTCAAACGTTTCAATAATTTTTTTTCTACATGGTAAACATGAACACATAATTAGCATAGAATAATTAAACCTAACTAAATGTATGGGTGATTTTAATTATAGTAAAAAATTATTCTCATACAAGGATATTACATCTTTTAATAGGATTATTCATTACATTACAAAAGCAAAATCCAGAGGGCCACAATAGTTTAATGCCTTTAGAAACATAAAACACAATATTATTAATTCATGAAATATCTTCAATGTCTACCCTAAAGATTTTACCCTTTAATACTCTTACTTAAAAACAATTCTTAATAAACTTGGGAAAAGAAAAATAAGAAAGGGTGATCTCATATGCTCAATAAGGGTAAACAAGGGAGATAAGTAATCATAACATGAGTGTAAGGGTATGAGAACATGATCATAACATTTGAATACCATACCCCATATATCAAATATCATAATATTGAGTCGTTCCATAAAGATTGGTTGTTCACAAGAAATGAATCATAAGGGAATTTATGAACATGATCCTTGAGAGAATGATATTTTCATAGTACAAATAATTTTGGAATGCACATATTCATATAAAATCTTATGTCAAGGATATCTACCAAGAAATTCATACCATGTTAGTCTTCAGATAAATGCCTGTGTTCCTACTTTGGGTTTGCGACTACCACCTGTGTACCCTATTTTTTATGATTGGGATAACCACTAGTATACCCTACTTTTTTGGATTTTTCCAAACACCCATGTACACTCTGAGATCATAAAACATTTATCATTACCCAATACTTTGGATGGAGATAAAGGTCTCACCCAACAAATAATTAAAATCAAACACATGTGTTCCATAAGATCAAAAAACATTCTTCATATCATAACCTAGAAAATGAAATGAGTTTCATATACATCTTGATATGAAAACACAATACATTAATATATAAGATAATAATGTTTTCCTTGGATTAATTCCCCATTAAAGTATTAGTAATATATAAGGATTTCATCTTAGATGTAAAATTATTTTTAAAGATCTCATAAAATATTTCTTGAGTAAAATGGCCTTTCCACATGAAAAAGGTTTTTGGAAACATATTTTTTTTAAAAATGGTTTTCTTTGAAAATAATATTTAATTATCATTACAAAACCTGTCTTGAAGAAAATATCATTTCCACTTGAAAAGTACTTTTTAAAACATAATTTTTTTTAAAATAATTTTTTTGAAATAATTTATTTAAATGTAAAAATTTATAAATTATTAAGTAAAAGATTTTCATAGAAAATACATTGAAAAAATTAAATGTAATCTTAAATTATTTGACTTTTTATGACTGTATTCAATACTGTTCATGCAGTTTATGTTAAAAATAATTTTTTTAATATTTTTGATAAAATAAAAATTGGTATTATTTGGAAAATGTAATGAATATTATTTTAATTATATTTTTTAAAATTGAAATATGTGTAAAAATACCTTTTAAATCATAGTATAATATTAAAACATTTCTTAAAATATTTTTAGAAAACATGGTTTTGGAAGAAAAGTGATTTTTGACTGAAAAGTGGATTTTCCATTAACCATTATTTTTGAAAACATGAGTATATAAAGAGAAGAAAAATTGAGGGAAAACATGAATTATCATAACATAAATATAGAATTATAAAATTAAATAGTTTCTTGAGAGATGGATCATAATATTCTATCATTATAAACATAATCATAAACAATCATGATAAGCAATTAGATTGTAAAATCATTACCATTTTGGTAACTTTGAAATGTAATCCCAATGTAGGAATGTCATTAAATAAAACATAAAATATAATTAGGATAAATATATTTATGATATTACATCTTAATTATATATATATACACCACATAAAAGAATAGAGGTTCATAAAATAATCATATGTATTAAAGAAGGCAAATTGAGATAAAAATCCCTTATCGATTTGATATCTTTTGAACCATAATCATTATGATGGAGATATAATCAAATGGACTTGTAAATATCATTTTTTATTATAATAATGATGAAATACATTCATTGATAGTATATACACCACATTAATGAAAAATGTGGGGAATATGGCATTTGTCTTACAGAAAATAAATGTGAGAGGAAAATCCATTACCTTGATTATTGACCTCCTTCGTACATGTAAAAACCAACAATATTATAAATATATGTTTATTATAAATATATTATATAACAATTTATATATATATCATACCATATATGTTTTACATATGACCATTTATTACCCATTTATTAATAATACCATGTTAAAGTTACTTTTTGGGTAATAACCTCTTCGTTTTTCATATATGTTTGGATTTTCTACAATTGGTCCTATTAATTTGATAATAATTTAAAAATTTATAAAAATTTAATAGTGATATAAATATCATATATATTCATTATATAAGTATTAAGATTAATTAAAAAAATATTTGTGATAGAAAATGAAATACGCCGTTCATGGATATTGTAGGTCATACGTACGTGTGAAAGTTGTTTCCATTTTCTTGGTGGACTGAAATAAATAAAGGTAAATGATTTATTATCCATAAAGATTCATTTTTATTTCATTTATATTACATATTTTATTTAAATAAAACCTTATTACCCTATATTTAATGTGTGAATAAATCACATCATTTCACAAGGTGGTAGTCCTCCGTACACACGATTGACATTATCATATTCCCACAAAATGGAAATAATGAAATTATTTGTGAAATAATAATTATATAAGAATAATAATATCTTAAATATCATATATAATCAACAAAAACATCATTATGTTCAACTGTGATAGATGTTAATGAAAAAACAAATTAAATCGGATTGCGAGGTGGTAGTCCACTGTACACGCAAACGATAATTTCGTAACCCAATTGTTGGAAGTGGATATGGTTGAACATAATTACTTTTACATGAATTTTTTTTGTGTATATAAGATAAAAATGATATTATATAATCATTTTATAATAATAATTTAATTATTTGGAGGAATATATAAAACAAAAAGTCATGTTGATGAATATTACCTCCTCTTTAGGTATCTTTCTTAGGTTTGCACCAAAAGCCTTACTAGGATAGATTTATATTGAAATTAAGGATTATTAGATGTGGAGAGTGAATTTTAGAATTAATTTGGAAGGTCTATACTAATCTAGAAGTGTTTTAATGTTTTAATAAGAGATGAGAGGCATGGACTTTTATAAGCGAGGTCATGGCAGACTTGAAATTCCTTGAAAGAAAAAGGTAAACCCATTTTTTTCAAATTCCAAATGGGTAAAATTTGTATCTAATTAGAAAATTAGAAATTATAAGGTTTAAAAAATCTATGAAACATATTTTAGAAAATTTTATAGGTCAATTTAACCTTTATATTTTTATTTTAACCCATTGATAAACTTATTTTTACCCTAAATGTGGTGATTTTTTTACATTTTTTACTATAAATTTTGGAAAACAATTATGTTGAAGTAATTAAATAATATAAATTAATATTATTCAGAATATTTAATCCATTTTCAAAATTCCATTCATATATTTGTAAATTTTTTAATTTAATATAAATTCTGGAGACACGATAATATAACAGGTTTTTTGAGATAAAATGTTCAAAAGTTTACAATGTTTTTATATCAAAATTCAATATGAAATTTATAAAAAAAAACATTAATTATATTAATGTATGTATTATTTTATAAATTTTACTTTTAAAATAATTTATTATATAATTTAACTTTATAAATAAATTGAATAAAAATGTAGTTTTCAATTAAAATCCAGTATTTTTCACTATCAATCAAAAAATGAAATTTCTCATAAAAATCACAAACACACCCTGATTTTTAAATTTTAATTAAAAAATTGATGTTTATTTTTTAAAATATATTTTCTTAAATTGGTAAATATAAGTTTTAATATATTTTTTCCAAATGCAATGAAACCATTTCTAGAAAAATACAATTTTAAGCGTAAAATTGGATTTAATCTTATCTATTATATAGAAAACACATAAGATCAATATTAAAAATTTGATTAAAAAAATAATATATAAATTTCCTTAAAATAATTCAACAGAAGTTATTATTTTAATTTAGTTAGTTAAATCTCATTTATGTACACAATTTATTTTTCATGAATAGATTTCCTTTATTTTAAAAAGGTTTTTATTTTCATTTATAGTAAATTTGTGACAAAAGTATTCATTATATAAACATGTGTAAAACATATATTTTCATAATTTAGTTATTCCTGGTCATACCCACCATTCTAATGGTTGGGTGGTAATTATCATATTAAATAATAATATTTTAATAGTATGTCATGTTTCATTTAAACATAGTGTTGTTTGTAACATGAGATATCAAAGAAATTTAATTTATACAAAATTTGTTTTATAAAAAATCAGGGTGTTAGATTATATACCAACTAATATGAAAGTTTCCCTATAAATTCACCACTCTAATATAAAAAAACACGGATATATCTACCTTATAAAATCCTCAAGTTCCCATATAGATTCCAAAAATTGATAGTTTCACTACAAAACATTGAACATGCGAGTGGTATTCTTTCGTAAAACATTTTTGGTATGATTAGAATCTCCACTAGTCATTCCTCATAAAAATATCTTTCTTTATTGGCATGACCTATGAGTTCCTTACGTGTGAAGGACCAGGTATGTACTTCATTAGGAGAGATACATGGAACATATCATGGTCTTGAGAGCAGTTTGGTGGTAGAAAAAAATTATAAGCTCATAACTAATATGATCAAGTAATTTAATCGGACCAATATTCCAAGGGATTATTTTTCCCCTATTTCTTCCATAGAGAAATTCATAGATTAAACTTATCAACAACTTCAAAATATAGATCATGTTAAATATTTTCAGCGTAACATTTCTATCTACTGGTGAAGTCATTACATGTTATTGAATGGATATAACCATATTTTCTATCCCATCAGCTTGCTTAGGTCCCAAAAGATTTATTTCTGAAACTTCATTCTAGTACATTTTAGTTATATAATACCTTATATATAGGGATTGATAAGAAGGCATCTAAATTAATAAGATAAATATATAATTCTAAGAAAAATAAAATTGGGGAAGGTTTGGATCCCAACCACATTTGAAATCCATAAGACATGATCTTAGATTTTCTTTTAGGGTTTGAATTATTCCCTCAAACTGACCATATCCCTATAGATAATACGTAGTTATGAAACTCAACTCCATAATAAGATCTTTCTAAACACTTACAAACATATTATAAGTAAAATCTATTTTATGATAAAATAAATTTGAATGAGTTACTACATGAAACCTTACCTCTTCCTTAATTTATACTGTAAAAATCAGATATAAAGGGAAATATTCTCTCATAGCAACGAAGTGTTCTGAATCTGTAAAGTGGTCAACATTAACCCATAATTATCTCAACATCAATGATATGATAAACTCTAAAGGTTAGAAGTACCCTTAATAAGATAATCAAAATGTTTAAAGGCATTCCTCCTCACATAACGTTTTCACTATATATAAATCTAAACGGTTTAATTACCATAATGCCTCTTAAAATATCCTAAATATTGATAAACTCCCAAATCATAAAACCTAAAAAGTGGTGTCAATGAATATGAAATTATTATCAACCATAAAATCATAAACCCATGATGGTATCCATAAATATTTTGTTAATATTACCTAGAGACATATTTTATTCCAAAATATAATTCACCCATTATTATAAAATATTCTCTTATATTATAAAAAAATTTCCATTGGAATATTGGGTTCTACATTGTGATGATAGAATATCAAATGTGATTTAATTATTCCATAACTTATGTAGAGAAAGATAATGACATGAAATTTCACTAAAGCATGACCAATCATATTTTAAAAGGTCTCATTTATACAAAATCAAACATGAAATTCCTTACTAAGGAGAGAAGGATTAGTGTTCCCTAATTATTAGGACACAGTTCAACATTCATGATTGAATATGATTTCCCATTTTTCCTTTGTCTATAATGGTTGTTATAAATAATCATCATTGATAACCATTATATTTGGGAACTTGTTATCATAATTTCCACACTACTTATAAATGAAACACTCAAGTACATGAGGTGAATTTTGTTGATCTTTCTCATTATTATCTAACTTGTTCCAATCACATGAGAATTTATTCACTTAATGAACTTCCTTTCCACAATTAAAAAATTTATTAGACCCCTTAAGGAAATTTCCTCCTTGATTCTTCCCATAGTTTTATCAAAAAGGGAAGATCATGTTATTTTTTCCATGGTTATTATATTTTCCTTTAAATTCAATTTTTATCTTATAATCCAAACAATGAGATTTATACATAACTCCAACATCCATTTTAACCTTCATCACACATCGAACAATCTCTTAACATCTAATAAATTCACTTATAGATAATTGCATTTAGAGAGTTGGTTTTAGCCCACTTAAGAAATGATTAACCTTACTTTAAGGGTGGATGATAATACCATAACTGTACCCTATATGTCATGTAAAATTTTCCTCATTAGTACTAGTGGATTTATCATCCATTTTCTTTATCTCAAAGAACTTATTATCATTATTCATATGAATAATATGGGGAAATTATGTATTGAAAAATATGTTCTTGAAATCAAACCAATATATGGGGTTAATTTCATAATGTTGCCTCATATTATTGATATTAGTACACTATTTATCTTCTTCACCTTCAAAATTGTTGACAACCAAAACGACCTTTTCAATTTCCAAACACTAGAGGATAAAAAATATCTTTTTAGTGGTTCATATCCATTGTTTAGTAAGTAGTGGGTTTGAATACCCAATAGAAGAAGGTGGAAATTACCTCATTAATGAGTCAACAAAATGTTTTTCCGTTCTTTGTTATTTTGAAAGACCAGAATGATAAATAACTCAATAATTTTTGGTGATCATAAAAAAAATATTTTCATTCCAAATCATAAAACATTTTGATTCTTAAGAGGAAAATTATTTCATTATATGTTTTACATATAATTAACACAGTTCCTTCAGGTTTCATCCATTTACTAAAACAAAAAACATAGTGTGAGAAACACAAATCACAGCGGGGATCAACATAATTATGAAAAGTCATTTATTGTTTGTCTAAATCAGGAAACCTTCTTTTCAATCTCTAACACAAAAAACCAAATCTAGCCCATTAATTATCATTATCAATTTAAATACTTTATAATGGTTCAAAAAGAGTTTTCAATTTTACAAATAATATCCCACATGAGTGTCAAAATAGATGTCCATCAAAGCCTATTGTTATACACCGGGTGATGATCAAATCTAGCTCAATGTGCCCATTTTGGAGTTATTACCTCCAAGTATCTCTGTTCCATAGCCACATCTTCTTGTAGTGTTTATATAGAGATGAAATTTCATGGATACCAATTTATCTATCCTTTACCAAAATTTAGTAACATTTTCATATATTTTTACTCATCCTTATAGACATCAAAATCAATATCCATTTAACTATCCCTATGGATCTCACTAAATATTTCTCACCCATGTTTCCAAAGTTTATCTAAACATTTCTTGTAATAAAAACCTTAACAACCCAATCATCCCATATTTTTTTATGAAATCTATTTAGAGGAATATTAACTACATTAAAAAAACTAATGTTTCATGATAGTAATAGTTTTTCACATTTTGAAACACGAAACTTTATATTCTTAATTCATGAATGATATTAAATCTCACTCAAAAGATCTTCCCCATTACTACTCCTACTTTAATTATTTCTTCATAATATGGGTGATGGAAACATAAGAAAGGATGAGTGTAGATGCTCAGTAAGGGTGAAAAATGGATATACATAAGCATAAATTGAGAATAAGTGTATAAAAACCCAAGAATAACAATTTAAAACTATTCCATTCATATAAAAGATCATAATCTTAATCATTCTATAAAGATTGGAAGTTAATAATACATGAATCATAAGGGAATCAAAGAAAAAGTTCCATGATAGAATAATATTTTAATGAGGCAAAGAATTATAGAATATTCATAATCAAATAAAATCTTATGTCAGGGCTACCCTCCAAATTATTCATAACATGTAAGGCTTGGGATAACCACTAGTGTAATTTATAGTGGCTTGTGCTAACCACCAACATACCTTATTTTTCGTGTTTGGACTGACCACCTATGAACCCTCCTTTTCATGCTTGTTCTAACCACACATTAACCCTCTGATATTGTAGAACATTAATAGTTATCCAATACTTTATAGGGAGATATATGTCCCACCGATCACATAATGAAAATCATACACATGTATACCATAAGATCACAGAACATTAATCATATCATAACCCATGTAATAAACTGGGTTTCATAAAATTGTTGACATGAAAACATAAACCATTCTGAGAAAGGATAAGAATGGTTTCCATAGACCATATCACCAATAAATTTTAAGTATCTTCAAAGGATTTCAGCTTATATGGAAAATGATTTTGAAATATCACTTGGAATATTTCTTGAAGAAAATAGACAATACACTTGAAAAAAAAACAGTTAAATCATTTTTTTCAAAATAATTTTCTTTTAAAATAATATTTAAATATAATTTTGAAAAACATTTTGAGTAAAATATCCATTCCACTGAAAAAAAACCTTTTAAAACAAAAATTTTTTAAAATAATTTTGATTTCATAATTATTTACTTAAATAAAAGAATTTTAAAAATATTAACAATTTTTTGAAAATAACTTTGAAAATATTTAATGGATGCTTTAAATATTTGACCAGTCATGAAAAGAATAAATTATATTCAGGAGATTAATGTTAAAAAAAGATTATTTTCAAATTTTTGATAAATAAAAACAATTATTGTTTGTAAAATGACATGAAGATTATTTTCCAAATATTTTATAAAAAATTAAATATGGTTAAAAATTTATTTTAAAATCATTGGATAATAATAAATTTTATTAAAACATTTTTTAAAAACATGGGTTTGGAAGAAAATAGATTTTCATGTGAAAAAATGATTTTTCATAAAAACATGAATTTTTAACTATTTTGTACATAAAGAGAGAAAGTATAAAGGAAAAAATGTATTCTTATAAGATAAATATAATAGAATAAAATTCATGAGTTTCTTGAGATATGGGTTAAAAGATTATATCTTTGGAGACATAGTCATAAACAATCCTGATAGATGATGAGATTGTAAAATCTTTATCACTTTTGTAACTTTGAATCATAATCCCATTGAATGAATTTCATTAAATAAAACTAAAAATATCATTATTATAAATAAATTCCTGATATTACATGTTAATTTGATTTATATACACCTCATATAACAATGTAAGTGTATAACATAATCATATGTCATAAAGAAGGACAATTGAGACAAAAATCATATTCAAATTTGGTAAATATTGAATTTTAAAACCTATGAAAGAGAAATTATAAAATGGATTTGTAAATACCAATAATTTTAAGTATAATAATCATAAAATACATTCATTATTATCATATACACCACTTCAAAGAAAGATGCCGTGAATATGGAATTCATCTCACTGAAAATAAAGGTGAGAGGAATATCCCTTACCTTAAGTCTTGAATTCCATCATACATGTTAAAAAATTATGTATTATAAATATAAGTATATTATACATATACTAAAAAGTGCACATATATATAAATATAAATATATATAATTATATATATATATATAATTATATATAATTCCATATATGATTTACTTGTGACCTTTTATCACCCGTTTATTCATAATTCTATGTTAAAGTCACGTTTTAGGTAATAAAATCTATGTTTTTCATATATGTTTTGATTTTTTATAATTTTTACTCCTATGTTTATCATTATTTCATCATATAAAATATGTTAACCATGATATAAATTCCATATATATTCAGAATAAATTTATTTAGTTTAATAATCAAAATTTAGTGATAGAAAATGAAATACACCATTCATGGCGGCAATATCACATATTTTCAATAAACCCAACCTTATTACCATCCATTTAAATCATTAATGAATCAAATCTTTTCATGAGGTGGTAGTAAGCCGTACACGTAGGTCATGCTATCGTATTCCCAAAAAATTGTAATCGTGATGTTATGTGTGATATAATATATTCAGATAAAAAATTATATCATAAATAATATATATATATATATATATATATTTAAAATAAATATATCATTATTTCCAACCATGATATTTGGTAATGGAAAAAACAAAAGACATCGGTTTATGAGGCAGTAGTCCACCATACACACAAACGATGAGTTCATAACACATTTTATTGAAATGGAGATGGTTGTAAGTAATTAACATAAAAAAAAATCTAAGTTTATGGAATATACTGAGGTTATTATATCATCATGTAACAATAATAATTTAAGGTGGTGGAGGAATAAATAAAATAGAAGTTCTTATTAATGAACGTTACCTCTTCTATGAGTATCCTATTTAGGTTTCTAGAAAAATCCTTCCAACGTTGGATTTATGTCCAATATAATGAATATAGAATTAGGGAAGGTAATTTATTAATTTATTTTTTTACTTATGTTTTTAACCAAAATTTTTTGATGATGTGAATAATAGAGGAGAGGGGGAGGCCTTTTATAAGTGAGGTGAGTGGCACACTTTTAATTTTTTGAATGAAAAGGTGTACCCACATTTTTCACATTCCTAAAGAGTAAAAAATGACTAAAATTACAACCTTATACATTATAATGTTGATATATTTTCATAAAATATATTTTATACAAGTTTATAGGTTATTTTAACCCTCATAATTTTATTTTATCCCCCAACAATCCCATTTTTACCTTAACTTTAGTAAATATGTTTTTCCAATTTTTAATATTCAATTCGGAAAAAAATTAAATTTAAAATTATTAGATAACATAAATTATTATTTTTCCAAATATGAGATATATTTTTCCAAATTCTATTAAAATAATTGGAAAAATATAATTTAATATTAATCCCTCAGGCATGATGAGAAAGTGATCTTTTATTTAGAAAATGTTCAAAAGTTTACAAAGTTTTTATATAAAAAATCAATATAAAATATCTTCAAATAAACTAAATTAGATTAATGGATGTATAAGGGAACTAATTTTACTTTATAACATATTTAAAATATAATTTTACATTATAAATAAATTGAACGAAGAGACAATATTCAATTAAAATTCAGTAATTTTCACTATTCACTAAAAAAATGAAACTTTACTAAAAAATAAAAAAATAACCCAAATATAATTTTGAATTTCTCATTTCAAAAATAATGTTTATATTTTCAATTATTTTGTTCTAAAACTGGTTAAAATTATATTTAAAATATGTGCTCTAATGGCGATAATGCTATTTGTTTGTAGAAAAATACTGTTTTAAGCATAAAATTAGATTTTTTTCTTATCTCTTGTATAAAAAATGTATAAAATGAATATTAAAAATTTGGTTGAAAAAATTATATATAAATTTCATAAAAATAATTCACTAAAATTTATTAATTATATTTATTGTGGTAAAATGCATTTTTTTCATTTGTTTTTCAGAAAATGATTTTATTTATTTTTATGAAGGTTTTTATTTTCATTTTTAATTAATTGGTCATAAAAGAATTTGTTATATATACATGTATAAACAATATATTTTTATAATTTAGTTAATCCTACTTATACTTTACATTTTAATTATTAGGTTATAACTTTTATAATAAGTAATAATATTTTTATGGTATGTGATGTTTCGTTTAAACTCAGTGTTTTGTGTAATGCGAGGTATCAAAGAAATTTAATTTATTTGAAAAAAATCATAAAAACTCTGGGGTTAAATTCTACCACCTTAAAACTAATTTAATCCAAAAAATTTATCAATTAAATAAAAATTAATGAGGATACATCTTCTTTATCATATCCTCAAGTTCCCACATAACTTTCTCAAACTGGTGGTTTCACCACAAAACTTTCAAAAGGTTGGTGGTATTGTTACACAGAACATTCTCAGTATGATCCAAAATCTCAAACGGTCCTTCTTCAAGAAAAAATATCATCCTATAGTGGTATAAAATATGAGTTTATTAAATGTTAAGGACCATGTATTCACTTTTTTAGTAGAGATTCATGTAACACATAATGGACTCAAGAGAGATTTAGTGGTAGTGCTAAATGATAAGATACTATCTTGATATGATCTTGTATTTTAGTGGTACCGATATACCTAAGTCTTAGTTTTCCCTTTCATATTCCATGGAAAAATTCATATAAGAATATTCTCACCAAATTCAAATTCTAGATTATGTCGATGATTATTAGAATAAAATATTTATCAACTTGTGTAGTCCTTAAATGTTATTGAATGGATCTAACCTTCTCTTCCATCTCATCATCTTTCATAGGTCCTAATAAATTTATTTCTAAAACTTTATTCCATTACATGGATTTCTGAACTTAATTCTATAAATGGAACCATAAGGATCTATATTAATTCTCATGTGAAATATATAATTATAAGAAAACTAAAATTTAGGTAGGTTTTGATCCCAACCACCTTTGTAATCCATAGGAAATTATCATAGAGAATCCTTTAAGGTTTTAATTATTATCTAAAATGGCCGTATTATGGGGGTTGAATAGGGGATAAATTTGTGTTATAAATATTTAAGTCCAAGAGAAAAAATTGTAAATTAGCACATTTAATGAGGCACACTGCTTTACCAAACAATTTTCAAAATCGTTTTCCAACTATTGCTTTCCCTCCTTCAATGAGGAAGTCAAGAATCATGGATTTCTTGGACACCCAAAACGTTTTAAAAATATTTTGATGTCCATTTTCTCAACAATATCCACAGGGGGCTCAAGAAACATGTATCCTGGGCCACCCCACTTGGTTATCCCAACCATGCACCCACTTCTTCCGACTGTATAGTTGTGGAACATTGTTAATACTAACCTAACACCAACCATGTTCTCAGCACAAATTGGTCTCTTTTCCCTCTTTTCCATGCCCAAACCCCTACAACACCCTTGAGAATATTTCTTCTCTTTGTAAACCTTCTATTAACCTATTTAGGAGGAATTTAGACAAAATTTAAAATTAAAATAAACCTTTTCAATCACTATGACTTTACATTCTTACCCAACCATTTGAATTATGTATTTTCTTCTCATATCATGTAATTTTTCATCAGATAGTACACCCCATTTGGAATCTCAACCAATAATAACAAATCAACCAATCCTTTCCACTTCCAGGAGTATAAGACACCCATATGTATCAAATTTCTTCAAAAGGATGACCATAAGTGGACTATATTTTTCTCACCAAGAATTTGATTCTCCAAAAACCACCATTTCATTATTCACTAATTGTTTCTCCATACAAGTTATTTTAATAAACCTCTAGATTAATTACATACAAAATAATTTTCCTCATAGTTGATCATACACAAGCCACTATCATTTTTCTCTACCTTCAAAGTAATCAAACGTGAGATACCATGTATTTATCCAAAGTATATATAATCCATTACATTTCTCATAGGGAAATTTTAAAAATTTAAATACCTCATGAAATTTCCATTTTAAAAGATATTTCAACATTTTACTTGATGTTATGTGTAATTTACTCCACCATGATGTATTCAAGTAAACTTCCCTAGACTACAGCTGGCCAAATATGATTGTTTTTTGAGTAGAAATGTAATTTCACTTCCCAGACCAACTACATACCCATTTTATTTTTGAACGTGGTGTAGTGAGACCAGTTTCACATAAAATATATTCAAAAACCACTCATCAACATAAAAATTCCATCCATTCTTTTTAAACCCCTCCAAAACATGGAATGAAGATTGCATCAAATGAAACACCATGCAACACTAGAGTTTAAAGAATATTTATGTGTTGAAAACTAAATATAACAAAAAAATATATCTACTTTATCTCTTACAATATTATTATATCTAGAAATTATAATTTACCATGACTTTTGGGCCATTTACTTTTCCAGTTTTGGTGGTTAGAGGTGTTTGGGGGAGGTTCCAAGAGTTTTATATGGAGACTAGAGCTGCAAAAGAGCTGCATGAAGGATCTTCAAATCATATATTTTTTACACGATGTGCAATAGTGGTTCACAACATGATTACCTGTCTAGTTCATGGATTTTATGTGAGAAGTGGGGGGACCTGTGAGATGGATTACACTTCATGTAATTGAAATTCATGACATATATTAAATAAAGGTTGTAGTGAGGCAATTTTTGTTAAACTTTTAAATTTTGGGATACCTATGAATTACACACTGTGTAATGCTCACAAAACAAGATAATGTAGGATTATAGGTTATAAATATCTTTTATCATACAATTATTATAATTCATACATGGATTCTTCCCATATAATTTTTGATGAACCCTAGGAACCCCTAGGATACCTTATATCCCTATTTTCCCAAATTTGAGCTGTTGGTTCTAGTGTTTATTCATTGGAAATCCATGGTGAGTAATTATCCTTTCCCTGAGGTTTCCATTAATTATTCTCTTAAGGATTCACTATGATGACATTTTTTTGGTTTGGGATGTGTGTTGGGCTATGTTTTTATGATAATTTGTTGTGATTTAGGTTGATCCACGGTTTCTTACATGTGGATGTGGTTTTATGGAATTTTTTATTTTCCCTGAGGCACATAGAGAGTTAAAAAAATTCTTATAGGTAGGAAATACCTTATTTCTATTTATTATTTGTCACCAAGGAGGGGTTTTCTCTTGTTTTTAAATGGGTTATTATTATGTCGGATAAATTAAATATATATATTGGATAATTGAAATTGAATGGAAAAGGGGAATTATTTATCATGATTTTTCAGTTTTGAAATTATTGTGATATTTTTACGGTATGGGATTGATGGGCCTCTAAAATTTTTTATTTTCGGGGTATTTTCTTGTGTTGGATGATTTATGTTTTGACTGATGTATTTGTTGTGACTATTTGATATCACCCTAAAATGGAAATTGGCTAACCATTTATATTTTTATAATGTAATGGTTTCCCTAGGATTATTTATTTTTTGAAAATACCTCTAAAATAATGTAGTGGAATGTGATAAAATATCTTTGTAAATTTGTACAATGATCTCTTTTTTTTTGAAATGTGTGGCCATTCTTTGGGTTAACTATGTGTCTTTGTGATGTGGTTCGGTGTGATATGTGGTTTTTTTGGTCATGCTTTGTGGGAGGTGAGGTGGTGGTTTTTTGGACATGATTTTTAGGGTGATGAAGTGATGGTTTGTTTTGACATACTTTGGGGGTGTTGAGGTGATGGTTTTTTGGCCATGATTTTTGCGGTGATGAGTTGATGGTTTGTTTGGACATGATTTAGGTGTATCTAGGTGATGTTATTTTGGATGTGCTTTGGGGGAAGTGAGGTGATATTTGTTTGGACATACTTTCATGGCAATGTGGTGTTGTTTAATTGGATGTGCTTCGGTGGTGGTGAGGTGATGGTTTTATGGAGGTGATGAGATTTTTGTGATGTGTGGTTGTGTAGTACTAGATTCCAACGTTGTAATGGAACAACTATTTAATAATGTTTGAAATAGCTAGGGATTACTTTCGATAATTGGATGGAAATGATTAATAAAAAATAAGTTATGGGTTGTGTGGTTAAATGTGGTTGATTCAAAATAATTAAAGAAATGGGATGGATAATGGAATTTTTTGGGAATGGAAAATGTGGTTTGTAACATGTTGTTTCTGTGGTGTTATGAATTTAGTGGTGGTAACAAAAGGTGGGGATTTTGTGAGTCAGTTAGTGTTTTGTTTTGAACCCATAGGTTGGGATAGTGTGAGGATATATGTATATAATTTTATATTCCTTGTTATTTCAACACACACCCCCTATATTGAGCATTATTTTTCGATAGTCATATATTCACATGGGAGGTGTTTCTCACAACATCCCAGTGATGAGGATGGAGGGATAGATACCTACCCTATCCTTATCTCTTCTACATGTGAGTAGATATGAATAATCTGTAATGGATGAAGGTATATTAGTGAACTAGCTTATGGAAAAGGTTTTTTCAATTGATATGTGATGGACCAACTGTTTTCAGGTGAGATGTAATGTGACCATTCTTGGGGGGGGGGGGGGTGAATGGGTGTTTTTGGGAAATATGTGTTATCAATGTGCTATATGGAAACTTCTGGTAGACATATGGAATTTTCTGGTGGGGGGAAATTTTTATTTACATCATTTTCGTAATACCATACTACTCTTGTTATGCAAGAATATGTGATTTTATTTCCTAGGTGTCTATGAGTGAGATGTAAAGTGACCGTGCTTGTGGGGTTGTGGATCAGGTGTTTGCGACAGTGATGTGATGTGACCATGCTTGTTGTGTGGTGGTAAATTATTTGAATGATATGGGAGCTCTATGAAATATGATTTTGGTGGTGTGAGAGCTCCAAATAAGTTGGAAAGCGGTCCATGGTACCCTTGCTCAATATGATTCTTATTATGTTATTATACTTGAAATGTCTTATTTGGTGAGCATACCTTAGTGAGGTTGGGAAGGATAATTAACCTATTTAGGTGATGTTATTTCTGCTATTTTCTCATGACTGTAATAGTATTCTTATTAAACAAGTGCATGAGAGACTTTGGTTTTCTTATTGAGTATATTTTTACGACCACCCTACGTATATAAACTGAGTTTTAGTTTTCTAGGAGGATTGTATGGACTATACTGACCATTAATAGATCATATCGTTGGATAGTTGTTTTGTTTCTACATTAGCATTTATTTTGGGAATTTACTTTTGGATACTTTTATTTGAAACGATTTTACTTATTCATGTATTTTGGGATAGGTTTTATTTCATTTTATATTATTTCATGGATTTTCTTATGGAGTATTCATCTTCTCACAGAATCCTATATTATTGTAGAGGTAAATGCCTCCCATTTTTGGAGATTTATATACCTTCAGTGCTAGTATCTCACTCAAGGCTTACTAGAGATGGTACTTGGGGGTCATTATCACTCTCCCCTCATTGAGGTACTTTTGGAAGGGAGTTATGAAAGAGTGGTATCATAGGATTATATTTGAAAGATAGGATGATGTTTGGAGTTAGGAACATTGATGATTGCATGGGTTAGTATGGAAAAAATTTCATTTTAACTTGGTGCAAGTCATATTCCAAAGAGACCAGTTGAGAAATAATATTTTAGGCCCCCCTATCATCAAATGCACATATTATGAGCTTATTAGTTGACCAAGTGAGGTGGACCTGTTTACATGATGAAGAACTAGGAGAGGTAAATGCATCATGATGACTTGACTTCCAATTAGAGTTAGGTTTCTTTTGGAAAATTGAAAATGGATAAAGAGAATTAATAAATATAAATAAATTTTCATACTACTATGGTTAGGAAATTATTTTTTCTTTTATCTATGGGTCATTTTCATTGTCTGCATGTGTATTGGGAAGTTGAGGTTTAGTAGGCTCATCCAGTTGATTACTGTAGGGTTGATCTGATAATGGGGGATGAGGCTTGGAATATGGTGTTGTGTGATTTTTCAGTGGAAGGATTTTGGAAGGTGAAAAGGAAGTGTCTCAAATGTGGAGATAGAGAACTGGATGGAGGATCTTGATATCACTTTCAATTTTATCTGAGCACTAGTGGGATACTGGGTCCCATTGGCAATTAGATATATGTGAGGTTATGAGTGTTTATAGTGGAAACTGTATCTAGGTGATTGGAAAGAGGCAGATGTTTTGTGGGTCAAATTTTAATGAGTTCTAAGTAATGTTCCTCTCTTCGACCATGAAGGTAGTAAAGAGGTAAGTGTATTTTTATCTTCAGTAGAGGAGTATGTCAGTATGTGAGTTGAGATTCAAGTTTGGGGACCACATCATTTTTCCACAGATCTTTTTCCAGATTATGAGTCTTATGTGAGATATCTTGAGGAGGCACTCTATCCTTGTATCTAGTGTTCAGTTACTCTTTTTATGTTTCCAACATATCTAGAGGCCCAAAATAAGGTTTATGTGATTTAGTAGATTCACTAATGCAGAGGTTTTCTGGGAGAGGTGAACTAGTAGGGTTCCATGTGGGGTTGATTTGTTAGTGTTAGGTCTCAGGCACTAGGACCTGAGCAGTTTCAACCAGAAGTGGTTCAACATGATCAACTTCACTTTCATCCTTCTGGGGTAATGGTTTCAATGATTTTACTAGGGACTTCATACCCGTAGGATTTTTGTGTGGAGTTTATGGGCATCTCCAGAACTAGTACCCATTGGTTCTTCAGGCTCAGTTTGGTGGAGGTGGTCAGGTTAATCACTAGCCTCAACAAAAGTTTCCAGTGAGACTGCTTCAACATTAGGGGTAGTAGGATTATTCTCCACTATGGGGATATGGTGCAGGTCGAGGTCAATCTCAAGATGATCCTCAAGTTCATGGACCTCAAAATAATCATGTTAATAGAGGTGGTCATCATCGGAGAGGTAGAAAAGAGGGAAATGGTATGTTTCATGTAGTATATTCCACAACACAAGAGGATCCATATATTTTATGACTTACACATAGTTTTTTGTCTACCATTTTTTTGTGACCAGTTTGATTCAAGGGAATCACACTCCTTTGATTCATCTACTCTATTCCAAGCTCTAGGACTCTATGTGGAGAGGATTACCATGAACCTACTATTTACTACACCAGTTGAAGGCTCAAATAGCTTGTTTGATGTGTGATGGGGGTGTAAAATGATGATGGGGCCGCATCCATCCCATGGGGATATTTTATTTCTATGTATTCATCCATATGATGTTATCCTATGAATAGATTTATTTTATTCCATATATTCTATTATCAACTACTTCCAGAGGAGAGTTGTTCTCTCAAATGTGGATTTCCAGAGTGTGGTTTTCATTGATGAGATGAGTTTTTAGGTGGGTATTAATTGTATTTCCCCTTCTTTCATTCATGGTTGATGTTTCAGTGGAATCGGAAGACACTGGGATAGTGGAGGTCCCTAGGGTTATTTGGGAGTTTATGGATGTTTTCCTTGAGGAAGTTGTGATGCTACCCCTTATAAGTGATATTGATTTTGGGATAGACTTTAATCCTAGTGATTCTTCGATTTTGATGGATCCTTATCAGATAAAACCTTCTGAGTTAGGGGATTTGAGGATTCATATAGATGATCCGATGCATAGGGGTTTTATCCAACCTAGTGTGTCATTATTTAGAGCTCTAGTGTTTTTCTCCAAAAAGGTGAATATTAATATGATGTTGTTTATAGGATACAAAGGCTGAATTAGGTAAGATTAAAGAACCCTTAACCTCTTCCCAGGATATATGATCTTTTTAATCAACTAATAGTGGTTAGTTGGTATTTTAAGATTGACCATTGCTCAAGATACCACTCATTGAGGTTGAATAAAGGTGATATTCCAAAGACTACCTTCATATGTAGGTATGTTAATTTTGAGTTTTTAATCATGTAGTTTAGTTTCATGAAAATACTAGATGTGTTTAAGGGGAACACAAACTTTATGTTCCATGAATTCCTATACAAGTTAATATTCATGTTCATCGATGACATATTATTATTCTTGAAGTCATAGGAAGATCATACCGATCATCTCAGAGCTATATTAAGGATTATTTGACACCACTAGCTCTATGTAAGGTTTCCAAGTGTATGTTTTTGACCTGAGAGGTTCATTTACACAGGCATGTGGTGTCTCAAAAGAGTGTGGTAGTAGACCCATCAATGTTAGAATTAGTATTCTCAAAGTAATCCCTAAAAAATGTGGCATAGGTTTGTAATTTCCTTGGTATTATAGGCAATTTTAAGAGGTTTGTGACCTATTTATCTTTAGTTTCTACCCCTTTGATAGAGTTGAATATAAAGGAACAGGTTTTTTTGGAATGATCATTTTTAGGAAACTTCCAGTTATTTGAAGGGGATGTTGGTTAGTTCCCTCATTCTTTGTTTTATTTGTATGGGTGTGTTGATTGATGTGTTTTCAATGATTTCCTTCTAGTATTGGGGTGAGTTTTGATGAAATATAGAGTATTGATCTCTTATTGGTATAGAGATTTATGTCCTAATGAGTGGAACAATTCCACCCATGACTTGGAGCTAACAAAAATTGTGTTTGTGCTGAATTTGTGGCAACATAACATCATTGAGGAGCTCATTGTGGTCTCCATGGATCACAAGATTTTGAGGTATATCTTTTCTTATCATGATCTAAATTTGTGGTAGTATAGGTATATGGAGTTTCTTTAGGAAAATGATTATTATATATATTACACATCAGGAAATGGGAATTTTCTAGCCGATGCTTTGATAAGGAATTCCTGGAAGGATGTTGCTTAGGAGTTTTCAGATGCCCATAGAGGAATAGAGGAGTTGGAAGCCTTGAACTTAGATGCAAGGGTAGATGATGGTATAAGATGTTTATTTCGTATGATGGTACAATATTCTCTAATATGACAAGGTATGGAGTCTTAGTGGGGAGAATTATAGGAATGGGTGATTCATTATCAACTTGGCTATAGTGATGATCCTGAGGGATGATCAAAGGATGGTTTGAAATAGATGTTGTTTTGTGAGAGGTTATTTGTTCTTATAGATATGTGAAAGGGAGTCCTTAATGAGTTTCATAGATCACTTTTGGCAGTCTGTCCAAGAATATCCATGATGTACCATGGCTTGATAATGCAATTTTAGTGGTCCAGGATGAAACATGCAGTGGAAAGTTCCATGATGAGGTGATTGGTTTACCAGCTGTTAAAAGACTAACACCATGTTCCTTGTGGTTTTTGATCCATTTATATGTTTCTGAGTAGAAATGAGATGAAATATTTTTGAATTTATTCATAGGGATACATTGCGATTATGGAGGTTGAGATTCTATCTAGGTAATCATGGGCCATTTGATGAAATTGACCCATTTCATGGAAATTAATGAATCGAGAATAGTAGACTCTTTGTATAAGAGGTATGTAGATGAAGTGGTGTGGTTGTAAGGAGTTATTTGGTCCAATGTATCAGATTGGGATGAACATTTTACCACATGAGTTTGTATGGTACTACAACATGATTTCAATACTCAGTTATTCATCAACAATGCATTCCACCATTAGGCAGACGAGAAAATGGACCAGACCATCCAGACATTAGAGGATATTTTGAGGATGTTAATCATATAAAATAGTGTATTGAGGACATGAAACAATACCTTGGTTGAATTATCTTATAATAAAAACTATCACTCATCCATTCACTTGGCCCCATTTGAGTCTTTGTATGAGAGTCCATGTCATTCTCTATTACATTAGATAGAGGATAGGGAGGTAGCAGTTCATGGACCTAATGTGGTGAAGATAATAATGTAGAAGGATCAGCGTGTTCATGAAAGGATGAATATAGTGAAATTATGATAGAATTATTTTGTCGATCATAGGAGGAGGCCCTCAGCTTTCTATGTTATGGACCACGTGTTCTTGAAGGTTTCTTGACATGGGAAACAAATGTTTGGTAGGGTGTGTAAGCATAATCCCTAGTTTTATGGGCCCTTTGAGGTGCTGAGGTGAGTTAGTGAGGTGGCGCATTAGATGGTGTTGCCACCGTGGAAAAATAGGATCCATGATTTCTTCCACGTCTCTAAGCATCAATAGTATCTTCATAAATACTCCCAATTTATTTACTAGGGAGAGTTTTATATCAAATAATATGTGATATATTTGGAGGGGCTAGTAGAGATCAAGGATTTCCAAGAGAAGGTGTTTCATGATAAATGTAATGACCCGTTCCCCGGGGCCTGTACGGTGACTACCCCAATCCTGCCTTCCATAGGCTAGGGGATGGTGACTAGCACCGAAGGCGTTTTCCCTAAAATTGGAAAGGAATTTCCTTTATAACGTTTAAGCACACATAACCAAGCACACAAGAATATAGGAACACAAGTAAACTAAACTGTAAACAAAGTGAGTGTAGTAAGTAAAAGGGGCCAGAATACAAGCCCAACTGGAAACTACCAGAACAACTATGATACAATACCACTGAAGAAAAGGGGAAGTCAGCTGCTGGGTCATCCTCCGAGGTTCTTACCTGATGGGTAGGTACAGATCGCCTCCTTGGCACTCCACATCCACTTGTCTCCTCTGGGTACCATCACACCATATAGTCCACCTCTAGGTACCATCCAGTCCTGGTACTCTCAGCCCCAGTCAGCACTGTCCGTCGTCTGCATCCAACACAACAAGGTGTGGGCATAGCCCATGCATGGGTGAGTATAACGATACTGATTAGGGACCCCAAGACCCATTAGGTCTCACAAAATCCATCAAAGTTGAATAAAAAAGTATGAAATCAATAAATAACCATAAATAGGTATATGCCCATATATATACCTAAGTTATCAAGTAATCCATCTCAATGATGGGAAAAAACACAGAGGTACTGACTCAGCTCACACCAGGATTTATTCTAGGGCTTGTATCAAGTAACATTCCCATTCACAATGTCAAACACCTCGGCTAGAGGACAACTCCTCCTCTATCAAGTACAGTGGGCCTTCCGCATCACATAGAGGTGCTTCCCACTAACCTTGGACTTCGGAGGTACTCCTCCTATCGATTACCGTGGGTCTGTCGCATCACATAGAGGTGCTCCGCACCGCGAGTCTGCCACATCACACAGAGGTGCTCCCCCTCCTGGCCTACTAAGGTACTCCTCCTGTCAAGTACCATGGGTCTACCGTGTCACTAAGGTGCTCCCCACCGTGGGTTTTACACATCACCAAGGCACTCCCCACTGGGCCTGTCAAGTCACTCCAAGTCGAAATGGTCACCAGTCGTCAAGTCTCAGCTAGTTACTAGGTCCCCGAACTATGCTCGCTCGTCTCCGAGAGGATCCACTCCACAAGATACTGGTCTATACTCCAACTTCCATGACGTCCCACAAAGAAGTATCTCAAATGTCCACCACGTCATAGGGGTCTCAACGTAACAGACGACGCGTCAATTAGATGTCCGGTCTGTCAGTTATTAGCCTTTTAGTCTTGGGGGCACGGTTGGATTTGTGATCAATCCCACCTGACTATTCCACATCTTAATCCAAAACATAGTGGGGTATCACTCAAAGGGACCATCTCGCTCCAAGATTCCCAACGCCACTGACGGTTCGTCAAACGGACATCCGGTGCCAAAGTAATGGCCAAAAGAATGTAAATGGGTCGTAGTGGGCCTGGGTCCGGTCCGACCCGCTCGGACTGACCCAGCCCTACTCAGCCTGGGCTGACACGGTTCGGGTCGACCCGGCACGCAGGGTTTGGATTGACAGGCCATGAGTGGCCGTGGAGAGTGCCACGAGGGCGCGAGGCCGCGGGGTGGCTTGGCCGGGGATGGTGGTCCGGCCGTGTGGTGGAAGACCAACTACGGGTCGGCGGTTCGGCCACGGGGTAGTAGACCGGCCACGAGTCGGCTCAGAGGGCCACATCAGCGCGACTCGGCCATAGGGTTCAGCTGTGGATAGCGGCGACGCTTGGTGGAAAACGTTCGTGGAGCTCGACGGATAGTGGTGGTGCTCGGCGGACGGCGGCGACACTCAGTGAACTGCGATGGTGCTCGGCAGAGCCACAGGGTGCAGGTGTCGTGAGTCGGCGGTGGCCACGGGGCAGTGTTGTTGCGCCATCACCATCATCACGTTCAACACCACAAATCATCACAAGATTTGAGGAGGGGTTAGGCCATGTTTGTTTGGATCGTACCCTCCACGTTAGTGTGGTAGCAAACAACTCAACATAAACAAGAATAAAGAATGTCAAACCCTCTCGCAAGGATTGTTCCCAACCCGAAAAGAAAATATAAGCGGATCAGCTAATTAGAAATTTGATCCATATTCTTGTTTTAGAAGGGAATAACATGGTTAAAATATAAAATCATTCATAATAAACCCCTACCATGGGTTGTTCGTTGACATTTGCATGAGAAAGAAGAAGGTGAAGTTGTCGACATTTGTCTCGTCCACCACACACCTCCAATTCTAGGCTCGTGCGTCGGTTCATCATAGACGAAGATGTTCTTCCTTGAAGGGTGTCTTGAGGAAGATGTCAAAGTCGGTGTTCTTTGTGGAATAAGTTCTTCATTGGTATTCTTCGTTGGAGAGGTTTCTCCCACGAAGAGCTCTCTCTCCATTTCCAATGAATGATCTCAAAAGAAAAACCCACCAAAATAAAAACTGTATCCCCAATTTTAATTGTTGGAAAAAATTAAAATTAGCTAAAATAATTAACTATGTTGGAACAATTTAATGTGGTGTGTAGGTATCATGTAATGAATAGGAAGCTCAAGAGGCTCCTCCAAATTAATTTGGGACTTCAGAAGTTTCTCCCTCATTAAGAGGGTTCAAGAGGTTTAGGCCTTAGGTGGTCCCCACCACCACAACCTCTCATGGGAGGTCAGGCTCATGTATTCCCCACCGCTATAACAACTCATAGGAGGTTAATGTTTGGTGGTCCCCACTACCAACTTCCACATGGAGTGGTTACAACAAATAAAATAAAATGTTAAATAATTTTATTTTTATCTTCCCATGAAAAGCCCAAAATCTATCTTTCACCCTCGACCTACTGCGGTCGAGGTGAAGGTCTCCTTAAGAGAATACTAGTGCTGCGAGTTCAACAGTGCCATCAGATTTCAGTTCTGAGAACCGGTTCAAATGTTATAAAAAGCCACTCACATGTTTACTGAATGTACCTGAAAAAAATTTCTGAAATTCATTCTTGGCACTACGGGCCTCGAAATCATGCGCCTTCAATTGTTGCGGACTTTTAAAATTCCCATATATTTTAAAAAAATAAATGGAATTTCTTGGTCTTTAAAATAAATGAATCCTCTTGGTTGATGTTTTGTGGATTCATGGTATTCTGGAGGAGAGTAATTGGAAGTGAAATTTTAATATTCACTCTCTGTACCCGAATCTATTTTTAGTTTTTATATTTGGTATTATTTTCAGTAGGATGTGATTTTTGGATCCTTCTTCTTAATGAGGTGTTCCATTTTCTTGATTCATAATGTTTGATATTGTTTTTACATATGAAATTGTGAGGAACTAATTCCTAGTAACGAAACATTATACTACAATTTGATTAAACTCATGTTGGTGAGTTAGTGCCACCTAGAGTGGATTGCATCTTGACATGGAGGATGGAATTACCTGATTTGTATGTTTGGGGTAGTGCAGTTTGTTGGTTGTGGAAGTTGTTGGTTTGGATTGTATGGAGGTTGGATGATTCTTTTTAGTGTGTCTATGTGTTGATGAGGTTGTGTGAGATATTTTTTTCAATATTTTTTGGGAATTTCTAGATGGTGGTAGTGTTTCAGGTATGATAATATCCTTGAGAGGTATATTTTGAGGTGGTTGTTTGGACCCCTTTCATTATGGACATGGTTTTGAATTCTCATGGGAAAGAATCATTTGAGCGGCATATTATGTAACATCCTATGACTTCCCATCCCCTTAATTTTCTATTTTGGTTGTTTTACGTTCTTAGGGGATGTTATGGGAGTTTTCAGTGGATATTGGAGATTCAGAAGAGATACTTCCGGAAGTTCACGTAGTGTATTATTTACACAATGTGTAATTATGGTTCATGACATGGGTATCAGTCTAGTTAATGTACTATATGAGGATATATGGTGGACCCATGAGATGTATTAAGTTTCATGAAATTGGAATTAATTATGTGTATTAAATAAATGTTAAGGCAACATGTTTTTTTTGAAAAAGTTTAAATTTTGGGAAACTTGTGAATTACATGCCTTATAGTGATTACACGACATTAAACTAATGGTTTCTCAGGGTTTAAATCACCTTTATGATATGATTATTATCATTCACAAATGTATTCAACCCCTATAATTCTGAATAAACCTTATTCACCCTGAGGATACCTTTATTCCCTCATCTATGCTTTCAATCCATTAGTTCTTGTGGTTGTTCATTGGAAATTTATGATGAGTGTTTGTCCTTTCCCATGGTTTCTATTTGTTTCCCTCTTGGGGACTCATGGTGGAAATTTTGTTGTGGTTTGAGATATTTTATGGGATGCATTTTCATGATCCTTTTTTATGATGTAGGTAGATCCGTGGTTTCCCGTGCAGGGTTGTGGTTTGCGGGTGATTCTTTTTTCCCAGCGGTGTGCAGAAAGTTGTTAGAGTTTCTTTTAGGCTGGGAATCTATCATTTTCCTTTATTTTGTATCATGTTGAAGGTTCTTTATCTTTTTTATCTATGGGTTCTGGTTTTTTTGTATTAATTAAATATAAATAATTGGATAATTGAAATTCAATTGTAAAGGGGAATGATTTCTCATGAATTTACAACTATGATATTATTGTGATATTGTGATCGTATGAGATTGATGCCCCACTAAAAATTATGGACATTATGGGATTTGTTATTATTTGATAATATGTTTTGTGACTACTATGTTTGTTGTGATTGTTTGATATCACCCTAAAATAGAAATTGGATAACAATTTATATTTGGCTAATGAAATGGTTGCTCTAGGATTATGGTTTGTGTGATAATACACTTGAAATAATGAAGTAGAATGTGAAAAAAACCCCTTGTAAAATTTTAAAATGATATTTTATGTGTTTTGATGTGTTTCCATGATGTAGGGTAGTTATATGTGGTTGAAATGTTGTGTGGTGTGATATGTGGTTATTTCTCCATGATTTGTGGCCAGCAAGGTGATGGTTGTTTGGTCGTGAATTTTGGGGTGGAAAGATAATGATTTGTTTGGACATGATTTGGGGGGTGGAAAGGGGATGGTTATTTGGATATGATTTTGAGGGTGACAAGGTGAGGTTTCATTTGGCCATGTTTGGGGGGAGGTGAGGTGATGTTTTTTTGGTCAATCTTTGGGGTCGGTAAGGAGAGGTTTGTTTGGCCGTGCTTTGGTGGTAGTGAGTTGATGTTTTTTTGGTTGTTACTTTTGGGTGGGGAGGCGATTTTTGTTTGGTTATTCTTTTGTTGGTAGTGATGTGATGATTTGTTTGGAAATTCCTTTATCAATGGGGAGGTGATGGTTTGTATGGATGTGCTTGTGGGGGGGGGGGGGTGAGGCGATGGTTCTATGAGGATGATGAGATATTTGTGATTTGTTGTTCTAGATGTCCAGGTTGTGATTGAATAACCATTTAATAATGTTTTAAATAGACGGGAGTTGAATTTTTTAGTGGGATGGAAATTAAAAATGAACAAATAAATGATGGGTTGTATGGTTAAATGTGGTTGATACTAAAAAATAAAACAAAAGTGATGGATAATGGAATTTGTTGTGAATGAAAAATGTGTCTTGTGATATGTGGTTTGTGTGGTGTTACATATTTAGAGGCGGTAGAGAAAGAGGTGATGTTGTGAGTTGGTTAGTGTTTTATTGTGAACCTATAAGTTGGGATTATGTGTGGCTATATGTATATACCTGTATATTAATTTTTATTCCTATACACACACCACCTTCAACAATCACTATGTATCGACACCTGTATATTCACACAAGAGGTATTTTTCCCAACATCCCAGTGATGGGTATAGATGGCTAGAGACCCTCTCTTTCATGCTCTCTCCTCTAAGAGAGTAGATATGCATAGGTTGTGATGAAAAGAGGTCTGTCAGCGAACTAGGTGATGTCCAAGGTGTTTTCGGGCATGATGTGTTGGTCCATGCATTTTCAAGTGAGATGTGATGCAACCGTGCTATGTGGATTCTTCTAGTGGGGGTCGTTCATGGTAGGAGCGGGGAGTGAGGTTGATGTCCTTCATGCTCATGATACCTAGTACTCTAGTTTTGGAAGTAGTTGTTATGTGATATCCCATGTGTCTGCAGGTGAGATATGATGTGACTGAGCTTGTGGGGCGGTTCCCTAGGTATCTGTAGGTGTGATGTGATATGAACATGCTTGTGGGGAGGTGATATATTATTTGTAAGATATGGGAGTTCCCTTACATATGAAGATGGGGTGTGAGAGAGGAAAATTAATGGGAATGATGTACCAGGATCCCTAGATTGATGTGATTCTTATTATGTTATTGTTGGGAAAAAATACCTCAAGGTATAATTGATGAATGTTTTGATATGACTATGTTTGTTGAAAAAGTGGGCCTCTGTGTTGTGTTTGTTCACAAAGCAGACCACAATGTTTAATTTGTTGACAAAGGGGGTTTTCATGGAGATTTTTTTTGGTTCAAGAGATGTTTTTGGCTATCCATGTTTGATTGATGAACCCCGAAAAATGAATGGACGATCTGGAGGTGGTACAAAAAGAGCAGATACAAGGTGGCACCGTTTTCCAGTGTTAGACAAATTTTTGGGCTTGAAAATTGGAAAATGGAGAGATGATTTTTAGGAAAAGGGAGGTGCACGAAAAATTTAAGTGGTGCGTGAAAAATAAAGTGGTTCATCAAATATTGGTGTGGTGAATGAAATAGAGGATTGGAGTTTTTTGTGAAAGAGGTGTTTTGAGATCAGAAGCTCAAAAATTGGCAAAGGTATGAGGTGTGTGAAATATTGGAGCAGTGCACGAAAAATAATGTTGCGCGGAAGATGTGTTTTTAGTGCTTGAAGTGAATTATGCACTCAAGGAGGATTTTTTGCATAGGATTAATTTTTCCTATAAATATGGAGTGACCCCTATTCATTTGAAGAATCGTAAGACTTAGAGACTATCCGAGCTCTGGCACGAGAAATTGGAATATGCATGTCAGTTGTGCGTAAACGTAAAGTTTTCTTATAAAGTCAAGGTTTTTCACGTAATGCTCAAGCTTCACGTAAAATAAGTGTTTTCATGTAAAGTGAAGGCCACACATAAAATAAGGTTGTTGCGTGTAAAATAATTGGTTTCACGTAATATAAGTATTGTGTGAAAAGTGGATTTCATGAAAAATTGGGGAATTATGCATAAGGAAGTGTAGAGGTTGCACATAAAATTTGGGGTTGCCTGGTTCATGCAATGAAAAGAGAGATTCGTCTACGAGTGAAAGTTGGATATCAACAGAGCATCTATCAATAGTTAAAGATGTAGATTTCATTAGTGATAATGAAGGGACATACAAGTCTTTAAACTGCAAGTGGATCCTTTCCAGAGTAGTGAGAAAAGGAAGAGGAAGAAGGTGATCCGCTCCACCGATAGAGAGCCAGAGAGATAGAAATAGGGAGTGACCCTTGGGGAATTAGTGAGCGTACCCTAAACATTGTAAAGGCATCGAGCCTGGGCTTAGAAGTGATCTATCCCAAAGTTCGTAAATAACAGTGCTCATTTAGTGGATTTGGTACATCGGAACATCGCTGGTGTATGCTCTTTGGACGTAGCCCAGTGAGGGTGAGCCAAGTAAAAATCGATGTGTCCAGTGAATGATTTAGTTTCTATTTATACTTTACTACCGGAAAGAGAGATAAGAGAGTTTTTTTAACATCGAAACACGATCAAAAAGGGAAGTTATTTTAATCTATCATACCATGATTCACCCCCTCTCATGGTATCTAACCATGTGGACCTAACAGTTATTGTAATTGTATTGCGTTATTTTTGGAGTGTGTGTTAGTGAGGTTGGGATAGATAGTTGACCTGTTTAGGTTTTATTAGTTAAGATGTTTTCTGATGGATGCATTAGTATTATTTTTTTCACATTAACATGAGAGATTTTGGTTTTCATGTTGAGTATAATTATATGCTAAAACTACGTATTAAAATGAATTTTCATGTTTATAGGAAGACTACGTGGACCCTTCTAAACATTACTATCTCGGTTCTTTGGAAAGTTGTTGTGTCACTGCTTTAGCTTTTATTTTATGTAGTTTCTTTTGGATAATTTTATCTGCATCATTTTTTATGCCTACATTTTTCGATGGTTTGGGTTTATTTTTATATTATGTCCTATAGTTTCTTATGTATGATTCATCTTATCTTCTGATCCAATATTATTATAGAGGGAAATGCATCCAATTTTGTTATATTTTTTTACCCTTGATTGTAGTTTTCATCCGGAGCCTACTTGAGGTGGGAGTCATGAGCCATTATCTCTCTCCCCTCATTGTAGTATATTTGGAAGGAGGGGATCATGATAGAAATACACCTCAATTATAGGAAATTCTTCTTTAACTACTAATCCTAGGAGCTTCCAATGGGTCATAAAAATTTCCATAAGGCCACAACCACTCCACAACTAAAAATATTCCTTAATAAGATCTTGTTCTAAACATATTTAATATATAGGATACTAGATTCAACATCCATCTAGGGGGTATCTTTAGAATGATAAATATTGCAGGAATTGAATCCCCATAGAGATCTGCAACCTAGAGGCCACCCTTTCTTATGAATAATGGTGGATACTAAATTTATAACTCCCACATCATCCCAAACATAGATTCTATAAATCTAAGTTTTTTCCTTTACCATATAATACAGAACCCATAATATACTCTCTTAGAGTTTCTCATCTATTATTAGTATAAGTGAAATAGGGGGTATGACTTGATCATTTGTGGGGAACACTCATCGCCAATATCATGTTGATCCACTAGAGTATGTTGTGGCGTTATATCTCTAAAATGATAAAAAACCTTAGATAACATTTATCACAATTATTTACAATCTAATTTTAGAAAAGTAGTAACATGGAAATCCTTCTGATACAATATATACATTTCATATATTAGAAAATCTCATAAATAAGGCAGTCTTCGTAGAACTGTCAACCCACATTAAGGGAAACAAGATATATATGATCCATATAATTTATTAATATATAGTATTATAAAAAACCATATAAATAATAAATAAAATAAAATTCCAGTATCATGTAATATTTAAAAGAAGTATTTATGTTACTACCAACATTGTAAATAGGAGGCCCTAATATCTTATTCAGGGTAACCAATCACATGAAAGAAAAAAAATTATTATGAATCCTACATGCCTGATGTGATGTATATAGACACACACCATCTTTACACCCCAAGATAAGAATAAGAAACCATAAATAAAAAAACAATACCAAATGCATCATACATTGAAAAATAAACCAACTATAACATTTTGAACCATTAATAACAATTCCATCCCAGATAACACGGACTTCCCTCATACATGTGTTAAATACTTCCAAGAACAAGGTCCATACCAATATTTGACACATCCTATATCCTATATACAATGAACAAATAGTAAGAAAAAATAAATAAATAATGATTTGATACCATTCTACAATGTACCCAACCTAGTTTAGCTGATTTGTGGCCAAACCAGAGTGCAATTTGCACCATAAACACCACTTTGTACCCTAGAGGCTGCGACTAACATTGAGGGTTTATGAGCTAGCATGGGTAGACTATAACCTTTGGTATAAATAATCATAAATATGATTAGAATAAATAATAACATTACTCATGATAACATAATAAATAAAAGGATAGTCATAATAATTATATTCTAGTAGAATTAAACATCATAAACCATGATATAGTAGTATATACTATTGATCATGCCATACAAGAAAAAAATTAGAACCTCTCATGGGTAGGTTATATATAAAATATCATAATAAAATTAACCAAAATGAAATAAAAACTTGTGAAATTGAAAAATAGGTCCTAAGTCCTTATTCGGTCCCATTTCGCCAACTCTAACTCTATTACCCCGCTCACCCATCAAGTATAGATCCCCTGAACTTATCAACATTTGCAACTATGATGTCTTCCTAGGTAATAACAATTCATGGACTATGTGTGAGTGAAACTTAGTAGTCCACTATAATGTATTTACATAAATATAACGAATCTATATGGTGTGTGATGATGGTTTCACAATATGTATAATATAAAATGATAATAAAAAATAAATAGCATCAATCCATGAGTTTTTTGGTGACACCCAAGAATGAAAATACTAGCTTTATACAATACCAGGGTCAAGTTTAAACATGTCATATCATTACCAAGGTTTTAAATGGAACCTTACCATATTATAATACCACGAAATCAAGTATCCAAGACAGAAACATACCTTCTATATTTAGAAATTCTATCCTACTCGGTTTTCATGAAACCCAAACCAATCATCCATCATGTGATAGTTAGAAAGGCATCTAATAGTTCCTTTAGGAACACACCTAGTTAGAATGATCACCCAAACCATATCACAATCTGTCGATGATTGACATGAATCCCACACTATCCCATATATATATATCCCATCATAATATGAACATTCATAGTTAAAATGATTTACCTAACCATAACACATATCCTATCCCACATCATCAAGCAATATTATAGTTTAAATGATCATCCAACCCATAACACAATAAATATAATCAACCATTACCAAGGTTGAAATGATCATAAAACCAACACATGTAACACATTCTATGCCATTTCACACATATGTGGTTGGAATGTACATCAAACCAACATTTTTATTTTATTTCTCGCATGGATGGAATGATCATGAAAACCAAACCATATAAATACTCTATAATAGTGATTCCCGTGGATTCCATACTCACCCAACCAAAATCACCTATGTTTTATATGAGACAATAATGACAAGAATAAGGAAAAATATATGATTAAATCATAACTTATAATTCACATTTCAAATATATAAGCTCATTAACATTAATTATCACTCATAAGTGTTGAAGGACTAAACTGGTTGGAAATGAACTTTACAAAAAGTAAATATAGATCACATTTGGTTGGGCATCCATTTCACACAATCTCTAACCCATCACTATGTCTACATAATGCTATAACCATTATAACATAACCTTGACACACTTCCCCCACCATAGGGATCATACTAGAGCACCTACATAGGGACACTAGGTTATTATTCTACCAAGGTAACCCCTACGATTATCCACCATTATCTCACAACACAATTAGTCTAGACATGCCTCTTTGGATTCCTTGGTTCTCACATGATAATTCACAATGGGCAACCTTTGGCTAGAACATAACATTTCAATTAATAAACAAAGGAGGAAACCATTTATATATTATTTTTAGTTCAAGAAGACATGGTCTATTGGGAAACATATAATAAGAAAAATAAATATAGAATACACTTTAGGGATAGGTTTTGGACCACACCCCTCACGATTATGGAAGCCTTATTGTGGAATATGTATTGTTGATTTATGATACAATGGTGGAAATTAAATAATCAAATAAAATCCTTAAAAATAGGTATAAAAATAGTAACTAATGTAAGATAATAAAAAATGTAATGAAACAATGGAGAAATGTAATAGGAGACTTAGCTTTATTGGTGGCGATTTCTTATTAAATACATCACTCAATTATAACCATGATAAAAGAAGATACCCTTTGAGTAAAGAGAGGAGAGGGAGGGGTTATGAAGTGTTTGGAGAGAAAATTAATGGATTTCCCCTTCAATTTTATGTTTATAACATCAATTAATCAATTAATTTTTTTAAAAATCTAGTAGGTTCACACTGGGTACCTACCTGATTACCACCAGGTTCCTAGTGATCATTGGAAACTCTCTCCCTATCCATCATCCAACCAATAGGCTGTGAAGATCCACCCCATCACTTGGGTGCTCTACTAGGTACCTGGTAATAGATAACTGGGTACCTATGGGTATTGTTACCTAGAAAGAATCTCTAACATGACCCCAACATCCCAAGACGACCACCCAGGACCCTACCAACACCTCTAGCCCACAAAAGAAACTAAAATAAATGAGGATTAGGAAAAATTAAACTATGTTTATACAAAGAAAATTATCGGGTGTTGTAGGTTCCTCAAGATTGGTCATTACAATATGAGTGATAATTATCCATTTCACTATGATTGATCACACATAAGAAATGTTAATTAATAATACAAATAATTGTTTCTCATGAATAAACCAACTTATTAGGTACAAAAGAACCATATTTTAGATTCATTATAAAATACAATTCATTAAACCTCACAAGAGATAAAAAAATTTCCTAATTAAGATAACTTGACCTTGTTGACATTGCTATTATGAGATAGACTACAACTCTAAAGAGTTATGACCATATATATTCTAATGAATAACAATCGATTCCCAAACTCAATTTGAGAATCATTTGACTATATGATTCATTATTTTAATGATACCTTCATTACATTATCCCAATGAACATAAAATATCCCCATCTCAATCTCTTCCCTATCATAGACCTTGATTTATAGACTCTTCATGTACCAAACACACTGAATTCCTTCAAAAAATTCTGAATAATGCCCAAATATGGGTATCATTCATGAAATAAACCACTTCTTCAAACACTCAATAACATCACTTTATAGTAAAATAATTATTGAATTTAATAGTGCATGATCTACTCATTGTATTATAACACTAGAGAAAATCACATAATTCAATGTCATTTAGGAGATGAATCACAACCACCACTAACATCAACATTGGTTTACCCAATACATCATCAATGTAAAACACTATAAATTTATCACAAGAAAGGTTTTATATCAATAATAAATGGTGTACTAAAAACTATATTATTTTTTTATCTTAATTCCCCATGAATCAGTGAACCCAACACCCATCATTTTTTAAACACCAAGAATAAAAAATTCTACTCATGATGAATTGATTAACCAACTCCACTATCTTCATTCTAGGTTATAGGTTCATACTGTGTTTAATAAAACTATTATAAAATGATATAAATATGTCATGAAAAATATAATCATATCAATAATCCTTACATAGACACAACACTTCTAATTCATCATTAAATATGTTTCATAAATTCCTTATATTTCCATAATGAAAGACTGAAAATAATCACATAGACTAAGTTGAAAGGTTATACCTACCTCAATGGGTAGTGGAATTATTAATGTTCTTTAGATCTCATACCCACTTCATATATTCTCTAACCAAGGTATTCTTTTTAGAATAATAAGAATATAAATCAAATTTTTCAACTATTAGAAAGATGTAAATTCCATCAAGGAAGGTGTTTAAGGAAAAGTAATAATATATGAATTAAAAATGAAACACCCGACCCCTTCTCTAAGTCTGGGACTCACGAGTTCATATCTCTTTTAGAAATATTAAGAAACAAAATTATCTTTCAAATCAATAACATACTTCATTACTCATCAACCATGTTGCAAAAGTTCCAATGATTTCTAACACCATATTGAACATAATTTATTGGTAGTAAAATATTATAGAATATAGAGTTGAAACTCACCCTTTTAAAAATTATAACATGTTTTTATAACTTTTGTTCATCCACAACTTTCCTTAATCTCTTCTAAGTTTAAATACCAGTAAGTTCATTTGGAACCTTTTAGGAAAACAAATTCATTTGAAAAGGAGTTGGATGACTTTGATCTATTTTTTAGTAGTTTAGGTTCTTAATACCACTACCAAAAGTTGGATAAAATAATTTCTTTTGATCATAGATATCGCAGCTATACCAATTCTATATCCATTTGATTACCATTACCACACTACCCATGGATCAATTTCCATTCAAACATAATCATTTTAGGTACATAAATTTCCCATTAAATGTTACATACTAATTTTTTCATCTATTGGTTTTATAAAATTTGGAAAACAACAAACATATATGATAATATTAATTGGATAACCATTTAGAACATATCACATTGATTCTAACTGAATTGGTGCTTGATTTATATGCTCAATAATCATGTTAGACATCTTAAATGACTTCCCCTCACACACTAACCAATCATTGAAAGCATAATCCATTCTTCTGATCCACACACACTCATTGACACCCACATGACCTAAGTCAAAAGTACCATTCCAAATCAAAAATATACCTATCACGACCCGTCCTCGGGGCCCGTGCCGCGACTACGGAAAGCCCGCCATCCATAGGCCAGGGGCTAGTGACTAGCACCAAAGGAAAATTCTCTATAAAAGGGAAGGCATTGCCTTTAAACCTGTAACACACACAGTCTAAACACACACAGTAGAAGCAACAAGTACTATAATAGAAATGAAAAGTGTGCTGTAATTAAGTGGGCTAGAATACAAACCCAACTGAACAAAAAGTACAAGAACAAGTAAAAAAGGGGAAATAGCTCCTGGATCTTCCGCCCGAGAATCCTACCTGAAGGGTAGGTATAGATCTCGATCAAATTGTCCATGAGTTACATCCCATATAGTCCATATCTGAGCAGCCTCTCGTCCGTCACCCTCAGCCTCGATCACTTCTGTCCATCGTCTACACAGAACACAACAAGGTGCGAGTCAAGCCCGTGCAGGGCTGAGTATAAAAATACTCAGTAGGGGACCCCAAGACCCCCGAAGGTCTCCCAAAATCAACAAATGACAATCCATAGTAGAAAGATACAATCATGAAGTATTAAACAACCATACTTAGGTATATGCCCATACAAATACCTAAGTTACCAGTCATAGTCTCACTCCAACTCTCGAGCCCAAGCACAACCCAGTCCACAAAGGAAGTAAATTCAATCACATCGATGATAATAATTGAGAGAAAAGAATCAACTCACATAGGTATACATCTTTCATAGAGTGATAGAGATGATCAGATGTAGTCACTGATTCATCTAAGCTGTCGGACCCACACAGGATACAGGACCAGCTAAGATGTCGGACCCACACAGGATACAAGACCAACTATTCTATCAGACCCACAAAGGATACATGAACAGAAGTCAGAACTATCAGACCCTTGGAGGATCCCGATGTAGTAGTCGTCGCTGTTGAACCCATAGGGGATTCCGGTACAGTATTCATCGCTGTCGAACCCACGAAGGATTCCAGTATAGTAGTCGTCGCAGCCAACCCTAGGGTTCTCGCACACAGCATGCTAAATTTCTGGAGGGTCCGCTCATCGATCCAAGTGTCAATACATCAACTATCACAAATTCCTAAGTTGATGTATCCTGTAGTTCCGTCTCATCATAAGGAACCCAACGCGACAAACAACGCTTCAGTCAAACGCCCGGTCTGAGAGTTATTAGCATTTCCGTTCCAGGGGCCCGGTTGGATTTACGCACGATCCAAACCCAACCATTTTCCAAATTTGTCCAAAACTCACTTAAAGTATCCCAAAAGGACTTCCTCGTCTTGAGGGTCCTTGTTCCGCAGATGGTGCGTCAATCGGGCGCGTGGTCGAGGAGTTATTTACATTTAAGCGAAGATGGGCCCGACCAGTCAAGCCTAGTGGGCTAGCGGGTCGGCCCGACCCGGCTCGGCGGGTCCGACCCGGCTCGGGGTCAGCCCGGCCCTATGGGGAACGACCCACCTACAGACCCGGCGCGCACTGCGGCCCTATCTGGTTCGCCCGGAGGCACCAAGCAGCGCTGCCTCCTCCTCTGCCCTGGCCGGCCATAGCCGACCGGTTCGGTCCAACGCATGTGGCCCGTGCTGCAGGCTGCGGTTCTACCCACACGGTACCTGCGGGCACCATGGTTCTCCAGCCCGTCCAGCCGGTTCGCCTAGCCAAATGGCCGGCAGACGAAGGCCGCGTCCTCCTCCACGCGGCGCCTGCGGGCGCCGCAGTTCTCTAGCCGGCTCGGTCGGCCAGTCGTCCCGCGGTCCGGATCCACAGCGACCGGCTCGGACGACCTCCTCCGCACCTCCAACGTGGCGCGATGGCGCTGCAGTCCTAATTCCCTCAGCACGGCATGATAACTTCGCACTTCTTCATCCACCACGACCCTCCCGACCACGGTTCCTCTTTCGTCTGCCACGGTGCGACGACACCGTGCCCTTTTTGCTCTGCCTCTGACGTCAACCAAACAAGATTCAACGGAGGGACGTCGGGCCGTGTTTTTTCAGCATGTTCCCTCCACGTTAGGTGATAACAATTTGGCCACCGTCAATCCAAAAATAAACATCGAATTACGTGGGTATAATTCATCCGTAAAAAATAATCCAATTCCACCTACCTCGCAATCAGTGATGGCTTGACGATGTTGAGGGAATACGACGTTTTTACGTTGACTTCAGGAGGGGATGAATTTTTCATTGGAGACATTCTTCACGGGCGGCGTCTTCCCTTTCTTTCCCTGGTAGGAAGGGAGGAGACGGTGTCGTTGTTCTTCGGTGGAGACGAGCATTCTTCATCGAGAGAATATCGTTCCTCTAAGAGTTCTCCCAAAGCTCCAGCAATTCTCCCAACCAAAGAAAAATATGCCAACCCCAACCATAATAATATAACACATATTATTATGATCACATAATGAATTCAAATTAATTCAAATTATAAGATCCAATTAATTAATAGCAAGGTTAGTTAATTAATTGAGAGAGTGAGTTGGCGCATTAAGAGGGAAGGTGGAAAGTGAAGAGTTTCCACAAGTTATGGGAATTCCACGGGTTAAAGAGGGTTAAGGGGGTTCAAGGGGGTTGATCTTGTGTGGGCCTCACCACATAATATCCTCCCATGGGAGGTTATCTGGGGGTGGTCCCCACCTCCAACTTCCCCTTGGAGGATTAAACCACCACTTAGATAAAAATATGTTAGTCATATGTTTATTTAATTTATTTAGAAAACCCCTAAAATTAACTTCTGCTCTTGACAAAACACATCTATGGTAAAGGTCTCTTTAAGAGAATACTGGCACGGAGAGTTAATCAGTTTCCTCAGATTTCAATTCCAAGCACCGGTTCAAAAGATATAAAATCCCGCTCGTACGTTTTCTGAACGTACCTGAACAAAACTTCAGAAATCGATTCCATGCACACTGGGCCTCAGAATCAAGAACTTTCAGAAACTGCGGACTCCTAAAATTCCAATGAATTTAAAAACAATATCCATAGAATTTTCGAGTCTTTACATTCTCCCTTCCTTAGGGATTTATGTCCCCATAAGATACAACACACAATATGGGAACAAATGGGGGTACTGAGCATGCCTTTGAGCCTCCCGCTCCCATGTGCTCTCCTGGAGATTCTCGTGATGCCTGCGAACGTACACCAGAGGAATCAACTATCCATGCAAGACCACTCATGTTGATCCTCAATCTCCAATAGAACCTCAGTGAATGTCGCACCGTCATCGATGTCCAGCTACCCATGGTTGATAATGTGGGACGGGTCATGAATGTATCTCCTCAGCTGAGATATGTGGAAGATGTCGTGCACCCGGTGAAACTGAGGTTGAAGATCCTAGCGGTAAGCCACCTAACTCACCCTGTTGAGGACCTGAAAAGGTCCGATGAATCTTGGAGATAACTTGCCTCCTCGGCTAAATCTTCGAAGACCTCGTCGAGGTGAGACCCATAGGAAGACGTGGTCTCCATCCTCAAACTCCAGTGGTCTCCGTCTCCTATCAGCATATGACTTCTATCTGCTCTGTGCAGTCTTCATCCACTTCTGGATGATCTTCTCCTTCTCCGTCGTAGCCTGCACCATCTCTGGTCCTACAAGTGCTGACACTCCTGGGTTAGTCCAGCATAGAGGCGATCTGCAAGGTTGGCCGTACAGTTTCTCGTAAGATTCCATCCCAATGGTGGAGTGGTAGCTATTGTTATATGAAAACTCTACCACGGTTAAGTGATTCTCCCAGCTACGAACAAAGTCTAGGATGTATGCATGTAGCATGTCCTTGAGAGTCTGAATGGTCCTCTCAGTCTAGCCATCCGTTTGAGGTTGGAAGGAGGTGCTCAAGCAAAGTTGTGTCCCGAAAGCCTCCTGCAACCCCTTCCATAGACAGGAAGTGAAATGGGAATCTCGATTAGAGACGATCATCGACATCACACCATGAAGCCGTACGATCTCCTGTATGTAGAGGCATCCCTGGCTCTCTACTAATCCCTGCTCTCTGATTAGTAGGAAGTTGACCGACTTGGTGAGTTGGTCTATGATCACCAAGATAGAGTCGTGTCCTCTAGATGTACTTGGAAGTCCCATCACGAAATCCATGGATATCCCGTCCCACTTCCACTCTGGAACCTCTAAGGGATGAACCAAGCCTATTGGAACCTGGTGATCTGCCTTCACTTACAGACAAGTGAGGCATTGAGAGAAAAAATTTGCCACTACCTTCTTCATACCTGGCCACCGGTGCTGTCGTCAGAGGTCCTGATACATCTTCACCACTCCTCTATTTACCGCTAAAGGAGATGTGTGGAACTCCCTCAACACTTCCTCCTAAAGTGAAAATGGTACCATGGTACATCCTCTGATGAGAATTACATGCTCCCCACCTTCATAAAATCCATCATGTTCCTGCCTTATGGATATCTGAGCACGTCGCGTCTCACAGTCAACGTCCCGACGTTGTGCCTCTCTGAATCGCTAAAGAAGTGGAGTAGTGACTGTGAGAGACTACATAAAGGCTTCTCCATCTCTATAAACAAAGGATATCTACAATGCAGCCAGCTGCTCTGTCTCCTCTCCTAGAAACTAAGTACCTTCTATCCTACTGAGAGCATCTGCTACAACGTTCTCCTTCCTAAGAGTATAGACTATCTCAAAGTCATAGTCCTGGAGGATCTCAGACCATCGTTGTTGTCTCAGGTTCAGGTCCTTCTGCGAGAAGATTTACCTGAGACTCTGGTTGTCAAAGTAGACTGTAAAACATTCGCCCATAAGATAGTGTTTCCACATCTTCAAGGAAAAGACCATGGCTGCTAACTCTAGGTCATGGGTAGCATAGTTGGCTCGTGCTGTCTCAACTACCGAGAACCATACGCAATAACTGCTCAATCCTGCATCAGGAAACACCCGAGTCCGGTCCCTGATGTGTCGTAGAAAACTACTTACCCAACGCCCTCCTCCAGTAGCCTCAAGATGGGCGCACTAGTCAACCTCTTCCTCAGCTCCTAAAAGCTCTGCTGGCATCTCTCTGACCACACGAAGGGTTTCCCCTTCTTCTTCAATGCTGAAATTTGTGTTGCAACTCTGGAGAATTCTGACACATTACTCCGATAGTACCCAGCCAGTCCCAGGAAACTCTGCACCTCCGCCACACTCCTGGGCGGCTCCCAAGCAAGTACTGCCTCGATCTTCGCTGGATCCACTGAAACTTCAGCCTCTAAGATGACCTGTCCTAGAAAGTGAAACTCTTGAATCTAGAACTGGCACTTCGAGAGATTACCATAAAGCTGGTGCTCTCAGAGTGTGTCCAGTACTAACCGTAAATGGTAGGCATGCTCTTCCTCAGTAGTTGAGTATATCATTATGTCATCGATGAAGACTACGAAAAATCCATCGAGGTAGGGATGGAATATCCTATTCATGAGACTCATGAACACTTCTGGAGCATTTTTTATGCCAAAATTCATAACCAAGAACTCGTAGTGTCCATACAGACACCTAAAGGCCGTTTTCTGCACATCCTCGTCTTGAACTCTGAGCTGGCGATAGCCTGACCTAAGGTCTATCTTCGAGAACCATTGTACTCCCTTGAGATGATCAAATAGGTTGTCAATCCTCAAAAGTGGGTACTTTTTCTTCACCTTCACCTGGTTCAGGCGATGATAGTCAACACATAGTCGCAAGCTCCCATCCACCTTCTTGGCAAACAAAATCAGGGATGCCCAGGGTGAAACACTGGGTTGGATAAATCCCTTCCCCTAGAATTCCTCTAGCTGTACCCACAGCTCACGAAGCATGACGAGAGCCATACGATATGCTGGAGTAGATATCAGTGTTGTCCCAGGGTAGAGGTCAATGTAGAAGTCTACCTCTCTATGGGGAGGTAGTCCTGGAATGTCGTTAGGGAAAACATCCGCGTACTGATCCACCACAAAAGGAAAACTCTAACTCCTCACATCAACCGCTCCGAGGATGAGACTAGCCAATTGATGTGTGACCGGCTGCCCCCTCCTATGTGTAAGTCCATCCAGCACTGCAAAGGCTCCCTTCTCACCTGTAAAGGTGATCCTGGTCCCATTCGTGTGGATTCACTGCACTTTGCGCCTAAGACAATCAATCTGAGCATGAACTGTGGATAACCAGTCCATACCCAAGATGATGTCGTAAGGCCATGAATCCACTATGAGGAGATCCCAGACGAAGATCTCACCTCCTAGAGTAAGATAACACTTCCGGAACCAATGCGTAATCGTTGAATCTACTCCCGTAGGAGTCTCTAGAAATAAGGATTGATCCAATAGCTCCATCAGAATCTCCGAGCTTTGAAAAAGGGCAAAGATAATAAAAGAATGACTCGCACCTGTGTCTATGAGTACTACAGCAAGGGTAGAGTAGATACATATAGTACCTCGAATCATATTAGGTGCGCCATGGTCATATGCGTTGACTTCCTGGAGCTGAGCCCGCCTCTGTCCGCCAGCTCCCCGTGGTCAGGGTGGACCTCCTAGTGGTGGTGGTGATAGAGCCTCGAAACATCGTCCACCACCCATTGCTCGGCCAAATCCTCTGCCATGTCCGCCTTCACCCACCGGACCACCACGGACGAACCTTTGCCTCTTCCTGTGAGGTCCCTCTACTGTCTGCTGCTCATCTGCATGGCGGGTCGGGCAGTCACGAGCCATGTGGCCTTGCCAACCACATGTATAGCAGTTCCTGCTCCACGTAAAGCTCACTCTGTCTCGTGTGCCCGACAAAACTGAAGCTATATCCTGGGGTATCCCACCTGATGGGCTATTCCTCTTGGACCACTGCGACATCTGTCTACTGCCAGCTACAGAAGACTCCGCTGTGTGTCGCCCTTTGGTGGGTCTCGCTACTGGTGATTGCTCAGCGAGAAATCTTTTCACTATAAGGGCTCTCTCCAGCACCCCCGCCTGCGTCGGGATACTGAGGGGGATAATCGATGCCCTGATATCATGCACGAGTTCCTGCTCAATGGTCTGGGCTCTGAAGAATGGGTCCCGTACCATATCCATGGAGTAGAGCGAGAGGTCATCGGACCTCGCTGAGTACTGATCTATTGTCATGCTGCCCTACTGCAAATGAATTAACTCTTGAATCTACACCACAAGTAGGGTGGCTTGAACAAACTCTGAGCGGAAGAGACCCTCGAAGTCTATCCAGAGTAATGATGCCTTGTCATGCACCTGGAGCATCAGGCTCCACTATCTTCCTGCTGCTACATGCAGGGGACTCCTGGAAAGGATCTCCATGAGGTCAGCTGGTGTCCCTAACAATCCGAAAACTCTCACGACAGCCTCTAGCCAATCCTCAGATGCCTGTGGGTCCGTCTCTCCCTGGAACCTGGGTGGCCTCTAGCACTGGAACTCGTGCTACGCACTCAGACGACATGCACTCTCTCCTACTGGAGATGGTGGTATCGGTGGCCCAACAGGTAGTGGTACCGATGGTACCTCTACTGTGATGGGGCCCTGAACTGAGGCCTCGTAGCTCGGTAGGCTACCATCTCGTACGTAACTTGGAACCCTAGCTGGCTGCCTTTGTGGGGCCATCTTGAAAAGAAACAGGTGTGCCATGGTTTAAATAGTACACCTGGAGAGCTGACACAAAGTAATCATGAAGAAAACTTTTTCAAAGGAAACACACATGAAATCAGTGTTTTCGTGCACTGAGTCAGAAATCAGAAGTCAGAGTCATAATGTATAGATACGTCAGCCGCCAAACCAACACCGGTTTCCCTAAACTGATAACCACACCCAGAACACTTAACACTATTTCCATTAAAAGAATCAGAGTCTATGTTCTCCGGTAGAACTGACTCCTCTGATACCAATTTGTCATGACCCGCCCTTGGGGCCCGTGCTGTGACTACCCCAAGCCCGCCTTCCATAGGCCAGGGGATGGTGACTGGCACCAAAGGTGAATTCCCGATAGAAGGGAAGGAATTTCCTTTAAACCTGTAACACACCTAGTCTAAACACAAGAAGTATAAGCAACAAGTACTATAATAGAAAATAAAAGTGTGATGAAAGTAAGTGGGCCAGAATTCAAACTCAACTGAACAACAAGTACAAGTACAAGTAGAAAAGGGGAAACAACTCCTGGATCGTCCGCTCGGAAATCCTACCTGAAGGGTAGGTAAAAATATCGATAAAATCATCCCTGAGGTACGTCTCGTCTAGTCCAGCTCCGAGCAGCCTCCCGTCCTTCACCCTCAGCCTCGATCACTGATGTCCGTCGTCTGCACAGAACACAACAAGGTGTGGGCGAAGCCCGTGCAGGGGTGAGTATAAAAATACTCAGTAGGGTACCCCGAGACACCAGAAGGTCTCCCATAATCCACAAAGGATAATCCAAAATAGAAAGATACAATCACGAAGTATCAACCAACCCTAATTAGGTATATGACCATACATATTCCTAAGTTACCAGTAACAGTCCGACTCCATCTCTCGAGCCCAAGCACAACCCAGTCCACAAATGAGGTAAAGTCAATCACATCGATGATAATGATTGAAAGACAAGACTCAGCTCACACATGTATACATCATTCGTAGAGTGATAGAGAAGATCAGATGTAGTCACTGATTCATCTAAGCTCTCGGACCCACACATGATACAGGACCAGCTAAGTAGTAGGACCCACATAGGATACATGACCAGCTATTCTATCAGACCCACACAGGATACAGGAACAGAAGGCAGAACTGTTGGACCCATGGAGGATCCCAATACTATAGTCATCGCTATCGAACCCACGGGGGATTCCGGTATAGTATTCATCACTATCGAACCCACATGGGATTCCGATACAGTAGTCATCGCAGCCAGCCCTTGGGTTCCCGCACACAACACGCTCGATTCCGGGAGGGTCCACTCCTCGAGCCAAGTGTCATTACATCAACTATCATGAATTCATGAGTTGATTTATCTTGTAGTTCTGTCTCATCATGAGGAACCCAACACGACAGATGACGCGTCAATCGGATTCCCGGTCTGAGTGTTATTCGCATTTCTGTCCTAGGGGCCCGGTTGGATTTACGCTCTATCCAAACCCAGAGGTTTTCCAAATTTGTCTAAAACTAACTTAAAGTAACCCAAATGGACCGCCTCATCGCGAGGGTACCAGTGACGTAGAGGGCGCGTCAATTGGACGCGCGGTCTAGGAGTTATTCTCATTTAAGCGAAGACGGGCCCGGCCTGTCAAGCCCAGTGGGCTGGCGGGTCGGCCTGACTCGGCTCGGTGGGTCTGACCCGGCTGGGGGTCGGCCCAACCCGGTGGGGCACAGGCCACCCACAGACCCGATCCGCACTTTAGCCCAGTTTGGTTCGCTCAGCGGCGCCCAGCGGTGCCGCCTCCTCCTCTGCCCCGGTCGGCCATAGCCGACCGGTTCGGTCCAGCACACGCGGCCCGCGCTGCAGGCTGCGGTTCTCCCCACTGGGCGCCTGCAGGCACCGCAGTTCTCTAGCCCGACCGTCATGCTCCCGGCCGGTTCGCCTAGCCCAGGGGCCCTTGGACACGGGCCGCGTCCTCCTCCATGTGGCCCCTGCGGGGGCCGTGGTTCTCCAGCGGGCCGGCTGACCGGTCATCCAGTGGTCCGACTCCATGGCGGCCAGCTTAGCCGACCGCCTCCACACCTCCACAGCGGCGTGATAGCGCCGCGTTCCTGCTGTCCTCCACGTGGTGCAATGACTCCGTGCCCCCACCGACACTGCCCGACCAGGCCGCGGCCTTCGGCTCCATCGGGCGACGCGAAGGTGTCGTGCTTCTTCATCCTCCACGGCCCTCCCAGCCACGGTTCCTCTTCCGTCCGCCGTGGTTCTTCTCCGGCACGGTGCAACGACACCATTCCCTTTTAGCGCTGCCTCCGACGTCAACCAAACAAGATTCAACGGAGGGATGTCGGGCCATTTTTGTTCAGCCTGCACCCTCCGCGTTAGGTGATAACAATTTGGCCACCGTCAATCCAAAAATAAACATCTATGTACATGGGTATAATTCATACGTAAAAAAATAATCCTATTCCCCCTACCATGCAATCGGTGATCTCTTGAAAGTGTCGAGGGAACATGGCATTATTTTGTTGACTTCGGGAGGGGATGACGTTGTCATTGGCGATGTTCTTCATGGGCGACATCTTACCTTTTTTTCCCTGATTGGAAGGGAAGGAGACTGCGTTGTCCTTCTTCGGTGGAGACGGGCGTTATTCGTCGAGAGAATATCATTCTTCCAAGAGTTATCCCAATTCTCCACCAACTCTCCCAACCAAAGAAAAATATGCCAACCCCACCCATAATAATATAACACATATTATAATTCTGACATAATGAATTAAAATTAATTCAAATTAGAAGATCCAATTAATTAATTGCAAGTTTATTTAATTAATTGAGAGTGTTAGTTGGCACATTAAGAGGGAAGGTGTAAAGTGAAGAGTTTCCACAAGTTATGGGAATTCCTAGGGTTAAAGAGGGTTAAGGGGGTTGAGATCATGTGGGCCCCAACACATAATATCCTCCCATATGAGGTTATGTGGGGGTGAGCCTGACCTCCAACTTCCCCTTAGAGGATTAAACCACCACTTACATAAAAATATGTTAGTCATATTTTTATTTTATTTATTTAGAAAACCCCCAAAATTAATTTCCGCTCTCGAAAAAATTAAACTACGGAAAAGGTATCCTTAAGAGAATACCGGCGCTACGAGTTCATCGGTGTCCTTTGATTTCAATTCTGAGAATCGGTTCAAAAGATATAAAATCCCGCTCGTACGTTTACTGAACGTACCTGAACAAAACATCAGAAATCGATTCCGGGCACACCGGGCCTCAGAATCAAGCACCGTCAGAAACTGCGGACTTGTAAAATTCCAGTGTATTTTAAAAAAAAATTCCATGGAATTTCTGGGTCTTTACAATACCCAAAACCTATATTAAACTAGGGATAAAAATGCAGTACTCAACTCAAATCACATGAGAAATGTCTCAAAGGAATAGATTTTTCTTTTAAACATAGGTCACAAATCAATGAACACATCACAAAATAGTATACTTATATCAGAAATATTTTTTTAAAGAAAGACTAACAAAACTATTTTCCTCTCCATTTAAAATACTCAAACATTAAACAAACAATGTTGTCTCTATAATTCTGAAAACTAAATTTTTACACAATTTCTCAAGGATCTATATATATAGAATAAATAATGGTGAAATATTATTTATAAATCAATCACTTTGGTAAAAATATTAGTATTAAGGAAATTATTTAAGAATTTATATATACTATCGCGAAAATAAAAAACTACTAATTATAGTACATCATGGATAAAAAACATAATACATAGATATCATGCTAAAAATACACGTGAGTGACTTTAATAAATTTTATTTTTTTTAATAAGGTATTTAAGAGAATACTAATACTTTATGATATTCTAATAACTATCAAAATCTATGAACACAAAATATTTATAAAATATTCCAATTTCACACGTCCCTAAGTTCCAATATACTGATAATAAATGATCCAATGAGAAGATAGTTTATAATTTAGATTGAGGAAACTACTCTAGCATGATCATATCTAGCTTGAGACATTTAAAAAAATCACTCAAACATCTGTTACATAACCTGGATATCTAGGGAAACCTAATATTCAATTATAAATTGGTTGATCAAGCCTTAAAATGGTTTACCCATCGAACCCTGATTGTCCTATAATAAATAAATACGATATAATTTTAGAAATACCCTTCTCCACTCTAATTCTACTTCCAGATACCAGAACAATACCCAAAAAAATTTATCATTGAAACGAAGAGAATTCCTAGATCCTCTGAGGCTAGTGAATAGAATCAGGGGACTCAATTTACCATCAGAGAACAATTTACCCACTTTGAATGTTAAATTAAGTTGAATCTAGATTTTAATGAAAATATAACATGGATCTTCCCTAGGTTGAATGTTCAAAAATAATAAATGATAACCAAAATACTTAATGAAGTTATATGTTTGTTAGGGTTAATTGGTATAATGGTATAATATAACTTCAATATGAATATAATAAGAAAAAAATGTACACTCCGACATGTGTATTGAAACCCATAACATGAACCCAACTGACAGATCAAATTAACTACAAAATTGACTAGGTGGCATGTCGAAGACAAACTCTTACCAAATATATCCTCCCTTGTTCCCACCCCTCATGAATACTGAACCCACACATACAACATCATCATGTACTATCCCATAATAATTTATATAGTTATCAGTGCACCTATACATACTTGAAATTTCAAAATAGAATCTTCATATGAACCATGGTGCATATTTTGGATATGAGTACATATATTTGTAGTTGAATGTGATTCGTGTCCCTAAAAAACTCCACTATATATCCAAATTCAAGATTAACATGATTTGACATGTGGTAGTAACATAAACTAGGTAGAAAATCTAGAAATCAATGATAAAAAACATTCTAGTAGTGCTCTATTACAAATAAATAGTGGAATATTAATGCATAAATAGAAAGTATAAGTCTATCATGTGGATACCAAATCATAGTAGAAACCCATAATACCTTCTTAATACCTCACTTGGAATATATAGTATTGGTTACTATACATAATTTAGTTTCAATACACTAGGGGATATTTTTCCATATTGAAACAATCTATAAAATATAATGGTTTCCCAATGAATCATCATATAAAAAAATAAAAATAATCACTTAAAATTATTGATAAAAGAGTTAAAAAAACACTTATTATTATGATAATGATAATATTTTATGGTGGGGCCCCTCATAATCACCTATGGGTGTGTGTGTGTCTATTATAAAGTACCCTTGGAATCTGTTTTCCTCTCATCAAGGACCAATAAAATGTTTTAAAATAATATCCACAACTATACATCATGGGTATAATAATTCTATCCCTAGGAATATCTATTTATGGTAAAATTTAAGGGAATAATTTAATTTATTTATAATTTAAAAAAATAGATAATCAGTTATATGAAATAAGGAAAATAAAAACCAAAATTTTCATATAAACTTTTCATCATTATCTCTTGGGAAACACATTTATATCATGAATAAAATTAGCGTCCATAAGCATGGATGGACTGATATATAAAAAAATTATTAAAAAGATAATTCATAATAAAAGAAACATAAATGATTCATGGAAAGGATACATGGTGGATAATGATATATACCTTGTCTTCATAAAAATTTCAATAACAAGAAAACATATAAAACATGGGACAATTGAGTGACCAAATCAACTCAATTTATATTCTCCTTTGATTAATTTCCAAGAAAATGTTTTCTAAAAAATAATTTCAGTATATTGAACCATTTTATACTTTATTCATAATTATATCTTGTACTTATACAAACTATTTATTAGTGGGTTTAAAAGAGGGAAATAAGGGAATGCACTTTTCTTAATTGGATTCCATCCATATGCATATAAGTTTATGTAAGAATTAAATCCAAACACATCAATTCACCTTTAGAATAATGGAATGACCTTACCACTTAATTTACCATTTTTCATATCAAAACCCTCAAATAAAATATCCTAAGGGAAATACCTCAATCATAATTAAGGGTTGTGCTAAACCTAGATAAGTATAACCCTTGCTTCCTAAGACACTTTATCAATGAGATTAGTCTTAAATAATACCGTACTACTATCAACCAATCTTGCCTCACTAAACTACCATTAAATGATCACCCAAGAATCTAAATAACTCACACAAGGTTATACATATTTGTGTATATGGTCAGACAACACTATTCATTCATAAACAACCTCAAGGGTACCATTTAAATTTTAATGTAACATAAATTAATCACAATAATCCACTTAATGATACCAAATATCCAATATTAGGATGAATTAAATGTAGAAAACTGTACACTTCTCTAAAAGAGAGCCCAAGACTAAAAAGTCTTAGTTAGGGGATAAAAAACTCCCTATGGATTCTAATTATATCTATCAGAAAAAAAAGAATCATAAAAGAATAGATTAAAAAATATGAAATAAAGGTGTACCACAAGTCGCACATTACTCTAGATTCTATGGAATCCAACTCATCCTTAATCATGCATCCAAAAATCTATTAACAAATTTTAGGGTCATACAAAGAAACCTACTCAAGTTCATCATCATTTTATGATTAAAAATACTTATAAACAAAGGAAAAATATAAGGTACCAATTATTATAGACCTGAAAAAGAAGTCCCATTAAGGATTTATAATTTTTTTTTGTTTTAAATGGATGAAATAAAATAATCCAAGTAAAACACCAATAATATGAATTTTAGGTGAAAATAGAAATCAATTTAAGAGAAATAATATGAAGAGGAGCGTATAAACCTAGAAATACCTCAATGATAAAATAACAACCAATATAAAAACAAATGAACAACGATAAATGAGATAGAGAAAGAGGAAGGAATAGAGAAAGAGTAGATCCTACACATAGGCTCCCTAATGACCAGTTGAGTGTATGTGAGGGAGGGAAAGTCTTTGTTTTTAATAAAAAACCAATTTAATTAATTAATTTTTTTTCAAAACTACACAAGGGTCCATTGAAATTTTCTTGACCCGCCACCAGAATTCAAGTATACATTGGATTCCTAGAGGCATGGAAGTGGATGTAGTTCCATTTTCCACCACACTAAACTTTTTATGACTTTTTTCCTTTTACAGGGGGACTACAACACCCTATTTTTTATTTTTAAGCTAAAAAAGACTAAAACATCCTTTTAAATTTTTTATTACGACTCCAAATCCTCTATATCATCCATTTTATCACTTAATACATAAATAAAAAGAGCTCTCCTATATTCAATTTACCAGATTGAAATTCCCCCATACTCTATATCAATGAAGAGAAACATGTTTAGTGATTCCACCAACTAAGAAGGATTGAGTCTTTACATCATTCTTATCAGGTCGATTACAAAAAAAACATAATGGATTTGTATTCTATATTTAGATAGTTTTGTTAAAAATATTACATCATATGTGATATTTTTTTCATTACTTATTTAACACCTTATATATTACTATATTTTAATATAACAAAAAACCTCACAATAAACCCTTTTAGTGAGATCTGACATTTGATGAAAGTTAATTTGGATAATTTTGAGGCATATATTCATAATCCATTTCTTAAATATTTTAAAAATTATATCCAAATAACATTAAATCATAACATCTACTATTTTTATGCATTATAATGTATTATTATAAAAATGCATAACAGTCATAAACCTGTCTTGGAATAAAAGAATTCATTGATACCAATAGTAATAAGATACAATATAACTCTCATATTATGTTACTATACCAATATATCCTTAACTATTTTAGGATATAAATTGAATTAAAATGAGGTAAATATTTATTATACTAGTGAACATATCCAAGTTCAAATTTACTCCCATGATATTATTAGAAATCATATTAACTCAAAATATCCTTCCAAAACACAAAAAAAATTACAAAATGAATGAAAAATTTATTTCATTTATTGAAATTTTTAATAAATAAAATATTAATAGACATATCAAATATGATTTTTATATGTTTATAGAAATATCATTGTAATTAAAATATTTATTTAATATTATAAAACACTAATGGATTTTAGAGGCTCTATCACTCATATTTTAACAAATAACTTGCATAACATATTTATCCAAGATAAAAGTCCTTTTATATTTTCTTTTCATATCATGTCATTGAATGGATGAAGTCATAATATTTATATTTAAAAAAAACTTCATTTAAAAAAAATATATATATTATTTTAATAAAAAATTATATGTTCACATAATAGAATAATGAAATGAAAATCATATCCAAAATTATTATTAATAAATCCTTTAAGCTTGAAAAATCCCTTTTCCTTATTTTACCATAACAGAAACTCTTTCCACACTATGTCTAAAGAATTAATATTCATTAAACCATATTTAGTTTTAAACTCCTAAAAAAATTCAAAACAATTATTTAATTTATAGTTTGTATCAAATACCCTTTAAAGTAAAAGGATTGAATTATATAAATTAATACCCAATGTGGAATCATTATGGAGTCTCTCACACCCCTTTAGGTATTTTAAGAAATTAAAACTTCCTTATATGTACTTTCCATAATTGAAACATTTTCATTATTTCATGAAAAATATTTTAGGTTTTAATGAATATGAATGTGTAACATCCCACTGCCCCTCATTGGATTGAGTCAAGGATGAATTTATAATTTCCCTTAGGCGACATCCCCGAGATGCCAAAGGCTGACAATAAATGCCAAGGGATTCAACACAATTGGGGGATAATTTTACCTGGGAAAATAAAAGAACCACAAACAAGAATAACAAAACCAAAACCACTATATGATTCATTATAATAATTTATTACAACTAAATTAATATCAAAGGTCAATAATACAAAACTACACTATAACCAATAACAGAGTACTGAAGCGGAAGACTAAACCAAAAAAAGTCAAAGACTCCAAATAAATTAACATTGAAAATACCAATATGATCTAAGATCCAAATTCACCATCAATTCCCATGTGTCACTAGTAACTAATAAAGAAATGTGATACCTATACTTTACCTATGTCCCGATACATAATATCTGGAAAACACTAATGTGCCAAGGTAGCGGGTGAGTAATGAAACTCATTAGGTTTTTCCCAAATGATTTCTCTACTCATGAATTAGGATAGAATATGTTAAAACATTAATATAAAATAATTTATTTAAAAAAATTGGAAACAGTTTATATCAATTCCAATAAGTTTCACACAAAAACACTTTTCCATACCAAAATAGTTTGCATGGAAAGAAACCAAACAATACTTTATAACCATTTCTCAAACTCAATTTTGGAAGAATCCAATCCATTACACATATCCAAACATACAATAATTAATTCAACCATGGTTCAAACTATAATTATGAGTGTCAAGTCATCCTTTCACTCATCCATTTCTTAGCGAACCATTTTGATAGGGGAAAGCTCACACCCTTATCAATCCCACTAATGATGGGGGAAACTCCATACCCCTATCCATCCCAAATTCACATGAAAACACACCAACCTTTATGCCAAAAAATTCCAAATCAACCATTTAAATCATTTCAATAAAATAATTATTTTATTGAAAACCTTTTTAACTTTTTTTTCATACATATAACAAGTCCATATTTTAAAATCATGAAAATAAAGCACTTTGCACAACCAATTTCCACATTTTCAAGAACCATCACTAAAGAGGTTTTATACCAATATTTCCAGATTGATTTCACAATCAAATACCAGAAATTTAAAAATTTGAAAATAATCCTTCATCTTAAAACAATATGAGTTGAGGTTGAAGCCATATACCTTAGAAACGATTTCAAAAATAATGAAAATCAAGAATTTTTCTACAAAATCCGATTGAATGTCCAAAAAACTACCTTAGATATTTTCTCATGACATCAAGACAACCATATATCATCATTATTTTCATCCACTATCATATATCTATCCCTAAAGTATTTGATATGTGAATAAAAGAGAGATTATAAGAATATATATAAGTAAAACCATCATGAACAGAGACTTACCTAGGAATATAGACTTCAACGCACCTGGATATTCCTACAGTTCACTTACAGATTGAACGAGAGAGTCTTCATTGATTTTTGGAGGAATAAAAATTGAGTTAAGGATGAAATAGAAGAAAAACAAGTGGATTTGGCGTAAATTCGAGTGGGATCCACTTTTTGAGGATCTGATATCTAACTGTACTGGGTCAGTCGCACCGTTTTCTAAACTAGAAAATGGATCTATCACCAAAAGAACAGTTTTTCTTAGGTGGACGAATGGTTTGAAAAAATGATGTTCTTAATCATGTGCCTACCTAGTGCCCAAAAAATCACATTTCACAATTTCTTAGTTTCTCTTAACCACAATCAAATTGTGCACCTCCAAAAAATCCACCAAAGCATGACCAAGGTCCTCCAAACCCTCCCAAACATCACCCAAAACCTTTACATACATTAAATAAATAAATACAGGTTTAATTACTTAAAACCATGGGTGAACAATTCTCCCCACAAATGGCATTTGTTTCCTTGAAAAATAGAAAACTGTTATTTTCCTGGATGAGTTTGGGCCATTTCTTGACTATTTAATTCTCTCATTCAAAAGTTTGTTCAAGAATATGGACACATTTCCAAAAAAACCCACACCATAAGGATTAATTTACCACACAATACTTTCTCTTTACTATCCACAAAACATACTAGAAAATGCACCAATAATGTATCTGACTCTAGGTCAATGTGATCCCATTGAATTACAAGGTAAGGATCAGGCTAAATATTCTTCAACTGAGATACATGAAACACATTATGCATTTCACTGAACCATGGTGTCAAATTAAACCTATTTTCCACCTCACCAAACCATTAAATTATCTCAAAATGACTTATGTATCGTGGATACAACTTTTATTTCTTCCAAAAATGACAATGACCAAGACTTATAGAGATTATAAATGACACATGATTAATCACCTCAAATGATAATGACCATTGATGATTATTCTTATATAATTTTTAATGAATCTGAGTCATCTCCATTATCTTCCTAATCAACCGAATCTTCAAAATTGTCTCTTGGATAATGCTTGACCCAGCTAGTAAAGTATCACATGTTTCCACCCAACAATGTTGATAATGAAAATGAAACACATAGAATTCTTCAAATGGATCCATGTGTATTGAGGCATGGTAACTATTTTTATACAAGAACTACACTAACGATACGTGATACCCCAATGAGACACCAAAATCCATCATATAATTCAACAACATATATTCCAAGGATTGTATTCTCCTTTCAGATTTTTCATTTGTTTGAGGATGACATGCCATACTCATAGTCAACTAAGTCCCAAGGGCTTGTTGTATATATTTTTAGAAATTATAAATAAACCTTATATTTCTATATGATACTATCAAAAATGGTATGCCATTCTTCTTTAACACTTTTATGATATATATTTTTGATAAGTAATCCACCATATGAGATTAACTAATAGGGATGAAATTGGATAACTTTGAGAGCCATTTCAATATCATCCACATGACATCGTGCTTCCAAACCATTCTTGGGAGACCTATTACAAAATACATGGCTGTCTACTCCCATTTACAAATAAGAATAGGTAAATACTGAAACATATCTACTGGTCACTGATTCTGTACCTTAACCTGATGTCAAGTTAAGCATCTGAAAATGAACTCATCCACCTTTATTTTCATGTTGACCCACCAAAACTAAGATTTCAATGCATTATACATATTATGTATTCCAAAATGAACAACCCATATTGAATGGTGGTAAGCATGATGAATTTTTTCCTATTAGGTCATGTGTACAACCATATGATTTTGAAACCATAAAATTGAACCCTCATACAACCACTATCCCACAATGGTTTCCCCACTATTGAGGTTTTATCTCATAGAAACAAATTATAAACCATAACTCTATCCCTCTTTGACCATCTCCACTAAAATTAGGAATAAAATAAATTTTAAAGAACACTTTTGTATGATATCAGTCTTCACAATCCTAGTGTATGCCAGCTATGACTGACATCAACTACCACTTATCTGTATCTTTTTTTTTACAATTGGTCCTATGAATTTCTTCATATTGCATCTTCTAACAAATTTCCTTTACCTTGTGTATACATCATGTAAAAATAAAACATTTGGAGATACTATATAAATAATATTTTTCTCAGATTCAAATCCATTTTTGAGAAAATATTCCTCAAACTCTTATGATATTTAAACACCATAAATTATTCATCGAAGAGGAAATGATTCAATGTATTAAAAGATTGGAATATGGTAGTTATATCTGAATCATGTGTTGGGTAGTTCATCCCATGAAACTACAACTAAAAATTCCATGATCCATAAACAATGATATGATCTCCTTATATAAGAACACATCCCAAATGTGTTCCCAATGTATCACAATACACCACGTACCCCTGTCCTGATTTTGGGAATTGCTAATGATGTATGGAAAACATTAATCTCTTGAAAATAATTATGAAATTACTCATTCCATTTAATTTTAAACCCTTCCTTTTCAAATATTTCATAGGTGAATCTAATCCAGATAATATATAAAAAAATATTTGATAATTACAAACTAGACCAAGGAAACTATGTATCTCGAAGAAATTATTTGGTGGTTTACAATATATAAAATCTCTATATTTTATGGATAAATAGAGAAACCTAATTGAGAGATTTCATTAGAAAGGAAACATACCTTTTGTATCCCAAAATTACACTTTGATAATTTGATAAATAGATAATGATCCCTCATGATTCCAAACACTATCTCCAAGTGTTGCACATGCTCAACACTTTCCTTGAATACAAAAAAGAGGGTTTCTATCTATATTTTAAGATCAATTTCAAAATAAAATTCCTGAAAGTAAATAAAATTTAAATTAATCCTCCATGTTCTAATAAGAGGAGTAGAGAGTGAAGTCACCCACCTCAGAAAACTATGACAAAAATGAATAATGACACAAATTCTTCAACAACATAAGGATGAATCTCAAAAAACAAGCATGAGATCTTGTACCCTAATATCAAAACAACCACATATCATTCTGATTGGTATCAAGTATCATATATTTATCCCCAAATGACTATATCCATGAATCCAACAGAGATAATGTGTATAGATCTAAGGAAAACCATCAATAATGGAGACTTACCAAGTAATCTAGCCTTCAATGCACCAAGATTTTCCAACATATCTTTTAAAAATAAAAGGGGAGAGTCTTCACAGTTTTTGGGAGGAGGAAAAATTGATTTTGGGATAAAATAGATGGAAAACAAGTTGATTTGGGGTAAATCTGAGTGAGATCCAATTTTTAGGGATCTAAAATCTAACCATGAATTCGTCGTGTTAATGCCTTTGTCCCCAAATGCACAATTTCTCCTGGGTGTCCAAATGATTTTTCCAAATCATTCCCCTAATTGTGAACCTACCCAGATCAAATTACCTCACTTTTCATGATTCCCTATATGAGTTTCATGGTTTCTCATAACAATTATCAAACCACGAACCTCTAGAAAAGCCACCAAAACATGCTTAAAGTCCTAAAAACCATCCAAAACATCACCCAAACCCTTTACATACTTAAAATAAATAAATAAAAGGTAACTTTAATGAAACCATGGGTTCTATAAGATGAATATTAGACCTAAAATATTTATCATCCTCTCATGCATATAACTGTTAACCTTCTGTATTTTCATTACACCACTAAAGCTTTAACCTCTAATTCCCTTCTCAACTATCCTCATCACATTGGGGAGATCAGGTATAATTTTATAAAACACATTTATATTTATGATTATAATAAATTTTCATATCCTTTAGAAAAATTAATATAGAATGCTGTCTATAACTAGATCAATCTGTAAGGGATATCCGAGCCTCTCTAAGTCATTGACATACACAATCATATTTAGTACATGTGGAAAAAATAAAGTTTATTTGGTCGTTTTTATATAAAAATATCAATATAAAATCTATATCTGTGATGCCTTGTATATTCGTGGTAGAGACAGTATAGGTTATCTATCATATTGATTGCATCCATTTTCTCATGTAGCTATTTTAGGTTAGGTTCCAGGGATACCAGAATTATAATACATACATTAAATAATCCTTTTTATGATTCAATTAAGAATATATACACTTTTGAATAACCTCACTAATTATCTATTTAAGAATATGTTATAATGATATATTAAAATTTTCTTCTTTCTTGAGAACAACTCTTAAGTATCTAAACATTTTTAAGATATTGATTTCATAAATATTTATACATTCCATATAATGATTTTGAATAAAATTTTTATAATGATTAAATTTTATCTTCAATATAATATTTTATGAGATGAACACAATTATTTATATGTATTTAATATGTAATTTTATTAAATAGTATCCCATTAAAATTATTATCCATTTTTCACATCATATACATTGGTGGGTAAGAATCCATATATCACTAAGGATTGTAGTTTACTTTAATATTTCTATACATCACAGTGGATCTTGGTGGAAAACTGAGGGGGGAGGGGTGTGAATATGCATCCCCAACATTCTAATGGGATTTAATTTCTTTTAATTATCTCTTCCATCAATAAAAAAAGGACCAATATGGATCTATTTGATCACTGAGAGGGGGAGGAGGGAATCACTGATCATTTATTTTTAAATTTTCTTACTTAAGAAAAAATCATAACCTCATATTTGTAAGATATGAATCTGTTGGAAAAAGATAACAAAAGAAAAACTATATGAACATAGGTAGTTATGAGGCTCACTACTCAATAATCTTAGTTATTCTTTGGAATGGGTTTTAAGTAAAAAAATACCCCCAAAAAACAATAAAATAATCATTTTGGTGGTTATAGAATGAAGGGAAGATCCTTTAACTTGCATAGAACTATAGTAAATCCACATTATATGTTCTCCTCACATAGATAAAAGATACAATAATTTTTTATGATAAATTTATGAACCTTCACTAATATTATTTATTATATTGTCATTCTGTTAAATGAACTTTCTCTACATTTTCATTTCCTCCATGTTCTTATTCAATTTATTTAACAAAATCATGAAATAACGTATTCCTAATATTTTTTTGGAAATTAACCATGTGAAATTTTCTCCCTTTGGTAAACACAATATGATGAAACCTAGTCTGGTACCCTATCCATCAGATTACTTCCATCTACCTAATCACCACGGTTTGAAAAAGCACATATTCCTACTGTTCGTTAACTTCCACTTCAACCTATTCATATAATTTATTTTGCAAACTATCCCTATGATTTTAATTATAGGGAAGAACATATTTTGTATTAATTATATCAATTCCACTTAAATCTATTCACATGATCAACCTTCAAATTCAGCAGCACGCCACCCAACTACTACACTCAAACTACTAACTCATCACAACTTGACCATTTCACATAGGTTCTTTTCCATCAATAAATATGGATGAGTTTTGTAAATCAAATAAAAATATCATACTCAAAAAATTGTGTTCCCTAATTGTAAAAATCATTCCATTGACTACGTTTAGGCCTCTTAAAAGGTAGTATAATTCATTAAAACCTGATTCCAACTTTATTCATTATATATCCATATTAATCAATGAGAATCATGGTCTTTAACTATGATTTTTTGAACATTGAATGGGCAGTTTTACATTGTAAAATTTAATAACTTTGAAAATATTTTATAAATCCCTTCGATCCTTCCATCCAATTATCTATACATAAATATTCCAACTGAAAAACATTGAACGATGTTCTAACACAATTTTATAGGTACAAATTGGATGTATTTTTCTAAACACCTCATCAATCTGATGACTTGCATAAAAAACCTTCGACCAGTCCCTTAACATGGAAACCTCTAACTGATGAACCAAGAACTGATCTTATCTAGTGTAACATTCTATTCGATGCCTGAGAGACTTTTCTTGATCATTTAAGTCTTATTAACTTCACAACATAAACTTTAGACAAGGTAATATAATAGAATTCAAACATAAATAAACAGTCTTATTCGCAATGAGCTTCATTCCAAAGCATCTATCAGATGAATTGTTATAAAATTATTTATATGAAATGAATCTTTTCCATTATCCAAAGAAATCATATTTATGAAACTTCAAAAAGGTTCATCTAAGGAACTAGATATGATGAATTAAATACTTCTCATATGATGATCCAACACACTTCCTTCAAAATATAAACTTTTATCATCTGATTCATTTTACAAAAATATATATCTGATAAACTCTACATATAATCATTGAATGAGCTTTATAGACATGACTATTATTCTCCACCTTTCCTATCAAGCTTGAATGATAAGACATTTCAATACTCATGATGTTAATAACTATAAAAAAATAAACATGTGTTTTCACATAGTTTAATTATCATCTAGATAAAACATAATAAAAAAAATTGATAAACATTTAGTGCTAAAACTCTATCCAATCACTTCAATGTAGTTGCATCCATTTAACGAAATTGTTCAATTGGACTCTATTTGATACACTCAAGCTAATAAACTTCGTCCAATCACCTTTTCAGGAAATCACAACCATGTAATGTAATTTTTTAGACAATAAAATATAATACTTTGGGAAACCCTTATTCATTTATCATATTTTTAAAACAAATCCTAACTCCTTGGTTCCAAAAATCTACCAATTTCAGTTTTTTTGAAAACCATGGAACATAAATCACTGAATCCATGAAACTCATGTAATGGATTACTTATCCTACAATTATATTCCAACATATGAAAAATTGGCATATAGAAAAATAATTATTGAAAAACAATACCATGCTATCCATAAATAGTGATTTAGGAATCATTATAATTTTTTGAAAAATATTCTTTAAATTTTAATTTAACTTTGAACTTAAATTAAAAAAATAAATTCAAGCTAGAAGAAATAATTTCTTACAACTACTTAAATAAACTGTTAAAATAGATCACACATGATGAAATAATAACTTATCACTTTTAAAAACACCAATAAATATATGCTCTTCCTTAAATAAATTAAGCACATATTAATCGATATATTTATATTAAAATTATTTCCCACTTTGACTACATTATAAGAAGTAAATATTATAGAGGGGATGGGTTTACTTACCTTATCTTTTAACAGAGGGAGGCTGATTATCCATTATCGACCAATGTATATGAAATATTTCCTTCAATAATGGTTTAGTGAAGATATAATCAAAATTACTATGTTTTCAGAACAAATTATAGCTTATTTCATTTCATTAATTTTTTTTGATGAGGTTATATTTAAAACAAATGTTTCTGGATAAATAATGTTTTTTTTGGGATTCTTAGTGAGATTTATAGTAAATTTATTATCACAACCCAAGATAAGGGAAAACCAAACGTCAACTAAAAGTCTTCCAATTGTTTCTTTATCCACATTAATTGTGTTTTAGATTGAGTGACTACTTCATACTCAATAGCTATAGTTCCAATAATTACTAAATTTTTCTTATTTGTATAGTAACTCATACATATTTCTACCAAGAAAAAAACTCCACTAGATGTGGATATTCTTTTATCAACACAACCTGTCCAATTTTCATATATGTAACCAAATATATCTATATTTACTTTGATGTTATATTTCAACCCAAAATCAGTTATTCAATTAATATATATGAGAATTCATTTTCCTACCATAATATGAGATTCCTTTGAAGAACATTGATTCCTATCACATAAAGTAACATCATTTAAAATATCTAACCTCAAATTCATTTGATAAAATAAGCTTTCATCTAAATTTATGAAATCATTAGGATGAACCTCCTTTCCTTTTAAATATTTTAAAAACATTGTTCCCACGGAAATAGTTAGGGATATAGGTTATTATTCTTCTATTATAAACTTATTTTGAGTTTCCTTAATGTACTTCTCCTAATACAGTACAATGAATTTCTTCTATTGAGATATTTTGAAGCCACAAACATATTTCATTTCTATATGCATGGACATTTCAAATAATTTCTTCATATCCTTCGAAATTGTTTCTAAATTTTCATCTTAATTCTTTGAAAATATGATATAGAAAACTTAAAAAACCGTAATGATTGATACCTCTTGGTTTTATTTTATATAGAGGTTATTATCAAATTTTCTTTTCTTGATGTTAAATTTCATTAAGAAAGAATCCAGTTTAGAATTGAAGCTCCCAGATCTTGATTTAACCCATAAAGGCCTTCTCCAACCTATAAACACACCCTTCATCTTTTAAAAGAATTAATCCACATGGTTATTTAATATATAATTCTTTATCAAGATCCCCATTAAGAAAATATTACATGACATCCATATAGAATATTTTATATCCTTGATGTATAATAATATCATAAAATGTTAGGAGAGTTTCAATATTTACAAATAGGGAAAAGGACTTATCAAAATATATGCACGAAATTTGAGAGTATCCTTTACCAACTAGTCAGGCCTTATTTCTTATCACTTTACCGTTTTCATTCAATTTGTTTTGGAACAACCACTTATTCTAATAAAATTATAAATTTTTTGTTTGGGTAAAAGTTCCATGGTATCATTCTTCTCAATCTAATCCATCTCTTAATTCAAGAGATCAATCGACTCTTGATTCTATAAATCATCATCAAAATATTTTGGCTTAAATAGTGAATATAATATATTATGTGACACTATCCTTGACATTATTGTAGTTGGAGCCTATTGTCGTTGATCTCAAATGATGTTTTTCACATCCAATTTCTTTTTTATCCTATGATAATATGAATTTATGCATTCCTAATCACTTAGGATAGTTATGTAAAACCATTTTTTTGTTCAAATTTAATATTATTACATTTTTCATGAACTTTTAGATGTTGTCTATCCGTAATCACTTCATCATATCATTCTTCAATATATAAAATTATCTATGAAACTTTCATAGCAGAATATTCAAGAAATTTTATATCTATTGATTCAAAAAGAAATTCCTTTTTATTTATTATTACACCAATATCCTCTTCCATTAAGAGGATAACTAGGAAAATTTCATCAACACCACTCCGATCAAACATTACAATATTCTCAAATTTAACCTTGATTATGTATGGACTTCCAAAAACCCATAGGTACTTCAATATTTTCGTTCTTTGTAATACATCTCAATAGTGGTCACATTGGAGTTTTTCCTAAAGAAACATCGATGTGTAATGTGTATTACCACTAAAATATATTTCCTTCAGAAAAATAAAGGTGTATCATGTTTGATAACCATAGTTTGGGTCATCTCACTCAAATATTTATTTATTATTTTAGAAAAAATATTATTTGTGTGGTGTATATAGTGAAATAGAATCCTGAATAATTCTATGATTTTAAATATAATTTATAAACTAATGGTTTTTATATTCTCCACCATTATAACTTTGAATATTATTCATATAATATCAATATTTATTTTCTATACTTCTAATTAAAATATTAATTTTTTAGAGGATCTAATATATGTTTTATAAACATAATACATGTATTGTGAGTAATTTCATCAATAAAATAAATAATGTACTTTTATATGTTTGTTGATTTCATTCTTATGGGACCACAAATATAAGAAAATATCAGCTCTAAGGGATGAGTTAAATATATCTCAACGTTCTAATGAATTTTTTTGTAGTATTCCATTTATATAATATGGGAAAACACTGATATCTTCTTATTTTCATGTTAGGAATATCATGAGTCATTTATTTTCTTCTTTTAATTTATCTTATTACTTTAACACATATAGTCAAACATTTTAAGACATTCCTATTTTTTCTTCCATCATGTTTAGATATCATGAACTCTATGCATCACCAACTTGAAAAAAGTATCCCTTATTTCATGGAACTCTTATAATAAATTTACCATCCTCAATCTATTTAACAACGATACCATCTGTTCTAAAAAAAATTCATTGTCTTCATCAAAATGTTGTGAAACACTCAAAAATTGTTATTCAACCCATCAAAAAAGTGGGACTTTTTAATTTAACTTTTCCTCTCCAATGATAGAAGATCCAATGCCTCTAATTTTAATGGACACATAATTTGAAGAAGTATATATCCATTTCGTTCAATCTATCATATTATTTAGTAAATTTAAATATTAGGTCTTGTGTAATGAACATCCACTATCTAATATCAATGTTTTTTATCCTTTTTAGAATTGAGAGTAGTTTTAGAAATTAAGGATTTTCTTTTCCTTTTCTCCATTATCATCTATATTTTGATAGTTTTATAAAAATTATTATTCATGAAATAGGATAAGAAATACTTAATAAATATGTATTGGTTGGTAAAATAATTCACTAAATATTTCCAAGGATTTGAATCTATTTTCAATATTCATATTACCTTTCTCTGGTTTTCCTCTTTGAGTGGGTTAGCTCCCACTATAAATATACCATTGGTTTCTCCTAGACTCATTATATAACTGATTATTAAACCAACAAATCTTATCCATATGCACAAAGGCTCTATAATACAAACAATATCCAAAGAACAAATATTTTCCTATATAACTGACATACTATTCAGAATTGGGTACATTATTTCCATCGTATTTCATAACTCTTGAATTGGAACTTTATTTTGTAACATTGTTTTGGTAACATTTCAATGAATTATTCTTTTCTGATTATATTTATTCTCAGACTTATCAAGATATCTAGTAGTAATAGTTCTTTATTCAGACTTTGATTCCATAGAAATTCTAGGATTATCAACTCCTCTATTTTTGGTGACATACATAGTCTTATTTACTTGGTTTTACTTCTAAAAATATTCAAACACTTTTTTAATGTTTTAGGATGATTTATATTGATCCTTTTGTGGTTAAAACTTCTTATAAAACTAATAAACTTCTAAAACCTTGTTTTGGAATTTTTTTCTTCACCCAACATTAATACATTTTTATAGAACAAGACCATGTCCTATTTTATTTACCTTTATCTATTATTTATTCTAGTTGTTAAGATTTATATCTTAAATAATTAATATATTTACACCCTAAATATCTTTTAGAAACTTGGGTTTTCCGTCACGAATTTTTTTATTGTTTACTAAAAGATATTCTTTCTTAAAATTCTTTTTCACCTTATCAAGTATAATAATCATTATGAGAAGTTATTTCAACTCCATATTAATAATAAAATCCACCTTAGTCACTTATTATTATTATTAATATTCCTCTTAAGAACTAATTATTTCATCATTGGTAAATATTTCACCATTAATTTTTTCAATCGTAATTTCTTTAATTGCATCATCACTAGAGTTTTCATCTTCCATTCCCAGTCATTTTATTTCACACACTTAGACAAAAGGTTTCTTATTTTTTATTTAGAGAACTTATTATTTATTAATATTATATGGGAATTGGATTTTTCTTACTTATTTTACAATATATACTCAAATTTATATCATATTTATCACTATATTTATCTTCCTTAGGTCTTGGATAATTAGAAGTAGAGTGACTATGGCTCCATAGAAAAAACATTTTAGTGTTAACATTAATATTTTTGTTACTTTTACCACATTTTTAGAAAACAAGGACATAAATTCATGAAATTTAATACTAACTTAATCTTTAGTATCGGATTCACTGGCTTCTTCTTCAATCACAACATTCTTATATTTTCTTTTCTTGACAACTTTAAAGGCGATTTCTCAATCATTTTTTTCCTTTTTAATGATAGATCTTTCTCTTATTATTTCATATGTGATAATAATTTTCTGTAGATAATATAGATAAATATTATTAGGATCTATATCTTTTAAATATGATACTTTTTAATAAGATTTATTAGGAATAATATGTAATTATTTTCAATAATTGTTGAATCATATAACTTACCACCAAGACAACTTATGGTGTTAATAGTTTGACAAAAGTGTATCATTTTTATCTCGCATTATTCATCAGATTTTTATTATAAGAAGATATTAAGGGAAAATATTCTTTAGGTGGAGGAAACCTATAAGTAATATCTTCAATAATTTTATATAAAATTAACAACAGATATGAAGAAATTCAATTTTTGCAGATATGATATTTCTTTCCATAAAAAATAGAAATCCTCTTATTATTAACAGAGTTCTAAAAATCCATGGAAACCTTCCTTCTCATACCAATTATTAATAGAGTCAATGAAATAAACATTCACCCTGTGACCAATTTAAAAGACCAATTAGGATCTATGTGATCACTGAGAGTGGGAGGAGGTTAATCAGTGATCTTCCCTTTTTTAGGTTTTCTTACATAAGAAACAACCTTCACCTCCTTTTAGCATGACATGAATCTATTGGAAAACACGAAAAGGAGAAAAACCACAAGAATATATATTTATAAGGATATGTTATTTAAAAGAATTTATACTCCTTAGAATGGTTTATAGGTAATCCAAAACCACATAAAGCACTAGAAAGTAATCCATTTTGTGGTTGAAAAGAGCAGGTAATATCCATTAAATTTCATAGCACTATATTTGATCAACGGTGCATTCCCATATAACATAGATAAATGATATAATAATTTTTGATAAAAAATATTAGAAAATTCATCAACAATATTCCAATTTATCCAATTAATCTCAACATATTTTCAAACCATCTATCCAATAACATGTAATAGGAAGACAATATCTAATATTTATTAGACTGATGCCACTTAAATCTATTCATATGGTCAACTCTCCACTTCAGTAACACTTGACATTACTACAACTCATAACTTATTATCTTACCAAAACAACACACCTTTACATATGTGGTATTCATTTTATAATTTATGATTATTTGTATATATCAAATAAAAATATCTCAATCAAAACCTTATGCATCTATCTCAAAAATTTCTTTCCACTGACAAAATTAAAACCTCCTAAAAAGAAAGAGCTTTCCTTAAGAACCAATATCAACATTATTTATCAAACTAACTTATCAAGAAGTGAGAATGAAAATCTTTATCAATGATTATTTGAACATTTAACTACCATCTTTACATCATTATGCTTAATATCATTATGCAAATTTCTTAAAGCCCTTGGATTCTTCCATCCGATATATCACTATAAAATTCTTCAAAATTATGAAACTATTAATTGTGTTCCTAAAAAATATCATATGAACCTCTTGGAAGTATTTTCATTGAAACATCATCCATTTTAGGAATTTCATCAGAAACCATAAACTGTTCCCATCTCATGGAAAACCATGACCGGCGAACTTCAATCTTATCAAATCCAATGCTGCATTTTATCTAATGCCTCATAGACTTTTTCATGATCATTATAGGACTTATTCACTTCCCAAAATAAAAATTGTGTAAGGATTTAGAATAAAATAAATTTTCAATATAAAATCATGTTTTCCAATTAGTTTTATTCCAAAGAATTCATCTAATGAATTTATAAAAAACCAGACATACAACTTTTCCTATTTCCAAGGAACTCTAACCGATGACATTTAAAAATCCCCCCCTCTATGAAATAAATATGATATATTTTATATTTCACATATGATGAACCTATAAAAATAATTCTTACTTTTAATTCTTATTAGATAAAAATTTGGATAGGAATATCAATTCCTTAAACTCTATGGATCTTCATTGCATGAAATTTGTAAACATAAAAAATATTCTCCCCCTTTTGACTCAAGAATTTATCATGAGATATTTCAAGATTCATAATGTTAGGAAGTTAAAAAATAAAGAAACATCTATTTTGACTTCATTGAATGATATTTATGAAGAAAAATAAGAGAAAACATAGATAAAATTTCATCACTGAAACTCTAGAAAAATGAATTAGACTGGAAGAATAATTCCAATAAAATTGATCCATTGTACTCTTTCTGATGAACTCAATATGATTAGATTCATTTGATCACCTTTTAAGGAAATTACCCCAATGTTTGGTTATTTATCTTTTATAACAAAAGGAAACACCTTTATAAACCCTTATTCCTTCATATTTTTCGTAAACAATATCTTATCTTATTGTTATTATGTAAAGACCCGTAAAATTCAAGGGAAATGTTTTCTTAATTTTCTTTAGAATTTTACAAGAGCGCGGTTTCAGACGGCACCTGATTCCGAGGCCCAGAGTGCCCCAAATCATTTTCCGAAGTTTGGCTCGGGTACGTTTAGTGAACGAACGAGCGGGAATTCCTAACTTTTGATCTGGTGCTCGGAATTGAAATTCGAGGGCACCGATGAACTCGCAGCGCCGATATTCGCTTAAAAAGACCTTTTCGGAAGTTGCGTTTGTTGCGGGTTGAAAGTTAGTTTTTGTGTTTTTAGTTTAAGTTAAATAAAATTTGTGAAGAACAAATTTTATTTTAACTTGAAAAATCCTACCAAAGGGGGTTGGAAGTGGGACCCACATCCACTTAACCTCCCTTGGGAGGATTAAGTGTGGTGGGGGCCACACGAAGCTCCCAACCTTTCATCTTCTCCCAACTCCCTTAACCCCTCTTTAATGACTTGAGTTATTTAATTTTGGAGTTAATCTTTTTGAATTTCAAACCTTTGAAATTCTTTTGTTAGGTTTGTAAATAAAATAAGCTCTTATTTTATTTTGTTGGGTTAGAACACTTTGGCCATCTTGAGAGCTTTTGGGAGTTTTTATTCTTCTTCTTCAACTCTGACGAAGAACACGAAGAACCTTCGAACTTGACGAAGAACGCTCAAGCTCCGACGAAGAATGCCGCTCCTCTCTTCTTCGTCTTCCGTGTCAACGAGAGGGAACACCGCTTCCTCCTCGGACTCCCTTCGCCGACATAAGTAGATTCGCCAACGATGTATCTCTTCGGGCGTAACTCTTCATCATCGGATTTGACGAACGACGACCGCGACGCCCGACCTCCGCGACGTTGTCTTCCGCGGAACGTTGTCAAATCTACGAACCTATACCCGAGGTAGGGGTTGTTGATTATTGTTTAATTATTTATCCTTGCTCGTGGTTCATGTATGATTAACGAAGGATTTTAAGTTGTGTTTTAACGTGAGGGGGCCGGACCGCATGAACATGGACGAACCCCTCCTTCGTTCTTGGTGTTTAATTTTGCGGATGAATCAAGGAGGCGTGGTGTCGTCGCACCACGCGGATATTCGCACAATTCTTCTTACACGACGCCGTCGCGCCGCGCCATGGAAGGATCATCAAGAACGCGACGCCGTCGCGCCGCGTTGAGGAAAATCAAGGTGCGGCGGAGGGGCGCGGTGCCGTCGCACCGCGCCGGATGATGAACACCGCGGCCGGTTCCGGGCCGCGGCGGAATGAGAAGACCGGCGGCCGCGCCGCCGGCGTCGGAAGCCGAAGAGGGGACCGGATTTTCCGGTCCCGTTGGAGAAAACCGGCCGGCCAGCTGGCCGGCCGGATGGCAATAAACCGGGGGAAATTAATCCCCCGGCCGGCTCACAAAACCCCCCTCTTTATGAGGGGGGCGGTTCCCTTGAGGGGGGGCAGGACGCCCCCCGGTTTTTCTTCAAGCCGGCCCCCACGTGGGGGCCGTTTTCTTGCAAAGGGCGCGACACAAGGCCGCGCCGCCATCCCAATCAGCGGGGGGCTTCCCCCCCCGCGTGCTGCCTCCGTGCGGCGCCGGGCCGCCGCGCCGCCGCGCCGCTGCCCGGCCGGGCCGGGTCGGACCCGGGTCGGGTCGGCCCGGTTCGGGCCGACCCAGGGGGGGGGGGGGTCGGGCCGGGTCGACCCGGACCCGGACCCCCCGTTTCGAATCATTTTCGGTCTTTTGGCCATAACTTGAGCCACGGACCTCCGATCGACGAACCGTCTGCGGCAACGCGATCCTTGGATTGAGACGGTCGTTTTGGTATATCACACTCAAGGTTTCAGATTACTTTGAGTTCGGCCGGGTTGGTTCGTTCACGAAACCAACCGGGCCCTCCGAGCGGAAACGCTCATATCTTGAGCTACGGACGTCCGATTGATGTGCCGTCAGCCGCGTTGTGTTCCTCTTAGTGAGACAGATCTTTTGGCATAATCCGCCCGAGGTTTGGATGCAGGTGGAGTATGGTCGGGTTGGTTTTTCCTTAAAAACCAACCGGGCCCCGGGGACGAAAATGCCAATAACTCTCAGACCGGGCGTCCGATCGACGCGCCGTCTGTTGCGTTGAGTTCCTGTTGACGATACGGAACTTTTGGATACATCAAATCTGGACTTTGTGACAGTTGATGTATCAGCCTCTCGGCTCGTGGAGCGGACCCTCCGAACGAGCTTGCTGTGTGCGGGAACCCTAGTGCTGGCTGCGACTGTTACTGTGACTACTACTGCTACTACTGCTACTGTGACTGCGACGACGACAGTACAAAGATCCTGTGTGGATTCGACGACGACGACTACAGCACTCAGCGATCCTACGTGGATCAGTGCTACAGGTCCTGTGTGGGCCCGATCCTATGTGGGTCTTGCGGGGGTTAGTTACCTATCGATCCTTCGTGGGTCCGACGACTTAGATGGATCAGAGATCATCTTTATCGTCCTTTGAAGAAGTATACCTGTGTGAGCTGAATCCTGTTGCTTTCTTGTGTGGATTGTGTAGTGCAATCCTGTGCGGATTACGTTTTTCTTTCCTGTGTGGAATACGTTTACTTTCCTGTGTGGACTGAGTTGTACTTGGGCTCGGAGGTTGGAGCGTATTTGAATTTGATGACTTAGGTATATGTATGGGCATATACCTAAGCAGTGTCGGTTGTTACATCGTGATTGTACCTTTCTTTGTGGTTTATCCTTTGTGGATTTGAGAGACCTTCAGGGGTCTCGGGGTCCCTACTGAGTAGCTTATACTCACCCCTGCACGGGCTTTGCCCGCACTACGTTGTGTTGGTTGCAGACGACAGACAGCGTTGACCTTGGCTGAGGCTTGCAGAGCAGGACGGTACCCGGAGGTGGACCACTGGGCGGGACGTGCTCGGAGCGGACGGCGGGACCCGTGGAGCAGTGGAGCTATCTGTACCCACCTTTCAGGTGGGATTACCGGAGGATAGCTCGGCGTAGCGGATTTTACTTTTCAGTTGCTGTTTTCCCTTTCGAGTTGTACTTTACTTTCAGTTTGGGTTTGTATACTGGCCCATTTACTTTTCCGCACTTTCAGTTGTACTCTGCTTTTGCTTAGTGTTCACTTTCGGCTCGCTTACTCTGTGGTGTTTGTTTACTTTACAAAGGCAATGCCTTCCCTTTTTACCGGGATTTACGCCTTGGTGCTAGTCGCCAGCCCCTGGCCTATGGAAGGCGGGCTTGGGGTAGTCACGGCACGGACCCCGAGGGCGGGTCGTGACAAATTGGTATCAAAGGAGTTCGGTTCTACCGCGAACTCTGATCTTTTCTATGTGAAGCAATAATGTTTAGCGTATTGAGTGTGGTTATCAGTCCAGGGAGTCCAGTGTTGGTGCGGCGGCCGACGTATCCGTACACCAGGACCCTGACTTCTGATTTCCGACTTAATGCACGAAAACATTGATTGCGTGTGTGTTTCAAAGTTTTCTTTGTGATTACTTATATCAGCTCACCAGGTATACTGTTCTGACCGTGGCGCACCTATTTCCTTTTCAGGATGGCCCCACGACGGCAGCCAGCTAGGGTTCCGAGAGTCGAGCGTGACGACAGCCCACCGAGCGACGAGGCCTCGGTGCAGGGCCCTTTGTCAGCAGTGGCACCGGCGGTAGCTCTACCCACCGAGCCCCCGATGCTTCCAGCAGCAGCCGCTGACGATGCACGTCGCCTCAGCGCACTGCATGAGTTTCAACTCCAGTGACCACCCAGGTTTCGTGGGGAGACGGATCCCCAGGCAGCAGAGGACTGGCTGGAGGCAGTGGTTCGAGTGTTTAGGCTAGTGAGGACACCAGCAGACCTCATGGTGATCCTTGCTGCGAGCCTACTACACGCAGTAGCAGGACGATGGTGGAGCCTGATGCTCCAGGTGCACGATGAGGCATCTCTACTTTGGACGGACTTTGAGAGCCTCTTCCGCTCGGAGTTCGTCCCAGCCACCCTTCGTGCGGTGCGTATCCAGGAGCTTCTTCAGCTGCGGCAGGGCAGCATGACGGTCGCTCAGTACTCGGCGAGATTTACTGATCTCTCGCGCTACTCGACCGACATGGTACGGGACCCATTCTTCCGGGCCCGGACCTTCGAGCAGGGTTTGAGACATGAGATCAGGGCATCGCTGATCTCCCTCAGCATACCGACTCAGACAGGAGTACTGGAGTGGGCCTCTTCTGATCGAGAGCTTCCTTGCTGAGTCTACACCAGCGCAGCGACCCATCGCAGGGCGGCACGTGGCAGAGTCATCTGCAGCAGGTAGTCGATGGATGACTCAGGGGTCCAGAAAGACCAGACCTTCGGGCAGACGACCTCAGGACACTGGCTCAGCAGTGCGGGGCACACAGCGCGGAGCCAGTCTTACGAGAGGCAGACAGTGCTACTCGTGCGGCGGGCAGGGCCACATGGCTCGTGATTGCCCGACCCGCCGTGCCGAGGAGTAGCAGACGGTTGAGGGACCACCGAGGCAGAGGCAGAGGGTCGACCGTGGCGGTCCGCAGGGAGGAGGCGGACGAGGTAGAGGAGCTGGACGAGCAGCCGGTGGTGGGCGACGCTTTGAGGCTCTGCCACCACCACCACCAGGAGGTCCACCCCGACCACAGGGAGCTGGCGGGCAGAGACTGGAACAGCTCCAGGCAGCAGAGGCCTACGACCACGGCGCACCCGAGATGATTCGAGGTACTATCTGTTTCTATTCCACCCTTGCTGCAGTTCTTATAGACACAGGATCGAGTCACTCTTTCATAGCCGCTGCCCTTGTTCGGAGCTCGGAGATTCCGACAGAGCCGTTGGCTCGATCCTTACAGCTAGAGACTCCTACGGGAGCAGACTCGACGATTACGCATTGGTGCCGGCAGTGTGAGCTTACTCTAGGAGGCGAGAGCTTCTTCTGGGATCTTCTTGTAGCAGCGTCGAGGCCTTACGATGTCATCTTGGGCATGGATTGGCTATCTACGGTCCATGCACAGATTGACTGTTTTAGGCGCAAGGTGCGATGTGTACGCACCGACGGGAGCAGGTTCACCTTCACAGGCGAGAAGGGAGCCTTAGCAGCACAGGATGGACTTCCGCGGAGGAGAGGACAGCCCATCACTCATCAGTTGGCTAGCCTTATCCTTGGAGCAGTTGACGTGCGGAGTCCTGGTTTTCCTGCAGTGGTGGATCAGTTTGCGGATGTTTTTCCTGACGACGTTCCAGGACTACCTCCTCGCAGAGAGGTAGACTTTTATATTGACTTGTATCCCGGGACAGCCCCGATATCCACTCCAGCATATCGGATGGCCCCCGCTGAGCTTTGAGAGCTACGGGTACAGTTGGAGGACTTGCAGGGAAAGGGGTTCATCCGACCCAGTGTTTCACCCTGGGCTTCCCCGATATTGTTCTCCAAGAAGGCGGACGGGAGCTTGCGACTCTGTGTTGACTATCGTCGCCTGAACCAGGTGACAGTGAGGAACAATTATCCGCTACCGAGGATTGACGACCTCTTCGATCAGCTCAAGGGAGCACGGTGGTTCTCGAAGATAGACCTCAGGTCAGGCTATCATCAGCTCAGAGTCAGAGATGAGGATGTGCAGAAGACAGCCTTCAGATGTCGGTATGGCCACTATGAGTTCTTGGTTATGCATTTCGGTGTAACCAATGCTCCAGCAGTGTTCATGGCTCTCATGAACAGGATATTTCAGCCATACCTCGATTGGTTTGTCGTGGTCTTCATCGACGACATTCTGATTTACTCTACGACAGAGGAGGAGCACGCCTATCACTTGCGAGTTGTACTTGACACACTCCGAGAGCACCAGCTTTATGGTAAGCTCTCGAAGTGCCAGTTCTGGATACGTGAGGTCCACTTCTTGGGACACGTTATCTCTGAGGCGGGAGTTGCAGTGGATCCCGCGAAGATTGTGGCTGTGTTAGCATGGGAGCCACCCAGGAGCGTGACTGAGGTTCGGAGTTTCTTGGGACTAGCTGGATACTATCGGAGATTCGTGCCAGACTTCTCTAGAGTTGCGGCATCACTCATAGCTTTGACAAAGAAGGGGAAACCCTTCGTGTGGTCAGACAGATGTCAGCAGAGCTTCCAGGAGCTGAGACATAGATTGACTAGCGCACCTATCTTGAGGTTTCCTGAGGAGGGAGTAGGGTATGTAGTCTACTGTGATGCCTCAGGGACCGGACTCGGATGTGTTCTGATGCAGGAGCGGGCAGTGATCGCCTATGGATCACGTCAGTTGAGGCCGCATGAGCAGAACTACGCTACCCATGACCTGGAGTTAGCAGCAGTGGTCTTCGCTCTGAAGACATGGCGACACTATCTGATGGGCGAGCGCTTTACAGTCTTTTCTGATCATCAGAGTCTCAGGTATATCTTTTCGCAGAAGGACCTGAACCTGAGACAACGGCGATGGCTCGAGTTCCTCCAGGACTATGACTTTGAGATAGTCTATACTCCTGGGAAGGGGAACGTAGTAGCCGATGCCCTTAGCAGGAGGATGGACATTCAACTACTAGAGGAGGCAACGGAGCAGCTAGCCTCTTGGCAGATATCCTTCGTGGATAGAGATGGAGCAGCCTTCCTTCAGTCTCTCACAGTCACTCCTCCACTACTGCAGCGAGTCAGGGAGGCACAGCGTGGGGACGCTGACTGTGAGACACGACGTGCACAGATATCCTCGGGATAGGAACCTGATGGTTTCTCCCTTGGAGCAGAGCACGACATCCTTTTCAGAGGACGTACCATGGTACCAGTAGCTTTGCGAGAGGAAGTGCTGAGAGAGTTTCACACTTCTTATTTGGCGGTACATCCTGGAGTGGCGAAGATGTACCAGGATCTCAGACGACAGCACTGGTGGCCGGGCATGAAGAAGGCAGTAGCAGAGTTCGTTTCTCGATGCCTCACCTGCCAGCAGGTGAAGGCAGAGCATCAGGTACCAGCAGGCTTGGTACAGCCCTTGGAGGTTCCGGAGTGGAAGTGGGACGACATATCTATGGACTTCGTGACTGGACTTCCACGCACTTCTAGAGGTCACGACTCCATCTGGGTGATTGTTGACCGACTCACCAAGTCGGCACACTTCATACCCATCAGAGAGCAGGGCTCAGTAGAGAGCTTGGGACGTCTCTACGTTCAGGAGATTGTGCGGCTCCACGGTGTGCCATGATCTATCATCTCCGATCGAGATGCTCGCTTTACTTCCCGGCTTTGGAAGGGGTTACAGGAGGCGTTCGGGACGCAGCTACATTTGAGCACAGCCTTTCACCCTCAGACGGATGGTCAGACGGAGAGGACCATTCAGACTCTCGAGGACATGCTCCGCGCATGTGTCCTCGACTTTAGTCGTAGCTGGGAGGACCACCTACCCTTAGTGGATTTCGCGTACAACAACAGCTACCACTCCACTATCGGGATGGCACCGTACGAGGCGTTGTACGACCGACCTTGTAGATCTCCTTTGTGCTGGACAGACCCTGGGGAGTCAGCACTAGTGGGACCGGAGATGGTCCAGGCCACGAAAGAGAAGGTCCAGGTCATCCAGGAGCGGATGAGGACAGCTCAGAGCCGGCAGAAGTCATACACTGACAGGAGGCGGAGGCCACTGGAGTTCGAGGATGGCGACCACGTCTTCTTGCGGGTCTCACCTTGACGTGGTATTCGGAGATTTGGCCGAGGCGGCAAGTTATCTCCGCGCTTCATCGGACCCTTCCAGTTTCTCAGCAGGATTGGTGAGGTGGCATATCGCCTGGCTCTACCACCTCAGTTGCACCGGGTGCACGACGTCTTCCACGTGTCTTAGCTGAGGAGATACGTGCACGACCCGACGCACATCATTGATCATGGGGAGCTTGACGTTGACGATGGGGTGACTTTTACGGAGGTCCCGGTGGAGATAGAGGATCGACAGGAGCGGGTCCTGCGTGGGAGATCAATTCCTCTTGTGCGCATCAGATGGCAGCACGAGAATCTCCAGGAGAGCACATGGGAGCGGGAGGCTCAGATGCGTGCTCAGTACCCTCATTTGTTTCCCTAGTTTTTTTGATGTATCTTTACGGGGACGTAAAGCCCTGAGGTGGGAGTAATGTAAAGACCCGTAAAATTCAAGGGAAATTTTTTCTTAATTTTCTTTAGAATTTTACAAGAGCGCGGTTTCAGACGGCACCTGATTCCGAGGCCCGGAGTACCCGGAATCATTTTACGAAGTTTGGCTCAGGTACGTTCAGTGAACGAACGAGCGGGAATTCCTAACTTTTGATCCGGTGCTCGGAATTGAAATTCGAGGGCACCGATGAACTCGCAGCGCCGTTATTCGCTTAAAAAGACCTTTTCGGAAGTTGCGTTTGTTGCGGGTTGAAAGTTAGTTTTTGGGTTTTTAGTTTAAGTTAAATAAAATTTGTGAAGAACAAATTTTATTTTAACTTGACAAATCCTACCAAAGGGGGTTGGAAGTGGGACCCACATCCACTTAACCTCCCTTGGGAGGATTAAGTGTGGTGGGGCCCACACGAATCTCCCAACCTTTCATCTTCTACCAACTCCCTTAACCCCTCTTTAATGACTTGAGTTATTTAATTTTGGAGTTAATCTTTTTGAATTTCAAACCTTTGAAATTCTTTTGTTAGGTTTGTAAATAAAATAAGCTCTTATTTTATTTTGTTGGGTTAGAACACTTTGGCCATCTTGAGAGCTTTTGGGATTTTTTCTTCTTCTTCTTCAACTCTGACGAAGAACACGAAGAACCTTCGAACTTGACGAAGAACGCTCAAGCTCTGACGAAGAACGCCGCTCCTCTCTTCTTCGTCTTCCGTGCCAACGAGAGGGAACGCCGCTTCCTCCTCGGACTCCCTTCGCCGACATTAGTAGATTCGCCAACGACGTATCTCTTCGGGCGTAACTCTTCTTCATCGGATTTGAAGAACGACGACCGCGACGCCCAACCTCCGCGACATTGTCTTCCGCGGAACGTTGTCAAATCTACGAACCTATATCCGAGGTAGGGGTTGTTGATTATTGTTTAATTATTTATCCTTGCTCGTGGTTCATGTATGATTAACGAAGGATTTTAAGTTGTGTTTTAACGTGAGGGGGCCGGACCGCATGTACACGGCCGAACCCCTCCTTCGTTCTCGGTGTTTAATTTTGCGGATGAATCAAGGAGGCGTGGTGTCGTCGCACCACACGTATATTCGCCCAATTCTTCTTACACGACGTCGTCACGCCGCGCCATGGAAGGATCATCAAGAACGCGACGCCGTCGCACCACATTGAGGAAAATCAAGGTGCGGCAGAGGGGCGCAGTGCCGTCGCACCGCGCCGGACGACGAACACCTCGGCCGGTTCTGGGCCGCGGCGGAATGAGAAGACCGGCGGCCGCGCCGCCGGCGTCGGAAGCCGAAGAGGGGACCGTATTTTCCGGTCCCGTTGGAGAAAACCGGCCGGCCATCTGGCCGGCCGGATGGCAATAAACCGGGGGAAATTAATCCCTCGACCGGCTCACAAAACCCCCCTCTTTATGAGGGGGGCGGTTCCCTTGAGGGGGGGCAGGAGGCCCCCCGGTTTTTCTTCAAGCCTGCCCCCACGTGGGGGCCGTTTTCTTGCAAAGGGCGCGACACAAGGCCGTGCCGCCATCCCAATCAGCGGGGGGCTTCGCCCCCCCCCCCCCCCCCGCGTGCTGCCTCCGTGCGGCGTCGGGCCGCCGCGCCGCCGGCCGGCCGGGCCGGGTCGGGTCGACCCGGGGGGGGGGGGGGTCGGGCCGGGTCGACCCGGACCCGGACCCCCTGTTTCGAATCATTTTCGGTCTTTTGGCCATAACTTGAGCCACAGACCTCCGATCGACGAACCGTCTGCGGCAACGCGATCCTTGGATCGAGACGGTCGTTTCGATATATCGCACTCAAGGTTTCAGATTACTTTGAGTTCGGCCGGGTTGGTTCGTTCACGAAACCAACCGGGCCCTCGGAGCGGAAACGCTCATATCTTGAGCTACGGACGTCCGATTGACGTGCCGTCAGCCGCGTTGTGTTCCTCTTAGTGAGAAGGATCTTTTGGCATACTCCGCCCGAGGTTTGGACGCAGGTGGAGTACGGTCGGGTTGGTTTTGCCTTAAAAACCAACCGGGCCCCGGGGACGAAAATGCCAATAACTCTCAGACCGGGCGTCCGATCGACGCGCTGTCTGTTGCGTTGAGTTCCTGTTGACGATACGGAACTTTTGGATACATCAACTCTGGACTTTGTGACAGTTGATGTATCAGCCTCTCCGCTCGTGGAGCGGACCCTCCGAACGAGCTTGCTGTGTGCGGGAACGCTAGTGCTGGCTGCGACTGTTACTGTGACTACTACTACTACTACTGCTACTGTGACTGCGACGACGACAGTAAAAAGATCCTGTGTGGATTCGACGACGACGACTACAGCACTCAGCGATCCTACATGGATCAGTGATACAGGTCCTGTGTGGGCCCGATCCTGTGTGGGTCCGATCCTGTGTGGGTCCTTGCGCTCAGCGGTCCTGTGTGAACCAGCGCCTACAGGTCCTGTGTGGGCCTGATCCTGTGTGGGTCTTGCGGGGGTTAGTTACCTATCGATCCTTCGTGGGTCCGACGACTTAGATGGATCAGAGATCATGTTTATCGTCCTTTGAAGAAGTATACCTGTGTGAGCTGAATCCTGTTGCTTTCTTGTGTGGATTGTGCAGTGCAATCCTGTGTGGGTTACGTTTTTCTTTCCTGTGTGGAATACGTTTACTTTCCTGTGTGGACTGAGTTGTACTTGGGCTCGGAGGTTGGAGCGTATTTGAATTTGATGACTTAGGTATATGTATGGGCATATACCTAAGCAGTGTCGGTTGTTACATCGTGATTGTACCTTTCTTCGTGGTTTATCCTTTGTGGATTTGAGAGACCTTCAGGGGTCTCGGGGTCCCTACTGAGTAGCTTATACTCACCCCTGCACGGTCTTTGCCCGCACTACGTTGTGTTGGTTGCAGACGACGGACAACGTTGACCTTGGCTGAGGCTTGCGGAGCGGGACGGTACCCGGAGGTGGACCACTGGGCGGGACGTGCTCGGAGCGGACGGCGGGACCCGTGGAGCTATCTGTACCCACCCTTCAGGTGGGATTACCGGAGGACAGCTCGGCGTAGCGGCTTTTACTTTTCAGTTGCTGTTTTCCCTTTCGAGTTGTACTTTACTTTCAGTTTGGATTTGTATACTGACCCATTTACTTTTCCGCACTTTTAGTTGTACTCTGCTTTTGCTTAGTGTTCACTTTCCGCTTGCTTACTCTGTGGTGTTTGTTTACTTTACAAAGGCAATGCCTTCCCTTTTTACCGGGATTTACGCCTTGGTGCTAGTCGCCAACCCCTGGCCTATGGAAGGCGGGCTTGGGGTAGTCACGGCACGGACCCCGAGGGCGGGTCGTGACATATTATAAAAAAACTCACTCCTAATTAATAGAAATAGATCAATGAAGTGTTCTCAAACCTCACCATGTTATGAAATAAAAAAAATTAAAAATTATATGAGATAATGATTTTTATGGTTTGTACTCAATGAAAGATCCTAATAATTTTGAGGTTTGAGTTGAGTTATGAGACCTATAATAATTACTAAAATATGGGAGAGTGATTACAACAGATGGGGTTAATGTTTTATATCAAATCCTCAAAGACTACCCATACTCTATTATATAAGTTTCATGAAAGATAAGGGAATTTTTCATCCTTGATTCAAGAAGAAGTAACTATCTCCATGTAATTCTTCATCCTATTTCTATATGATGGCATTATTTTTATAACCACAACCTATTTCTCAAGACTCCTCCTCAAACCAATGAACATGTCATCAAATTCTAAAGAGGAATCCGGAATTACACATGAATACTAGACTTGTTCTCCACTAACACTGATATTGATATTAACTCATAGTTGTTGTTAATATTTATGATTCTCAATGAAAATATATAATTAATAGGAGAAACATCATTCCCTTATCAATCTTCTTCATCATTTTTATCCTTGAAAAATATAGTATATATTTCTAGTTTCAATTGTCAAAGGCTTATATTATTCCTTCTATCTCATTATTCTTTAGATAATATGACGAATCATCAAATCAAAGAATCTCTCTCTCTCTATCTCTCTCTTAAATTTTAAATGTAAAAATAGTGAAACATAAATAACCAAATTTGAATAATTAATCTCAATTATCCTATATCAATAAAATATACATAGTTTTATGTGAATATATTTCTCAAATTATTCACTTTCAAATTACCAGAAATTTTATCATTCAATTCTCTATAATATAATTTTTAATATATTGGGTTATTCAATTCCAAATACTCCCTTTATCCTCCAAAAAAACATGGATATTTAAACTACTTGTGCTATATAAATATTTCAATGCCATCTTAAAATATTATTTTAAAAACACTCTTCTTTGATGGCATGCGAAATATTCATGATCTTCATGGATTTCATATCTATGGTGTGAATTAAAAATTCTGTGACTCTTTCCTATTATGTATCACATCACTTTGATTTTTTTCATTAATATGAACATGAATACATAATTTAATATAAAGGATAATAATGAAAATAATTACAATCACTTTATTCTTCAATTATAAATATATTCCAGTACATCTACAACTCTCCTATTTTAATCCACTGAAGTCCATTAATATCATTCAATATCTAATTAAAATATTTCCAAATACTTAGTTATTTATTTTTATCAATTCCTTCACCAAAAGTAATTCATTAAACCGTTGAAGATATCCATGTGCATAGAATCATGCATCTTTTACCATGTGTAACTCCTTCATGTTTGGAAGAGCCCTTCTCTATACCATCATCATCATATTGTACATCTTTAAATTATTTATGAAATAAAATCATATGATCTAAATCCATGTAATCAAATTTCATAAAACCCAAAGATATATGGTGGAACTCAAAGACCTGAGTTATTTTTAAAAACTTGAATATATCTTACTCATTTTATTTTTTAGTTAAAAAATTAATTTCTATTTAAATCATGAAAAACCATCAAAGTCATAATGGTATATTGATCATTGAAACATGGTTTAGAATCACCTGAATCAATTTGTTTAAAATATACAAATTATAGTAGATTATATTTTCTCAATGTAGCCTCACTTGAATATTATTTAAGTACAAATTGACTATGAGAATTGATAGTGATACTTGACCATCAGAAGTGAAACTTTAAAGTAATTATCTAGAATAACCACATGAAGTATAGAAGTGACTATTTAGAGTGGAAATATTTAAAAATAACTAACTATGTTGATCAACTATGTGAAACAGATTAACTGCATTCCATTTCAACTAATCATATGTATCGAATTATTGTATAATTCAATGGATTAACTATGTGAAGGAGAAAAGCGATTATATTTAATCAATTTCATGAAAAATTTATCAATGGAAAAAATTTATTGTGTGAATAAAACATATCAAATGTATTAATATATTTACCATGCAGATCAACTATAGTCTATAAATTTTATACATACATCACTTAGAATTAGAGTTTCCTCAAAATTTCTACATACTTTATCAGGAAATTCAAAATAACTTGTAAAATACAGTATATATTTTATATAAATCCACCATCACTTTTCCTTGATATCCATGAGGATCAAAACATCATTACATTTTCATCCCTTGATTAGTAACTCTTATTTTTCTTAATATCCTTTAATCAATTAAATATTATAAAATATCCTCCTCCTCTTCAAATATTCAACTTCAACGTTATCACCAAAACATCCCTATTGATAGTTAATACAACCATTTCCATTAAGACTTAGATTTATATGATAACTAAGCTATTTAGGTACGAAAATGGTAAATCATGACATAATATTTGATAGTAAAATGGAAAATTCCATTCCCAAATCCATTATATAGAATATCCAACCTCTATTTTTCTGGTTACCTATGATTTAGGATTACCCATATCCTCAATGAATTACAAAATATAATTCAAAAATATAAATTTTACGGTGAACCTCAATAATAAAATTTTCTATTGACATTGTATTACTTTGGAATGAAAATAACACTTAGTATTTTGAGAGTTTCTCTAATATCTCACACAATTTTCTCAGGTTTTCATTACAGACAATATCCTTATAATGATTTATTATTTATTATATATATTCAAATAAACAAATATTCTCTTTAAATTTTAATATATAACATTTTAAGAAACTATTGGTCTCTGTTAGTTTCCTAATAAAACATGGTATTCAAATTAAAAAAAAATCCAAATGTATCTCATGCATACGGTATGCTAAACCATTTAATATAAAGGATTAAAATAATATGAAACTAAAATCTACTCAATAAAAAGTATGGGGTTATAGGTAACCAATGAACACATTTCTAGGTTATATAATAAGCTCTCAGGATTGTGGAAATTCTTACCCAAAGTCCCACAATCTATAAACCCATACTCAAGAGCGACCCTGATTCTATATAATCCCAACAACAAATATTTATAAATCATAATTTTCCTTTATTATTTAATTTATAACTAAAAAATATTATTGGTTTAATGAAACTAAATATCTTTTCATACCTAATATGTAAATAATTATATGTATGACATGAAATTTAAAAGAAACTTTTTGTACAATTTAAACTATGGAATACATCAAATAAAAAATTTAAACACAAAAAATTTATTAATAATAAAAAGATAAGGACTAAATAAATAAAAAATATATAATTCATATATTTAAAAATGAGATATAAATTTATGGATGTTTCATTAATAAATAAATTATAAATAAATTATAAATTAGATATTCTTTTCTGTACATTTAGTATAAATACAACAATTTAATATTTACATCACAAATTTGAACTCTTTTTATTTTATCATTTGTAAAGAATTTGTATAAACTCATTCATATTAGATTATAAAATTTTCTATGAAATTTAAAACATTCATATTCCTGAAGATATGGACACTGAATATAAATAATGAAAGGTATTTACATTATTTTAATATCATATATTTTATATTAATTTAATTCAATGAAAAAATACACCATAACCAATTTTTTGGTTTAAATATAATTATAAAATAATGAATTAAAAAAAATTCATATTATAAATTATAATCATTTCAGAAAACTATATAAAGTTATTTATATTTAGGATTATTATGAAATTTATAAACATTTTATAAGTTAAATTATAATTTTAGTAAAAGTTAAATATATAGATGTAAAACAATATACCATGGAAATTAAAATCAATAAACATAGACCACAACCATTGTTAAATTTTTTATGGTGAATATACCACTTCATATTCAGGAACACAACAATGATGTTTTTTTGAAAATTTATAAGAAAATTATTAATAAACCATAACATGGTGAATATCTCCAAATAATGGTTGTGATTTTGTTCATTTTCTTATCCAAATCAGGGAAAATTATTATGGAGTTCATCGGGATCATATAATATACATTTAAATAGGTAAAATTATTGATCTTAGTTTATAGTAATACTTTAACTAATGATTCTAGCTCTTGGGAAATTAAGAGTTTCCTAATTAAATAAGTTATTAATGGAAATCAAACTCTTGTAAAATTAAATATAAATCAATATAGCCTTTAATAATTTAAATTTATTCACTATATTTTCACTTAATAAGATAACCTAATATTAGTTTACACTATCTTAGGTGAGGAGACTATTTAAATGGTCATGTTACTATTCCAAACTGTCAGATAACTATTCCAATGATCTTATTACTGTTTCAATGAATAGATTTTTAATAGTCATTGGGGTCCAATAAATTCAAGAAATACCTCATAATATATTCATTATTCATTAAATTATATTTTATTTAAATGTTATATATATATTTAAATTTTTGTTATGGATTTTGATTATTAATATTTAATATTCATTTCTACAATTTTTTAGGGGTGCTATTTTTCTTATGGGCCGAGTAGATACAAATTTTCCTACTATTGTTATATTATTTTCTATTTTTTTATCCTATTGTAATATTTTTTATTGGTATATCTATTTTTATTCTGAAAACGTAATGTTAAAATTTATATAAGAATTGTTTTTGGTTTTATCATGTTCTGAATGTTCTCTATAAAATACTAAATTACTAAATATAATGATTTAATATAATCAGAAGGGAAATTACATTGATAAAACTTTCAGGTTTTATACTATTCTCACCTTAAAAAATAACATCCTTAATTTTTTTAATATATTACTTTGAAAATAGGTGAGGTCAATTCTATTTCGTTGCATTCTCTAGTTCCCATGCCACCTCCTCTTACATATGGTTATTCCATATCACATTAAATAAGTCACTAGACCTACTACGTAGAAAATTGTCTCTATGTTCTAGGATCATCCCTATATATTCCTCATAAGATAAATAATTTTCCAATTGTACCACCTATAAATTTAGAATATGTGATGGATCTAGTATGTACTTCCCTGAGAGGGATATGTGGAATACATCATGTACGTGAGATAGGGTTGGTGGAGTTTGGTTCGATATGGTATAACTCAGATTCAATGAGGAATCTTAAAGGGTCCGATGTACATGGGACTTAACATTCTATTCTTCATAAATATCATGAATCTATTCTATTGAGATATGTATAGGAACACTTAATGTCTATAACGACCCAAACATTCATTAATGGAAATTCCTCTTGATCTAATTATATGTCTTATTTTAGTTATATAAAATTTTAACTTCCTTGGTTTTATGTTTCTAGATTTTAAAATACCATTTTGAATTGTGACCATTGCTAATATATTTTTTGAATAGTGATCACATAATTAGTATTAATATAGGGCCTTAACAAATCCAATTTACTCAGAGAAAGGAAGAAATGGCCTCATCCAGTAGACTTTCCCTGTACGAAGCCCATTTGTTGATGCTCAGAAAGGAGGTGGCATCATCGGGATTCTCTCTTGACCTATCCCAATCTGAGCTTGAATACGTTAAGATTGAGCGAAACCGACTACGGGAGAAGTGGAAGTTAATAGAGATTACCACCTGAGTGATGTTATACGAGCCACCCTAAGAGTCTTTCACAATCACACACCTTAACCTTTAGTATTATGAAGGTGTTATAAGTGATTATGTAACAAGACCCTAGAACTATGACAATATACATTATTTTTTTATAAAAAATGTTCATTCAATTAATTGTTGTTACTTTATAAATAGTTTTTAAATAACAAATAATATTTTTAGTTAATATTAAATTAATAAATATATTTTGATGAATTAATGGATTTTATAATTAAATAATATTTTAATGAAATATTATTATTATCAAATTAATTTTTATTAAATATAAATTATCGTATTATTTTATGAACGCAATTATAATTTTTACTAAGGTTTGAAAGCAGTTTTTTTCAAAACCCATGAATTTTCGGTAAATGTGTGTTTTTATTTTAAAATTAAAAATTAAAATATTTATAAAATTATTTAGATAAAATGAATATTATTTTTGGAACTAGGATGTCGAAATTATCCAACAGGGAATGTTTCATTATTTTTTGAGACAGTCGAATTTTTGGTTAAAAATTAAATACAGTTTAAATATATAATGTGCTTTATGACATCATAATGACTCAATAGTGATGTAATATATTAATATAAACATTATCTTCAGCTAATATATGTTTTTACATTAATATAATGTGATTTTATATTTTTTTGATTCATTTTACAAAGCATTAGTGGAACCTTCAAGGATTATAAAACATTTTGTCTTTTTAAATTATTTTCCTCGAGAGTGTGACTCACCTCTACATAATAAACCCTATTATTTTAAGAAGTTAGGAAATTGGAATTATAAAATATTTTTTTCCACTCCCCTTTGTAAAAACCCATGGGAAAAAACCATGGGATCATTTGTGGTTTGATTAGTTTAATGTGAGGTGTCCCAAACCTAAATAATAAAGAATTCCCTATCATTTCCTATATAAACCCACCCAAGCTCCCACTTCCTCTTCACTCAATGCCTTTAGAGTTCAACCAAACCCAGCCCTCATCTCTCTATAATCCTCCCAGGTGCCTCAAGATCCCAATAAGCCTCCTTAAAGCCTCTCCCAAGCCTTTGGGATCACACTTCCAAGTAAGGGATTCTCACTTTCCTAATTTATGTCCAAGTTTCTTTATATTGTTATTCCCTTTTATTTTAAATTATTAATGGTGGGTATGATTTTTAACCTCCCCCATAATTTGCTCTTTATGTTTGAATGATGGGAGACCAATTTATCTCTAATTAAATGCCTCCCATGTACAACTGTTACCATGTTGAAATTCTCTAAGGAATTCCTCTCTTCTCATTTACATTCAAGAAATTCGTCTGTATTATAAATCTAAATTCAATTAAATTTGTTGGTAATTGTATCTATATGAACTCCATACTGTAAATTTCATTCAGATATGATGAGACACCAATTTATCCCCCATCAACATTTTTTTAGGAATTCTTATGTCATGTCTTTATGTTGCCGAAATTGCACAACGTTTTTCCAAGCCATAGTCATTGTGTAGTGAATACCATGCCCATTTCTCTGTAAAGGGTATTAACCTTTATGCACATTTACTTATTGATTATAGAGTTTCATGTATTAATTATAAATTCCTTTATTGTGTAATTAATGACGATTTTTAATGAATCCATGTTTTATGATCCATGTGGCACACTTAAGCATGAAATGAAATGTTTAAGAAGGGTGTGCCCTAATAGTACTTCAATGCAATGGGTAAAGTATAAGGTCATGATACATTATTTGAAATGTGTGTTGAATCATGCTAATTAACGTGCAACAAGGTTTTAATCATGCTTCATGTGCAATGAGGATTTACTCATTCTCCATGTGCAATGATCCTTAGCTCATGCTAATTCCATGTTAAGTGTTGTTGCCACATTTCTATGTTATGATTACCATGCTTTATCATGCCTTTATGTTCATGTGTCTATTTTTTCCATTGATATTCCTATTGTCTAACTTGTATTGTATTCCTCATATTATTCCATGTTTATTCCCTTACTGGGATTTATTTATCACCCTCTTCTTATGCATGTCCTCAGGTTATCCCATGCAATGCTAAGTACGAGGCAATGTAGTGTTCATGTAAAGGAATTTTTCTATAAATATGTTGTGTGTTTCATGTTTTAAGTTATATATAATGATCCTAATTTCAAAATACACTATACCACTTGATATTTCATGTTGTATCAAGTGAAGGGTTTATTTAATAAATCATATTTAAGTGTGTAAAAAAGAGTGGGGTTGTTATAGTTGGTTTCAATGGATTGGTTTAGTTATTTTTGGGATTAAAATTAGAAAACCCTAGTGAATCCTTAGATACAAGACTAAGTATAATAAAAACATACCTATATTTTGGTGGGTATTGAGTAAGTTTTTTATCAAGAAAATACATCCCTGTATGGATATGAGCAGGTAGAGGTGGCTCTGGCACAGATGTACCTAGGTGTGAAAACCACGACAAGGAGTTTCGGGCTTGACCCAGGGTATCCTGGTATATAACAACAGGCCTTTCTGCACTATTGGTTATGAAAATATTGGGGGATATTCTATGGTAAATTCACAAGCTTAGTGTGAAACCTTATTAAGGGAATTAAAAAAAATGCCCCGAAGAATATATGTTAAAAAGTAGGCCATGAATAGCATATATTGAAGCCTATGGATTCATAAGTTAAGGAAATAAAATTTATTTATAAGTCATTCATTTTGTCCTTGTATTCTCCTTTATGTGTTAATACTTTAAGATACTCATCATATGTATATATCAGAAAGAGTAGAACTAGAATAAAAAATATAAAGGAAGGGTTATCTTCTATAGTTCTACGCATTCTTTTATATCCCGAAAGTTTAGTATAACAATCCCAGCTACACCAAAAATCATGGAAGTAAAGATATCGGTGAGTATGAAAAATGGGGAAATCATTGCATCCCATGAATATAACTTCACCCATTTCATAATCTGTGGATTGAATTTCCCAGCGAACCTCATCATACTCCCTCTTGTGGAATTTGATGCAATTCTTGGCATTGATTGGATTTCCTTATATAGATCCAAAATAAATTTATGTGGGAGGGAAATAACTCTCCATGTGGAGAATCAACCCCCGATTCTATACAAGTGCAAGGAGGAAGATGAATCTTCTTTAGATTCATCAGATCAAGTATGTATATTACTGCCCTATGAGCACTCGCATCTAGCATAGATGATTGAGTATAAAGAGACAACCAACCTTGAAGACATGATTATTGTGAGAGAATTCATTGAAGTGTTTCCCAAGGAATTTCCTGGTCTTCCTCCAAGAAGAGATGTTGAATTCTCAATTGATCTTATACCAGGGGAATTTACAATATCCAAGACTCTATATAGAATGGTTGTTTTGGACTTGAGGATATGAAGAAAAAACTACAAGAGAATCTGGATAAAGGGTTTATACACCCAATTGCTTCACTATGGGGTGCACCAGTCCACTTCATCAAGAAGAAGGATGATTCAATGTGACTTTGCATCGATTATCATGAGCTTAACAAAATCACGATAAAGAAAAAGTATCCTCTACAACAAAATGATAAATTATTCGATCTTCTTCATGGAGCACAATACTTTTCCAAGGTGGATTTTTGGTCAGGATATTATCAAGTATGGGTGAAGAAGTAATATATACCAAAGACTACTTTTCATACAAGATATAGGCACTATGAATTCCTAGTGATGCATTTCAGACTCACTAATGCTCCATCAATCTTCATGGACTTGATGAATAGGGCCTTTTGGGATTATCTCGACCAATTTGTGGTAGCATTATAGATGATATTCTAATATACTCCTATACCATGGAGGATCATGAGGATTATCTAAGAACTATACTAAAGAACTTGAAGAATGAGAATCTCTATTCAAAATGTAACAAGTGTGAGTTATGGTTGAAGGAGGTCTCATTCTTGGGCCATATCATCACAAGAAATGGGATATCTGTGGATCCCTCCAAAATAGATGCAATTGAGGGATGGTTGAGGCCAACAAAAGTAATGGATATCCATAGATTATTGGGGTTAGCGGGATATTAGCGACGATTTTTGAGAAATTTATCACGATTGTCCAACCCTCTTACCAAGCTAACTTAGAAGGGAGTAATGTTTTCTTGGAGAGATTAATGAGAAGAATGGTTCAAGGAGTTAAAAAGGAGGATTATCACTGCATCCGTGCTCACATTACCCACAAGTGGAGAAATTTTTTTGGTATTTAGTGATGCTTCAAAGAAGGGTCTCGGCTACGTGTTGATGAAAAATGAAAAAGTCATTGCATATGCTTCAAGGAAATTGAAAGTTCATGAGAAGAAATATCCAACACATGATTTGGAGTTGGCTACGGTGATATTTGCTTTAAAAATTTGGCGGAATTATCTATTTGGGGAGAAGTGTGAAATATATTTGGACCAAAAAATCCTCAAGTATATATTCACATAGAAAGAGTTGACCATGCACCAACGAAGATAGTTAGAATTGATCAAAGACTATGATTTCTCAATCCATTACCACCCTAGGAAAGAAAACAAGGAAGCATATTCTCTAAGTAGAAAGGACCTAGAAATTATATCATTTATGAAAATTGAGAAGGATCCAATCTTCTTAGATTTGATGAAGATTGACATGGGAATCATAAAAAAGGGAAAATCATAAATCCTTTCACAAATGATTGCTCAACCGTCCCTTTTTAAAAGATCAAAGGATGCTCAAAAGGATGATGTGATAATTCAGAAGAGGGTGTAAGCTATCATAAAAGGGAAATCCTTGGAGTTCAATGTTAATGAATAAGTAATTGTAAGATTTTGGGAAAAGACTATGTGTTCCATCAAGTCTGGAGTAGAAGAAGGAACTTTTGGATGATGCATATAGTTCAAATTTCTCTATTCACCCAGGAAACATAAAGATGTATCAAGATCTCTGTGAGAATTATTGGTGGTATAATATAAAGAAGGAGATCACTGAGTTTACATCAAAGTGCCTGGTGTGTTAGCAAGTCAAGGTAGAGAGATAGAAGTCTAAGGGGATGATGCAACCATTACCCATACCAACATGGAAATGGGAGAACTTCACCATAGACTTTGTCACCAGACTTCCGATGAAATCCAAAAGAAAAAATGAAATCTGGGTAATTGAGGATCGTGTTCAAAATTATCCACAATTCATTAAAATTCGAGAGGATTTGTCATTAGATCAACTGACACAGATATATATCAGGGAAGTGGTAAGGTTGCATGGAGTACCACTATCTATTGTATCTGACCGAGATCCAAGATTCACCTCTATGTTTTGAAAGAGTATTCAACATGCTATGGATACTGAACTAAACATCAATACGACCTATCATCCTCAAACAGATATCCAATATGACCGAACAATTCAAAAATTGGAAGATATGTGAAGATCATGTTCAATGGAATTTAAAGGAGGTTGGGATCAACATCTTCCTCTGGTTTAATTCGACTAAAATTACAGTTTCCACTCGAGCATCCGAATGGAACCTTATGAATCCCTGTATGGGAAGTGGTGTAGAACACCAACATGTTGGGATGAAGTTGGTGATGATAAGCTTCTAGGACCATAAATGGTCGAAGAAATGGTGGAGAATGTGAAAAGCAGACAACAACATATCAAGGCATCCCAGAGTCGGCAGAAGAGTTAAGAAGATAACTATCGATGAGACCTTGAGTTTAAAGTTGGAGACATGGTATTTCTATGCATATATCCATGGAAGAAGGTCATGAGGTTTGCAAGGAAAGGGAAGTAAAGTTTTAGGTACATCTTCCCATTTGATATTCTTGATCGTGTCAGGGATGTGGCCTATCGACTAGCACATCCACCCACCATGGCCAAATTACATGATGTATTTAATGTATCCATCATAATAAATTACATACCAGACCCATCTCATGTACTCTTTTCAGAGGTAGTATAGTTAGAGGATGATATTTATTATGAGGAGAAACCAGTGAAGATCTTAGATCGTAGTGAAAAAGATCTATGAAATAAGACAATTCTCCTCGTCAAGGTGTTGTGGCGAAACCAAAAGTTTGAAGAAGAGACATTGGAATTAGAGGGAACGATAAAGTAGATTTACCGATATCTATTTTAGTGTGGGAAGGAAATTTCAAGGATGAAATTTCTTAAGGGGGGGGGGAAGATTGTAATGACCCAAACCTTTATTAATGGAAATTCCTCATGATCTAATTATATGTCTTATTATGGTTAAATAAAATGTGAACTTCATTAGTTTTATGTTTCTTGATTTTAAAATACTATAATGAATTGTGACCATTTATAATATATCTATTGAACAATGTTCACATGATTAGTATAAATATAGAGCTTTAATAAATCCAATTTACTCAGAAAAAGGAAGTGATGACCTCATCCAGTAGACTTTCCCCATATGAAGCCCATTTTTCAGAGCTCAGAAAGGAGGTGGCATCATTAGGCATTGCTCTTGACCAATCCCAAGCTTGTTTTTAACACATTAAGCTTGAGTGGAACTGACTACGATAGAAGTGGAAGTTAATAGAGATTACCACCTGAGCAATATTATCTGAACCACCCCAAGAGTCTTTCACAATTGCACACCTTACCCTTTGGTCTTATGCGGGTATTATAAGGGGTTATGTAACATGACCCTAGCACTATGACTATGCACATTATTTTTGTATAAATAATGTGAATTCATTTTATTATTATTACTTTGTAAATAGTTTTTAATGTACAAATAGTATTTTTAGTTAATATTCAACTAAGAAATATATTTTGATTATTTAATGAATTTTTTAATTAAATAATATTTTAATAAAATATTATTATTATTATTAAATTACTTTTTATTAAATATAAATTATCGTATAATTTTATGAACACAATTGTAATTTTTATTATGGTTTGAAAGTTTTTTTTTCAAAACCCAAGAATTTTTGGTAAATGTCTATTTTTATTTTAAAAGTAAAAATTCACATATCTAGAAAATTATTTAAATAAAATGAACATTATTTTTGTTATCAGGACGTCGAAATTATCCAATGATTATTTTTTCATAGTTTTTTGAGATAGTTGAATTTTTGGGTAAAAATTAAATACCGTTTAATTATATAATGTGTTTTATGACATCATAATGACCCAATAGTAATGTAATAAAACACTATAAACATTATGTTCGGCCAATATACGTTTTAACATTAAAATAATGTGATTTTTTATTTGTTTGATTTATTTTACAAAGCATTAGTGGACCCTTCAAGGCTTATAAAACATTTTGTCTTTTTAAATTGTTTTCCTTGAGAGTGTGACTCACCTTAACATAAGCAACCCTATTATTTTAAGAATTTCGGCCATTGGATTTATAAAATATTTTTTCCATTCCCATTTGGAAAAAAACATGGGCAAAAAACATGGGACGGTGTGTGGTTTTGATTAGTTTAATGTGAGGTGCCCCAAACCTAAATAATAAATAATTCCCTCTCCTTTCCTACATAAACCCACCAAAGATCCCATTTCATCTTCACTCAAAGCCTTTGGAGTTTGACCAACCTCTTCCCTCCTCTCTCTATAATCCTCCCAAGGTTCCCCAAGCTCCCAATAAGCCTCCATCAAGCCTCTCCCAAGCCTTTGGGATCACGATTCCAAGTAAGGGATTATCACTTTCCTTATTTATGTTCAAGATACCTTATATTGTTATTCCCTTTTATTTTAAATTATTAATGTTGGGGTATGATTTTTAACCTCCCCTATACTTCCCTATTTGTTTTTTAATTATGAGAGACCAATTTCTCTCTCATTAAATGCCTCTTATGTACACCTGTTACCATGCCAAAATAACGTAAGGAATTTCTCTCTCCTCATTTACATTCAAGCAATTATTTTTTTATTAGAAATATAAGTTCTATTAAATTTTTTGTAAAATGTATATATATTAACAACTTACCTTCCAATTCATGAAAATATTATGAGACACTAATTTATCTCTGATCATCCTTTTTTTATGAATTCTTATGTCACACTGTTATGCTTCCAAAATAGAACAACGTTTTTCCAAGCCAAAGTCATTGTGTAGTGAATACCATTCCCATTTCTCTCTCAAGGGTATTCAACTTTATCCACATTTACTTCTTAATTATAGAGGTTCATGTATGAATTCTACATTCCTTTATCATGAAATTAATGATGATTTTTAATCCATGTTTTATGATCCATGAGGCACACTTATGCAAGAAATGAAATGTTTAAGAAGGGTGTACCCTAATAGCGCTTCAATGCATTGGGTAAAGTATAGTATCATGATACATTATGTGCAATGAGTGTTGACTCATGCTAATTCAAGTGAAATTATATTTTACTTTTTCTTCATGTGCAATGATTATTTACTCATGCTCCATGTGTAATGAGCCTTGGCTCATGCTAATTCCATGTTAAGTGTTGTTAACACATTTCCATGTTATGATTATCAAGAATTATCATGCCTTTATGTTCATGTTTCTCTTGTGCTCCATTGATATTAATATTATCTTATAGGTATTGTATTTCTCATGTTACTCCATGTTTATTCCCTTACTAGGCTTTATAGCTCACCCTTTTTATGCATGTCCTCAGGTTATCCCATGCAATGCTAAGTACGAGGGAATGTAGTGGTCAGGTAAAGGATGTTTTCAATAAAGATGTTGTGCCTTTCATGTTTTATGTTTTATGTAATGATACTAATCCCCAAAGACACTAGACCACTCGATCTTCCATGTTTTATCAAGTGAAGAGTTTATGTAATAAATCATGTTTAAGTGTGTAAAAAAGAGCGGGGTTGTAATAATCTCTAACCTTAGAATTCTGGTCTCTTCAATGATTATACATATAACACTTTTTTCAACACTGATCTATATTTATGTGATATAGAATAGTCATGATAATTTCTACAATTTCTTCATCCATTTGTGGTCTGAGAAACTTGAGTTCACTAACTTCATCCATCACACATGTGTTCTATATCTCATTATATAAAGGGATTCATATGGAAGCATTTGGATTGTTCAGTGGAAACATTTAGTTTTATAAAACTCAAACATAGGAGGATGTTGATCCCATATTCATTTTAAGTCCATAAAGTAATCTTTCAACATGTATTCCAACATTTATATAGTCTAATTAGATTGTCTATTAGTTTGGGGTTCATATGACTTACTGGTGTTTAACAAAGTGTTTAGAGAATATTGGATATCTTTCTAAAACATAATGGAAAATATCTAATCTCTATCTGATACAATGGATTGTAGCGTTCCATGTGGCCTCTATACTTATCTGATGTATATCCTATCAAGTTAATCAAGTGAGAATTTATCTCAAATAATAATTAAATGAGAAATATTTACAAGATGATCCACTATAACTGATATTACATTATTTCATTTGGTTGTATTTAGAAGACTAGTAAAAAATTCCAAAGTGATGTTTTCCCATTTCCATATAGGTATTAGTAATGGTTGCATCATACCCTTGGTATTTTTCCTTTCATATTTCACTTGATAGAATTCCACACACCTTTATTTACATTCCATTAGAACCTTCTTCATATTTCCCCTTGAATATTTCTCTTAGTGATCTTGATACATCTTTATTACCCCTGTGTGGATGTAGAAGGCCGAGTTATGTGATCCATTAAATAAGTCCTTTATTATCTCAGGTTTTAATGGTACACAGAGCCATGAACCAAATATTACAACTCCTTATTCATCAAATTTTTTACTCTAAGGATTTTCCTATTTATATAGTTTTCTATTTCTCCTATATTTCCACATAATGTCTTTAAGAATCTATTATCTTCTCAAAATTAGATGGTTTAGAATTCATTTTAGATAGGAATGATGATGTTCCTTCCTTTATTACTTCCATTTACATCCTTGGAAATTATAAAAATATTGGATCCAGTTAAATTCCCATCATGGATGAGGTGACAATATCCTTTCAACTTATAGCATCCGAAACTTTATTTTTCTTCTCATGATAGTAATGTATTGATAAGGCATAGTCCTAGATTAGCTTGAACAAGCTTCACTGGAACATGTTAAGCCCCTTATGTGTGAATATATATTTGAGTTACTTGTGGTTTATATATATTTCTTACTTTTTCCCTTACAGATAATGCTGCTATATTTTTAGTGTGAATATTACTAAAGACAACTCCATATGAAGCATTGAATTGTTCTATTTATGAAATTTTGACCTCCTTGAGTCATAATCTGTCACCTTATCATTCTACCTCAATATATAGACCATTAATTTGTTGAAATAATCATTGTATGCCATGAAAATTTCCCCACTTGAGGGTTGTGTGACTATTGGTGTAATTCTAAGCCTCCCTTTTGACTACATGAAGCTTCCTTCACATTAAACTTTACAAATAATCATTACCCCCTTTTAACTTTACCGGTGACAACATACCTCATGAATGATAATTCCTCCATCAAAAAGTCATATTTACTATACTTTTCATTTTTCTTCTCCTTTTGCGTATTATTTAGCACATTATTCAAATTATCATCAATATCCTCCTGAAATTTAGAATATATTTTAATATAATATACAATGAATATGATTTTTTTGTAAGGTAATCTCTAAAGATACTATTCATTAAGTCCATGAATATTGTTGGATCACTAGTGGGTTTAGTGGGAATCACTATGAACTCATTGTGTCTATACCTTGTTTGAATGGTAGTATAGGTAATATCTTCATTCCTAAGCTTTAATTAGTGATATCCAAACCCTAGGTCCACCTTAGAGGAGTAACATGACCCATATAGTTGATCGAACAACTAATCATTTTTTGGAAGGGTATACTTATTATTCACTTTGATTTTTGTTGAGCTCATTATAATCTATGTAGAGGCACATTGATCCTTCCATTTTATAAAGGGGAAAAGCACACACCACAAAGCACTCCGACATATAAAACTATTTTCAAGTCTCTCTTGAATCTATTTCATTATATATCCCTACTCATTGATATATATTCAGTAAGGAGTCTTGGATATAAACATAGATCTTGGTATAAGTTTAATTGATAAATCAACCTCTAAGTTAGGATGATTACAATGAAAACATTTTGAGAATATTTCAGTATAGTCCCACTCAATGGGCATATCTTACTATCTGATTCTATTCTTTATCACATTAATTTTATCTTGTTATTCGCGCACATAAGGAAATAATATAAATTATTTAGAAGAATAATCCCTGGTATATTCATTCTCCATAATTTTTTAAATAAATATAGGATTACTTGGTATATGGAATGTGTTTTCCATTTATCAGAAGGTGGTGTTGTATTTATATAAGGACAACTAATAAATGACCAATATAACATCAAATTTATATAAAGGTAGTATGGAAATATTTTCTAGTAGTTTTAGTCTACAAATATTTATTGAGGAGGAGTTTTATACATGGGATTCAATAATTGGTTCGTTTATTGTTCTCACACTTAACTCAACCCCCATGTTTTGAGGTGATATTTGAATTGTTCTACTAAAACTGTATGATGTTATAGAATGTGTATAAGTATAATGTATCTGATTTTTTTTTGATCAGGAATAAATAATGATAACTATATTAAATTATTTATTATGGTTCTAGTCATCCTCAATATCCAAAATAAAGTTATTGTTGAGAATAGTCTAACAAAAAATTCTATAAAAGAGAAACTATAAAATCTGAAGGAATAACTTACAAATGAAAAATATATCATAACTTATGAGTCTCTTGATTTAAATATTGGTTATCCATGGTAATTTTCCAGTTAGTTTTTCTATCCTTAAAATATATTTGAGTCATTCATAAAGGTGTTTCAATAGTTTTTTAATTTACCAAAGCATATCCCTTGATAGTGTCAAAATAGTTGTGCAACAAGGTCTCATTTTCATGAAATTTGTATAGGGTAAGATAATACCAAATGGACCCCAAATGCGTGAATACACCAAATAATATCTATGTAATAGCCAAATTAACTTATACTAGACTGATAGAGATGAGATTTCTTGGAAACTAATCCCTATATACTTTTCCAAAATTTAATGATATTTTATAATACTAAAACATACCCATAGGGTTTTTACTAATATATTCTTATCCGGATCACTAAAAATAACTATCAATTTCTCAGATAAAAACTGTAGTAACAGAATAATTTTGTACTTATTAGTATATGATTATTAATATATATAACTAATAAAAACAAAGGAGGCTCTACACATCAATGGAGAGATCTCGTGCGCCTTCGGGTTTCAAAACCTAGGCTGATTGCTCCATCATCTTCGACGAGGCTCTTTGTAGCGAGTGATGGAAACCAATTTTGGAGTTTTCACCAGATATATTCAATTTAAATTTCCAGATTCTCATTTAGGTGTGCAAGATCTACATAGGACTTTAGAGACTAAAGTGGTGGATAGATTAATCTTGTCACATCTTGATCTCATTGATCTGATGACGAAACATAATTCATTTGTGGGTGTGGTTTTCTTGGAAACCTAGTGAGGTGGGTGGTGGTACTTGGGTTGGATGTGGTAGGAGTGGCTGTGATGACGTACTCGATGAAAAGTTGTGGGCATAGGCTGCGGAGCTCAAAATGCATGGCTTCACCGGAGGTGTAGGGGATCTTCTCGGGGTGTTTTTCCAGCTCTCAGTGTGATTGTGCTTGGGGTGAGGTATTGAAGGGATATGAATATGGTAGTGATTTGAGTGGAGATAATTATATTTGGTTATGGTGTGTTTGGATATGGTCTCTTGATCTAGATTCCATCAGTTAGGTGCTTGCTACGGGTGGAGGCTGGTCGAGATTCGACATCTAGACGAGGGTCGACGGTGCACAGATCTTGTCATGGTGGGGTTTTGAGGTATGTGCGGTTGTGGGTGGAATCTAGGTCACCTACCAGGCCTTGGGCATATTTTAAGCCTTGTGATTGGGTCTATGAGACTTTGGGACATGTGATTTGTAATGTTTTTATGTCATTGGGCATTCGGGCCATGGAAGTTTAAGGCCTTTGTAACTATGGGTTTTTGAAATTGTGATGGGTTCTCCCTTATCCCACAAAAAATGTTTTTGTCTTTTTTCAGTTTTTTAATAAAGGGTATTCCCCAAAACCATTCCAACTAATAAATAAAAACCAAGGATCATATGGTCTAGTGTCCTTGAGAGAATATGTACATAAAACATCGACCTGAAACATAAATAAAAAATATTTGTTTTAAGATCCACAATGTGAATGTAAATCCAATTAGTGCTCCTAAAAAACATCTGATATCCTAGGAAATATTAGAACAAAAATGGTGAGCTATAAATCCCAGTAAGGGAATAGATATGATAAATAAGTATAACATACGAATCAAATGATATATTATGATTTCATAAGAGGAATGATACATAAATGACCACATAGAGGCATTGAATATTTATGTAGGAAAAATAAGTTCAAGGATGTGTAGAAATGTGGTATAAATATAAAATATGACACAATTATAAGTCCAGGATAACTTCTATGACAACATCACATGGTAGAAAGAGTCCCATCATGGATTTTTTTACTCCCTTATTTCATACATATCATCTCATAAGACATAAATATTACCCAATTCATTAGAGTGCTATTAAGGAACACCCATCATAACATTGACATTCTTATATATTCAAAAAATGGAAATAATATATAAGGATTAAAAATAAGAATTACCCATGGAAATAAATGGGTTGCATAATCATCACTTATAAAACAACATGATGGCATATCATTACGATTTCTAAGAAATAATGTATTAAAAAAAATATTGGATATCATGAAAAATTATGCTTATGTGAATTGAATATGTGAAAAATAGTGGTAATGTATCTTTGCAAATATACCACTTAACTAAGGTTTTATGGAAATGGGAAAAGAGACATTAATCAGGGGAAATTATATTAATATCTAAAAAATATGAAATGAACAAAAATTGGTTTTACATAATAAAATGAGAATTTTTAGAAACCATGGATAGTTTAAAATATTTTATTGAGTGGTACTTCAAATGGGGCAATAAATAGAGAATATTCCTTTTTTCAGGAAGGCTTATAGAAAAAAATTAAAAAGGAACCCTTAAAACATATATATCCACATCAAGGATAAGTGAATTAAACTAGTTATATATGATTAGGAAATATATACATAATATAGAATATGTAAATATGAATAATAACTATATTAAGTTGGTAAAATTGAGAGAAATCATATCTTAAAGAAAATTTGGTGTTTAGAGAGATTTATCACGTTAGGTACTAGAGTCATTCTTCAATTTCACATGACATCATGAATAATAAAAATATATTAATTAATTCAGAATCTTTTATATCTATAATTTTTTTATATTTATATTATGTTTATTTAAAATCATTTCAATGAGATTTCATGTTTATTTTTGTTATTTTGAGGGATTTTATTTCATAGTTCAATGGTTGGATCATTTTTTGATAATTATTGATTTTATTTGAAATTGGGAATGTTAATTACGAAGTGAAATGAAATAATATTTTTTTACTTAACAAAACCAAAATTTTCCCAAATATATAAATGTTTTCTAGCATAGAGATGATACATTTAGTATAAATGTTATCATTATACCGTTAGTTCATATTTTCATTTTTACTGACTTTCATAAAATAGATTAGTTTAATAAATTCAAATATCTAATACTTTCAAGAAGCATGAAATAAGTTAAAATATACTTTTTATCATCATATATAACAAAAATAATATTTCTAAAACTAGTTGTAAAGGTGGGGGAGAAAAACAAAGTACCTTTTTTAGAGGTAGTCAACCAACCATATTTTGAACAAGGTTTTCATTTTAGAATAAAATTAAGGGAGTTTAGAATATAGATATTCCAAAATAATAGTAATATATTAGCATATTTAGGATACTAATGTTTCTATTTTTATGTCTATGGAATATATATGGGTTTGGTAGAATAAGAATAAAACTAAAAAGTTATTTTTGTAATTTACCTATCCCTTTGGTTTTCTCTTTTTAAGACACCCCTTAAGGATACTTATAACAGTATTTTTTAAGAACATGGATTCTATGGACTCGAGGAGGGAGATTTGGAGTGACTTTTGAAGAGGTTGGGTAAGCTCCAATGTAACATCCAAGTCTTTTTAAATGATATTTGTTTCCCTAATAAATTTGTGTTATATATTAAATATTATTATAAATGTAAAAATATTTTGAAACCAAAAAACCTTATATCATTAATAAATTTAATTACATTATTAATTTATTAAACCAATAAAAATTCCAAACATTACAACTAATAAAAAATATAAAATAGAAAAGGTAAAATGGGAAGATATGGATCTACCCAATCTACTAGAATCATCGACCCCATAACTAACATAATAAAAATGATACAAAATATTAGTAAAATAATAAAAATAATTAAAAATGAAAGTATAACCTTAAGACGACTTTTATATAATATTGAGTGAAATAATGATGTGGTATTTATAGGGTATAAATGGAAATATGACCATTGGGATTCGACTGTTATTTGATTGTTGGTCAGATATGGTGGTTGGTTAATATAACAATTGGTAAATTTGGAAATTGGTAACTATACCCATTGGTAATAATTTTACAATTATAATTATTTTTTATTAGTATTAACAGAAAAGGATAATTATTAAAGAAATGAGAAATGATGGCCTTGAGTAGTTGAGTCATTCCATTTGAATCCCATTTGATAGAACATGGGAGGGACGTAACACAAATTGGGCCCAACCATAATCAATCCCAACCAAAGATTCAACAAGAAAATATTAAATGGAATTTCCTGTAGGAGAAGTTCAAGTTAGCAGAGATTACAACTCAGTAGATGTTAGCCGAGACACCCCATGAAACTACCACCTAACCCTTAGGGCGTACATGGGTGTTATATGGGGTTAGGATTCCAGGTATTAGTTTCATAAAGTGTAATCTAATTTGAATAAATAGTATTTTTATTCCAGTAATTATATTTTAATAATATTTTTTATTAATCAAATTAGTGTTTAATTTAGATGAACTTGATAAATTGATTTATGGGAAAAAAATAAAACATAATTGTATTTTTTTAGAAACAATATACATTTGTGAAATAAAATAGAGTATTTTAGTATTTTTTAATTAAATTTTGTTTTAAAATGTTGACACATAAATATAAACTAAATAATAATTTCATAATTCCCCAGTAAATTTTTATATGTTTCAAAATTTAACCTTTTGATAAAAATTATATTTTTTAATAAATAGGAATGTTTTATATATAGAAGTTACGACTCTCATATTTAGATAATTTTTTTGATGTAAAAATAATTATATCCTAATTCAACACATCAAAATTAGGTTAGAGTGAGATTTTGATAATTTTCTATAATACTTTAATTTTTATTGAATGGTAAAAATACAGTTGTGGTGTTTCGGTATATTTTATGACTTTATATTTATGTCACAATATGGTAATAATTATTTAAAAAAAATAAAAGACCTAAAATATGTTATTTTATTAATATTAATCATTTTAATAGATTACAGTTAATATCTAAATATATAAGTGACTTTCCAATGTTAAAAATGAAACTTTTATTTTAAAAAGAATTATTTTTAGGAAAAGTATACTTTCCATGTCTGAAGGAGTATTAAAAAATGGTTTTCTACTCGTGTTGATTAAAATATCATAAATTTTAACTCAAAATTCTAAAATATTAACAAAAAACCATCAGTATTCCAATTATTTTTCATTTTCCACAACTTAGATTTCCAAAACCAATATTTTGAAATTATTATACAATTCATCCAATTTTCCAAAAAATACCCACCCATTTAAACATTACCCTTCCCTAAAAATCCATAAAACATGATTTATTAGTGATTTTTCCTCCCATGTGGTCTTCCAAAGGTGTCTTTAACCCCCAATTGTTCCATCCCATGTTTTAGGAAAACCTTTTCAAGGTAAGAGAAATCTCTACTTCTCATTTCCATTCAAGTTCCATTTTCTTTTTCACTATGTCATCAAATGTCCATTAAATGATCTTTTTACCACATTATATTATACCATTACATTAATAATAGTATTTTATCAATTGGGGACCATTTTTTTCACACATTTTACCCATTTATAAAACCACATTTTGTACCTGTTATGAGGTCGAATTTATTTATCAAATTTATATCTCTTACTTGATAAATTATCATTTATTTTATTTTTATTGAATACCCAAAGCTCTTAATTTTCCATTTTCATTCACCTTTTTGTGAAATTGATTCATTTATTGTATTTTTTATATATATGAAACCCACATTTTCTTTTTATGCGTTAAAAATTACGGAATGATCATGTATTTAAGAACTTTTACAGGCCTTGATTTTGATAATAAAACTTTTATTTAATATCCATGGGTTATTAATGAAATGATATATCATGATCTATGTGGATAAAATTAATTAAAATATTTAAGGTTGTACCATGATAGCTCTCCAATGCTTTATGTAAATAATTTAATCTTTAGAGAGGATAAATTTTGTGATACATTGGTGAATAAATGTGGTAATTTTCTTTTATGGAACCTTGGTGATAAACCTTGATTATATTCTTATGAATGTATAATTTAAATGTTGTAGCCACATTTCCATGTTATATTTCTTATTATTATTATTATAAAATTCCTCGTGTTCTTGTCTTTTTGTTATGCCTCATATTCTTATTGATATATCTCATGATCACATGTTATGTATCTCCCTTGCTTATTTCGTTACTGCTCAAACATTTTCTTTGATGTATGTTCCTAGGATATGAGATTCCATAAACTTAACATAGGGTGAAATCATGAATATTTCCTTTAAGTAGATTATAATAATTGTTTATGTTTTCTTATATTATGTACCTAATTTCTATGAAACTAAACTTTAAAAGATCATATGTTTTGTTCCATGCAATGAAAAACTTATTTAATAAATATGAAAGATTACATAGATGATATTAGAGAAAATTTTAGTTATTTTTAATTATTAGTAATTCAAATCATTATTATTAATACTAGGTAAAAGTCTAAATATAGGAAAATATCCTGTTATTTTGGTAAATATTAAGTGATTCCCAAGAAAATACATCCCTTTTTGGATACTAAATGTATATGTGGATCTATCACATATGTCACTAGGGGTGACACTAAAAAATACCACATTTAGATAGAATCGATCGAGAACTAGTGCATGCAAAAAAACCTTGCTTCAAACGTGGGTTAACACTCTCAGGGGAAATGTTTGGTTAATTATAAGACTTTTATGAACCATTTAGAATGATATTTAGAAAATGTTACTGTTATTTGAGGATATTAATGAATAAAAAATTTAATAATGATGTTTTAATAATTTAAATAAATTTAGAATTATAAGATTCCTAAAAGTAACATGCTTCTAACTAAGGTTTAATTTTTTTCGAAAAATGGTAGTAAATAGGAGGAACCACATAAATGAAGAGTGAAATGAATGATGCTTTGATGACATTCTGATATGTTATGGAATGGAATACCTCATAAGGATTATTAATTGACTAACTTGAGTTTTAAATAATTATATGAATCCAGTCGGGTTACCAGATTCACCTCAAATGGAACATATTACCATTGAGACCTTCATAAATCAATAAACACCTTATTTTAGTGGATCTACCAACCCATTATATTCCAAATAATGAATTAGCTCTATAGAAATGATATTTTATATACATCATTTTCCATAACTATAGAAAGTCATACTAATAGACTACCTCTTAGAATGAGAAGTTGACTAGTGGTGGTTAATGATTAAAAACACTAATAAAAGAAGAGATATTGATTCTTTGTGGTGGGAAGAGATCAAGGTAATTTATTTAAAAAAATATTTTCCCTATTTTATTGTAATAAAAATGGATAAGGAATTCGTTAAGATGAATTAGAAGTAAAATGAATCCATGGGAATCTATGGAATGAACTTCATAAGACTTTCTCGATACACTTATAACTTTGTTATTGATCATTAGGGAATGTTTCACAGATTCTATGATAGGATGAGACCCCTTCTATAAAGTAATTCATAAAATCTATACTATGAATTCTATGAGGAGATAGTGAGGAGTTATATAGAGGTTGAATTGGAGTATGGAGATATGAAGTGTTCCCAAGGGTCAAATGAAAAGAAGGGAGAAATGGAGCCAAAATCAAGGAAAAGTTTAAATCATTGAAGAAGAGGAAAAGACGTGAAAATTCCCATCTACAAGAAATAATGGAAGAAATATTTAGTGAACTTATTACATGGTAGTGTAAATTTATATATGTGGGGAAGATATGTTCATATAACTTAGAAAGTTCATGGTGATGTGAAGCCTCAACTCGTCAACACTAGGGACAATGGGAAGATAGTGAAGACCTAGGAGGATATTCAATGATTAATGTTTGGAAATCATAGGAACTTTTCTAATAAATGTAAAAATCAAAAGATAGTGGAGAGGGAACAATATAAACCTCAGCATAGGCCAAGGGAAAAGGTTTGGTCATTTAATTCATTACTAATGAAGTAGAGTCTCCAAATGATTTGGTGGAAGGTACACTCATTGTACTCTCAAACTTAGAGAGTAAATTTTTTTGTTTCTGGATTAACACATTCCATTATTTCATCCATGTCTATGAAGAATATAGAATAAATCCCTGAGATGATAGAAGTAGAGTTATTATTCAAGACTGTTGGAGTTATTATCCAAGCATAAATAGTATATATAAACTCTAGTATTATATTTGGAGAATACAATCTCATCTCAAATCTAGTATTCATTCCCATGGTGGAATTTGAAACTGTTCTTGGGATGGACTGGCTATAAAGGTATAATTCTAAGATCAAATTTTGAAGAATGGAAATTTTATTAGTCTTAAATGGATAAAATTGTCAAATTAGGGATATCCCATACTCATATTTTTCTAGAAGAACCTACAATAACCTTATTTGTGGATATAAAAAGTTAAGAGGGTGAAGGAAATGAAATTATAAAGATAGAAAATATACCCATTGTTCAGTAATACATTGACGTATTTCTTAATGGGATACATGGACCTCCCCCAGAAAGAGAGGCAGAGTTATCGATTCAACTCATACCCAGATCCAAGCTGATATCAAAGACCCCATATATAATGAAAATGTGTACTTAGAGGAATTAAGTAAACAACATCAAGATGTTTTGGAGAAGGGATTTAACTAACTAATTTTGTCTCCATTCATAATACCAGTTCTCTTTGTAAAGAATAAGGATAGATAAATGTATCTATGAATTGATTATATAGATCTTAATGGGATCATAGAGAAGAACAAGTACCATCTCCTTAGGATTGATGATTTATTTGACCAGATTTGTGGGGTTCAATTATTCTCAATGATTGACCTCTATGATTGGTATCATCAGTTGTGGGTGAATAAAGAATATATTCCAAAGACTACCTACTAAACAATATATTGGTATTATGAGTTCGTTGTTATGCCCTTTTTCTTGACTAATTCCACTTCTATATTTATGTATTTTATGAATATATTAGTTAAATACTACCATTATAAATTCATTCTAGTATTTATTAATTATATTATAATATATTTTAAAAGTTGTAAGGAGAATAAGGATCATATATGGGTTATATTGAAAACTCTGAGGAAGGATAAGCTCTTTGGAAAATTCATAAAAGATGAATTCGGGTTATAAAAAGATGCATTCTTTTGGAACATTATAACCGATGATATAATATTAGTTGACCCTATGAAGACAAAGACATAGAGGAGTGGCCTCATATTATAATATTAAGCAATATTCTTAGTTTACTTTTTTTATTTGTATATTATAATATGTTTTTTAAAAAATTTCACAATATTCTAATACACTAACCATGTTAACATGAAAATGAGTTAAGTTCACATGGAAAAATTAGTGTGAAGAAGTTTTCCATAAACTAAATTATAGATTGTTTACTGAACTTGTTTTAACTCAATCCTTTATCTAAGAAGGAATTTTTATTTATATTTATGCATATCTTATAGGGATTGGTTTCATCCTCATGAAAAATTACAAGGTGTTTTCTTAGGATTCTTGATAGTTAATTACTTATGAGAATAATTATCCTACACATTACCTAGAGTAAGTTATATTTATTTTTTTAAAGATATAGAGGAACTGTATTTATGGGGAGAAATGTGATATATACATAGTGCACCAAATATTAATGTATATGATCATGAAAAAGGAATTAAACATGAGACAAAGGAGATGGTTGGAAATCCAAATAGACCATGACTGTTTGACTCATTATTACTCTTAAAGATAAAACAAAGTAACTTTTGAATTAAGTATGAAAGACCATGTTATGATGTAAATGATGAGGACACAAATAGATTTATTGATCAAGGACCTAGTAAGGCTAGAAATGTGAATCATGAAGGAAGGGTCATCATTAACCCTATCCCAAATGATTTATCAACCATCACTACTCGAGACGATAAAGAGATAAAAAGGAGAATATCCTATGATAGAAAATAAGATATAGGCTATGAGGAATGGGAAGCTTATTGAGTTCAATATTGATAACGAAGGTGTACTGAAATTTCATACAAGGTTAATTATCCCATATATCCTAATGAAAAATAAGGAGTTGATTGATGAAGCTCATATGTCTATATTCTCGGTACATCCTAGAAGCATAAAAATGTATTGGGAACATCATGATAATTATTGGTGGGATAATATGAAAATGGATATTTCCAACCACACCACAAGGTTCTTAGTCTGTTAACAATTAAAAGGAAAAGAGAAAAATTCAAAAAGGGGTAGTGAAACCACTACACATAACATCATGGAAGTGGGAAAATTTCACTATGGACTTCTTCACTGGTCTCCTAAGAAAATCTAAAGGAAATAATGAGATATGGGTTATAATAGATCAAGTCACCAAAAATGACGATTTCATCACTATGTGGGAAGACTTTTCTCTTGGAAAACATTCCAAGACATACACAAAGAAGTGGTGAGGAGACATGGGGTGACACATTCAATCATTTATAATTCTGATACAGTGTTCACATCTAAATTATGGAGAAGTCTTCAACATGATTTGAATAATGAATTGAATTTAAGAACTACATATCATCTCCAAACTAATATATAATCTAAATGGATTATTGAGAAACTAAAGGAAATGTTGATAACATGATTAAATTAATTTAAAGGTTAATGGGATCATAATTTCCCCTTAATTGAGTTCTTATATAATAACAGCTTCCATTCGAGCATTCAAATGGACCCCTAGGAATCTATATATGGGGAGTGATGTAGGAATCCAACTTGTTGTGATGAAGTTGGTGATCGAAATATACTTGCACATGATCCTATACAAGAGATGATAGAAAAGTTTTATGTCATCCAATAACATATAAAGGGTGTTAATAGTTGGCTGAAGAGCTATGTTGACAACCGTCGAAGGGAATTGGGGTTTGATGTTAGAGAAAATGTTTTCCTTCACATATCACCATGGAAGATAGTCATGCGGTTTGGAATGAAAGTGAAGCTTAAACCTATGTATATTAACCCATTTAATATATTTTATTTCATAAGAGTAGTGGAATATAATATATAACTTACACAAAATATATCTCAAGTTTATGATGTATTCCACATATCTCTATTTAGGATGTACATACCTAATCCCTAACATATAATGAATCTGAAAGTGGTAATAATGGAACATGATCTCTCTTACGAGGAGTAGCTAGTGGAGGTTTGGGACTATAGAGACATTTTTTTATGTAACAGGAAAACTCACCTTTTCAAAGTCGTATGAAGGAAACATAAATATAAAGAAGAAACGTGGGAACCCTAAGAAACAATGAAACCACAGTACCCTTTCCTAATCTCAACTAAGAACATGAGTTAAAATTTTGGGGAAAAAATTTATAAAGTGGGAAAAAATGTAACTACCTTAGATTTTTAAATGGTATTTGTTTCTTGAATAAATGCGTGTTATATATTAAATAATATTATACATCTACAAATGCATAGAAACAAACAAAATCTTATCTTACTAATAATGGTAATTATATTAATTAGTTATGAAACCAATTTAAATGAAAAATATTCCAAATGGATAAAAAATGTAAAATAGAATAGCTAAAATTGAAAAATATGGATCTATCCAATTTTCTAGAATCATCACCCCCCACATCCAACAATATAGAAATGAAAAAATTATTAAAAAACCAATTAATATATTATGAAATGGGAAGATAACCTTTGAAATAATTATAATGAATATTGAGTGAATGAATAAATTTTTATTTATATGGTATAAAGGCAAATGTGACCATTGATATTCGACCATCATATGACGTCGATCAAATATGACCATTGGTGAAATATAACCATTGGTCATATATGAACGTTGGTCACTATAACCATTGTTAAATTTTACAATTCAAAACTATACCCATTGGTGATAATTTTACCATTAAAATTTGTTTTAAAAATTAATAATGAAAAAGGATAATTGAAGCATAAAAGAGAAATGATGGATGCAATGAGTTGAGTTATACTGTTTGAAGCTGATTTTTTTGAAGATGGGAGGGAGGTAGCACCATTGGGGTTCTCTATAGTCCAAACCCAAGATGAGCTTCAACAAGTGAAACTTGATTAAAATTACACACATGGGAAGATCATGTTAACAGAGATTACCACTTCATTGATATTATTCGTGCCTCCCCATGAAACTTCCACCATCAGAAAACTTATCCTTGGGGATCACAAGGGAGTTATAAGGGAATAAATTTCCACCTTAGTTATATAAAGTGTAATTTCATTTGTATAGATAAAATTATGATTCCATCAATTTTATTTTAATAATTATTTTTTCATAATAAAATATATTTTTAGTTGAGTTGAATTTGATAAATTTATTTATGGGCACATATAAAACATAATTGTACTTTTTAGAAAAGATATACTTATTTGTTATAAATAAGTTCTTCTGGGAAATATTTGTTTAATGAAATATTCTTTTAAAACATTCTTACATAAATATAGATTATAAAATTATTTTATAATTTAATTGGAAATTTTTATAAGTGTAAAAAAGTTGACTATTCTTTAAAAACTAATATTTTTAAATAAAAAATAATTTTATTATTTTAAAGTAAAAATTATCAGACTGAGAGAATTATTATGGAAAAATAAATGTTATATTGGAAATCAGAATTTTGAAATTTGGTTATGGTGAATTTTTGAGAATTTTCTAAAATATTTTAATTTATAGTGAATAGTAAAAATATAGTTATGTGTTTTTTATATATTTTATAACATCATATTTATGTTATAATGAGTTATTAATTAATTAATCATAATCAATGGCCTAAAATATTTTATTTTATTAATATTAAGTATTTTAATGTATTTTAATCAATTTTCAAATCTATAAGTGACTTTGCAAAGTCAAAAATGAAAAATTGGATTTTAAAAGATTTATATTGTGAGAAATTTAATTTCACATTTCCAAAGGTGTTTTAAAAAATTGATATTAGATTATAATGAAGTAAAATATAAAAAATTTTGACTCACAAACACAATTTATACCCTTCATTCTACAAAATTTACTTCTCAAATTTCTTTCTTTTACATGATAAAATCTAATTAATTTTCTTTTTTTAATACCTAAAAATCTTACCCTCCCATGTTTATTTATATATTTTCAAAAATAACTTATTGATTTGGGTATTTATATATATGAACCACATATTTTGTTTTCATGGTTAAAAAATCATGTAATGATCATGTCATTAGGAACTTTAATACACCATTATTTTTATAAGAAACCTGTTCTTTACTCTCCATGAGTTATTAATGAAATTTTTTATTATGATCTATGTGGATCACATTTATTATGAAATGTTATGGGTTCACCTTGATAGATATTATATTCATGGGGTAAAAAATTTAATCTCTTTATATGACATGTTTTTTGATACATTGGGGAATAAGCTTGGTAATTTTCATTTATAAAACATTGGTGATGGACCTTGGTGATATGCTTATGAGTGTCTCATTTAAATGTTGTAGCCACATTTCCATGCTAGAATTTATGTTATTAATATTATCATATTCTACTTTTTCATTCCATATTGATAAGCCTCATTTTCTTATTGATATGCCTCATGATCAAATTCTATGTTTATCCCTTTATTATTTCTTTTATAGGCTTTATGGTCACCCATTTCCTTTGATATATGTATGCCAGATATGAGATATAGTAAAAGTAACCTAGGGAGAACTCATGAAGATTTCCATCAAGTTTATTAGAAGAATGATTTATGTTTTCATGTATTATAAACCTTATTTCCAAGAGACTAAACATTAAAATATCCTTAATTTTGGACCATGTAAAGAAACCTTTATGTAATAAAAAGGGAGGATTCCATATCCCAGGATTATAAGGTGCGAGATGAAGGGGTGGTGAGGGTTGGAATTTATAAGGGTAAAAGAGATGCGTTTTTTTGAATATTGTATTCATTAGTTTATTATTTTGGATCAATACTACCAATATAAATGTATATTATGATTATATATAGTTATTATATCATGTAAGGATAATACAATGGTCACTTACATTAGACATGAATCATTTCTACATGTATCTTGATTATAATGCAAAAATATTGTATTTTACTTCATTTTACTTTTCAACAAAAAATCAAATACGTTAAAAAATATATATAAAATTATGCATTATCATTTTTAAGTTTATTTTACAACAATTAAATCCATTTTATGAAAATAATTTTCTAATATGAGAAAATTAATTTTTAAATAAAAAACAAATTATTTAAAAATATCAATTTTAATATTTTGTTCAAATTTCCATCCCGTATAAAAATTAAATTCCATCTTACAAAATTATAGTATCATTAAAATTAAAAGTAATATTGTTTTATAAAACCATTATATGAAAATAAATTTTATATTGAATCATTATATTTTTCTGAAAAATGAAAGTAAAACATATCTGTTTAAAAAAAATAGAGACACTGATTTATCATTTTTAAAAAATTTGTGTACTTGTATCATGATATAAATATAACATATTTTCATTTCATAAGATAACACAATATTTTTTTATACTTCCATAGGTGATCATACCACTCAAATGGTAAGGTTATCAATCCAAAAGAACATATTATTATTCAAAAAATCTTTTTCGTAATGGTTATATGGATTCCCTATATTCTACAAATACCTCACATTTCATTAATTCCTAATTTAGTTTTATTTTATATCATGGTTATATATATATATTTATTTTTAATTGTAATTTTTTTTCTAATTTTTTGTTTCATTTCTATAGCGTTATTCATGAATGTTTTTATTCTTTTGGATTGAGAAGATCTAAAAAGTCATGTTATAGTTATATTTTTTAATATTTTTTATACCACTATTATATTTTCATTTATTTGGATATGTTTATTCTCAAATTGTAATGTTTAAATTAATATAAGTTTTTTTTTGGTTTTATCATGTAGTACATGTTCTAAATATAATACAACGTTACTAAATATTAAACATTAACAAAAACAGATGGGGAATTCCAGTGAAAAAATTCTCAGTCATTACATGTACGAAAGAAATAATTACAGGTATAAGAATATATATCCTTAGAAAATTGTATTTTATGAAATATGGGTGTTGTAATATCTACAAAACATATTGATTAAAGAGGATCATAGGGACATAGCTACCTACTAACAATGAGTTTTTTGAAGAAGTACTTGGTGCAGAACATGAATCATCAGATTGATGATATAAATAATGTTATATATATAGAAGTTATATCCATTGTGTTAGGGTTTTGAACTTATTATCAATTTAGTATAAAAATTAATAGTTCCCTTGATTGGATCAATTTTTAATATTCTTTTAATAATATTATTTATATGATTTCTTGTGTTAAATCCAATGGTTTTTTTGGTTGGATTTATTTTTGTGATTATTTTTTGTCATGGACAAGTAGTTTTGAAGTATTGTGAATGATTTTAATGAAACTTGAGATGATTGAAAAAAGTAACAGACATAGTTCTGTTCATGTTATAAACCTTGTGTCGTACATTGAGGATAAAATTAATAATATTTATTCACATTGTGAGTTCATAAGTTTCATTGTGATGAAGGAATTTATAAGGTTTTTACACATCATGGAACACATGATCATTACAAAAATAATTTAAGGTATGTTAGAGGGGTTTTTTAGTTTAAATGCTCATACCACTATTGAAATGTGATATTTAATGGGAAATATGATTAGATTTCAGTGGTAATATCTATTGGGGAATCATGCCTTGAATACTAGGACATGCTATGAAATAATATTGTGTGGATTTTAATGATTCTGGAAGATTGAGATTACCCACATTTTGGAGGAAGGTTGCACTATAACCTATAAATTGAAAAAATAGTTAATGATGCGAAGTGTTAGGTTTCACGATGACCTATTTGGAAGTTGAGAGAAGTTATAGAAAAATTGACCCGTCTAATTGTGAAGGTATATTTCACATTGTGATAAGATAAATATATATAATATGGATATAGTTGATTATGAGGCATACTATTATAGGATGAGTATTTATTTATCGAACTAATAACTAATTATTCAAACTAAATGATGGAGATTTTGTCGACGAAGTTCCAAGTGATGTATTTGTTTTAAATAAGTTTGATTTTTGTGGTATTTTGAATTTCAAATTTGAAATTTTAAAATCCTTTCTGATTATAGGATCATATATATATAATGTTAGTGTATAAAACAAAGTGGAAGAAAATGAGAAATATTATGATGGACATAGGATTATAAGTATAATACTATTGAATATGTATAATTATATTGAGAAATTTTTTGTGATGAATTATATTGAAGATCATTACTGAAAGAGGGAGAGTGATGTGCATTTTTTTAATAGCTAGAATTAAATAACATAGTAACGTAGAGAAAAACCATACTATTTTTGTGATGATTCTCGAATAAAAATATTATGAGTTCAACCAATATAATGATTACATATTGTAACCCTCTTAAAATTTGTGTATGAAGTTGAGGAATATGTTGTGGGTCTTGTTTGTGTAGTGATATTCTCATAAAATTTATTAATCATATACCAGTGAAGTAGTGATTAATTATTATATCAAAATATTGTTGATTTCTGATCCTTGGATGTAGGCTATTTTTTGTGAAAAATGTAAAAATTATATGTGAATTATCTTTACTATTTCACATTTAACTACGATGAAAAATTAGATTCAGATTGGATTTTCCGATGGAAAGAAATGCTAATTTGTTTCAATGGATTGAATGTAATTTTTATTCATAATATTTTACCCATCATAGGGTGTTCAACAATACAAATATGATAATACCTCTCAGATTATCATCCTAAAATCATTTTCTATGTTTATTGGATTTTTTAGAATTCAATTTATTTATATTTATTAATTGTTTAATCTTTTGAGAGTATATTTTCACTTACATTATAAGGTTATTGTTGTTTTCACTTTGATTTATTTTGTGTTTTGTAACTTCAAAAAAAATTATATTTTAATGTAAGACAATTTTATGTTGGATTTATGAAGTCAAATCACCCCCATTGAAGCAAAAATTCTCTTTTTCTGGTAAAAAAATTGTAACTTAGGTAGTTAGTAGATTGTTTTTTCAAGAGGAAGGTTGAAAAAAAGTTATAATTCAATGATGGTGGATATTTCAGGTCCCTTGTAATTGGGGTTTTTTAGTTTATGTGTTATAAACAATCCTTACAAACACTTAGTAATATTTTAAATTTCAATTTTGTTTATAGTTGAAAATTATATGTGAGTTTACATTTCATTTCAAATCTTAGGTTATATAGAAAATTCAACCCATGCATGTTTATTTTATACCCTCAGTTCTCAATAACAGCCTGTTGGCTATTGGTGGGAAGATTAAGGTGTATCCCTATATATTATTATTTATTTAGGGGTGAATATTAGTAGTGATATTTCATGGTAGAGTAGTAATTAAGAGAGGGATAAAATGATTTTTGGAGGATACATGTGTGAGGACTATATTGGGTGATAAGGAAGTAGTATAGTTAATCCTGTAATGGGATGTAGGCAAGGGAAACCCACTATATATATTTATTTCCCTTGAAATCCTAAAAAGATGAACGTAATAATAATTATAACATGTTTTTTATTGTGTTAACTTACAATAGGTACCATTTTTTTTATTGTACATACATTTTATAGTTTCACATAAAACATTTTTATTACATGTTTTTATATAATGATAGTTCCCATGTGAATTACCAAGGAAAGTGAATGAATATTCATAAAATTGAAATACTTGGGCTATGTTTGACTAGGATGCCTTTTAATTATATAGTTATTTTCATGGTCATCATTAAATGTTTGTGAGAGACGAAGAGCGGAAAAAAACTAAAGCTAGTTTGTTGGAGGGTTATTCTTATAATTCATAATGCCAGTGAGGCTTAGGATGCATTAATTTATCTTTTTTAGTGATATGTTTTTCCATGATATAAGGGATCAATATCATGTCAAGAGACTAAGTGATAACTAGAGGAGGTGGAAATAACATTTTAATTGATTCTAAAATTAATGAAACATAAAGTTCCTTTACATTTGATCTTGTTGAGGGGATCAATACTTGCAATGATAGAGGATTTGTGAATGGGTCTAACTTAATTCTTCATAACAATAGGGTTAGTATCAAGAGAATTTTTTAAATATTTTTTGATAATAACCCTTATAGTTGAGTGTTTATAGGAGTTGTAGTCAATCTATTATGAGAGAAATCATGTTTAAAAGTTCAGTGCTAGGTTTTAAAATTGTTACACCATTCATGAAATATGGTAGGTGGTGAGAATTTGAGGTCTATTCATTTTATGTGGTGATTTAACATAATACATAGAGGAAAATATTTACTCAACTAATGAGTTCCTTTAATAAGGTAGTGGAGTGAGACTATATAATGCTGAGATTGTTAACAAGGATGATTTTTTGTTTGGATACGACCCACTATAGTAGTGTTTAGAATAATTCTCAAGGTCATAGTTATTTGTTAGAAAGATATTAGAGGTTTGTACATCATCATATGTGGCCTTATTACCTATTATCCTAGTCATATAGGGATGATAGTTTTAGAACTTATGGAGGTTTCTTGTATCTGATTTGTTTTTATTATGGTGGTTTAGGGAATCATTAACATATACGTCCATTTTTTAAGTATATTGTTCAAGGTAGGATCATAACATGATTATGGGTGATCCTCATCAATTATTGGGTCCTCTAATATAATAGTTCTAGAAAAAATAATGTTATCATCACGTGGCTCTACTAATGAAAAATGGATATGGTTAAGGAAGTAACTGGTTGGTGTACCATTAATTTTCAGTTAACATCAAGATTACATTAGAGAATGAGGTATGTAATAGATCAATTACAGATGATTAGTTGGGAAATTTAAATTTTATATCATTGTTGGGGTAAAGGTCGATGGTCTAGAAGTCATCGGTCGTATAATAATTTTCTACATGACTATTTATTCTATTTTCATAGACATGGAAATACCTAATTATTTTATTTAGTACACCCATGTTAATAAGTTTGGTTTTTTTTAGATTGGTCAGGCCATACTTTTGAGTTGTCAAGGATAGCATTGTGATGTTCTATATTGTTATAGGTTTGTCCATGGTGTGACCTTGAATTAAGGTAAAATAATTTTTATTTGGATCTTATCATACTCTAAGGGATTTTCTACCATTAGTGTAGGATTCTATATACTTTTATTAATAAATTTTTTTTTCTCATGTTCAGGAGAGAATAATTTAGTTTTTTATGGGAGATAATTCTTGATTTTAAAGATCTCTTTCTTTTTTTTCTTTAGGCGATCTTACCATGGTTTGATCTCTTAGATTTACATGTAGTTGAGGTAAATGTGGGTTATCTACCTTTTGTTACTTGATATTATTAAAATATGATCCCTTAGTAGGTTATTTTCATACCTCCTCACCATAATCATTAGTTTAATATTGAGTTGCATATGAGAATCAAACTTATCATTTTTTATTTCACACTAAATAAAACCAAATAAGATTTTTTATTTAAGGGATTAAATTAATGATCCAATGATGATAGGTTTCATTTGACAAAGTGTTTTCCCATGAGGTAAACATGATTATTTTTCAACAAAGGAATGTAATAATATAAGGATCTTTATTAATTATCATATGTAATAACCCATAATTTATTTATACAAATTTCCCTTCTAAATATATACACATGTCATTTACGTTAATATAGATGATAATAACTAAAAAATTATCATTAATTCAGATCATGGTTTCTTTATAATATTACTTTTGTGACAAAAATATAACATGTGGTTTAATAATAATATAAATATATTTCATGCTATAAAATGAATTTTCAAAAAAAAAAGTTTATATTACGGTTTAAGATACTATAAATGAAAATATTTTATATTACTTATATATGTTAAATATAATAAAATTAATTCCAATTTGTGATACATCATGTGATAATGAGCTCAGGATTATTTTTTGGTATTTTTAAAAAAGATTTTATTTTTACAGTGAATAGTGAAAAATAATGTTTTTATTGAAATTGTAAACTTTTATGATATTTTAATAGTATAAATGTAATTGGGAAAGTTATAAACACTGAATATATATATAATTAATTCAAATCATTCATTATAAAATATTATAATCATCATAGAAGTCATATGTTTAGAATTTTTGGACTTAAGTTATATTTAATTATAACAAACAAAACTATTGTGGTCATTACATTAAATTAGATATTTTTATAAATTATGTTCTTATTCTCTTGAAATACAAATAATTTTTTAATAAAAAACCAATTCTGTTATTTAAGACAAAGTACATTGAAAATGTTTTCCCACACAAAGATTTTTATCTTAAAGTGACCATTTTCTAAGAAATAATTTTTATGGATTATGTGAACTAATACTAAAATTAATTTCTATAAATCATTGAAATTTTATTTTACAAAATTATTTCTATATTTTTTTTATAATAATATTTAAATTATTAAATAATTTCAAATGTAATTTTATTCATTAAATTTTTTTTGCGAGGGTGATAATTCTGTTTCCTTGGTAAGGGTAAATTAGGGTAACAATGATTTAGTATTTTGAAAAAGGTTAAAACCTAATAAAAATATGTATAATATTGGAATAGGGAGGTATTATAGACATTATAAATTACAATAAACCATTATTGTCCATTTTTGGTGACTTTGGACTCAACTAATTGAATGAAATTATTCAAAATTAAAGACATTGTACAAAAATGATTCTCTCTTTACTTATAAAAGGAACTCCTCTCCTCCCAATTTTTCAACCAATTTCAAATAATCAGATCATCCAAAACTCTTACCTACTATCTCATAAACACATTCCCCATTCCATTTAATCCTCGATATAACAAAAATACCAATCCTTGGAGCCTTAAAGTGTCACCAATGTGAGAACTTCCAATCGGAAGGTAATACACGAAACTAAACTTTTCTAGTTATTTTTTCTTAACCCCTAAAGTCACCTTTATCCAAGGGGGTATGATGATTTGTTTTAATATTATGCTATGTTATCATACTATTTTAATATCCATAATATAACTTCCTCTAAAATCATTGAGAAATATGAAAACATCATCATGGGTATCTGTGAACTACAAGTGCTATGAGCAACATGTTAAATTTGTCATCACCACAAAAAATGGAAAGATAAAAAGGTTATTTAATTAGGTAATAATATATTTATTAAATTAATGTAATTATTAAATGATAATTATTAAATTTCATACCCCATCCAATTCCATGGAAAATGAATTTGTTTTTGGTGTGTATACGTAGACTATAACATCTATGATATGAAAAGTATTGATTTCCACAACCACCTTACATTGGTGAATTCAAAAATTTATTAGGTATTTTAAAATTTTATTTCTGACATAATTATTATTTTATAAGAATAATATTGGTAATTCTATATTCTTGATTAATACTAAATTATAGTAGTAACTTTGATGACCTTAAATAGTTATAAGGAACCTTTCTCAATTTCGGTAGGTTTTCGATTAACTATTGAAAATGTATAATTATTATACTAGTGTAATAATAACAGATATAAAAATAAATAATTATATATACAAATTTGTTAATTAATATCACCTTTAACCATAAAAAGAATACTAATATTTTTACCGATTAATTAACCAATCAACCTTGAGTAACCGATGTAAGAAAAAACTATATTAAAAATAAATTAAAAAATATAATAAAAGTGATATTATAAAATTTATTATAGATCATTAAGGTTATTGATAATGTATATAATGTAGTTAATTTAATTTTTCATGAATTTAAGTGTATGGTCAGAGATAATTCTGACATGAGGTAGGGGGTCTTCTATACCACCCTCATTACTAGTCAGTTACATGTTCTCTTTCTTTTCATTCTGTTTATGAAATTTTATTCTCATGAAATTATTATATTTTGGTATGTATTACCCTTAAATATATACATAATTAAATATCCTTTTCAACTATAGGATTATAATATTTTTTTGTTCCATTTAAAATTCCATCTTTAAATTAAAATTGATTTAAGGGTACTTTAATATTTTTTGTCTCATGTAAAGAATCCACACTATAAAATGAATTTAAAAAAATTTAGTTTCTAAAAAAATCCTTAAATTATAGAGAATATTCTTGGTTCGATTATGGTTTTATAGAAAACAATAATATATTTCCATATTAATATCATTTAATTATTTCATATAGTGTTACCCACGTAGTTATTTTTTGTTCATTCTTCTCTAGGTCCTTCTAATGAATCTTTTAGATTATAATTCCATCTTCAAGACATATGTAACTTTTTTAATTATAAATGAATAAAAATTTTAACTATTCCTTATTTTGGTAATCCATACTATTTAGAATTTGGTTATTCCTTTAATATGAATTTCTAAACCTAATTCCCTCTCAAGGTTTTGATTATGATTATGATTTTTGTATGATTTCTTTTCCACATGATGCATACATATATATGATTTTTATTATGTTATGGGTGGGATAAAAATCATATAGACCTCAAATGCATTGGTTAAAGATTTATATCTCATTATAATATATGCAATGTATTAGGGAGTGAACCTAATCCACTACGGAATGTTTTCCATTCTTTAATGATGGTCTTGGGAGTGACCATTAACTTGTGGTTATGAGGTCATGTATTATTTTATTTCCATATATTTTATGATTCCATGATCTGATGATTTCATTTACATATTACATGATTTCATTATTATTATCATTCTATGTATGATATTTTATTATACCTCTTGAATCTCATGTTTTTCTTTTCTTCCATATTTATTCCTTTACTAGGATTTCTAGATCACCATTTTCTTTAAATATTTTCCCTCGGGTCTCCTATATAGATTTTGAAGATATTTGGGGTTTAGGAGAACATTGTGGAGTTTTAAATAATGAATTTTTTAAGATTATATATTCATGTGTCTAATCACTTAAAGACACTATGCCTCTAGATCCAAGGTTTTCACTTACTATAAATATATGTGAAAAAATATTAAATAATGTGAGTTTAAGGACTGGGTCACAATATAATCTATCTATATAGGTGATGATGAAGAATTTTTATTCTTGATTGAAAATTGATGATATTTTTAGTCATATTAGAACTATGTTCTTGTCTTTCAAAAGAACATTTCATTCTAGATATCACCAGATGTAGATTTCGGTTGATTATATTTTTTTAAATGAATTTATGATGAATATATGAAAATTATGAGTATGTTATTTTAGAATTAAATTTGATTAAAATTCCATCAATATTTATGAGTTTAATGTATAAAATCTCTTAATTTTACTTCAATAATTTTATTATAGTTTATATTGATGATATCATGGGTTACTCATAGTTCGAGAAGAAAAAATATTAACATTCTCATTGAGTTCATTGCATGAATTTTAATTTTTTAGGAAGTTATATACATGTTTTTTATAAAAGTGTAGGGTTATTTTATTAAAAAATATCAATATAGTTATTTCTTGAGAGTTACCCAAGAATTTTTGAACGGTATAAAAATGTCTGGGTTTTCTATAATATTATAAGTGGTTTATAGCTAAATTTTCAAAGATAAAAACTCCTATATATACCATGACTAAAAAGGGTTACGGTTTTATTTAAACCTATAAGTCTCAGATTTCCATTGAAATTTTAAAGGATAGTGTGACTAGAACACTACTTTTGAGGATTCTAGAGGAGGGTATCTCTTATTAGGTGTTCTATCATATACTACATAAAGTATTGAGTTATATTTTAATCGGATATCATGAAATCATTGCTTATAACTCTGGACATTTTCAGCCCCTTAGCGTAACCACAATACACATGATCTAGATTTGGTAGTTGTTGTGTTTTCACTCAATTTAGTTATTGAGGGTGTTATAATAATTTTGGATCATAAGTGATTAGAATATTTTTTTTCCAAAGGGGACCAAAATATGCGGTAGAGGATATAGATTGAGTACCATTTCGTTTATGATTTTAGGATCACATAGACCTTAGGAATGTTAAATGTGATAAAAAATTATTTAAGCCAGAAATTATATAACAAAGTCATTATTGATTCACTTTATGAGTGGAGAATAATTTACGAGTTGGTATAATTTCATGTTGAATAAGACCATGTGGATGAAAAATATTGTTACTGTCTGATGACTATATACACTTCTTTATTGTAATAAGATATTGAGTCCAGTTAATATATCCTAATAGTGAGGAAATGTGGGATCATATAATTCATTATGATCTTATTAATGGTTGGTATGAATATTGGAGCACCATTTTTTTCAAGGGAGAGTGTTTATACCACATATCATATGTGTGGTCACGTTGAAATAGATCCTTAGTTTTTCTTTTCTTGTTAATCAGAGAGTTGTGAAGATGTATCATGATCTGAAAGGAAATCTATAGTGATCAGACTTTAAAGAGTATATGGTATATTTTTTGGATACATGAGTTACATATTTGAAGTTAAATGTTGAGAATTGGGATTCAATAGGTTCCTTAAAATAATTATTTAATTTATATTGGAATTAAGAGTAAATTTACATGGATTTCATTATTATGAAATCTAATTCACAGAGTCATTATAAAATGATATGGGAAAGGGTTTATAGATATAAAACATATGTTCATTTTAATCCAATAAATTTTTATTTATTATTATATTCCTTAACATGATTATATGTTCTTGATATAATGATATTTCATATAATTCTATTTATAATTGTGTATGATCATGATGCTTGATTTATATGTCTTATATAGAGTGGATTAATATATTAGTTTGACACACAATTATGTATGCTCACTACATTTTATGAACAAAGAGATAACCAAATTTATATAATTAATTATGCTCTAGAGGGTAGTTTACATTAGTGCATATTGGAATTAAAAGGTTCATAGGCTGAACAATTACCATTGGTAGAGTTATCATATAATGATAAATTCTATTCATCCATTATTATCAAATGGTTTGAAAATAATAGTTTATTTCTATTACTAATCTATAGTATGATATGAAACCAGATATATATTAGTTTATAGTCTCAATTAGTTGTGGATTATGAATGAACACATGTAGTTTACTCATGAGTGTACCATGATGAATTAGTGTAGGGTTAAGTTTTTATGTGAATAGGTAACAAAGCCTATTGGTGTTTGAGATTGAATATTTTGTGTTTTTTGAGTTTCTAGATGATGTGGGAAACACATATTCATAAAACATAGGTAGTTTTTGGTTCATATGGACTTTTGAGTAGTTATATTGGATTAGTGAATTGGAATTACTAATATAATTACCTCCTTAGTTGGACAGATTTTATGAAATATTTCTTATTTCAGATCGGTGTAATTATGTAAATGACCATTCTCATTTTATTTATGAGTGTTATTTGGATTTTTATGTGGTAATATTTTTTAGGGTATCCAATTGAGATCTATGATCACCAAGATAAGGGTTTCTATTGTTATTTAATTCTTTCTTTTTACCTGAATTGGAGGTATGGTGGATTTTATAGGAAATGAAGAGAGAGAGAGAGACCCAGATAAAGGTATGATTTCATTAGTTATTTTAATTAATTTTATTTTTCCTCATTGTTTTAAGCATCATCAATTTATATTCATGTCTATTAAAATGATGAAGTGGATGTTTTGATATGTCGTGTTCTTATTTTTATTCCTATATAATATTATGATTTGTTATTTCTGATGGTGAAATTATTTAATGATTGGGAAATTTAGTGTATCAATGATGGATTTCTAGGACTTTGTATAATTTATAAATATATTTTTTCATTCCACAGGTATTAAAAATAATGTGGTTTTCACCTTATAACTATTCTCAAATATAATTTTTCTTATTTTATTTTATCTGAAATAAGGTGTTTATCCTCGGTTGTGTTTCTTCCATTATAATAATTTTAACGATTTAATTTATAGAGATACTTAATAAATATTTTTAGATAGTTATGGGTATCTTAGTCTATAAATAAGTCCCTAGAGTTTATAATTCTCTTTTCACTTTAATTTTCTCTCTTTAAAGCTAAAAGAAATTCAAAATATGAGTTATGATTTTTATAAATCCAATTGGTGAAGTGTAAATGGATTTAAAATTGTTCTGATTATTATATGAGTCCATTTTTTTTGGAGTTTCTATAATATTGATAATGATCTTGTAATATTTCTGATTTTTCGGGTGTGGGTGTTTCATTATCATGTTTGCGACCTACTGTCTTCTTTTATTTTGACTTTGTGTTTTGATAATTTCATTTTTTCCATAAGTGTAGTGATAAAATAAACTATCTATTAATGTATAACTATTTATGTGGGTTTAATTCTTTAATTTTACATTATTACCATTCTTATCATTCAAAGAGAGGTTAGTACATTCAGACAATTATAGTTTTAAAGAAGAAATATGAGTAGATATTCTCTTCATTTATCATATTGATAAGGTTGGTGGATAATTTTTTAAATATTACTTTAGAATAAACCAACTCTATAGGTTCGAATTTTTATTTCATAAAGGTGGGGACTTTGAAAATTCATTTTTCTTGGTCAAAGGAAGGTGGATCCATCCTTGGTATTTTTATACTTTTGAAATTCTAATAATAAGTTGATTACTTTATTGTATTCTTAATGTATTGGTTCATTTATTATAAATGGTTTATAATTTCTCACCCTTTTATTTTTTTGATTAGAGAAGTGGAATAATTTAATATTATGATGCATATAATGGTTATTCATATAGTGATGTTTTGGAGGGGGTGTGGAATTAATTACTTAGATAACATTTTATCCATTGTTTTTGAAATTGATGTCGTGTATAAGAAGATTTGCGATGAAAGAGTTTTTAATGGTAGAAAAAAGATGGTGTATTTTGGAAATCCCAAATGGTTTCCTATTTTATCTCATTGATTTTTAATAGTCCTTTAATCCCTGATTTATAAGTGGTTAAGTGAACTAGTTTTGGAGGATCACTTTTTAAGAATTAATTGTACCCATTTTGAAAGATTGACCATTTCCCTCTACCTTTACTTTAAATTTTCATACATTAAATATAGATCTTTATCTTATGAAATTAGCTATTAATTTACCCTTAATAGTTTTTGTGTGTGGTTTATTGGAGATTTTACACCCTATATATGTGATTTAGATGGTGTGGTTCCTAATTTTTTTGAATAGATACATGATACCCAAGAAATGGATAATCTATTTATAAAATTATAGAAGGTGTCATGTCTAAAATTTATAATTAATTATGTGATATCCTAATTAAATATTTTTTGGGACTTGTTTAAATGGGGGTTTTGTAGAGTATCCAATATTTTGATTTGGTTTTTAATATTTTAATTTTTTTTGGAATTATAGAAGGAATTTTTCTAGATAGTTGTATATATATAGTGGTTTCAAGAAACATTGAAACTGGATGGTGTGGGTTTTCCTCTATTTTTGTTATCTCAATTATAATTTTCTTCTGATTAGTTTTATGATTTATTTTTTTTTCTCGTAAGGATGTTATTGGTTTACTGATGGATGGTGGTCTGATTTTTTGATGAGATGTTTTTTGATCTACACAGACTCATTGGGAATGAGAAAATAGAGATATGTTATGAAGTATACTCTAGTAACATTATATAGAGATCACACAGGCGTGATCATAATAATGGATGATGGGTAACATAGGTTTTCTGAGTATCCTTTTTTATGTTTTGTTATTTTGAATGATAGTGTAGAGCAATCACCACCCGAGTAAAAGGAGGACGAGTTAAATCTAATATCTAGGTTGAAGAGAGTTTATCAAATGGCTAGTGGAGTAGACCATTCTCCCCACCCCATATAAGCATTCATATTTACATTTATGGTTATTGATATGGATATCAATTGATATTGTATGATAATGCTAGAAGTGTGTAGTGACATGATGTGTGATATTGGGAGTATCCTATTAGTATGGTAGGATTTCTTTTTAGGGAATAATTATGTTAATATATTTGTACTATGCATTATATATATACAAACATTTTGATTTGTGGGGTGTGCATGTGATGAGATGAGGGGAAGTTCTAGTTGTTATATACCATACATGAGTTGGTTTAGTTCCCCTAAATTATTAGGAAATTATACCTTATTCCATATCAGAATTAAATTATACTTTTTAGACTTGAATTACTCTAAATTTATTATTTAATTCTATACCTTCATCCATATAATTCCTTTTCCATTGGTATAAAATATCACATGGTCTCAATTGAATTCTCTAATTACCAAATGCTAGTGCATAGTGTGAAATATAATTTTCTATTTAAATTTAAATAAATATACTATAAATTAATATATGATTAATTATACCAAAAAAATTAACTTTAAATTTAGATACCAATACACAAATAACACAATTGAAATGAAAGATAGGGTAAACTATATAAAACCCCACTATAAGACACAAAATTGATATAAAACTTCTCTAAGATTCAAGTTATGATCAAATCATATCTTCTAAGTCATATTTTCATTAACCAAAACATAATTAATATAATCTATAAGCACAAGAATTTTATATGTGTATAGAGTGATAATAAACACTTAGTTTAAATAACATTAACCCATGTCATCCCCTGATGTTTAACATGATCATATACAGACAATTTAAATCTATTAAATTATTTTAAAATATAACTTTCTACAATAAAATTAAAAAGTAAATTTTTAACAAATACATCCAAATATATTAAAACATACTATTTGGAGTAGAATAGTTTATTTGGTTCCACATCCATTAATGGTCGATATGAATCATACATGTGAAAATTCATTCTAAAAATAGGTGTTCATTGGCGTTTCTAGCTAGTGATGCATCATAATGATCATTTTTTATAAGATAAATTCATATATATAACTTGGATGCATTTATTTAGGCAAATTTATATGTTAGTCAATAATTCATTGGGTTTTAGTTGGATTTTGTACGAAATAAGGTCTGAATTTTCTAAATAAAATAGGATATATATTAATTAATTTCAATTAATACACATCATGAAATCTATTCATGATGTAAATTCATTGACCATAGGACCCATCCAAGAAAAAGTCCATCTTGTGGAAAAGATACAAACTATGAATCCTCCATGCCAACTCAAAACATGATGTGAATGCATTAAATAATGTGAACGATTCGAATTCGCAACCACCCAATATTAAAGGTATGAAATATGGAATAAATCATAAGATAACATATTTCCCAAAATTTTTGGGGATATGATTTCATGACATGAATTTCCATTAAACATCTAGAAAATTTTCTAGGAAAATTCATTTAAATTGATATCCTGAAATTAAACCTTTACATATCATGAGTTTCATGGGCCTACATGTATTCCAGTGCTCAATAGATTAAGGATGGAGTCTTGCACCATTATTTATTTGTTCTATACTTCCCTTCTATCATTTTACAAACTAATTTTTTTGAATTATTATTTTCTTTCCTATTACTTTTACTTCTTCACATTGTTCTAAGGATTTTAGATTTTTTTGTATTTGATCCAATTTCTGTTTCAATTCAGATTACCGATTCAACCTCTATTAATGCATTTCGTTTTTTTATTTGATTCATGTAAGTGTTTTATTTATTTTAAATTTACATAATCATGGATTTTTTTAGTTACAATTTTTAATTCTTAATTAAATAAGGTTTCTAGTTTCTTTTCTGTCTAATATCATTATTACCATGCATGGAGAATCCTTTAGGGTTAGGGGTTATGAGTAAGGATATTTTAAATATAATGAATCCTAAAATCAAAACATGGGTGACCCCATGAATAGTAATTAGGTAATCAATTATTGTGAATTATAACACCCCAACCCCATAATCTAGGATTCTTTGCATTATTTTATTACATTGGAAAAGATACATGATACAAATCCTAAAGGAAATAGCAAATTAGTGTTTTTTAAAAACTATATTACATGAATGGTACCCATAATACATTTGGAAATAAATAAAAAACATAATACATAATAAAATAAAATAAATAATCCTTGAAAGATTATTAAAATATTTATTCTTGATAACATGGTAGATGGAAAAATAATAAGGGTGAGCTGAAATTATTAACAAGGGTAATTAAAGAGGAAGAAATAATTAATTGATTAGAATAATCAACTTGGAAAGGTAAATAACTGATAACACATATGATTCAAATAAATAGATAAATAAATATAAATATGTAATGGTAAGAGACTGAAATATATGTCATTGAATCAATAAATTTATAATAGAATTCATGCATAGATATGTCAATGAAAAGAATATCATGAATGGATAATATTTAAATCTAAAAGAGGGAAATGGTTGATTTTTGGAAGCCATGTCTGAGGCATATGAAAAACTATCCTGTCTAGTATTTTCACAACATGGTTTAAACTATTATGATTTGGTCATTTGATTTTTCTCACAAGAACCTATTCATGTATTGTGGGTAGATATAAATTCCAAGCCCCACCCCTCCTTTCTAGTCAAAATAATTCCTCATATCGAATAATAGAAATAAATAATATACAATATTCCTCATCATAAAAATATCCATATTTTATTAATAATATAGACTCATTAATAATTACTAAATGGATGATAAGTAAAAAAGGGTTGTTGATGTTTATGATTGTAAATACCATTGAAAGGTCATTAAAACATTCTTGAGGAGGACAATCATTAAACATTCCAAAGTGTCCCATACCACATTGAAACATTTTAATCCTAATAACCATAAAATATTAACATTAAATGAAACCTAGAAAATCTGGAGAATAAGGAGATTCATTATATAACATGTCAATGTGAATTATATACACCATATAAAATTTAATTGGTGCATAATGGCAAATAAATCTGAATGAAATGTAAATTGAGATGAAATATATTACATAGAGTATGACTTGTCATGTGCATCTTTATATTCTTGAAAAATAATGTTTTGTTAATTATTTAATTTTTTATGACCTTTTTCTTGTTTATCATTACTTTTATTTTAGTTATTACAATGTTGGAAAAAAATAAATAATAAATTATGTTTATTTTGGGTGATTAGGCCAAATTTGGTTCATGTGTGAATAAAAACTTTTGTAGGTCGACTATGGTCAAAGTGGTAATTATATAAATATATCTAGAATAATAATCATGAAATAATTATCATATTTATAAATAAATTATAAATTTAAAACCAATAATCAAATATGGTTATGAAAAATGAACCAAAGTCGTTGTCATAGAGATGGTAGTCCACATACAAACACATGAGTAATGTTCCCATTTTTAAATGATCATTATGGAAAAAAGTTAAGTAACAATATAACTTTACAAATTGATAATTATTTCATAAATAGAATTTTATTTAATCAAATATACTTATATATAGAATTATTTTGATGTAAAAGGAATCAGATCATGTTGAGGAGGCAGTAGTCCACACGTCCATAACCGACATTATAACTTTCTAGTGTGTGAAAAGGGTAATAATGAAAATGATATATTAAATTTTTAAAAAGGTAATTATATAATTAATATAATATAAATTTCATTTATGTAACATATTTTTTTAATAAAAACCATATTTTATACATTCCATGTATCGAGTGAATGAATCATATTACTATGGGGAGGCGAGATTCTAAACTTCCCCAAACGATGTTATCATATTCCCAAAAAATGGAAAACATAAAGTTATATTATATATAAAAATTAAAGAAGAATAAAGAAATTATAAATATCAAATATATCATATAAAAATAGAGTGTCCATCATAATTCTCACCCATGTGATGTGGAAAAGTAAAAACAACCAACTTAATTTCGGGAGGCAGTAGTACACCGTACACAAGAGTAATAAGTTCGTTACCAATTATATAGTAATGTGTGAAAGTGTAGGTTGAAACCATAGAATAAAAAAATATAAGTTTATATAGGATATATTTTGATATATAATCATGGAATTAGTATAATTTAAAGAGTGGATAAATAAATAAACCTAAATAGCTTCAGGAAGGATGTTACCTCTTCTTTAGGTAATTCTTGCTGGTTTAAACCAAAGGGATTTCTTTGAGGGATTTATGAAAAACGTTAGTATTATAGTTTGAGGTGAGGTTTTTAAGGAGATATATCTTTATATATTGTTCATGAAAAGTGTATTCAGAGTTTTGATTAATTGGGAGGGATGAGTACCTTTTCATAGTGAAAGAGAGTGGCATTTTTTGTAATGTTTTGGAAAGGGAATTCCACCTGAGTTTTTCCTATGACTAGTGGATTCAATAACATTAAAAATAAGAGAAAATGGAGAATAGTGTCAAAATAAATAAATAAAATGGATTTTGGAAAATTTTATTGGTATTTTTATCCCTTAATATTAAGTTTTATTCCCTTGTTAAGCTAATTTTCCACTTAATAATTGTAATTAATTTTAATCGCTTTCACTAAATTTGTTGGTCATACACAAAGTTGAACTTATTAGAAATTATAAATTAGTATAATCATAAATATTTAATAAATTTATACAAATTAAAATTATATAAGTGGTATAAATTAATTTAAATTTTAATCTCACAGACATGATGATATTATAGATTTATAATGTAAAAAATTTCAAAAATATGATATGTTTTCATATCCAATTTAAATGTGAACATGATTAAAATGGCCTAAAATAAATTAGTTAATAAAATGTTTTTCAAATTAATATTTAATTTTTTTTTGAAATATAATCTAACCTTATAAATATATTGGGAAAAATCATTTTTGAAATAAATTTTGGTATTTTTCACTATTCATTAAAAATTGAAACATCATAGAAAAATAAAAAAAATAAACCTAATCTAATTTTTATGTTTCTATTTAAAAAAATTATATTATTTTGACATATATAATTTATAAAATTTTCAAAATTTATATATAAAATAGATTTTCCATTAAAAGGCATTAAAAATTCTTTTATAAAACATATAGATTTTTTGTGTAAGATTGAGTTTTTTTATCTTATGAGTCTAAAATCCATTGTATAATTGTAGAAAAATATAGAATATATAATATATAGATTAAATTAACATAAATCAATAGTTGTAATTAATTTTATTAATTAGGGTAAAATTTCTTTGAGAACATACAAATATATTTTTTATAAAAACATACCCTTAATTTTAATTGATTATTATATTCATTTATGAGTAATTTGTAACCCATGATTTTAACAATATATTTTCATAACTCAGTTAATAATATTCATAAACATCTGTATCACCCTATGATTTTATGGTACATTTTCGTTAAGAAAATGTGTATTTAATAGGTTGCGTAGCATGCAACACTGAGGTCAAACGCACCGCGATCTATTATAAACTAGATGTTAAAATAGAAATTTCAATTATTATCAACCAAATTATATAATACATAATTTTTAACATTAATTTTTGTTTTTTCTATATGTGATATATGAAACAATCCAATAAAATAAGTATTTTTTCATCAAAAACATAGGTTTACCAACTTTTTATGGTGTACCAATTTTAAAACTAGTTTTGACATGTTTAGAAGTTCTATTTGAAAAAAATAAACTTATTATTTGGAACAGGGAAATAAGATTTTACTTTGGATATTTTTTTGTGTTTTTCCGGTAATATTCATTTTTAATGTATAATGAAAAATATTGCATTTTAATTCCAAATAGTTTTTTGGTCAAAATTATTTATATTGTTTTTTTAATTTTAATAGGTTTTAGAGTGTAATTAATTGTTTTCATTATTTAATATAATTTAGGTCATTGTAATGAATTTAAAATTGAAAATATATTTAAAAAAATTTCCAACTTTTGAACGTTTCACTTTAAAAACCCACTTTTTAGTTTTGTCTATGGAATTAATTCTAAATCTAATTATTCCAATTATGTTAATAGAATTAGATTAAATGGGTTCCATATTTGGAATCATAAGGTCCAAATTTTATTTTATGTTCAATTTTATTTTTTAGTATAAAAAAGTAACTATGGTAAAAAAATAATTTACCGTTGTATAGTTAAAATTGTGACAAGGGTTAAAGTTAAAAGGTAAAAGCTTAAAATACCTAAAAATTGGAACATTTAATGGTTTTTTGAGGTGTGTATCGGCCCTAAATAATCTAAAAACATTAAATTAAAGTCTAATTAGTTGCATTTAATGCCTCCTCAATATGGTTACCTTTTAATATAAAATAATCATTAAATTGATCACTTGAACCCACCTCTCCTCAAGTATAAATACCTCCCCACCTCCCCATATCAAACCAAAAAGCCTTTTAGATCCTAAAATATCTGACCAAACCACTCATAATCAATCTATCCCTGTACATGTTTTCTTATCTCATCAAAACACCAAATACAAGTACCTCAAGGGTTTTTTAAGGAGGGGATATTGAATAGGTAACTTTCTCAAAATACATCTCTTAATTTTTTTTTCTTTTTATAATTTATCCTCACCTACTTCATAAATAAATGAAATATCAATCAATAATCTTTTATATTCTATAGATTTATGTTTCAAAGGGAGTATCTAATATTTACTTCATTTCTCACCTCCTCTTATTAAAAGAAATTAAATTGTTGGCCACATTATGCCTGTTAATCGACTCCATGAATACTATTTTTGTTCTTTTTCCATTACCGCCTTAATAAATGGTATTAAAACTATTTCTGTGAGTTAAATAATATCATTATATGTAAATTATAACCTATTAAATGTTTTGTAAATTTTATATTAAACATACTTTCATGCATTCCATATTGTGGATATAAGATAACATCTTTTGTGGAATTGTGGACTACCACCCCCTCAAAGCGACGCGATTCATTCACACTATACATGAAACATATTAAATATATTTATAATAAAAATACGTATCATATATGAAATATATATTATACTATAATTATTATATATATATTTATCATTCAAATTCCAATATTTTAATACAATAATGAAATGAATGTAGCGTTTATGCATATGTACGACCTGCCATCTCCATGAACATTGCATTTATTTTCTTATCTCCAAACATTATCTAATATTATAAATACATATGCATTCTATATATAAGATAATTAATCCATGGTTTACATTATTTAGATAATTAAATCATGATATATATATAATAGAAGAAGAATATTACTAGTCCAAACAAACTTGAGAAAACTGGGTTATTAACAATAGAAATAGTGAAATAATGATAGATTGTTAACAAATAGGTAATAAGATATTTTAAGAAGATGATATATAATTTTATAAACATTATTATGGTTATATAATATGTTATTAACAGTCTTCAAAATATTATATCATATTTTAATTAATGTGAACACAAAATGAATTAGAAGGTAAGGGTTAATTTCCCAATCTCATTATTATCTTTGATTATTTATTCATAGGTATTTATTGGAAAAAAATTTCATCCATTTCCTTGTTTCTATTTTTTTCAATATTATTATTTTAAAGGTCTTATGTAAGGGAATATTTAATTAATATGTCATTTTAAATGTCTCTAATATTTATTCCTCTAAATATTTATCATTTATGTCCTTGTTTTCAAAATGGATTTTATCGATTTAATTATAAGGATCTAAATATTTTTAAATATTATTTTTTTTAAATTCTTCTAAAATTTTATAGAGTGTTATGGGATATTTAGATTCAAAAATATATTTTTAATGTCTTATTTAAGAAATATTTGGATTTTTAATAAATTATTTCAAATAAAATAGTTTATTTTTGTCAAGAAATGTTATTGGTTTTTAATAGACAACTTTCTTCTATGTAAAAATCTTTTTTTGGAATTTATGATCAATTTAGGTTGATTTTTTATATAATATAAACTATTATATTTATGGATTTATTATATATTTGATCGTGGATGTGCTATTTTGATACCATTCATGTTTTATGGTTCATGTATTAATATTTTCTTTGATAGTTTTAATACAAATGCTTTTGTGGTTTAGGTTTCACCCATTTTATACGAGGAATGTATAATAATTAATAAATTATGGGAGGGGAATGTTATTACCCTTAGATGTATCGATTGGTCTCATTAGATGAAATTATTTTGAAAAATAAAACCCTTCAAATTTTTTTCCATGTAGTTTAACATTTTTAGTTGGATAGATCTTGACATAAATAATCCAGGATTCTACCCATAGACAAAAACTCTCACAAGGATAGATTTCGATATTAGAAATCTTGGGGATATATCATGATAGTCTATAAATTTATAATCATGAATTACCTCATTATTATATTAGTTATGGATATTCCATGTGATTATTTGAAAAATAGAATATCTCCGGTTTTTCTTATTTTAAATGGTAATATTTATTATTTCCATATTATGCTGAGATTATGTTCGAAGATTCTTTGTTTCAGTTATACATATTTCCTTAAGGTTTATGGGTATATATTCATAATATCTTCTATTGTACACTTACCCTTACTGATCATTTGGGATTTCAACTTTCTTATATTTTATCACCACAGGATTCCAAGAGGTTCATTATGACTGAAATGCATGGTTAATCTAGAAGAATAAATACATTCTAATGGGATTATCTATATTGTATTTTATGTTTTTAATTTTAATCTTAATGAATCTAGTATTTATAGAATACTACAATTTTTTTTTCATTAATATTTATGAATATGATATTAATTTTACATTAAATGTGAAACTTTTTTCGATAGCATACTTGACATGCAACAATGGGCTTCTCCAAAATCATATGTTGTACACAACATTGAGTTATACCGAAAAATTATACAATAATAATATAGTTATATTAAATGAATGATAATTCCTTGCCTTTGGAATGGAGGGAATGAATAGTATCAAATGAATTTAGAAATATGGTTAACACATGTTAAAATAATTATTCAACAGGTTACCAAATTTATTACAAATGGAGATAAAAACCAATTGAATATAAAGGATATGTTTTTATGGAAATTTTTTAAAAAAATAGAATAATTGTGTTTATAAAATCATATCACTCATTAAAGATATTTTTTTAATGAAAAATATTTTTTAAATATTCCATTTAATGTTTTAAAACCATATTATTATTTTCTAGATATTATATAAGAAAAAATTCAATATTTTAGATAAAAGAAGTATATTCCAAAAAATGATGTTTTACCGCCTTTTATAGAGAACCCTTTTTAAATTAAGTTTTTTACACCATTATATGGTATATTTGAAAAAATAAACTTCCTATTTAGAATCTAGAATTCAAAATTTACTTTGGATGATTTTTTGATATTTTTTTGATAACTATCTTCTTTTGATAAAGAGTGAAAAATATGCTACATTTTAATTAAAAAAAACTTTTTACATTGAGATTATTCATATAGATAAATCATATTATTTAACCGTTTTAAAGTTTAAATGGAAAATATTTATACCATTGAATCCAATTTTGGTCATTGGATGTAATTTAACTTTAAAATTAGACCTAAAAACATGTCAAACTTTTGATATTTATTATTTCTTAAAAACCCGCTTTTTTGGTTTTGAAAACGAAAATTAATTTTAAATTAATTTATGAAACATCCAGGTTTTGAATTTTAAAATGGATTCTATATATGGAATCAAGAGTTCCAAATTCTGTGAATAGTTACCATTTATTTTTAGACATTATGAATAGTAACTTTAGTAATTATTTTATTTACCATGGTTAAATGGTAAATATGGTACAGAAGGGTAAAAAATAATATTATATTAATATTAAACTACCCAAACACATGTACTACTCATATTTTATGAGACAATTTAGACCATGGTAATCCTTGGGTCCATTTTTGGACCCCATGGATCCGCTTGGGAGTGAAAATGACATGTTATATTAATTAATTTAATGTTAAGATAAATATGACATAAACTTGTATCTTTTAATAAAACTATTTATATATGGGGTTAGAAAAGTTATTGGTTCAACCATAAATATTCATATTAAAGATAAAAATATCCTACATGATGTTATTTTATTTTTAAATTTTATACATCAAATAAATAAAATTATTTAGCACCAAATGATGATGTAGTGACTACCTTATTAATGTATGATTTAAATAAATGAGATTATAAATGATAAGATAAATTTATTTTGAAACTTTTTATATCATCAACAAATTTTATGGATGAGTACGACTTTTTATCATTGAATTAATGAAGTATTTTCAATAGAATCATGTTGTTATGGGTTTTTAAAAAAGTCATGATATGAATAGTATAAAAATTGACATAAATGTGTTTTTAAAACAAATACTATTTTAATAAATGATATAATAGTCATTTAATCTAAGATTTTGACAAATGAATTAGATAATGTTGAAAATGTTATTAATTAATCACTTGAGGTTATATTGTAATTTTCTTGTAACTATATTAACCATATAGTATGAATATACAAGAATACATGGTAAGAGTTCAATTATTTAACTAAGGGTTAAATCTAAAATATAAGGTTATATTTGTGACCTATACTTTTCTAAAACCTATTTTTTGAGAGGTTATAAACCCCAAAACATCTTATATTTGAAATAAATGACTTTGGGACCTTTTGAAACCGAAAACCATTTTATAATAAAATAATATTTCAATGACTTCCTAAAGTGCCTCTACTCCCTCTTATAAAAGGGAATAAACTCTACCCATCTAATCACACCTCTAAATCCTCTTGGATCATCCAAATACTTCTAAAATAAGTTTCATACATCCCTCCATTCCTTATGAATGCATTAACTTGGACATAAGGAAATTAAATAAATCCTTTTGGCTCAAATCAGAGGGAGATACCCGATTTAGAGGTAAGGACTTCTCTTATGTTTGTTTCCTTAACTTTCCTTCTCCACTTCCTATGATATTATTTTTCTTTGATTACATAAAAAACCATTATTATCAATAGAATATGATGTTTTTATGAGACATATTCAAACTACACTTACACAAAACTCCATCTAATGGATATGAACATACAGTTTCAGTGTACGACGAACTACTGCCTCACGAAATGATGATTGTTCGATTTTATCCTACCACCTTTCATGGTTTCCATTATGATAGCACTGTATTTTTATATGATATATATTATATTTATTTTTTATCTATTATTCTGAAATTTTTATTTATGAACATACCTTTATGCTTTTCATGATGTGTAAATTTGATAATTTCATTTGAGGAAGTGTTGACTACCACCCCCTCAAAGTGATAGGACTCGTTCATTCCGTACATGGAACATATAAAATATGGTGTTAATGAAATTATATAAGATATATAAAATACGAGATTATAATTTAATTATAATATACCTGTCAATCATTTAGTTTTCATTTCTTTTATATAACAAATAAATGCAAGTAGTGTTCATGCGTACGTACGACCTACCGTCTCCAGGAACGATGCATTTCACTTATTATATTAAAATGTTATAGATTATTATAAATAAATATATAATGTCTATTTATGATATTTAAATCTTTATTTTCATTCAGGAGATGATTTAGATTTTCCTACATGGACAATTTACCTAAAAAAGTTCATTTTCGACCCAATACCAAATATCAACAAAACAACTGATATTAACATAAATTATTATTTAATTTTAATAAAATGGAAATAAGTGATATAAAAGAAATAATAAATTTTAAAAATGTTCCGAAGAAAGTATATATTAGTTTATGTTTATTATTCTCGAAGAACAAGGAACATACCTGATGAATTAAACTCAAGGTAAGGGAACATTTCAAACTCCTCTTTTAGTCAAAGAATAATTTTATGTTATGTATTTTTAATCCATTTTCTTATGTTGGGATATGTCGTTTCATATCATTATTTATGTACATTTTATGTACAAGTGATGAGAGACCCTTTTCTCACTCATGAAATCATTTTCTTAATTTTTACGTAACGTCGTTAGGCTACTGAATTTTCGTAAGGGAATTTCTAAACTCAATTTCCACTCATTGGATTTTAAGTATACTTCATTGATTATATTATGCCATGATTATGTGTGGAATAATTTTTTATTTAATTATATTTTCATTTCCACTGCCCTTTGTGTGGATATACTTTTTCAACACATATTCATTCTATTGATAAATTCTTACATCATTTATATGAACATTGTAAGGGAAATTCTTAACCCAATATCCATTATTTGGGTTAAACTTCAACTTCTGGATTATGTATTACTATGATTATATGAGAAATAAGTTTTGATATCTTATATTTTATTTAAATTTTTTTATGTGTAATTATTGTGAATACAAATAATAATTTTTTTCTATTTACAATATGATCTTCATAAGGGACTTTGTCTCAATCACCTTTCATTGAGGAATATTTTGTTGTTTTCCACCTTTATTAAAAATTATGGTGTATATACGACCCTTTTGAAACATTATGTCATGAATTTGTATATTATAATGATATTTAATTTTTTATTTATTGTTATTCCTTAATGATTTTTATTCAAGTATATCTCGTGTGGTACAGAACTCTTTAACTAAACCATCTTTTTAAATGTTTTATAGATTTATTCTTCAAAAAACATTTATTTCATTTACATGTTTTAAAAATGGTATTTATGAATATATTTATATGGAAATTAATGTCTTAACATGTTAAAATTTTTAATGTGGTACGGGTCACTTTGATTCAAAAGTATTTTTGTTAAATTTTTTAAATGGTTTTTGAAATGTATTGAGTATTTAAATATTTTGAAATGATTTCTTGTTATTTATAATGAAATTTTATTAGTTAAATGTTGTTATTTGTGATATTTTATGTGTTATGATTATTAAATTTTACTTGGAAATTTTATGGGTGGTTACATGATAGACCAATGATGGATGGTTACATGATAAACCAAATGACAGGTGGTTCTGTGATAATCCAAGGATGGGTGGTCACGTTACAAACTCTAATGCATTAGGTTTTAAAGTCAACTGTATGGCTATTCCATTTAGTGATATGTGTGGAAGTAGAACATATTGTTACTCCATTTAAGTATATTTATGTCTTAAGTTATCTTTATATGTTATATTCTGCTTTTTATGGGCTTTATAGTAATCATTTGGTTACAAAAATGGTAAGCAAAGAGCTTATAATTAGTGAAGTATGTTTAATACTTCTTAAAGGTGAAAAGTATTAATTTATGATAAAGTATTCATAGTATATATACTATCTCAGTAATAATAGTTTTCTTTCATTATGTATCCATTACTAAGATTTTAATTCTCATCCCATGCTTTGAAATAAATTTCACAGGACATAAAGAAGAATAGAGTAAATGATGGGATCATGGAAAAATTATGTTGTAGAAACGTGAAACAATGTCATGTTTCATTTTGATGATATTTTGTTTTATGAAAAAAGGATAGTGAGTAGAAGTGTTTACTTGTAATATTCAAGATTTTATGTTTATGTAATGACCTAATTATCTAAAGCTCTGAACCAGAAAAGATCCTTATTGTGAATTAAAGTCAAATTATTGGAATATCTCAAGATTACAGAATGTTTAAGGCTGGGACCTTATAGTTGGTATCAGAGGAAAGGTTTAGACAAATTTGAAGATTAGGATGTTTTCATAATTGTTAGAGATATGATCACAGGTTTATAATATTATGGTATATTATATGTACAATGACATAGAAACCCCTTTGAAGGATTATGTTATTTCAAGGAGATTAATGGTATTTTTGGATACATTCACCTTTGAGGAAATTATGGGTTATTAGTTTTTGGGATGAAAAATATAAGGTATGAAATATCCTTTTAGGATAAAAAATGTTAGGTTTATCTTTGAGAATTTTATCTCATTTTTTCAGGTTATTATAATTATACAGTATTTGAAAAATTACCACACGCAGACCGTGTGACAACCCGTCACATCAGACAAAGATGCAGGAATCAAACCCATAACCAAAGTGAGACTAGGATTTATTGCCTAAAACTCGCCTATGTGAAGTCCCTGGTTAGTATGAATTATTATTTTTTGTTAAATGATTTTATGGATAAAGAACGAGTTGATTTTGGAACTTATGTTTTATCAAATGGATATCCTTAGTATTGGAAAATTATTTGGTGATTAAGTTATAAATGTTATTTTATAAGTTTTTTTCTCATTTGGGAACACTATATTCCAAAGGAAAATAGAATACTATGGGATTTCAGTTGAGGATTAATGGTTGAATTTTATTTTTGAAGAATCTATATTTTTATTGTGGACTTATAGCAATTTGGGTTATTTATGGAAATGATTAACCTATCATAGAGAATATGTGATTAAGTTAATTACTTTTCAGTATGAGACTTTAAGAGTAGTTGATGTTATATAAAGATAAATGTTAATATTTATCTTGTAAGACTATGTGATCAAAATCTTTTTGTTTTGGGTTTCAATATTAGTTCGGATTATATTGAAGAATTTTAAGGACAATTGTGTATTGAATGGACCTTGTTGAACTCTGGGTATTGTTTGTTGAATTTTTGAGATTAAGAGTAACATTTCTTTTTATAAAGGATTATAATTTTTGAGGATTATCTGATACCATACCAACCATTTTAATTTAGGAAAATGTATAACGGTAGGGGAAATATATTGTTCATCTTTTGTGGATTATGTGATTCTCTAGAAGGTGATGCTAGTACTTCAGATGTGACCAACTCATCTTGAATACTCATCTTTTGGAGAAAATATGAGTTTGTAGTAGATAGTTATTAAATAAAATGAAACTCTACATGACAAGTATGCAATATTCCTTATGATCATATTCTAGTAGTGATAAAATTCTTCAACTATATAAAAATGATATTGAAGAAAAAATGTTATACTCTTTCTTTTATCAACTGAATTTTACCCAACCACAAATTTATGGTATTATGGTGGTTAAATTTCCATGATCAAGTTCTATATCATTATACATTAGTCTATGAGAGATATTTTTTCTTCCATATCTATGTTTTAATACCCTAGTATCGATTATCTTGGGTGAACTTTGTAATTATCTTTTTTTCTTTTAATGTTATAGTTTTATTAACCCTTTTTATGAAGTGGGATTTATAACAATGTTTCCGAGCCTAATTTTAGAATAGTGAGGAAGTAATTTCAATAAGGGGGAATGATTTAAATACACAAGTATTTATAGAATAATAATTTTTATTCTTTACTAAAATTAATGAATAAGATATTAATTTTATGGTAAAGGGGATGATTTTTTCGATAGCTTACTTGACACGCAACAATGGGTTTTCTTGAAATATTACGTTGCACAAAACATTGAGTTATACAGAAAAACAATTCAATAATAATATTTTTATATTAAATGAATGTTAATACCTTGATTTTGGAATGAAGGTAATGAATAGTATAAAAATAATTTTTAAATATGGTTCATACATGTTTAAATAAATTTTCAATTGGTTACCAAATTTATTACAAATGGAAATAAAAACTAATTGAATATAACAGATGTGTTTTTATAAAAACCTATTTAAAAAAAGAGAATAATTGTGTTTATAAAATAATATCACTATTTATGGATTTTTATTTAATAAAAATTCTATTTCATATATTCAATGAAATGTTTTAAATTCATATTATATTTTTTCTTGGTATTATATAAGAACAAATTAAAATTTTTAGATAAAAGAAGTATTTTCAAAAAAATGCAGTTTTACTGCCTTTTGATGGAGAACCAGTTATAAATTTTTTTAACACTATAATATGTTCTATTTGACAAAATAAACTTATTATTTATAAGTGGGACATCCGAATTTACTTTGGATGAATTTTTGATATTTTTCTGATAACTACCATGTTATGATGAATAATAAAAATTCGCTCAATTTTAATTGAAAACCACTTTTTACACTGAGATAATTTATATAGTTAAATCATATTATATAATGATTTCAAAGTATAAATGAAATATATTTTTATCATTAAATCCAATTTTGTTCATTTGAAGTAATTTCAACCTGAAATTGGATATAAACACATGTCAATCTTTTGATAGTTATTATTTCCTAAAAACATGTTTTTGGTTTTGACCACGAGAATTAATTTAAATTAATTACTGAAACTTATGTGTTTTGAATTTGATAAAATGGATTCTATATTTTGAATCAGGAGGTCCAAATTTTTTAAATATGTTCCTTATATTTTTAGACATTATGAATAATAACTTCATTAATTATTTTATTTACCATGGTTAAAAGGTAAATCAGGTAAATAAGTGTAAAAATAATATTATAATATTATTAAACTACCCTAAAACATGTCCTAATCCAATTTTATGAGATATTTACGACCATGGTAATCCTTGGGTCTATTTTGGGATCCCATGGATCCACTTGGGCATGATAATGACATGTTATATTAATTAATTTAAAGTAAATAGAAAATATGACATAAAATTGTATCTTTTAATAATTTTTTATATGGGGTTATATAAGGGATCTGTTGACCATAAATAATAATTAGGAATATAAAAAAATTTACGTCATCATGGTATATTAATTATAAATGTATGACATCATATAAATAAATTTATTTATGACACTAATGATGTAGTGATTACCTTATTAAAGAATGATTTAAATAAATTAGATTATAGATAATAAAGTAAGGTTATATTAAACTTTTTTTTCCATAAAAGGATTTTATGGAAGTTTATGACTTTTTATATTTTAATTAATGATATTTTTTTTCGAAATAATCAAGTTGTTATGAATTTTTAAAAAAGTTATGATATTAATAGTAAAAAAATTGACATAAATGAGTTTTTAAAATAAATAATATTTTAATAAATGATATAATTATCCTAAAAATATTATATTCTCTTAAATAACACATATAATGAAAAAAATCTCATTAATTAACCACTTGAGATTCTATTGGCATTTTATAGTAACTATATTTTCCATATAGTATGATTATACAAGAAGACATGGTAAGAGTAAAATTAGTTAACTAAGCATTAAAGCTAAAAGATAATGTTAAATTTGTGTCCTAGATTTTTATAAAACCTATTTTTTGAGAGTTTTTAGGCCCAATTTTCTGTTATAATTGAAATAAATTACTTTGGGACCATTTGAAATATAAAACCATTTTATAATAAAATAATATTTCAATTCCTTCCTAAAGTGCCCCACTTCCTTCTTATAAAAGGGCATCAAATCTACCCATTTAGTCACACCTCTAAAGCCTATTGTAACTTCAAAATTATTCTCAAATAATCTCCCAACATACTTAACTTCATCCTAAAGGCCTTACCTTGGGTATAAGACAATTCAAGAAAGCCTTTTGGCTCAAGTCAAATGGAGTTACCTGATTTACAGGTAACGACTTCTCTCAAGTTTCTTTCCTTGAATTTCCTACTCCATACCTTATTATCATATTATTATTGTATTAAATAAAAATTAAAGTATCCTAAATATACTAGGTTGTTTTTATGATATGTATTATAACTACACTTACACACAACTCTATCTAATGTATTCAAACATACAGCTTCTGTGTACGACGAACTAATGCCTCAAAAAACGATGATTATTTGATTTTCTCCTACCACCTCTCATGGTAGCCATTATGATGAAAATATGTTTATATATGATATATATTATATATATATTGTCTCTATTATTCTTTTTTTATTTACAAACATACCTTTATTCTTTTCATGATGTGTACATACGACAATTTCATTTGAGGAAGTGGGGACTACCTTCCCCTCGAAATGATATGACTCGTTCATGCCATAAATGGAACATACAAAGGATAGAGTTAATGAAATTATGTAACATATATAACATATGATATTATATTTAATTATAATATACCTATGTATCATTTAGTTTTCATTTAATTAATATGACAAATAAATGAATATAGCATTCATGCGTACGTATGACCTAAAGTATCCATCTATGGTGCATTTCATTTTATTATATTGAAATGTTATAGAATATTATAAATACATATATAATGGATACATATGATATTTATATCATTCATATCATTATGGATATTCTTTACGTTTCCCCATATGGACATTTTATCTCAAAACAAGTTCATTTTTGACTCAAGAACCGAGTATCGACAAAATGACCAATATTAACTTAAATAATTTTGTAGTTTTTATAACATTCTAATAAGTGGTATAAAAGTAATAAAAAACATGAAATTTTTTCAAAAACATTTTTAAATTAATTTCATTTAATTATTCATTAAGAACAAGGAACATATATGATGAATCCGACTCAAGGTAAGGGAACCTTTCAGCCTCCTCTTTTAGTCAAAGAATTATTTTATTTTATATCTTTTAATTTACATTTTATTATGCTATGAAATATTTTTATATATATTTATTTCAATAAATTTTATTTACAAGTGATGAGAGAATCTTTTCTCTCTGATGAACTCATTTTTTGAATTTTTAAGCGATGTCTTTAATCTGCCGAATTTTAATAATGGAATTTCTAAACTCAATTTCCAGTCAATGGGTTTTACACTTACTTCGTTGATTATAATATGCCAATAATATGTGTGGAATCAATGTTTATTTATTTATGTTATAATTTACTCTTCAATTTTTTTTGTATATAATTTTTCAACACATAATGACTCCATTGATAAATTCTTACATCATTTTTACAATCCTGCCAAGGGAACTTCTTAACCCAATTTCCATTATTTGGGTAAAAATTCTACTTCTTGATTATGTCGTGATAAAATTATATCAGAAAGAAATTTTGATATCCTATCTTATATTTATAATTACATTATGTGTACTTATTGTGAATAAACATAATCAATCTATTTTATTTACAAAATGATCTTTGTTAGAGACTTCGTCTCAATATCCTTTTGTTGAATCATATCTTGTTGTTTTCCACATTTATTATCCCCTAAGGTGTATATACGACCATTTTGAAATGTTATATCATAAATTAATATATTATCATGATATTGAATGTTTTATTTAAGGTAATTACTTAATTAATTTTATTAATTTATTTCACTTGTGGCAAGGGACCCTTTTACTAAAACATCATTTTAAATGTTTTATAGATTTATTCTTCTAAAACATTCAATTTAATGTCCATGATTTAAAAATGGTTTTTATAAATTTATTTATATGGACATGAACATATTAAAATGTTTAAAGTTTCAAAGTGTTATGGAATACTTTGATTCAAAAGTCTTTTTATTAAATTTTATTAATTGTTTTTGAAATGAATTGAGTATTTAAATATCTTGAAATGATTTCTTGCGATTTCAAATGGAATGTTATTAGTGAAATGTTGATATATTTAATATTTTATGTGTTATGATTATATAATTGTACTTCAACATTTTACGGGTGGTTGTGTAATAAACCAATGATAGGTGGTTACATTATAAACCAAATGAGTGGGGTTCTATGATAAACCAAGGATGGGTGTTTATGTAATAACCTCCAATGCATTGGGTATGGAAGTGGAAATTATGGATATTCTATTTAGTGGAATGGGTTGAAGTTGATTGTATGGTTATTCCATTTAAGTATGTTTATGTCCCAAGTTACCTTTATATGTTATATATTTATTTCTATTGCCTTTGTGGAAATATTTTGGTTACAAAATGGCTAATAAATGAGATTATATTTAGTGAACTATATTGACTACTTTTTAAAGGTGAGAAGTATTACTTGATGATAAATTATTTCTGGTTTTCATGTTATCCAAATATTAGCAGTTCTCTTACATTATGTATCCCTTAATGAGATTTTTACGCTCATCCCAATTTTTGAAATTTTTTTCACATGAAATAAATAAGAATAGAGTCAAGGATGAGATCATGGAAAATTTATGCTGTAAAAACATAAAGTGATGTCATGTTTCTTTTTAATGAGTTTTTTATTAAAAAAAGGATAGTGAGTAGAAGTATATACTTGTAATATTCAGGATTATATGTATAAGTAATGACTTAATTTTATAAATATCTAAACTTTAAAATATCCTCTATGTGAATTAAAGTCAAATAATTGGCTTATCTCACGATTTTGTAATATTTATGGCTGGGGCCCTATAGTTGATATCATAGGAAAGGTTTAGACAACATTGGATATTAGGATGTTTTATTAAGGGTTAGGGATATGATCACGATTTTTTAATATTAATTTATATTATAAGTACATTGACTTTGAAACCCCTTTTAAGGTTTTTGTAATTTCCATGAGATTAACGGTATATTTGGAGATATTCAACTTTGAGGAAATTATGGGTTATTAGTCTTTGGGATAAAAAATATATGGTATGAAATAACATTTAAGGGTACAACATTTTATGGTTATTATTGAGGATTTTATCTCATTTTATTTAATTTTATTATAATTATATATATTTTTAAAAAGGACAACATGCAGACCACATGACAACCTGTTGTGTCAGACAAAGTTGTGGGAATCAAACAAACAACCAAAGTGCAATTGGGATTTATCACCTAACTGTGGCCTACATGAAGTCTCTGGTTAGTAAGTCTTATTACTTTTAGTTAAATGATTTTATGGATTAAGAATATGTTGATTTTGGAACCTAGGTTTTATCAAATGGATATCCTAAGTATAAGAAAATTATTTGGTGATTACCTTATAAATGCTATTTTAGAAGATACTCGCTCATTTGGGTACACTATATGCCTAAGGAAAATAGAACACTGGGGGATATTTTTTGAGGAGTAATGGTTGAATTTTATTTTGGAATAATCTATGTTTTTATTGTGGACTGATATATATTTGTATTATTTATGGAAATGATTAACCTATCATAGAGAATATGTGATTATGTAAATTACTTTTTTGTACGAGACATTAAGAGTAGTCGATGTTATTGGGAGATAAATGTTATGATTTATCTTGGATGACAATGTGACCAAATTCTTCTATGTCTTGGGTTTCAATAATAGATTATATTATATTGAATAATTTTAAGGACAATTTTGTATTGAATAGTCTTTATTTAACTTTGGGTATTGTTTTTTGAATTTTGGAGATTATAAGTAGTATTTTTTATAAAGGATTATCCTTTTTGAGGATTATCTAATCTCTTACTAACCATTTTCTTTTTAATTAATGTATAAAATTAGGGTAAATATATAGTTCATCTTTTGTGGATTATGTGTTTCTCTAGAAGTTGAAGCTAGTGCTTCAGATATCACCAAATCATCTTGTATACTCATTGTTTGGAGAAAAGATGAGTTTGTGGTAGATATTTATTAAAAAAACAAACTACATGATAAGTGAGTATGTTTCCTTATGATCTTACTCTAGTAGTAATAAAATTATTCAGCTATATAAAAAAGATATTCAAGAAAAAAAGTTATGCACTTTATTTTATCAATATATTTTTACACAACCAAAAATTCATGGTATTGGTTGTGGTAAACATTCCATGATCAAGTTCTATATCATTATCTACTAGTCTATGAGATTTAATTTTTTCTTCTATATCCATGTTTTCCTACCCTAGTATGGTTTATATCGAGTGACCTTTGTATTTATCATTCTTTCTTTCAAAAGTGATAGTTTCATTAACCAATTTTTCGATGTTGTAATTCTAATGATGTTTCCGAGAACATTTTTAAAATTGCTAGGACACAATTTCCAAAAGGGGGGAATGATGTAATGACTTGAGTATTTATAGAATAATACCTTTTATTTTATTTTAATATTTATTAATAATATATTAATTTTAGATTAAAGGGGATGATTTTTAGATAGCGTACTTGACACACAACAATGGGTTTCTTTGAAATCTTATGTTGCACACAATATTGACTTATATCAAAAAATAATACAATAATAATATTGTTATTTTAAATGAAAGTTAACACCTTTCCATTATAATGTGGGTAATGAATACTATTATATTAATTTAAAAATATGGTTTACATATGTTTAAATAATGATTAAATTCGTTACCAAATTTATTACAAATGGAAATAAAAACCAATTGAATATAAAGGATGTGTTTTTATAAAACCCTATTTTTTAAAAAATATAATAATTGTGTTTATAAAATCATATAACTCTTTAGGGAATTTTATTTAATTAAAAATATATTTTATATATTCAATGTAATGTTTTAAATTAATCATATATGTTTTTAGATATTATATAAGAACACAATCAATTTTTTGGATAAAATAAGTATTTTCCAAAAAATACAGTTTTACCGCCTTTTGATGGAGAACCCATCTTAAATTTATTTTTTAACACCATTATATATTATATTTAAAAAAATAAAATTTTTATTTAGAATCAGGAAATATAAATTTATATTAGAATAATTTTTAATATTTTTCTGATAACCATCATGTTTTGACGAATAGTAAAACAACACTAAATTTTACTTGATAACAACTTTTTTCCATCAAGATAATTTATATGGTTAAATAATATTATTCAATTGGTTTTAAAGTATAAATGGAATACATTTTTATCATTTAATAGAATTTTGGTCATTAGAATTAATTTCACACTGAAATTGGATATAAACACTTGTTAATCTTTTGGTAGTTAATATTTCTTAAAACCCCGCTTTTTGGTTTTGACAACGGGAATTAATTTTAAATTAATTACTAAAACTTCATTGTTTTTAATTAAGAAAAAATGGATTCCATATTTGAAATTAGGAGGTCCAAATTGTGTATACAGGTACCTTTTATTTTTAGACATTATCAATAATAACTTCAGCAATTATTTTATTTACCAAAGTTAAAGGGTAAATCTGGTAAATATGGGTAAAAAATAATATTACAATAATATTAAACATCCATAACACTTTTAATAATCCTATTTCATAAGATATTTACAAAAATTAGAATCTTGGGTTGATTTTTGGACCCCATGGATCCACCTGAGAGTGATAATGACATGTTATATTAATTAATTTAAAGTAAAGAGAAAGTATGACATAAAATTGTATCTTTTAATAAAAAAATTTTACAGGGGGTTATATAAGTGATCATTTTGACCATAAATAGTTATTAGAAATATAAAAATATTTCCTACATCATGATATTTTACTTATAATTTTTATACATAAAATAAATAGACTTATTTATTACACAACGACGATGTTGTGATTACCTTATTAATGAATGATTTAAATAAATGATATTATAAATGTTAAAATAAATTTATTTTGAAACTTTTTTTTCCAAAATAGAATTTTATCAATGATTATCACTTTTTATAATTCAATTAATTATGTTTTTGTTTGAATAATAAAGTTTTTATAGTTTTTAAAAAAAGTCATGATTTGAATAATATAAAAAATTACATAAATGTGTTTTTGAATCAAATACTATTTTAATAAATGATATAACAGTCCCAAAAATATAATACCTAGATAAATAACATAGATAATTTTTAAAATGTCATTAATTAACCACTTGAGGTTGTATTGGAATTTTATAGTAACTATATTAAACATATAGTATGAATATAAAAGAAGACATGGTAAGAGTTAAATTAGTTAACAAAGGGTTAATGCTAAAAGATATGGTTACTTTTGTGCCCTTGACTTGTCTAAAACATATTGGTTGAGATGTTTTCGACTCAAAAGAATCTTATATTTAAAATAACTGACATTGGGACCATTTTAAACTAAAACCCACTTTATAATAAAATAATATTTCAATGCCTTCCTACAATTCCCCTCCTCCCTCTTATAAAAGGGAATCCTCTTTACCCATTTAATAAAACCTATCAAGCCCCTTATATCATCCCAATTCTTATCAAATAATCTCTCAACATCCCTAACCCAATCCTATAATATTATACTTGGGTATAAGGCAATTCAAGATAGCCTTTTGACTCAAATCAAAGGGATTTACCTGATTTAGAGGTAACGTCTTCTCTCAAACTCCAATACTTTACTTTCCTTATACAATCCCTATGATCATATTATTATATGATAAAATAAAAAAACCAGTATCAAAAATATAATATGATGTTTTTATGAGAATTATTCCAACTACACCTAGACACAGTTCCATCAAATGGAAATGAACATACAATTTCTGTGTACGATGAACTACTGCCTCACGAAATGATGACTGTTCGGTTTTATACTAAAACATATCATTGTGGCCATTATGATGGAAATATATTTTTATATGATATATATTATCTTTATATTTTCTCTATTATTCTGAAATATTTATTTACAAACATACCTTTATGCTTTTCATGATTTGTTAATACGATAATTTCATTTGAGGAAGTGCATACTACCGCCCCCTCAAAGTGATATGACTCATTCATGCCATATAGGAAATGTTTAAAGGATGGAGTTAATGAAATTATGTAACATATATAACATATTATATTATACTATAATTATAATATACCAATGTATCATTTATTTTTCATTTGTTTAATATAAAAAATAAATGAAAGCAGCGTTAATGTGTACGTATGACCTACCATCTCCATGAACAATGTATTTCATTTATGATATCCAAATGTTATAGAATATTATAAATACATATATACTAGATATATATGATATTTAAATCATTAATATCATTCAGGAGATTATGTAATTTTTCCTACATGGAAAATTTACCTCAAAACATGTTCATTTTCGACTCAAGTATCGAGTATCGAAAAAACAACCGATATTAACTTAAATAATTATGTAATTTTTATAACATGGTAATAACTGAAAGAAAAACAATAATAAACATGAAAATGTTTCTGAATCAAGTATAAATTAACTTATGTTTATTATTTATTAAGAATAAGGAAGATACGTGAAAAATCAGACTCAAAGTAAGGGAACATTTCTGCCTCCTCTTTTAGTCAAAGACTTATTTTATGTTGTGTATTTTAATTTAAATTTTATTTGGTTGGGATATGTTATTATATATCCAAATTTCTATATATTATATGTACAAGTGATTAGAGAACCTTTTCTCTCTCATGAACTCATTTTTTACTTTTTTAACTGATGTCGTTAGGCTGCCAAATTTTTGTAAGAGAATTTCTAAACTCAATTTCCACTCATTGGGTTTTATGCAGTCATTGTTGAATATATTTTTACTAGATTATGTGTGGAATCACTTTTTATTTATTTATGTTGTAGTTTTCAATTCCCTTTGTGTGGATATACTTTTTCAACACATAATCACTCCATTTATAAATTCTTATGTCAATTATATGAACTTTGTAAGGGAACTTCTTAACCTAATTTCCATTCTTTGGGTTAAAATTCTACTTCATGATTATGTTGTTCTATGATTAAATGAGAAATAACTTTTGATATAATATATTTTATTTATAATATCTTTATGTTTACTTATAGTGAATACACATAATCAACCTATTTTATTTACTAAATGATTTTTGTAAGGGACATCATCTCAGTCTCCTTTCACTGAGGCATATCTTGTTGTTTTGAATCTTTATTATCCTATAAGGTGAATATTTGACCGTTTTGACATGTTATATCATGAATTAATTTATTTTTATGATATTTAAAGTTTTATTCAATGTTATTCCATAATTATTATTATTCAAGTATTTCTCTTGTGGAAAGGCACTCTTTATCTAAAAAATAGTTTTAAATATTTGACATATCTATTCTTTTAAATCCTTCTATTTCATGTCCATGTTTTAAAAATGGGTTCTATGACTTTATTTATTTGGAAATGAACGTCTTAAAATGTTTAGTGTTTCAAAGTGGTATGTGAGACTTTGATTCAAAAGTCTTTTTATTAAATATTATAATTGATCTTTGAAATGTATTGAGTATTTCAATATCTTGAAATGATTTATTATTATTGAAAATAAAATGTTATAAGTGAAATGTTGATATTTTCAATATTTTATTTTTTATGATTATATCATTGTACTTGGTAATTTGATGGGTGGTTGCATGATAAACCCATGACGGTGGTTACATGTTAAACCAAATGATGGGTGTTTCAGTAGTAAACCAAGTATTGGTGGTTAGGTTATAACTTACAATGAATTGGGTATGGAAGTCTACCGTATGACTATTTCTTTTACTGATATGTTTTGAAGTAGACTATGTGGTTATTCCATTTAAGTATTTTTATGTCCCAAGTTACCTTTATATGTTATATGGTTCTTTATATGGAATTTATAGTAATATATTGGTTACAAAGAGGGTAATAAATGAGCTTATATTCAGTGAAGTATATTTACTACTTCTTAAAGGTGAAAAGTATTACATTATTGTAATGTATTCATGGTTTTCATGTCATCAAAAGACTAAATGTTTTAATTCATTATCTATACCTTACCGAGATTTTTATTCTCATACCACATTTTGAAATGTTTTTCATGGTACATAGGGAAGAATAGAGTCAAGGATGGGATCAAGGAAAAGGTATGCTGCAAAAACATGAAGCCATGTCATGTATCTTTTTAAAGAGTCTTTGTTGTATGAAAAATAGGACAGTAATTAGAAGATTATACTTGTTATATTCAAGATGTTTTGTATAAGTAATAACCTAATTTTCTAAATATCTAAAACTAAAAAGATCCTCTATGGGAATTAAATTCAAAATATTGGCTTATCTCAACATTTTGTAATGTTTAATGTTGAGACCATATAGTTGGTATCAGAGGAAAGGATTAGTAAAATTTGAATATTAGGATGTTTTCTTAAGGGTTAGGGATATAATCATGGGATTATAGTATTATGGATATTATAAGTAAAATGACATAGAAACCCCTTTTGAGGATTATGTTATTTCAATGCGATTAATGGTATTTTTGGAGACATTCAACTTTGTGGAAATTGTGGGTTATTAGTCTTTGGGATGAAAAATGTAAGTTATGAAATAGAATTTGAGGTTAAAACATGTTATGGTTATTTTTGTGGATTTTATATCATTTTGTTAATTTTATTAGTCTTATAATGTTTTTGAAAAAGGAAAACATGCAGACTTTGTGACAACCCATCGTGTCAGACAAAGCTGCATGAATTGATCCCACATCCAATGTGCGACTGGGATTTATCGCCTACCACTGCTGCATGTGATTTCCCTGGTTAGTATAAATTATTGTTTTTAGTTAAATTATTTTATGGAACACGAATATAATGATTTTGGAACAATTGTTTTATCAAATGAAATTCCTTATTATAGGAAAAAAATTTACTGATTAAGTTATAAATGTTATTTTAGAAAATTTTAGCTCATTTTGGAACACCATATGCCTAAGGAAAATAGAATCTTATTGGATTTCTTATTAGGAGTAATAGTTAAATTTTATTTTGGAAGAATCTATGTTTTTATTGCTTACTTATAGCGATTTGGGTTATTTATGGAAGTGATTAACAAATCATAGAGCAAATTTGATTAGGTTATATATTTTTCCTGTACGAGACTTTAAGAGTAGTCGATGTTATTTGGAGATAAATGTTAAGATTTATCTTGGAAGACAATGTGATCAAATTCTTCTGAGTTTTGGGTTTCAATATTAGTTTGGATTATATTGAATAATTTTAAGCATAATTGTGTATTTAATGGTATTTTTGGATCATTGGGTATTGTTTTTTGAATTATGGAGATTAAGAGTAGTATTTATTTTAATAAAGGATTACCCTCTTTGGGGATTATCAGATCTTTTATGAACCATTTTCATATTGGTTAATGTCTAAAGTTAGGGTAAATATATAGTTCATCTTTTTTGGATTATGTGATTCTCTAGAAGTTGATGTGAGTGATTCATATGTGACCAAGTAATCTTGAATAATCATCATTTGAAGAATAGATGAGTTTGTGGTAGATATTTATTAAAAAAATGAAACTTTACAATGATTCCTTATGATCCAATTCTAGTAGTAATAAAATTCTTCAACTCTATAAAAAGGATATTAAAGCAAAAATGTAATATGATTTCTTTTATCAATAGACTTTTACCCAACCAATAATTTATGTTATTTTGGGGGTTAACTTTCCTTGATCAAGTTCTATATCATTCTATGTTAGTCTACGAGAGTTAGTTTTCCTTCCATATCAATTTTTACTACCCTAGTATGGGTTATGTAACGTCCCTAACCTGGAAGCCACTAAATTGGTGCTTTGAGCCGAGTCGTCACATGACCTCAAGCGTGCCTCCCTGTACACCAGAGATTCCCAACTAACGGAGAGGGTCTAATTAGTCATGTGGGGAGACTATACCCTATTTATTAGAGCCAACCACTGCAGAACAAAATATAAATATCAGAATCAATATGAATAACCAATAAACATGTATATCCAAGAATTTCCCGAAAAGGGTTACAAACCACAAATAAAATAAAATATTGTCATGTCATACTAGTATTACAAAGTGAATGGAGCACAAAATTATGACAAACAACTAAACTCTAAATGGGTCCTAATTGTATGTCCAAATCCTTCGCCATAAACATATAGAGCCAAACTCATCTTCTTCGTGTAGGGAATTTTCCCTTGTCCTGGCCTACAATAAAGAGATCTTCTCAGGTACCCAATGGTGGCCTGAGCAGGGTGTGAGTACAAAACTCATTAAGCCACCACCAACTCTGTCTACAAAATATTCAGTCTAATAGATAGTGCATGCAGGAAAAAAATAAATGGTAAGTAAGCAAGGACATTTCGAGTTCCATTAGTTAACAAGATTCATTAAATTCTTGAATAGTATTTATCCCAATTCTATTTCTTATACCATCTTCATGACATAATCCATACTGATCACATGCTCTATGGGTTAGGCATAAATATCTACACAAGGGTATAAGGCGATCAATCACAATGCGTAGGGGAAAAATAAGGTCCCTATCTCATAAAGGATCTACATATCACATCAACACATTCTCCTCAACTCAATGCCTCAGTCTGGGAGTAATGCAACCATTAGGGGAATAGAGCCTTCGTCCCCTTCCCTAACTTGTGCAGTTTGGGGTGGAGTTTAGAGATTCTGTCTAACTTGACCTATAGACGTAGAACCTCAAGTCAACACCCCACTCTACCAATCCATGGGTAATACTTATTTATCCCCTCATCAAAACCATATCATAACACAACCAATCATATTCAATTCCACTAGATAACACAATTCACAACAACAACATGGGAATTAATACTATTCCATCCCATTAATTCATTTACCATTTACAATTCATATTCATTTAGCCAAATTTCAATTCTTGTTCCTTAACCCATTCTGTGTGTTAAACAATCCCCTATTCCTTATCCAAACTCATCCTGGACCATTCATTTACCCATTTATCCCATTTATCATTTCACAAGAAGTTACCCACTTAAGAATTTCAAGTACATTTCTCATCTCACATAACACAATCCCTTTATTACATTCAATAATTTAGGTGTACCACCTAATTATCATGTATTAACCCATTCCACAATGTCATCCATTATTTTATTACAACCCATTAACACATTCCCCATTCCCCAATCCCTTACCCAATTGCAAGTTCACCATTTAACATGCCCTAATTCCCTTAGGAATTTATATCCAAATTCATGAAATAATCAACATAATCTATTTCACCCCAATTACCCATTTCCAACACCTTATTACTTTATCACCCTGTGCAAACTTATCATTATCCCATTTATAACTTAATCAATCATTAATACATTCTTGACATGGATTACACATTATTGTTTGGTAACCCATCGCTTAACCCTAACCTACTCCAGGTCTGGGTTTGCCGGTGCACCGCATGGCTGGCCCCTAAAAGGTCAAGTCATTCTCGACACATACCACAATGATCGTGAGGGTTTCAATTGGACACATAGACAATCATTTTTATCAAACACTTCAAAGTAACCAAGAACCCAAAAAGGAAAAAACTAGAACACCAACTTGCATGCACAAATCCAAAATAAAACTATGGGATAATACTTGTAGATCACCTACCTCGAATTGGATGATGAACACACTCTCAATCATGGCCTTGGATCCGAGTTCAAGAACCCATTTATGTCTAAACCTAGATGTCATCCAAAAATGAGGGTTTTTGGGTTTCAAATGGGGAAGAGAGGAAAATATAAACCATTAACTAAAAATATAAGAAATAGGACCGTTAGACTTACCCAAGGCTTCGATCCACAACCAACAACGCTCCAATTGGCCATGAATTGATAGATAACCACCATTGGGAAGCTTGGTTCATCCAATATCATCACTCAGGTTGTTGGGGGTGAAATGGAGGACAAATCTGAGTTGGGTTTTAAAATCACATAGTGGAAATTTTGTAAATTTACTAACTTTTCTCAACCGCATGGTTAACTTGACAGTTTTCCAAAATGTGTGCAAACTATGTGTGATCCATTGCCAAAAAAACCCCTTTGCACAGTTTCCAAGAAAATATGCAAAATTTTCTTAACCGTGCACCAACCGTGCGTAAGCCTCCGTCCATGTCTTCACGGTTACCTAGGATGATCCACACAGTTTTCACTAACCATTCAAAAACCGTGAAACATGCCCACGAACACCCTTTTCTTCCTCTTTCCTGTTACGAACCCTAGGAACACCCCCAATACTTCACCTAAACATGGTTAAACACTTATGTAGCAAAAAAGAAGAGGCCAAACAAAAAATTAATCCAAAAAATACTATAAGAAGATCCAGGATCTTACATCCTCCCCACCATAAAATAGCTCGTCCTCGAGCCACTCTTCTGAGCATCACTAACTTCCGTACCAAGTAATCATGCCACAAGGCCTGCCTATCCATTCCCACCTTCCATGTTTCTATTTTCACATCACAATTCACACTAAACACATATCAAGGGAACAAAATTTTCCCTCAAGGATTCCTCACCAAAACCCCCAACACGAACCAGAAAATCTCTTCAAGGATGCATCCACTTCACCCATTCTCACCACGAGAAATTCATGGGGAAAAAATAGTTGATAACAACTAACTCACAACACATGGAGACTTAACACACATCATCACATCATCTAGGAGTAACCAATAGACACATCAACAGACCGATCCTCTATATAGCTCATGACCCGAATCACTAGGTGTCATTTTCCTCAGTTTTCATACTATATCGGTGACCCAAGCCCTATATCACTCGAAAGAAAACACATGATCCTTCCAACCATGTTTCATAAAGATTAATTATATAACTATAGATCCAAATGCTACTCAAGAATCTCGGCTACTCAACCAGTTAAACCTTGCCAAAGCTCTCTACCAGGGCCAAATCACCCGAATGGAGACAACCTGAGTTCTTCAAACCCGAAACACTGATCACGCCATCCACCAAACATTTATTGGGTTTGATTCTCTCCACCATTTACAGTTATTTGGAACCTCATACATTGAAAAAGGACGACAGAACTCACCCCAACATTCCCATCAAATAACATGTTCCAACTCACCACACCCAAGAATCTATAGGGGAATTACCCTACCTTGGCATCCAGCCACACCGTCACAACAATTGGGAAGACATCCATACACAACCCATTTAATGACTAAGATCATCCTGAACTCACCCAGGTACAAATACACTTTGAAATGCACTTTCCACTACTACATAAACTCGTATGTGTGTCACTCTCACCTCACCCATTCAAGTTTACCAACTCAGGCCGGAATACCTGAGACTAGCTTACCCTGGAACACCCAGCTTCCATTGATGCTACACTACCACCTTCTCAGCTTTCCAAGGTGATTAATGACTTCAAGTCTATCATTATCATTCCAGGCACCCACTAAGGTCACTTATTGAATTCCAATATAATTCCATCATCCTGACACTACCACCCTCCAAACCATTATCCACACCATCCTTGGCATGACACCACAACACATGGTCAAGTTTCACCCAACTGAGAGATGTTCTAAAACCACCGAAGGAGAACTACCCGAGTCTAACCCCAATCCTTATTGGAATTTTAGAACCCAACTTATCTTTACACTATATGTTGTCATATCTAACAACACCCTTCTATGACTTTAGCATAGACATCACAAGCTTCACATAGAACCACCCTGAGCCTGAAGCTGACACTTGGCTCATCATTCAACACATCCAAGTTCCACATTGCCTCTCTAAGGAAGCTAAAAATCACCTCACAAGTTCCTCATTGGCATCTCGATGCCACCACATCAGCTCGATTTTCTCTTCAACATATTTGGGACTATCTCATCACTCCCCACCTTAGGAGAGTCGTTTCCATTATTCACCATGAGGGATTCCAATAACCAAATCTTACACTCAACAAAAGACAAACCACAACCATAGACATGGTTGTCCATATTTTGCCATAACAAGGAAACAAACATCACCCAGTTCCCATTATTGGATTCCATGGACATCACCCAGGGCATTTTTCATCATTCGGTCCGTCCCAAGGATGCCACCCAAATCCATTGAGAATGTACATCCCATCCTCAGGCTTCACACACACCGTTTCCATGATCGTAAACTCTATGATGTACCCCATCCAACCAAACACCTTAATGTATCTTTGCATGAGACAAAGATTCTCAACATACTTGGGATGATGCCAAGATATTGAGATGCTCATCACTAGCTGAGGTATGCTAAGAAGTCATCAAAGAACACCACCACCAACTCATCTGTTTCTGATGTCAAGCTATGTGACACCATGACCTGCCGGGGATCTCAGGATTCCCTACCTAATGTGTCACATCAACACTAAACCATAACCAATCAAGTGCGATTTCCAACCAGGTTCTACCGTCACTCCACAACCAATCCATTCATAAAAATATGTTCAGAAACATGTCCACCCTTCCCTCGGGTGTCACCATCGAGTGAAAGCATATAACCACATTCCAGCAACCTTCATCTCTTCCACTAAAAAAACCTCAAGCCTCAATTAATAATTATCCAAACACGTGATTTGGGAATCCTTATTATAAAACCATTAAAAACAAACCTTAGACCCTATTACGAGCACTTGGGTTCTATTAGGAATGAACCAGGTATAACTATATCAGTTACTAAAACTTGGTGGTACTCAATACACATTAACACCACCCCTAAAGCATCCCCCATGCTTCATATTTTGAGGTACCTATACCATTGGGATAACCTCCCACATGGTCACCCTTGCTTTGTCATAAATATCAGTGCATAACCATAACTCGAGTAGAACCACCAACCCTCAACCTTCCCACTTTTCCCTCTAGGCCAAATCCACATCATACAACACCCTGAGTTACACTCTCAAAATCCAAAACATCTACATGCACAACACATACCCAAAAGTAATAGAAGCCCTATATGACCTCTCTCTTAGGTCACCTTGATGGTTGAATGATAACATCTCCCTAAACTTGATTAACAACTAGGTGATGCCATTGTTCCTCTCTCCAAACCATGCCTATCATGACACGAACAAAGAAATTCTCGTGAATGGAACTATCACTCCCATTCCATTGCACTATATGAAAAGCACAAAAACAACCATATAATATAGGTTCCCCACCAAAGGTGTACTTCATTGAAATTATGAGAAAAAAATACTCTTTGAGGTTCAAGACACAACTCACAAGGTCTCTAATCACAAGGTCACCAAGACACATGAACCATCCTTTGGGTCTAGCATGTACTCCGTACGGTCACGAACCATAATTGTTCTCTCACTCACATTACTAAACAACACCTTGCAACCCAAAGGACACAACTCTATGAGGATTCCCCAAACACACTACTTAGGCCACATCATGACCAGTAAGGCCTCAAAAATAAATTTTAAAGCCTCCAATAGGGAACTATCACTGCCTAACATACACATACATGGTTCAAACCGACCACACAAGGGATACCCACTATTGAACTCAATTATTCTCATTTTAAACATACCATTCACCCGACACTTTGATGAATTACCAACATGAATTAATAAAATATGGAAAAGTTCTCATTCAAGAAACCTTATACATCTCATTATTCATGCTTTAACCTAACGGTCATCATCAAACAATGAACACTACCCTCTACCATACCTACAACGAGTCATGGTCAACATGGCTTAACTAGTTTACAGAATCAAAATTCTTTCTTCAATACCTATTCGGCCCAATTATTCTTTTACAGCACAATTTCTTCCCTCTTAAGAACTATTTACCATTTCACAACTTCTTACAATCATCATTTTAACTCATTCACACCATTAATTAGGAAAAAATCATTAACAATTTTACCATCATTATGAAACCCTTTTTCCTTTAGACACCAAAACAAACCTTATAATTAATCACAACCTAAAATCTTAACCTGTTCACAAAATTTCTTTATACATGAAATTACTTAACTATTCATTTTCATTATTTTAATTCACCGCCTTTAATTACCATTTTTATGCACCATTTTAATTATATTTGTCAGGGAAGTAAAATTTATTCAACTTTCTATGCCCACACACCCATCCTGTGTGTGTGCCTATAATGTTGCATTCCACCTATATCCTTAGGTTCCTAAAATGATGCATGAATTCATGACCTCATACCATTCCGAAAATGAGAAGAATATCATAAATCAGTAAAATCATACAACATGTGCATCACCCGACAGTAAAATATCATCCAACTGTAACAACACACATCCAGAAATACAATTCTCACACATTTGACTTGGGTTTTCCTTCATAAATGGGTTAGATACTCCCAATCATGACCTCATTTCCAAGGACTGCCACATCCTAATCTTCTTTCTACCATACCCAAATAGTAAGAAAGAGAAAATAACTCCTTCGATACAACTTTGTAACATTCTCGACCCGAAAGCCACTAAATCGGTGCTCCGAGCCGAGTCGTTACAAGACCTAAAGCGCACCTCCCTATATGACAGAGGTTGATGACTAGTGGAGAGGTTATTATAAGTCATGTGGAGAGAATATAACCTCTTTATCAAAGCCAACCACTATAGAACAAAATATAAATAGAGGAAATAATATGAATAACCATGAAACATGAATAACAATGCATTTCCAAAAAGGGGTACAAACCAAAAATAAAATACAATAATGTCATGTCATACTAGTAGTGCAAAGTGAATAAAACAAAAAAGTAATACAAACAACTAAACTCCAAACGACCCTCGATTGTAAGTACGGATCCTTCCATATAAACATCTTGATCCCCAGTAATCTTCTTTATTTAGGGCCTTTGAAATTTTCCTAACCTACAACCAAGTGATCTTCTTGGGTACCCTATGACGACCTAAGAAAGGTGTGAGTACAAAACTCTGTAGGACACCACCAACGATATCTACAAAATATCCAGTCTAACAGGTAGTGCATTAAGGTACAAAATATATGTTAAAAAAGCACAGAGAGTTCAGGTGCCATTAGTTAACAATGATCATTTAATTCTTGATTTTTATTTATCTCAATTCTGTTTATTATACCATATTCATTACATAATCCATATTGATCACATGTTCCATGGGTTAGGCATAAATATCCACACAAGGGTATAAGGAAATCAATCACAATGTATAGGGTAATAAAATCAAGTCACTATCTCACTAGGGATCCACATATCACATCAACACATTCTTCTCACCTCGAAGCCTCAGTCTAGGTGGAATGCAACCGTTAGGGGAATAGAGCCTTCATCCCCTTCCCTAACCCATACATTTTGGGGTAGAGTTTAGAGCCTTAGTCTAACTCAACCCGTGCACGTAGAACCTCAAGTCAACACCCCACTCTGCCAAGCCATGTGAACATGCTTATTTATCCACTCATCCCAACCAAACCATAACACAACCAAGAATATTCAATGCCATTGGATAACACAATTCACAAAAATAACATGGGAATTAATACTACACCATCCCATTATTAGATATACCATTTACAATTCATATTCATTGAGACAAATTCCCATTACCATTCTTTAAACCATTATGTTTATTAAAAAATCCCCCATGCCTTAGCCGAATTCATCGTGGACCATTCGTTTATCCATTTTGACAATTTATCATTTCACAAGAATTTACCCACTTATGCATTTCATGTACATTTCTCATCTCACATAATGAAATCCCTTTATTACATTCAATCATTTGGGTGTACCACCTAATTCTCATGTATTAAACAATCCCACAATTTCATCCATTCCATTTTGACAACCCATTAACACAATCCCCATTTCCCATTCCATTACCCAATTGCAAGTTCACCATTTTACATGCCCTAGTTCCCCTAGGAATTTCAAAATAAATTCATGAAACAATCAACATAATCTCTTTCACCCAAATTACCCATTTACAACACCTTATGCCTCTATCAACCTAGGAATATTTATCATTATTTCATTTATAACTTAATCAACCCTTAAGTAATTCTCTACATGGATTACACATTATAGTTTGATAACCCATCTCTTAACCCTACCCCACTATTGGTCTGGGTTCGTCGGTGCACCCCATGGGTGGACCCAAAAAGGTCAAGTCATCCTCAACACATCCCACGGGGATCGTGAGGATTTCAATTGGACATTTATACACCAATTTTTATCAAAAACATCAACGAAACCAAGAACACAAAAAGGTAATAACAAGAACAACAAATTTTATGCACAAATCCAAAATAAAACCATGGGATAATACTTATAGACCACCTACCTCAAATTCGGTGATAAAAAACTCTCAATCATGGCCTTGGATCTGAGTTCAAGAACCCCTTGAAACCATAACATTTATCTCATAAAAATGTGTGGGATTTAGAGTTTTAGATGGAGAAGAGAAAAAGATACAAACCATAAACTAAAAATAGAAACTAGAAGAGCGTTAAACTTACCCTAAGATTCAATCTAGAACCAACGATGCTCCAAATAGCCAAGAATTGAAGGATAACCACCCTTGGGAAGCTTGGTTCCTCCAATCTCATCACCAAGGTTGTAGAGGGTGAAATGGAGGAGAAAATCAAGTTGGGTTTTAAAATCCCAGAAATGAAATTCTGTAAATTTTACAACTTTTCTAGGCCACACAGTTTACCCACACAGTCTGCCAAAACATGCGCAAACCGTTCATGATCAACTACCTAAAAAACACCCCATCGCTTAGTGTGCCAGAAATTCCGCACGGTATTTATAATCGTATTCCAACCATGTGTAAGCCTCTATCTGTGGCTGTACAGTTACCTAGGATGATCCGCATGGTTTTCACTAATTGTGAAACATTCCCAAGAACTCCCGTTTCTTTCTCTTTCTTTCCCCAAACCCCTATAACAACCCTGAGCCTTCACATAAACATGGGGAAACACTTATCTAGCCAAAAAAAGAGGCCAAACTAAAGCCTAAACAAAAACATACCTTAAGAAGATTTTGGATCTTACAGGTTATCTCAGGTGTCCTTTGTACTTCTATTTCTTTCTTTTAAAGTGATAGTTTTACTAAAGCTTTTTCCGATGTGGTATTTCTAATAATGTTTCCAAGCCCAATTTTATAATTGAGAGGATGAAATTTTCAAAATGGGGAACGATGTAATGACCCAGATATTTATAGAATAATACATTTTCTTTTCTATTTATTTTTATGAATAAGATATTAATTTTACATTAAAAGGGATTCATTTTATGATAGAATACACGACACACAACAATGAGTTTCTCCAAAATCTTACATTGCACAAAATATTGAGTTATACTGAAAAATAATAAAATAATAAATTTTTTATTTTAAATGAATGTTAAAGCCTAGTCGTTGGAAAGAAAAGAATGAATAATATCATCTGAATTTCGAAATACGGTTTACACTTGTTTAAATAATGATTCAATTGGTCCATGAATTCATTACAAATAGAAATAAAAACCAATTGAATATAAATGATTCATTTTTATGAAAACCAATTTTTTTAAGGTGAATAGTTGTGTTTATAAAATCATATAACTCTTTATGGATTTTCCTTTTATGAAAAATATATGTTATATATTCAACGTAATATTTTAAATTCATCTTATATGTTTTCTATATATTATATAATAACTAATTCAAATTTTCGGATAAAAGAGTTATTTTCCAAAAAATGTAGTTTTATCACCTTTTCATGGAGAACCTTTTTAAAAGTCACGACCCGTCCCCCATGGCCCATGTCATGACTACCCCAAGCCCGCCTTCCATTGGCCAGGGGCTGGCGAATAGCACCATAAAGGCATATCCCTAAAATCTGGAAGGCATTACCTCTAAACAAGTAAACTCATGCAATCCAAGCACATGGTAAACTATGAAGTAAACATTGTGTGTATAGTAAGTAAAGGGGTCATAATACAATACCAGCTAGAATTTACAAGTAAAACTAAAAAAATAGCTCCTATGAACACCCTCCAAGGACCCTACCTGAAGAGCAGGTACAACTCTCAAATGGTCGTCCCTGCAGATCATCTCGTCTAATGTCCACCTCCAATCAGCCTCTAGTCCAGTACCCTCAACCTTGATCAACATTGTCTGTCATCTACACAAGACACAACAAGGTGTGGGTGTAGCCCGTGCAGGGGTGAGTATAACGATACTCAGTAGGGACCCCAAGACCATCGTAGGTCTCCTAGTGTTCCACAAAGAAAAAACAACAAAGTATAAAGCAATAGTCATTAGCACAACTTATGTATATGTCCATATATATACCTAAGTTACCAATAAATTCACACCTCACACATGAGGAAAGAATAGCACATGGTAAAACCACTAAGGTAGAAGTACCACAGAGGTAACGCCACAAAGAAGAATACCAAAAAGGTAAGGACTCATCTCACACAAGGTATAAGGGAAGTATAAAAGTTCAGATGATCAGTCGCGAAGCTAGATCATCATATTCTGTTAAGAGGTATAGCTGCTGATTATACAGAGTCTGACCCACATAGGATTGATAGATACTAACCCCCATAATGTCCCACACAGGATCTAACCTACACATGATCTGTATGCGCTGACCCACACAGGTTCGCTAAGCGCTGACCCACATAGGATACGACCCACATAGGATCGGTATGTGCTGACCCACAAAGGATCACTGAGAACTAACCTAAACAGGATCTATCCCACATAGGATCAGTGCTGATCTACATAGGATCACTCGGTACTAACCACTGTATGATCTGTCACCAACCTTCGCCTCACTGCCAGCCACTGGATTCCCGCTCATAGGATGCTTGTGATAACCGCTACTTAAGCCTTCAGTCATACCTAAACCACCACTAAGTTCCACGAAAAAGTATCAAAAATTTCATTCACATCAAAAGTGATACAACGCAATAGACGGCATGCCAATCAGATGCCCGATCTGTAAGTTATTAGCATTTCTGCTCCGAGGGATCGGTTGAATTCGAGTTTGATCCAACCCAACCATACTCCAAAATTATCCAAAACTCAAGGGGAGTATACCAAAAGAACCATCTCAATCCAAGGACTTTGGAACTCTATATGGTTCATCAATCGGACGCCTGAATCACAAGTTATGCACAAAAAGATGAAACTGGGTCCATATGGGTCCGGGTCTGGTCCGACCCAGCCTGAACCTAACCAACCCGGTTCGGGTCGACATGACCTAGTCCGAGTATGGCCCAGATGGTCCAGGATGCGATGGGTCTGGCCCGACCCACGATGGGGGAAGCCCAGCCTGCTGGGAAAGGCCCGCTGGGTGGCGCGGTCCGCCCGAGCTAGCGCCTAATGGGAGTGTCCCACTCCCCCTTCCATTTAGGATAGCATGAAGTAGTTCCTTTAGGCACTGCCGTGTCACCCACGGGACCCGAACGGGTCCCGCCATTCTATTACGGTCATTTGGTGCTCTAGGCAGACCTCCTCCTAGCAGCGCAGTTGCGTGCCATTGCTCTACTACGGCCAGCCGAGTGCCGACCACACTCCTTCCTTGGTCGCGTCCAAGCGGTCGCAATATCCAATTCTGACGGTGTGGACACATGCCACCACTCACCACGTGGCCGGCCAGCATGCCGGCCGCCACCTTTCTCCGCCACGACCGATGGGCAGAAACCTCCTGCTCGACTAGAAGCACATCCACGCACCGCCCTACCTCCACCGTCACTTGTTCGAACCACGACCATTCTGTTACCGGCCGCCCTCCTCTTCCGTGGGTCGCCAAAACTTCGTTCCATGCCCAAAAAACATGATGGGCACATATTTTCAATCCTCGAGTTGAGGGCTCTATTTCTATATGTCGTTCTCAACGAAACATTGTGTTTCTAGAGCACTTAATTATTTGACATCAGAGAACGTACGAAGAACGCATGAAGAATGAATGAAAAGGGGGTAGGGTATATGTGCGGAACAATGTCCATTATTTTTTGGCCATTGTCGTTTCTGAAACAATAATATGAAGATTCAACAAAAATATTTTATCATAGTTAAAATTAAAACCCCTACCTTGACGTTCTTTAAAGATGTCATGAGGAAGGAGATGATGTTGGTGAGGTCAGCGATTGTTTCTCCCGCACCACACTCCCAATCCGAGGTTTCACATCATCCTCGTTCTTGATCCGAGGATGTTCTTCATTGGAGGATGATCCTCCAAAATCTCTCTCCAAGGCTCTCCTCTTTTGCCAATGATTTTTTCAAACTCGAGCAATGTGAGAAGCCAAATTAATAAATTAAGTTTAGTAATTAATCAATTTTGTCACATTAATTAAGTTAAAGTTGGTACATTAACTAGGGGGAATAAACCAAGAGTCACTTCCCATTAAAGAAGAGATTTCGGGTGGTCCCCACCACTAAATTCAAAATGGGAGGTTTGAATTTCAAAAATTAAATAAAGAATGTTTATTTTATTTTCTCCCACAAAAATTCTGAAAACTAATTTCCACCCTTGACCTACATCGGTCGTGGTGAAGGTATCCTTAAGAGAATATCAGTGTCGTGAGTTCAACGGTGTCCTCATATTTCATTTCTGAGCACCAGTTCAAAAGTTACAAAACACCGCTTGTGTGTTTACTGAACATACCAGAAAAAAAGTTAAAAAATTAATTTCGGAAAGACCGAGCCTCAAAATCACGCGCTTTAAATTTTCGCTGACTCTTAATAATTCAATATAATTTAAAAATATTATAAATTTTTTTTGGGTCTTTACATTCTCCCCACCTTAGGGATTTGTGTCCCCAAATGCCAGAACAAAAACTAGGGAAACAAGTGGGGTTAATGAGAACAAACCTGAGCCTCCCACTCCCATGTGATCTCATGGAGGTTCCTGTGCTGCCAACAAATAAGCACGAGAGGTATAAACCACCCACAAAGGTTCCACTCCTGTCGATCCTCAATCTCCACTGGAACCTCCAAAAACATCACCCCATCCTAGATGTCAAGCTTTCCCCATTCAATGATGTGTGAAGGATCAAGTGCGTATCTCCTCAGCTGGGATACGTGGATAACCTCATGCACCCAGTGCAACTGAGGGGGAAGATTTAAGCGGTATGCCACCTCGCCAACTCTACTGAGGACCTAAAAGGGTCTAATGAACCTCAAAGATAACTTTCCACCCCGACCAAATATCCGCAAACCTCATCGAGGTGAGACCCATAGAAAGACATTGTCACCACCCTCGAACTCAAGAGGTCTCTGTCTCCTATCATCATAGGACTTATGCCTGCTCTGTGCAGTCTTCATCTACTCCTGGATGATATGCACCTACTCCGTGGTAGCCCGTACCATCCCTGGTCCCATGAGTGCTGAAACCCCTGGGTCAGTCCATCACAGAAGTTATATGCAAGGTCGACCGTATGATGGCTCGATTGGTTCCATTCTGATAGTGGAATGATAGTTGTTGTTGTATGTGAGCTCCACCAAAGGCAAGTGATCCTCCCAGCTGCAGCCGAAATCTTGGATGCAAGCATGCAACATGTACTCAAGGGTCTGAATGGTCCACTCTGTTTGACCATCCGTATGAGGATAGAAGGCGATGCTCAACCGAAGTTGTGTCCTGAACGCCTCCTTCAACCACTTCCATAGTTGAGAATTGAAACGTGCCCCAAGATCAGATACAACTGTAGATTGAACCCCATGAAGCCATGAAATCTCTTACACATAGAGGAATCCCTATCCCTCTACTGAACCCTTCTCTCTAATAGGTAGGAAGTGGGCTAAATTGGTGAGTCAGTCAATGATCACCTAGATAAAATCATGCCCCTTGGACGTGTGTGGAAGTCCTATCATGAAGTCCTTGGATAATCCATCCCACTTCTACTTCGGCATCTCTAGTGGATAAACTAAGACTGCTGGAACCTGATTCTCTACCTTCACTTGCTGACAAGTGAGGCACCATGAGACAAACTCTTCCACTACTTTCTTCATTCCTGTCCATCGGTGTTGACGCTGAAGGTCCTAGTACATCTTATCCACACCTGGATGTACCGCTAGAGGGGATGTATGGAACTGCCTCAACACTTACTCCCTAAGAGCCACCGGTACCACAATATGTCCTCAGAAGAAGATGATGTGCTCCCCACCTTCAGAAAATCCTCAGGTGCCTGTCCTGTGGATATCTGAGCACGTCGAGCCTCGCAGTCAGTGTCCCCAAGATGTGCCTTCCTAAATCAATGATGGAGTGGGGGAGTGACAGTCAGAGACTAAAGATCAACTGCACTATCTCGATACACATAGGATATCCGCAAAGTGTCTAGCTTCTCCGTTGCCTCACTCAACAACTGTATACTAGATATTCTGCTGAGTGAATCTGCTACTATGATCCCCTTCCCAGGAGTATAGACTATCTCAAATTCATAGACCTGGTGGAACTCAAGCCAAAGCCGTTGTCTCAAGTTTAGGTCCTTCTGAGAGACGATATACTGGAGACTCTTGTGATCAGAGTATACTGTAAAACGTTTTTCCATCTAGTAATGTCTCCACATCTTCAAGTTGAAGATCATTGATGCTAACTCTAGGTCATGGGTAGTGTAGTTCTGATCATGTTGTCTCAACTATCGAGAACCATACACAATCACTACTCTCTTCTGCATCAAGACACATCCATGTCTGTTCCCTGATGTGTCGCAGTAGACGAAATACCCATCGCCCTCCTCTGGTATTCTCAAGGTGGGGGAACTCAGTAGTCTCTACCTCAGATCCTGGAAACTCTGTTGGAATCTCTCCCACTATACGGATGGTTTCCCTTTCTTCACCAACACCAATAAGGGTTCTGCAACTCTAGAAAATTCTGGAACAGACCTCTGTTAATAACTTCCCAATCGTAGGAAACTTCGCACCTCCGTCACACTCTTGGGTGGCTCCCCCGAAAGTATAGCCTCAATATTCACTGGATCCACTAAAAATCCAGCATCTGAGATGACATGTCCCAAGAAGTGAACCTCTCGGATCCATAACTGGCACTTCGAGAGATTACCATAAAGTAGGTGCTCTCGGAGTGTGTCCAGAACTATCTGTAGATGATAAGCATACTCCTCCTCCATCGCCGATTATATCAGGATGTCATTGATAAAGACTACCAAAAAGCGATCACGGTATGGCTAGAATATCCTGTTCATGAGTCCCATGAACATTTCTATGGAATTGGACATACCTAATGACATAACCAAGAACACATAGTGGCCAGAACGACATCTAAAGTTCATCTTCTGCACATCCTCGTTTGGTACCCTAAACTGGTGATAGCCTAATCTAAGGTCTATCTTCAAAAACCATCGGGCTCCCTTCAGCTAGTCAAAGAGATCGTCAATCCTCAGGAGTGGGTACTTGTTCTTAATAGTCACCTGTTTCAGGTGCCGATAGTCCACACAGAGTCTCAAACTCCCATCCACCTTCATGGCCAACAAAATTAGGGCTACCCAAGAAGAAACATTGTTCCTAATGAATCCCTTGCTCTGCAAGTCCTCCAGCTATACCCGTAGCTCTCGAAGCTCCACAAGAGCCATCCAATATGATGGAGTAGATATAGGTGTTGTCCTAGGGTACAAGTAAATGTAAAGTTCCACCTATTTGTTAGGAGGTAGAACCTGAACATAATCTGGAAAAACATCAGTGTACTAGTCCACCACTACAGGATAGCTCAGACTCTCATCATCAACCGCTCCGAGGGTATTTCTATCCAACTGATGTGTGATAGGCTCTACCCTCCTTCGGGTAAGTCCATCATGTGACACAAAGTTTCCCTTCTAACCAGTGAAGGAAAACCTGGTCCCATCCATGCAGACACACCGCACTTAGTTAATCTGAGCATGAACTGTAGATAACCATTCCATACCCAAGATGACGCCGTAAGGCCTTGACGACACTACTAGAAGATCCCAACAGAAGATCTTGCCTCCTCGAGTAAGCTCACACAACCAGAACTAGTGCGTAATCATCAAATCTGATCCCGTAAGAGTCTCTAGCCTTAAGGATCGAGCCAATGGCTCCACCGATATATCTGAGCTCCGAACAAGGGTCCGGGCAATAAAAGAATGACTGGAACCTCTGTCTACAAGTACTTCAGCTAAGGTGGAGCATACATAGATCGTAACTCATATCATCTCCAGAGCGCCATGGTTATAAGACTCAGTTTCCAAGAGATGAGCTCTCCCTGTCCACCTGCTCCATGTGGTCGGGGTGGACCACAAAAAGGTGGGGGTAGTAGAACCTTGAATCACTGACCACCACCTACTGCACAACCTGCTCCTCTGCCACGTCCCCCTCCTACGTGTGGACCTCCCTAATCAAATCTTTGCCTCTCCTTAGGTGGTCCTTTGACTGTCTATTGGTCATCCGTACAGCAGGTCAGGTAGTCATGAGTCATGTGACCCTACCCACCGCATGAGTAACACTGCTAGTCCCTCGCCTATCCTACTCTGTCTAGAGAGCCCTGCACCACCGACCCCTTATCCTGTGGTCGTCTATGTATAGGTATGGTCCCCTTGGACCTCTGTGTCATCTCTCTGCTGCTATCTACTGATGAATCTGTTACGTGTCGCCTGGTGGTGGGTCTCGCTGTCGGTGACTGCTTAGCAAAAAATATCTCCACTAATAGTGCTCTCTCTAACACCCCTGCTTGTGTCGGGATGTTGAGAGAAACCATCAAAGCTATAATATCTTTTCGAGGCTCTTTTCAATGGTATGGGCACTGGAGAGAGTTTCAAGCACCATGTCAGTGCGGTTGCACGAGAGTTCAGTGAACATCACTGAATATTGATCCACTGTCATGCAACCCTACTGTAAGCGGAGAAGCTAAAGTATACGCACTGAGTTTAAGGTCACTAGGACTAACTCTGTCCTAAAAGGCTCTCAAAGTCCAACCAGATGAGAGTCACCTCATACTGAACCTGGAGCATCAAGCTCCCCCATCAGCCCACTGCTGCCTAAATAAGACTGGGGACAAGGATCACTATGAGATCAGTCGGTGTCCCTACTGGTCGAAAAACTCTAACAAAGGCCTCTAGCCAGTCCTCAGATGCCTGCGAATTTGTCTTTCCCCAGAACCTCGGTGGCCTTTGGCATTGGAACTCATGCAACACAATGAAGCAGCATGCACCCTCTACTGCTGGGGCTGGTGGTATTAGCTACCCAATGGGTAGTGGTGCTGCTGGTACACCACCAGATGGTTCAGCCATCGAAAGGGGGCCCTGTATCGAAGCCTCGTCGCTCAGTGGGCTGTCAGCATGTACTCTACCTGTAACTCAGGCTAGTTGTCTGCGTGGATGCATCCTGAAAAGAAACAGGTGTACCACGATCGTTAATTTTAGACCTGGTGAGCTGAATCAAAGAGATCACACAGAAAAATTTTCAAAAACACATACAAAATCAGTGTTTTCATTCACTGAGTTGGAAATCAGAGGTTAAGGTCCTGGTGTATGGATACGTTGGCCGATGCACCAACACTGGATTCCCTAAACTGAAAACCACACTCATTACAATTAATAATATTTCCACACAGAAAAGATCATAATCCTAGTTCTTTGGTAGAACGGAACTCCTCTGATACCAATTTGTCATGACCCGTCCCCCGGAGCCGATGTCACGACTTCCCCAAGCTCACCTTTTATAGGCCAAGGGTAGGTGGCTATCACTGGAAAGACATATCTCTAAAACTAGGAATGCATTGTCTCTAAACCTATAAACTCACCGAAACCAAAAACATAGAAAGATAGAAGAACAAGGTAAACTATAAAGTAAATAGGGTGTGTACAGTATGTAAATGGGCCAGAATACAAGCCCAACTCAAACATACAAGTAAAACTTAAAAAAACAACTCATGTGAACACCCTCTAAGGAACCTATCTGAAGGGTATGTACAACTCTCGAATAGTCGTCCCTGCAGATCATCTCATATAATATCCACCTCCGATCAGCCTCCAATCTGGTACCCTTGACCTCAATCAATGCTATTTGTAGTCTGCACAAGACAGAACAAGGTACGGGTGTAGCCTATGTAGGGGTGAGTATAATGATACTTAGTAGGGACCCCGAGACCCTCGTAGGTATCCTAGAGTTCCTCAACGGAAAAAACCCAAAGCAGGAAGCAATAGTCATCAACACAACTTAGGTATATGCCCAAAAATATACCTATGTTCCCAATAAATACACACCTCACACATGAAGAAAGAATATCACAAGGTAAAACCACTAAGGTAGAAGTACCACATAAGTAACACCACATAGAAGAATACCATAAAGGTAAGGAATCAACTCACACCAAGTATAAGTGAAGTATATATGTACATATGATATTTCACGAAGCTAGATCATCTTATTTTTTTATGAGATATTAATAATTATTATACAAAGTCTAACCCACAGAGGATCGATAGGTACTAACCTCCACAATGACCCACATAGGATCTGACCTACATAGGATCTGTATGCACTAACCCACACAGGATTGCTGAGCACTAGCCCACATAGGATCTAACCCACACAAGATCGGTATGTGCTAACCCACACAAGATCATTGAGCGCTAAACCACACAAGATCTGACCAACACAGGATCAGTGTTGACCCACATAGGATCACATGGTACTAACCTCCGTATGATCTGTCTCCAACCTCCTCCTCACTGTCAGCCACTGGATTTTTGTTCATATCACGCTGGGGAGAACCACACCTCAAGACATCGGTCGTACCTCCTTTTCCAATATGTTAAACAAAAAAGTTTCCCAAAGGTCATACACTTCATAAGGGACCCAATGCAACAGACGACGCGTCAATCAGACGCCTGGTATGTATGTTTTTAGCTTTTCTGCTCCAAGGGACTGATTGGATTCGAGTTCAATCTAAACCAGCCATAATACAAAATTATCCAAAACTCAAGTGGAGTATACCAAGAAGACAGTACTAATCTAAGGATTTTGGCACTGTAGATGGTTCATCACTCAGATGCCCAGATCACATGTTTTGACCAAAAAGGTGAAACTGGGTCCAGCTGGGCCCAGGTCCGGTACGACCCGGCCCGACCTGACTTGAGCCAACCCAACACGGTTCGGGTCGACCCAAGTCGGTCCGAGTCTGACCCAAACCATGATGTGGGCAGCTAGGCCCACTAGTAGTGCGGCCCACTAGGCATCATGGTCCGCCCGAGCTAGCGCTAAAGGGGAGCAGCCCTCTCCCTCCCTTCTGTTCGGGACTGCAAGCGGGAATGCATTTATGTGCTGCGATGTCACCCACAGGACCCGAGTAGGTCCCTCTGCTCCGCTATGGTCGGCGGGTGCTCTGGCCGGTCCCCCTTCTCGTAGAGCGATCGCGCACCACTGCTCCACTACGGCAGGCCGAGTGTCGGCTGCCCTCCATCCTCCATCACATCCAAGTGGTCAGGGTCTCTAATTCTGGCGTCGTGGATGCGCATCGCCGCTCGCCATGTGGACAGCTAGCGTGCCGACTGCCACCCTACTCTTCGAGGCCGAAGGGCCGTGGCATCCTACTCAGCCAGAGGTGCGGACGCGTGCCACCCTACCTCCACCTCCGCCAGCTCGAACGGTGGTTAGTTGGTTACCGGCCGCCCTCCTCTTCCACGGGTCACCACAAATTCATTCCAAGCCCAAAAAAGACCACATATTCACAATCCTCGGTTTTAGGGCTTCACGTCCATATGTGATGCTCAATGAAACTTTGAGTTTCCAGCAAGCTTAATTATTTAGCGTCATAGAACGTATGAAGAACACATGAAGAACGAAAGAAAAGGGGGAAATGTATATGTGCAGAACTATAGCCATGATTGTTTGGCCATCATCACATGTGAAATAAGAATATGAAGAATCTACAAAATGGTTTACTTATATTTGAAATTAAAACCACTACCGTGACATTTTTTGAAGATGTCGCGAGGAAGGAGATGATGTTGGTGACGTCAGCATTCGTTGCTCCCGCACCACAGTCCCGATCCAAGCTCGTGTGTCGTCCTCATTCTTAAAACGAGGACATTATTCATTGGAAGATTATCCTCCAAAATCTCTCTACAAGGCTCTCCTCTTTGGCCAATGGGTTTTCCAACCTCAAGTAATGTGAGAATCCAACTTAATAAATTTGGTTTATTAATTAATCAAATTTGGCACTTTAATTAAGTTAAAGTCAGCACATTAACTAGGGGGAATAAACCAAGAGTCTCCTCCTATTAATGAAGAGAGTTCAGGTGGTCCCCACCACAAAATTTAAAATGGGAGGTTTCAATTTCAGAAATAAAATAAAGCATGTTTTTTTTATTTTCTCCCACAAAAATGTCCGTAAACTAATTTCCACCCTCAACCAACTGTGGTCGAGGTGAAGGTCTCCTTAAGAGAATATTGGCGCTGTGAGTTCAACAGTGTCCTCATATTTCAATTATGAGAACTGGTTTATAAGTTACAAAATGCCTCTCACGTGTTTACTAAACGTACCCAAAAAAAAGTTTAGAAATTAATTCCGGGCACACCGGGCATCAGAATCACAGACCATCACTTTTCGCGGACTCTTAATAATTCTATATAATTAAAAAAAATTACAAGGACGAATTTGGGTCTTTATATTAAATATAGTTTTTGACAACATAATATGTTAAATTTTACAAAATAATCTTCGTATTTAGAAGCAGGACATCGAAATATACTTTGGATGAATTTTTAATATTTTTCTGATAACTATCATGTTTGGATTAGTAGTATAAAATATGCTAAAATTTTAATTGAAAATAACTTTTTTCCATATATATAATTTTTGAGGTTAAATCATATTATTAAATGGAGTGATTTCACTTTGAAATTGGATATAAACAAGTGTCAATCTTTTGATAGTTATTATTTTTCAAAACCTGCTTTTTGGTTTGGGCAACAAGAATTACTTTTAAATTGATTACTATATATTAAATGTTTTTAATTTGGAATATGGATTCCATATTTTCAATCAGAAGTTCAAAATTGTTTAAATAGGTACATTTTATTTTTAGACATCATGAATAGTAAATTTAGTAATTATTTTATTTACCATGGTTAAAGGGTAAATCTGGTAAATAAGTTTATAAAATAATATTATAATAATAATAAACCACCCTAACAAATGTCCCAATCCCATTGGATGAGATATTTCCATACATGGTCATCCTTGGATCGATTTTGGAACCCCATGGATCCACCTGGGAGTGATAATGACATGTTATATTAATTAATTTATGGTAAAGAGAAATATGACAAAAATGGGTATCTTTTAATAAACTTTTTTATATGGGGTTATATAAGTGATAGTTTTGATCATAAATAAGAATTAGAAATTTAAAAATATTTTCTACATCATCATATTTTATTTATAATTTTTATACATCAAATAAATAAATTTATTTATGACACAATGATGATGTAGTGATTACCTTATTAATGAATACTTTAAATAGATAAGATTATAAATTTTATAATAAATCTATTTTGAAACTTTTTATACCTTCCAAGAATTTTATGGATGCTGATGACTTTTTATCTTTTAATAAGTTATTATTTTTAGAATCAATAAAGTTCTTATGAATTTTTAAAAATGTCATTATATGTATAGTATAGAAATTGACATAAATGAGTTTTTAAAACAAATAATATTTTAGTAAATGATATAATGGTCATAAAAATATAAGATTAGGTAAAATGACTTAGATAATGTGTAAAATGTCAGTAATTAACCAATTTATGTTTTATTGTCATTTAATAGTATCTATATTAACCATATAGTATGAATATACAAGAAGACATAGTAAGAGTTAAATTAGTTAAATAAGGGTTAAAGATAAAAGTTAAGGTTATATTTGGGACCTAAAAATGTCTAAAACCAATTGTTTGAATGGTTTTAGACCAAAAAGCATCTTATATTTTAAATAAATTACTTTGGAACCATTTTAAACCAAAATCCAATTTATAATAAAATAATATGTCATTGTCTTCCTAAAGTGCCCCTCCTCCCACTTATAAAAGGGAATCAACTATACCCATTTAATCACACCTCTCCAGCCTCTTGAATAAACCATGTACCATTAAAATAAGATCCCCAAATCCCAAAAATCCTCCTAAAATCCTTAACTTGGGAATAAGGAAATTAAAGAAATCCCTTTGGCTCAATCCAAAGGGGGTTACCCGGTTTAGAGGTAACATCTTCTCTCAAGTTCCTTTAGTTTACTATAATTATCCACTCCCTATGATGTTCTTATTCTTAGATTACATAAAAAAATAGTATTCTAAATATACCAGTATGTTTTTATGAGAATTATTATAACTAGAATTATAAACTCCCCCTTCTAATGGATATGAACATACAATTTCTCTATACGGCGAACACCTGCCACATGAAACGATAACTGCTCGATTTTATCCTACCACGTCTCATGGTGGGATTTATGATGGAATTGTATTTATATATGTTATATATTATATTTATATTGTCTATATAATTCATTAATTTTTATTTAAAAACATACCTTTATGCCTTTCATGATGCGTAAATATGATAATTTCATTTTAAGGAAGTGCGGACTACCACCCCCTCAAAGTGATATGACTCGTTCATTCCATTCATGGTATGTATAAAATATGGAGTCAATGAAATTATGTAACATATATAAAATATGATATTATAATGAAATTATAATATATTTATGTATCATTTCGTTTTCATTTCGTTAATATGACAAATAAATGGAAGTAGCATTCATGTATACATACGACCTACCGTCTCCATGAACGGTGCATTTAATTTATCATATATAAATGTTATAGACTATTATAAATAAAAATATACCAGATATATATGATATTGTAATCATTAATATCATTTTGGAAAGATTTAATTTTTCCTACATGGACAATTACCTCAAAACAAGTTCATTTTCTACTCTAGTACTGAATATCGACAGAACGATCGATATTAACTTAAATAATTATGTAATTTCTATAATGTGGTCATAAGTGATATAAAAAGAATAAAAAACTTTGAAAAGGTTCTCAATCAAGTATAAATTAACATAAGTTTATTATTCAAGAAGAACATGTAACATACGTGATGAATCATGCTCAAGGTAAGGGAACCTTTCAGCCTCGTCTTTTAGTCAAGGGATTATTTTATGTTATGTCTTTTAATTTCCATTTTATTATTTTAGGAATGGTTCTAATATATACTTATTTCTGTAAATTTTATGTAAAAGTGTTGATAGGACCTTTTATCTCTCATGAACACATTTTCAGAATTTTTATGTGACGTCGTTAGGCTACTGAATTTTCGTAAGGGAATTCCAAAACTCAATTTCCACTCATTGGGTTTTACACATACTTCATTGATTATATTTTTCCAATATTGGGTGTGGAATCATAGTTTATTTATTTATGTTATAATTTAAACTTCACTTTTTTTGATATAATTTGTTAACAGATAATAAATCCATTGAAAAATTCTTATGTCATTTATATGAACTTCGTTAGGGAACTTCTTAACGTAAAATGATCATTGTAAGGGAATTTGTCTCAATCTCCATTCGTTGAGGAATATCTTGTTGTTTTGCACCTTTATTATTTAATAAGGTGTATATACAACCTTTTTGACATATTATATCATTAATTAGTATATTCTCATGATATTTAATGTTTTATTTAATTTCATTCCTTAATGATTTTTATTCAATTATTTCTCTTATGGAAAGTGACTCTTTAACTAAACCATCGTTTTAAATGTTTTACCTATTTATTATTCTAAAACCTTCTATTTCATATCCATGTTTTAAAAATGGATTTTATGAATTTATTTATATGGAAATGAACATCTTAAAATGTTAAATGTTTCAAAGTGGTATGGGACACTTTAATTCAAAAGTCTTTTTATTAAATGTTTTAAATGGTTTCTGAAATGGATTGAGTATTTCAATATCTTGAAATTATTTAATGTGATTTAAAATGAAATGTTATTAGTGAAATATTGATATTTTCAATATTTTATGTGTTATGATTATATAATTGTAATTGGACATTTGATGGATGGTTAAGTGATAGACCAATGATAGGTAATTATGTGATAATCTAAATGACGGGTGGTTCCATGATAAACCATGTATAGGTGGTAACGTTATAACCTCCGATGCATTGGGTATGGAAGTCAGCCATATGACTATTCCATTTAGTGATATGCGTGTAAGTCAACCATATGGTTATTTCATTTAAGTATCATTATGTACCAAGTCACCTTTATATGTTATATGTTACAATCTATGGGCTTTATGGCAATCGTTTTTTTAATAAAAGTTTCAAAAATGAGATTATATTCAGTGTATTATATTTACTACTCCTTAAAGGTGAAAATAATTACATTATGATAATGTATCCTTTTTTTTCATGTTATCCCAATACTAATAGTTTTATTTCATTTTGTATCCCATAATGAGGTTTTTTTGCTCATCCCATGTTTTTAAATGTTTTTCACAGGACATAAATAAGAATAGAGTCAGGGATGTGATCATGGAAAGGTTATGATGTAAAAACATGAAATGATGTAATGTTTATTTTTTAAAGACTTTTATTTTTACAAAAGAGGATAGTGAGTAGAAGTGTCTACCTGTAGTATTCAAGATGTTATGTATAATTAATGACCTAATTCTCTAAATATCTAAACCAAAAATGATCATCGATGTGAATTAAAGTAAAATTATTAGCGTAGATCAATATTATTTAATGTTTAAGGCTGGGGAATTTTAGTAATTTAAGGTTCACATATTTAATCTATTTTATAATACTACTAAACTGGTTGGTCCTTTAGGAATTGATTCCTTGTGTTCAGGCCAATACATTAAAATAATTCAATGGCTCTGGGATTCTAGTCTTGGGGAATTATAGTTGGTATCAGAAGAAGTTTAGAAATAAACATTTAAATTATAATTATAAAAAAAATTATATTAGGGAACATAACCCTAAGATAAAAATTGAGGATAATTTTATAAGAACAACCCAATGAAACCATGATTATGTTTATGAGACTAGATACACATAAAATTCTCAATTTATGTTATAAATTTAATTACATGTGGGAATATACATAAAAATATGATCTTATCTAGTGTATTACATTATTTGGAAATGACCCAAAGTGGAAGGAATGGAAACCATATCAATGCACGCAATCCATGTAGGTATTTCCCTCATATACAATATTATGATAGTGGAGATAGAAACACAATTAGTGCTCAATAGATTATAACAATACTGGGACAAATGATTCAGGTTATGATTAATAAACTTACCCATATGGATCACCCTAATCCAAAATGAAGCAGACCAATGTTAGATCAATTCATGAGACAAAAACCTCGAACATTCAATGGGACGAAAAATCCATTTGTAGCTGAGCAATGGATATGTTATTTAGAGAATATATTTCATTATTTGGGATGAAAATAAAGGGAGAAGGTTTTCATGGAAGTTTATAATCTCCCTGGATATTCATATCAACCGTGGCCATTGATTAAAAAAACAATGTATGAAGATGAAATAAAAAACATGGGATGGAAGTATTTTAAGGATCTTTTTTGAAAAATATTTCCATCATGAACAGAGAGCTGATATAGAGAGGCATTTTCTGAGTATAAGGAAAAAAAGATGAGAATGCTATGATTTTTGAGGACAACATTATAAGGTTATAAAATCATGCTATCAACTATATACATAACACAAGGATTAACATTGATCATTTATTTGATGGGTAAAAGACATTTCTATAAATAGATCTGGTTTCCCAAAAACTCTCAACATACAAATATATAGTCACATGTGCTGTCAAGAAAGGGAAATAAATCAATATGTATTATGACTTTAAGGTAAATCAAGATACGGAGAGGACGATAGAATAAGATATGGATAAAGGGAAGAATAGAAGGAAGAATTTTCCCACATGTGATAATTGTGGAGAGATTCACCCAGTAAAGTGTCTAAAAGGTTTGGGTGTTTGTTATAAGTGTTTAGAAAAGGGTTAATAGAAAAGGGAATGAAAATCGAAGAAAGAAATTACTGATATTCAATGTTTCAGCTATATTGAAACGGATAAATATTAAAATAAATGTTCTAAGCATCCATAAAATATATCTCAAAAAAATAAATGGGATCAAGGTCATGCTTATGCTGTTACTACAGTCAAAATATAATAATTAATGTTTTTTTTGATTCATTCATTATGTAATTTGATTTTTTTTATCAATGTATTGGTTATAATAAATATAGAATATATGAGGATTGTATTCAAGTACTTCTTATTTAAGGATTTTGAAGCATGGAGGTTTTCATTATGGTTTTAACATGATAAAGGTATTCATATTTTTATTATGTAAAGAAAAGAGAAACATTATGTTTGAGGAAAATCAGATGTTAAGATAGATATTGGAAATTAATAGACCTTTTTAGACTATTAATTTAGATAGAAGTATTTTTGAAAAGTCTTAAGGGTGGAATAGAGTAAGTTTAACATTTTATATTATTGTTTTTTTGTTAAATTATGATTTATGGGATACATTGGGCAAAACTTTTTCATTTTAGTAATCATTTACAGGATGAAGGGAATACTTGTGGGCCTTATGATTTATCCAAAGTGTTTCAGGTGTAAAGAAAATTCATTTTGATATTTCTTTTCTTGGTGTAAGGTATTAATTGAAAATATATCGAAGAAAAACCAAATGATTTATTATGATTATGAGATGGAAAGAAATAAATTATATGATTATCTAAATTATAAAATAATTTTGGAACCATATGTAAAAGATCATGAAACCAAAAATGATATCCTAGTACTTTATCCTATGAATCAAATGGTCTATTAGATCATCATATATTTATGGATTTGTGATTTTTAATATTCTCTTAACCATGTTATCTATCACTCCCCATCATAACATGATGGTTATTTTTTCTTTCATATCCATTTTTCCTATATGTAACCCTAGTATGTGTTATCTATGGTATCTTTATTACTTCCCTTTAATTATTTTATATTAGAAATTTTATCCACCCATGTTTTGATGTGGTAGTTTAATAAAGGTATTTCGAATAGTGAAATATTAGTTATAAAAATGAAATTCAGAAATTATAGGGATTTAATTTATTGAAGTAGGGGTGAATGTGACACCCCAAAATTTTAGGGTACATTTACATTAACAATATATATATTTAATAGCTTGTATTTCACAAAGCACTGAGTTCAAATTCCCCACAATCTATAATTACCAATCCATTAAAATATAAATAATTTATAATATTAACAACATTATATAAAATATAAATTTTAACACAAATATTTGTGTTTTCCAGATATGATATATGAAAAAATACAATAAAACATGTATTAAAAAAACACACTTTTACCATTATTTGAGGGAGAACCCACTTTAAATATAGTTTTTTACACCTTTATAAGGTAAATTAGAAACAAACTTCTTATTTTGAATCAGGACATTAAATTTTACCATGGTTAATGTTTTGGTATTTTTTTGATAATATCCATTTTTTAATGAATAGTGAAAAACACTCCATCTTGGTTAAAAACATCATTTTGGTATTATTTATTTATATAGTTATATTGTCCTTTTAATTTGTTTTAGAGTGTAATTAGAATAATTTTTTATCATATAATCCAATAAGGATCCTTGGAATCAATTTTAAATTGAAAATAGATATTAATCATTTCAAACTTTTCAACGTTTCACTTTAAAAATCCGCTTTTTAGTTTTTTCTGTGTAATTTATTGTAAAACTAATTTCTCAAATTCTATGAATTGAATTAGGTAAAATCAATTCCATATTTATAATAATAAGGTTCATTTTTTATAAGGTCAATATCAATTTTAGGTATAAAAAAGTTACCATTGTAAAAAAATATTTACCATTGTGCATGTGAAATTGTGATATGGGTAAAAGTTAAAAGATAAAAGATTTACATAGCTAAAAATTGTAACATTTAATGGTTTGTTGAGTTGTGGATCTATCCTAACCATCAAAAAAACAATAAATTAAATAATAATTTTTTGAAATTAATGCCACCTCAATGTTTATTGCTTTTAATATAAATTAATCAAAATATTAATTACTTGAACCCATATCTCCTAAAGAATAAATACCACCCCTCACACCCCCCATTTCAACCCAAAAATCCTTTTCTCTATTTCACACTCTATCCATGTTTAAGTGATACTGGTTTCCCCATAATACCACATCCAAATTTCTCAAGTATATTTCAAGGAAAGGATATTCAATAGGTAATTTTCTCAAAGTACCTCTCTTTATTTCTTTTATTTTTCTACATTCCCCTCACCACCCTCATTAATAAATGCATGATAAATCTATAGTGATGTATATACTAATTATTTATGTTTCTAATTTAATATTTCATATTTATGTCATTTCTCACCTCCTCTTATTCAAAGAAACAAACGTGTTTTCCACGTTATGTCGGTTAATCAACACCATGAATATTGTTTCTGTTATTTTTCCATTAAGACCATAATGGATGGTCTTAAAAATAATTTTCTGGTCATATTATAATATGTAAATTATAAACTATTTTTTATTTGGTAAATGTTATATTAAACATTCCTTAATGCTTTCTATATTGTGTATATATGATAATATCGTCTGTGGAAGTGTGGACTACCTCCCCCTCAAAATGACGTGATTCGTTCAGGATAAAAATGGAACATATTAAAGATAATTTTAATAAAAATATTTAACATTTATGATATAGATATGATACTGTAATTATAATATACATATTTATCATTCAATTTTCAAAATTTCAATATGACAAAGAAATGAAAGTAGGGTTCATACGTACGTACGACCTGCTATCTCCATGAACGGTGCATTTCATTTCATATCTCAAAAAATTTATAGATTATTATAAATAAATATGTACAAAATATATTACATAATTAATTCATGGATTAAATTCTTGAGATAATGAAATCATGACATAGGTAATAGAAGAAGAATGTAACAAGCCAAAACAATCTTGAAAAAACTTGGCAATTAACACTCAAAATTTCGAAATAATGAAAGATTGCTATGAAATAGGAAATAAGATATTATAAGGAGGTGATATATAAAATTATAAACATGATTATGGTTAGATATTAAGTAAGTAAAAATATTTAAAAATTGTAAATGAGGTTAAAGGACTGTCACCCCAAAGGTATTGCAAGGTAAGGGTTAATTTCAAAATCTCATTATTATCTAAGATTGTTTATTTATAATTATATATTAAGACATATTTATCATCCATGTCCATTTTTTAATTTTTTTCCAAATTATTATTTTAAATGTCTTATATAAGGTACTCTTTAACTATCAAATCGTTTTAAATGTTTTTATGATTTATTCTTATAAATCATTCTCAGTAATGTGTATGTTTGGAAAATAATTTGTATAGATTTATTTATAAGGAAATGAATATTTTTAAATGTGAATTATTGAATTCCTCTCAAATGTTTTTGAAGTTTTATGGGAATTTTATTCAAAAATATATTTTTAAATGTCTTCTTTTATAAATGTGTGGCTTTTGAATAAATTATTAAAAAGGGTATTTTTCTTAGGAAATTTTAATGGTTTTTAATAAATCATTTTAATCTATGTAAACATACTTTATTGGATTATATAATTAATATAAGTTGATTTTTTCATAAAAAATAACATATTCTCTTTATGGATTTATAATATATTTGGCTGTTGATGTGAAACTATTGATACAAATCATGTTTTATGGTTAATGTATTAACAATTTGTTTGATTGTTTTAATACAAATTATTATGTTGTTTATGTTTCAAACTTTTTATATGAGAAATTTATTGTACTTAGTAAGTGAGGGAGAGGCCCAATATAGCCCCTCTATACATGAGTAGGTATCATTAGATGAAATTATTTGGAAAAAAACCCGTCGCATTTGATTTGAGGGATGTTTAAAATTATCTAGAGGATTGATCTTGAAAAAAATCAGAAGGGTTTCTACCCACAGACATAAACTAGCATAAGGATAGATTTTAATTGTAGCTATCGTGAGGATATATCGTGATAGTGTAAGAATTTATAATTATTCATTCCCTCATTATGATATTTTTTTGATATATTCCATGTGATTATTCGACTAGTAGAATATCATTGGTTATGCATTTTTTATTCGGTAATATTTAATCATTTCATATTAGGCTGAAGAATATGTTAAAGGGATTGTTTTTCAGTTATGCATATTTCCTTAAGGTTTATTAAAATATATTCATAATAGCGTCCATTGTATTCTTACCCATACTGAGAATTTGAGCTCATCCCTTTCTTATGTTTTATCTTCCCAGGATTCCAGGAGGTTTATTATGACTGATATAGAGGGTTAATCTAGGGGAATGAATGTGTTATTAAGGGATTATATATGATTTATTTTATGTATTGAATCATAATGATAAGTTCATATATGTAATCTATTTTCCAAGACTACTAAACTAGTCATTACTTTGGGACTTGATTTATTGTAATCATGCCAATGTATTAAAACAATGCACTTGTTTTAGGATTCTGGGGTTGGAGCATTACACCATCAATTCAATGGTTTGGTTTCATCTTATAATATTATATAATAATATTTTAAATGATATATTATTATTCTGTAAAACTCGTTCTTCCATGTTATAAAATCCATCAAGGAATGTCTATATTGTATGCAACACAAGATAACATCGATGTTCGATGTAGAGGAAATTAAAATTTATGTTGCAAATAATGTAAAATTAATTTTGTGTTTCATATAAAGTAATCTATGAAAAAGAATTAAATTTATTCTAAAAGGAAAAAAATTATAAAATCATGGGGATTTACATTCTCTCCACTATAAATAAATTGTACCCACTCAATTTAAAATTGATCTTGATAATCAAGGGACTGATATTCAAAAATAAACATTTTTTGAAAAACCCACATCATGAATAAGGTTAATAACACCCAATTTTAATAAGATATAAAGGAAAGTAAAATGGTCACATAAATAGGTTCCATAATAGGAGAACATATGGGTAAAATGTAAACATGGATATAGAAGAAAAATCTAATAATAATGTTCTGATGGAGAGTGATAAATAATATGTTCAATTGAAAGCTGATAACAAAAATTCCTTAAACAACTTTTATGAAAAAGGACACTGATATCTTGAAAAATAATAAAAATTGGGCCCCAGTTTTGATTCCAAGACATTTTTACAATTGTTGAGGAATTCTTCCATTCTATAAGAACATAGGTAAATATACATTTCTATTTCATAGACAAAATATCATCCATTGGTTGTGACATGAACTATTTCTACACCATTTCATAGAACATTATGCATTGTATAGTGAAGTAATCATATAAAACTTCATTCAAAGAAAAAATTAAACCATTTAATAAATTGTTAACAATTCCAAAATATTATGATCCAAACACTTAAAAAATAAGGTTTCTGAGTTTCGAAGATAAACTCATTTTTATTCCAACCAACATTAAGTAACTCTATAATCATCACAAACCAAACATGTGAACATGGTAATAACATTAATTACCATAAAACCTATTTAAAACATTCCAAATTCATATTCATTAAATAAAATATAGATTATTTTATATATTAAAAAAATTAAAAAATGGTGTGTATTCAATCACAGATTGTATAAACCATTTTGTCAAGAAAATAATTACTGAGTTATAGGTTAGTAATCACTTATCTAATTCCTATTATCCAAACTATTAATTTCTTTATCCAAACATCATATTATTAACATTAATAACATATTAAGGGTTTTCTCTCCCTCAACCATATGTTTTCCAAAATCTTTTACTTTCCACTAAATAATTTTTCTTAGTACCATTCATCATATGATCTCAAATCGTTAAAAAAAACGTACGACAACACAATACTTATATATTTAAAAACTTATATGATGAGAAAATAATTAATGAAATAATTTAACAATATATTTATTAGATCTAAATATATATTTACAGTAACCATTACACTTTGGTTGTGCCAATAACATATGCCTGACCTTGATCCCTAGTTTCTTCAAAGGTATATTCCCTTCATGCTTGGGGAATTTGTTTGCATAGTGTCTCATATCCTTATAGTTTTAAGAAAAAATATCATAGTTTTCCTTATTATCTTTCAATTATTTTTTATAGTGACACTTTTATCTACACTTTTAACAAACTCTCTATCTATTCATGCATTTACTAGGGCGATTCTTTCCATAGTTGTCACATGTGGGAAAATAATTCTTTTACCTTATTCCTTTTATATTCTATTTTTCACTTCTATTTTATTCTTCTCTTTCTTCCCTTTGAATCTATAAGACTTGGAGATTTCTTTATCTATCTTTACAACACATAAAACTATTTTATTATATCAGGAAAAGGTTTGAGACACCAATTCCCTTTGGAGACTTTTTTTAAGTCTTTAAAAGAAATGGTCAATCTTGAATTATAAATTGTGTATGAAATCCATAGAATAACACGATAAATTGGAAAACATATCTTTATAATCCACCAAAATGTCTTCCACATTTTTCTATAAACTATGGAGCATTATCTTTACATCAGTTTTTTGTTCACAAGTGATGTATTTATCAATGAATGTCTCCAAAAAACGTTTCTATTACATGATTTATGTTTCTAATTCCCCCTTAGTATTCAGGATCAAAGACCAATATTTGTTGGCATCACCATTGAGAAAATACACAAGTGTAACCTTATCCTTTTCACCAAATCCCAATTCCACTAATATATTCTATATAAAATAAATCCATTACATTTCCCCCTAGTAGTTTAGTCATCCCACTAAATGATCAGGGTCTCTATCACCTAAATTGATCCAAAATCATAGAATCTTATTTTTTAATAGGTTTCTCCTAACATAAAAGGTTATGTGTCATAACCTGATAAAGCTACCCTAACATTTCATTAACATTCATAGTTCCAATACCACATGTATTGGTTTCCTTAGTGTGGAAATAAAATACATCCCAAAAGTGAAAGAACAATTATTCATTATAGGATCCATTTATACACAATGGAAGAAACTTGATTAGATGATAAAATTATATATCATAATGTATAATTCCAAAACTAGTGAGACTCTAACAAAAAATTTACAATATTTTCTAGAATTAATATCATTAAAATAAACAGTGCTTTAATCGGAATATCATTAAATTAAAATCATTCCTAATGTTTGGTAATGAATATGTGAATTATCCTAAATGTATCCCATGGGAGTGTCATACCAGGTGAACAGTAAGGCCCATTTTCATGTACCTACTCATTCCAAGTTAGGCTCGATGCAACTTGTTAGACTTTCTACCCCTAGGTACATCTACTACATAACTACATCCTCTTGTGTTATCAATACATGGATTTATTTATACCGATATCCACATAATCTCTACCTTACCAAATTTCTAGTATGTTCATATGTACTTATAGTCAAAGTCAATATTAGGGTTATGTTCATTTATATATATTTTTTAAATATAGTTTCCATTTTTTCTAAACCTGCTCTAATTCCATCTATAACTCCGTGACCCTAAAATATTGGAGTTGGTTCATTATTTTGTTACATTAGAATATATCCAAGTTTGAAATCCCAAAGTACTAAATGGTTTAGTACTTTTTGAGAACCTAATGACATATATAATTAGCATAATACATTGGGAAAAGAAAATAAAAACTTGATACATAATAAAATAAAATAAATAGTACCCTTGATGTCTTATTCAATGATTTTTTATTCAAAACATGGGGGAAGGAAACATAATATAGGTGAGATGAAATTCTCAGTAAGGGTAAGTAAAGAGAAAGCAATAACAGGCTGATAAGGATAATTGACATGGAAAGGTAAACAAATAATAAAATATACAGTTAAAATTACTAGATAAGACAATATAAATATGTCAAGGTATGAAACTGAAAAACATTCAATTAAATCAATAAACTGAGAACTGACTGCAGCCAAAGATATGTCAACACAAAATTCTCATGGATGAAAAGTAACTGAATTCAAATAAGGTAAATTGTTAATTTTTAGAAGACACATATAAGGAAAATGAAAACTTATACCATAAAGGCCATTCAAAAGATAGTTTAAACTATTTTTATTTGGATAAATTATTTCTATCATTAGAACCTAGTGATGCATCGGGGGGATAAATGAAATTTGGTCCCCACCCGTCATTGCAAGTCAAAGGCATTCCTCATATCAAACAATCAAAATAAATAATATACAATATTACTTACCATAAAATATCCCTATTGAATAAATAATATGTAATTATAAATAATTACACAATAGAGGATAAGTAACAGGAAGGGTTGTCAATTTTGATAAATGGAAATACCATTGAAAGATCATTAAAAAATTCTTGAGGAGAATAATATGTAAACATCCCAAAGTGTCCCATACCACTTGGAAAATATTTAGTACTAATCTCAATGAATGAATAAAAATAAATTAAACTTATAATATCACAATAATAAGTATATTCATGATATAAAATGTAAAATTGAATCATATACACCATATAAAATTCAATTGGTGCAAAATAAAAAACAAGTCTCCGTGGAATGTAAATTGAGACAAAATCCCTTACTTTGAGTCTGACTTGTCACATGTATCTTTATATTACAAAATAATAAAATTACGTAAATTATATACTTTATTTATATCCATTTTCCTATTTTTAATCACTTTTATTTAACTTATTACAATGTTTTAAGCAACTACATAAGGTATTAGGTTTACATCGGGTGTGTAAACGAAAAATGGTATTGTTTTGAAAAAACATTTGATAGGTTGACTACGGTCCAAGTGGTCATTATATAAACATATCCATAAAAATAATATGGTCATAATTATAATATTTATACATAAAATATTATTTTAAAACCATTCAAGAAATATGGTTATTAAAATGAACCAACTTTAGAATCATGGAGACGGTAGACCATACATACCCATGAGTGACATTCCCATTTTTCAAAGATCATTGGGGAAAGAAGGTAAGTAACACTATATAATTATATAATGATAATTATATAATAAATACAATGTTATTTAATAATATATAGTTATATTTAATTCTCATGATGTAAAAGGAATCACATTGTATCAAGGAGATGGAAGTCTAGATGTCCACGACTGACATTATCACTTTTTAGTGTGTGAAAAGGGTAAAAAAGAAAATGATATATTATATTTATAGAAAAATAAATATGTCATAAAAACATTATAGATGTTAATTTTTTTACATATTTTTAAATAAAACCATCATTTATATATTACATGTATTGAGTGAATGAATTACATCGCTTTGGGGAGGCGGTAGTCCACAGTTATATAGATGTTGTTATCATATTCCCACAAAATGGAATGGATAATGGTATGTTCTATATAGAAAATTAAATAAGAATAAATTAATTATAAATATCATAAATATCATATATAAATAGTGTGTCCATCATAATTCCCATCCAAGAGAGGTGGTAAAGGAAAAAAGAAAAACTTCATTTCATGAGGTGGTAATTCGCAATAAATAAGAACAACAAGTTCGTTACCAATTAGATAGAAGTGTGTGTAAGTGCAGTTAGAAAACATAACATAAAAAAATATCAGTATATTGAGGAAAATTTTGTTTTTATATAATCATGGAATAATGTGAATTTATTGAGTTGAGAAAGAAACAAAACTATAGAGCTTGGCGAAAGATGTTACCACTTCTTTGGGTAACTCCTCTTGGTTTGAACCAAAGGGCTTCCTATGATGGATTTATTTCAATGGTTAGGATTCATAGTTTTGGGGAGGTATTTTTAGGTGATATTTGGGTATATATTGGTCGATAAAATGTATATTTATAGGTCTGTAGAAGTTGGAGGTTTGATTGCCTTTTTATTGTGGAGGATGAGTATCATTATTGTAAATTTTTGGAAAGGGAATTACACCCGTATTCATCCTATGAAAAGTGGACCCATAATAGTAAATATTTTATACAAGGGAAAAAATGCTCAAAATATGGATAGAAAATTTATTTTTATAAGTTTATTGGTAATTTTAGAGCTTATGTTTAAGGTTTAGTCCATTTTTAAGCAAACTTTCCTCTTAATCGCTGTAATTATTTTTATTCACATTTACTAATATTTTTTTAAAAAACTAAGTTAAAATTATTATAATTTATATATTATTACTATTAAAACTATGGAATCAATTTTTAAAAATAAAAATCATATAATTAGAGGAAATTATTTTAAATTTTATCACGTAGATGGGATGATAATGCATGTTTTAAATAAAACACATTCAAAACTTTGCTAAGTTTTTATATCCAATTTCAAAAAGAAATTGATTATATTGACCAAAATTGGATTAATTAATATATATTTTATCTAATTTAACATTAAATCCAATTAAATAAATACTCTATCCTTATATATAAATTATACAAAAAATTATTTTTGAATTAATATTCAGTATTTTTTATTTCTCATCAAAAAAATAAACATCATAGTTAAATACCAAAAATTCACCCTAACCAAATTTAAATTTTTAGATTTTAGAAATGAAGTTTATTTTGACATATAATATTTATAACAGTTCCAAAATTTATATTTAATATATGTTCACCATTAAAAGGCGTTAAAAGTGCTTTTGTAAAAATATAGGTATTTTTGTGTAAAATTGGGTTTGTTATTTTCTTATGACTATAAAATATATTAGATAAATATAAAGAAAATTTTAATATATAATATATATGTTAAATTAGTATCACTCAGTATTTTTAATTAATTTAATTTATTAGGATAAAATTTCTTTTTGAGAAATATTTTTTTCAAAAAACTTTCCCTCTATATTCAATTGGTGATTATATTCATTTGTAATTAATTTGTAACTAATGAATTTGACCATATATTTTCATATGTTAGTTAATAATATTCCTAACCATCATGTTAATGGCTAGATTTTATCTTTTTATATTAAATGGAAATATTTGTAGTAATATATTATTTCTCTGTAAAACACTTTCTTTCTTGTTATGCTATCCATCTAAGAAAGCTAGTCTTGCCTGTAACACAAGATATCATTGATGTTAAATGTTGAGAAAGATGAATATTATGTTGCATGTAATATAATATTAAATTGGAGTTTCTTATAAATCAACATTGGAATAAAAATTGAATTTAATCTAAAAGGGGAATATTGTAGAATCTTGTGGTGTTACACTAATCACATCAAGTTTTTCAACCTTGATCTAAATAATTTTCATATAAGGAACATAACCTAGTTGGAGTTGAGTAGGTTAGGACCAATAGACTATGAAACTTTGTTCCTTTGAATCCAAACCTTTTGCACTTGGGTTTTTACTACTTCCAGACCAAAGTGTAGTTTCCATCTTGTGTAGATCTAATTGGTGTAACGAAAACCAATTGGAGACCTTTTCAGTTATATGTAGCCTAAAACATTGGACTATCCAAAACTAGATTTAGGATTACCTTTCTCATAAGGACTGGAATTGACCTTGATACCTCTCGTTCTGAGGAACTATAACCAAACTATATATGTCTTAGAAAACCGAACCCATGAGAGGCACATGAGGAATACATCTACCAGGTCATAATTTCCATGTTAATAGCAGTTATAGTTGATCCCTATGTGTTTGAACTCAAACTACCACTATGAAATACATTTTTAGCTATTGTATTTTGGGACTCATAAATTTCGAATTCGAAAAATTCCCTTGAGGAAACTATGAAATTGTGTGGGCTAGTCAAATTATGGTTCCATTTATAGGGAATAAATAACAATTAGGCGTAGTGATATTAAGGTAGAACCTAATATTACCTCAAACCCACTTTTCCTCTTCTAATTTTTTTTAAAATTAACACACACGAATTAGAAACTACATTTTTTTCATTCTATATGTTCATTCACCAAGGTCCTTTGACTTGTTATCAGATCTGGAAGCTTAAGAATTTTATTCTTTTCATACTGATATTGATAGATAAATTTCTACATGACATCATTCTAATATGGATAAATACATCAACCTTGTGCCATCTAACCCTCCAAATCTACCATGTGTGCCACCTGAACATTAGAGAGAGAGACCCACACACAAGGGAGTGCACCATTTTGGACTATGTATTTCCATCCATTAGTGGTGTTTCACCCATCACTGTATGTCCTCATATTTAGGTGCATAAATTAGAAATTAAACCAGGAATCATTGACATGATCTTGAACAAGGGACAATTTTTGGGACATTAGTGTGAAGATCCACATGAAAATATTTCATGTTTCCTAGAAGTTTGAAAAACCTCACAAAGTCATGGTGTGATTTCTAATGCTATCAAGCTTAAAATTTTCCCTTTATTACTTTTGTGAGTGAGTTGAAGATTGGTTCAAAATACAAGCACTTTGTTGCATTAAAACATGAAATGATTTAGCCAAATATTTATTAGAAAAATATTTCAATCTAATACAAACCTAGATGCTTAGAAATATGGTCCTTAACATGACCCGGGTGGATGAATAATCATCTTGGGAAGCTTGAGATCATTTCAAAGACCTAAATAAGATGTTATTACATCACATATATGAGATGTGGATATAGATCCAAATATTTTACCAAGGACTGTGTCCATCTACACATAGTATCATAGATGATTCCATTGATGCCATACTCATGCCCAAAACAGAAGAAGTCAACAAATCACCTTTAGATGATATTTCCAAAAAATATAGTCTAGGGAAGAGATAATGAGGAATTCCTCGATGAAGAATCCATTAGGTTTGTTATACCAACCTCTTTGAATTCCAGGATGAAGGTCGCATAAAGAAGATCAAAACTTTTTAGATGCCTTCTCTTCCATTGCCACATCTTTCCCCTATTATGAAAATTCATGCCTATGAAATGTGAAGAGGCCCACACCCATACCATGAATGTAGAGAAGGAATGGAATAAACTCCAAATAAATATGGAAATTATGTAAATTATAATCAACATAACCAACAATATTAAAAATCTCAACTATACTAGCAACCTTATTATCAGTAGAGACTATATCAATAGTCTCAAATAACAAATAAAGGTTAATTATAATAAAGGAGTGGTCAAGTACCCCCAATATGTTAGGGACCACCTTGGTTCCCACTTCATATCCCATCTCTCTGACCTCAATAAAATTTCTCTCAACAAACTTTTCCCTGAGGCCTGAGGTACCCACATCAATCCTCACCTCAACAAATAAAATCTTGTAAACCTAATCACCACATTTGTTTAGAAGGCTGATCCAAGGATAACAACCCAAGAAACTAAGATGCATAATAATAGGGTTTCCCTCCTAAATATATTTCACAATGTGGAAAAAATACCCCAGACTCTATTAGATAAATTATCTTGTGTGTTTTCCCATAATACAGAGACACATATAGGATAAGAGGCTAAAGATGTCTTCCTTAGGAGTGAAAAAACACTAAATTTTCATAATCCAGGAATAGGTGAGGAAAAGTGGCTAGAAGAACCTGAATTATGTGACATAATCATATGTAATGATAGATATGATAACAAACATAAATATGGTAAAGAACACAATATGAACCCAAACCAACTGAAAAAGACCTTATACCAGAGTCGCTTGAAAAGGAATATATTTACGTGGCACCAAAATCCTACAAAACTAATATTTAATTTCCATAGGGAATTATAAAAGTAAAAATATAGGGGGTGATAAATTGTATTGAGATATGTTTATGTAGTTACAAGTCAATATTCCCTTTCTAGAGGCCATTGCTGAGATGCCTGCTTATGGAAATTTCATAAATATTTTTCTCTATAATAAAAGAAAAATGGATGTCCTAGGATTCAACTCCATGAATGAAGAATAATGCATGGAAATTTAGTGGAATATCCCATGAAAGAATAGAGACCACCAAATCGTATCAATTTATTACACAATTTGTACATGTGAATTCATAAAATACTTGCGCGATCTTAGAGAAATTATCAATATCATGGATATGAGTGTTTTTAAAAATTTAGGGTTTGATATTTGAGACCAATAAGTGTTTCAACACAACTGGATGATAGGTTAGTCAAGTAACCTCAAGGACTTCTTGAGGATGTTTTAGAGAGGGTTTATAAATTCAATTTTCCTACTGATATATTAATCTTGGATATAGAGGGAGAAGGATATGTCCTAGTCATTATAGGGAGACCACATATAACCCTTTTAATGATTTTTATTGATGTGAATCTAGGGAGGATGATTTTTAGAGTTGCTGATGAACAAGTGGTGTTTGATTTTGTTAATGTTCCCAAAAAAGGTGGCAAGTCATTTGATTTTCATGGAATATTTATTGATGATGTGGAAGATGATTACATGACATTTGAAATTGAAATGGAGACCCTATATCCTAAATAAAATGTGTTTAATAATTATGATGTCTCTAATTACATTGAATCCTTGAAGAGGGATAATATTCCACCATTCATACCCTCAGAAATCAAGCCCTTGATGTTAGAATTAAATACTCATCCAAACACATTGATGAACAAATTATTACAAACAAAAGAATAACTGCACGTTATCATTAGTTTAGAGTTCAATCAAGTTCAAGAAAACACACTAATTTATGTCTGGAAAAGGAATAAAAACTAAATTTCCTAGGGTGTGGTTGATGTCATGGGGATCAGTCTCATGATTTTCACTCATAAAATATTGTTAATGGAAGGTTCTAAAGAAAAACTTAAACAAAAAAGGTGACACACCGTCATTTAGGTTACTAGTCATAAATGTTATATTGATGATTCTCGACACTAGTATAATATTTTCTATCTCAAATAGTGAGAGGCTGACTCCTCTATATGTCGTCTAGAAGAAAAGTTCCTTGAATGTTGTTAAAAATATAGAATATGATTTAATATCGACTCAAACCATTATTGGAAGGATAGTATGTCTTGCCTATAGAAATATCAACACAACACCTCTAAAATACCATTTTCAACTCCCAATAATGGATCAGATACTCGAGAGACATACTGGTAATGATTCCTATTGTTTTATAAATGGATATTCCGAATAGAAATAAATTGAAATGGACCCAACCAATTTTTCAAAAACCACATTCACACATAATTTCAAAAACAACCCCTATAAAAGGATATAATTTTAAACATGCAATACAAAGAAGAAATTTAAAAAATGCATGAAACACATTTATCCATGATATAACAGAATATTTTCTAGATATTTTCATGGATGATTTCTCTATATACAGATGATCTTTCTAAGTCAACCTATGAAACCAAGAGTTTTTTTTACAACACTATATTGAGAATTTCCTTGTGTTTCTGGTCCAAGGAGGAACTGCCCTCAGATATAAAATATCAATGTATGGAAGGAATGTCTATCATACATAAATTATGGTGATTATAGATTTACCAGACCCCATGATAGTAAATGTTAGTAGTTTTATAGTCCATGTGGGGTTTTATAACAATGATTTTAATGCTTTTGTAATCATTGAAAACCAAATGTCACACATATTATCTAAGGACACCCCATTTTATAATAATTATGAGTGTATATGAGAATTATACACTCTAAAATATAGTTTGGTGGTCGATCCTTTCATAGTTTTACCTGACTTGGATACGTACATTGAACTGATGTGCGACACCATTGATATTTATGGTGGCACTATTTTAGGAAAATGGCTGAAACACATCTTCCACCACATATGTTATTTCATCCATACCCTAAGTTAATCATAGGTAAATTATATGACCACAACCAAGGATATGATGGAACTGGTATTTTCTTTTGAAAATTTATCACCCATACCTCGTGCATTCAAAAGTGGTGGTGTATACATATCCTACAAAACTAAAATAATTATTAAGTAAAAAGGATTCTAAAACATAGCTAATATGGTGTATAATGTTGTTAAAATAATATTAACTAGTAATCCAAGACACAAAAGGGAATGAAAATGTCATTTCTGACCAATTATCTAGACTACCACTTCTTAGTTTTGAGGATTATGAAAATATGAGTATTGGAGATGATTTAACTAATGAATTTTTTTTTATTATGAATACACAAGATTGACCATGGTTTTATAATACTGAGAACTATCTTTCCAAGAGATATCTATACCCACTCATCTCATACCAATCGAAGAAGAAGTTCTTGGGCGATGCATCAGGTCATTACCCAGATGAGCCACTATTATTTGAGTTATATGATGATGGATTGATGTGACATTTTCTACCTTGATGATAAAATTAAAAGTGTGATGGAAATGTGAAACATATCAACTGGTATAGGAAATCATGGGACTAGAAAAACCATGTCTAAGAATTAAAAAAGACGAATATTTTATCCCACACTCTATCTGGATGTGAGGAGCTTTGTAGAGAGTTATGATTGATGTCAGGAGACGGGAACAATTGCAAAGAAAAAAAATACCCCAAAAAACTATCCTTGAAGTCCAAATATTTGATTTATGGGTATTTATTTTTTGGGAATATCCCCTAAACATTATAGAAAGTTTTAAATCTTGGTCGGTGTGGAATATGTCTTAAAGTGGGAAGAAGCCAAATTCACTGCCAATGAGAAATCCATGGTGATCATGGATTTTGTAAGGGAAAATATTTTCTCCTGATTTTGATTTCCCCAATTATGAATAATTGATTAGGTAACCCACGTTATAAATAATATCATTAATAGTATTATTAAAAATTATACATAATTCAATACAACATTTCAACTCCCTACCACTTGAATACTATCAGGAATGTTGAATTGTGTAATTGGGAGGTCCAAATAAATTTTTAAAAGAAAGATAGTGCAAGTAAAAATGATTAGAGTCTTAAATTGGATAACATACTTCAGTAACATCACACAACATATAAAACAACCATATACACTAATCCATTTTAACTTATTTTTGCGTATCCCTATCACTTATCGGTGGAACTAGTGCATTACTCTTATTGGGAAATCAAAAAATTAAACCTGGATACTCAAAAAGGTATGGAAACAATAATACAAAAAATGGATAATATGGAAGATATTTGAAGTTATACTTTTGAAAATTAATGAATTTAAAAATAAAAAACCATGAAATTTCCTGACCATCACATTTTGAGATGGATTTTAACATAATAGGAAAACATTCTACTCTTTAATTCCCATATCGTACTATTATTCGGGAAACTAAAATCCCGAAGGTTGTGTCATTTTGATGTTTTCAATTTTTTACCCTATTGGATGAGTGAAATCAAGAGATATTAAGGACCACCATTTAAGGTTATTTTTAAATGATGAAAAATTTATGAAGAACCATTTCACGAAGGGTGTGTTATGTCATTAATATACATCTAACTCATGTTTATCTCTCATCATTGAATAAAATAATGATAGGTAGGAAAACATGAATAGGTTCCATATGTTGGATTTGGTTTTCTGTTTTTTATTAATGTTCAGTAACACTGGTAAGATGTCATATGTTCTTAGACAAAAAATAACTGAATAGTCTAATCCATGTTGTGTAAACCATTCACGATGTAAACCTTTTGGGGACAGAAAAAAAATTCTTATGTTTTACATGTCATTAAAAAAGTTCATCCTGTAAAAAATCATAGGATCTCTTTTTGATCCATGAGTTTAGGGCTAAAGAGCTCCGTGAATCCCACGCCATGACTGTTAGACTACCATTCTCCAACACAAGCTCCTTCAAATTCCCTTCCTCATTCTCTTTCCACTCTCTATCATGCATCCAACTAGCTTCCCTCTATCCACTAATTTTACATTCCTCCTATCCATGATGGTGCACAAAAAACCCATCACATCCATGTTTTCCAAATGCATGACTAAATGTGAAGACCGTCCTCCATCCAAATGCTCGACATTGGATCCTTCAATAGCACCCATAGACCATTCCCATTCATCATATACATACAGATTATCCATTACCAAAACCTATAACGATACCCAATATTATTTTATCTAATCGTATAGTGTTTTATAGCACCCACACATTCACCCCTACCTAACATTTAACACATGATAATTAGGTTCTCTTGGTCCATATTCCAACCAAGCCCATGAGGGCCAAAAAGACTCTTGATTTGTCTATTCTTGAGAATATCATCAAGAATGAGGAATTCATATACCTAATAGGGTGTATGGACCTATCTCACATTATCAAGGTATGAGAGGATACATAATGGAAGCACTTCCCTGACTTATTGGACACTTTTGAGATGGCTAATGCATGTCACTTTCATACTTGGAAGCCATCCATTTGAACTCACATTGGGTGAATTTTTGGTTGTAAAGGGAATATATTATTTAGAATTTGTTATTTATATAGTGTTTACAACCTTATGGATGGAACCAAGATTAGAAGACGTGGTTAGGATTTTGAAGTTTATAGCCCATGACACCCATAGTGTTTATGATCCACATGAAATGAAGAGCACCCAAAAAAAGGGTTACACCTTGCAGATCTTACATTGTGTTCTGGACCATTCTTGTCTAGCCAGAGGATATTTTCATGGTAGAATTATCCATATAGAGTTTATTATCATAACCTCTTCAATGGGAGGATATTTCATCAGCTTAGACTGCCAGTTCACACTCCACTATGAGGTCCAGACATTGAGGCCTCATGGTATTTTTATAGGGGAAATATCATCACATACTTAGCACATAATTTTGTGGTTTTTTATTCGACCAGGCCCCTTACCTATATGTGGAATATGTAGTATATTCATCTCCTATTGATCTAGAAGATGTGGTTTTTGAATAAGATAGGGGGAGCTATACATGGGCCACCAATTATATAAAGGACATTGTCGGGTCCCAAAACTCATCAAGATCCAGCCCCAATACTCAAGCTCATGAGGCATATATACCTCCTTCCGTAATCCATGATTCTTCTACTGATCCACCACCCACCATTTCACCACCCCTTCCAAATCTTAAACTACCCCACCATTGACCTTAGACATTTAGGATATTCTTTAATACATTCCTGAGAACCAGATATGGATTTGTGGAAATTTCAACATCCCATTCATTGAGCCCTCTTGGTTTAAAACTGTTGCACCACCACTAGACACTACATCTATCTACCCACCACCTTCTTCCATTTACCAAGTTCCTACCATTCCCACAACATCATCCACAACTATCAAACTTCAACCAAAGCTTACAGAACATGCTTCCTAGTAATATTTTTTGATATTGGAGGGTCATCAAGGCATGGGTCGTACCGTACCTTCTTCTTCAATGGTTCATTTCATCGATCCAACTTCCATAAAATGGTCCCTAGTATGTATTAACACCCCCTAACTTTTTACAACCAAGGAAGTTACAATCACTATGAAACATTATATGTAATCCAATCCACTTCCCTAAGCCTCTATATCTACCATGAACATGGTGGTACAGATCCAAGAACCCACTATTTTTGAGGGGACCACTGATGCTACTCATAGAGATATTTCCTACTCATATTAGTTTTCATTGTACCCCTCCCCGAATGTAATCTAATTTGGGTGTATTTTGTCCTTATGGTATTCTATTTCCTTATTTGTAATTTTTATTCTATCCAATGGATGCGATATGATTTTAGACTAGTTGGATTTATTATTTTAATTCTTAATTATGCATTAATTTTAAATGTATCGATCTACTATATGTTCCATTGGAATCAATGAGTCTGTTAGAATACAATATGACTTCCCAATGAGGTATTTCCTATTTTTTATGACATAACAGTTATTCTTCAGGTTCTCCATGATTATAATGTGTAGGAGTTCCCTCTACGATCCACACAAATGCTTCAATGACCACATGAGATCTTTGGTCGGACCATCCCTGAGGTGGTAAACACCACCAAGTGCCGTAGGAGCATGATGATGAGGCTACTAGTTCCTAGAAAATTAAAAGTATAACAAAGCCGATGGACCCATCCAGTAGATTCTTTTCCATCCTTTAAGATGATGACGTCTTGTTAATACTTAATGGGAGGTAAACAATATTTTGGTTTATACTGAGTCGTTAATATTTTTCATTTATTTTAACTCATTTTTGTTAATATTTTGTTTTTTTATCCATTGAACTCTAATAATCTCACTATGATATGAATTTATATTCACTTATAACTACAATTTACAAATTTTCCTTACTTCCTTCACTTAGTTCATCTCTTGTGTATTGATGATTTATCTAGTGAAGGTACTTATCTTCTAATAGTATATTTTCATCATCCCCATTTCACATTACTATCCTATATTTTACCCAATTGAATGACCATCAGTACAGGGAGATCTCGATTTACCACCTAACATTCTTAATTTCTATCACCAGTTTGTCTATGCTGTTATTAATTTATCTCTCACACCATATTCCAAAACATTGTAGACAATGTTTCATTTTAAATGTGGGGGATACATTACTGATCTTTATTGGGTTTAGAGCTGGATTATTTCTCATTTTCATTAATTTAGGATATATTTTTCATTAAGATAATGATTTAATGTGAAATATCATTAAAGAGATTTGAAAAAAATGAAAATATTTGGTTGAAAAATTCTAAAATATATTTTTATCCATGTATATAATTTTAGTATGATTTTAAAGTTGAGTAATTTATTTATGGGTCTTGTTTCCTGAAATTAATTTTGATTAAGTTATTACTGGTCATTATGCCCTTGGTGATTTCAATATTTTTTATATTCCCATTCTATAGAGGATTCTAGAAAAACCTTATTTTAGCATTTTGAGAGCATATTTCTTGAGAGGTACATGGGGTATATAAACTTATCGAAACTGGCATTGGAATGTTACTAAGGATATGAATGAATAAGTACTGAATTTAAATAGATGAGGCAATAGTTTTTGATACATTTATCTTGAAACCCACATGTAAATTTATCCTTTTTATAGCCCATAGAATCCTTGAATGACATTGTAATGATTAAGTTCTGTTAAAATACAATTTTATCCATTCCTACTATTCGTTTGATATAATAACATGAATTTTAGATAAATAATTATGAGTGATATGGTAATTACTGATGGATTTAGGATTCTTACAATTAAATATACGTACAATGACTTTTTTACATGATCCTTGAGAAGTGGTCCACAGTTATTCTAATATTCCATCCATGATTATCCTGTTTAAAGAAATAAAAAAAATAAATTGGGTTGTGTATTTGGAAGGTCAACAATCAACATTACCAGAATGATGATTCTTATGATGTATCATATGTGGTTTGGTGATGGATTTGAGATCTAGATTATAAATAAGATTAGAAAAAGAAGAAAAAGAAACATGATAATTTATTTTCAATTTTATAACACATCCAAGGACCTTCTATGAGCTTTTGGGAGTGTGGTGATTCTGATTTCTAGAGGACATTTCTAAATGCATTATTCCTAATGATCATGTGTTATACATGAGAGTTTATCCTCACTTTTGAGATTTATTTTTACCATGTATCCACCTACCCTCTTCCATAGAGTCATTTGAACCTTATTTTGGAATCCCTAATGATTAACTGCATGTTTATCTTTATAGAGTGACGATGTTTGAACCAATGCAAGTATACTTCAAGGAATACGTATTGAAGTTATGTGAATAACTATATTTCATTTTATGTTGAATTAGGGGAGAAAATTAATGGTGAAATAAATTAAAATTTGGGTATAACTTCTAAGAAATAGTTGTGAAATTATAATTAAAGGAATAAAGGATATGAAAAAAGAACGTGAACATGAGGGATGAATAATTTTATATATAAGAGTGATTCTGGCGTACTGTTTTTTTTCTAAAACATAGTTTTATTTTCTAGTTTCTATTCCATGATTCCTTCTTGAAATTTTTTTCCTCTAAAATCCATGTTGATATTATTTTTTTAGTAAAAGAAAATTTTCAAATTTAGGGGATTTTGATAAGATGAATTCATATATATATATATACATATATTATAAACATTTATTGAAGATATATTTATGATTTATTCGGTAGTTCATTGGGTTTTGGTTGGTTTTAACAGGAAATAGAAACATAATTATAATAATATAAGACATTTTATTTTCATAATGTTCATACATTACACATCATGAAACATATTCATGACATGAAGTCCTAAACCAAATGTCCCCTTCACGATTAAGGAAAGATCATGAGTATAGTATATGTCATGAATGCTACATGATAATTCAATACATGATGTGAAATCATTACATGAAATGAACTATTTGATTCTGAACCACCAAATATGAAAGATGAGAAATCCATAAGAAATCACAGTGATATCAGATTTATGGAGATTATTTTGGATCTGATTTCAGGAAGTAAATTTCCATTACATTTCAGGAGTGTATTAAAGGGAATGTTTTTTAATTAGATGATCTCATTCTCTCATGTTCCTACCCAATTTTTGTTCCATTATTTATTTTCCTTTTCATTCCTTTTAATGATTCATGGTGTTCCAAGCATTATGGATTTCTTGGTCAGGATATGATTTCTAATTCAATTCTGAATATAATATTATCCTCAATTTATAGGTTTCTATTCTTGTTCTTTGGCTCAAGGAAGTGTTTAATTGATATTAAATTGATTTAATCATGGATTTAACAAGTCTAAATTGTTTAACTCTCAGTTCAAGAATTTTCCCAGTTTCTTTTCCAACCAATATCAATGTTATCATGTGATACTAATTTCCTATTGTTTGGGGTCGAGAGTAGGGATTTTTTAGAATTAAAAAAATACTTAAATATAAAATTGTAAAACCCTTTGGATAGTAATTATGTTGTGAATTATTTTTAATCATATTCTGTTTCACAACACTGATGCGTGGAATCACAATAGTGTGACCCTAACTTAGTTCGAGTTTAATTAGTTCAGACCAATAGTCTATGGTAAATTATTCTTTTGATTCCAAGACTTACACACCTTGGTTGTTTACTACATATAGACCCTATAATAGTTTCTAGCTTGGGTAGATGTAATTGGTTGGACCAAAACTAATTTTTGTTAATCACACTACATTATATCCTTAGACATAGGAAATCCCTACGCATGATTTAAGAATAACTTTTTTATAAGCCCTGAAATTGACGTCGATCACTCTCTTTCTCCTGAATTAAAAAAACTACATATGTCTTTGAAAAATGAAACCCAGATAGTCACATGTGGAATCCATCTATCATGTTATAATAATTAGGATTGCATAATTTCATGTTGGCCCCGATGGGTTCGACCCCGCACTACCTCTATGCTATGCCTTCGTAGCTAGTGCAGTTTGGGACTTATAAATTTTTGACATGACAAATTACCATGAACAATTAAGGATGTAGTGTGGGACTATTAGTTATTCAAGATGGTAGGTGGTCAATCTCATCACATATTTTGAGTAATACTTTCATAATCTTAGAATCTCTTATTTATTTTTATCAATGTCATGGATCCTTTCTAAATCCCACCATGTTACAAGTTACTTCTCTTCCAATTGTTTATTGTTAATAGGTATTGATTTGAAAAAACTGTATATATAAAAGGTGGTATACTATTGTTATATTATTAATTTGTGATGCTCTTGTTTTATTCTATATAGCTATCCCTTCTGGTGTTTATCATTATCTATAGAGGTGATATGCATTTATGGAGTTGGGATTAAGCCCTTGAATGGGAGTTTCTATGTGTTTTTATGAATAGTATCTGAACTAATGTTGTCTAGTACCGATTAATATGACATTATATACCTTTTATAGTCATTTTATAAGGAACAATCCATTTAGTTTAACTTAGCATTGTAAGGATGATTATGTAAATGGTTCCTAATATTGATTGGTGTGGATCCTAAAATTATCATCCTTTTTTGATTGACCTTGTAGGGAACATGAACCAATGAGGATAGGTTGATTTCATAAGGAGTTTGGACCTGTGAGGTATGGGTTCAGTTTTCCTTATAGTAATATATCCCATTAATTCAAATATGGTTTCATCATAAATATGTAATAATGAAGGTAATATAGCGACACCCAGATGAAATATGGCCCTTAAAGTGGGGACTAGTATTACTTAGAGTATATCCCTGTAAAATAATGGTAGATAGGGATTATGTCCCTCCTAGAAGTGAATCAGTGTCTCAATGTGAATAAGGCTTGATGTGTAGAGATGTCCAAAAATATGTAGGATATGACACTACAAGGAAGGGAACAGATGATCCTATGAGAAATATATCCCCATGATGATGGATTTGAAGGGTTGGTGATATTGGGGTTGAACCTCTATTTATCCTTCGATGCATCCTTCTTAAATAGGAATCAAACCCGACATATTTTAGGTTTTATATTTTATGGTAATGTGGAAGGACTATACCATATAGTTTAACATCATGCAGTAAGGATTTTATCATGTAATTTTATAACACGAGATAAATATGAATACCACTAAGTTTAACATCATACTATGGGGATGTATGTGTCATGAAATTTATGGCAACTGAGAATTGAGTAAGGCTTAGGCATAGTGGGATACGCTAAGGTTCATGGCCTAATTAGTGACTAAGATATAGGAAGAGATAGTGTTAGGTCTTCCAATTTTTGGGGGCCAATTGTATAGCTTCTTTAGTGGTATGAGAAGGGGATATGGTTGATCCAAATTCTATAAGGAATAGATAAAAAAGTATGTTAATATCCACCCACTAAATTAACAATATAACACAACATGAGTGCTATGAAGAAATAAAGATAACTACACATATGGAAAATTATTTTATTTATAACACGCAAAGGTAATTACATGAAGCATCCCTCTATGAACTATTTTCATGTGGTTTCTTCAAAAATGGAGGTTCGTGTTTCACATTTTTAAATTAAAAAAATATTATTATATGATTTTCTCTATTCCCCCTTTTGGGCCTCTATTTAGAAGAGGGAAGCAATATTGAAAGGTTGTTCTTAATAATCTGATTACGAAAAATATGTGGCAACATGGTATCTCTCATAAGAGATTAATGGTGGAAAGGGAGAATCACAAAATTTTATGTGATGGTCTTACAATATATATTTGATCATGAAATAAAATTCTCAATGAGAGGTATCCAAATCATGTTTTTAACAATAAATGACAATGGTAAATGAGAGGTCACAAATTATCACCTTGAAACCAAAAATATCATCGCATCATTGAGGAAAAACTATTTGGATAAAAATTTGATTCTACTTGGAGTACTTTTATCATAAAGTGCTTCCATAGTTTCATGAAAGGATGAATGTTCAATGCACTACTCTTTTCTTTTCCTAGTTTCACTTTTTTTTTCATTCAATTAATCTGAAATTTTATTAGAATTCTTCTTCCCAATGCTTTCTTTAAATTTTTGTAAAATTATAGGCCCCCGAAAATACCATTTCCATGGAATGGGGTTAGATTAGTAGGAATAGAAGTATATTCTATGGAGGAAAAGTGTCTCACATAATTCTCTCATTTTGTACAGGGAAGGGGCCAAACCCTATATAAAAAATGTTAGTCAGGTTCATTTTTCATGTTATATTTGTAGTGATTTATGGTCATTTTAGGTCTTGTGATCTTTCACCCATATAAGATAAACAAATTTTTAATGATCATTTAACATTGAATTTATTATCAATGAGTTACATGTTATGTGGTACTAACAAATAATTCCATTAGGTGATATTTATAGGACCATGATTGAACCATGTGTCCCATATAGAAATATATGTACTATATAGTTTTTATAGAACCTATGGTGATATATAATGTTTTAGAATGAGTCTATTTTAGTAAATAATATTAAATATGATTGTATCTTACTTCTCATATAAAATAACTCATTCATAATTCCTATTTTCTACAAAGGATAAGTGGAAGTCTATGACAAAGGGTGTGAAAGTTGATGAAATGGGATGTCTGAATTTTTGAGATCGTCTGTTACTAGTGCTCCTTGGTGCCATTTTCAAGGAATACTATGTTTTAAAAATTTCTCTAGTTTATGGATTTGTTTTAAGAACTAATGTCTCTATCCAAACATCACATAATGCATATCAGTTCATCACTGACAAATATCACCATTAGGAAGAACCCCATGTAAACAACTCATCTATGGGGACATTTATTGAGGCATATTGATCTAAAGGGTATATTAAGGGGTATAATTACTTGATGATAAATGGATATTATTTTTAATTGATTCTAGATATCCAAAACTATGGATCAATCATGAAGGGGTCCATGGATAATGAGAAACTAGGATGGTCATCATTGTCAGATCTTCCCCATGTGAGATCATTTGGAATGAAATGTGGTTGGAAATTTTGGGTATGCCAAAATATACAAGGAAATGAGATAAGAGTAAAAAGTAGTGGAACTATATGAGGCTTCATGGGTCCTGTAATCATTCTTTCACTATAATAAGAACCTACTCTTGGGCTTTCTCAGATGATGGAGTCCGAATTCAAATATGTTCCACCTAGTGCATAAAGAAGTAAACTTAAGACTTTTTAATGTCTGTGTGATCATGATGGTGCCAATATGATTGGGTATTTATGATGATATCATTCCCCCATCACCCATATGGGATTATATGGATACAACCCCTCCCAATTTCTAATAATATTTTCTCAATTTCAGAAATATAACTTATGGGAGGTGAGGTTTCAACTGTAGATCAAAATTTATTTTCTTAATTAGGAATATGTATCCAATAATCTAAGTGATCATGAAATAGAGGTGAGGATTACAAGGGGCTTAAAATATAAAAAACTTGTATAATTGTAGACATGTATTGGGAAATTCCATAGGAAGAAAATTTCACTGAATGTATTTGGAAAGTTTCTCACAGGACTAATCAATTGGTAAGAGAAAAATCATTTATTTCCATGTTTTTTAGTGTCGTCTTTTTACCAGTGTGTGATTCCCTTAGTAGGGTCAGGGTTCTGACCCTTATAATAGTGGCCGAATAGGTGACCAAAAAATTCATCGACCTAGCATTCTCAGTTCTTGAGAATCTATATCATCGCCTAGGATATATCCCCATGGGAATTCCCTTTCAATCTGGTTGTTCCATTTTATGTCCACTAGGGTTTAATAATAGCTAACGTGGGTGGATATTATTTTATAAATGACTAATGATTTGAGAGGTCTGATTTAATCCACATATTTAGTGCATAAGTGAAGTCAAACAACTATTATTGGAGGATAAGGATGTAATTAATATATTAAATAAGTATGCTTTCTTTACTTATATAAAATACATACCACTTATTTGGAAATAATGGATAATGTGTCTAACATCCACATATCCTGATCATATCTCATATCATTGAGATGACTCTTATTCATTATTATTTGTATAGTGTTAAACATAAATGGTTATTCACCCAGAAAACTTATGATACATTTCCTCTCTGTTGAGAAAATATTTCTTGATCCTCTAAGAACCATGTGGGAAGAGAAAATATGATCATTTCAAACTTTCTGTTGATCATATTTATGTGCAAGGAAATATCTATCTGGTTTTATATTCTAACTAATGATATTGTGGTTGGAATTTCAATGAACAATGATTAATATTAGATTTGAAAAAAAATTGGTTCAATGTTTTTGGAACTAGTTCCCATAGTTAAGGTTTCTATTGAAGTTGTGGTAGAAAGGAAAATTCACTAGTAGATTCCACAAGTCCGCCTATGTTACCTCCATTAAGGAAAAAAATACTTCAAGATATTGTGGAAGAAAATAAGTCACCTAGATCATTCCCCATAAAAAACTGGGGTCCTGCATCACCACCCACTCCCATCATTGCATTAATCATAGATGCTTTGAGGGAGTGAAATACATAGGGAAATATCCTATCTATTGAATAATCCAAATTTACTTTAGGTAGAGGTGATTGAAGTGAAAGGTTTTTGGAAGATAACTACTCCTATGAATATCCATTTTATAACTAGATTAATGATTTTGGAGATTATCTCAAATACATGTATGACTTAATCTTTTTATTCAAGGGTATAATATACTATTTAGATCATATGTAGGATATTTTAATGTTAATAGTGAAGGTGATGATATATGAAAGTGAATGATATCCCCAATAATACGTGAAACATATTATAATTATGAATTTATTTTTACCATTAATGTTATTATAATCATCTTTAAACTCCTGTAAGTGTCTCAATGTGAGTGATCACCTACTTATTCCCCACAATATACTGATGGGAGAATAATTCTTAGATTATACGCCAATTTGAGTGAAATGGTTAAAGAAGAAGGCTATCCTAGAATGGTAGGGAACGTGTAGGTAGTAAATTCCAACCCTAAGGGAGTGGTTCCACCTACAACACCAATAGTAATTTATAATACAGGATTATCCTCATGATATACTACAAAGTGGAGGAATGAAAAATCCATGATAATGTGAATCTTCTTATGGATGAAAATTGTTTACTATATCTTCTTATAGATAAGTAAAATATTTAAATGGATGCTTACTAAAAAAATTATTTTTTAGAGGTGGGTCCCAGTTAAACATTAATGTGATTCTTAATTAACCTGAAGAACGAAACTTCCACACTCTCAGAGAAGGAATCCACAGATAGTGATCAGATAGATTCCATGTAGTTTGGGACCAACTGAAGATCCAACATCATTTATCAACCATCATAGGACTATGATTTTATAAGGTAAAACCATAGGGCCTATAGATTCTAGGAAAATTGTTTAATCTTTTAAACTTCTAAACTTTTTTGTGGAAATCCAAAATAAAACACAACTGATACTAGTTGATGAAATCTTGGGGGGTTTAAATGTTCGAGTGGTTACTGCCCATGTTCCAAAAAAACTCTACACTTTATGTTGTGATCTCTATAGAGGCGGTGTAAGAAAAATAATAGGACTAGAGAACCCTAATTTTAACATTCATCCATATAATTGAACCAATGTTGGTAGATTTTCCAGCAAGGGTTCTATATTGGGGTGTATTGAATTCTTAAAGGCAGACTATTCCCATCCTTATAGGGGAGACATGGATATAAATTGATGTTTTCAAAAACCTAGGAGGATAAAAATCAATGGTTAATTCAATCCCATAGGATGTTGTCCCTATACGTCTAAAATTAGTGGGTGACCTCTTAGAGGTCTCAAAGCTTACGAAATACTCGACTGTGTATTATAATCTAATTATTACATTTGTGCAAGAAGGTTAGTGACCTTGAGATTAAATATTTCCTATATAACTATCATAAATTCTATCAAATTCCATGTACAACCATTGATATTAGAAACATGAAATGCCCTAGGTTGGAGGTTACTTTTAGGCCTATTACCAAAATAAAGGGTACAATACCCATGATATTGAACAAGACCTCTCAGGATTTCTGTCATAAGTATCAAAAGAGGACCGCTCTATTGAGGCTTCAGGTAGCGAAATGAAAGTAATAAAAGTTAATTATTTAGTGGAGCAATTAATTCCACATCTCTTTCAATATATCATTTTTTTCACTTTCTTAAAACTAATATACAATGGGAATCTATTTAAATCCTGCTAGTATATAATTATATAGTTTGATTTATCAATTATTTGAAATATCATCCTATAGATATTATATGAACATTGGATAGTATGAGGCAAACTTATTCAGAAGGTGCCTATATAGGTCCCTCACTGAGGGATATGGTTCTAGATTACATAATAATGAGTACTATTGTCTTTGATTTAGAACTAACATTGATTTCATTTCAATAAAAAATAATATGAAGGGTGTGGCAAAGGATCATAATGACTACTATTGTCTTTTATACATGTGATTCCTTTTAGAGAACTCAATGGAAAACTATATCTCATTTAGTACCTTTTTATTACTCTAGAATTTTGTGGGTATGACTACCACATGGTCCATGATGGGGTAAATGAAACAATTTCTCCTTATGAGTGAAAAACTACATTTCAATACTGGAATTCAACTACAAAATACACAACCCACATTCTCATGAATAGAGAAGCTGTAGTTAATAAATCCATTCAACATGCATTGATGGCCATAGAGTAGCAAGAACATGTGATACAAAAAATGTTCCAAGTGGAAAGTCATCTCTATGAATTTTTTTGAATCATACAAGAATTTTACTTACCTGTATAATAACTAGTTATTGTAAATAATTATAAAAGGAAAAAATACTCCACGATGAGGATGAAAAGGCTATGATGGTCAAAAATTAAATAGAGAACACATTACAGCTTGCTAAAGAGGTAGAGGCAACCACATTGGCTATATGACAACAATATGTAAATGAATTAGAGGGAACAAAAATTCCAACTTTTAAATCTATTCAACATGGATGGTAATAATAAAATCTCCTATATTTATAACTTGATTTAGTGAGAGAAAATCGAGGTTATAAATAATCATCATTTTTTATAATGAATGAAAAATCATGTTCTTAATCACTTTCTATATTTCAATTCTTGCTTCACCTCAATTATCATATCATAGTGGTCTGTGAAAACATAAAATGTAATTTTAAATAACATAAAACCATTTTAAAATTTAATGTGATTTATTTAAGTCAATTATTATTCCAAAAAACTTGAGTCAAGGAGGAATCCTACCGGGCATGCCTCATGGACGGTTATTAGTATAAATACTATCACTATGTACTAGAGTTTATACATTTTGATAATATTATCTTAGGCATGGAAGATAGAAGGGAATTGGTAGAAATACCATAAACATACTCTAGAGTTAGTCTATTTGGATTATGCACTTCTGGGCATGGATCATGAATTTCTATATGTAGAAATACTATCACTATAAACTCGAGTTGATATATCTAGATGAAATACTCCTAAGTGTGGATCACATATGGGAATAGGTGGAAATTATATAACTATATAGTATATATGGTCTATTAGAATTTTTAATGATGGATTGATGTGATGATGATCGTAATGGTGGAAATTTAGATGAGAATTATAATGTTCTAGAGGGTTTGGGTTCCCTGAAATTATGATCCAATTATCATTACAAAAATATTTTTACCAATATATCAGGAATGGGAGTATAATATTTTTTTCTTACACCAGGGGACCAAGAGAGAGTTGGTTGAATTCTACTGGGATTATACTACAGACCCAACTATATTTGAGTTTTCTTTTTATTACCTTAATTTTTTATCATTTATATTCAGGAGTCGTAGTGTACATGGAATTTAATTTTTCTTAAATACCCCTTTATAGGTATTCAACCTCAAAAGTTTTATTCCTTTTCAATTTAAATTATGAATTTTTTTCTAGATCTCACAAGAAGGATTCCTAAAGTTTGTAGAATGAAATATCTACAAGGAGTCCCTTTAAGGGTTTTCATAGAAAAAATTAAAATAACACTTTTATTAGACATTTTATGTCCATGTGAATTAGACCTATATGGATAATGTTTTATGTTGGAGTACTTTTTCAAATTAAAAGTAAAAAAGTATACATGATGACTGAGGTAGAGTAATCCAAATAAGAATTGGTGCTAAAAAATCACAAAATAGAAAAAATAATTGGATGGTGCACGTGTTTTGGGGTAATATTTATTGTACAAGAGGTTACTAATTTTTTAGTTTAAAAACCATGATAAAACATTTCTAGAGTTTATGGTCATATTTATTTGACCAAAGAAAAGTGATGTGTTTTATGTATTAAAAAATATTTCATAGACCTGACATATAGAAAGGTTCTTGAATAAGTGAACATAATTTATGTTAATAATGTCAGATTAACATGATCAGTGTTACCATCACTATCTACATTGGAGGACATGAAATTCCATGATTGTTCTAGAGAATTATTGTGATATCGTAGAAGGTGGATATGATCTTGAAAATTTCAATGGAAAATTTGATAAATAATACATCCCTTTTTAGGTCTTGAATACATGATTCAAATTCTACTCATGGTTGGGTCTTGAATACATGATTCAAATGGTACTACCTATACTAAGGTAATAGGAATAATTCCACACATAGTTATTGTATTGTAATGGAATCTTGGAACATTATGATATAATATTGATAAAGAAGAAATTTTTCCCTGATGATTTTTTGGAGAACAACCTTGCACCAGGAACCCTTATATGTATTTTAATCTCATGTAAGGAAATTAGGTCATGTATACTAGGCCAATTTTACATTTTTAAAATCATATATGGTGGATGAATACAAATAATTTTAGTTTTTTCATGATAAACTATGCCTCATGTTGTTTAACGTTGTATCAAAAGGAGTTAGATGTCCTTTAGTTTATGGTCTTGCATCAATGACCTATGGATAACCGTTTCATGGTGATTAATATAGTAAGGGAAAAGAAAAAATGAATAAAGGGGTTAAAGACATAGATAAATTTGGTAATTTTATTGAGAGTCATGGGTTATCATAGGTAATTATATCCTAGAATCACTACGTATCCTAAAACAACCGAAATAATTACATAAATAGTTCTTTGGATGTTTTAGTAAAACATTCAATTTATAAATAAACAAAATGAATTAGGGTGCGTTAGACATCAGGATAAGGGAATTTTATTTATTTGAATTCATGGATGGGCCTAGGAAAGAAGATCCTGACATCACTATAAATCTTGTGAGAACATGAATCAAGACTCATGTAGTTTTGATAAAGATAGACAAATTGTCTTAGAAAAAAATCAAGAAGGGTAACTCATAATTAATGGTACAAAGGTAGAAAAACCCTGATATAGTAGGAGAAATTTTTGGGATTGAGATTTTAGGTGGGTATGGCTTTCTAAACGTCATTACATATCTTGAAACAACATAACTCAACCCACATAATATTTTTTTGATGGACTTCCTATACTAATATGGATAATACTAAGAATTTGGAAATTGTATTACACATTACTTCCATGAAGATTAGGTGAAATAAAATATAAATCATGTGGCACAAACACTAATGTGAAATATTGAAATGGTGTTCTTATAATTTATTGTTGGTCCTTGGATGGGGATCCATACATCCCTAAAGATCCTATTGAAATTTAAATCAAGCCACATGTAGTTATCTTTATGTGATTCCATATGAAGAATAGAACCTTTCAAAAGGGTGATGTAACACCCTAGAAATTTAATATATGATTACCTTTGTATTATTAAATGTGTTTGATAGATTTATCTATAATCAACACTGAAATTAAAAGAAAGCACATTATATTTAGAAAAGTTATAAATATTTTAGTATTACCAATAAAACCCAGACTATAACTTCCCATAATTTCTATGAAATGAATAAATTAATTATAATTAAATATGTTTCTAATATTTTTATTAATTATTAAATTATTATTTTATAAAATTTACTTTTTTAATAATATATGTTATAATTTTTTTGAAATAAGTTATAATTTTCAAGAAAAAAAGACTTGATAATAAATCAATACGTCTTTCATAAACATTATTTTATTTTAATATAATATAGTATTTAAATATTCTTTATTTGATTAATTTTTATTAAAAAATAAATATTTTATTTAAAAGATTATAGGAATATTATAAATAATAGAAATATGTTTTATTATAATAAAAAATTTCAAAAAATTAAAAAAATAAATATTTTTGAATGATGAAATAATCTTTTATAAATCCTGAGAATTTCAAATTTGACATTGAAATATGATTTATATATTTTTATAATTAAATTTTTATAAATTAATTATAAGAAAAAAATTAGAAATAATAATTTTATAAATTATGTTTCTAATAAAGATAATATAAATTATTATAACTATCTGAAATAAAAATCATTATAAAAGAATGTATATTTTTAACTATAAAATAATAATTTTGACTTATGAACATAATTATTATAATTTTTTATTTAAAATTAAGAGGATTATTATTATTGTTATTCATTATAAATATATGATATTATGTTATGTTTTTTTAGAAATCATATAATTATTTTATTTAAAATAGATTGAAATCAAGTTTAGGATATGAGTCACGGTTTGGGTAAGGGAAACCAAGGGTTTCCTTCATTCTAGATGTGTCAAAAAAACTAGGATAAATGGGTTCTGGCCGTTACACACATTGATATTGGAAACTGATGCCGGGAGAGGGAAATCGAGATAGGGAGGGGAGTTGAGCTGGTGAGGGAAGTCAAACCTAATGCCGACATGGTGGTCTGAGAAGCATATGACCACAGATGAGGCATGAGTTATACTAATTTTGAGTTTCATTTATGAGTCTTGGATTGTGATTAGCGTTTGACTAAGATCTAGATCCGACAGTTTTGATCTTCTTAAACGTACTGAGGTAAGTTTCTTATTTTCCTTTGGAGGCGTTTTTTTGTCCAAACCATTTTTTGATCTCAAGTTAACAATGAATCAATTCAGTTTTTGATTTTTTTTATTTTTCATGACGTACTCAATAGTGATATTCTCATTTATCCTATATTATACATTTATTTTTGAACACAATCCTAGTCAATTGGGGTTAGATGGTTGTTTGTGAACCATTTTTGAGGCCTCTATTAAGGTAAAAGATGTTTTATGATGCACTAGTTCTATGATATTTTATTTTCCTTGGATGAATATATTAAAGTGATAGATTATATAATTGATATTTGTCAATTTTCTATCTTAAACTATATTCTTAGCTTCCATGGTAAGAATGTATGTGTGTCCCTGTATTGATGTTTGGCTATAAATCCTTAATCATTGATCCAATGAAAATGTCTAAACTATCAGTTTAGTGAGATGAGAGTATGTGAAAAGTGACAACATGATAAGAAGGAATTCATCTTGCATTTATAAATTAAGTAAGGGTTTAACACTCATTTAAATACTTTTATTTTTTATTCAATTTAAAAAATTCAAAATTCCATTATAAGTTATTTTTTAAATTTATTTTTTATCTACTTAATTTATGTTTAGTTTAGGATTTGTAAGAGACATATTATTTTCTAATTTAGTTTTCATGGGTTTAATATTCTTGAGCAAATTAGGTTAATTTACAAAGACACACTCACACACATATGTGTGTGTGTGTGTGTATGCATACAGATTCATATCTAACTATATAACATTCAGTTTTTTTAGAAATTATAAGGTTTGGTGTATATTTCAATTATTTATTTTGAAAAAACTAACTTCATTCTGAAATTATGAAAGTGAAATATTTATTTTTTTATTAAAATAAGCAACTATTTTCAATACAATATTGATTTATGGTCTGTATTTGTAATTTTTCTTACATAACTATTTCATTTATTTTCAATTACAAGTATTACATATATAATGTTTATATAAATTAAATGTTTATATTTATGATTTAAATTCACGATTTATGTGTGTTTTACTACAAATTTCTGTATTATATATATATGTGTGTGTGTGTGTGTCTGTGTGCATGTGTATATATATATGGATGAAATGTTTATTGACATGTTTATAATTTTCATGTCATGTTTCTAAAGTGTCCGCCTAGAAAATTAAGCATGTCATCATGTTACATTGAAATTAAGGATGTCACATAGGCATATAGTCATGGCCATGTGTTATTGAGAACATCACCATGACTTTCATTCAAAATAAAATCATGATTTAAATTTAAATTTTAAGGTTTAATTATGAAATTATTAAGTACTCAGATTTATAAGAACTTTCTAATGATTTAATTAAATTTTTTATTTTGTGATTTATGTGAAAAAAATAATTTATTTATTTATTATTATTTTTAGAAGATAAATTATTTATCTGAATAACAATTTACTATTGTTTTTAGTTTGAAAGTTTTATACAACCATATTGATATTTTATGCATTAAATTAAATAATAAAATGTTTTTTCAATATTCTTATTCAAGAATGAGATATAAACCATACATGTTTTCAATATAATAAAATGTATTTCATGAAATGAAGAAATTAGTTTGAATTTATGGGAGTTCACGAAAGGGATTATGATATTGGTTTTGGTTGTAACAAAACTCTAAAGTGGTATCCAATGAAAGATAATTTATACTTCTATAAATGTTATAAGTGTGGCTGTTTATTTTAATGTAGTGACAAGTTTTCATAATAAATATATCTAGTTAATATATATATATATATATATAAGCAATGTAATATTGAATTGTTTTTATAAAATACAGCACTGAAATGTTGTAAATATGGTATGTAATTGGGTAGTGAAACCATTCCTCGTCATGTGGGATAGACCAAGGCAACCGTCAGTTTTTCAAGTTTCCTAATATCAAGGTTTTGTTTTCATAATTTTGCATATTTTTTTCCGAAAATCACTAATTATTTTAAATAAAAAATTGAACATAAGTATTTTGTAAAGTGATATAGTATTTTTAAGGCGTATGTAATTTCAAATATTATTTTCAAAAGGTATTTCTAATTTTATTTCAAATTATTTTCAAAAGAATATTTTAAAATGATTTATCAAACATTTTAAAACCCCTTACAGGTTAATTTAATGCTCAAACCTTATTTTAAAATTATTTTCAAATGTGATATATCAGTTCAATGTTGGGCATCTTCAATAAAGAGGTAACACATGCAAAGTAGATTAGATATTTTATTTTTCTAAACTTTTGTATTGCTCTGATAAAATATAAGGTTTTTATGTTCTTTAAAACCAAAAGCATTAATGGTCCTATGTTGTTTAATGTTTTTGGTATTGTTTCAGTTTATTTTATAAAACAATACACAATATTGATATGAGCTAAGTCTGGAAGTGCGAGCTCGGGTTGTTATTATTGGTATTAGAAGAACGGTCTGGGAAATTTTAGAGGTTCGATGTTGTAATCTAAGTGGTAGAGTTTATAGTTTAGCGGTCCTAGTGTTCATTATTTCTAATGATGAAAATTCGGAATTTTATTTTTTTCAATGAACAAATTGCACGGATGAAATTATTTTGAGGGGAAATAATGTGACATCCCATAATTTATAAGTAAATAATAAATGATCGTTAATGAAATGGGTTTATAATATTTGTTATTATTTTATAAATTATTCTTTTATAAAATTTACATTTTTTATAACATAAGTTATAATTTTTTAAACAAATTAATATTTTTAAGAAATAATATTTGATAATAAATTAATACAGCCTTTATAAACATGATTTTATTTTCAAATAATATTTTATTTTCAATATACAAATTTTATTAATTTCCCTTAAAAAATAAATATTTTAATTAAAAATGTTATAAAATTTTTATAAATAATATAAATATGTGTTAATATAAAAAAAATTTAAAAAACAAAAGTAATTAATATTTTTGAATGATGAAATAATATTTTATAAATCAGGAGAATTTCAAAATTAACACTAAAAGATAATTAAAATCATTGAATAACTAAGTTTTTATAAATTATTTATAAGAAATAAATTAGTAATAATAATATTATAATTTATGTTTAGAATAAAGATAATATAAATTCGTATCAAATATTTAAAATAAATATCTTTAAAAAACAATTAATTTTGTTAATTATAAAATAATAATTTTGACTTATGAACATAATTGTTCTTATGTTTTATTTTAAATAAGGAAGATTATTATTATTATTTTTCATTATAAATATATTACATTTTGTTATGTTTTTAGTTGGATATTATATAATTATTTAATAAACAAATCGAATGAAATCGGGTTTAGGAGGGGTGCTGCGAATTAGGTATAGGAAATTGAGGGTTTCCTTCCTTCTGGATGTGTCGACCAAACTAGGAGAAATAGATTTTCTTTATTGAACAGAGGGCTATGGGAAGCTGAAGTTAGGAGAGGGAAATCGAGTCGGTGAGAGGAGTTGATTTGGTGAGGGAAGTTGAACTGAATGCCGACGTGGTGGTTTGAGCAGCTTTCGACCGTAGATGAGGTGGGAGTTCAGATGAGTCTGAACTTCATCGAAGGGTCCTAGATTGTGGTTATGGTTCATCCAAGATCCGGATATGGGGGTTCATATCTCCATCAACCTACCGATGAAGGTTTTTTGTTTTCCATTTTAGGCATTTTTTGTCTGATCCATTAGTCGATCTCGAGTTATTAACGAATCACATCATTTTTGATTTCTTCTTGTTCATCATGTACTCAATGGTTATCGTCTCATTTATCCTATAGTCTTCCTTTCTTTTTGGAATAGAAGGCTAGTTAATCATGTTTTGTTGGTTGTTTGTAGACCATTTCATATGTCTATGTTAAAGTTATTGATGTCTTTTCATGTGCTGATTCTATTCCATTTTCCTTTACATGGATGAATAGATTAATTCAACTAATTATATAATTAATATTTTTCAATTTTCTGTCTAAAAATGTATACTTAGTTTCCTTGGAAATAACGAATTCTTGTTTCTGTTTAATGGTTTGGCTGTAAAACTTTAAGCATTGGGAAAATAAAAATTTATAAATTGTCATTCTGATGAGATGAGAGTATGTACAGAGTTGCAGCCTCCTAAGAAAGACTTCAGCTTGAATTCATAAATCAAGTAAAAGTTTAATAGTCATTTCAAAACATTTATTTTTGTTCAATTCTATATATTCAAAATTCCATTTTAAGGGGTTGCTTTAATTTTTTATATATCTATTCATTTTAAGTTTTGATTTATGGTTTGTAAGGAATTTATTATTTTCTAATTTATTTTTCAGGGGTTTAATTTTGTTGATAAAATTATGTTTTTTACATATATATACATACATATGCATACATACATACATATATATATATATATATATATCAGTGAGTGTATATTCATATATATTCAAATCATCTGTATAGCATTCTATTTTTCAGAAATTATAAGTTATGGGATATCTTTAAATTATCTATTTTCAAATACTGGTCTTAGTTCTATAATTATGAAAGTGAAATATTTTTTTATTCTCTGGTATAAGCAAATGTTTTCAATATAATATGAATTAAGGTGTATATTAGTAATTTTACATTAATAAGTATTACATTTATTTTCAATTCCATGTTTTACATATATAATTATTATATAAACTACAAGTTTATATTTATGATTTAAATTAAGGATTTATGTGTATTTCATTACAAATATATGGATTATATATATATGTTTATATATATATGTATATATATATGGGTAAAATGTTTATTGACATGTTTATAATTTTATTTTCATGTTTCTAAAGAGTGTGCATAGAAAATTTAGCATGTCATCAAGTTATATTGAAATTAATGATGTCACATTTACCAGGAAAGCTCAGCCAGGGACAAAGTCCCTAACCATTTATTAAAGAAAAGGAAAAAGTACAGTAAAAACCGGTTTAGGAGAACCGGAAACCTTACAACCAAACAACTGATCCCCCAAGCACAAACGACATCAGAAATTCCAAAATCAAAAACCAGCCTTCCTCGAGCCGCGCGAAACCTCGAGAAGTGTTTCACGCGACAGCCATTACACAGCCAGCGAGAAATCCGGAACCACACACATCTCCACCACGTGCGTCCACCACTGCAGGTCGCCGACGAGACCATCAAGCATCATCGCCGGAAAAACCATCACAGAGCACCACCAAAAGTCATCCGACCACCGTATTCACAACTTCCCGAAAATCACAGGAACCCGAAACAAGCGCTCCTCATCGATGCCAAATAACAGGGCCTCGCGATGTCAACGCACCACCCAGAAGGACCCAGAGCGCTCCGGAGAGTATGCCGGTGGAAACCGGACTTACACCCGTAGATCCGACCATCGGCGCCGTCAAACGCCACCACCGGAGCAGAACCAACACCGCAAATTCATTCAAGAACAACGTCACGACCATCAAAAACTCCTCCAAGAATAAGGACCATATTCACCCAACCCCGTCATCAAGTTCGTCCAGCAGATCACGAACAACACGAAACCAAGCAAACCGCAAGCAGATCCAAGAACAGAGAAAAACATTCACAAGGCATCAGAAGAAAACCCAATACCAGATCTCATCTCCGCCGTCTTTCACGAGCTCGTAAACCACTGCAAAACCCCAACCGAACTCACCGGAAGCAAGGAGGAAACCAAACGCAGTTGGATCTGGAACATCGAACGCCGAACGGACCGCGCCGCAATGAGACCCTATCCAAATCGGGCGAGAAGGCAGGCACGGAGAAAGACCAAATCCGCGAAGTCTCCCGAGCTGAGGAAGCCGCCAGACCTCGACGAAAACGGAAGTGGCCGCCGTGGAAACCCTAGATGAAGGAGGCGGCGACGAGGGGAGCTCCCGAGCGCGGCGTGCCCCTTACGAGCCCATCCAAAACTCCTAGTGTCTTAATGATGTCACATTTGCATATAGTCATGGTCATGCATTATGCATAACATCGACATACCATGCATTCATAATAAAATCACGATTTCAATTTAAATATTAATGTTTATTTCCAAAATTATTTAGTACATAGAGTTATAAAAACATTAAAATGATTTAATTAAAATGTTACCTTTATAATTTTATGAGAGAAACATTAATATTTATTTATTTATTATTATTTTATGAATATAAAATATTTATATGAACATAAATTTACTATTGTAATTGATTATATGGTTTTATACTATCAAGTTTTTACTTTATTTTTAGATTTAATGAAGCAAATAAGTGTTTAATATTATTATTCATGATTGAGATATAAACGATAAAAGTTATCACTCTATTTAAAATGTATTTCATAAAATGATGAAATAAGTTTGAATACATGGACAATTCATGCAAAGGATTATGGAATGAGTTTTGGGTGTATCAAAACTCCCAAGTGGTATCCAATGAAAGTTAATTTATAATTATATATTAATATATAAGGGAAAATTTTTATTTTATCGCAAAAAACAAGTATTCAAAATTAAAAACGCCATTGAAAGTATATTTAAGTAAAGAATGATTGAACCGTTTTTATAAAATTAGGAACATGAACATTGTAAATATGGTAGGGAATTGGGGAGTGAACCCATCCCTCATCAAGTGGGTTGGCCCAAGACAACCTTCATTGTTTCATGTGGCCTCATCTTAGTGTTTTGTTTTCAAAAGCTTGCATCTTGTTTTTAGAAAATCTCTAGAATATGTTTTAATCAATTTTTGAATGTTTGTATTTTTTAAAGTGATACACTATTCTTAATGATAATGTAATTTAAAATTTTTTATTTCAAAAGTTATTTCAAGATATATTTTCAAAAATATTTTCAGAATAATATATTAACATAATTTTTCAATGATTTTAAAACCCCTTACTATGAAATTTATTGCTCATCCAATATTTTAAAATTATTTTCCCTGGTCAAAAATCAGTTCTATATCGGGTAGCTTCAATAAAGAGTTAGTACATGAAAAGTAGATTAGATATTTTTTATTTACTTTTATAAAACAATGGTAATATGTAGGTTTTTTATATTCTTCAAATCATAGACCGGTAAAGGTAATCTATTATTTAAATTGGTGTGTATTGTTTGAGTTTCATTAAAAAAATACACATCATTTATACGAGATGATTACAGAAGTGTAGAATCGAGTATTTATAATTTGTATCAAAGGAATGGTCTAGACAATTTTGGATATTGGAAGTTTTTGTTTAATTGGCAGAGTTTAGAGTTTGGTGGTCCGAGTGTTTCTTAATTATGAAGGTGAAAATTCAGATTTCTTTTTAGTCCGACAAATGAATTTCAAGGACACAATTATTTTGAGGGGGGAATAATGTAAAAATCAAAAATTTCTAAGTAATTAATAAATGAATCATTGTGAAATGTATTTATAATTTATTAATTAATTAATAAAATTATGGTTTTAAGAAATTTTAATTTTTCAAAACGTATGTCATATTTTTTTTAAATAAATTATCATTTTCACGAAATAACACTTGATAATAAATTAATATAGATTTCATAAACATGATTTTATTTTAAAATAATATTGAATTTTTAATATACTTATTTTATTAATTATACTTAGTAAATAAATAATTTATTTAGAAGTATTACAAAAATACTATAAATAATATAAATATGTTTTAACATAATAAATTTTTTAAAAAATCAAGAAATTAATATTTTTTAATGATGAAATAATATTTTATAAATCTGGAAAATTTCAAAATTGGCACAAAAATATGATTTATATCATTGAATAATTAATTTTATAAAAATAAATTTTATGAAAAAAATTAGTAATACTAATATTGTAAATTATGTTTCCAATACAAATAATATAAATTATTATGAAATATTTAAAACCAAAGTCTTTATAAGACACTGTATTTAATTAATTATAGAATATTTATTTTCACTTATGAACTTAATTATTATTGTTAGAGTTGGTGCCCTGAGAACCAACAATTTATACTTTGATTACATGAATGTACACTTATTATATATTTTTCGTTGTTCTTCATGACTATAAAATAATAATTTCTAGTAATATTTGTTGCATTAATAAGGTCACGGAAGATATCCTCTATGATGTGAAACTTGAAATACTATAACAATATTCTTAAATAAAGTTTTACAATTGGATGACTTATTATGATAAAACACATAGTATACATACTCTCATGTGAAAGTACTCGTAAGAATATGAGACTCTCTCTCATGGAGTTCACACTTGGTAATCTCCAAGATGGGAGATTATGAGAACAAACCTTCTAGTAGTAATTCTGAATGTCTTGGTGTCATCGAAAAATGCTATCTACGAGCATGTGTAAGGTTCCATAGACTGGAAGATTATAATTAACTTAGGTAATGACTCTCGCACTTAGATTTTCTGATGAAAACCGTCACGAAGACAGTTGGCTGGAAGTAGGGTACGTTGGGTGCGTCACGAATGACATGTTGATAATGGACAACGTGAGGATGGATTTGTCCCTTCCATATTTATGTAAGTTGATATCTCAGGCAATTTTATTGAAATAGAACTGTCGCCCAAATTCCATGGCCATGGTGTGACGACGAGTTTATTTCTGGAAGTCAAAGAATTACGGATCAAGCATATAGGTTTATGACACTGCCATGAAACCTTCTTGATGAGATATTTAGACAAAGGGATTAAATGACATGGTAAGTGTTCGTATGAGGTGACACGTCAATGCAACGCCAACTTCATTCTCTTGAGTGCCTTAACGTGTTTCTAGACATTAATATTGGACTATAGGATATCCCACCTAATGCCAATTAGAATGATACCTAGAGGGTCACACACTAAGTGTTTCCAAGTATCTCAAGTAGAATAAAGATTATTCCCGTATGTGGTCTAATAATTTTTCAAGGAAGCCTAAATTTTTTTAATGTTGGTGGAATAATTAAATGAAAATAAGATATACACGCACATGTAAATTGAATGTACACACCATGTAGTTTTCATTTTGGAAAGGAAATTAAAAAGGAGTGCACTTCATGTTTTAATGATTACACACCGTGTAGTTTTTCCAGTAGGGATTTCAAGGAAATAATATTGTTTTATTAAATGATATTTATTATAATCAGTGTGGGCTGATGTCAAGGAATTAATGATTCGACATGGGGGTTTTCAATAAGAGTTAATGAAATAAATAAAATGTGTAACACATTTATTCATTGTCATAACTTTATATCCTCAATCCCGATAATAAATATCCTCACAATCCCAACACTTTTCCCTAATCATTGTGCATAACAATTCTAGAGAATTATCTCAAGGCTGAAAGAACTCCTTCTTCCAAGGACACTCTCAAGACTGAGAGAGATCCTCCTCCATCAGATCAAGGTGGTATAATGCCGACAAGACAAGAAAAGTCTTCTCCAGCATAGCACCTAGAGATTCCTATGGTGACATCTAGAAATATGTGTTTCACGTGTGGATCACATCTAGAGAAGTCTACACTTGGCTTTGGTGATGAAATGACGAATCACATCAGAACGTGATTAGAAATATCAACAAAGAATGAATTCCATAAAATGTATTTTTTTTGTCAATTAAGTAAATTAATTATAATCAACCTGTGTTGATCCTTCTTTGTGGTTCTGGTACAATTCTTCTTCTTTGTATATTTTTGTTATTCGATCCATGGAGTTTGGTGTTTATCATCATATTGATCCCAGATTGATCATTACTAATGACAAAAAGTCAAGTGGGAACATCCACCCATGAGCTTCCGCTGTGCCCTAGACCTTCAAGTGGTATTAGATCGAGGATACAACATTGGTTATAATTATTTAATTTTCATTGATAATTAACTCATTTATATTTGATTCAATTCAAAGATAAATCGTTATATAAAACTGAATGAACGAGATCTATTATTCCTCCTTCGTTTCTCGATTCACATAACAGAAACAACCATTTAATTTTAATTTTTATTAAAATAAAAATGAGGAACTCATCTGGAGGATCCGCTCATTCTGTCTATACAACATAGGAATACATGGCGTGTAGTGAAATCTACACACCGTGTACTTAGGTACAACGAACTGGTACTAGTTCTCCATACCACATTATGTGAATTGAGCATGCCTATGTTTTTTAATACACCGTGTTGTCCAGTACTGGACGACGGATGGAAAATGGAATACATGGTGTGTATGTTGAATCAACACACCGTGTAGTCTAATCCGGCCCAGGTGAACCATGTACAAGGAGAAGTTGTGTAACCACGTACATGGGATTTCTAGGCCAGTAATCGCGTAACAAGGGCGTACATGATGTGTTAGATTAATCTACACACCATGTACTCCAAAATTTCCAAAGTACAAAAAACACACCGAAGCCCCCGGCGTGTACTTTGGATATAGGGTGAAAACAAATACACACCGTGTACTTTCTAGATGAGGAATTTCACTAGGTTTACCTCAAAGTACAAATAATTGTACAAGGAATATGGATGAGAATAATCTCAAGGAAATTTAGAAAGGAATTTAAGATAAAGAATTGATTAATTATAAGATCATAATTAATTGAATTCAAGTGATACATATCTTAAATAAAAGAATGATTAAAAGAATTTGAATACTAAATATACGTAAATGACATTTCATGCTACCTATGATCATGAGCTAGACCAAAGACCCTTTGTGTTTGTATGGTTTCATTGAAATTTATTTAATTTAAATTCCTTGGCCTGTGAGCCTTCTTCCAATAAAATTTAGGGCGTGCATGCCCATAGTTTCTTTAATGTAATCCCAATGTAATGGAGGATCTCCCAAGACGTTGGAGACAGTTCAATATCCTAAGCAGAGGTGAAACCAACCCAAGAAGATACAAAGGTGGACTGGTGGGAGCTACAAAGCACGAACCATTGGGTTCAAGGTGTTTTTCCCTAGGGAAAGAGTAGCTTATCCGGACCTCTGGATAAGCTAACCAATAGAAGCTCATGATCATTCCATCTTATTTTATTTCTGTCTTATTTCATGGTTTATTTATTATGTATGTGTTTTCGTGATCAAATAGTTAATGAAATAAGAAAACATGAAAAGATGGCATAAAATAAAAACCAGACTATGCATAAACATTATCAGAACATGGTTAATCACATAAGAAATCATCACTTAATATTAATAAGCATGTGATAATTTGAAACTGCGCATAAAGGATTGAAATCCTTAAAATACCTTATTATGTCAGACCAGGCCTTCTATTACTTGATTAAGGTAAAGACTCAATAAAACTATATGTTTGACCTACCCTTGTGGGGACACATACTTTTTTAAAGGATCCTCTTATGAAGGTTTCAGGTTGACTTAAAAATTTTACATCCAGAGGAGTAGACCTTGCTAGACTTGTTGTAAAATGGATGCAACTATTGAGGAAATCCAAGTTAGGATTTCAGGATTGGGGAGTCCATTCAACAAATCAAGGAACTCTAAGCTCACAGTTGGCAAATACCGACCTACCTAAATACCTTTAAAATATCTTGACCAACACTTGTTGGGGTTATGTGAAGGGTAATATGGATCCCTGCCACTAGAGTGTCATAGAAACTAGGAATTCCAAGTTCAATGGTGGGGGCCTTTGGGACATGATAAAATAGTGGGATAATTAACAAATTCATTTATTATTATTCATAAAATATAACCAAAAGGCACTGATAAATGTTCTCTTTTAATTTGTAGAATCAATTTGAAAAACTCATCAAAAACATTTTATCTGTGATCAATTTTAGATAAAGAAAATATCCTCACCAGTAGTAACTTTCAGGAATGGTTTATGTGATTTCGGGTTATCCTATTCCATGAATGAATGTTTTACGTGCTAGAGTCCTCACTTCCGGATTTTCCTACCCAAGGGGAAAGTGATGATGATTTCCCGGTCTATTATCAACATTTGAACGATGCATTCGATGTTCAATGTTTGATGTTGTCATTAATTTCTAGTGAGCTCATGAAGTCTCATGAAGACATGGATGCCTATAGAATTCTCAAGAACCTCCATGGTCTATACCAGGAGAGAGAAAGATAGAAGATGTTTGAGATCTCCAAGGCTCTATTTCAGAGCAATCCTGGAGAGGGTTCCCTAGCTGGGCCTCATGTAGTCAAGATCATTGGATACATTGAGTGCTTGGAGGTTCTAGGGATTAAACACCCCAAAGAATTGGGTACCGATCTCATTCATTCATCACTCATGTAACAACCCAGGTAAATAAAGAATATGACATTTTTATATTTATCCATATTTTTGAATAAAATATTAATATTACTTTAAAGGGGATTCTATGCTCGATGGCGTACCCAACACGCAACAACGAGTTTCTTGGGAATTTTACGTTGCACTCTAATAATAAAATAATATTATTTTAAATAGTAGTTAACGCCTAGCCGTTGTAATGGAAGGAATGAACAGAACTAACTACAAAATGATTATATATGTTTGTAAAATATTTTTACTTTTTACAATAAATGTTAGAGGATTAAAAAATGCAAATGAATCCAATTTTAAGCGTAAACATTCTAATATTCTTTAAAAGGTCGATTAACCATCTTTTGATGGCGAACCTCTTTTAAATCCACTTTTTGAAAATTTTATGTGTTATATTTGACAAAATAAAATTCTTCTTTAGAATCAGGACATCAAAGTTTACTTTGCGTAAATTTTTGGTATTTTTCCAAAAAAGTTAAATTTTTAATGAATAGTGAAAAATGTTGTATTTTAATTCAAAACCTGTTTTTAATCTAATTTATTTATATGATTAGATTATCTTTTTAATTGGTTTTAAAGTGAAATTAGAATATATTTTTACCATTTAATTCAATAGTGGTTGTTGGAATTAATTTCACTTTGAAAATGGACTTAAACTAGTGTCAATCTTTTGATACTTATTGTTTCATAAAAACACGCTATTTGTCATGACAGCGGGAATTAATTATTAAATTAATTAATGTGACTTATATGTTTTGAATTTTGTAAAATGGAATTAATTTTTGAATTCTGAATATCAAATATAGCTTAGGGTGAATTTTTGGTATTTTTCTGAAAAACTTAAATTTTTGATGAATAGTGAAACCACTAAGTAGTACTTATAAAAACTGATTTCTCCGTTTAAATGAAATTTTTCCATCTTTGTGTTTTGAATTTAAAAAATCCGACATACATGGTTGTCATTAAGAAGTAAAATTTGGTTCAATGGGATAAAAATAATATTTTTGTGAATAGTAACTTATTAAGTTTTTAATCGCGATTAGAGATAATTAGTGTAGTTTTAGGTAAGAATAATGTTTTAATAAAATGAAATGACCTAGACACATGTCCTACCATCATTGGATGTGTCATGGCCGACCAAGACAATCCATGGGTCAACTTGGGGACCCCATGGATCCACTTTGGTTGGAAAATGACATAAATATCGTTTTATTTAATGTTAAAGTAAAAATGACACAAACATGAGATGTTTTACTAAAACAATTTTTACATGGGGTTATACAAGTGATATTTTAAACTATAAATAGTAATTGGAAAGATAAAAAGCTTTCCTACATCATAGTATTTTTTTTATAATTTTTAGACATTAAATAAATGAAATTATATATGACATCATAATGATGCAGCGATGACCTCATTATTTAACGATTTAAATAAAATGGAATGATAATGTAATATCTAAGACCTACACATGTCCAAAACCTATTGTATGAGTCGATTTAGAACCCTTATAACCATATCCTAGAAATACATCAATGTGTGACCTTTAAAATCGGAAACTCTTTTGAAAATAAAGTAACATTTTGTAACTTTACAAGAGTGCCCCTCCTCTCTTCTTATAAAAGGCCCCCACCTCTACCTCCTTACCCACACTCCCAAAGCCTTTGGCTCGGCCAAACTCTTCCCATTTTGTCTCTCCGATTCCCTCTCTTACTCCTTGAAGCCTCACTTTGGGTAGAAGTCTTTCCAAGGAAGCCTTTGAGCTCAAACCAAAGGGAGTTACCCGATTTTAAGGTAATATCTTCACTTGAGTCCTTTTGTTTTATTTTGCCTCTCCAACCCCCTAAACTCTTTTTATTCATTTATTTTGTAACAACTCCATTATATTCAATATACTAGTATGTTGTTATAAGAAGGATTCGAGCTACACTTACACACACCTACATCTAATGGTTAATGAACATACTGTTTCTGTGGATGGTGAATTTCTGCCTCACGAAACGATGATTGTTCAACACTCATATAACACCTTAAAAGGTGGCCATTAAGATGTCATTATATTTATATATGATATAAAATATGTTTATGTTTTACTTAAGGATCTGTATTTTTCATTTATGGCATATCTTTATGGTTTCCATTATGGGTAAACACGATATCTTCATTTAAGGAAGTGCGGACTACCGCCCCCTCAAAGTGATGTGATTCGTTAATGCCATATGTGGGACGTATAAAAGATGGATTTGAAGTTATTATATATGATTTTATACTGTAATTATAATATAAATCTATATCATTATTATTTCTTTCCATTAATTTATGAGATATAAATGAAAGTAGCGTTCATGCATACGTACGGCTTACCGTCTCCATGAACGGTGCATTTCATTTCTTATCCCCAAATGTAATGTACTATTATAAGTACATATTTATAATGGATATATATAATGTATGTTACATATAAATGATTAATATAATTCTGGAATTAAAATATACATACCTCTCATTTATTTTTAATTCCATTAATATGACAATGAAATGAAAGTAGCGTTTATGCGTACGTACGGCCTACCGTCTCCATGAACGGTGCATTTCATTTCTTAACTCTAAATGATTATGTAATATTATAAATACATGTATATGATGGATATATATGATATATATGATATAGAAATCATGAATATAATTCTGGATATAATGAACCATTGACCACACGAACAACATGTAATTGTAAGAAGTTCACTTTCGACTTAAGAACCAAATATCGACAAAACAAACATTATTAACTTAAATGATTACATAATGTTTATAAAATGTAAATAAGTTATATAAAAGGAATAATGAACTTGAAAATTGTTCTTAATAAAATATAAATTATCTCATGTTTATTATTCAGGATGTTAAAGAACGAGCGAGTCAAGTCGGACCCGAGGTAAGGGACCCTACCCCTCTCTTTCTTTTTAAGTACCTTCTTTTATGACATTCCTTTTAAGCTCATCTTTCTTGGGATCGGGATGTTATTTTTTATTACTCTTAATGTAATTTTTATTTTCATATGATGAGAGACCCTATTCTCTCTCATCAATCCATTTTGGAAGTTTTGGGTGGAGCCGTTAGGCTGCCGAATTTTTTTAAGAGATCCAACCTCTCTCTTTCTTTTTAAGTACTCTCATTTATGTCATTTATTTTAAGCCCATCTTTCTTATGTTTGGGGATGTTATTTTATATTCCTCATACTTTAATTTTTTTTTTCATATTATGGGAGACCCTATTTGATCTCATAAATCTATTTTTTGATGTTTTAAGTGGCGCCGTTAGGCTGCCGAGTTTTCATAAGGGATTTTTCATCTCACTTTTATTCCCGTGAGATTTGTGCTACATTTGCCACAATTTCCTTTGAGTGGTGTATGTACTGCCCATTATTATACACTTTGTGTAGTATAATTTCATTTATGGGTATTCACATCTTCATTGTATGACCCTTCTTCCATGGGGTGTACGTTTCGAATGTTACCCAACTCGGTAAGGGGACCTTTCACCCTCATTTTTTTTAAAAGAATACATTTGTTATGTCTTTTAATTCACATAATATTATGTTGGGATATGTCATTCTATATCCCTATTTATGTAAATTTTATTTCCAAGTGATGATATTCCCTTTATCTCTCTCATCAACCCTTTTTGTAAAATTTTATGTGACGCCGTTAGGCTGTCGAATTTCACCAAGGGAACTTCTTAACCCAATTTTGATTTCTTTGGGTTCAACATGTAGTTATTGAATATGTCATCCTTTGAATATGTGTGAATAAACTTTGATTGTTTTACACTTAATATCCACTTATATTCGGTGTATTTATATTTGTCACACATAATTATGAGATTGATTTATCCTTAATTTAAGGATACCTTCTTCATAATGGATTTCATCTCATTTTACATTTCTTTTGAGACTTCATTGTTGTTATGCACCAATTCACTCTTATATGGTGTGTATACTATCCTTTGACATATTATATCATGAATCCCTTTATTCTCATGATATTATAAAGTTCGGATTAAATGTTATTCCTCTGTTATTTGTATTCAAGAGTCTCTCATTTTGTTAAAAACTCTTTAACAAAAATATCATTTTTAATGTTTTGAATATTTATTATTCTAAATCATTATCTTTAATGTCCATGTTTTCAAAATGGTTTTCAGTATTTATTTATATGGACATTAATGTTTTAAAATTATAATTCCAATAAAAGATTCAAAGTGGTATGGGACACTTTGATTCCAAAATCACTTTTAAATGGTTTTTGAAAATGGATTGATATCTTGGAATTACTTATTGTGATTGCAAATGAAATTTTGTTATTGAAATGTTTATTTTTTCAATATTTTATGTGTAATAATGGTACTTGGACATTTTACGGGTGGTTACATGATAAACCATATGACGGGTGGTGCCGTGAATACCAGGACGGGTGGTTACGATATAACCTCCAATGCATTGGGTATGGAAGTCGGCCGTATGGCTATTCCATTAAGTATGTGTGGAAGTCGGTCGTATGGATATTCCATTAAGTATGTGTGGAAGTCGACCGTATGGTTATTCCACTTAAGTATGTTTATGTCCCAAGTTACCTTTATATGTTATGTGATCTTTATATGGGTTTTATGATAATCTTTTGGTTACTGAAGTGTAATTAATGAAATTTTATTCAGTGAAGAGTCTTTACTACTTTGAAAAGGTGAAAATCATTACTTTGATAAAGTATACATGGTTTACTTGTTGTTTTCAAAAACTAACAGTATTCATTCTTTGTGTATCCCATACTAAGATTTTTATGCTCATCCCAAGTTTTTGAAATGTTTTTCAAAGGACTTAACGTGGAATAGGGTCAAGGATGGGATCAAGGGAAAGTCATGCTACCTAAAACATGGAACTAGACATGTTTCTTTTTAAGAGTTTTAATTTTATGGAAATTTTAGTAGAAGCGACTACTTTGTAATCTTTTGAGATGTAATAGTTATGTCCAAATTCTCTAAAACTCTAAACCTAAAAAGATCCTCAATGTGAATTACTCATTTAATTCAATATTGAGTAAAGTTTAAGGCTGGGGCCTTATAGTTGGTATCAGAGGTCGGTTTAGATAACTTTAGAGGTTAGGGTATCCTCTAAGCATAAGTAACATTACCATAATGGTTAGGATTTCAGAAAGAGTCATAGTTTTAGATAAAGTGAATGAGTAAGTATATATTAGTGTTTATAATCCTCATTAGTACATGATGGTTTTGTTGATATACTCACACTGACCTTTCTGTTTTTAGTGAATGGATGGATCTAGCAGGCACCAAAGAGAAAATAGGTTTGAAGGAAACTGTGGTGGTTCTCTGTTTAAGATACTAAATAAAATGGGGGATTCAATGAGGAAACTCGTGGTTGTTCTAAACCAACTATCAAGGAGTCATGATCAACCACTTGAACCTTGGTATGTTCTGTAATGCATCATGTATGAGATGACCAATCGATGTGAAAGTTCAGGTAATAATTATAAAGGTAACCATTAGATTTTATATGATCCTTACATTTGAGGTAATTATGGGTTATTATATGATATGCTGGAAAATGAAAGGCATGAGATAAACTTGAGGTTAAAATATATTATGATCATTTTTTAAGATTTTTTCTCGTTTTGGGGAATGTTTTAAAATTATATAGTTTTGGAAAAAGGACAACACGCAGACCGTGTGACAACCCGTCACGTCGGACAAAGCTGCGGGAATCGAACCCACAACCAAAGTGCGACTGGTATTTATCGCCTACCACTGGACTACGTGAAGTCCCTGGTTAGTTTGACTGATTCTTTTTAGTTATATGATTTTATAAATTAAGAGTAAGTTTATTTTGGGTTATTTATGAAAATGATTAACCTATCATGGAGGATATCTGATTAGGATAATTACTTTTCAATACAAGACTTTAGGAGCAACTGATGTTGTTTGGAGATAAATGTTACGATTTAACTTGGAAGAATATGAGACTAAATCCTTCAAATATTTGGATTTCAATCTTAGTTTGGTTTACTTTGAATAATTTTATGGACAAATTGATTATCGAATGGTCCTCGTTGAACTTTGGGTTTTGTTGGACAAATTTTGGAGATTAAGAATAGATTTTCTTTTTATAAAGGGTTAACCTTTTCTGGATTATCTGATCTTGTACTAACCTTTTTGGTTTTGGTTTTGGTTAAAGTCTAAAGACATGGGAAGTATATAGTTCTCTTTTGTGGATTAGGTGATTCTCTAGAATTTGATTATAGTACTCTTAATGTGAACAAGTCTTCCTAAATACTAGTCTTTTGGAGAAAATACGAGTTTGTGTAAGGAATCTAATAAAAGTTGAAAGTCATCATGATAAGTGATTATGTTTCCTTATAAATTCCTCAATAAAAAGTAACATAAAACAAAAATGTTGTCTATAAACTTTTCCTACTGGGGAATCGAATACCGTTTAACCCATCACAAGTTTGTGATTTTCTTATGGTTAACTTTCTCCTATACATGTTTACTATCACTCTCCCTCAAGAACATGACCCTTTGCTTTTTCTTCCATGTCCATGTTTTCTTACACAGAATCCTATTATGGGTTAACTCGGGTGACCTCTGTACTTATCTTTATTTATTTTAAAGTGATTGTTTTACCGACTATTGTTCTGATTTGGGACTTTCAAGGATGTTTCCAAGCTCAATTTTAAAATTGCAAAGACGCAATTCCCAAAAGGGGGGAAGGATGTAACACCCCAGGTAAATAAATAATGTGACATTTTTATATTTATCCATATTTGTGAATAAAATATTAATATTACTTTAAAGGGGATGCTATGCTCGATGGCTTACCCAACACGCAACAACGAGTTTCTTGGGAATCTTACATTGCACTCTAATAATAAAATAATATTATTTTAAATAGTAGTTATCGCCTAGCCGTTGTAGTGGCAGGAATGAACAGAACTAACTACAAAATGATTATATATGTTTGTCAAATATTTTTACTTTTTACAATAAATGTTAGAGGATTAAAAAATGCAAATGAATCCAATTTTAAGCGTAAACATTTTAATATTCTTTAAAAGGTCGATTAACCGCCTTTTGATGGCGAACCTCTTTTAAATACACTTTTGACAATTTTATGTGTTATATTTGACAAAATAAAATTCTTCTTTAGAATCGGGACGTCAAAGTTTACTTTGCATAAATTTTTGGTATTTTTCCAAAAAAGTTCAATTTTTAATGAATAGTGAAAAATGTTGTATTTTAATTCAAAACCTCATTTTAATCTAATTTATTTATATGATTAGATTATATTTTGAATTGGTTTTAAAGTGAAATTAGAATATATTTTTACCATTTAATACAATAATGGTCATTGGAATTAATTTTACTTTGAAAATGGACTTAAACTAGTGTCAATCTTTTGATACTTATTGTTTCATAAAAACACGCTATTTATCATGACAGCGGGAATTAATTATTAAATTAATTAATGTGAATTATATGTTTTTAATTTTGTAAAATGGAATTCATTTTTGAATTCGGAATATCAAATATAGCTTAGGGTGAATTTTTGGTATTTTTCTGAAAAACTTCAATTTTTGATGAATAGTGAAACCACTAAGTGGTACTTATAAAAACGAATTTTTCCGTTTAAATGAAATTTTTCCATCTTTGTGTTTTGAATTTCAAAAATCCGACATACATGGTTGTCATTAAGAAGTAAAATGTGGTTCAATGGGATAAAAATAATTTTTTGGTGAATAGTAACTTATTAAGTTTTTAATCGCGATTAGAGATAATTAGTGTAGTTTAAGGTAAGAATAATGTTTTAATAAAATGAAATGACCTAGACATATGTCCTACACTAATTGGATGTGTCATGGCCGAACAAGAAAATCCATGAGTTAGCTTGGGGACCCCATGGAGCCACTTTGGTTGGAAAATGACATAAATATCTTTTTATTTAATGTTAAAGTAAAAAATGACACAAACATGAGATATTTTTCTAAAACAATTTTTACGTGGGGTTATACAAGTCATATTTTTGACTATAAATATTAATTGGAAAGCTAAAAAGATTTAATAAATCATAGTATTTTTTTATAATTTTTAGACATTAAATAAATTAAATTATTTATGACATCATAATGATGCAGTGATGACCTCATTATTTAACGATTTAAATAAAATGGAATGATAATGTAATATATAAGACCTACACAAGTCAAAAACCTATTGGATTAGTGGATTTATAACCCTTATCACCTTATCCTTGAAATAAATGAATGTGGGACCTTTAAAATCTGACACTCTTTTGAAAATAAAGTAACATTTTTTAACTTTACAAGAGTGCCCCTCCTCTCCTATTATAAAAGGCCTCCACCTATACCTCCTTACCCACACTCCCAAAGCCTTTGGCTCGGCCAAAATCTGCCCATTTTGTCTCAACACTTCCCTCTCTTACAATTTGAAGCCTCACTTTGGGCAGAAGTCTTCCTAAGGAAGCCTATGAGCTCAAACCAAATGGAGTTACCCGATTTTAAGGTAATGTCTTCACTTGAGTCCTTTTGTTTTATTTTGCCTCTACAACCCCCTAAAATATTTTTATTCATTTCTTTTGTAAAAAATCAAGTATCTTCAATATAATAGGATGTTGTAATAAGAAGGATTCGAGCTACACTTACACACACCTACATCTAATGTTTAAAGAACATACTGTTTCCGTGGATGGCGAATTTCTGTCTCATGAAACGATGATTGTTCAACACTCATATAACACCTTCAAATGTGGCCATTAAGATGTCACTATATTTATATATGATATATAATATGTTTATGTTTTACTTAAGCTTCTGTATTTTTCATTTATGGCATACCTTTATGGTTTCCATTATGGGTAAATGGGATATCTTCATTTAAGGAAGTACGGACTACCGCCCCCTCAAAGTGATGTGATTCGTTAATGCCATATGTGGGACGTATAAAGGATGAATTTAAAGTTATTATATATGATGTTATACTGGAATTATAATATACCTCTATATCATTATTATTTCCTTCCATTAATTTATGAGATAGAAATGAAAGTAGCGTTCATGCGTACGTACGGTTTACTGTCTCCATGAACGGTGCATTTCATTTCTTATCCCCAAATGTAATGTACTATTATAAGTACATATTTATAATGGATATATATAATTTATGTTACATATAAATGATGAATATAATTATGGAATTAAAATATACATACCTCTCATTTAGTTTTAATTCCATTAATATGACAAAGAAATGAAAGTAGCGTTCATGCGTACGTACGACTTACCATCTCCATGAACGGTGAATTTCATTTCATACCTCTAAATGACTATGTAATATTATAAATACATGTATATTCCGGATATATATGATATATATTATATCCACATAATGAATATCATTCAGGATATAATGAACCATTGACCACACGAACAACATGTAATTTTAAGAAGTTCACTTTCGACTTAAGAACCAAATATCGACAAAACAAACATTATTAACTTAAATGATTACATAATGTTTATAAAATGTAAATAACTGATATAAAAGGAATAATGAACTTGAAAATGGTTCTTAAGAAAATAGAAATTAACTCAAGTTTATTATTCTGGACGTTAAAGAACGAGCGAGTCAAGTCAGACCCGATGTAAGGGACCCTACCCCTCTCTTTCTTTTTTAGTACCCTCTTTTATGTCATTCCTTTTAAGCTTATCTTTCTTGTGATCGGGATGTTATTTTATATTAATCTTACTGTAATTTTTTATGTTCATATGATGGGAGACCCTATTCTCTCTCATCAATCCATTTTGGATGTTTTGAGTGGCGCCGTTAGGCTGTCGAATTTTCGTATGAGATCCAACCTCTCTCTTTCTTTTTAAGTACTCTCATTTATGTCATTTATTTTAAGCCCATATTTCTTATGTTTGGGGATGTTATTTTATATTCCTCATACTTTAATTTTTATGTTCATATTATGGGAGACCCTATTTGATCTCATAAATCCATTTTTGGATGTTTTAAGTGGCGTCGTTAGGCTGCCGAGTTTTCGTAAGGGATTTTTCATCTCACATTTATTCCCGTGAGATTTGTGCTACATTTTCCACAATTTACATTGAGTGGTGTATGTACTGCCCATTATTATACACTTTGTGTAGTATAATTTTATTTATGGGTATTCACATCTTCATTGTATGACCCTTCTTTCATGGGGTGTACGTTTCGAAAGTTACCCAACTCGGTAAGGGGACCTTTCACCCTCCTTTTTTTTAAAAGACCACAATTTTTATGTCTTTTAATTAACATACTATTATGTTGGGATCTGTCATTATATATCCTTCTTTATGTAAATTTTATATCCAAGTGATTAGATTCCCTTTATCTCTCTCATCAACCCTTTTTGTAAAATTTTATGTGACGCTGTTAGGCTGTCGAATTTTACCAAGGGAACTTCTTAACCCAATTTCGATTTCTTTGGGTTCAACATGTAGTTATTGAATATGTCATCCATTGAATATGTGTGAATAAAAATTTATTGTTTTACACTTAATATCCACTTATATTGGGTGTATTTATATTTTTCACACATAATTATGAGATTGATTTATCCTTAATTTAAGGATACCTTCTTTATAATGGATTTCATCTCATTTTACATTTCTTTTGAGAAGTCATTTTTTTTATGAACCAATTCACTCTTATATGGAATGTATACTGTCCTTTGACATATTATATCATGAATCCCTTTATTCTCATGATATTATAAAGTTCGGATTAAATGTTATTTCGCAGTTATTTGTATTCAAGAGTCTCTCATTTTGTTAAAAACTCTTTAACAAAAATATCGTTTTAAATGTTTTGAAGATTTATTATTCTAAATCAGTATCTTTAATATCCATGTTTTCAAAATGGTTTTCAGTATTTATTTATATGGACATTAATGTTTTAAAATTATAATTCCAATAAAGGCTTCAAAGTGGTATGGGACACTTTGATTCAAAAATCAATTTTAAATGGTTTTTGAAAATGGATTGTTATCTTGGAATTACTTATTGTGATTGCAAATGAAATGTTGTTATTGAAATGTTTATATTTTCAATATTTTATGTGTAATGATGGTACTTGGACATTTTACGGGTGGTTACGTGATAAACCATATGACGGGTGGTGCCGTGAATACTAGGATGGGTGGTTACGTTATAACCTCCAATGCATTGGGTTTGGAAGTCGGTCGTATGGCAATTCCATTATGTATGTGTGGAAGTCAGCCGTATGGCTATTCCATTAAGTATGTGTGGAAGTCGACCGTATGGTTTTTCCACTTAAGTATGTTTATGTCCCAAGTTACCTTTATATGTTATGTGATCTTTATATGGGTTTTATGGCAATCTTTTGGTTACTGAAGGGTAAGCAATGAACTTTTATTCAGTGAAGAGTTTTTAATACTTAGAAAAGGTCAAAAGTATTACTTTGATAAAGTATACATGGTTTACTTGTTGTTTTGAAAAACTAACAGTATTGATTCTTTGTGTATCCCTTATTGAGATTTTTATGCTCATCCCATGTTTTTGAAATGTTTTTCACAGGACTTAATGTTGAATAGGGTCAAGGATGGGATCAAGGGAAAGTCATGCTACCTAAAACATGGAACACGACATGTTTATTTTTAAGATTTTTTATTTCATGGAAATTTTAGTAGAATCGACTACTTTGTAATCTTTTGAGATGTAATAGTTATGTCCTAATTCTATAAAACTCTAAACCTAAAAAGATCCTCAATGTGAATTACTCATTTAATTCAATATCGAGTAAGGTTTAAGGCTGGGGCCTTATAACTCCCCCAAAGCTTCTCTAACTTTTTTTTGTAAATTTGAACATGAACATCATTGCGAAGTCTCTATCTGCTCTTATTATCCTCATACACCAAGTGGACAACGATATGAAGTGTGAAAAGCCTTCTTTCTTTATAGTGAATAAAAGGAAAGGGAAAGCGAAGAGATTTAAGCCCAAAGAATCTTCAAGGCCTTCCATGAAAAGGAAGATCAAATGGGAGCAAAGAGAACATGATGATCTTTGTTTCATATGTGGCATGAAGGTCCACTGAAGGAAAAACTGAACCCATCCAAGGAAGCAGGGGGAAGCTTTAGGAGTGTTTGGTATCAAATTCAATCTATCTATTTCTACCAATTGATTATTAGATACCACATGTGGGGATCACATCTGTATCCAAATACAACAACCAAGTAGATTCAGAAATATTGACCGAGGTGAGGTGGATCTGCGAGTAGACAATGGAGCCAGACTTACTGTTGTAGTTATCGGAGACTACCACCACACATTGCCTACTAATATGGTCTCGATATTAAAATGATGTTGTTATGTACCCTCTGTAACCAAAAACATTATTTCAGTATCCAGATTAGATACTGATGGCCTCATCTTCATGTTTTGAAATGAATGTTGCTAATTTTATAATGATAATATCTATTTTTGTAGGGAACATTTACATAACGACCTTTATGTGTTATAATACAAAAACCAAGTAATGGTAATCGATGAAAAAGTTAATTCACATGACTCATACCACACCCAACTTTGGAATCACTAGCTAGTTCATGTCAATGAGAAACGTTTGACAAAATTACATCAAGAAGGGTATTTAGATTCTTTCTAACTAAAACCACTTAGTGTATGTCATGCGTGTATACAAGGAAATATGACCAAAGCCCCATTTATTGGGAAGGGTAAAAGGTCTAAATATCTTCTATAATTAGTTCACACAAATGTGTGTGGACCATTTCTAGTTGAAGAAACGGGTGGGTTCTTGTACTTCATAACTTTTACTGATGATTTTAGTAGATATGGATATATTTACTTAATGTGGTATAAGTTAGATTCTTTTGATGGGTTCAAAGAATACAAGAATGAAGTTGAGAACCCACTTGGAAAGAAGATTAATAAAATCCACTCAGACAGAGGAGGAGAATATCTTAATTAAGAATTCATTGATTTCTTACGGGAGTTTGGGATTTTTTCTCAACTGACTCCTCCTTACATGCTTCAGTGGAATAGTGTAAGTGAAAGGAGGAACCACACCCTGTTGGACATGGTGAGATCAATGATGAGTCATGCAAGTATTCCATTATCCTTTTGGGGATATGAATTTCAAACAGTAGCACACATACTAAACCATGTACCAACTAAATTGATATATGGTATTCCATACGAGTTATGGAGTGGACTCAAAGCCATGTTATCAAGTTTACATGTGTGGGGAAGTGAAGAATTTGTTAAGGCCTCATCAGTTAACAAACTTGCAACCCGAGGAAAAAAGTTTACCTTTATAGGATATCCCAATGAAAAAGGGGATATTACCTATACAACCCCTCTGATAAAAAAGGTTAAAGTGGCTAGAAACACCATATTCCTTGAGAAGGTGAACATCTCCAAAATAAATAGTGGGAGCGAGATAGACTTTGATGAAGTCGAGGCTCAAGATACATAGGAGTTGGTACAAGAATAGATTGCACAATGCCCCATGGAAGAACAATCTGTTCCAAAGACACAAGAACTATGTAGGAGAACAAGAGAGGTGAGAGAACCAGAAAAATATGGTTTTCTTGTCATCTAGGATGGTGACTCATTATTGGTTGACAATGGTGATCCTCTTACCTATAAGGAATTAGTTGAAGGCATAGACGTTTCCAAGTGGAAAGAGGCCATGAATTCTAAAATGGATTCCATGTAACAAAACCAAGTCTAGATTTTGGTAGATCATCTAGTTGATGTAAAGCCTATTGGTAATAAATGGGTATTCAAGAAGAAAATGGACATGAAGGGACAAGTCAGCACCAATAACGAACTACTGGTTGCAAAAGGTTTTAGACAGCATCAAGAAATTGAATATGATGAAACATTTTCACCATTTGTGATGTTGAAATCCATCAAAATCATATTGGCCATTGATTCTTACCATTACAATGAAATTTGGAAAATGGATGTCAAAAGAAAATTAGTTAATAGGAACCTCTATGAAGATATCTACATGAGACAACCTGATGGGTTTGTGACTCTAAAGGATGCCAACAAGGTATACAAGATGTAGAAATCCATTTATGGATTAAAGTAAGCATCAACATCATGGAAAATTTGTTTTGATGAAGCCGTAACAAAATTTGGCTTTGTTAAGAATGAATGTGAGCCTTGTGTCTACAAAAGGTTTAGAGGAAATGCATTTGTTTTCCTAATAGTATATGTTCATGAAATATTAATAATTGGAAACAATATACCTGTATTACAGTCAGTTAAGGCATGGTTGGATAAATGATTCTATATAAAAGACTTGGGCGAGGATGTATATATTCTTGGGATCAAGATCTATCGTGATAGATCCAAGAGATTGTTGGGCCTGAGTCAAAGTACATATATTGACATGATACTGATGAGATTCAGTATGGAACATTCCAAGAGGGGATTGTTTCTAGTGTCACATGGCATTCATCTTTCCAAGAAAACGAGTCCTCATTCACATGAGGAATGAAGGAAAATTGCATCCGTCATTGGGTCAGTCATGTATGCTATGCTATGTACAAGGCTAGATGTTTCTTATGCATTAAGTGCGGTAGGCATATATCAAGCTGATCCAGGAGACCACCATTGGATGATAGTCAAGACTATCCTTAAGTATCTAAGGAGTACTAAGGATATGTTCCTAGTTTATGGAGGAGATGAGGAACTAGTCATCAGAGGACATGTAGATGGTAGTTTCCAGACAGATCAAGATGACATGAAGTCGTAGACTGGATACATCTTCAGTTGGAATGGAGGTGCAGTGAGCTGGAAGAGCTCAAAGAAATGTGTGGTCGTAGATTCTATAGTAGAGTCTGAGTATATCATAGCTTCTGAGGCAGTTAAAGAAGCAGTATGGATGCGAAGCTTCATCCAAGAGAAGGATGTAGTACATAGTAGTAAAGATCCTATCACACTCTGTTGTGATAATATTACAGTGGTGGGAATTGAAGAATATCCAAGGACACATCACTAGAAAAAGAACATAATTCGTAAGTACAATATCTTGAAGTAATTTTCTCAAAGAGGTGAAGTTTTAGTGAGAAGTATTTCCATGGAATCTAATGTGGTGGACCCCTTGACTAAATCCTTGACTCAGCAGAAACATTATCATCATGTGAGGTCTAGCGGACTAAAAGTCGTAGGCAACTAGCTCTTTTCCAAGTGGGAGTTTGTTAAAGTTTGTGTCCTAAGAACAAACTGTTTATACTTTGATTACATGAATGTACACTTATTATATATTGTTCTTTGTTCTGCATGAATATAATATAATAATGTCATGGAATATTTGTTGCATTAATAAGGTCATAGAAGATCCCCGCTATGATGAGAACCTTGAAATGCTATAAAAATATTATTAAATAAATCTCTACAGTTGGAAGAAATACTATGATAGTACACATATTATACATACCATCATGTGCGAGTACTCATAAGAAGATGAGACTCTCTCTCCTGGAGTTCACATTTGGTAATCTCCAAGATGGGAGATTATGAGAACATGCCTGCCAATAGTAATTATGCATGTCTTGGTGTCATAAGACATTGCTATTTATGAGCATGTGTAATGGTCCTTAGACTAGGTGATTATCCTCAACTCAGGTCATGACATGTGCACTTAGATTTGCTGATGAAAACTATCACGAAGACAGTTGGCGGGATGTATGGTACATTGGGTGCATCACGAATGAAATGTTGTTAATGGATAAGTCGATGAAGTATTTGTCTCTTCCATATTTATAGAAGTAGATATCTCAGGCCCTTTGATTGAAATAGAACTATTGCCCAAATTCCATGGCCATGGTGTCACGATGAGTTTATTTCTAGATTTCAAAGAAAGACAGATCAATCATATAGGTTTATGATACTGCCATGATTCATGCTTAATGAGATATTTAGAAAAAGGGATTAAATTACATTGTAAGTGTTCCTATGAGGTGACACATCAATCCAGCATTAAATTCTTTCTCTTGGGTGCCTTGACCCGTTTCTAGATAGTAATCTTAGACTTTAGGCAAGCCCACCTAATGCCAATGTGGAAGATGCCTAGAGGGTCACACACTATGTGTATCCAGGTATCTCAAGTAGAATAAGGATAAATCCTATATATCATTTATTAATTATTCAAGGAAGCCTAAATCGTTTTAATGTTGGTGGAAGAATATAATGAAAACAAGATATAAACGTCGTGTACATTGAATGTACATGCCGTGTAGTTTTCATTTTGGAATGGAAATGAAAAACAAGTACACGCCATGTATTGATGATTACACACTGTGTAGTTTGTTCAGTCGTTATTTTGAGGAAATTATATCATTTTATTAAATTTTATTTATTATAATCAGCATGGGAACATTTCAAGGAATTATTGATTCGACATGGGGGTTTTCAATAAGAGTTAATGAAATAAATAAAATGTGTAATGTGTTTATTTATTTTCATAACTCTATAACCTCAAACCTGATTATAAATATCCTCACGACCCCAACTCTTTTCCTAAATTGTTGTGCACAACCATTCTGGAGAATTCTCTAAATGCCAAAAGAACTCCTTCCTCCAATATTTCTCTCAAGACCGAGAGAGATCCTCCTCCATCGGATCAAGATGATCTGACACGGACAACGCAAGCAAAGGCTTCTCCAAGCTAGCACTCGGATATTCCTTCGGTGATGTCCCGAAATATGTGGTGCACGTGTGGATCACCACTAGAGGAAGTATACACATGGATTCTCTGACATAATGACAAATCAAATGAGAACGTGATCAGAAATATCAATGATAAACGAACGCCATAAAAGGAACTTCTTGTAAATTAATTAAATTAATTATAATCAACCTGTGATGATCCCCATTTTGGTTTTGGGGCAACTCTTCTTCTTTTTCTATTTTTGTGATTTGATCTATGGAGTCTGGAGTTTATCGTCATATTGATCCCAAATCTATCATTGCTAATTACAAAAAGTCAAGTGGAAACATCCACCCACAAGCTTCCGTTGTGCCCGAGACATTCGATTATAATTTTTTGTTTTAAATAAAGATGATGATGATTATTATTGTAATTTATAAGTATACAAAATTGTGTTATGTTTTTATTTGGAAATTATAAATTTTTTCTAAAAAAAAAATTGAATGAAATAAAGTTTAGGATGGGCGATGCGGCCTGGGTAAGGGAAACCAAGGGTGTCCTTCCTCTTATATGTGTTAACCAAATAGGGAGAAAAGGTATAGGGTTTTTGCAAATTGTGGTACAGGAATTTGAAGTCGAAAGATATAAATCGATCTAGTGAGGGGAGTTAAGCCAGCGAGGGAAGTCAAACCGAACGATGTCATGGTGGTCCAAGAAAGGTTAGACCATAGACGAGGTGGAAGTTCTGCCGAGTCCATGTATCGTCGAAGGATCCCAGATTGCTGCTATGGTTCGACTGGGATCCAAATACAAGGTTCAGATATTCTTCAACCTATCAATATAGGTTTTATATTTCCATTTTTAGGTGTTTTTTTGATTGAACCATTTTTCGATTTCGAGTTAACAATGAATCACAAAATTTTCTGATTTTTTTTCTTGTTCATCATCTACTCCATGGTCATCGTCTCATTTATCCTTTTGTATGACTTTCTTTTTGAACAAATGGATAGGTAATTGTGGTCTGACTGTTGTTTGTGGACCATTTTATAATTCTCTGTTAAGGTAATCGATGTTCTTTCATGTGCTGGATCTGTGCTATATTCTTTTATAATGATTAGTTTTTTAAAGAGATAGATGATACAATTGATATATGTTAATTTTCTATCTAGAACTGTATACAAATATTCCATCACATTCTCATATGTGTGTTGTAGTGTAGAGTTTTGGATATAAAGATTTAAACATTAAGCTAACAAAAATGTCTAAAATGTCAGTCTTGTGAGATGATAGTATGTGCAATGATGCAACATCTTAAGAAAGGATTCATATTTATTTTTTAGATCATATAAGTGTTTAATACTCATTTAAAAAAATTTATTTCTTCTCAATTTAACATATTCAAAATTCTATTTTAAGGAATTGTTTTAATTTATTTTATATGTATTCATTTTTTGTTTAGTTTATGGTTTGTTAAGTACTTATTATTTTCTAATTTATTTTTCAAGGGTTTAATTTTTTTGATCAAATTATGATTTTGAATATATATATATATATGTTTGTGTGTCTGTTGGAATATGTATTCATATCTATGAATATAACTTTCTATTTATCAGAAATTATAAGGTATGAGAAGCCATTTAATTATTTATTTTCAAATACTGATCTTAGTTATCATGTTATGAAAGTGAAATATTCATTTTCTATGTAGGAGAGGCAACTATTTTCTAAATTTATGGTCTGTAATAATAATTTTTCTTCCATAACTATTACTTTTATTTTCAATTCCATATACATATATAATGTTTATATAAATTACACATTCATATTTACAATTTAAATTCATGATTTTGGGAATGTCATTATTAATTTAGAGAATATATATATATAGATTAAATGGTTAATGACATGTTTATAATATTATTTTCATGTTTCTAAAGTGTGCCTATAGAAAATTAAGCATGTCATCATCTTATATTAGAATTTTGGATGTCAAATTTTCATATAGTAATGGCCACGTGTTATACATAAAATGGATATGCCTTGAATTAATAATAAACTCATTATCTAAATTTACATTTTATCGTTTAATTCTAAAATTATTAAGTAAATTGAATTCTCCAATCATTAAAATGATTTAACTGAAATTTTACTTTAAATTTTTATGGGTGAATCAATATTATTTATTTCTTATTACTATTTTAAGGAGTTCAATTATTTATATGAATACAAATTTACTATTGCTATTAATTTGATGGTTTGATAGAATCATACTGTTATTTTATTCTTTTAATTAATTAAGAAAATAGGTCTTTAATTTTCTTCTTCAAGATTGAGATATAAACAATAAAATTTCTCACTTTATTTAAATGTATTTCATGAAATGATTAAATAAGTTTGAATACATGGTAAGTTCATACAAAGGCTTATGGTATGATATTTGGATGTAAAAAAACTCACATGTGTTATCCAATAAAATCCAATTTAAACGTATATATATATATTTGTGTGAATGTGTATTTTATTACAGTGACATGTTTTCAAAATAAAAAAATCCAGCGAAAGTATATATAAGTAAATCAAGGTTGAACTCTTTTTATAAAATCTGGTTCATTAATGTTATAAATATGTTAGGGAATTGGGGAGTGAACCCATCCCCCATTAAGCGGGTAGGCCCAAGGCAACCTTCAATATTTCATGTGGCCCATCCCATTGTTTTGTTTTCAAAGGATTCAGTATTGTTTTTATAAAACCACTAGAATATGTTTAAATAAATTGTTGAACAAAAGTATTATATAAAGTGTTATAGTATTTTAATGAATAATTAATTTCAAATAGTGTTTTTAAAAGGTATTTCTAAACTTATTTTGGAAATTATTTTCAAAAGAATATTAGAAAAGGATTTATTAAGGATTTTAAAACCCCATATTGGGAAACATAATTTTCACCCCTTGTTTTAAAATTATTTTCCTAAGTCAACAAAAAATTTATAAGTCCATCATCTTTGATTAAGATTTAGTGCATGTAAAGTAGATTATATATTTTCTTTTTATTTAAATTTTTACAACTGTAATAGAATTTAATGTTTTTCTATTCTTTGGAACCTAGAGTAGTAATTTTTCTATATTTTTTAATGTGTTTTGTATTGTTTGAGTATATTTTATAAAAAAATACACAACATTTATATGATCTGAGTCCAAAAGTGTGGGATTGGGTTGTTGTAATTGGTATAAGAGGAAAAATCTAGAAAATTGTGGAGATTGGTTGTTGTCGTCTAAGTGGTATAGATTAGATTTTATCGAACTTAGTGTTTCATAATTTTAAAGATTAAAATTATGAATTCTTTTAGAATAAAGAAAAAATTGTGAGGACGCAATTCTTTTGAGGGGGAATAATGAAACATCCCAGAATATCTATGTAATTAATAAATGAATTATAATGAAATGTTTTTATAATAATTAAATTAATTATTTAATTATATTTTTTTTTAAATTTTCATTTTTCATAACATATTATAGATTTTTTTAAATAAATTAATATTTTCATGAAATAAGAATAGATAATAAATTAATACAGCTTTTACAAGCTTTTTTTAAAATAATATTGTATTTTAAATATATTTATTTGATTAATTTTTCATAACTAATCAATATTTTATTAAAAAGGATTATTAAAATATTATAAATTATAGAAATACTAGTTAACATAATAAAATGTTTAAAAAAAATAATGTACTTTATATTATTGAATGATGAACTGATCTTTTATAAATAACGAGAATATCAAATTTCACACTAAAATGTTTTATATCTTTGAATAATGAAATTTATATTAATTAAACAAGAAAAAAATTAGTAATAATAATATTATAATCTATGTTTCAAATAAAGATAATATAAAATTATTATCAAATATTTAAAATAACTATATTTATAAAATAATGTAATTTTTTAATTATAAAATAAAAATTTTAATTATTGATATAATTATTATTAAAATTTTTTTAAATAAAGAGGACTATTTTTATTTATAAATATATGAGAGTATGTTATGTTTTTATTTTGAAATTGAAAAATTATATTAAAAAAATAGAATAAAATAGGGGTTATGAGGGGCGCTTTATCCTGGGTAAGGGAAACTGAGGATTTTTCTTTCCATCTAGATTTGTTGACCAAACTAGGAGAAAGGGGTTCTGGCCATCGTGCACAGTACTACAAGAATCCAAAATTGAGAGAGAGAAATCAAATCACCATGGGGAGTTGAGCCGATGAGGGAAGTCATACTGAATTCCAACATGGTGGTCTGAGCAGCAATCGAACACATACGAGATGGGATTTCAGCAGAGTCTGAGCATCGTTGACGGTACCTAGATTATAGTTTGAGTTAGACTAAGATCTAGATTCGTGGCATTAGATCATCTTAAACCAACTGAGGTAGGTTTATTGTTTACCTTTTAGGTGTTTTTTTCCAAACTACTTGTCGTTCTCAAGTTAAAAATGAAACACATAATTTTTTGACTTTTGTTCTTGTTAGTTGTTTAATCCATGTTAACCATCTCAATTTTTCCTATAGTATGCCTTGTTTTATGGACATAAGGCTAGTTAATTGTGGTCTGAGGGTTGTTTTTGGACCATTTCAGATGTCTCTATTAAGGTAATTTAAGGTTTTTAATCCACTAGTTCTATGCTATTTTATTTTACCGATGAATAGATTAAAGCAACATATTATACAATTGATATTTGTCAACTTTCTGTCTAAAACTGTGTACTTAGATTCACTAAAAAGATTGTATGTGTGTCACTGTGTAGAGGTTTGGCTATAAATCATCATGCTTTGAGAAAGAAAATATGTCTAAACTATCCTTGTAGTGAGATGAGAGTGTGTTCAACGCTTCAACAATATATGAATGACTTCTTCTTTCATTTATAGACCAATTAAGGTTTTACTACTCATTTAAAACCATTTATTAATGTTAAAATTTACATAATAAAAATTCCATTTTAAGTAATCGTTTTAATATTATTATCTTTATTAAATTTTTGTTTAGTATATGGTCTTTATGGTATTTATTATTTTCTAATTTATTTTTCAAGGGTTTATTTTTTTGATCAAATTATGTTATTTTACAAATATACACACACATATATATACATTTTTATTCATATATATCTATATAAATTTCTATTTTTAAAAAATTATATGGTATGAGATATCTTTCAATTATCTATTTTCAAATACTGATCTTAGTTCTCAAATTATAAAAGTAAAATATTTATTTATTCTACAGCAATAAAAACTTTTTCAATATAATATGAATTTATGGTATGTATTAGTACTTCTTCTTTCACAACTATTACAAATATTTTCAATTTGAATATTTACATATATAATGTTTATATAAACTACATGTTCATATTTTTGTTTTAAATTCAGGATTTATGTGCATGTCATTACAAATATTTTTATTATATATATATACTTCTGTGTGTGTGTGTGTTTGGATGAAATGTTTATAGAAATGATTATAATTTTGCTATCATGTTTTCAAAGGTTGTACAGAAAAAATTAAGCATGTCATCACATTATATTGAAATTAAAGAGGTCACATTTTCATATAGTCATGGCCATGCATTATTTATAACATCGACATACCTTTAATTCATAATAAAGTCAATATTTAAATTTAAATTGTAACATTTAATTATGAAATTTTTAAGTACATGGGTTTCTACAAACATTAAAACGATTTAATTAAAATGTTGATTTTATAATTTTATGTCTGAAGAATAATTATTTAATTATTATTATTATTTTGAGAATATATATTATTTATATGAATTAAAATTTATAGTTTAATTTGATTGTTTTATATAGTCAAGTTGTTATTTTATGCTTTGAAGTAGTCAAAAAATTTGTCTTTAATATTATTATTCAATATTGTGTCATAAATAGTAAACTTTGTCACTTCATTAAAATGTATTTCATGAAATGATGAAATAAGTTGGAATAAATGGGAATTTCATGAAAAATCTTATAGATTGCGTTTTGGTTGTACAAAAAATCACAAGTGGTATACAATGAAAGTTAATTTATAGTTATATATAAATATATAAGTGTGAATCTATATTTTAATACAGTGACATGTTTTTCAAATCAAAAACTCCAGTGAATTAACATATATGTAAAGTATTCTTGAACTATTATTATAAAATATAGCACTTGAAGGTTGTAAATATGGTAGGGAATTGTGGTGTGAACCCATCCCTGGTCAAGTGGTTCGGTCCAATATAACTTTCAATGTTTCATGGGGCCTCATATCAGTGTTTTTTTTTTCAAAAGCATGCAAATTGATTTCATTAAATTAGAATAATTTATTTTTATCAAATTTTGAATGAAATTATTTTCTAAAGTGATATAGAATTTTTATGGAGTATGTAATTTAAAATATTGTTTTCAAATGGTATTTATAATTTTTTTTTGAAATTACTTACAAAAGAATATTTTAGAAGTATTCATCAAATATTTTAAAAACCCCTTACTCAGTAATTTAACAGTCATCCCTTGTTTTAAAATTATTTTCATAGGCCCACTGGATGTTCTAATATGGGTGGCTTTGATAAAGATTTATCACATGCGATGTAGAATAGATTTTTTTTTTTACTTTTTTACAAATATGATAAAATGTAAGGTTTTTATATTCTTCAAAACCTTGACCGGTAAAGCTTCTATATTTTTTAAATTTTTGTTTAATGTTTTAATTTTATTTATAAAAAAATACAAAACATTTATAGGATCTTTGTTTGGAAGCATGGGCTTAGGTTATTATATAGACATTGAATTATACCGGATGAACATTACTAATAAGATCATTTATTATCTAGAAAATTATTTTATGGAAAATTATTTTTTCATGTGATATGAATTTATATTTCAGGAAATTTATGATTAATGATGATAAATTCTATTAGATATTAAAAATTTGGTTACAACAATATTTCTGGTAAATTATATTATATAACTATAAAAACCATTAATATTTGAAATTGTGACATTCCACTAAAAATGCGTTTTCACTTTATTTTATGATGTAACTCAAAAAATGAATCTATAAATTTCAGAATTTTATTTTTAAAAAATAAACACCATTTTTGGATTTATAATAAAAATATTATTCATAGACTATATATCTTTTTGGAATTTTTATGAATAATTTTTTTATGTGAATAATGAAAAAATATCATTTTTTTCTAAACAATTTCACTATTATGACATTATCATAACACAAAGATGAATTATATTTTTTAAAACCATTTTATATAAAATATATATTTATAATCATAATGTATAATTTAAAATTACTATGTTTTTTATAAAATCCATGTATATCATTTTGGAAACATAAGTAATATTTTACTTTGAAAACTATTTTTATTCGAATATCTTAAAAGTTAAATTTAATCAACTATAGGAATTAACTCAATAAATATGTATTTCAAATTTTAGATCAAAAATATTATACTATTTAAGAAGTTAAATTTAAAATTTGGTCATAAAACTTTGATTACTAATATAAATGTTAACGACCATGATAATGGTAAAACTATTTTTTCAATGATATTTTATTAATACTGGGTAATTTTTATCTAATAAATTTATTTATTTTTAAATTATTAATCCAATCTGATTTTTAAACTCATATATAACTATATTTTCACATAATTGGAGGTGATTTATAAATAATATTAATAACCTATAATAGTTAAAACTCAATTTTCTAATTTTTTCTATAAATAAAGTGTTTAAATTTAAAATTTAATCTTATATTATTTTGTAATTTAATTATACTATATTGATATAAAATTTAAATTCATCACAATTTTTTTTATGAGGAGATATTTTATATTTTCAATAAAACATGACTCACATAGCTAAAATCTAGTTAGTAAGGGGAAAAAGGTAAAAGTACAAACCTAAGAACAAATGAAATCCAAAATGTTAAAAACACATATTGGAATAATGTTTTAAGGAAATATATCCCCAATATCACCTAGAAATTCATTATTTATAAATTTATTAGTCTTTTAACCAAGAATTGCGTAATGATATATTTGAAAAATTAAGGGAATTCTCAAAAGTGCCCTTTCGTTCAATTATAAATAGGGAAACTTCCACCCCTTTATTACACACCAATTATGTTGAATTAAATATGACAAGCATAACCATTTTTTCTTAATAGAGTCCTATCTCTTTTTCATAATATATTTGTCTCAATTATTTATATTAATCCCTACATTTCCAAAGAGGCATGCAAGAGAAAAATAAAATTCCAAAAGTGACTATTACTTATACTTTAACATTTTATCCATAATATTTCTTTTCCAATCCTATCCTTACCATAGAAATATAATAAAATTAGTTTAATTATTACACTAATGTGTTATTATATTAATTGAAAAACATTTATTTATTCATTTACATCAGCTTATAAAAATATAAGGAGGTTAACAATTCATTGTGAAGACTAATACACCAACAATGTAATGATTTTCAATTTTTATCTTGATTATATATAATTAAAAAATAAAATTTAAATATGATTTAAAAACATAATAAAATCTATGTAATATCATTTTTATTATGTTATAATTATATTATACTCTTCTTCAACCATACTCACCCATTGAGATATAGCGCGTTCATGTTTTTGTTGGGTTAAACACTTAACTTAATAATACTATAAAAATGTACCATGTTTTACCATGGGAACATAAATAATAATATTATGAAAAGTTAATAGGAAATTAAATATTTTTTTTATTTAATGTTTATATTATTTATTTAAATTATTATTAAATAATAATTTTCAATGGCTAAAATTACAAACTATACAGACATCGATTCAATTATCATGGAAACATAAGAAAAACCACTATAATAAATAAATAGAATATGATAATAAATGTTCTATATTATATTAAATATATAACAGTAATCATCCCATGAATTTATATAAAAATCATAATTTCTTTATTTAATATGATTTTTTATTTTTCATAACAAATCTGGAACAAGGTAAGAGATTTCATCTCAAATTCATCTCTATGAGACCTAATTGGTATTATACAACTAATTTTATATATGTGTTGTATCTACTACCTATTTGGAATATCATATCATGAATTATATTTTAATGACTATATTTACATTTCAATTTCAATCCTTATCTTTGAATGCATTTTTATTAAAATGTTACTTAATCCATAAGGGTTCATTGTCTAAAAATTTAATTTCATGAGACATGATTATGTTATAACCCAAGTTTTCCATTGACTGGTGTATTCAATAACCATGGATGGATATTTATCATATATTTTTTTTATTCCTGGGAAATATTAATCCAAATAATTTCATTTTTATAAAATTTATTTTACTTAATTTTTACCTTATTTGTAATGATTTTGATGACCCAATTTTAATTTATTATGGTATGATCATCTTCTTGGAATTAATAGTAAGGTAATTTATACCAATTGATTATATTATGTAGTATGTTATCTTTTTCTATTAATTTACATTTTTAAAACAAAATAATCCCTTTTAATATATTTTTTACTTCAAGGAATATGTTAAATATAATGAATATTGGTAAATCAAGTCTATATTCCTGGTGTTTTATTGTTTTTTCATGAAAATCATTCTTCAATGCTTAGGTTCCCGACCAAAACATTTTTTTCTATGGAAATTTCTCTAAAAATATTGGAAAATGATATATTGATACAAAATAAGGTTTTTTTTGTCTTTTTACAATGTGTTTTTTGAACATTGATATTTCTTAAAATATAAAAAATGTAGTTTCCCTTTTACATTCATTTGTTTTGTATTCCTCTGGACATTTTTCCAAGATAAACCTTATATCTCATTAACACATATCATTTTCGATTATATTTAATATTATTTTTATCCAAAAAATTGAAGTTCTTATTTTAAAATGACTTTTGGAAGTGACTCATACCGATGTCTTTTACATCAATGAAAAAATGTTTTAAAAAATATCTTATATGTTTTCACTTCCATTTACAATTTAATTTTTAAAAGGATTTAACATTATAGGGTTTATGTTTTAGTATTTATAATTTAATATATATTTATTAATGGGGGGGGGGTTGAACTCATGATATCATTTTTTTATTCTTGATCCTTTATTTTGTGATTCTGTTCAAAGAATTAATTTTTGTGGATGATTTTCATTTATGTAAAAATACTTTTGAGTTTATATTATTTACACTAGGGTTATGTTAATTTTTATCCATCCACCTTCTGTTTCATGATAGATTATAATCCAGTTATTTTGGCATTGACTTAACCATATACCACTACTCTATACTCTTTTATCTTAAGGTATGATTTTATAGAAAGATATTCCATTTATTGATTAGGGAAGTATTGGAAATCAATATATATTTTTATTTTGATATGAATGTATATTGATTTCTGAAGAAAGATAACTATGATTGTTTAACCATACAGCTTATTTCTGTAGGCGGTTATTGTAATGTTATATCATTTATTTAAATAGAGAAAATTATTATCATTATTTTTGTTATTATTCCATAACATAGGTTATTTTCATGTTTACAGTGTATTTTATGACCATACACATTCTTTCACTAGATGTGTTCTGATTATGTTATCCCATTTATTGATATGGGGAAGTGTATTGGTATTTAGTATGTTTTTATTCTAATAAAAATTATTATTGGAAAATATAAATATTTATTTTTTATTCAGTTTCTCATATAGATAATGAATTCAACATAAAAAAGTGATGGGTGGGGATCAACACTATATTCCCCTTGATGCATCAAAAGGTATAATGAGTTAAAAAAACTAGGTATTTGGTGTATAACTCTTCCAATATTAGTATATTATCTTGGGACAAGGTCTTTACAATATTATTTGATGTATGATATTATTTATTCCATCAGTATATGATCACCACTTTATTTTTATCAGTGTTTTCATTTATTTTCATAGATATAGAATGCTCTCAATTTTATTTGATTATAACATTATTATGACTAATTAATCATTCCATTGTATTTATTCCATGTTTATTACTTGATGTACTCAAGTGTATATTTTCCCTTACTAACCGTTTGAGCTCACCACTTCTTATGTTTCTATTTCCATAGGTTATGAATGATATTATTATACATGATATGTCAAATAGGATAGCTTGTGTGTATAATTTTTAAGAGATTTTGAAGAATTAATATAGATTAATTAATTATTAATATTATAAAAATTGATTATTTTTTTGGGAGATACATAGTTTATATTGGTTTATGATTATCATAATTCTATAAAGATCTAAACCTCACAGGTGATGATTATTTCTGTAATGAAATAATTTTATTATGTCATCTTAATATTGATAGTTATATTCAGGAGTGAATAGTTTCTACCAAAGAAAGTATGTAATGAATGTGTCATTTACACTAGATCTAGGTGTGTGGGTCTGGGGCATCACATGTGAGGGAATCTGTGTTTCCAAACATTTACATGTTGTGCATTGGGAATCTCTAAATAGATTCATCCCTTATGTAGGTGAATTTGGGTGTCTAATGTAAGACACTCTATGAAATTTAGTTTCATACAGGACAAATGATATAATCTCCTATATTTAGAAATGTTGAATCTTAATAATGCTAGTTTGATTATTAGACTAGAACCACTAAATCATGCGATTAATGATCAATTTGAGAAAGAAGAGGGGATTGAGATATAACTAATATTTCACTAGAGAAGTAGTCATGAACATCTTTACAACATAAAACCTAATTTAAAATTTTATGTTGGGGATTTTTTCCTATAGTTTAATAAAATTTGAAAAATACATAATTTCTACAAAATTTTTCATCATGATTTAAGGTTATTTTTGTAAAGTTTTACATCATGAAATTAGAACAATTACATTATATAGTTTAAGGTATCGAACCTCAGACATGAAACCCACATTATTGAATCATGTGGTAGAGATGCTTCTATATAGTAAAACATCATGTAGAGAGGCCATGTGTGAACCAATTTATATGTTATGAAAAGTAATGTTTGAGAAATATTTCACTAGTAGAAATCATGATGCAATCATAATCCATTTTAATAATAGAATAATATTTGTTTTTATAAAACATATTTATGTTATAATGGCCTTCCCACTTTGGTTGTATCTTTGGAGGCTTCCTCCCTTGAATTATCAGAGTTCAATGACACAATAGTATCTCTTGTTGGAAAAATTAATAGAGAATAATGTTATTATTAAAAGAACATACAATATTGTTTTCATAGATTTCCATGATGCGCAACATTCACAATCATTTCCCATAAATTTAGTTAAAATTATCAAAGTATTTCTAATACTGCAAATCTTTAGAAATCCAGCTAAATATGGTGATACATAGTGATGGAAACTAGAAATCGATGAGTATGAAAATCTTTGTCCCATATACAAGTGAATATGGGGCCTTATTCATATCACCAAGGGTTATAGTATGATAATCCAAAAAATTAAAAAGTGTTTTTTAACCAAGATATTTTATCATTATTCATTATCTTCTTGAGTATGTTTGAAATAATCTTATTTAAATAGTCTATATATTCATTTTACACTGGATGGTTGTGAGATTAGTGATTGAATTAAATTCCATATTACTGATATAACGTTTTCAACTCATAAGATAATAAATTAGTGCCATTATTCATCAATATTGTGTGTGCGACACAAAATATAGTTATAATGATTTACTTTAAAATATTTATGATATCTTTCAACCAAAATTCATTGAGTAATATAACATCAACTCATTTAGAGAATAATTTAGTAACCATATGGATTTACCCAACCTACTTGGATATTACTAGGGTATAATGTCCCATGACTTCAATCCCCCAAATAAAAAATGACAAAAAATATTTTGAAATATATAGTAAATTAGAGGGTTAGTGAATGAAGTTGGAATGTATGTTCATGTTATTAAATGTTTTAATGAAATCCATGAAATATTTTTTTTATCGATGACTATAAGTATCCAAGACTCCTGATCTAGTCGGAGAGATTAACTCTAGATGGGTGAGTACTATATTATCTAACATGGACTTCCTATATAAAAGTTTGGGTCTATACTCCATTATTAAACCTCAGTTTGATTCAATCAAGGACTCATTTATATAATCATTTAGGTGAATTTAGGTAATTGTAATGAATGAAGTTGACCACCCAATGTAGAATCTACTTTTTATTTTCTCATTTGGTCTACATAATTATACATTGAATATAGTCTGATTGGAGGAAGATTAATCCAATGAAGGAATCTATTGGCATGGACATTATAACTCCTTTCCCTTGGGTGATTCTGAACTCATTTATCTCTTCTATTTCATTTCCAATGAATGGAGATATCACCCAATTGTGTGTGATGATGATGATGATGTTTTTCTATTGTGGATCTACCAGGGTTGTGGATAAATTATCCAATGCATCTATATAGTCATTCTATGATCATTTAGAATTAGAATATGATGTATCATAGGGGAATTCTAGGATCATTCCTCAAATATAATCAAGAAGGAGAATGAATTACTCATTTTTAATGGTACACTCATGCTTAATGTACTTGACCACCAACAATGAATAATCATTGATTTCTTGCAGCCAACCAGTATTTATAATTCTAATTCCATGAAATAAATGAAAGCATGGTATTAATTTTCATTTTCTGAATGACATTCTATCTTTATAAAATAATAGGGGAAAACAATATTTCTAAAGAGTTGTGGAAAATTCATAAAACGGATTTGTTGAGTTAAGGGATTCACATCATTATACATGTTGTTTTTCTATAAGATCTATCAAAATGAATGTATTCCCATTAACTGGTGGAATCATCATTGGGGGGGGGGGCATGATGTATTTACTGAGACCGTCTAAAGATCTCTAAAAATATTCATCCCATCAGTAGGTGATTCCATTCTTTGTTATCTTGCTGAAGGAAAATCATTTTCTTAAAGGGTTTCAATTAAGAATTCAATATCAAAAATGAATTATTGAAGTCCTCTAAAATAACTGAGATTTTGAAGATTTTGAATGATTAGGATATCTTTGGCATTATTTGTGAAATCCATCATGCTATTATTCAGTACCATGAACCAGATAATTTTTTTTATTTTTTCCCCAAAAGTGTATTTTTGTGGGGTTTATATTTATTTTGTGTTGCAGATGTTTGTTTAAAACTACATAGATATTGGTAATATGATCAAATAATTGATATAATTTGACAAAAAAATCATCTATGTAACATTCTCTGATATTAAATTAAAAGGTATTGGATATATGATACATGATGTGTTGATCTCGGTAAATAATTTTCATTGAAAAAAAGTGAATCAATTGATATAAATAGACCTACTGGGGTTATTGAAAAGTATTTTATTCCTCATATTTAGAGGCTATCCAAACCTTGTTATAACAAGAATATCCTCCCATATAAAAGAACACCTAAAAACCAGTAGTTAAATAAAATATAAACTCCATGATCAAAACTCAGAAATCATCCATTGATCAATGTATATTGAAATCCCTAATGTTATGAAAACCCTAATCTAACCATTCTTCATCTTCATATGGATGATTTGGAATCAATTTATGGCATTAAAACACTGAATGATGTTTTATTTTATGATATTAAAAAATCATCTTCTTCTTTAGGAGGATTAGCAAGATATATTATCTTTGATACTTGAGTAAAACAATGTTGATATTCTAGATGACCTAGATGACATGTTTTAGGGACACATTCTTTAAATTCTAGATCAACATCTATAATAAATTCTTCCTCCATTTCATCTATTTAAATCTCAATGTAGGTTTGTGATGATGATATATTTTTAGAACTATAAGGTAATGAAAGTGATTTTTAACTATTTTTAGTTTTATGGAGTCATATATGGACTTTGATGATGCTAATTCATGTGAATCATTATCAAGGACATTCATGATATTTTCAATTTTTTTCCTCTATCATAAAGGGTATAAGGAGTAATACCATTATGAGATTTTGGAGATGACATTAGGGAATTTAAAAAATCTTTTGATAATGTAAAAATATTATCTGATCCAAATGATGATGTAAGGATCTCTTGAGATCTAGAAAATAATGATGAATCATTCTCATCTATGGAATTATCATTACTTCTATGACTATATCAATTTTTTTCACGACGGAATTTCATTTATGTGGTCAAATTAATTAATATAAAGGAAAAAATTTCCAAATGTTAGGTATTTATTATTCCGTTAGGATTCATATCCACTTGGTTGAAGTCTTCTGGGTGTATTGATTAGGTCAGAGATCAATCAGCCTAGCCTTCTCATAGTGAGTCTATGTCATGAGGTTTATCCAAATGGATAATGTGAAATTAATTACCTATACCAAAGGATTCTATTCTAGGAGAAATTCAAAATTTCCATCAAATGATATAAAGGTGATCAAATGAATTTCCCTCCAAGATGTAATTTTTAAAACCCGAAGAATCAAAAAATTTGTAGTGGATTCCTTGATTCGATAGATGGGAAATAAATAATCTTCATCAATATCTTGATATGGGTTGAAATGGAACATTTACATACCATTAATGACAATGTTTTAAAATACATCACATATCATTGGCTATTCTCACTCCATCTGATAAAATTAATCATCTATTTATTAAGGTTCATGGGAATAAAAATGGGAATGATCACAATGAAAAACTATAGCCAATCCATTAATAGAGTACATAAGATATTGGTGGTATAATGATTTAACTCTTATATGGGAGGAATGCGATGATCTTACAAATAATGTATTGAAAGACATATCAGGATGAACAACCAAAAAATCCAAATCATTGATTGGGTATCCAAATTGGGCTCTAATTTTGATCCATCTTAGTGGATTGATCTCTCCTTTTCATATCCTTAAACAGATGGTGAAGAGTGAGAAAAATCATATTTATTGCGAGATAATATTTTGAGGGTCTGTATTCGAATGAGGTTGATTCTAAAACCCTTATCAATAAGGGATCAAAAAATTTTAGTGCTCTTTATCTTTCAGAACAATTAGAAGGGCTTAATATGTCATTGTACTATAATATCTATATCAATAATTACCATGGAGATAATTTTAGGGAATTTGTTAGGTATTCACTCTATGTGATATAATTCAGCAGTATTTCTAAAAATATCAAATTCCTTAGGTATTAAAAGTTCCTTAAGATGTTCGTCTTGGAGAACTTTTAAAAAATGAAGTGAATCCATGATTAAAGGATTGGATGAGATGATGACCATCTATTTCCTGATGTATTACTTTTGAGATAGAGGCATGAGAATCCCTATATGAGGAAATCCTTGTTATAAGACATGAAATATGAATCTATTTGTATTAAGAGATAATTTCCCTAATAAGTATTTGGGGGAATATTTTTCATTTTTGGGATGAGTTGAGCTAACCTACCCACACTTTTAAATTGATTAGAAAAATAATGATTTACTAACAAATTCTCTAGTATGACTCAGATTTAATGATCCCTTGATGATTACAGAGTAGATTGATGACTCCCATAAGGCATCTAGAGTGTCTATCTCAAGGTATCTACAATATATATGGTTTTAATAGGGATAAGACATGAATATAATGACATATTTTAGTTTTATCTTCCTTGGACACATTATTCTTTGTGATCTATTCATCTTACTAGATTGTGTGAGGGGATCTCAGGTTCATATATATCATCAATAGTAGATAAGGGATCCTCAAAGTTAATCATGTTTATGTAGCTATATTGTGGTTTTTATCAAGTGAGGATAACATTTGATGGGTCGACGATCCTTAAGCTCTTTAGAGAGGTGGTGCCCATCCTCCTAATGATGAAATCATGAAATATTAAAATGTACGAAACAGATTAGGAAACATTATAGGTTTCTCAAAATTATCCATATTCATTTTAAATCAATCAAGATAGTTCTTGTAAGACCAACACTTAGAGGTATATGGTGTTGAAGAATTTGACTCAATCATTATACAAGGAATTGGGGTCATAATTAGTTGACTCAGCTGTGATCCAATTATAGAATTTTCTCATTTGAAATTATTTTTGGTCATCCGATAATTAAAAGTCTATGTTACTTTTTTTGGAATTCCTCTCAACATATCTATTTTATATGGATGGGAAAAATGTAATCCACCTTTTATAGTTACATTCCCTACATTAATTTAACTGAATATACCATCTTTTAAGGTATATTTTTGATGAAAAACACTCCTGGATGGTTTGAACCAACATTTATTTTAATGGATAAAAGTAATACTTGTTTTTGGGGCTATCTTTATTTTGAATCCTAGGATATGGAAGCTTTAATAGGTTATTCTATATATATTTGATGAACTACCCATGAAAACTTCTCTTTGGAGAAAGAATAAAATTTATTATTTTGATCTTCATATGGTGGAAAACATTAATCTTTCACCATTTATTGACAATGACACTATTGTTTTTTTCTATCTTTAAAGAGGGGTACTAATTGATATTTTTTTGTTCTACACATTAATGACAATGTGAGATATTTATTAAGCATGATAGTTACAATTTGTGTTATATTGGTCTTTCATCATTATGTTGTTAGTGTTGTATGAAATTTTTCCTTGGTTCTCCAAATGAAATCTCCCAACCATTATTTCACTATAGAGAACTCTAGGAATCTTCTAGTGTGTTTTAGTGGAATAAATGGAATCTAAAACTCATAAAGATAATTATCTTGGTATATTTATAGTATCTTATCCAATAGGAGTTTCATATTTAAGGAGTAGGTTAGAAATTTATATCTAAAAATAGAATTCTAGAGCCTCTCATTCTACCATGACTTGTATAAATAGAGGTCAAGGGTAATTTTATTCCATAGTAATAATTTTAATTTATAGAGAAACTTCCGAATAATATCTTCCAAATTAGCAATGATCATAATTGTAAATATGTTATACTATACACACAACAGTCTTTATATTGTATTCATAAAACATATGTGCATACTAGACTTTTATTTCTTAGTTATTCCCATCATGGGGTCATATTAAGATAATAAATTTATAAGATGATTCTCTAGGCTTTTTTACATTGTAATCTATGATACGAGGATATCTGAAATTGGATACATGGGGAGTTGATTCTACCAGACAATGAAATAGATTACTTTCAAGTTTTATCAGTGATAAAAGTCATCTATAGGCTCTATTAAATAAATTAAAAATTAAATGGTGTTAATCTATTTTTTTAACAGAGTTATTTGGACATACACTTGAATAGAGGCGGTAGGAAGATTATGATATGTTTGTCTTTCCAAATTTTTTTTGTTTATAATTGTTATGAGTCAGCCTTGGAAATATTTAATTACATGGTTATAGATGCTTCCCCATCAAAGGGAACTCCGGATACTTTCTATCAACATGGAAAATATAGATTTTTTGTTTTGGTCTTGGTTTAATTAAATGGTTGAATTCCTCTCTTGTTGATAAAGAAACTTCTCTTTGTTGAGGAAGCTTTGCTGATTTACAAATGTGAGTTTCTAATTTTGTGTTCTACTCAGTGATAATATTTTCCTTGAGTAGATCAATATTGAGTCAGTTTATATCCTTTAATTACTCTTCATAATGATCAAATCCACCTTCAGTGGTAAGGACATATCATTTTTGGGTGAGGGGTGGGTTACATCTACACACTTCCATTTTCATTTTTCTCAGGCTCACCAATGTAATGGTATCTATGAATTTAGTGATCCACCATATTTTTTAACTTTTCTATGATTCAAGGTAAACAAACCTTCATTAAGCATCTCAATGTGGACTGTTTTTTAGAAATAAGCTTCTTTATCATAATATTTGAAACTAGAATCACCTTTTATGTCATCTATATGGTTAACACTAATGAAATTCAACAATTCATAGTATACTGTTGTTATCATGTCTTCATCCGAAGGATAATGGGAGTGGTCTCATTCTATATAATTTTTAAGATACATGTCATAATCCTCCTTGCATGTACCCTTTTTAATGGACCACTGTGGTATGTAGACCTTATGATGTTTTTTCTTCCACTTCCAATGCGTCCCTGGATCTAATTTCTGATGTGAAATCCTAGGGGAGTCTCGAAAAATATTTATCGAGCATGTCCTTGATGAAATAGAAGTATCTCATAGTGGGAAGAACTATGATGGCATTTCTTTTGTTTTTTATTTATTATAAATAAGGTTTAATTTCTTAGAGGAGGGGTAGGTTATGATATAAATTACCCTAGCCCTATGATATGGGGTTGATTTTTTTGAAACATTGAAAACATAGACCTTCTAGGGATTTGATAGTCTTGGGATAATGATGGTTGTAAAAATTCTCACACCACTACAGGTTGGGGTTCCCCCTAGACTACTACATTGATAGTTATTAGTTCAAAAATCTATGTTTTTCAGGAATTTATTCAAGTATGATTTGGAGGTGATTTGGGTTTTAAATGTTAAGTCGTGACCATTGAATGTGGAAATATAGTAAATGTCTTGGATTTATCTAGAATGAATCTATCTCAACCTTTTGAGAGTTTCAATGGAAAATTATATTGATGGGTCATTTATTCCAAGATCTCTATTTCTAGGATTTTGATTTGTCAGGGTTTTACTTGATAAAACAGTTAGTTCGTACAAATCCTTGGCTTGATATTTGGCCTAATGTAATGTTATTACATGAAGTCCCTCATACGGAACTCTACGTAATGATAAATGGTGTAAAGTAAAATACTCCATGTTCACCCTATCATCTTATGTGCATATCAGATGGAGTGTTGGTGATAAAATGATATAGTGTTGTTAAAGTATTAATTGATGAACATTTGAGGTCACTATATTGTATTTTTATCATTGGTAATAATTAAATATAAATGGAAGTTGAGTTCATTAAGAAATTGAGCGCTTCCATTATCTTTAAACGGTTGAAATATTTATCATAAGACAAATGATTCTCTTCAAAATGATAGGGGTTTTTCTAAATCTTCGAAAAGTAGAAAATGTATACATTAATCTGTCAATGTATTTATAATTTCATGCATTGAAGTGGAAATGTGATATAATATAACTTGTATATTGTATTCAACTAGTTCAATCTTCATGATCATTAAATTCACCTTATCTTTCTTTATAGATAAATACAACTATTTTTAGCAGAGTTTTTATTTCCTCATAGAAAATGAATGGGAGAAATATTGGTCAAATTGTTTTCCTCAATGTCAAATGGTGGGAGATATAAAGGAAGAATAGATAACAACTATTTCCTAGGTTCATCTTTTGGTTGGTAAGGGATATCATACATTAATAATGAGTCACTTAAAAAATCTGGCCTTAATCTCCTGAGTGCCTCTTGATACAAGGGCCTTCTCAATATGGTTTCGATAAGGGTATAGACTTATTTTTGAAATGAGATACCATTTATTGCAGGATTTTAAAAACAATTTACATTTTGGGGAGATCAACTATCATTGTTTAATTTCCAACTATAGGGTGGGCCCCTAAAACATATACCTTGATGAGGTACTTGATGGGGGATAGTGTTTGATATGTGAGAAATGTGAGGAAATGAGTTTCATTTTATTGACGATGAGTAATAATTCTATAGATCTCAATATTAGAAGGGTTCCCATAATCGATATTAATATTTCCATTGGGGGACCTTTATAGAGGAATCCTTAGAGGGCTCCTCTAGAGTTTCTGGTGGAAATACCATGGGTATGACCTCAATAACTAAAAAAAATTCCTCATTATAATTATGGGTCAACATATTCTTATTTTGATATTGACTGATTCTTATGGTCCTCAAGAACATCAACATTGATTAGGGTAAGAAATTGGGAATTCCCTGGTATTTTGGGTTTCCCCCGAAAATAATTCATCTCAAATACCCTTTATTGGGTTCCTAGGGTGATGTGTTGACCATAATGACATTCACATGTGGGATCCCCCCTAAGTGACTCATGTGTTTCCATTAGAATATAATGATGGGTCCCTTTAGAATAAGGAATAATTTACCCTTTCCTTTTAGTCTCCATCAAGAATTTTTGATTAACTTCCTTGCACTAAAGGGGAGTATATGTATCTTCCTATTCCTAATAGATTTCCAAAATTCTACAGAAAAATATTATATTGTCTTAATGAACATGAACCTTCCCTAATTTGGAAATTGAAATTGTCCCATTATCTCTAGTTGTAATGGTAATACGACCATGATCATATTCTTTATTCCTTATTGGAACATGTAAACGATCCTCCTGAATAGAGTCAAGATTATGTTTCTTCTCCTGAGTAGTTATTAAAGCATGAGGATGAGTTACTATAGTAGTAGGGGTAGGAATATGCGCCCATCCTTTATCAATAATTGAGATATTATAAATGAGAATTTCCATAACTAATTTTATTATATTCTAATAGGATTATAAGATGTGATCATGGGTATTAACCTACCCCTTGAGGTAAACAAGGATATGTTGGTGAGCCTCTTTGATAAGACTAATTTTCTAGGCGTATGTTTTGATGTGAGGGGGGATATAATCAAACTCCTATCAATTGTTTTTTCATGGGATATGATCTCAACATTTATGTGTTGGGTAATGAATATGTGTCAGCTCTCTAGTTTCTACTTGGATATTTCACCATGCTTTTATTGATGTTACTGATGTATTATAGAAGAATTGCTGAAAGAGAATAGAGATTTGGGATTTCTCTTCAACTGTCTCAAAATTGTATTTGTAGACTTTTTAATGGAATAATAGATATGTTCCTACTCCTTTGGATTAATGTTTTTCCTACCTCGATGATATTTCTATGTGTATTAGGTTTGAGTGACTATAATATAGACTCATTGGGTGGAATCCTCAATAGGTTTGAATGATATTGTGGCTATAAAATTATAATGATGGTGAATACTAGAATAATTTCTCCATGAAAACTCTTTATATGAGGTAGAGATATAGTCGAACTCATAATCATCCTCTTTAATATAAATGGGGAACCAATTACGGTGTTTTTGGGAAAGGATCCCAAAAAGTTAGATATTGTGATAGGTTCTACCTAATTTTTCATCAGGTATCATTAAGTATATGTTTGTTGAGGCTTCATGTTAAGGAGGTATTCAAGTGTGACCTCTAAATTATGGAAATTACCATTTAGATGGTACGCTTGAATGAGAAAATTCATCACTAATCAATAGATACTCTACCTTGCTGATACCACCTTACTATTTATGAGGCCTCACCATTTTCATTATTTGAGGCTTATAACTATCAACAAGATGATTTTATTGGTTTTTATTGAGGGTTATCTTATTTTATAATTCCTTTAACAATCTAAAATCACGAACATGAATACTCATCTATTTATAATCAAATGTAAACTAATGGTCAGACAATAAATTTATTATTAAATTTATTCTTGTTTGGTTCATAATTCTATTTCTAATGAAATATCATACATTATTCAACAACTACAATGTTTTTATATGAATTTTTTTATGTATACCATCTTTCCATAGGAATATGGTCATTGAGTTTTCTATACAATGATACTTATGAATTAAAATTATTATAGAGAGTTTAGGAAAATCGCATCTCATATTTATGAAGGGATTCTTGTAACACCACATGATTTTATGTTATATTTCTCATTAAATAAATTTAATAGATCGATTTAAAAGCAATATTGAATTTAAATGAACCATTATATACTGCTAAAAATTTACAATTTAATGTGATTATTATCACCTATCCATTGGATTGACATGTACAAAGAATGATAAATAAATTATAAAAAATATTTTTACATTTGTGTAAAACCATTTATATAGTTATTTATCTAGTATAAATTTAAATAAAGTTATTTGAAGGTAAAAATTGATGCCTTTCAAAGAAATATTTTTATGTCAACAATTTTTTAATATTGATAAATTAAATTAATTTCTATTGATGAATAATTTTAATTAAATTTTTATATAATATATATAATCAAATATCTTAACATTCATCTTATATTTTTAAAATGGAAAAAATGAATGTAAACTCAATTTCATGCTAAAAAATAAAATTTCTATAAAGTGGTTTTTTTAATTTTGTGAAATTATTTTAAAATGAATTTTTTCAATATAATGAAATTGAATCCTCTAAAATATGTTCCATATTTGAAAATATAATAATTATTATTCTCTAATAAGTCTAACTTTTTTTGGTGATAATTTATAGTTAATTTTTTATCATGATTAAGGTTCAAACAGTTTTATCAGGTGGTGGGTGGGTGGGATGTGGTTAACCAAAGAGATAAGGTTTAAAATATATCAAAAAAATTAATTTTAATTTCATATTTTATTACATTTATACATTAAAATTCATATATTTTAATATTTTTAATTTTGGATCCACTTAAGTTGAGTAAAACATTAATATATTTTATTCGTTTAGAAAATTACAAGTGTCTCCCATACCTCCCATATAAAATGACACCAAATATCCTCTCTTAATCAAACATTATGATACTTTTTTATCATGTAATAAGATACCTAATTTATTATTAAAATCCATTCCCATTTCATAGAGGACATGTATTGATCATAGTACCACACTTTGAAGGATTAAGGAGTATTCCATCTATGGGGTTTCAACAAAGAGTTATAACTCTTAACAGAATAATTTCAATTTTATTTCACCTTATAGTTCTTATAAATCATTTTCATCAAATAAAAATAATGAATTTTGTGTATTAAAAATACCCTTTTGTTATTATAATTAGTTATTAACCATTTTAAACCTCATTTCCATCAAATTTAATATGAACATATCACTTGTGCATACTTATGGACTATCACCTTGATGTAGTAATATGATTCATTTTACATCACCATAATTAATGGTTAGATATTATTATTGATTAATATATTATTTTTATAAATTAATTATTCTTTTATTTTTGTAACATCTTATGTACCTTATTACCTTTCCAACTGTTAGAAAATGATAACATCACTCATGTGTACATTAGGACTACCACCTCCACAAAGAAGTGTGATTAATGTTTTATTTCGGGTTTACTTGCATAGTAATAATGATATATTTAATGAATATATATTATGTTAATTATATAATAGTTAATTGTGAAAGTTGAAATATATTTTACCTTTCTTTTGTTACATCCATTAAAAACTCAAATCATAACCTGTGTGTACGTATGAACTACCGTCTCCATGAAGTGATGTAATTCATTTTCATCACCGATTTATATGAATGATTATAATGGTTTATGTAGAGAAAAATTATTATACATATTCCATTATTAATATTAAATATATGAAGAAAACATAAATAATATTAAAGTAATTTAACAATGGTACTAAAATATATATGTAAAACATACCTATTTTCACAAGAATGACCATTTTAATAATGAAATTATAAATAAAAGGATAATTGGAAATTTTAAAGGAAGTACACATGTTCTAAAATGTATGAATATGGTTTTGGAATATATCTTTAATAATTTTATATTTATTTTAAAATATATTTTAAGACTTGTGATCAATACATGGCATAAAGTAAGGGGTTTGTATTATAATCTCATTTCTTATCAAGATTGTATATGTTAAATTTTTAATGAAAAAAATTATATAGATATAATCCTTTTAGAAAATATATTTTCTTATACTTTGGGGGTTTGGTGTTTTTATGTATTAGTACTATTTTATCGTCATCCATACATAAAATTAACTTGAAAATGTTTTTAAATAAATATGTCCTTATTTCCTCCTTGGTTGATGAACCTTTTCATCAATGTCAATAATTTTCAAAATTGTTGTACGAATTTTATTACATATACTTTAAATGTTTTAAAAATTAAATTTCCAATTCTATTTACTATATATAAATTCTTTTAAAATTGTATCTTTCTAAATGTTTTCTGAACAAGTCATTCTTGAATTTTTACGAAAGTGTGAAAGGGCTGTTTTCTTTTAAAGTATATGAAATGAATATACTTTACCACTTTCATGACCCTTATTTCTTTATAAGAGTCCTATACATGCTTACTTTTTTAAATAAAATTATTTTTAATTATTTTTAATTATTATTTAATAATTTATTAAATTAAAATAATATTTCCTTATTTTTTGATGAATGGTTCGAATGATATTTTAGAGGAATTTTTAATCTATATCAATAAACTGTAATGATTGTTAATATTTACTGAGGATATGAATATATGATACCATCTACTTTATTTCTATTGATGTCTTATTATGATTATTATTTAAGGATGATTCTATGAAAACTATTTCTTTTTGATGGGTTAATTATGTAATTACAGAAACCTTTTGTAACCCATTACATTTATATGGTTTATACTAAGTTAAGGTGATGACATATATTTGATTTTTTTTATTTTATATAGGTTATTATATGACGATATGATGAATGGATACTGATCTTATTGCACACATATTAATGGATTTCAATATATGATGTGTGGGGAAAAAATATATATCCCTCCAATGAATTATGGAATTATGGATATATCATGATACGATAAGGGTTGGAATGGGGAAAACATAGTTTATAAAGAGAATTTTTCTAATAAGATATTCTTGGTAGTTAACCATGAATAAGGAAGTGATGGAATGAGGAAGGAACCCAATCCACTATAATAGTCTCAATAGTGATCCTTGACTAAGGAAATAGTTTTATATGCTTATTGTATGCTTCAAACGTATGACTTATGGTTTTAATAAGTTCTCATGGATCATGATTGATTTAAGATGAATACACAAACTAATGAAGAAATGATTTTTTTTGAAAAAGACTTATGACATGATTTCTGAACAATCAAATTTTACTAATTAGGTATGATTTTCAAAAGTTATTATCATGTTTTCATACCCTTATGCTTATGTTGTGCTCACTTAGGATCATAGATTGATACCTCCTATGTTTTAACATACTAAGGATTTCATCTCAGATGTTTTTATGTTTCCTTTCCCCAAGTTATGAAGAAATGTTTTATGTTGTGTATGTATATGAAGTGTAATACATGAGAAGAACATTGTTAGAGATGTCAAATATATTTCATGAAATAAGTTGATTGTGTATCAAGTATATAAAGAAACTAAACCATTATAGTAATTTGGAAAGTATTATTTTAAGATGTATTTGATTTTATTCTAAAGTGATGTAATATATATGTATGAAATACATGGTTCTCCGGAGTCACTATCATATCATCGATTATTTATTTTTTGAAATTATAATTAGTTAACATTTTTAAAAACTCTTGGGACAAGTCTATGTTTTTAATAAAATACCGAAGCTTTTATAAAGTAGATATTGTGTTGTATTACTAGGAAATAAATGAGTATCTGGATACAAGAATATGGATGCGGCTATGGAAAATATTTACCTAAGGATAAAAACTAAGAAATGAGTGGATTGAGTATTAACTCGATCATCACTGATTCATGTGAGTGGGTCTAAGACTGGAACCTATAACAAACACTCTTAGGGGATATTCTTGGGTTATTTCACATTAGAATTATGAACCATTATGATGTTTTTGAATATATTATGATCATTTATAGCTTAGCTTAAACATATAGTATCATAGATTGAAATATTTTAATTATTTATACATCCTATGAAATATTTATCCTAATTACATGATTACCCATTATGATTATTATTTCTCACACTATTATTATTTGGTCATAGATTACATATAAATCATAGAGGAATTATGTTAATGATGAATGTGAATGGAAATTAAATGAACATAATAATGGGAAACTAAAGGAAATTAGATCTTGTATGTGGAGTTTTGTAGCCATGCTCACCCAACTCTCTCATGCTATGAATGGTAGCATGAATTTCACTAAACATCCAAACAAGTAATGGAAGGAGAAAGACACTATTGATAATTTTATGCCAAAAAAATAAAATATCCAAAAAATATTTCTATGATATTAAATATAATGAGAAATATATTGGTGCCAATGAAAATATATTTTCCATTTTCCATTGTTTTGAAGATAAAAATGTTTTATTGGTAGTATAACCATTGAAATGTGAAATAGATGAATGAAAGTGCCTTATAATGAATTAATGGAAAGTGGAGGAAAGTGACTCTATGACATGAGAAGTGCTCGACAAGTAAATTTCTATATGTATTTTACCTCAAGTATTTTCCCAAAAAATGATATAGAATTACATGAACTGAAACAAAAGGAAGATTAATCAATCAATACCTATGAGTAAAATTTCACAAGATATGAAATGACCACTTTAAGGTTTATCATTGAACCTAAAAGAAAATTTGATCAATTCTTTAGGGGATTTAGATAATTAATATGAATGGAATTTGATGTAATATACTTTTACTTCTACGAATAAATTGTTTGATGTACATTAAATATAGAAATGGAAATTAAAGACACCCATTGTTCTCATGGTTTTTGGGGAAGAATAAAAATTTGAAATTTTCAGAAAACACTAATAATAAAACCAATAGAGGAAATAAAAATAATTTTACTGCATGTAAAATGTGTGGAAATAATCATATAGTAAATTGACATAAGGGGTTTGGTAAATATTTTAAGTCTGTAAAAGAAGGCCATCAATAAAAAAATACAGATGTGATATGAAGAGGCATGTCATTGAATAGAACATTGAAAAAGATCAACCGAATGTGACACCCTCACTATAGGGATATAGTTACAAGGATTATGGAGATGAAAATTATTTTTATTAAGTATCTCATTATTGACACAGAAGGAAAGCTCATGTGATCTCCACTTCTGTAGTGTGTCTTGCGAACAAAGAGGTGAAAATTGCAGTTATCATCCACTCTATAACTACAAATGTTTTATTTTATTCTAAATCAACCCAAAATTTTATATTTGAAGAATATTCGAAGGGTATCATGTTATCGACTAAATTATTATATGTGGAGTTATCTATAAGAACTATTAATTTTATAATGATCGTATCTCAAGTTTACATTTCCTCTCCAATAGAGGTGTATGGGAGTGTGCTTCCAAAAAATATTTTGGTTATACCTCTAGTAAAATTTAATGGGATCTTGGAAATGATTTTCTCTATATTTAGAGCCCATATGAATTCCTATGGATTGGAATTCACATTTGGTATTACAAAACAAACTATTATCCTGTTTTAGTGAGAAGATTAATATGATCTTCTAATGGAAGTTATATTTGTTATATGGTTCTAAATTCCTACAATTGGGAGATATTAATCTCAAATGGTGTGGGGAACTCATCATTGAAGATATTACTATTTTTTAGGATTATAATGATGTATTTTATATTTAATTTCTTAGTATTATCACAAATTGTAATGATTATTTCTCAATAGAAATACTAAATAGTGACACACCTATTTCAAAGACTCCATACAGAGTGGCCTAGATTGAGTTAGAGTAATTGGAGAAGAAAATATATGAAAATATTTAAAAGGGACGAATACACCATAGTGAATCAATATTGGGTGAACCTATTATTTTAGTTATGAAGAAAAATAGGTCAATTTAATTTTACATTGATTATTGATAACTAAATAAGATCACTTTAGAAAAAATCCCTTACCCAGTATTGATGAATTATTTGATCAACTACAAAGAGGTCAATAATTTTTAATGATTGAAAAAATTGGGGTTCAAGAAAGAGTATATAACAAAGACTACCCTCTATATGAGGTAAGGTCAACATAAAATTATCATGACACCAATTGAACTTACAAATTCCTCTGCTACCTTCATAGATATAATGAATAATGTCTTTAGATATTACGTTAATCAGTTTATAGTAGTATTTAAATATGATATTATTATATATTACAAGATCAAGGAAAATAATTAATATTATATAGAGATTTTATTGCAAATCCTAAAGAGAGTAAATTTGTATTCTAAATTTATCAAGTGAGTATTTTTGATAATAAGTTTTCTTTATTGGGTCATATAATCCCAAGTGATGGTATATCAATGGATCCTTTATTTTTTTTCAGAAATGGTATAGTCCGACAACTATTATTGAGATCCATAATTTTCATGGTCTGGTTAGATACTACCAACACTTTTTAAGGAATTTTTCATGGATATCTAATCCAATAATTTTTTTGACTCAGAATGGATCCAAGTACCTTGGAATATATGTATATGAGGAAAATTTCATGTAGCTAAGAATAACGTCGGTTAGAAAAACTATTCTTACACTACACTATAGTTGATAATAATAATATTTAAAATTGGTTATGATAATTAAAAAGTATTATTTACATAATTATGTTATTCTTTGTTAAATTTTTTTTCTTCAAATAAAATAATTTTGGCCCATCCTAAGAGATACACTAAGGATAGACCTCAACCAAATTATATGGACCCAATGGGTCAAATCCATGGGAAGGCCTGTCTTGGGAATGCCACATAGAGGCAGAGAATGTGTTGTTTGGTCTTGGTAGCCTACTTGGTCCCTATAAAAGGCAAGTTTGAATGAATGGTATGTTGTGGGTTTAAAACCCCATTAAAATTTCAAAATCTACATCCCACAGCTTGATTGTTATATCAGGTGTACACCACTTCTCTAAACTAACGAGGGACTCATTTTGGGTTTTTACTATTCATCCTTTAAAAAATCATTCTGATCCTTGGCCATTAGATCTATTCATTTCAAATCATCTGATTTTATTTTGATCTCCCATGCGCATATATTGAACTCCCATGCATATAATTGTTCCCATTTTATTTTATACTTCCTTTTTCTCCTAATTTTCATTAGTTCCCACTTTCACTTGACCCATCATTCTTGCGTATTTCAAATAATATCCAGATCTTGCTTTACACACCATAAATTGGCATGTAACACTAGTTCAAAGGGTCTTCTGGAAGCTTCATTGATGGTGGCTCCATTAGACCAAAAAAGTGGATCATTTTTAGTCACTGGTATATTTTTTACAATGTCTAACTATTAGACTCAAACCGAAGTGTTGTTTGTTATTGGTAACACTGTGGATCAATGGTGGAATATTTTGTCCATGAACACATTTTCTTAAATGGTGTATTATTTCTTCCACTGTTAGAAATTAGAGACACCATTCCGTATTTTTAGACAATTATAATCCAAATTTATCATATTTAATCCACATTTAGCTTCTCTATTTTGATACCATTATACATCCAATAATAACACATCTTCTAGTTTGGGTAATTTGTTTATAGAATTTTCCTCCACGATTTTGTAAGATTATATTAGAAAAAGATATTTTCATGACTAGTAAAATGTTTTTAATATTTTAACCTTTTCCTGGAAGTATATTTCTCATTATCTACGGGAGATCATACTCTCTCTTTAATTGAGGTAGTTCTTTCTTTACTTGTTGCTAGATGGTTTGTTGGAAGATTCATCAAACTCAACATGAGTTCTTATTTATTTTGTTTTTTATGTAGGATCTAATTTATTTTTTTATTTGATTTATTATTTAAAAAATTTAGACCTTTTTATTTTAGAGTGTTTAATTTTCATTTGTGGAAATGATAGATTCTTTCACTGTTGGATATCACCAAATGTAGAAATTATTTTTTACCTTGGCATGAAAATAGTTATATTTTGTTTGGATTTTATTGTTTTATATCTATTATAAAATTAGTTGTATATCTATATTTTTGTACTATTATACATTCAACTGTAGATCAATTTTTTCACTATTAGTAGAATCATCCAAATGTTCTCTATTTTTCAAAAATTGGACATCCAATGGTAAAAATTTAACTGGAAGATGTTTTAGGATATCTCTCTTTGTTTTCAATGGTGGACCTGTACCAATGGTAGACGAGTTAATATACCATCCACTTCTATTAATACACCTTTAGTTAATATTTTGTTTCTAATTTTTTTTATTCATTTTCCATTAATTGTAATTAAATAATTACTTTGTTATTTTTATTATTAATTTATGTTAAAATATAATTTTCAGAGTTTGTAAGAAAATATTTTTTCCTTTATTTTTATATACATATATACATGCTAATTTAAATTCATCCAATTATCTATTTTATTATAGTTTTTACTATCATAATAATCTACAATATTATCTTGTTAAATTTAATTTTTTTAATAAATATAATTATATACAATTATATCACCTATTTTAATTATTTTATATTCATTTTTCATGAAGAAATATAAATATTTATTATAATCTATTTTTTAGCATGGATTTTACAAATAATGGTAACAATATATTATTTTATTGTTATAATCTAACAAGCGTCATGTAGTTATTTTTCAAAGATACACACCTTGAAGATCCTTATATTAATGATATGAACAAAATCTTCATTGCATAAAAAAATACCACTATAGATCGTTACATAGATTACTTATGATACAACTTTGAAAATTATTATTTCCCTCATGACCATGAAACATACACAACTTCTATTTCTGGACTATGATAACATAATAACATAAATTTTCATCCTTATTATACTAAATTGATTAATCATCCTTGGTATTCATCATTTATGACATATTTTGACCTTTTTATTAGGTTTACCTGTATTATTTTTTTATTTATCTTACTTTTTTCTCCTATTGATAAATATTTTCATGTATTATTTATGATTTTTACCATAAAAATAAGGTCATGTATTTTATAGTTATTCCATAAAAAATGATATTTAGGTTGTGACTCCTGATCAAAATGTCAAGTAAAAAAACTAGGTTGGTCTCCAATAAAATATAGGGTTGTGCCTCTGGGTTCTTGTAAAAGGAGGGTTCTGTTACATGGTTCTCACACCTTTAAAATTGATGTTCATAGTAAATACCAATCACTTTGAGGATTATAAGAGGTTGAGGAGTAGAGTATGATCTTTTTTGATATGAAACACTAAAAATCCTGGTGATCTTTCATTTTATTTCCTCTGAAATATATTTCAAGAATATTACACTCACTCTAGATCTTTGATTTTTTAAACTCTAATTGTTTTTTATTAAAATTTTAGAACTGTTATTCACCCTCTCTAGTTATAATTTCAATCACTATCAATCCAAAATTTCTTTTAAAGAATGTATATGATTAGTTTATCATAATTATCTTTATTAAAACATAAAGATAATTGTTTTTTATATTTATTTTTAACTATGTGCTAACCTGATACCATAGAACTAATAGTATAAGAAATAAAAGAGAATGTTTTATTTAAGATGGAATGTGTCAATTCCAATGATGGCAGGATTCCATAGAATCACCCTTTCTTTGATGGAATTGACTATGTCCACATACAAGATAGAATGGAATCCTACATTAAACATCTGAGTGTGGATCATTAGAATATCATGTAAATTTCATATGAGATACCCAATAATGATCTAGATATAATGGTAGGTAATGACATATTAAAATATGTTTTGAATTATAAATTTACAAATAATTTATACTATTCTATAAGTATAAGTGTTTATAAACAGGTTTCATCTATAAAGAAAGCCCATGATAAAATGAGGACACTTCAGGTGACTCATTACGGGACTGAAAATCTCACTACAATTAAACAATGAATGCTCTGACAGAATTACATGACTTCGATATGAGAGATGAATAATATATAAACTAGATGTTCCATTTGTTTACATGTATAACTAATGGTATGATTCCTCTTGTATATGTTTTGGAAAAAACATCTCAAGTTGATAGAGTACTGAGAGATCTTATAAAAAGTTATAATTTAAAGAATTTTGTCATCTATTGATTAATAATATTATAAAGTATATATTATATGAATTGAAAGGTTTTCTAATTTAGTTTGAGTTAGAGCATAAAAATATGCCAGATGAGGAGTATTAAAAAAGAAAAGGTATTTCATTTAAATCTATTGTTATTGATTTATATAATTCCTTAGAATATGAGTTATATTAATTTTACAATTAAATTGATCATTTTAGTAAGAAGTCTTTCAAGTTCATGAAAAACAAATGTGGACATAAGCAATTTAGGAGGAAGTACATCAAGAACAATAAGAAAGGTAATATTAATAACAATAATGATGTTTTAGAATTAAATTTGTATGAGTTCAATAATAAAGTCCACAGAAGTAGAAACTTCCCTAAAATCAAACTTCCCAATAAATATAGGGATAAATTAGGAAATGAAAAAAAAAACATTTATTTGAGGCGCAGACTACTCAGACAGTTTTGACCGATGTAGGGATTTTGAAATTGAATTGGAGACAAGGAATCCTATCTTGATGTGTATTCAATGTGTGATAAATGATCCAATGATTACTTGGTTAATAACAACTTAAATTTTTATCATAATTATTTATCTAAAAATGATACTGAAATTGTTTCTAATTCATGTTTTTACTGTTATTCAGTGAATTCTAATGTTAAGAAGTAGGTAAAAGGAAATCAAGAACTAATAAATGATAGAGTTATAATAATTGAAAATAATACTGAAATAAAATTACAGAATACAAAATTGAATTAAAATTGAAAAATTTAATTTGGAATGTGAAAATATGAATAACATTATTTCCCAGAATGAAAAATCTAAAGAGGATTATAATTTTGTTTTGTTAAAATAAAAATACAAAAATGAAATTATTAAAAATTTTATGGAAATAAATGATAAAGATAATGATAAAAGATTTAATTTTGTTATTAATGATCTAAATAAGGTACAAAATAAATTTAATAACATAAAGATATAAAATATGAAATTAAGAACCATAGATTATGTTTCTAATGTTAAAGACTATTCAAATTTAGAAACTATTCTAAAATAGAATATTGATTTGAAAAATAATGTTTTTAATCTTAAAAATTTATTTATCTATTTTTTAAATGTAAAAATATATGATCAAATATTATCTTTAATAAAACTAAAAAAAAATAAAAATGGGTTTTCATATAACAGTTTAATAGTAACTTTAAATAAAACTAACTTTATTAAAATATCAAAAGTAAGTGTTTCAAGTGTAACCTATTCTAAATGAAGAATGACAGGGAATTATTTTAATGAGTTCTCATTTAGATTTATATAATTATTTGGGAATACTTTAACTTTCATTAATATATTCCAATCAACCCTATATTATATAATTAAAATCAATTTGGGTGTAAAATGTTTCAGCAACTCGTCCAATTGGACCCATGTTATCATGTGTACCAAAATAATCCGTTTGATTGTATAATTTCAAGAAATATTTCCATAGAAGTCTCAATGACTCAGGTTTATTAGAAAGTGGCTAAAATAGGGCCTTGAAAATTGATATCTCAAAAATTTATCATTTAATTAAGGTAATTGATGATTTTTCGCCTGTGGAGACAACTTTAAAGGGAATATTAAAGGTATTATTTCAGTTTTTTTTTTCTAAAAGAGTTTTTATTTTGAAAGTGTTATATGTAAATTGTTTAAAAAATAATAATATAAGTATATCATAGTTATTTTATGATATATTAATGTTATTTTTGAAAAGGATAAATGTGATAATCTAATAAATAAATTAGTTTTGTTTTCATTAGATAGAAATGGAAATTTATAGACTCTTCATTTTTTTGATATGACTAAACAAAATAATAAGTGTTTGAATTCTATAGAAGCAGATGATATTAGGAGGAATATGAGGCTTAAGAATGAAAATTTTAGAATTTTTCAAAAACCCTCAATGAATTAATAGGTTCTTGCACATCCCAAGGTAGATACAATTAAGTACTTAATGTATGAATCCCATTTTAACGTTAAGATACACAAAGAAAGATTTAAAATAATAAATGCTATCAATAATTATAGATGTTTAGAATTATTACATATTGAATTTTTTGAAGCTATGAAACCTTTTAGTTTTGGTAAAGGGATGTATTTATTTGTTCTTGAAGTAGATTTTATTAGATTCTAATCGATTTATTTCATATCTCTTAAAAATGAAACATCACCCAAATTTTTTTCATTCTATAAACTAATTTAAAATTCTAAAAAATATTTAATTATCTATATCAGATGTGATAGAGGTGTGGTATTTTTTAATTTATATTTTGATAAATTTTGTCAATGAAATGGTTACATAAATTATTTATCATCACCTAGGACACCACAATAGATAAGTGTGAATGAAAAAATTAACAGATATAATGAAAAAATTATTAGGTAAATGCGGATGGAATTTAGTATACCTAAGAAATTTTGGGTAGAACATGAAAATATATCTTGACATGTCTTAAATCGATTTTTAGTTAGAATATTCCATATTAAGACCACATATAAACTTTTCAATGGTCTTAAACCTAATTTTTTTATTTTATGCTCTTTGGTTTTTAAGTGTCTTTCTTAAATACAAAATATAATCTGAAAAAAAATTGATTGGAAATGAGATGAAAAAAATATTCTTAGGATATTCCAATGCTACAAAATCATGTAGTGTTTTGAATAATAAACAACTTGTTTTTGGAGAATATATGCATATCAAGTTTAATGAAATCAATTCTAATTAGATGGATTCTGAATCAATCAATGAAAATGATGAGTTTAACAATTATTTTTCATGTGATGATAATGACCAAGATTCTGATAATTCATTAATTTAGGGGGATCATAAATCATCTCGGACTAATCTAATGGAATGAAAAACTCTTAAATCCCTCCCTATTATATAATTAATTTGTTAATGTAGAATCTGGCATTCAAACCCAAGAATATTTTTTAGTACATTACTATGAAACTATTACATTTGTTTCTAACTACGTTCATTAAAATATTGAAAATTCTTCAAATGTTTCAAATTTAAATAATGTTATGAATTATTAATTAAATAAAATTTAAATAAATAAAGTGTGGGTTTTAGTTATTTTTCAAAAAGATAATACATTTATAGTATCTATTTATATTCTTCATAATAATCTTGAGGAACCTAGAAACATAGTTAAAGATAAAGGTAGACTAGTATGTTAAGTTTAATCCCAGGAAGAGGGAGCTGACTTTGAATATTTTTTTGCTCCTATTTATATGGTGGAATAATTTATAATTCTATTATTCATTTATAGTTTTAAAAAAATAATAATATTTCAAATGGATATAAAATGATCCCATTTAAATGGAATCATTTTAGAGTAATTCAATCTTACAAAAAACCCCATATTTGAAAATAAAATGTTTCAAAATCACGATTTTATTATTGATAACACCCTATATGGTATTAAGGAATATCAAAGATCCTTTTATGAAGGACCAACATAGTTTCATTTTAAAAAATTATTTTTTAAAATATAAGGTTGTTCAAACATTGATTATTAAAAGTGTTTCATGTGATATACTGATCATATAGATATATATTGATGATATATTATTTTTTTCAAAAAAAATTTCTCCATATTATTCTTTTTCTAAACATATTCCAATTGAATTAGACATGAGCATAATGGGAGAAGAAAAATTTTTCCTTGTCTGTCAATATAATCAATGGAGAGACAGTATTTTCTTAAATCAAGATTAGTATTCTAGATAAGTTATAAAAATGATTGGAATTGATTCTAGTAAGTAAATGAAAACATTAATGATTTATAATTATAAATTAGATGAATTGGAGTAGAAAAATTTAGTTGATATTAAATTATATAGAGGCATGATATAAAGAATGTTGTATTTCACAACTTCAATACAATAGATCATGTTCTTAGTTTCCTTATGTTCTTGGTTTTAGTAAAACCATTAATAAATTCACCTTAATGATGTTGAAAGAATATTCAGATATATCACGGAACCTATTAGTACTAGATTATTTGATTCGGATCAGTATTGTATTGATTTATCACCTTTATCTGATATTGGATTTGGTGGTTGCATAATTGACTCGAAAAGAACTAAAGGTTTTTGTCACTTTTTATCAAAATTTTTAATTTCATAGAGATATAAGAAACAACTTACAACAACTCTATCAGTAGATTATGCTAAATATTTTTTTTCCACTAGCTATTGTTCCTAGAGCATTTTGGATAAAAAAACATTGTGTGATATTAATATTAGTTTTGATAATATTCCTATCTATTATGATAACAATGGAGATATTTCAGTTTCAAAAAACCTTCTTCAACACTCTAGACTAAGCACATAGATATTGGATTTCATTTTCTTAGGGATCATGTAAATAAAGGGATACATGCTTAGAAATTATTCCAAATTTCAAACAATAAGGTGAATGTTTTGAAAAAAACATTGATTCTATAAAATTTGATTTAATAGAATTTGAATTGGGAATGTTAGATGCATAAAATATTTGTTGGTATAATAACAGAACTTAACTATTTCTTTATATGTTCTATGAACACTGAATTTTTTTCTATACTCTGATTAAATTTTAATTAGATCATTATATTTAGAATTTCATTTTTAAACTTTTAGTCTATATAAATTCTACTTTCATTAAATAATGTAACTATATGTTTATATTCATTACGAAAGTATACTACTATTTTAATTTTTCAATTGTTTCTTTTTATTCATTAAAAGGGAGCCACTTTAATATATTTAATTCTAGTGTACTTTTTGATAAATTAAAAAAAAGAGTGTGATTTTTGTTGAAACCTTAATAAATTTAATATTTTTTAATTTATAAAATGGGAGTTTGTTATTATTTTAGACTTGTTATGATACTTTAATAATATTACTAGTTTTGATAAATTAACCACTTTTCCCAATTTTTTAAATTCTAAATTGTTTTCAGTAATTAATATTTTTTGTCAACAAATTTCAATAATAATTTTTTGAATGTTATAATATGCTATTATATTTTAGTGTTTTTTATTTTCTTAATTCAGTTGATGTTTGTTACTTTTTTATTAATTTTTTTAAAAAAATATTGGGCCATCCTATGTGTTCTACCAACGCTAGCCCTCAACCACACTATGGGGACCTAATGGATCAACTTTTCTTGACGGACAACCTTTTGAAGCCTGTATCGTGTAATAACACGCATGGGTATGAATTTCAGTTATCTTTTACCTTTTGTCATATACCATTCTTTAGCTCATAGCTTCACTTGACATTATATTCTTGCATCCTTCAAACTATATCCAGCTCTTGTACTACAAACCTCAACTCAGCATGTAACACTTGTTCGAAGCCTCCTCTAATGGCCCCGACAACGGTGTCACTGTTAAACCTCAACGATTGATAATTCTTATCCACTGATATATCTTTTACAGTATTTTATCATTGGAATCAAAAATTATTTCCATTTCTCAATGGTAGAATATTTTTTCTATCAGTGGATTTTCACCAATGGTGAATTATTTCTTCTTTTAGAAGAAAAATGAGCCCCTGTTATCAATTTTTATACCATTGGAATCCAATGGTAACATATTTTATCTAATGATAGATTCATTGTTTTTATACCATTATAAATCCGATAATATACCTTCCTCTTAGTTCTATAGTGGAATTATATTATCCTCCTTCAATGTTTCATAAGTTTCTATTTTAACCATAAATTTCATGCTTAATGGAATATTCTTCTCTTTTCCCTAATTGAGGAAGTTGATTTAACAAGCTCCACTAGAGCTCCGCCTTTCTAGTTTGCAGTGATAATTAGTTCTCTACTTGTATATGGAAGGGTTATTAGAAGCTTCTTAGAACCCAACATGAGTTTTTCCTTTTTTCATTGATTTCATTAATATCTCTTTGGTTTTTTAATTGTTTTTATTAATTTAATAAAGGATGTTTTCTGTTTTATTGTTTAATCATCATTTGTGACAACAAACAATTATTCCACTATTTCACATCACTAATGGGGGCACTTATTTTGGTTTTATATTTTCATGACAATTGTTTTATTCTATTTGACTTTCATTATTTTATTCCTCTTAGAAAAAAAGTTGGCTCTCACTATTTTCCTTCCAATTTACTAACAATGGTAGATCAATTTTTTCAACAGTTATAGAATAATTATATAGTTCTCTATTTTTTACTATTTGGAATCCAACGAAAAACATTTCACTAATGATAGTTTCAAGATACACCCCTCTATTTTCAGTGGTAGATCTAAACCAATGGTAGCATAGTCAATCTAAGAGTATATTTTTTAATCTAGAATTAGTAAAACAATTTTTTCTCTAATTTCTTTTCAGTTTTTTAATTTATATTATTACGATAAATACTTTTTTTAATGTTTTAATATTTAATGTTGAAATATATTTTAATGAGTTTATCAAAAAATAATTTTAGCTTTATTTTAATTTACATATAAATAAGAAGATTGAAATTCTTGCAATGATCTATTTTACTACAGTTTTTACTATCTTAATAATCTAGAATATTATCTTGTTTTATTTTAACTGTTTAAAAAATTTTATATATTTTTTATCATTATTTAAATTTATTTATACAAATATTTCCTTAAGAAATATAATGACTAAATATACTCAATTTTTCATCAAGACGTTTACAAATAAAGATAATTGTAATATTTTCTTCTTGTTATTCTCTAAAAAGTATCATTTAGTTATAGGAAATATTAGGACACCTATAACATCCTTGTATTAATGATTCTAGATACATCTTCAACGCATTAAATAATACTAGTTTATATCAATCCACAAATAACTTGTGATACAATGTTGAAACTTCTTGCTCCTCTAATGATCAAGAAACATCCAAAACATTTGTTCCTTATCTATGATAATAAAATATAGTCAATGAATGACCTTATTCAACTTAAGTAATAAAACATAACCGGGTGTCATCATATTCAACATCATTTTATAATTCTACTCTGTTTATTTGTATCATATTTGTTCATTGTTTTATTTTATTACTTCATATTTTTTAAATCTTTTCGTGTCTAGTTAATTATTTTCCTATAAAATGAAGTTCATTAATTGTATCATTTTTACAACCCCCAAAAAAGAATGTATGGATTTTGAATCCTTATCAAAATTCAAGTAAAAAGTATAATTTGGATTCCTGTAAAATATTTTGTTGTGCCTTTAGGTTCTTTCAAAATACAGGGTCTATAACAGGGTTCTCATACCATTAAAAGTGATGTTCCATGTGGGTATCAGACTTCTCGAAGTGTAGAGGAATTTTAGGAGTGGAGTAGGATATTTTTGAAATAAACCACTATAAATCATTATGTTTTTTTCATTTTATTTCTACTAAAATTTATTCCAATAAAACTAAAATCTGTACAAATATTTTATTTTATGAACTCTGGTAATTTTTATTTAAATTTTTAAAATGAATATTCACCCTTATATTTATAATATCCATAACTATCGATCCATAATATAATGGTTGGTACTATCTAGTGATTCACAGAAGAAGGAACTATGATTCACCCTCATGTTGAATGATATATGTATATCAAATACCTCATGTTAATAAAAATTCCTAAGAACAATGGTCCTACTCATGATTTGGATTTAGTAATAGTAATTTTTTAATAGACAATATGGAGGAATTATTTTTAGGGTGAACTATTTTATAAATATTCTGACCATAAAATATTGAAATATATATTAATACTGAAATAGTTTAATATATAGTAATGGAGATGGAAAATTTTGATTATATATTATCACTTACCAATACACTACCACCCTGGGATGGTGAACAAGGTGGATGATGCTATAAGTCTGAAATACCATGCTAGTTTATCTATGAAAATTATAGAAATTGATCTAATATATATAGATTTTTAGAATATTGATCTTGAAATTAGGAAGAACATGGACAAATCATTTATTTCTTAGAAGAAAGTTCACGTATCAATCCATGTGAGGATTAAAGAGGTGTAGAATGAGGATGAGAAAATAGATAATAAGTTGAGAACTATTCATATGTTTATACATAATTATGGTGGAATGTTAATGTTCATAAACTGAGTATGTGTTCCATAAATTCAAAACATGAAAATAATGCTATGGGATGTAGATCACAATTCATCATTATATATTAATCTTGTAAGTACAAATATATATACAGATTTGGAAGAAAATTTTTAATGGGATAAAATAAAAAGGAATTTTAAGGATTATGTATATCATTTCCTTATATTTAATTAAGTTATGTTTTAATGAAAAACATTTAAGGGGTTGTAACAACTATTACCTTTACTAGAATTGAAATTGGAAAACATTACCATAGATTTTGATGTTAGACTCCCTAGAACATCTAAAGGGTACAAAGTAACAATCATTGTGGTCTATAGCCTTATAAAATCAACACATTTCATTAACATTAGACAATATTTTTATCTTGATCATATTTCATCTATATACATTATGTAAGTGGTAATATTTAATCGAGTAACTCATTCCATTGTATTGGATTGGGATAGGAGACTTTCCTTGAAATTATAATGAAGTAATGAGTTATAATTGAATACATTATTGACTTTTATCACTATATATCATGATTAGATAAATTTTAAATCAAAATGGAACATTAAATACATAGAACATATGTCAAGATCCCATTTTATATATTATTAAGGTGGTTGGTACAAATACCTTTCTTTTTTCTAGTTTTCTTACAATAATAGCTTTCACTCATGCATTCAGATGGGTCCTTATGTACACCTCGTTGATAGGTCGTGAACAAATCAAATTTTATTTTGATGAAGTTTTAGAAAGAAAGATATTAGGACCTATCCTAATTTAAAAAAATTTAGAGAAGGTTAGAGCTATTCATTAACACATCAGGGAAATTAATAGTCGATATAGAAGTTATTATGATAGTTTTTAGTGATTCATATTTTTCAATATTTGTGATGATTTATTCCAATAAATAAATAATTGGAATAAAGTTAGGATAACTAGAAATAATTTCAATTTTAACTCTATATATATTTTTCTTTTCAAATTCATGATCATATGGGAATGGTTTCTTACAACATGGTGCTTCCACCAAATCACAGTCATGTTCAAGATGTGTTCCATTTATCTCTCCTGATGAATAATATAACCAATCTTTCAAAAATAATAAACTAAGAGGTCATACCATTATATAATGATCTATATTATGTGGTAAAACTGATGGAGAATCTGGATTAAAGAGAGAATGTTTTTTGAAACAAGATCACTGACCTAGTAAATGATTTATAGTGAAGTCAGAAATTTATAGAAGCAATGTTGGAACTTGAATATGTTATAGGGATGAAGGAACCACAATTGTTTTATTATAGTGATATAATATCATGATATAAATTCCTTTAATGTATGTATAATACTAATCCAAGATATTTTATGATATATTTCACTTAAACAAAATAAATAGCTGACTTTATATGCAACACCAAGCTTAAACGAGCCATGATATACTATTAAAATATCATTATTTAATTTGACTATTATCTCCTAGATATTATAATTATTGGTAGCAATATGGATAATTAAATTTTTTAAAAATATTTTTTACATATGTATAAAATGGACTCATTAGTTTTTAATTAGTTGTAAATTTAAATAAAAATATTTGAATGGAAAAAGAGTTGTTTTTCAAAAAAAATGTTTTTAGGTGTATATTTTGTTTTTATATTAATAAATTAATATAATATCTATTTATAAAGGATTTTAATTAAATGTGTGGATAATATATTCACTCAAATATTTAATTATGTGTCTAAATGTTTTTATATGATAATGAATAATGGTAAACTCAATTTTATGTTAAAAATGATTTTTATTATGAAACGTTTTGTTTTATTTTTCACACTAATATTAAAATGGATTTATGCCACTTATAAAAATTCATTATTTTAAAAAGGATTCCACAATTTGAATAATAATAATTAATATTTTTAATAAGTTGAACCAAATTTTTAGTTATAATTAATAGTAAAAATAATAAAAATTTGATATAATAGTTACGGTTAAAATAGGTTTACTATGGTGGGGGAGAGAGGAGTTAACCGAAGTGATGAGGTTTAAAATATCACAAAATAGATTAATTAATTTTATTATTTGATGTTTTTTAGATTTCTTCCTTACCATATAATAATAAATTGAATTTTTATATCCATTTTATTTGGGTTTGGAAATAATATATTTTAATATTTTGAAATATTTCAAGTGTGTCTTCTCCCTCCCTTATAAAATTATACCGCCTCTCTTCCATTCTTCACAATTCATAAACCCTATATATCATTCAATAACTACTTGAATACCTTCCTAAAATCCTTAACCATGCTGTAGAGGTCCTTTTTGATCAAAATACCATCCTCTCAAGGCGTATGTTGTAAGAATGCGTAGGGTTCTCAATGGGGAGATAAACTCTCAACTGAGAACTTTCAATTTTTCATCTTCTTATACCAGATTTAAATATATGGTACACATTCTTAAATAATTACATCAATTTACATTCTAAAATAATTACTAAGACTACGGTGGTTTTAGTTTTATTTATTCTCATAACTCCTATAAATATATAGATTTCCATCCTTTTATTTATTCTTGTTATTATGACAACAGATCATCCATTTTCAACCTATTTTCCATCAAATGGGAAATGAATGCATCCCTCACACTTATGTGTGGCCTACTGCCTCTGCGTATCAAAATGAATCATTTTCCATTACCATAATTCATGGTTGATTTTATGAGGGATTTAATTTTTATATCTGATATTTATGATATAATCTTTGTTTTTAATTATTATATCTTCAATAACTTTGAAAAGTTATGTCCATTTAAAAATGATAATGTATCTCACATGTACGTATGGACTACCACATAAAAAAAGTGATGTTATTGTATTTTTATTTCCATTTTACAGGGATAATAATAACTATACATTTAATGAATATATTTATAATGATATAATAATGTTTTTAGAAATAGTAATTATAATTCATCATTATTTTATTCCATCCATCGAATAGTAAAAACATCCTTAGTGTGTACATACAGACTAACGTCTCCATGAAGTTATATAATTCATTTTTCATCAGGACATAATATTAATGAATATAAAATTGTATATTATGAATACATAATATATATATTTCATGATAAATATTCTATATATAATAAAACCATAACCATGATTTATGTACCAGAACAGTCAAACCAAAAAATAGCGTTGGAAATTGACTAGTTTTCACCCAAATGATCATTTTAATGAACACATTGTTAATGAATGGACAATAGAAGATAATAAAGGAATGGAACATATTATATTTTGTATGAATATGGTTCTATAATTTTTTATAAAAAATTTATATTTATTATACATGATATTTTAACATGTATGAAGAAATAGGAGGATTGAGGTAAGGGGTTTATTTTAAAATATCACTTATTTTCTAGATTTCTTATACAAAATTACCACCAAGGGAAAATATAAGGATATTTTATATTAGTCAAAATCAATTATTATCTCATTTTTTATATCTGTAATTTCTATGTATTATAAGCATTTTTCTTTCTTTGTTACTTATAATTATCGATAATATGTTTTGAACGAAAATCAGACCTTATTTCCTCTTTGGTTGATTTTTTTCCTTCCACACCTATACAATTAAAAAATGATTTATTAATGGTCTTATCTATAATTGAAATGTTTTAAAAAGAAAATTTCAAAAATATTTCAAATTATTTAAATTTTTGTATATGTAATATTTCTAAAAGTTTTCTGGAAAAGTTCATTTTGACATTTTACTAATTTTTGAATAGAAAGTTTTCTTTAAAATTATATGGAATGGAAGTATATAACCACCATCATGAAAGTTGTTTTCTTTGAATCTATATTTATAGGATTCTTGGTTTCTTTTTATATAAAATTATTTTCTAAATATTCTATTAATTTTTAGTTAAAAAGTTATCAATAAAAATTAATATTTTCTCACGCTTTCAAACAATAGTTTGAATGATATTTTAAAGGAAATTTACATCAATATCAACATAATTTATAGAATTTTTTTATTTAATGGGGATATGATCTTATGATACAAACGAATATATTTCTAAGATTAGCCTATAATGATGAATACATAATTTAGATTCAACCTATTTCTTTCGGATGAGTTAATTGTATTATGATTAAACCTTTAAGAAACCTCTTTCTTTTCTATGGGATATACTATGACGAAATTTTTATGAATTTTATTTCCATTACATGGGTAATGATATGAAGATATGATGAATGTTTTAGGGTATTTTTCCACACATATATAATAATTTCGTAATGTGATGGGTAGAATTATAATTATATATACCTCTAATTATTTATGTAAATATGGATATATAATGTGATAATAAGGGTTGGAAGGATTAGTGGACCATGTTAAATATGAGACTATTTAAAATAATATAGTATTGGGAGTGAACCTTGAATAAGGAAATGATGGAATGAGGAGTGAACCTAATCCATTATGGTAGTCTTAGTAGTGATTTTGGAATAAGGAAATTGTTTTCTATGATTTTTTGTAAGCTAATAGTTTATGTATTATTCTTATGATATATTCTCCTGGGTCATGATTTATTTTTGGTGACTCTTTAAAGTAATGAAATATGGATTCTTTTAGGGAACAAACTTATTCCATGACTTTGGATTAATTATCATTAATTAATTAATTATTATTTTCATATTTTATGTTCTTGTTATCATACCCATACAGTTAGGTTATACTCAATTATGATTATTGGTTGATATCTCATGTGATTACCATTACTGTGCATCATAACTCACCCTTTATTATGTTTCTTTTCCCTAGGTTTTTATGAATGGATTTATCTAGGGTATTTCTAAGACCTGTGTATTTGAAATGTTATTTATGGTTGATGTTGATGATATTTTAAAAAATAATATTATTATGTATCTAGTATCCATGTACATGAAACCTTTACGTTCCTTCTGAATGTATTGTTATAAAATTTATTGAATATTCATCGAATATAATATAATATATATGTATGAAGTTCTTGGTTAATCTCACTTATTTCCAACTATTGTAAGATATTATAGATGTATTCCTTATTTCAGAATCCTTCCCAAATCCTTGATAGAGACTAGTTGCCTTTTGGGAAATGGTTGGTTGTTAACAAGGATAGATGTGAACATCTATATGTACCATAGTATCTATATATATATTGTGTTTCAAAAAATATTGTTATGTGATAGGAGATCACTAGGAATTTTAACATCGCGAGGTAAGGAAATTTTCATCCTAATTTATGTCCCTCGACAAAGACAATGTCTATATAGTTTCATGTCATGAAGTCAGGTTTGTGTCATGAAATGTGAGACACTAGAGGAAAGAGTGGGGATTATTTATATGGGGTTAAACCAAGGTTATTGACATAATGGGTGAATACTGTGTAGAAAGATAGAGAGATATGGAGAGAGAGAGAGAGTTGGATATTACACTTGATTTGGGGCCCATTTAATAGTATCTTGAGTGAGTTTTAAAAAAGATATGGTGGAGATAAAGTCTACATAAAATGGTGGATGAAGAAAAAATCTTATAATCACCCTAAAATAACCCATCTTTCATGGAATTAATGTTACATTGAGGATGTTAGGCTTGACCATTGGTTGCGCCCAAATTTACCCTACTGGTAAAAAGCGGTCGATTTTGTACATACAGGGGTCGAGTCTATAGGGACCGAAGAAGTAACCTTGAGACACTATGATTTGGTGAAGGATGGGCGATGAAGTAGCCAACTTTGGTTTTGATTTTGGATGGTTTTAAAGAAAACTATGAATCATAAGTGAATTAAATTTGAAGAAAAAGGGTTGATCTTTGGATTATGCTCGGGGTGGATTGAATGAATTTTACTTCTTTAGAAAATTTTGGTTTTATTAATTTTTTATGAATCCATTCATCAAAAATAACACTACCTTCATAATTTTCTAGTTTGGTGCTTACTAAACACAATTAATAATCCCCTATACACATAAAGAACCAAATTCATGATCTCTCCAAGGTATATGGTCATTAAGTAATTGAATTTAGTATTCTCAAACACAGTAAAGATGAAGAGTAGAAATAACTGAAGAATGGATGTCTTAAATTAATTATCCAATTAACAACAATTCGTTCATAAAATAAAATTCAATCCAGCCTTTGAATCCTCCTATTATCAACCCGTTAAAGGGTTAACCCTCCATTGATGGTATAGTCTCAATGGTGGGCGGAAGATGGCTTACAATAATTGGATTGAAGAAATTAAAACCGCGGAAATAACGAGCACTCCTCCATGTGTGTGAATGAAATTCAGACCTATGTGTGAACTAATTCACCGCAACGCAGAGATATCACTGTGCTTTATGAAAATTTAATTTTAATAAATTAATGGAAAATATAGAAGAGAAAGATGTTGATTAATAACAAAAAACACTTACATGGAAATTGAAAACATTACAAAGGAACTTTTAGAGCATAACCTTACAATGAAACAAGCAGCAAAAGATGATAACAAACAAAATCCTCCCCAATTACATTCATCACCAGCTCCATATATAGGAAAATAAGGAGCCTTAGGTCAACCCCCCAAGAATTAATTTACCCCCCAACAATTAGTAGTGTCAAAAGGAGGGTGAATAATCAAAAGCAAATTGACGTTTCGAATTTGACCCGGAAAACTGTCCAGACTCATCCACCATTTTGACGTGTGAATTTGGAATTTAAGGAAGCTGAATCCTGAGGGGTCTTAGAAGAGAAATATTCTCTTCCTTCTGTCCTCTATGAGCTGTAAACATTGCAGGAATTTTGGCGCATCTGTTTGGATGTTATGGTCGAAATGGTGGGACAGATTTATGTGCATTATTGTCGGGTCCACCATTTAAATCTCAACTTCAGATTCATTTATCATCATTAAAACTTCAGAATTAGCTCCGGCCACAGTTGAATAAAATGATCCTAATATTTTTATATTTCTATTGTATAAATTTGACCTTCATTGGGTTTGGTTTGTGGGCCCCAAATTTGTTTGATGGGCCTTACGCCCATTATGCTGTTTCAAGCATGTTTCTGCATTCAGGTGAAAAAATATCCCTCTTCTCTTGTGATTAATCCATCAGACCTAAAAGATTAAATGTTCCCAATAAAGTGATGAATCATATACCAAAATATCAAATTAAAATGATGAATATTGGAATTTCCACAAATGATGGGAAATGAAGTTCAATTTCGAAATTGGACTAAAATTGATGTTTATGAACTTATAAACACATTAATATTAAGATATTAATAATGAATATTATCCACTTTCAGTGACTAATCACACCACCAAACCTGAGTTTTTCTAGTCTTGAGAAAAATATATTAAAAATATGAAATTCAAATCCCCTTTTCGAAAAACATTTTAATACACATTGCTCACCCAATATCTCATACCAAAAAAATAATGAAACCCATCAAAATAATTTAAAACAAGATATATCCATAAGCATATCCCAAGCCCAATCCCATTCCTTTGTTCAAATTCATTGCCACATTTCATCCAATTCCAATTAAGCATGATAAAGTGTTGTGCATCATAAAAGATATAGGGCCCATTTTATTGTTCAAGGGGAAAAAATGGAAGTGCTAGGTGGGAATCAAATTAATCCTTAAGATGAGTATCCATTTTTTTAATTTTTTGATATTTTTTAACCACAATAGATATGAAAAGACTAAATCTGGGAAAGACAACTATGGAGTCACGATCCCCAAGTGTCGGACGCCACACATATTGTCAATTCCATGATCTACAATAGAGATATAAAGCCAAACTCAGGGCAAGACAACTATGGAGTCGCGATCCCCAAGTGCTGGATGCCACGCATTTGGACAAAAAATTGCTCTATGTGGCCAATTTTTTTTTTTTTTTTTGTTTTTTTGGAAACTCAAATTAAACTAAAAGTGACCCCAGAACCCTATTCTATAATGAAAGGGACCCATGATCTCGAATTTACACCCACGATCCAGTAGACGTGCATTGTGGCATTTTTATTAAGAGGATGAAAATGTAAACTTTGAAAAATCAAATCAGACAACTTCACTTTCCAAAAACTATGATCATGAAATTAAACTTGCATTAAAATCAGAATCAAGACATCCAAATTTTTCGATATCAAATTTCAGAGTTTGCAATGAGTGTTATCATGTTAAAGGTTAATGGAATTTTTGTTTCCATGCATGTTCTTATAAAAAAATCATTTTTTATCTCCCCCCAACTGAGAATAACACTGTCCCTAGTGTTTAAAGAAAAGAAAAGTTAGAAGGGGGTAGGAGAGGAGTTCAAAGAGGAAATTGAAAATGATAAACATGGAACAAATTCCCCTGGTTTTTGAAGTTGAAGTTCATGATGCTCTAGATTACTCCTTTGATCTCTTGGGGTATGTTGGAACATCCTTTATTGAACATGTCTCACCCAAAATAGTTCCTAAACCATACAAAGAAGAACAAAGCAGACAAAACAAACAACACACTGATTTATTTAATTCCAAGTACCATCATTTTTATGGTTTTCCATGTTATTTTTAAATCAAACTAATGATACATTGCCTTATTTTAAATTTATGGGTATGGTATTACTCATGGATCACACCGCGTGACACAGATGAATACGATACTCCCCTTTTATACCCATCTGTACTCATAAAAGAAGAACTGGTCAAGAGTCTAATTTTTTTAACCTATAAAAACATAAATAAAATAAATTGATGATACATTGTCTTCTTTTAAATTTATGGGTAAGGTATTACTCAGGGATCACACCGTGTGACATGGATGAATACGGTTCTCCCCTTTCATACCCATCCTTACTCATAAAAGAAGAACAGGTCAACAATCTATGGTAATTTTATTATATGAAAAAGAAAATAATTCAAAATTATTGGAAACATGAAAACCATGGGTTGCCTCCCATGCATCGCTTTTGTTTAACGTCGTTAGCTCAACTTGTACCCTAAATCTATCAATGTTTCTCTAGTTCATATCTTGGCTCAGTTAACTCCTCCTTGGTTTCTTGTTTATTGAATGATTCAATGAACGGTTTTAACCTATGACTATTGACTTTGAATACATAACCACTTGTGGGATCCTAAATCTCTATTGCCCCATGAGGGTACACATGATGCACTAGTTATGGACTAGACCATCTGGACCTTAGCTTTCCTGGGTGTAGATGATGTTTTGAACTATACAAGAGAACAAATTTTCCCAGTTCAAAGTGTTTGACTTTGATATTCCTAGATTGGTAGGCTTGAACTTTAGATTTATTGATCCTTGAATTTTCATAATCCTCCATCCTATGTTCCTCGAGTTCATGAAGATCTAATTTCCTTTTTGTTTCATCCAATGAAATGTCAAAGTTCATTTTTTTATTTCCCAAAAGGCCTTATGCTCAATTTAAATAGGTAGATGACATACTTTTCCATAAACCAATCTATACGGTAACATGCTTAGGATAGTTTTGAAAGTAGTTCGATATGCCCAAAGGGCATCTAAGAGTTTCTCGGACCAATCTTTCCTAGAGGGATTGATAGTTTTTTCATGAATTTGCTTAATTTCTCTATTTTCCAACTCATATTGACCGTTGGTTTGAGGATGGTATGCAGTGGAAAATTTATGAGTAATACCATACTTAGACATGAGTGAAGAGAATGGGCGGTTGCAGAAATGGGTTCCACGATCACTGATTATGGCCCTAGGAATTCCAAATCGAGAAAATATATTCTCTTTCAGAAATCGGATCACAAAATGGTGGTCATTGGACTTGGTGGGAATGGCTTCAACCCATTTTGATACATAATCAATATCTAAGAGGATGTAGAGGTATCCCTTAGTGTTTGGAAAGGGTCCCATGAAATCTATTCCCCAACAATCAAAGATTTCAACGACCAGAATGGGAGTGAGGGGAACTTGATTCATTTTGGTAATGGATCCTAATTGCTGACACTAGGGACACATTTTTCAGAATTGGAAGGAATATTTAATGAGGATAGGCCAGTAGAAACCACTTTGGAGGACCTTTTCAGTGGTTGTCTTTGTAGAAAAGTGGCCTCCACTTGCCTCTCCATGACAAAATTTTAGAATGGACTCTTTCTCAGACTCGGGAATACAACTCCTGATGATTTGATCAGGACAGAACTTGAAGAGGTATGGATCATCAAACACATAGTGTTTGACATCATAAATGAATTTCCTCTTAGCTTGGGTCCCCAGGAAATTTGGAATGTAACCCGTCACCAAATGGTTTGCTATGTCAGCATACCAAGGGAAATCACTCACTGAATAGAGGTGCTCATCGTTAAATGAATCAGACACAGAGAGGTGGTGTGAGTTTTCTTTGAATTCCATCCTAGAGAGGTGATCAACTAATATATTTTCAACACCCTTTTTATCCTTAATTGTTAAGTCGAACTCTTGAAGAATAAGGACCCACCTAATCAATCTAGCCTTAGCATATTGTTTTTGGAAAAGGTATTTTCGACCGAATGGTCAGTGAAGACAATGATGGGTGATCCTAAGAGATAAGACCTGAATTTCTCTAAGGAAAAGACAAAAACAAGAAACTCTTTCTTAGTGGTGGTGTAGTTTATTTGTGCATCATTTAAATATTTTCTTTCATAAGCAATGAAATGTGGAGTTTTCTCACACCATTGTCCTAAGACTGCTTATACAGCGAAGTCACTTGCATCACACATGAGCTCAAAAGGAAGTTTCCAATTTGGTGATTGCATGATAGGTGGAGATATAAGAGTTTACCTGAGTATAGAGAATGATTCCTCACAGCTTTCTATCCATAAAAATGGAGCATATTTTACCAATAGAGCACAAAGTGGTTGAGAAATAGAGATGAAATTCCTAATGACCCTTCTATTAAAACCATCATGTCCTAAGAAGGACCTCACTTCCTTAGTAGTTTTAGGAGAGGGAAGGTGACGAATGATGTCAACCATAGCTTACCAGATACCAGATGACCTAGAACATGCCCTTCCCTTACCATGAAATGTAATTTTTCCAAATTTAGTATGAGATTCTTATCCTCTCACCTTGAAAAAACCTTTTCAACATTTATAATGAATCACTCAAAGGTATCCCCAATGATAGAGAAGTCATCCATGAAGACCTCTAAATAATCTCCCACCATATCCGAGAATATTCCCATCATGCATCTCTGGAAGGTACCAGGGGAATTATATAACCGAAAGGGCATGCACTTGAAGGCAAAAGTACCGAATAGACAAGTGAAGGTTGTTTTTCCTTGATCCTCTAAGGAGACTTCGATTTGATTATACCTTGAGAATCCATCTAGGAAGAAATAGAATTGATGACCTGCCACTCGCTCGAGTAATTGATCAATAATGGGTAAAGGGAAATGGTCTTTCTTGGTACAAGAGTTGAGCTTCCTATAGTCAATACAAACTCTCTATCCACTACTGACCCTTGTTGGAAGCATCTCTCCATACTTGTTGGTTATTACTGTGATTCCAGCCTTCTTTGGAACCACATGGATTGGGATAACCCACTCACTCTCTGCTATAGGATAGATGATACCAGCTTTTAACAATTTTAAAATGTTCATTTCTCACTACTTCAATGAGATTAGGATTGAGTCGCCTCTGAGGTTGACGACATGTCTTTGACTCGGATTCAAGAATAATTCTATGAGTCCTGATAAGTGGGATAATCCCAGGAATATCAGATAGGGTCCATCCAATGGCTTTCTTATGTCTCATAAGGACATTTAGAAGCATCCTTTCATGATCAACTTCAAGAGAAGAAGAAATGAAAATATGAAAGGATTGATTGTCCCCTAATAACTCATACTTTAGTGATGAAGGTAAGACATTAAATTCAAGATCAGATTGGTCATGAATTTCTAAGAAAGGATGAGACTTTGTATTGAACTTAGTTTATTTGTTCAGATTTCTTGACAAAATTGGTTCCTTGTGAACAGAATTTTCATCCACTAAATTTTCCAGAGTAGTGTCATGAGTGGATATGGACTCAATGTTATTGATTTCAACCATGTTATCATTGATTAGTGATTCTAGAAATTCATCAATAAAGATGTATGAAAGAGATTCAATCCAAGGAGACAAATTTCCCTCATGTGAATAAAGAAAATCAATATCTTCTTGACTTAACCATCATTAGGTAATTCCTTGATGTTCATTGAGTTCATTATCAACAATACCAATCCAATTAACCTCACAGATCTCTTCTGCATCCCAAATATGATCATTTTCATTGTATATGTTCAAGTCTAGACTCATGTTTCCAATGGTGATGGTCATGTTCCCAATTCGGACTCGGATAACAGAGTTGATTGTTGCAAGGAAGGGGCGAACAAGGATGATTGGGGTTTTCTCCCTAGGACCTAAGCTTGGGTGATTGTCCAGAAAAATGAAGTCAACTGGGTAAATGAAATTTTCACCTTTCACCAAAACATCTTTTATGATCCCCTTTGGAACTCGAACACTACGATTAGAAAGATGAAGAGTGACAGATGTGGGTTGGACTTCTTCAAGCCCTAATTGACAATACATGGAATAAGGAATGAGGTTCACGCTGGCACCTAGATCAAACAAGGATTTGACAACTTTTTTCTCTCTTAGTTCAACATTTATGTAAGGGCTTCCTGTGTCTTTCAACTTAGGAGGAATGGTCCCTTGAATAGTGGTACACACATTAGCAGCCAAAAAGACTTGGTTTTTATGTGAAAATTTTCTTTTAAAAGTGAAAAACTCCTGAAGGTACTTTGAGTAGGATGGTATGGTTTGGATGACATCGGGAAGGGGAATGTTCAACTTTAGTTGTGAGATAATTTCCCTCAATTTTTCACTCAATTCAGGCTTGGTTTTCCCCCTCATGCATTGAGGAAATGGTGTAGGTTGTGGATTTTTTTGTTGAAGTGTTGTTTCTTTCACATTTTTATCACTTTCCTCAGTTTGATATTGTGGTTCATTTAAATTTTTGTTAGAGTTTGATGCTTCACATGGTTTATGACTTATTTCTTCAGGTTTTTCAATTGATTTCCCACTTCTTAAAACTGTCACAACCTTTAGTTGTTTGTGAGTTGTTTTAGTGAAACTTGTCTCTCCCCTTGATGTTTGTTGTGGAATGGCCTGTGTGGGCATGGGTTCCTTTCCAGTTTTGATGGTTTGAAGTTCTTGTTTAATGGATGAGAATTCTGAGTTTATTTTTTCCATTTGTTTGCACAGTTGTTCTAGTAGGCTTTGTAGAACAATTTGGGTTGGTGCTTGAGCTTGTTGGTTTATCCCAGGATGATACTTTGGTTGTGGGATAGGTTGTTGATTGGGTTTTGGATAGGTTGTTGATATTGGACATGAGTATGTTGGAATTGGAACTGTTGTGGTTGGAACTGATTATGAGGTTGAAATTTTTATTGAGGGTATGGGTTGATACATTGTTGTTGTATTGGTATTTGATTTTCCTTCCAACGAAAGCTGGGATAGTCATTATACCTTGGATTAAAGGTGTTTGTGAATTGTGGATTTTGAAAGTTCATTACATTAACTTCTTCTGGTGGTCCTCCTAAAAGAACATCCTTTATAGAAGGAATGGATGTGAAATTATCAGTCTTTTGGTCATGTTTGTCATAAATTGTACAAACAAGCTCAATAGTTTGGGTTTTGTGGACCTTCCTAAGATCAATCTCCTCAACTTTCCTTGTGAGTGAAGCAAGTTTTTCTCTATGGTTTTCTTCTCTCCAAGATTGTACATTCCACTTGATTTGGGTGGCTTCTCATAATATGGTGATGTTCCCCATGTTTGGTTCTATTTAGCAATATTTTCTTAGATACTCATAAGCATAACTTGGGGATTTGTTTTTGAAGGTTCCATAACACATCATATCAATGAATTGTTTGTTTCCGAGACCCATCCCTTCATATAAAATTATCACTTGTTATGGGATTAAGAAATCATGGTGTGGTACCATGTTTAATGTGTCCTTGAACCTTTCCCATGTTTTATACAATGTTTCTCCCTCTCTTTTAAAAAAGTTTTGTATGCCCTTTTTTAGTGAAATTGTTTTGTGATAGGGGAAGTATTTTTTATAAAATTCACATTGAAGTTGGTCCCAAGAGTGAATGGATACTGGTCTCAAATTTTTTAACAAATTCTTTTCTCGGTCCTTAAGAGAAAAATGAAAAAGTCTCATTTTAGAAGATTCAATTTGATTTAGTGGGAACAAGGTTTCGACAATGTCATTAAATTCTTTAACATGAAGGTAAGGCATCTCAGACTCCATCCCATGAAAGGTTGGAAGGTGGTTCATGACATGGGGTTTGAAAACATATTGGGCATATCCTATGTTATTATGCCTAATGCATGAGGGTGCATTGGTCCAGGTTGGTGTGAGGTAGTCATTCATGGTCGGGTCTGTAACAATTCCCAAGTTAGGGTCTTGCCCGTTATTTTGGTTCCCTCCCCAGTTTATGATTTGGTTTTGGGAGAGATTCTCCATTGTATCGAACTCAACGTCTAAATTTAGAGTATTATGAAGATTTGAATCTAAAGTAAATAGACCTCCTTTAGTGCTTGACTACACAGCCCTAGGAGTATCCACCCTAACTAATCTGTTTGAGTTATCACGGGTGTAGGCGAACATGCGCCAAAAGAAAAAAAAGAGAGAAAGGGAAAAGATAAGAGAATTGGGATGATAATAGAAGAATGGGGGTAAGAAAAGAAGGTTTTTGGTCTAAGGAACATAATTTGTACCCAGAAATAGTGCCAAAATTTGGTTGCACCCAAATTTACCCTACTAGTAAAAATCAGTCGATGTAGTACATGTAGGGGTCGAGTCCACATGGACCGAAAAAGTAACCTTGAGAGGCTATGATTTGGTGAAAGATGGGCTATGAAGTAGCCAACTTTGGTTTGGATTTGGATGGTTTTAAAGAACACTGAGAAACCTAAGTGAATTCAATTCAAATGAAAATATCTGATCTTAAGATTATTCTCGGGGTGGATTGAATGAATTTTACTTCTTTAGACAATTTTGGTTTTATTAATTCTTGATTAATCCATTCTTCAAAAATAACACTACCTTCATCATTTTTTGGTATGGTGCTTACTAAACACAATTAATAATCCCATATACACTTAGAGAACCACATTAATGATCTCTCTAAGTTATATGGTCATTTAGTAATTGAATTTTGTTTGCTCAAACACAGTAAAGGTGAAGAGTAGAAATAACTGCAGAATGAATGTCTTAAATTAATTATCCAATAAACAACAATTAATTCATAAAATAACATTCAATCCAGACTTTGCATCTTCCTAAGATCAAAAAATTAAAGGGTTAGCCCTCCATTGATGGTATACTCTCAATGGTGGGTAGAAGATGGCTTATAAGAATTGGATTGAAGAAATTATAACCGCAGAAATAACGAGAACTCCTCCATGCGTGTGAATGAAATTCACACCTATGTGTGAACTAATTCACCACAACTCAGATGTATCACTGTGATTTGTGAAAATTTAGTTTTAATAAATGAATGGAAAATATAGAAGAGAAGGATTTTGATTAAGAACAAAAAAAACTTACATGGAAATTGAAAACATTACAAAGGAACTTTTGCAGCATAACCTTGCAATGAAACAAGCAACAAAAGATGATAAGAAAAATATCCGACCCTATTACCTTCACCACCAGCTCCATATGTAGGCATATAAGGAGACTTAGGTCCAATAACCAAGAATTAATTCACCCCCCAACAATTAATTGAGTCAAAAGGAGGGTGAATAATTAAAAGGAAATTGATGTTTCGAATTTGACCCGGAAAACTTTCCAGATTCGTCCACCATTTTGACGTGTGAATTTGGAATTGAAGGAGGCCGAATCCTGAGGGGTCGTAGAAGCTAAATATTATCTTCCATCTGTCCTATATGATCTGTAAAAATATCAGGAATTTTGGCAAAGCCGTTTCGATGTTATGGTCGAAATGGTGGGACGACTTTATGTGCATCAATGTCGGGTCCACCATTTAAATCTCATCTTCAAATCCCTTTATCATCATTAAAAATTCAGAATTAGCTCTAGACACACGTGAATAAAATGATACTCATATGTTTTTCTTTCTACTGTATAAATTTGAGCTTCATTGGGTTTGGTTTGTGGGCCCCACATTTGTTTGATGGGCCTTAGGCCCATTGTGCTGTTTTCAGCATGTTTCTGTATTCAGGTGCACAAATCTCCATCATACATTATGATTCATCCATCAGACCTAAAAGAAAAAATGTTTTAAATAATGTGGTGAATAATATACCAAAATATCAAATTAAAATGATGAATATTGAAATTTCCACAAGAAAAGTATTGAGTGGGCCCAAATTGACACTTTAAGCATGAATTGCACAATGATGGGAAATGAAGTTCAATTTCTAAATTGGACTAAAATTGATGTTTTTGACCTTTTAAACACATTATTATTAATATATTAACAATGAATATTATCCAATTTCAGTGACTAATCAACCATATAGGGTGTGATTTTAAGGATGGATCTGAATGAACATTCCGCAATGTAGACCTATACGAACTCAGTTTAGGGGATTTCTTCATGAAGGGATATTAGAATCTCAATTTTTAAAAATAAAAATGTTTTATAGTATAATTTTATACATTTATCTGTGTGAGTATCTATTTATAGAAGTAATGGGGTATTTATAGGTGGAACTCAGTAAACGTCTTTTGACAAATAGTTGTAATCAAGGAATCTCATGAAAGAGATTCGTAGTGGATATTGAATTTATAAAAAATACATGTGAGGGGAATAAAAATATATTTTATCATAAGAGAAAATTATAATTGGGAGGTCACCATATCACACATGAAATAAAAAATTAAAATTATTTTTTGGTGGGCGGAAAAACTGTCATACGAATTGAAAATGACATATCTTCATGAAGGAAAATACATAATGGGAAAAAATTTATTATTCAAGAGAATTTGACTCAAAATTTACTTCATATACTTTACATATGAATCAAGGTGTAAGAAAAAACCCTTTTAGTTTCCCATGTTTTCCCTAATTATTGTCTTACTGGTCATTTATTTGACAAGTGATCTTTTTTAGGAATCTTTATTTCAATTAATTTTATTTCTCACTCCCCAATACCTACATCGACAAATGATGGTATATTACACAGTATTAATTATGGAAAAAATTAAATAGAAACATTACTCATAAATTTTATATTCTAAATACAAGGAATATCATATATCCAAGACCTAATACATGGCCTGTCATGGATCATGAATCACAAAACCAATATATCATTCCATACCCTTACACAAGATTCCAATAAATGAAAGAAATCATGGAACTATGAAAAAAAATAGTTATGATAAATCCTTCCAAACGATATTATATTTTTAGAAGAACATTTCATGATTCATAAAAAAGTTATCCACTTTAAATCATGATAGCATGTCTCCAATGAATATTTTTTACCATTAGAACCATAAATTTACTTATTAATCCTAATAATAATATTACATATATATAAAAATACTTTTTAGAGGGTCCCCATGTAGGAAATTTCCCTTTAATAAGTTTATAGAGGGGGTATTGTGTAAAATAATTCATAAAGCCTCTTAAAATACATGGCCTATTCATGATCATCATTATCATGTATCACTTATTCTACATAAACTTGATGGATATGAAGGTTACAATTGACCTCATCATAAGGCCTAAATCTTGTGAAGAATCTTGTGCTGCATAACCACTTAATAAAAAATCCACATGGTGAAAAAATGAACAATTTCGGTATACAATTATTAACCAAAGTCACCCACTCAGGTCATGTCAACCCAAAAATACTACAATGATTTCATTTTTCAATGGTATATACCATATAATGGACAAAATAAGAACATATCCCATACCAACATACATACATGATTAGATTATTCACACTAACACACACCTATCAAATGTTTACTTCCCTGATAAAAGAGAGTTCCAAAATTGCTATCCAAAATAGTTTAAACCCTTGGTGTAATGAGAATCATGAATTGCCATGATAGTGAGCGTCCATATCTTGATGGTACTTGAGAAATATCTCCTAGATCTACAAGTTCATCCATGTTCCCAATTTTAATAAATGTGACCCTCGAGCATGGTATTCCTTTAAAGTTGTAATCCCTATCCATTTCCATTGACGATTTCATCACTAGAAGTACTAAGTTAGTTGATAAATTCTAGATGATGGTAGAATATAACTATATATAAGCCCCAACCATACTCTACTGATTGTGAATAAATACCATGGTCATCTCTTACTTAAGTCCCACAACCATATATTTTCTTATTCTATGAAATTAGTGGGAATTTTACCTTGGTGTAGGAAAAAATAAATCGAATCCTCATTAATTTTCTCATCTCAATAATTTCTAATTGAGACACACTAGGTATGCCCTAATGTGTATGCCCAAATGAATACACTAATTTCATCTGTTTTTTGACATAGAAATTTCCATATCATGAAATAAAATACTATACCCAATGTGCTATTATTATATCACAAGTCATCATGAAAATATCATATTATCATGAGAAAAAATTCCAAAAACATTCCCTACTAGATGAAAAAACACTACATGGTATGATACAATCACATTAACTTAAATCATGTAACTTGATCTATGTAGGATTTAATTCCTGTTAATTATGATACATAAGATTCCTCTCTATTGTACAAATAAAACATTCAAATATATACCCCCACTAGAATTGTTTCTCAAAAAATGATACCCTACATGGAGGTCTACGTTCTTTACGAATAATAAAAATATATCACCCTCACTTATATATATTCCCTCTAAGACTATAAACACATTTTAATTGGGATACACCCCTTATGAAACCCATACTGACAAAGCCATTTCCCTTTTGATATGTACCACTCCTCATAAGGCCATATTCCCACAGATAAAGAAGAAATACACACACAAAGGGACATATTTCATAGGATATATTCTTTCATAAAAGGGTTATATTACCTGAAATGAGATCAAAAAATTGATACTCATATGAAAGACCTAGATAAATCATTTCTAGGAAACCTTTCACCTAACAATCGATTTCGATTTACTTTAAAGTTATTTTAATAGTTATTATCACATGACCTTTGAATGGTATAATGTATCCCATTGTGTGGAACTTAACTTCACAGGTAATGATTCTTATCATTTGGATACATTAGAGCCCCCCACTATGGGGATGATTCCAATATAATAAACTCTTCCATTCCCCTAAATGATTCTAAACATTATAGCACAATGTTTATTAACATTAAATCAAATCATTATTAAAAAATAAAAAAGAAATAGATAAATGACCTAATATATTTTTATAGACATTAGTTCCCATACATGAATTTAAATCATCATTTTAATTTGTAGGGATAATCAATTTTATCATAATGGAATCTAGGAAATGATTTTTTGAATATGACATAAATCAATAATAGATTAAAAGAGTAGGAAACAATAACCCCAAAAGGGTGTGATGATCCTAAAATCCTATCCTCTCGACCAATTTTTACTCCAAATTGATGAGGGAATGTACAATTGACAACCTACCTTATCAAAATGGGTCTTAATGACACCAAAAAATCATATAGTAGGATTCCATTAAGGTTTACTTCCAAAAAAGGTTAAAGCAACATAAAATCCATAGGAATATCTGTAAATGAGAATATTTTGAGTCATTAAACATGGAAAAGGGTTTCTATTTAAAAGTAAATAGTGAACCTATCATGAATTTTTTATGTTCACCGAAAAGTGAGCCTGTGGTATTATCTGTATGAGAGTGGTGAATAGAGCATGAACATACTTTTGATACAACACTGATGGGTTTTCATTATTGTGGTGTTACTATGTAGTTGGATCCCCTATCGAGACCCCCCTTTAATCCAAAGTGATGGAATATTCAATAGGATGATTTTATTATACATCTAATATAGTAAAGTGTAAGAACATGGTGACTGTAATGATGTTTTTGCTGATGCAGTTCCATCAATAAAACTTATTGAATGCAATGGTTTGAAAGGAACATCGAGATAATACAAATCCAACCTTGTTGAAGTCTTGGTAGAGCCATTATGAACTGAAGTTTCATACTCCAACTCGGTAAATTGAAGCCCATGATTATGTATATAGAACCTATTTCCACCAAAAAACCATTTTGGAATCTTTTACCCTTACTGGAACAATGATATATTCCATTACCATAATGAGAGGAAGTATTTCACTGATACCTCTAATAGTGTTTTAGAGTTTCCTAGAATGGATCCATTCAATTATCATCACTACCAAAATCACACACTTCTTTCACCTCAGTATACTACCATGGATATTTATCGGCAAGTCCACACCTCGTTCACTCAAACTATCCCTTTTGGGAGATCCCTACCACGGTGAAAGAAAAAATCAACTACAAAGTATTCCAATAATCCAATTTACTATGGAGGATATTTCCAGAACATCCCAATATCCAAAAATCACAACCCCTCCTAGTGGGGCCCATTCCGTGACAACTCCAATCCCACCTCCAATAGGCTAGGGGATAATGACTAGTACTGAGTAGGTATATCCCACAAATTGGAGGCATTATCCTAATGTACCTGTACGTATTCACACATCTCCAGGCTAGAAAAGTTGAAATATAGAATAACTAAGTAAATAATGCATGAATGCCACTATATCCCAAAACTAGATTACAATACTGAAAGAACATGAAAGTAAACAGGGCCAAAACAAGCCTACCAACAAGAGTCTATAACAACAACTCCAACCTATAAGAAAAGTGGCATTGAGACTGTCCTCTAAATCATCGTAAGAAACCTCATCTATCAGGCCTTGCTAAGCACCTCTTGGTCCTGATCCACCCAGGACTCCATCAAAGGGTCGATCATCTTCCCAAGACATTACACATACGAGAAAAGCCCCTGCAGGAGTGAGTATAACAATACCAAGAAGGAAACTCCAAATCCACAAAGGAAAATACCACAAAAGAAAGTATAGTTATATATACAAATGTATATGTTTACAATATATATATAAAGAATATATAGATATAATCATGAGAAACCCCATGCCATTGGAGGATCTTAACCAATTGTTATCCATATGATTATTCTCCAATCATGCTCATTATAGGAAATCTCACTCCTCAAGCCATGATATCATCAGAGAAACTCACAAAGAGGTCTAGGACATTTACACCCTCCCCAAATGAGAACATATTGGTCAAAGAAGATTATGACACCATAGGGAGGGAATCATGCTATGTCTCGATGGGGGATACCACAGACCTAATATGGATCTGTTCATAGTGTATAGGATGATACCCATTTACAATGGGTCTACCACAAACCCTACTGATGTGGCCCGCTAGGTGGAGGATTAGTTCCCTACTAAAAAAGGTTATGTGATTACATAAAATCCACTAGTGGTGATAGAGGATATCACTCTAGTTGTGGGGAGGGATTTTTGAGTCTATCTGGGACTCAACCTCTAGAGGGGATTACAAACCAATGATGTTGATGTAATACCATATTGAACCAATGAGGAAAGGAACAATGGATTCTCACTCACCCTATACTAGCCCAAGCTAAAAACTCACCACATTATGTTAAAAGGACTATCTCAACATCAGGGTACCAACACCATATACCATTCGTCAAACTGAATCACCTTTTGAATGTTATCGTAATTTGATGTTTCATAGAAAGGGGTCACTAAGTGATTTAACGATTTCATGGTTGGTCCATTAACTATGGTGGTTGACTACTATAGTCGATCTACCCCATAGTCAATCCATTAGAGTGACCTGATTTTGACCTGAATCTGGACTGGTCCATTGGGTCGGATCCTACCCATTGGGACTGACCCATTCTTTCGGCCCAACTCATTGCTCCTAGGTCCATCCAACTTGGCCTGACCCTATACATCTAGCCCGGCCCGCTCGGCCTGGCCCTACTCCACAACGTTGCTGGACACTACCAGAGAATCTCGCCGATCCACCGCACCCCACAAACTTTTAATTATTCCGCCTCCGTATGAGGTCACCCACCGCATCCCGTGTCCCTCCGCTTCCTCCGACTCTTCCAAAGCCACCAATTGTGCCACACGCCACCCCTGACACCACCATCTACGTTCTCTACCACCACTGATTTCCACTGATGATAAACGCAGCCTCTCCTTATTGGACCACCAGTATGCCTTCTCAGACCACTATGATGGGACAAAACTGATGGTCCATTACATGGACCACCAAGAAACCTCCAATTCCCAGTAAATAAAATGGTCATAGATCATAGATCCTCAGGTCCTGATCTACAAATATATATCCTCTATTTCTAGTTTTCGTCTAATCCGTGGGTCTGATTACATTTGGAGCCTCTCGGAAAGTTTGGAAACAACTACAAGGATCTAACAATGAAGAACATCTAGAACGGGGGAGAGAAAAGCAAAAGAACACCCTGAGGAATTAACCTCACCCCTGTTCATATTAGTGTCAATTTATTCTCATTAGAGCAGAGAACAAAGAATAATTAGGAAAAATATTGAAAATAAGCCCCAAAATTATCAATCATGCTGAAATGATCGAACCATAACTAAATCTATTCATGGATTGACCCGAATTCATCATAGAAATCATGAATGGGGAAAATCATAAAGAAAAAACTGTCGTACCTCAATTAAGATCATTCGTTTATGAAGGATGATTGTTGTGTCATCATTGTAGGCAAGGTTCCTTCAAAATGGATGTGTGTTGATTTTAGATCCATGATCATTTTCCATTTATTTGAGAGCATTCTTACAAATATCGACATAGAAATTCACTAGAGTTACCAAGGTTATGCAGCTAAAATGGTGATATCTATATACAAGTATATTTAAGGAGAAATTCATTGCATCAAAATAAATATTTTTTATTTAATTATTTAATGATGATTATGTTCTTTTTGGGTTTTTCTATAGAGGACTCATGCTGACTATGGTTCAGTCAAAACCAGGGAAGGCTACACATTACGAACTCAACTGTGGTATCATATTTCATATCCGAGTCAGCATTCTGGAGTTATTGAGATTCTAAAAATAAAATAATTTTATTGAGGGTTACATCCTTGGTGATTTGTTTCTATAAATGAACCATGTTAACCATTGTTATGTCTCACCTAGGGTAAAGCAGCCATTATGAGCTCATTGGTTCCCTCATATTTCTAATAAAAGAACATATTTTAAATTTATCCCACTCTTTCAGTAAAATTTCATGCACATGCTATTAAAAAGTATAATATTTTTTACACATTTATTATGTGCACACTATTCCTCAGAATCACTTTCCATCTCAATACCTAGTCATTGAATCAATCTATATAATATCAAAAATAATACATGTAAAATTTGAGATGTTACATTCTCCCCACCTTGGGTCTTTACATACCCAAATTCCAAAATAAGAGATACTCAAAAAATGATGTTACTGAGCATTTATAAGAGCATCCCACTCCCATGTGATCTCCTAGAGATTCCCATGCTACCACCAGGCTTAAAATAATGTAATCACTTGCCCTTGAAGGATCCACTCTTGCTGATCCCCAATCTCTACAGGGTACTCAGAAAATGTCACTCCATCCTCGATGTCCACATCACCCTATTCAATTACGTATGATGGATCATGCACATATGTCCTCAACCATGACATGTGTAATAAGTCATGTACCTGATCTAACTGCAGTGGTATAGCCATGCATTATGAAACCTCTCCAACTCTATGAAAAATCTTGGAAGTACCAATAAACCTCAAAGATAGCTTGTCGCTCCGACCAAACCTCCATAATTTGCATCAAGGTGAGTCCTAAGGGAACACATTGTATCATTCCTCAAAATCCAAAGGCATTTTCTTCCTACCATCCTAAGAATTCTGAAATCTCTATGCAGTCTCCTTACACTCTAGATTGATTTGCACCATCTCCATATTTTCTCTCACCAATTCCATTCCCATGAGTGTTGAATCTCATATGTCATTCTAGAAAATTGGTGACCTACAGGGTCACATGTATAATCCCTAAAATTGTGCCATACCAATAGTGGAGTTGTAGATACTATACTAAGAAAACTCCACTAGTTGTTGGTGATCCTCCAAACAATGACCAAAGTCTAACAAGCATGATCACAACATGTCCTCCAGAACCTCGATGGTTTGCTCGGTCTAGAAATCAATCGATGGGTGAAACACTATTATCAAGAATAAATGGGTCCCAAATGCCTCCCAAAATCCCTTCCACAACTGGGATATAAATTGAACATCATTATATGAAACTATCATTGATGGAACTCTATGGAGTCGAACCACCTCAAGCATGTAGAGGTGTCTTAGGCTCTCTTCTAAACTCTTCTATCAGATAGCCAAGAAGTGGGACGCCTTGTTGAGTCATTCAATGATCACCCTGATAGAATAATTTCCCCTATACGGAGATGGTAAACCTATCATGAAGTCTATTTATATACCATTCAACTTCCATTACATCACCTCAAGGGTTTGAACTAAACCCATTGTAACCTAGTGCATACCCTTCACTTGCTAACAATTGAGGCATCAAGACAAAAACACTACAACTCCCTTCGCCATACTAGGCCACCAAAACTAACATCAGATGTCCTGATACTTCTTCAACACACCTAGATATACCATATAATGGGATGTTTGGAACTAACTCAACACCTCCCCCCACAACACCAATGGTAGAACTGTGTACCCTCTGAAAAGAACAATGTGCTCTCCACCTTTCAAATATCCATCTGGGGAATGTCATGTGGACGTATGAGCACGTAATGTACCACAGTATGTGTCACTGATATGTGCCTCCGAAAATTACTATAAGAGTTGAGGAGTGATATCCATCGATTAGAGGTAAGATACCCTATCTCCATCAACAGAGGATATCTGAAATGAGAACGACTACTCTGAAACCTCATTTACTTACTACAAGCTAGATATACTTCTGAGTGCATTTTCCACGATGTTCCCCTTCCAAGGAGTATATAAAATACCAAAGTCATAGTTCAAGAGGAACATTATCTATCACATATGTCTCAAGTTGATATCCTTCTGAGAGAAGATATACCTAAGACTCTTACAATTAGAGTCAACAATAAACCACTCTTACAACAAGTAGTGTTTCCATATCCTTAATTGAAAGACTACCACTGCTAGTTCAAGATCATGGGTCACATAGTTCTTCTCATGCACTATAAAATAGCATGAACTATATGAAATCACCACTTTCACCTACATCAGGACACAACCAAGACTGGTCCCTGATTCATTTCATAACACCATGTTCTCGAAACATTCCTAGGGTAATATCTAGATGGGAGTGCTCGTCAACTATGGCTTCATCTTATGAAAGAACTAATGACTTCTCTTTCCTAGAGAAAGGATTCCCCTATCATTTTAAAGCTATCTATGCTGCTTCCACTCAAGATAATTCAAGTATAAAACACCTATAGTACCTTAAAAATCGTTGGAAACTCCACACCTCAGTAACACTCTTGGGTGACTCCTAAGAAAGCACCACCTCAAACTTCACTGGATCCACTACAACTCTATCCTCTGAGATGGTGTGTCCCAAAAAATGGACATCTAGAATCAAAAACTAAAATTTAAAGGTCTTCCCATAATTTTGGTACTCTTAGAGTATGTCGAGGACCATCCACTAGTGTATCGTGCACTCCTCCTTGGATGCTGAATACACTATGATTTCATTAATGAAGACCATATTGAACGGGACTAAGTAAGGATGAGATATCCAGTTGTTGATTCCAATGAACACTACTCAGCCATTATTCATGCCAATTGGCATAACTATGTACTCATAGTGATTGTAACAAAATCTGGAAGATGCCTTTTGTATATCCTCATCCCATACACAAAACTAGTGATAACCTAATATGAGGTCAATATTCATGATCCATCACGCCCCATTCAAATGATGAAAGATTTCATTGATCCTCGGTAGTGTATACATGTTCTTCATGGTCACATCGATCAAGTGAAGGTAATCGAGACATAACCTAAAGCTCCCATATGCCTTATTGGAAGGAAATGCTAGGGTTACCCAGGGTGAAACAATGGGTCTCAAGATGCCCTTCCTCTATAAGACCTCCAGCTGCACCATTATTTCATGACGCACTATGGGTGAAATCCAATATGCAGGTGTAGATATCAGTGTCATCCTAATGTGTAGATCAATTTAAAAGTCAATCTCCATGCATGTAGGTAATCCTAAAACATCTCCTGGAAAGGTAAACTTATAATCCGCCACCACTATAGGAAACTGAGGACTCATATCATACACTACAACGAGTGTGTGGCTATACAAATAATGATTAATCAGATACTCCCTCAAATGTGCAAGTCCATCATCCACTATTGGCATTTTATTTTTCACCAACAATGGAAAACACTGTTCTATTACTAATGACACAACACACTTTGCTATTAAATAATCAATCTGGGCATGAAATGTATATAACCATACCATATCAAGAATGGATTCATTATGCCTCGACACCGCTACCATGATATACCGACTACGACTCCAACCTACTAGAGTTAGGTAAGATTGAATTCACCAGTGCGTGATCATTGTGTACCCTCCAGTAGGAGTCTCTAAGCATTGGGGTTTAGTCAGTGGTTCAGTTGGTATATTCAAGCCCCAAACAACATGAGTGGCAAGAAAATAATGAAAAAAACTTGTGTCTATAAATATAGAAGATAAGGTGGTAATGAAACATATCATACAATGAATCATTCCGGAAGCCCATGGGTCATATGCCTCAACTGCATGTAGCTTTCCCCTCCCCTATCCTCCATCTCCCTAAGACTGGTGTAGACCACATGGTGGTGGTGGTAATAATGTTCCAATGCGTCGACCACCACCTTATTCTCTCCTAGCCCCTCTTGTACATACACCACCTTGTGGAACACCCTACTCTAGTCACTATCAATTCATCAATGGTCTATCTATAGTCCCCCTATTAGTAGCATGATGGATTGAAAAATATTATGCTAAATGTCCACTACCATCACATGAATAACCATGTGTATCACTTGGTTGTCTTGGGCTACCCTGGGATCTCCTCCTGAAGTGTCTGACCCTCTTGTATCCCTATGACTATCGTTATCTACCTAATTCCAAGGTCTCTGCTCCAACCAACCCGTTAATGAACACTATTAGCTATATATGCCCAGCCAAGAAACTCTCAAACACCAACACTCTCTTTAGCACCCTGGTATAGGTTGGAATGCACATATAGGTAATGGTTGCTTGGATGTCCCTACACAGAACTCAATCAAATGCAAGATCCCTGAAGTACGGATCATTTATAATTTCCATTGAGTTCCTAGAGAGGATCGTATGCCTTGATGAATAATCAGATATTGACATGTCTCTCTTTCAAAATGGAAAAAACTCATGGAAAAACGTAGACATTAGAGTATAAGGTGAGAACACATATCTTAAAAGGTTCTCAAACTCTGTCCTTGGAAGAGACTCCTCATCATAAGATCTGGTAACCAAACCCCACTATCGCTCTGTTAATCTATATATAAGGCATGCATCTAGGACCACCATTTGATTTGCTGGTGTCCTGAATAGACAGAAAAATCAGATCAACACTTGCAGAAAGTCCTTATCCACCCACATGTTGGGATTGCCTCAAAACCTGAGGGGTCTCTGCTACTGAAACTCTTGAAGAATGCTCAACTTGTGATCCTCATCTGCTGATACTATAAGTACCATGTGGTTTTGTATAGGTGGTGGTCTGGATAGTGCACCACTTTAAGTTGCTATCGCAAGTAAAAACCCCCTTACCAATGCCTCATCACCCAGGGGATCATCCTCATGATCTCATGGTGGAATCCAGGCTGGCTATCTATAAGGAGGAGTCTGGAAGTAAAATAAGATGGACCACGTTAAATAGAATATATTTGTAGAGATGACTCAAAAAGGACATAGAACTTCCACCCATTTATATATGATGCATATACCATTGTTTTTTCTACAACAAGTGTTTTCATGTATCTAGTTTAAAACAAGGTACCCAAAGTCCTAGTGTATGGATATGTTTCCCACCACGCCAACACTGAAGTCCATGGCCTACATTATGAAATCAAAGCACTTATCACTATTTCCCCAAACCAATATCACATAATCCCAGTACTAAAGTAAAACCTACCTACTATAACACCACTCGGTCAGGAGATATCCAAGTGGTGCCCGTGTCATGACTACCCCAAGCCCACGTCCAATACGATAGGGGTGGCTGACTAGCACTGAGTAGGAATATCTGAAAAATGGGAGGCATTAGCCTAATGAACCTGTATGCACAAACACATATCTAAGACACAAATGCTTTACATTTAAATATTTTGATCAAAATTCTAGTAATTCATCCCTAGTTAATATTTACATGATAATCTAAATTTTTTATTCATTACCTAAAATAAAATTTCAAAAAAAAATAACGTTATTATAATGTTTGCACAAAAAATGCAATTATGGTTTGTTTAAGAAGAGATATTTTTAATTATAAAATCACATTACATAATAATGAGTATTTAATTATTAATAAATAACCATCATACTTATTTTATATTATGGTTAATTCAATTCATACAGACCATTCTAGTTACTAGGGTGTATATAATATCAAAGCTCATTTAGATTCAGTGTTTCATGTATACCAAGCTACCGAATGTGTCAATTTTATTTGAAAAGAAAATATATATACAAATTCTTATTGTTTTACACTATAGATTATGAATAAACAAGAATTTTTATATGTTTTAAGTCGGTAAATAATTAATGTTAGTTTTCAAGACTCTAATTTTTTGTATGAATTTAGACCCATTTCGTATGACATTTAAAAATCGTTTGGTATGTTGAAACAAAAAAGCATATGATTTTGAATAATTTTTTATGTATTTTCATAACAAATACGACTTTATGAAATTTGATATTAAGTTTATAAAAATCTATTTATATTTAAATTTTTTAATTATTTCAACCTTTGTTAAAATTTTATAAACATTAAAATATAATACTTTTGATCAGTTTTTTAGAAAATCACTATGAATTGAAAAACATCATATTCTTTAAAATAACATTATTAAAAAAGTTAATGAATAAGAAAAATATTATTGAACAATGCTATAGAAAATTATAATTATTCATTTTAATGATGTGAGTTGTTTTCAAACAAATGTGAGGTATATGTAATATTGAAAACATTAAAAGAAACAAACCATACCTATAATAATATCCCAAACAATGAAAATGAATCCTCAAACATATAATCTCCAAACTTTTAGAAAATATATGTCACAAACCCCTCCTAATAAAGATACTACAATGAGGGGATAGAGATAATGACCCCCGAGTCCTGCCACAAGTAAGCCTTGTGTAGGTGACTAAAACCAAGGGTCTAAAAATCTCAGAATATGGGTGGAATTACCCCTTATTAGAAAACAAAATCTGGATTTATAATGAACCATCAACAAGAAATATAGGTCATAATATAGAATAAATTGAAAGATCATCCCACAATCAATGTATAAATTTGAACGGATAGAGATACAATTCTCCAAAGTAAATACCCTAAAGTAAAGCTAATGTAGAGACACAAAAACTATCAAGGATATGAATTAGTAAGGTCTAGCACGGTCTATGAAATTTTCATAGAAACCTATATATAGTTTTGTATATGTAGGGTGAGCATAGAAGTATACCATGTAGGAAATCCATGTTTATCGTACACATGTGAAAGAATCGTACTAATGAACATGTGAGAAAACAACATAACCAAACATCACCTAAAAATGCATACTAACCATCCCAACCTCACCAAGGCACTCTCAAAAAATAACGAAATCCATGTAAATTAATATAAATTAAATCACATATATGATATAGTACCCCGCACCACTTTCCTACTGATTATATACTCTCACACCCCAATGAAAAGCATCCCTAAGCTCCCACCTCTTCTAAGTATACCACATCACAAGATGTCAGCACTTGCATGGGATTAAAAACACGTGCTGCATGCACACACTTGGGCCTCACAAAAAATCCTACCCGAAGACACCTGGGACACACATCACATCACATATCATCATATCTCATCTTGAAGACACATAGGAAACAACATCAAAAATAATCCTGAAGACATGTTGAAAATGACATCACAACTCATCATGAAGACACCAGGGACACCACATCACAACTCGCCCGATGAACCTTGGGCCATCATCACATAGAAGAGTAAGCATGGAAGAGTGGGTGTCCAACCATCCATCCTCACATCCATATGTTGGAAAATACACCTCCTGCATGACTATGCTGGTGTAGAAAGAACAAATTTACATGCATATTTTTTATCAAATATAGAGTATTTTATATTTTTTCTATCATAAAGCCCATGTATTTACATGTTTTATTAAAATAATGGGTAATTTTAATTTTATAATGAAAATGAGCATAATATAGAAAAGTGCATAATTATGGATTTTGGACAGATTTTGACCACAAGGGTAGTTTTTTTATTTACCATAAAATATATGTCCAAACATTGTGATTAATTTTTTTTAGAATCCTGATTTTATTTCCTCAAATTTTTTGGTTTGAACTGGGATCTAATTCTGCCATATAAAGGGCCTACAAATACATTGAAGTTGGAATGTTTTTCGGGCAGACAACATGGACCCCGCCACAATAACGGAACCCAAGTTCGGCCTAAACACATCCAAATGATGTTTTTCCACCTGGGACATCACGAGGATATATAGGGCCAGCTCAAAAACAAATTTGGGAAAGTTTTGAAGTCATTAATATGTCCATTGAACAGCATACATTTGGAGGAACCTTCCTGGAAGTTTCGTACAGAAACATGAACCTCCAAAGAAAATTTCATAACTCTTTCACCTGGGGTCCAAATGAGCTTAAATTTTGAAAGTGAAATCCCAAAACACTTTTTCACAACATTGAAGAAGGGGTACATGCGTGAATCATCCATTTAATTGTTAAAAAATGCACAAACATTCGTGGGATAGAAATCCTCCTATAAAAGAAGGCCCTATCCTCCTTCTCAAATTATTACCTTGACACCCAAAGGCATAGAGGGATCCCACAGGGGCATGTGCCCCTTCTTCTCCTCTATTTCCCCCTCATTTATTATTATTTTTTAATTTTAGTTTTCTCTTAGTTTAATTTCAATTGTAATTCAAATTTCAGTTTTATTAATCAATACATTCCTTTTTGTCCATCCATCCCACAATTATTTTTCTTAAGTCTCTAATTTTAATATTAAGTATTATTTTCATTATTATTAGTATTGAAATTAATAATAATATTATTATTATTAATATTAATATTATTTTAATAATCATTATTATAATATTCAAATTTTTATTTTTAATCTATTATATTTTCTTCCTCTATGTTTTCAAAATATATTGACATATATTGTTAATTAACAATAAAATTATTATAATTTTAACAACCATTATAAATTATTTATTCTCCTTTATCTCTCTAATCTATCTCCCTGTCTTTCCATCCATCCACCATTGAGATATTCAACTCTCGGAAATGAAAGCCTAACCCCGAGACTAGGATCGGGGGGAGGTCAAGGTGTTATTGAATTTTGTTTAATGTTTATTTTATTGTTGTGGTAGATTTCAGTAGCATTCATTGGTGAGGCGAATTTCCCCAATTGGGTGATGGTCCCCATTGAAATGAACCTCAAACTATTTGTATTCTAGAAAATAATATTGATTAAAACATGAGATTTCATGCTTGGATATTCAATCGAAAATCATACACATAAAGGAAAATAATGATTGAATCCAAGAATGAACCCCAAAACCAAGTTCTTTCCACATCAACTCATTTTGTCTTCATTTCATGATGGTTTCTATTTTTCATATCAAAAACAAAAAAAATACTGTTATCACTTTCATTTAAAATAAACAATAAAAAGATATAGATTAAGTGATATAAAAAACAGTATGTGATCCACATTGAGAAGGCTCATCAAGAGAGACGACCCTGGTCAGCCACTGTACTGCACTAGGAAAAATATAATTGTTTTTTTTCAAAACCCCGCGACATGCGTGCGTCAAAACTGGCACCATTGCCGGGGATCCAATCAGTTATTCATTTAATTTTTTTATTTTCACTTCTTAGATGGATTTCAATTCTTATTATAAAATAAAAAAATAAAAAAAAAACTTCTTTCCATGAGGAATTTAATTGATTATTATTCTGAATGGAGTGAAAATTGCTCATAGGTGCAACAAGAAGAAGAAGAAGAAGAAGAAGAAGATTTTAGAAGGGCTTAGGTGAAAATCTTAGAGAATGAATTGAAAAAATGACAAGAAAAGGTGAATGAGAATTTGAATATGTTAATGCTTTAATGGAGCAACCCAACCCTGAGAAGGATCAAGATCCTAAGGTGGAAAAGGATGATGACATACCTGCTGAGCCACAAGTGGGAGATCAAAAAATATTGGATGCATTCATGATTAATTGTTAAGAATTGCCTGAACATCCCATACAATAAAAAGAAGACGATCCAGCACCACTTATGCAAGAAACCACCCAAGAGGTGGAGTTTCAAGTCAAGATGGAGGAACCCCACTACCTGCCTCCATCTTTAGAGAGTGTACTCCAAGAGGAACTTACCACTGAGGAAACGATTGATACTAAGCCAACTCATGGAGTTGAACTATTATTTGACCCCATATCTTATAATTTTATTGAATACGAATTCTACATCACTCATTGTGATTTTGATTATACAAAAATAGACAATCAATGCTGTGTCTTGGAGGATGACGAAGAATCTGGATGTGCACTAACTGATTAACATATGGATCTCCCTGGAAAAGGTGAATATTTATTGAAGGAATATCTTGAAGAGATGCTAGTGGATTTTCCTAAGGACACCATGAAAAAAGCTTCTTACATTTATGGGGAAAATTTTGATCTTAATACTTCATGTTTTAATTTTATTCAAATAGAATTAAACTCTGACTTTACCATTGACTCTTCTTTCAATGCATCATACCTTGAAGAACCACTAGACAAAGAAGATGAGGTTGCACAAGTAGAAACCAAGATAATGGATGATTCATACTTCATCCTACCTCGAACATTCATGCTATACCTCATTGTGAAGGGGGAGGATCTAGAGTACTCTATCCAAGTATCATCCCTCAAGAACAAGGATGAAGCACAAGATGGAAAAATCCACATGTGGTGGTTAAAATCGAAGAAACTTAATCCTCCATCAGACTTTGGATAATTGCTGGTACTGCCCTATGGAGGCAGTAAAAATTCATGACCCACTTGGGGGATCATTCCAAGATTTATCTTTACTTTATTTTTAGGAAATTAGATTTCAATTTCATTTCTTAGGAAGTAGTCGAGCATAAAGCCCCCTCCCTCCTACATTTTTTGAGCTTAAAAGATATTATCCTTATGCATAATTGTGTTATTTTATTTTATAGGATCATTATGGAAGAAGGAAGCCATAGAAAGTTAAGGTTATATACAAGAATAACTTCCAAGGAAAAAGCGAGTTCAATTTTAGTGTTGTATATTTTAAACTCTCCACATTTTGTTCCAAAACATGTTTTGAGCATTAAAGATAAAATCGCATGCCCACAAATGAATTTGTGTTTTACTAAACTTATCTAGGAGACAGGAGTTTCATAAGAACCCAGTGATTCCATGTTTTAGATTTCAATGTTTATATGATTAAATGATTGAAATATAGAATTGAATTTTTAAATATTAAGCATATATATTGAAATTATGATTCATGATTTAAAGGAATTAATTAATGCATGAAAATGAAATTTCTCTACCATCTTTCATGCTTTGGGTTTCTAAAATTTATGTGAAATGATTTATTATTATTTTTCATGCCATGAGTGATTGTCCAATGTTATATTTCTCATTCCCGAGAGGATATCTAGATCAAGTACTTACTATTTATTCTTGAGTATATTTCTTGAGTGATCTTCGGACATGTAACCGACCAGAACTTGTATTGAATCATTTCAAAGCTATAACTGCACAAAAACACATTTAAAATTATTGAGGCATCCTTTGAAAAGCTACTTATCCTTAAAAGACAACCTTTACATCAATTCTTAGTTTAGCCCATATAGATCATGGACGACCTTTATCGGGATGAGCCGTGTTTCAAGCCATTTTTATCCATTCCTACACTACTCTTGGTATTTTCATGATATTTTAAAGTTGAAGTGTGGGGGTAAATGGAATCATGGTGGACAGGATGATACACATTGTAAGGAAGAAGTGTGGGGGTGTTATTTTGGGAATTGTAAAAGGTTGTGAAATCATTCATTATACTCTATTGTTTTCCCCTCTTGAATTAAAAAACAAAATCACAACAATGAAAAAACAGATTCAAAAAAATAGAAAAATGGGTTATGATTTTGGAGAACCAAAAATAACCATTTTCCAAACCGACGATCTTCTAATATTATGTGGGTAGGTTATGTATGTGAGGCTTGATCTAATCATAACTTTAAAAAAACGTAAAATAGTACAAAATAAAAAAATATTGAAGAGGGTTCACAAATCAATAATTATTCATAAATTGATCATGACTTTACTTTGAGTTTTTGGAAGTGGGTGTTGCTACTTTGAAGGGGAGAATTTCATTACACTTTTACTTTTGATTTCATACATTTTACATAAGATATTAGCCTCCTCCTTGAGCCTTAATTTTTAAAGCATCAAATCCTACCGACCTTAAAGCCTCAGAGTCATTTGAACCATTATTGCAAGACATCAGGATTTTATGTGTCTTTTGACTTTACAATGTGGAGAAAGTAGTTCATTTAAAAGCCTATGGATAGGGAGCATGTTCTCATGATATGATCATAATTCTACTTCAATTGTATCATGAGTGATGGGAGAAAAGAATCAAAAGTGAGGTACATAATGACTTGGAATTTTTAATAAAAATGAATTAAAAAGAATGAATGAATGAAAGGATAATTTCCATCAATTTTCAAAGGGGGAAAGTAAAATGTGTGAATTTTTTGTTTTTTTGAAAAATGAGAAATTAAATTGATATTTTATGCACATTTTTGAATGTGTGATTTTACATTGGAATTTTTTTGATTTTTTTTCATTATAATTTGAATATTGGTAACATTGGTGTCCTCTGATTTCCATGTTGAAATTTTATGCTTGAGGACATATATGGTTTATGTGTGGGGGTATTTGACAGAGAAAATTTACATGCATATTTTTGATGAAATAATGAGTATTTTTTACTGTTTTTCAATGATAAACCCCATTTATTCACATGTTTTATTAATATAATGGGTAATTTGAATTTTATAATGAAAATGAGCATAATAGAGAAAAGTGCATAATTCTATATTTTGAACAAATTTTGACCATAAGGGTATTTTTGTAATTTATGATAAAATATATTTCAAAATTTTTTGATTAAATTTGCTTAGAATCCTGAATTTATTTTATCCAATTTTATCTTCTGGACTAGGTGCTGATTCAGCCATATAAAGGTACTAAAAATTCATCGAAGTTGGAATGTTTTTCGGGCGGACAGTGTGGATCCCACCACAGTAACAGAACCCATACTCGGCCTAAACACATCCAAATGATGTGTTTCCACCTGGGATATCATGAGGATAGATAGGGAAATTTCTAAAACAAATTTGGAAAAGTTTTGAAGTCATTACGGTGGCCGTTGAATGACATACTTTTAGAGGAACCTTCGTGGAAGCTTCGTCCAGAACCATAAATCTCCAATGAAAAATTCATAACTCCTTCACCCGGGGTCCAAATGCGCTGAATATTGGAAAGTGAACAGCCAAAAAAATTATGAAAAATAGGTATGAAGGGGTCCATGGGTGAATTAGCCATTTATTTGTTAAAAACACACAATCTTTCGGGGGATAGAAATCTGCCTATAAAAGGAGGCCCTCTCCTCCTTCCCAAATGATTAGCTCGACACCCAAAGGCAAGGAGGGATCCCATTGGGGAACGAGCCCCTTCTGATCCTATCTTCACCATAATTTCTTCTTCTTTTTTTTAGTATTGTCTTTGTTTAATTTAAATTGAAATTGATATTTCAGTTTTATTAATCTATGCATTCCTTTTTCTCCATCCATCCCACAATTCACTTTCATAATTTTCTTATTTTAATAGTATGTTTTATTATCGTTATTTTTAGTATTGATAATAATAATAATATTATTATTATTAATATTAATATTATTTTAATTGTCATTATTATACAAATAAAATTATTATTTTAATTCTATTATATTTTCTCCCTCTCTATTTTCAAAAACTATTGTCTTAATTATCATAGTAATATTATTAATTAATAATAAAATTATTATAATTTTAACAACCATTATAAATTATTTATTCTCCTTTCTCTCTCTCATTTCTACTTCTGACTTTCCATCCATCCACCATTGTGATCTTCTACTCTCATAAATGAGAGGCTAACCCCCAGACTTGGCTTAGGGGGAGGTCAAGGTGTTCTTGAATTTTATTTAATGTTTATTTTATGGTTGTGGTAGATTTGAGTAGCATTCATTGGTGAGGGGAATGTCCCCGATCGGGTGATGGACCTCATTGAAATGAAACTCAAAATATTTCTATTATAGAAAAGAATAGTGATTCAAACATGAGAATTATTTTTTGGATTATCAAACTAAAATCAAACACATAAAAGAAAATAATGATTGAATCTAAGACTGAACCACAATACAATGTTCATTCTTCATCAACTCATTTTGTTTTCATTCCATGATAGTTTATATTTTTCATATCAAAAACACAAAAAAATATTGTTATCAATTTCATTTAAATACAAAACAAAAAAAATCGATAGATTAAGTGATATAGAATAAATTATGTGAACCACATTGATATGGCTCCTCAAGAGAGATGACCCCAGTCAGCCACTGTGTTTCACTAGAAACAATATAATTGTTTTTGTCTACACCCCACGACATGGGTGCATCAGGTGTTCATCACATAGTGCTAAATGTGGGTGGGGTGTGTGTAGAAATCACAAGGGAGATATATGTATATATGTATAGTATCAAAAACTCCTGACCAAGCTATGGGTTCTCAAACAAACTAACCAACTCACAACACCTTCACATTTGTTTCCAACTCTAAATGGACAAGAACACACAACCAGCCATGATCCCCATTTCACACATTCATCAAATTCCATTTAATCACCCATTCTATTTTATTATTTAGCATCAACCACATTTAATCCCAAAACCCATCATTGAATTTTCCATTAGAAAATTTACATCCCAGGAACCAAAAAAACCCATTCCATTTCAAGCATTATTAAACATTTATTTATTCAATCGATACTAATGAATATATTAGGATAGAACCATATATCACACACAACCAGTCATCCCCAACTATCTCCCCTCACTACCTCAAAAGAACGTCAAAATAATCACCCCCTCACCACCCAGAAATCATATCCTAGAAAACCTGAGCCCCAAAAACCCCAACCACACATCAGCATCCCACAGACACAACCACACACATCACAACACATCAAGATAATTTCTCAGATTTTCAAAGGGGATTTTATCACATTCAACAATATTTATTTGGGGCATTATCCCACAATTCTAAATCCAGGGGAAACACTTTTATTAGAAAATTATAAATAATTAAAAAATTCACATTTAGGGAAATACTAAAAAAATCACAACTGTCACAACGGTCACAATACCTATATCCAAACTAACTAAATAACCTAAGAAACAAAATTTTCAATAGGGCATTAGGATTGTATGATCCACAATATAACAAAAACAATAAAGTTTCAAGAATATATGGAAAAACCCCTTTACACTTCGATTGAAATTTAACTAATTTATTTATAAATAATTCATACAGCAAAACCATAACTCTAAGGGGAACAAAAGAAAACCCCTTCCACATGATTCACAATAATGATAAATGAGTTAAATCTTAACTCAATGATGTTTTTTCAACTTGTAGTGCACCACAAGGAGAAGAAGAATGCGCAGAAACAGAAACTACACCATGAGGAACCAATGATCAACATATATAATAATAAGAGACCATCATGATGAATCCAAAACACACAAGGAAAACCAAACTATTCCACTACAGAAAATCCCTGAAGAAGAAGGGTTGGAAATAGGCGAGAATGAAATGAGAACTCACCATAGATCGATGAAGGGAACCAAATGGTTAATCCCCATTAAAGGGAATCTCTAAATGTGGAGTCGAAAGGACACCAGACTCTTAAAAAGAGAGAAGAGATACTGGCCATAGGGTTTGGGAAAACGCAAAGTGGCTGGAACCTTTAAAACAATAAAACATCATGGAATTACAAGATGTGTAATACCCTTTCACGTCTTGTAATCCTGAAATTCCAGGTTCTTCAAAAAACCTATCACCTTTCTATTATTTAACGTTAAAAATATAAACATTGTGACTGGTCATGGATTAAAATTAAACCAACATTAACATTGTGTAATAAACTAACATGACATCTATTTCCTTCAATAGTTCTTTTTCACCTCTAACATCCACCTAAAACTCTCAGAACCTCCCCCGAACACCTCCAAAACTCAAAACTGAAAATGTAATAGATTGGGAGGGAATGAAACATTACACAATATACCTATCAAAATATTATGTCCCTTGAGAATCAAAAAACAAGAACAGATGAAAAGGGGGCCAAACAACCAAACTGCATGATGCCTATCAAGGATCTCGTCATACCACAAATGCTACCACCGGATAAACAGACCATCCAAAATGGCCAAAAAACACACTGCACAACCATAAAACCACACAACCACTACAAATGAATAACAATGCACTTTCTGAGGTAGTTTACTAGTTGGAACTCCATAAAACAGTATCACCTCATCCACAAACCTTTTAGCCAAAGCATCCACAATGCACTGAGTACATGATCGCTAAGAAGTTGGCCGATTTCATCAACTGATCGATGACCAACCATATAGAATCAAACCCTCCTTGATATTTGGGTAACCCTATGTTAAAATCAAATGATATGCCATCCCATTTCAACACAGGATCTTTCAAGGTGTACAAAAAACCACCAGGAACATGATGATAGACCTTCAATTGTGGGAAAATTATCACTTTCCACAAACTCTACCCCTATCCCTTTCATGATAGGACACAAAAACATCATCCTCAGTCCATGATACATCTTGAAAACCACTAGCAGTTCCACCAAATTTTTGTTATGAAAATCACAAAGGATTCCATCACACATCCCAATTAGAATGTACAACCTTCCATGAAACAATATCTTGTTTTTACCATCCTTCAACCATCCCATCAAAGCATCACCATAGCCCACACTATTACACATCACCTCTTCCTCTAATTCTCCCCACTGAGTCTCCTCCCGCTACTGCTTTAAGGACGACTGCACCACCATTTAAACCAAAAAACCTCTACCATAATCCATTTTTTACTTCTATGTGAAAGGATGTTAAATCCTCCATAATTTTCCTAAAATTCAAAGGATCACTAAAAAAATACGTATATGAATTTATGCCCAAACCATCAACCATGACATTTACCTTTCCCAAGGTGTAGGATATCCCAAAATCATAGTCATGAAGAAAATTCATCCATATCCTCTACTGAAAGTTCAGATCAGAGTGAGAAAAGATATACCTCAAACTCGTGTGGTCTGTGAAGACCATAATGTGGTCCCAAATGATGTAGTGTCACTAAAACGTCATCGCCAACATAGCCTCCACTAGTTGCAGATCTATGGTGGAATATTTATTCTCATTGTGACATAACATCCTATACCCATAAGAGATCACTACTCATTGTTTCATCAATATACATCTCAATTCCAAATGGGAAGCATCCCAAAACACCACAAAAAAGATGGTCTCCTCCAGCAGATGAAACATTGGAGAACTCAACTAAATCCCATTATGGTTACTAAATTATTTCAGGAACTGATCACTCCAAATAAATCTTGGTCTTTCCTAGTAAAATATGTCAATTGGGATAAAAATCTAGAGAAATTGGGTACAAACCTCCAATAATGGCATGCAAGACCCATAAAACTGTGAACCTCTACAATGTTATTGGGGTCTACCTAATAAACAACCACTCCAACCATTGGAGGGTCTACTGCCAAACCCTATTGAGGCACCACATTCCCATGGAAACACACCGATGACATACATAACTTACATATGGACAACATTCCATAGTGAAGGTGGCATCGAAGAACTTGAAAGATAATTCTAAGATGATTAGTGTTCCACTCCTTTGATTTCACATATATTAATATATCATCAATGAATATGTTTAAAACCTTATCTAGAAACACATAGAACATGGAGTTCATAAGACCCATGAAAATGACAGGTTTATTCTTAACACTGAATAACAGGACATCAAACTCAAAGTGCCCATACCTAAATCTGAAGGCATTCTTTCGGGATATCATTCCCATCACCCTGAACTAATGATTTCTAGACTACAGATTGATATTGGAAAAATAACTCACCCCTCATAGGTTGTCTAAATGATCATCTATCCTTGGAAGTGGGTAATGGGTTTTGACCGTAACATGATTCAACCAACGATAGTCTATACACAACCTAATACTTCTATCTACCTTCCTGGAAAACAACACTAGAGAAACCCATAGCAACACACTAGTCCAGATAAATCCATTCTACATCAGATCACCTATCTGAATCATCATCCCCCACAACTTAGAGCATGACATCCAATAATGAGGCATCAAAATCAAAGAAGCACTATGATGAAATTCTATCCCAAAATCAACATAACATCAATGGGGTAGTGTCACAAAATAATTGGGAAAAACAACTAGTAACTCCATAACGACCCTAGGAACCTATAAAAACCCAACATAAACTGATTCCACTGAAAACATATCCAGCAAGGATAGAAGGGGCTCCATACGCCGACTTCCCACCAGACCACTCCACTCATCGAAGAAAACTACATAATGACTATCCAAATATGAAAAATGAATCTCCTCTAGAAGAAGTTGATAAAAGAACCTATGAAAAAAACTATTCATTGCTGAGGATGACATATTTTGGATACATTTGTAGTAATAAAATATCCCCATGGGATTGATACGACCCCATCCAAATTCTAGCCCCGAAAAAAATCAAGCAATATTCTCTAACATATGACTGGCATAGTCAACAATAGTGGTTTGAGAATCCTATCTATGTCTAGTCCATGTGTATGGGATAGAGTGGGAGAAAAAAAGGAGTGTTAATATCCCTAATCAAAAAAGTTAAAAACAAAATAAGTAAAAAAACTGATCATACCATTGATGATCTATATACCCTAGACAACTGTTTCCTTCAATGCGTTCAACTGACCACACCAAGCTCCTCTACCTCTTTTATGACAACCACTTCCATGGAAATACTCGATTCACAGTCCCCAAACTTGAGGAACATCCTAATGTTGGGATCTACCCTCTCCATCTCTCTATGGTAGAGAAAAATCCCCTAGCCCATACAATTGTAATGGTCTCATTGGAAACTATTGATGAGGAAGACACTAAGCCTGTCCACCTCCACCAAAAAAGATCAGGTTACCATTGGGCACCAGATATGGAAATTCCCACAAACCCCCCAACCAAAACACACTAGAACAAATCTTCTAGGAAAGGTATGAAAACCAGTTGTCCCAGAATGCTATAAATAAAGCTACTGAGGTCAACTCCTTTCCGGTCGAAATATCAAATGTCCTGGTGCTTGAGAATTGCCACAGACTGCTCTACCCCTTGAGAAACCCTATTGGACCCCCTCTCACAGTGAACCTCCTCACGAGTGCATCCAATCGATCACCCCTTCCTTCTTCTAAACCATTCCGATACATCGACAACATAAAAACAGTAACTACATACTAGATAGAATGGAAATGATACTCCTCAAGACATCTCCAATGAGATTCCTCATCTAGGAAAATATCTAAGGAAACAATGCTACAAATAACACCTTTATCAGTTCTATAAAAGTGCTATTAATCATGGATAAGACAGTGGGGTCCCTTTTAATAGTGCTAAAAAGCACTGATAAAGGACCAATTTATTAGCGGGTTTTTCACTAATAAAGGGACACATTTATCAGTGATAAAAATAGTGATGATAAAGGCTGGATAACATGTGATGTGGTATTTATTTAACAACACACCCATCACCTCCACCTACACATAGAAAACACCTGAACCTACACACAAACAACACAAAACGACACCTGCACACAAAACAGCTGCACAAAACGTCACCTATACACAAAAAAAGCACAGAAGAATGAAATAGCACACAAAAGAGTTTCACAAACAATTTTATGTACATTTACATGACATCATCAATACATAAAAACACACTTCTATATACATTTCAAACAATGTTTTATATTCTTAAAATTAAAAATTTCCAACACATAGTTAAAACAATTAATGTTTCATCCTTTTTTCATCTGTGGACCCCTCACAAAAGTTTTCTTCCATGGTATTAGTTTCTGAACAAGGAATCCAAACTCATTTAAAAGAGTCCACCTATATAAGAAAAATAATATTATGTTAGTAATACAATAATGAAATAAATTAAATATCAATATGGAATAATACATTAATTAAATTTCAAATTTTAATAAAAAAGGCACATTTTGAATTATACCGGTTACACCATGCATCTTATTAATATGGGGTTTATTCCTAAACGTCACAAATGAGTCATATATCATTGTTTTAAAATCATAAAACTATTCGAATGAGTTTTCATTTATTTGAGTATGTTACTTGTTCTTTTGAGTATGTGAGGACTAGGTATAGATCTTATGTTTGGGTGATTTAATCGCCATTCCTAGGTGACATACTAAGATTCCAACAGTTGTAAATTGATGTTTTGCATTTCTATTTTACAGTTGATTTGATTTCCACCTTAGGTGGAACACTTGGGTGTGATATTTAGCTATTATTAGGATTTTGACTCTTGGAGAGAGGGATTTTTAAGAGGGGAAGGGACATGGATAGGGGGAAGGGATATTCTATTTTGGTGAGATGGCTTCCATGCTTGGGCGGGTGAGGCAACGGGCCTCCCAAGGGTTTCTCGGTATCATCATCGGCCTTCTTTTCTCTCTCTCTCAGATGATATAATTTTAGGTACACATAATTTTTTATCAATAAAAGACATTATAATTTTTGATCGATGTGAGTTCTTTATCATTAGGTCCAAACTACCAGAGAAGTCTTCTTAAGGGAGAAGATAAGATGACTAAGCTCAACATGGTGGAAAAAAAACTCAAGGATATAGTTCAAACACTCTGATAAAGCTATGCGAGTTGACTGGAGAGGGAACATGACCTGCACATTCTAACGTTACTGGTGGAATGCCTTGAAAGGAAACACCGGTTAGAGGGGACTAGCAGAACAAAGGGATTCAGGTTTGACGTGGAAAATTTGATTAGTTTGGTGTAGGGGAAGAACACAAACTTAGCGGAAGAAAATTCTAGCAATTTTCAAGGAGAACCATATACTTTCAACCTTAAACAAAAAGGTGAATAGATATCGAAGGATAACAACAAGCGTAGAGATGAAGGAAACAACATGGGGAATGGGAGATATCAGCAAAATACGTTCTCAGAATCAAAGTTATAGAATGACAAGAAGATATCACAGATGGACCTAAACTAGGAACAAATTAACAAGGGGGCATAGGTACAGAAGATTTGAAGGGAGAGTTATGAATTAGTATGAAGAAAGCTGTGAACATGATGTTTGATGAAAATGAATCAGAACTTGGTTTTGGGGATACCGGTATTGAGCCGCATTTCATTGGTTACATGATTCATAAAATGGATCGAGTTATATGTTCCCAATTCTATGGGGGAGGGTTGGCATTGCAAGGGATGTTGTCTCGATTTTCAAATCAAATACAACAGCCTCAGAATAACTATTATAGAAATTTTTTTAGGAAGGCTACATCATTTGAATTAACATAATCGAGCAACTTGGAATGTACATACTACATGTGGGATATGTATTCAATACACACAAAATTTTTTTAAAGCTCTATCCTTAAAGCATTTCTTCCAACTTGGATTTTGCTACTACTTTGTTGGGACTGACATGGAAATGCATCATTCTGGAGGCATTTTTGTTGTTTGATTCACTGCTAGAGGAGTCTTATGAGGTTAGAAAGGCTATCTCTTTTTTAGCTTTAAATTTTTAAAGTATCTAGAAATTTCATGGTGATATTCAGCATGCATATTCCAAAAGTGTACTTTCGGGGGAAGAAGGCATGAGGATCAAAGTCGATGAGGATGCTTCAAATAGTTTCATATGTTCACAGAAAGTGACATGTTGTGTAGTTGTGGATTTACTCAGTAGTTATGATATGTGGGTTGTGCACTTGGCTTCTTGGAAAACAATTCTATATGTTGATATTATAGTTGCTTCAAAAAAATTCACGGGAACAATGAGTTACAATCCTTCCCCAGCTGATTGGATGCTACCCAAGGTGATTTCCTTAGGGGTTCCGGACTATTAGTGATAGAAATGAGTTATGGGTTGTGAATGGGAGTCTATCTCATAATCCAACTTTATCAAAACGTTATTTTATTAGATCTTGGTAGTTGGATATGTTCATTGTTGAGGTTTGCGCATTATTTAAGATGTTTTATAAAAAACATTGAGGAAAGTTTGGTTGATCATGAATTTGAGCCTAGGAACATCAAAATTCCTTTTAATGAGGCTGGAACAGAGTACACTAGTGTCAATAATGGTGGTTCGTTTTTGCTATTACATCTATAATTTAGTAGTTTTCTATCCAACAGAAGGAAAAAATAATAAAGATGTTCCTAGTGTTGGAACATCAGAAGAGGAGGGGGGGGGGGGTTGAGAAAGGACAGTCGTGATGCCACGAGTGCTGCAGCTAATGTGTTGAAAGATTTTTCACACTCACACAAGTCAGAATTGATATTCTAATGGAAAGGAAGTTGAGGAACTGAATTTGGTGTTGGCTTATTTTATCATGTGGGAAACGACTAATGGCAAGCTCAGCTGACACGGTTTACAGGCGGGTTAGGAATAGGATGCCCAAAATGGAGTTCTTGATCACTAACAGGTTGGGGACGAATTGTTTGCTCCACATAGAGTTCACCCGAAGAGAAAAATGGCTAATGCTCAAATGGATTTGTATCCATGTTCGGTTGATGCGCATGCCCATAAAATTGGTGGCCTAGATGCTAATATAACATAATTCTCTGAGAGTAAAAAGAAATGTAAGCTCATTTCTGATTTTCATAACAAGCTTCTTCTGAAAGGGTGTATATGTCGTCAATTTCAACATCAAAATATTGAGTACCTAAAGAGGGATTTTCCACTTTATGAGGAAAATCTACTGGAAGAGGAAAATATAGGGCCAATCACAGAACAACAAGGCAAGGCTGTCATCCGCCAGTGGGAGAAGTGTTACAATTACATGGCCAGCCCATGTAACGTTACTACACAGATGTTGAAGGATATTATCCACAAATAAAGTGGTGTTCTGATCTACCTAGGGCCTACTTCTGAGAGGTTGATGACCAGGGTGAAGGAATGAGCTATCAAACAAGACATGTATGATTATACCATGTCATGAAGGGGAGATCAGGCGAGAAAAAAACATAGCATATGAATAGACGATCAAGGAATGGAATATGTATCTATGGTGACTCCCCCAATGATTCATCATGTTTCCCACCTTGAGGACATGGTAATTTTCATGATGGAGGAGTTAATAGGTATTTTGGTGGTGGGGTTGGGTAGTAATGATGGTTGGGAGGAGTTTTATGCAAGTGGGTATGGGGTATTAATGGCCAGGGGTAATATTGTAATGTTCTTGGTGGGATAGTTGTTGGGTTAGTTAGAGTTTTTGGGCTGGTGAGAGTGGTTAGTGTGGGGAAAGGGACTTTTGAGAGGGGAAGGGATGTGGAGAGGGGGTAGGGATATTCTATTTTGGTGAGATGAATTCCAATCTTGGTTGGGTGAGCCAAGGGGACTCCCAAGGGTTTCTCGGTATCATCTTCTCTCTTCTTTCATCTCTCTAAGATGTTTAAATTCCAGGTACACATTGTTGTTTTTCATTAATACAAGTAATTTTATGCTTGATCAACATGAGGCCTTTATCATAACACTTCTGAGATGCATTGTTATAGGTGGTAAGAAATAAAGGACTATCTCAAAAGGATTTTTGGGCCAGATTATTCGAGCACTTCATCCAGAGACACTGATGGTCATAGGGGCATGAGGTGTTAGATGATGTGGATTAGGTTTTTTGGTTACATATGCTCATCATTTGTTGTTAGATGCACTATTGGAGTCATTTTCACATAGATAATATTATGGATCATCTCCCTAATGTATCAAAACAACTGAATGTGTTTTCTCGATTTTGAATAGGCCAATTACTCTGACACCAACTATAATGTTCTAAACATTTCATACACTTTTATCACATATGAGTAGATTAAAATTACATAATTAAAAGAAATAAATTAAACATATATATGAAACAATGCACTAATTTTATGGAAAATGATTTTATTATGCATACATCAAGATTACCTCTATGATTGAGCAGACACATCGTTGTTCCTCTTCCTGCAAAGGCATGTCACATGAATAGAAATCTTCTAAAATAAACGAAACCTATAAAGAATAATGAATATCAAATAAATGTTTCATTATATAAATTTTCACTAAAATAGATAAATTATATTGTAACATTACCTTTACATCTTTCCAGATGGGTTATTTTATCCAGATATAAGCTAATAACAAAACTAATGATTCTATGTGCACTTTTCTATTGTTGGTCAACTACCGCTTATCATAGCATCTGATCTGAAATTCCAATATGACATCCTGATGATGTAATCATCTGAAACCATCCCTATGATATCATCATTCAACATTCACTTTTCGTTCTCATCCTACACCCATTTACCTAGTAAATTTGCGTAGGATGAGAAGGAAAAGTGAATCGTGAAAGATGATATCATAGCAATGGTGTGGGATTAGAGTATCACGAGGTCACCAGATCAGATATTTAGAGCAGATTCTATGGTATGATTTAGTTAACTAACAGTAGTAAATTGAAAAAATAATCCTTAGTTTGGTTATTAAATTTGTGAGTATTGAACAACCAAATTTCTTACAACACAATACATCAGTAGAAACAAAAGCATAAATTAACAAAATAGAGAATATAATTGATCCATGCCAAAATATTTTAGGTCTAATGATTTTGGAAACACAGAAACATAGAGAAATTTTTTCATAAGAGTCCCTCAATATGTTATTCTATACTAGAAAAAAAATCATTTATAAAACTATTCTTTATAACCTAATGATATGGAACATAAAAAAGGGAGATCATAGATGATGAATAAGTGTAAACAATGTATATATAAATGATCATATAAGTATAACATAAGTAGTAGGAATTCAGCCTTCATCATATTTTTGTACAATCTTCTATCTGGTATGCTACCCATTTTTTTAAAAAAAATCTATATCATCTTGTGAATAAGAGTTTTTGCGAAAATCATTGTAGTACTGAGAAAATATTTATACACAAATGATTAATACAATTTTTTAAATGAATTAGTAATTATTTTGGAAATATCTCTTCAGGGATACAAGTTTGTTGATGAAATACGATCTCTATCATAAATTTACAAACAAAATAACCACAGTCCTTTCCATTGGTTTGTTTTGGACATTGCAGAAACATTGAGAAAAATAATTAATTTCTTTTTATATGTGTTTGGATAGTGAAATATTATTTTATATACCATGATACCTGTATAGTTGTAGATCTCATGGTTGTTCTTGTCCTTAGGCCCTTGATTTATTCCCTGAAGGAGACGATATTGATTCACCGCCCAATCATAATTCAATCCTCATTAGAAGATAATATTAATTATATAACAAGATATATAGTCTACAATGTTGGATCAAGTGTATTAAAAATAGAAAAACTCCATCATGAGTGGTTGGTTTTGTTGCATATCCATGCATTGAATCAAGAAAATAAATCTTTGGAGTATCGAAATTGACCACAATGAGCATCCAACACTTCCTAAAAACAAAAAAAAGGAATATGTAATGGAAGAAATGAAAATATAGTTGATATGATTAAATTGTTGAGTTTTACCCCTACATCATTAGTATTAAGAACAATTTTTCATCCATAATTTTGTTTTCAAATGATTTGATCAGGGATGACATTATTTCACCCTCTTTATTGTCATATATTTCTTCTATTGAAGAGATGATGTAAGGACTAATGAGTCCAGATTTTTGTTCAAGGGAAAATCACTTCAATTGTTTCTCATATATACTCCTATGAAAAATATAAAATGTATTTAGTCATAATAATCATATTACATAAATGTTTTTAAAATCAAATTATGAAAACATACCTCATGTATACATTTAAAACTGAGGTGCCCATCCATTGATACTTGATAATTTCATCAACATTGTCAGCACTAATGAAATCAGATTCCTCCTCTCCGTACATATTTGTTTTCTCAAAATCAACTGTGTGAGTATTTTTGTATATCAACTTTCTGTCCACATGATTTTGTAATGATATTAAATGTGGATATAGAATTGGAGAGATAAAGGGGCTCTCATTAGATCACCTTGATTGGTTGTTTGATCATTAGGATAGTTTTGAGCTGATGTTTCATTTCACTCCTTCCCTTTGTCATTCAGTAATAATATTCATCTGTTCAGACATTTTTTCATTAAATGTTAATGGTCAATCTTGAAAAATAAATTGGAAATGAATCCCTCCTTATTGAAATGGTTTGTACAAGAATTGACGGAAATGTGATGAATGTTCCAACAGCTTGTTCGACTGTATGAATGTTGTCATATTCATTTGGAATAGGTATCTCAACACTAGACTCATTTTCTATGTTAATCGACACTCTAACAAGACCAGTTGGAATTGGTATATTTTGTAGCAAGTCGTTAAATATATTGGACACCATATCCCTCACTACAAGGCGAATGGTGGGAGTTGATAAATATGAATAACTGTCAATTTCACCCTGTAGAATACTGTTATCAGAAAGGTATCAGTGTCTATGTGATTAAAATTTCACAGAAACAATTATTAGAACATTGATTACCTTAGCTATGTCATGTTTTTTAGGGGAATGGATCACCTCAAAGCTAGTGGGGGTGGGGCAGGATCTTTGCGCATGGGTTGTTGTTGAGTTGTTTCTTATCTTTTTCTCCCACCATTGTAAGAACCCAGATCATTGTTTCAGGTATGTTTTCCCTTTTTTTTTGGAGTTTTTGAGAGAGAAAAAAAGATTCTGGAAAATTTTGAAGTGCATGTCGTGTACTTTATAAGTACAAGCCGTGTACTCCCTTTCCGTGCCAGGCTGTGTGCTAGCCTTGTCCGGTCCACACACGGTGTGTAGGGGTGAGGTGGAGGCCGCATAAAGTGGAGTATGAAAAAATGGAGTACACGGCATGTACTCAAGATGTACACACCATGTATTTTTTTTCATTAAACACACCAGGGTCGCACCTGACGGACAGAACACACTCCTTCTCCAGGTTCATCGTCCGAGGGAGACCCGTATGGCCGTGTTTCTTTTCTGAGCCCCCGAGATACCGTCTGATCTCCATTTCATCCACCGTCGATTGCATTGGGATCGAATCAGTAATCTCTCTCTTTTTCTTTTGCCTTGTTCCATGATTCCTCCAAATTTTCATGTTATCATGGGTTGAGAATTTTGGACATTTTATTAGATCTTTGATGTTCTATGGAGAATCAATCATTGTGGTTCACTTATATCAATATCCTAGCACCGAGGTAAGTGTTTTGTTGCCTTACGTTGACTTTCTTTGAGTTTTATTTGCAAAAGTTCCGGATACTCATGTATCGGGTATCTCGAGTTTGGGATTTTGATCCTATTGTTTAATTGCCTTATATTGATTGTTAGCTTATGATTATTTGATAATAATGTATTCTTGGTTTCATGTTTGAGGATAACCCCATGGGTGTATTTCCCTATTTGGCTGTTTATCCCCATTTGGCACTATTTTCCTATGAGGCAAACCCTATTGGAATTGCTAGTTTACTTGTTATAACTGATTGCATGTGTTGCATGCTGTTTAAATGCATTTGATGCATTATAGCTATTATCCAAGGAGATTTTGAACTTACGTAGGGCTTCTGAAAGTCGATTATGCTCAACTGGACTACTCAGGGCTCTGGGAACCTGGTACGGGAGATCAAAGAGGGGATAGACGATTTAGTGCTTCCCTAGAGGGTCTGTTGGTTTTAGTTTCATACACAGGGCCTACGGGAATAGGACTTTGTGCTTCCAAAGAGTGTTCTTAGTTTACACACGTATTGAGATCACATGAGTAATTAGTCATAAGTGGTTTCTTATAGAGTATGTAGCTATTGTTGCAAGACCATAGGGGAATTGACGTGAGAGCTTCCCAGTGTGTCTGTGCCTTGTTGATTACTGGACTATAGGGGTCGGCTAGATTGATCCACCCAGAGAGTCAGTGTGATTTTTTTTTGGTTTGTTGTGATGATTCCACCAAACTAATGAACAAGCATGGGTTTGTATTTCTTGTGGGTTAGGTAGTCATTTGAGTTACCTGCTGTGTTACTCGATTTACCTTGGAATAGAGAGCTTTGCTAGTTTCCCTAGTTGTATAATTAAATTAATGTGAATGGTAATTGGTTGGATTTTTACTGGTGTACTCCTAGTTCATTACTGTATTTATTTACTTTACTTTTGCTATATTTCTCACTGACAGTAGGGCACAAATCATGTGGTGGTTTCCTACTGAGATTAGTCTCACACCCCGTTTAGGTCCTGCATTTCGGCCCAAACAGATTATATGGTTACAGGTGTGGATAGGGACTCTGGCCCTTACACCTGAGGTACATGATTTCTAGTTGGAGCTGGAGAGCATGGGATCGGGCTTTGGCTCGTGATGCTGCTGGAGTTTCAGTTTACTTTTAGTATTTGGTTTCATTTGTATTTCAGCACATTGATTTGTTTACTGCTTTGCATAGAAACATGTACCATACTGCATCATTATTATATCAGACATTGCTTCTACTTTTAGTTTCAGTTGTTGTATGTTGTTACTGCATCTGCTATTGTGCACGCTTGTTCTTCCGCGGTATACTTTTCCCAATGAGGGCATAGTTTCCCCACCGACTCACCAAGTCCCTCGCTGCTCGTCGGCAACCTCTGGAGTTTGGGGAAATGCACTTGAGGTCATGTGGCGAACCAGGTACGGGGCACCAGTTATGAGGCTCCGTATTTGGGTCCTTACAAAGTGGTATCAGAGGAGGTTTTTTTTCTTTTATATTTCCTTAATGTTTTGTGAAAATAGACAGGGATAGGAAGAAATGGTTAGTTAGTAATTAACTGGTCCCAGGAGTGATTAACCCGTATACCGGGAAAAGCTATATTACCCCGTAATTGAAATTTTCAGTTTTTTCAAGTGTTACAGTTTATTATATTTCACCGTTGGGTGATGGACATGTTTTTTGCTGTTACAGTTCATATTATTGTGGTTCTATTATGTTGAAATCCGATGAGATGAGGGTATTCCTTCTCATTCATCATATTGGGACTAGTTAGCAAATCACATGTCAATCCTTTTTCCATGTCATCTAGGGTGCATTAGAGATTGAATGCTATTGTGATAGATGCCATGATAGATTATGAATGATGTTGTGATAGTTGATATGATAGAAATACCACTATGTTGGTAGGCTGTTGTTTATTTTTGTAGTTAATTTATCATGGACACCAAACTTTGGTCTTAGAGGTGTTATAGGCCCTCAAGGATCGGAATTTGGTGGATCATTGGATTGTTATTCTGTTTACCTGTTGTATGCATTGTTATGATGCCATGATTTGATTCGAGGGGAGTATTGGCCCCCAAGGATCAGAATTTGGCACATAGATGTTTGTTTTTCAGTGTTTCTAGCTTTCGGTTCATTTTCTGAGCTACTACCCTGAAAAACCCAGAATACACAGCGTGTACATTATTAATACACACCGGGTAGTTTTTAAATCATGTTAATGACTGTGTGAATAGAGACATGGGATGTAGAAAGTCTTCGAGGACACGTCGTGCATGATATGTACACACTGTGTAGTAGTCAACCGTGTACCCGACCGTGTCACTAACAACACGGGTCAGGGATGCTCGTGTAGTACACGCCGTGTTTTGTAAGAACATGCCGTGTAGCCTTGTTCTAGGTACCCAGACGTGTCACGAACAACACGGGACGATGTTATATTCTCCTATACACACCGTGTCTATTCGGAACACGCCGTGTAATGGTCAGCCGTGTAGCCGACCGTGTAACCTTCTACACGGGTCGTCGAACCTGTCCTGTACACACCATGTCCTTAGTGAACACGCCGTGTAGTTTAGTATTAAGAGGACCATGTAGGTTATCCATGTAAAGAGACTCGGGCAGGGGAGTGGAGTTCAAGTACACTCCGTGTGTTGGGACAACACGCCGTGTAGTCTGGGATGTTACACGACCAGTAGTGGAAGAAGTACACGCACATGTGAATGGATTTAACAAACATGCCGTGTAGTTTAAATACACACCATGTAGTCATGTTTTTCAAACTTAAGTGTTTCTCTCTCCTGTTCCCATTTTGTACCCTTTTGTTTTCTGTCCATGTTAATCCTAAATCTCAGGTGTGCTTTTTACATTTTAGGGCTATGGCACCAAGACGTCCTCCCGTTGCACGTCAGGAACCAGGCAGTGACCGTACACCTGATACGGCAGACCAGGGACTACTAGTAGTTCCGTCGATCGTTCCAGAAATGGAACCTACAATTATTACAGACACTGGTTCCAACACTCAGTACATAGAGGGTTTCATTAGATTCATGCAAACCTTCCAGGGAGCCCATCATCCTGCCCCGTCTATGGCAGAGCTGATGTTGTTTTTTCAGCAGCAGCATCCTCCCACTTTTACAGGGGATGGAGGACCTCAGGATGCAGAGTCATGGATAGAAACCATGCTTTCCATCTTCTAGCATCTGGATTCAACCCCAGACAGAAGGGTGAAGCTCGCGACATACATGCTGCAAGATTCTTCCAACAGATTGTGGGATTTAGTTTCGCAGGCAGGGCGCCAATGGACATTGGCTTGGGAAGATTTCCAGCGTAAGTTCTACGACTAATTCTATCCAGCGATGCTGAGGGCCGATAGATCCAGAGAGTTCATGAACCTGTTGCATGGTACACTTTTGGTTTTGGAGTATTCCTACCATTTCACTGAGTTACAGCGATTCACTCCTGTTCTTGGAAATGGTGAGCTGTTTTTGGCAAGGATGATTGAGGAAGGCCTCAAGCCAGAGATTAGATCATAGGTGAATGTCTTCTAGTTGACTTCTGTTACTCTGATAGTCAACCAGGCACTGATCACCAAACGAAATCTGAGGGAGATTGGAGATATTGACCGGGGCGGTTCAATATCCAAAGATGATTCATTTCATACTGACAGCAGGAAGCGCCACCAAGAGTCTACTTGAGGTGACTCGAGGAAGTAAGGTATTTCTTCTGGTAGATGGGATATCCCTTCTGGAAACTAGGTGGTGTGCTATCAGTGTGGAAAGAGTAGGCATAAGAATCCTCAGAGACCGAGAGACCTAGTAGAGTGCCGATCTTTTGGAAATATGGGTCATCAGCAGCGTGTTTGCAGGGTTCTTCTTCCAGTGGAAAGTGAAGAAGGATATTTATGTACTCCTCATACAGGAACATGATTACCAGTTCCGAAACAGACTGGGGGCTGAAGTTCTTCAGGTCATTCAGGACAAGGTAGAGGTCATGGATGCAGTGGCCAGGCTCAGTGAGGATCAGCTCAAGGATATCAGGCTGCTACATAGGGCCTCGGTGATGGACAAACGTTTGCGGTAGAGAAGATTAATCAAGGGTGGGATCCTGGACCTTCCACAGTTCGAGGTACTATCTTAGTATCCTCAGTTTTATCTCGTGCACTTTTCAATACCAGAGCTTCTCATAGATTTGTTTCTATGCACACTTTGGAGAGCCTTAGAGTTACTGTCGTTACTTCTGAGGATATGATGACACTAGACACTGCCTTGGGACTTAGAAATCCTACTCTGCGTTAGTGTATGGAGTGCCCCCTTGAGGTTGGTGGGTATCACTTCTTGTGGGATCTTTATATCCTTGTGATGACGGGTTATGATGTCATTCTTGGGATGGACTGATTAGTTTACTTCCAGGACATTGTCGACTGCTATTGCCGAGGGCTGAGTTTCACATCACCGGAGGGCGGATCTTTCCTTCACAAGGGTGAATGGGATGCCAAGGCAAGCAGAGCTGGACTAGATCATCATGGGTTGGGCGGTGTTATGGACCAGATTTATAGTTTATATCTGGATGACTAGGGGACTTCTCAGATAAATTTCCTCCGGTAGTTGATCTTTTTCCTGATTTCTTTTCTGAAGGATTTTCAGGGTTGCCTCCGGAGTGAGAGGTATATTCTCTATCGATCTTGTACTAGGATCAGCACCAGTATCCATAACTACTTATAGGATGGCGACGCCTGAGTTGCAAGAGCTCAAGAAACAGTTGGAGGTGTTGTAGGCAAAGGGTTTTATCCGACGAAGTACTTCCCCTTGGGGTTCATCGGTGTTGTTTGCGAAGAAGGCATATGGTACTTAATGGCTAAGTGTGAACTATCGGAAGCTAAACTAGTTGGCAGTCAAGAACCGATATCCTTTGTCGAGGACTGATGATCTTTTTTATCATCTTCGAGGAGCAAGGGTGTTCTCAAAGATTGAATTGTGATCTGTCTATCATCAGTTGCATGTCAGACCATCAGATATTCCTTTTACAACCTTCCAGAGAAGATATGGTCTGTACAAGTACTTGGTTATGCCGTTCGGTATCACGAACGCACCAGCAGCCTTCATGTTACAGATGAACAAAGTTTTCCATCCTTATTTTGATTCCTTATTGGTGGTTTTCGTGGGTGATATCTTTGTGTACTCTCACACTCGACACGACCATGCTAACCATCTTGATATCGTATTGATTAAAATTAGAGATCATCAGTTACATGCTAAGATCTCTATGTGAGACTTTTGGATGGATGAGATTCACTTCCTGGGTCATGTGATCTCAGAGAAATGAGTATTAGTAGTGCCAGAAAAGGTTAGAGTGGTGGTTATATGGAGCAGTCGAAGAATGTATTCAAGGTAAAAAGTTTCTTGGGCTGGTTGGTTAATACATGTGGTTTATACCGGAATTTTCATGCCTAGAAGCACCTCTTTCAGGTCTGACCAATAAGTGGGTGAAGTTCTTATGGTCAGATCCTTTTGAGTCAGTTTTTTAGGAGCTGAAGGGGAGGTTTACGTCAGCACTGATACTGGTCTTTCCAGAGCCGGGAAAGGGCTATACTATTTACTGTGATGCTTCAGGTATCAGGCTGGGAGTTGTTCTTATGCAGGGAGATGGGGTCATTGCTTATGGGTCTCGGCAGTTGAGGCCACATGAGAGGAACTATCATATGCATGACTTGGAGTTGGCTTCTGCTGTTTACGCATTGCGTTGTTGGAGACACTACCTACTGGGAGAGCATTTTGTGGTATATACGGACCACAAGAGCCTCAAGTATATCTTCACATAGCATGACATAAATTTGAGATAGCGGAGGTGGGTCGAGACCTAGAGTATTTCACCTTTGAGCTTGCTTATACACCTGAGAAAGGCAATGTTGTGACTGATGCACTGTGCAGGAGGAATCAGTTACAGGTAGTTCAGGAGGCCAGTAGTGAGTGGCAGCTTATGGTTCTATTCTCCGAGATTCACTTGGAGGTGCACAACAGATAGGGACATACCTTTCTCTCTTCTATGGCTATTACATCTAATTTTCTTCATCTGGTGCGGAGGAGGCAGCTATCAGATTCAGAGGGCTTAGTCCTGTTGGAGAGTGTGTCTGGAGCAGACCCTCTTCTTGGATGGACAGCGGGCAAGGATGAGAACCTGCGTTTCCAGGAACACGTATGGGTGCCATCCGACGTACGCGAGGAGCTGATGCGGGATTTTCATTCCTCAGTTTGGGCATTTCATCCGAGCGTCACCAAGATGTATCGTGATCTACATCGCCAGTATTGGTGGCAAGGTATGAAAATAGATGTTGCTAGTTTTTTCATGAGATGTTCCACTTGTTAGTAGGTGAAAGCAGAGAATCATTGACCAGCAGGGCTTTTACATTAGTTACCCATTCCGGAGTGGAATTGGAATGATGTAATGATGGAATTCGTGACTGGATTGCTGAGGTCTCCTTGAGGGAATTATGTTGTTTGGGTTGTCATCGATAGGCTTACGAAGGTTGCTCACTTCTTACCAATCTATGAGACCATCAGTGTGGATGATCTGAGATGACTTTACATCTGGGAGATTGTACGTCTACATGGAGTTCCACACACTATTGTTTCAGACAGGGATGCACACATTACCTCTCGGTTTTGGCAGGGGCTTCAGAGGGCTTTGGGTACATAGGTACTCTTGAGTACAACATACCATCCCCAGAATGATGGACAGTCTGAGCATATGATCCAGGTGCTTTAGAATATTCTCCAGGCTTTCATTCTAGACTTTGGCGGTTCTTGGGATAAGCATATACCTCTGGTGGTGTTCACTTACGACAACAGTTTTCAGGAGACTATTCATTTGAAACCTTATGAGGCTTTGTACGGTAGGCCATACCGATAACCTTTATGCTAGTTGGAGGTAGTAGAGGCAGCTTTTCTAGGACCTCATCTTGTTCAGGAGACCTCAGAGCAGATAGAGTTGATTCGGAAGAGTATGGGTACAACACAGTCTCAGAAAAAGTCTTATGTTGATCAGTAGAGATGAACTCTGGAGTTCAAGGTCGGGGATCAGGTTTTTCTACGTGTCTCACCGAGGTTGGGATACAAGAGGATTCAGAGATAGGGTAATCTTTCACCGCGGTACGTCGGGCCATTTAAGGCGTTGGAGAATGTTGGGCCGGTTTCCTATCGGTTGCAGTTGTCTCAGAGGTACCGGGCTATGCACGATGTCTTACACGTTTCCCAGCTTCGACGTTACTTTTCAGACCAGTCTCATGTTTTTCAACCCAAGGAGGTTGATCTTGAAGCGGATGCTTCATTTGAGGAGAATACTATCTAGATTATTGACCGCAGTACGAAATTTCTCTATGGTCAGTCTGTTACTCTAGTACGGGTGCTATGGCATCACTGGCGTGTGTAGGACGAGACATGGGAGCGGGATGCCGATGTATGATCGTAGTGGTCGGAGCTGTTCAGGGTTTCTTCTTCTACGCCTCACGATGAAAATTCAGGGACGAATTTTTGTAAGGGGGGAAGTTTTTAAGAACCCAGATCTTCGTTTCAGGTATGTTTTACCTTTTTCTGGAGTTTTTGTGAAAATAAATGTTTCTGGAAAATTTTGAATACACTCTGTGTACTTTATAAGTACACAATGTGTACTCCCTGTCGCGCCAGGCCGTGTTCTGGCCATGTACGGGCCACACACACGGGGTGTAGGGGTGAGGTGGAGGCCTCTTAAAGTGGAGTATAGAAAAATGGAGTACACACCGTGTACTCAAGAAGTACACGCCCTGTATTTTATTTTATTTCATTAAACACACCGGGGTCACGCCTGACAGATAGAACGCACTCCTTCTCTAGGTTATTCATTCGAGAGCAACCCATACAAACACATTTCTTCTCTGAGCCCCCGAGCTATCATCCAATCTCCGTTTCAGCCGCCGTCGATTTCTTTGGGATTGCCTCTATATGCTCTCTCTTCTAATTTAGCCTTGTTCCATGATTCTTCCTCATTTTCATGTTATCGTGGGTTGAGGAATTTGGACGTTTTCTTATATATTTGACATTATAAGTAGAATCAATCATCGTGGTTCACTTATATAGAGCTCCTTGCATCGAGGTAGGTGGTTTGTTTCCCTACGTTGAATGTATTTGAGTTTTGTTAGAAAAAGTGCCGGATACCCATGTATCAGGTATCCCAGGTTTGTGATTTTGATCCTATTGTTTAATTTCCTTATATTGTTTATTAGATTATGATTATTTGATAATAATGTATGCTTGGTTTCATGTTTGAGTATATCCCCATGGGTATCTTTTCTTGTTCGGTTTTTTATCACCGTTTGGCACCGTTTTCCTGTGAGGCAAACCCTATTGCAATTTCTAGTTTACTTGTTATAACAGATTGCATGTGTTGCCTGCTGTTTAAATGCTTTTGATGCATTGTAGCTATTAGAAAAGTAGTTGTTGAACTTACTTAGGGCTGCTGACAGTCTATTTTCCTCCACTGGACTACTCAGGGCTGTGGGAACCGGGTGCGGGAGATCAAAGAGGGAATATACGATTAAGTGCTTCACTAGAGGGTCTATTGGTTTTAGATTCATACGCAGGACCTATGTGAAAAGGACTTTGTTCTTCCCAAGAGTGTTCTTAGTTTACACAAGTATCGAGACCACAAGAGTAATTAGATGTAATTTCTTCCTCAGAGAGTCTGTAGCTATCGTTTCAAGACCATAGGGGAATTGACATAAGAGCTTCCCATAGTGTATGTGCCTTGTTGATTACTGGACTATAGGGGTCTGCTAGATGGATCCTCCCAGAGAGTCAGTGAGAATTTTTTTTGGTTGGTTGTGAAGAGTCCACCAAGCCAAAGAACAAGCTTGGGTTTTTACCGCTTGTGGGTTAGGTAGTCTTTGGAGTTACCTGCTGTTTTACTCACTTTACCTTGGAATAGAGAGCTTTTATAGTTTCCCTGGTTGTTTAATTAAATTAATGTGAATGGTAATTGGTAGGATTTTTACTGGTGTAATCCTAGTTCATTACTGTATTTATTTCCTTTTCTTTTTCTATATTGCTCACTGACAGTAGGGCACAAATCTTGGGGTGGTTTCCTACTGGGATTAGTCTCACACCCTGTTTGGGTCCTGATGTTTCACCCAAAAAGATTATATGGTTGTATTTGTGGATAGGGATTGTGGCCATTCCACATTAGATACTTGATTTCTATTTAGATCTAGAGAGCATGTGACCGGGAATTGTCTCGCGATGCTGTTGGAGTTGCTGTTTACTTTTAGCATTTGGTTTCAGTTGTATTTCAGAATGATGATTTGTTTACTACTTTCCATAGACACATGTACCATACTGCATCATTATTATATCATACATTGCTTCTACTTTTAGTTTTAGTTGTTTAATGTTGTTACTACTTCTGCTATTATGCACGTTTGTTCTTGCACTGTATACTTTACCCAATGAGGGCATAGTTTCCCCACCGACTCACCAAGGCCCTCGCTGCTTGTCGGCAGCCTCTGGTGTTTGGGGAAACATGCTTGAGGTCATGTGGAGAACTGGGTATGGGGCACCAGTTATGAGGCTCCAAATTTGGGTCATTACAACAATCAAATACGCTATTATCTCCCTTTGGTATTGTAGTGCTTCTTGAAAAATTTATATCATTTCTCTATTCTTTTTCATTTCCTCAGTTTGATCAACTGCTTGTTTTTATTTTAGAAAATATGTACAGGGTGTCACCCAAAAACCCAAACCTCTGACACAACCATACTGTTCTGGCTTCTTCATGTCCTCTAAAAGTATGTATGCAGCTGGTGTAGGTGTTGTCGATTCTTGTGACTATGTGAGATAGGAAAATAAGCAGTCATTTTAATGTAGTAGTGATTTAAAAAAACTAAAATTTATATTATGTCGTACTTACACATGTTTCCCATAATTTTTTTTGTGTTTTCATCTATCAGTATCCCATCTTTATTTAAATCATCCTCCTTCTATATCACATGGAATGGGATGGTAGTGGCCTTCTATTTTGATTCATCAATATACATATAAATACAGTAACATGGTTATGGTGTTTTTTTATGTCACATAAAATTATTACGGTATATTTAAAATACGTACCAATTTTTTCTCAAGTGAAGAATCCCCCATCCTTGCTTTATGGTAAGTGTACACTAGTTTTGTTGACTGATCTTTATTTTCAGCCCTCATTTGTTGTTTCATAAATAAAAAACAATCAATCAAATTAGTGAATACAAGCAATGTTAAACAAAATATTACCAAACACAATGTACCTAAAAAGACAGCTCTGTACGATGACTTCTAAATGCATCCCACACTCCTTAGGATATCATGTGTGCATAAAGAGGAGGTCGGTGTGGCTTGATTTTCCCTTCAATATCTTTAAGATGACATTTCTTTAAAATTGTGTGGAAGCCACTAGGAATCCTTCCTGCAACTCTTAATACCTATTTCTTTTGCGAGACATCTATTTTAAATGGACTCTTCACGGGATGATGAAGAGTAAGTAAATGTTTTAGTATTTTATATTATTTTAACAAATTAAAGAAATGATATCACAATGTTACTGTAATATTTTCCCATAATAGTATATTCAGCGTGGTGACAACATGGTTCCATGACTGTACATCAATCGGCACACATTTCCAATTGATGATTTCAATATAGTAACTAAACATTTATTTGTTGGGGTTAACATGTTGGCCTCACTTATTCCATCCCACCTTGAATCTGATGCCTTTTTATTTTTCCTTAAGGATTTTGGCTAACACTATAAAACTACAACGCTCTTGTTTTTTTTCATCATCATGGTTTCATTTCCTACCATTTACTCAGTTTCAGCATCATTATCATGTTCCACAAGAGTTCTAGCATTGACACTGATACAAGCAGCAACAGGTTGAGAATCTTATTATACCACAACACCAGGACCAACATCATCTGGCTGAGAAACCTATTGTTGCTCTTCACTGGGACCAGCAACTGGAGGTTGGGATACATGTGATTGGATGCATTAGTAGGTGAAACATTAATTATCTACGAAATGGTTTAAAATTTAATTTAGATAACATAAAAAAAATTAAATAGATAATAACATAACATTACACAATGTATTTTACAATAAAAAATAACATGATTATTGAACTCTCTTTTTTAATGGCTGGAGAGATTGTACCCCTCTATCGACTATGTAAATACCTTCATTGTGGTGTCATCTGACTTAAAAAACTCCATCTACATTGGGACCACTGTGAAATGATTGCGAAGTCCCAATGGAAGGGTCAATCTCCGTTGAACTTTCATCCAACCCTTTAGTTGTTTTGGGAAATGATAGAATAATTGACCAGTTTTGATTCGCGGGATCTGGAACATAAAATAATTTTACTGCCACTGATTCCATTATAAACGGTTTATCTTTCTCTCCTTCATTACTAAAATCAACTTTCACGAATCCCAATTCAACTATTTTAATAGAATTCCAGTTATCAATCTACATGCTTTTAAAAATCGGCACTTGGAATTTTGTATAATCCAACTCCCATATTTTTTTTGATGATAAAAAAGTATGACATATTCGCATAAATTAGATTTATGTCCTTATCACCAAAAACATGCATCACTTCATCCACAAGTGTAAATCCACTATTCTATGTGGTATTTTCTTAATCATGTTCATTAGTATTGCATGAATACCCATTAACTAAAAAAGAATTTTAAGATAATACATACACACTTGTTCCTCTGCGTATCCATTGAAGTCGTTCTGAAATTGTGTCTAGATATTAATCTAACTTCTTAAAAATATGGTCATGAAACCATCCTATAAAATATTGATTACGTGTATCTAATTTCCATTTTTCATCCATATATGGATTCAAATGCTTAAAAATTTCATTGCAGGGTTGAACATATTTGTCAACATCCAAACTGTTATGAGAAAAATAATGTTGGGTCTACTCCAGATCTGTATTATTGATTATGACAACTTCTCTTCCTGAAAATCCTTTACCCTCAAACTGCTCAGAGTGACGAGATTTCTGTAGGCCAATGTTTTCCACACCAGACAGGTATTCAGTAAAGAATTCAACAGCTTCCTCAGCAATATATCTCTCCGCAATACAACCCTCTGGCTGACTACGATATTTTATATACCCTTTCAAAATATTCATATACCATTAAATGGTGTATATTCATCTATAATGTACTGGACCACATAGTGGAATCTCTCTCACCAAATTAACCATCAAAAGAACCATCATATCAATGAATGTCAGTGGGAAGAACATTTCTAATTCAGAAAATATGACGGAAATTTCTCTTTCCATAGATGGAAATATCTTTAGGTATTTAACTTTTCTGCATATAGATTTGATGGAGAAACCAAGATTCCTTAATGTATGGCATAAATTCTCCGGAGAAATGAAACGTAAAGCTATGGGAATTAGATCTTTCATAAAAACATGAGAGTAATGTGATTTTAGACCCTTTATCATTAAATCTCTAATTGAAACGATGTTCTTGATATTTGATGAATACCCCTCTGGAACCTTTACATCATTAAAGATGTAGAAAAACTGATATCTCGCCTATCTGGAAATATTGTAAGTAGGAGGAGGAAGAAATTTTCGTTTTCACCCTTCACTGGTGTCAACTCTTCTCATATTCTCATCTCATCCATGACCAAACTAGCCTTAATTCTATTCTTTTTTTGGGTGCATTTAGCAATGTGCTGATGAAACTATCACGTACATTTTTTTAACATGAATAACATCATGAAAATGTCTCACATATAGTTAATTCCTATATGGCTATTAATAAAAACTGACCTCTTTTTCCATCCAGTATTCATAAGGTTTTCCAAAATGGTTTAGCAAAATTAGTTTCTACATCTTGTACTTTCTCAAACAATTGACCACCTGTTAGTAGAGATGGTGTTCTAAGTTCTTATTAACATCCATCGAATGATGTCATCCATGATCGGTAATTATGTTGTCAGGGTATAAATCTGTGATGTCTAAGAAACATGGTTATCTATGAATGTTTCAACCTAATTGACTGTGCACCTTTTTTGAAAATAGGACACCCTTGAGTTCCTTTAGTTCTATATCCTGAAAAATTTCCATAAGCAGGAAAGTCATTTATCATCCAGTACAATATGGCTCTCAAAGTGGAATCTACATTTTTCTAGGAATCATACAATGTAACACCTGAATCCCAGAATAATTTCAAATCTTTGATCAATGGATCGAAATAAAAATCATTATCATTACCCAGTTTTTTTGGTCCTGATATAAGCCTAGATAACATGATGTATTTTTGTTTCATGAAAAACCATAGTGGTATATTAAAGTATACCAACATAACCGGCCATGTAATGTGACTAATACTTGGAAAATGAAAAGGATTCACTCCATATGTAGATAATGTAAGATTAATGTTTCTAGGATCATTTCAAAAATCAAGATACTCATGATCTATTCTCTTCCGCTGAGGATATTTTTGCAGGTGATGTATATTCCCATATTTAATTCTTGTATCTTCATGCCATGTCAATATTCCTACAGTCTCATCACTTCCATATAGGTGCCTAAACCTTGGAATTATTGGAATGTACCATACAACATTCATAGGACTGGATTCATCGTTCTCGTATCGAGAAGCACCACACATTGGGCATTATTTATGTGATTTGTGATCCTTGAAAAATCGCATACAATCATTCAGGAATATGTGTATTCTTTTAGAGATAATATCCATCGAGCATCACATTCGTTTGGCATCGTATATTTGGATCAAGAGCTCATTTTCGTCTAGGATCATTTCATTCAAGAGATCAAGTAGTTTTGTAGAACTTACGTCACACCACCCTTTGCCTACATTCAAATTATAAAGATTCAGTATGGCTGAAAATGCTGTATATTTAGTGAAAACATCTTACAATGGTGTCTTTCCACACCACTTTAAATTCTCAAATAGTTTTGGCCAATCACAATGTTCATCATCAAATGTCCTTGTCATTTACTCATTACGATCTTCATCATCATTTAAATCTGTAATCCCATCCTCTATACGATCATATTCATTGTTCACTATTGTAATCATATTATATGATCCATAAACCAAAGTGCTATCCCATCCACTTCCTACATTGGTCTTACCCATGTTTATTCAAACAAGTATATCTTTGATCTATTCCCTGACATATCAGGTGTTCTTCCAACTCCTTTGGACTAATTTGTCTTGAATAAAAACAGTGTAAACACGGAAAAAACATTTTTGAAGGTTCATATACATGATCTTTTGAAAAATTAAGAAACTATTTCATTCCATATTTGTACTCTTTTATCAACCGATTGACATTCATCCATTCTTTGTTCATATTCATCATATTAGATTCTTTACTGTTAATATTTAAGAAAATAATTACATAAAATATATTCAAATAGGGTCATCATCCAACAAAAATCAATGGAACTAGCTATGGTAAACAATACCCTTACATCACCATGCATTAGTCAGGACCAAAGTAGATCACACCCATCATCCCAACCACCTAATCAATAGAAGTATCTATGAGATTCCTATACACTAGAATTTTTTAGTATCCCACATGTGATCTATATACATTTTTGTAAACCTATTTTTGATTGTTTCTATAGAATCATAATGTCTCGAGTTAAGAAATTTGGTACAAAAACTAATATATGGTATGATTTTCAATAGAGTGATTGTATGTGGAAGGATTCATTACTTGTGTTGTAACAATTATTTGATGAGGGTGTCCATAAAGTGTCCCACAAAGTCCTCTAGTGAAGTGGTTTTCTATGATTCAATGGAATTGCACTAGTAAAAAAGTGGTATTTCCATTGAAATGTGTATGGTTTGGATTGATATTCAATGGTCGAGGAACTACAACACGGAAAAAATGGCATACCAATCATGCGAAAAATCACAACACCATACAAACACACAATTGTGATCACAATCACAACATCATACAAACCAAACAAACACAATTTCAGATTTTAAAAATCACCCCTTATTCAATTCCGTTTGTTAATTCACGGGTTATCACATATGTTTTATCTTTCTAGGGAATTAATTCATTATGCATGTGTATGAAAATTAACAATTTTTATATTCAAATGATCAACCGGAACCAACCAACATGCAGTTCATTTAGTGCACAAATAAGGACAACCAACGTCCATGATTTTTAGTGGAGTGTTTAACCCAATCATTTCACAACATAACCATCAATATAAAATAGTAATAACATGTTATTAAGAGGAAACCAATGTGTAATTGGAAAAATATCACTGTGAAGGAGACGTTCAACACGCGAGAGAGGTGCGTTCATGGTAGAGGAGATGTGCACGACATAAGAGATTTCAAATTGAAAAGAAAACATAAAATTAGAACTCATCTGTTATACATATCCAAAATAGGTCCGATGAGATTTAAGAATGGGACATGTCTGGTTAAAAAATTTTATTGGTCAAAAGTGGGATTTTATTTTCCATATATACTATCTACTTCCAATTTCTTTATTTTTCGCATATCTAACATTTTCCAAGATGTTCAACTTATGAATGAGAGATGCCTAGTTTTAGGAGAGTGATAATTTTTAATTTACTCTAATTTAAGGGGAAAATATCCCTCATTAATTGTATCTTTTTTCCAAGGGATTGTTTCTATCCTGTAGGGATCATGAATGCCTCTTAGGTAAGTGGAAATTCATGTTAGTTTTGGGTTTTGATAACAACCTTGGCCGTATCATTACATTTCAAATTATAACTGACCCATATCCATTAAAATATAGGATTGAGGGGGGGGGGGGGGTCAGACACTAATATATTCCAAACTCCAGTAGAGTTCCTATTGGGGTGGGTCCTGATAGTATCATATCTGATAAATCTTTTATAGATTGGACATATAAAAGTCACTACTAAGGATTTCCACATTTTCACGATAGTACTGTTTTTTGAACCAAGTGTGTGATGTAGACATTAGAAACTAATAAGAACCTAATACAAATCTTCAGACTCAAACAATATAAAAAACTCCTTTATGATGTCCCAAATTATAGGTTCTATATCAAACCCTCATTCTTAAAAATGGTTTGTCCACTAATTGAAAACAATTCCACCTCTTCATGAAAATTAAAATGCCAATTTGGATGTGGAATTAAAAACTCTCCACTGTTGTTCTTATTATACTCGAAATTTCTTAATGGTTATAATACTGAATCACCACTATCAGTTATCTTTTGGGAGTAAAAAACACATTCAATTCCTAAAATCCCAACATGCTGGAAAATCATATCACCAAACAGAAGACACAATGCCACCTGTTCCTGATCCCAAGATCATAACCATCAATTGGATGATGAGATGGTACATACTTATTCTTGCCCATATTGATAAAATATCATGTCAATGTTCAGTCAATCGCCTGGTCTAAGACACCCCCACCATAATACATAACTCATGAAATCCATTTTTGATCAATTGTACCTCTCACCAACAAAATTTCTTACCAAAATCGAATTTACTGTTTTTAATGACACAACTAGTGCCACATAAAATGAAACCTACCCAACCACAAATTAAAATTATAGTACAATGTTGGTCTTCTCCTTTATTCCCAAATTTAAGATCTCCACATATACACCTCCACTATCCAAGTACAACCTAAAAAAATGTTTTCCTTGTAAGTACTTAGAGAACTCTAAAAACATTACATCACAAACAATATTAAATAATAATTGACTATTTCAAATCATTACATATAACATCACATGATAACATAAGTTGAACATCCTCCAATTGAACTACCTCAAAAGGGTTGGCAGCCACTAGAATGTTATGTCACTTTCTAATCTAAATTACTAACTCTAAAGAAGTCCAAAAACATACCAAGAATACCAATCCTATTCTGAAAAAAACATCTTATGTCATTTTACAATTATGACCCCAGATAACCAAAATGAATAATTCTTGACATACACCACCAATATTCTTTTAATCTCTAGAGCTTGATTCCTTACTCATCAGGGGAATCCAATGTTCATCTTAACATATCATGGTCTAATTTGACCGTTTATGTGATTCAATATTCAAAAAATGTCCCAATTAAACTCTCCATTATGAGAGAACCTAAGAACCAGTGTGCAACCAATATAATTCTTCTTATACCACATCATCTATCGCCAGCTCAAAATATCCTCTCAGAAACTAATCATCACCAAACAAAAACAACGTTTGGGATTCCAAAAGGCATCCATATTTCAACAAAACCACATGTGCACTAGTATCCAATGCTTTCATGGTGACCCAAAGAGTATCTCTGCACACAAAGTTTCTTTATAATGAAGTAGAGTAAAAATTCATTACATAAGAGACTCACCGGGAAGAATTTGTGTGCTGTAGAGGAGTCTTCCAGGATGGTCGTCAGATGTGGAGGGTGCGCCGGAGTAGGTCACATGGACATGGGGAATTCCCAATGAATAGGAGGAGAAGTAGGTAGAGGAGGAGGAGGAGGTAGCCATAGGATGAGAAAGATGAGTCAATGATGACGAAAGAGGAGGCAGAGGAGGAGGAGGGTCACAATAGAGGATGGGTCACAGATGAGGAGGAGGAGAAGGCAATAACAGAGGAGGAGGAGGAGGAGGAGGAGGGTCACAGTAGAGGAGGAGGATAAGGTAGCGGTTGTGGAGGAGGAGGAGGACGAGTCGTAGTAGATGATGGGCTGATGGTGTAGGGTTCAGCTTCCGAGAAGGCTTGAAATGGAGTGAGGGAGGAGGAGCTTGTTAGGGTTCTTTTATAAAATCCACTAGAACCTTTATCAGCTCTAGTTAAAATCACCTAAAAAGGAATGTTTTTTTAGTGCTAAAATAAAAATCACTTATAAAATACCCATTTATCAGTGCTAAAATATAGTGCTGATATGGGCCTAAATTTATCAGTGCTAAAAAATAGCTGATAAAATACATAATTATCAGCACTATAATTTTAGTACTGATAAAGACGTATTTTATCAGTGATTTTTAAGCACTGATAAATATAGGACATTATCAGCACTAAAAAGAGTTGATAAAAGCATAATTTCGATAATTTATTTATAGTATTAAATATTTATGTAAATTTATATATTGGATAAATAAACAATTATTTAATTATTATTATAAATTTAAATAGTATATGTTATTAAAAATTGGTAAATAACTGTTAATATATATATATATATATTAATAAAGTTATAAGTACAAATGAATTTGAAAATTAATTATATATATCATTAAAAATATTATAAAATATATTTATTATTTAAATATATTCAATGTGACTTTATAAATTATAACATACATAGTTCTTATGGGTAAAATTATGAATTATTCAATATGGCACATCAATGGACAATGAGATGTAATTTATAAATGAATTCATGTATGATACATAACATATACGCATGATCAATATATTTGTTAACCAAATTCTTGGGAAATCACATATATATTTAATAATTATAATTATAAATATATATATTAAAAGGTATTATATATTTATAAATATATTAAATATAAAAAATATATTAAATATAATAAATACAATAAATACAATGAATTAAACCAATAAATCTAATAAATCTTATAAATATCTAATAAATATAACAAATATAACAAATATATTTATTATTTAATGTAATTTATTATAATATTATAATTATTAAATTATATATATATATTTATTCAATTATAATTTTTGAAATACTTTTTTCAATTAAAAAATTACATATATATTTGTGAATTATTAAATAAATATTTTTTAATTATAAACATTTGTTATTTATTTAATGTATACAAATAAAATTTATTTTTGAATATAAATATACTAATTTTATATAAATTAATAATAAGAATATTTATTAGCACTATGATAAATGTTGATAAAAGGTACACCTTTATCAACACTTCATTTATCACTAATAAAGGGGACATTTATCAAAACTTTTAGCTAGAGCTGATAAAGGACCACCCCTTTATCTTCCCTTTCTTCATAGCACCGATAAAATGCAGCTCTTCCCTTGCCTTGATTTGTGGTAGTGAAAAACACATAAGTTCTTTTAACATGATTACCATATCTTGAACTGATATGCTCCGATGCAAAAGAGAAATAAGCTCCCACCTCTTTACTACTTTATAATCAACAAAAGTAATTCTTCTTGGAACTCCTTCTAGAAGTTGAGCCAAAAAATGTCTAAATACTTTCAATCTTTGAGATACATCTTCCACCACTATCACTAAACTCCTCAAATCTGACTGACTACCAAAATTTACCTATTACTCCATCACAGACTGAATCAAACATAATGCCATCTTGAGCTCCTCTATCCTGCTCTTAGTCTCTATTTCTGAAATAGAACCCTCATAATTCCCAATCTTCTGCTGATCAAAGGAATGGAACTTCTTCTATCATTGATCATCCACCTAAATTGAATCACTCATAAAATGATCAACCAAATCATCTTTCTTAATCTAAACTTCCTGAGGCACACATTAATGAAAATCACGAGCCATAGCTGAAAGCCAAACAAATATTTCTTAAGCTCAATAGTGTGGAATTTTTAGTAAGATTTATTTTAATTAATTTCATTCATTTTATCCATTTTAATCTTCCCAGAATAACCCAATTCATACTATAAAATAATTCATTATGATGCATGTACCATTCCTACGTGTCTACCCTACAAGGAGGTCCACCTCACTTGGTTGTTCAATAATCTCATAGTCCGTGTACTGAATCATGAGGGACCCTAAAAACCCATTTCCAATATAGTCTCCCAAGCCTATGTCATTTCCCAAGGATAACTAGAACTATTTTCATACCACCATATGTAATCCTCACTATGACTAACTCTAATTTCCCCTTTATCACTCAACTGTTGGACTAAAATACCACTCTATCATGACACCCTCCATCAAAAAAATACCACAATGTGAGGAAGGAGATAATTACCCATGAGTCCCACCTCCAATAGGCCTCAGGTTGGCGACTAGAATGTATGGTGTAAAAATCTCAGAATATGGGTGGCATTACCCAATATAGGAAAACAAGATTAGGAGAAAGAATTAATCATCAGCAAAAAATCCTAGACATAATATAAAATAAAGAAAAAAAACACCCCATAATGCATTTATATATAGAACTAAGATAAATACAAATCTCCAATGAAAATTTACAAAATTAATGCTAATGAAATGACATAACAACTACAAACGATCCAAGATGGTAAGGTCCAACATGGTTCAAAAAATACTCCTAGAAACCTAAAAATAGTTTTATATATGAAGGATGAGCGTTGAATTATACTCAATAGGAAATAGAAGTCTCTCAAGCACATGTGAAAGAATCATACTTGTGGATCTATGAGAAAAAAATTGAATTAAACAACACCAAAACAAGTATACTAATAATCACAACTGCAGTAAGTCATGCTCACCAAATAACGCAATATAGGTAATATAATATAAATTAAATCACATTGATGACAGTATAAACCAGAACACTTTCCCACTAATTATCTATAGCACCCCAACCCTAGAATCCTAGATCTGTTGCATTATTTTAATTCATTAGCATAGTTAAAAGTGTCAAATCCCATATGAGTGATCAGTTCAGTATTATTAGGAAATAGATCACAAACATGAAATTTACATTACAATTCATAAAATAAGATACAACATAGAGAATACTTTAAAAAAACATTATTTTCCTAGAATAACCTTGAATATCAATTGTAACACACATCTTGGAATCTTAAGAAAATAAAACATAATAAAGTCGTGAGCTCAGATGCTCAGTAAGGGTAAATAAATTAGTGGAAGCTTTCACAAATAAGAATAATATATTAATTCAAAGTATATTACTATAAAACAAGACTTTTAAACATAATACTGAGAATATTATGGAAATAATAAATCAAATAATTCTATTTAAACATTCACATATATATATTCTACTAGTCAAATAATCACTTTTAATATCAATAAATAATATCATAATGACGTAATACATAGTGCTAGACATCAAAAACATACTATCAAGGCCTTCGTCAAGACATTTGGAAATATATGGTTAAGGCCTCGACAAAATCAATATCAAAAAATAAATGGGCAAGGCCTCAACAAATCCCATACCTGGTTTGTCTTATGAGAACTATTGGGGCATCAAGGGGCTTTAATTAACCGCTCCCCAGACCATAGGGATTTCATTAAATAGTCCCCTACCCTTAGTGATTTCATTTACAGATCCCCAACTCATATGAATTTCATTAACCAGTACCAATCCATCACTTACTAAGTCCAATGCATTCCACATATGAAAATGTTGAAATAAATCCAACATAAATATTTGTATTAATCCTATCATAGGAAATGTTAATACATTATACATACACAATGAATGATATCAAAATATCACATCCATAGTAAATCATATCATAAACCCTTAAATAAAATATGGTAGATTATATTATAAAAAATCGACCTCAATTAGGAATAAAATCAAACAAAGGATGTTGACATAAATGGAAATAATGTAACAAAATTATTGAAATTCATTGAGAGAAAAAATCATTTTTTACATTGAAATCCATTATTCAAAAGCCACATATTTTTAAAAGATGTCATTTAAAAAAAATATTTTTAAATAAAAGTTTCCCTTACCTATTTGAAACATTTATGATAAATTAAAAAATTAATATTTTAAAATATTAATTTTCCTTGTAAATAATTCTAGAAATCCCATTTTGAAAAAATGGACATGAATGAGAAAGATTTAGAAGAATAAATCCTTGAAACATTTAAAAGGTTGTTTTAGTTAAATATTACCTTACATAAAACCATAAAAAATATTCCTTTTGAAATCTTTTTTTAATAAAAAAGGACATTATTGATAAATATTCCCTAGTAGATACATACATATAAGAAATCCTGAATAAAAATGAGATTAAAAAATTAACCCTTACCTTGAACTTTCTTTTAGTTGAGGGCGATGTAACCACTTGTATAATGGTTAAAGTATTTTATTAAATTATAATAGAACCATATTAATATTTATGGAATCATATTTGACTGATTTTTTAAATTATATTACCCATTTATTAAAAATTCCATTTTAAAGAAACATTTCAGGTGAGTACTGCTTTGTTTATCATATGTGTTTGCCATGATAATATTTATCATATTAGATAGATCAAAATGTAATTACATAAAAAATTTTAAACATGTTTATTATATTTTATATTTTAATTATATAAAATTAAATATGTATATATATATATAATATAAAATGGAATATACTGTTCTGAGAGACGATAGGTCGTGCGTACGAATAAACATCATTTCTATTTTCTTATCATATTTATTGGAAGAAAGTAAATGACATATATGTGTATATATATAATCCATTATATTTACTTTGTCTCATATTTTATAATAATTAATTATAAATATATTTATAATCATTATAGAATGGTTAACATATAGGATGCGTCTCATCACGTCACAGAGATGGTATGTCATACAAATGCATGTGGGACAATATCCTTCTCTTAATGATAAAGGGGTATGGAAATGAATGTTATATTAATTATAAAAAATAAATATAAAATAATATCTATTGTTTATATACCTTATATTCCTCATTATATTCATCCAAATAAATTGGTAATGAAAAACAATTACACCACAGTGTGGACACGGTAAGCTGTACATATGTTCACTTGGTGTTATTGTTATTCAAATGATGGATAAAAGGAGGAATATGGTTTTACCATTATCATAATAACATATCATTATATATATGATAATAGGGTTATTAATTTATCATATAAACAACACATGAATACGAGGTATAAGAATAAAAGAAATTCAATTGAATTGGTAGAAAAATTACCACTTCTTCGAGTATCTCCTTTTGATTTCCAAAAAAGGACTTCTTATGTTGGTTTTATACCAAAACTATTTTCTATAGGATTAATTGAGGTAATTTTAAGGGAAAAAGGTTCATTGTTTTTATGAGAAAATGGTTTTACAGGTGTGAATAAATGAGAAGGTGATGTGCCCTTTTATTTGAGAGGGGATGACACTTTAGTAAAATCTTAAAATATTAAATTAATATATTTAAATTTTCAATATAAAATGGATCCACAGAGAATTATTTAGAATATAATATGAGTATGGGTTTAAATAGGATCAATAAAAAAATACTTTTAGACACATTTAGGTCAAAAAATATACCTTATCTTTTGGATTTAAACCTTAATTAATCCTTTTAACTCTTACCGTGAAAACTAGGCTATTTTACTCTTTAGGGATAATATAGTTACTTTAAAATCCTAGAAAAACCACACTTGGATAATTTATGAAATATGTAACATTATCATAGTTAGTTTTTCAATATATATTTTGAATAAATATTACATAACTAAATATAATATTATTCATTTTATAATCTCATGTATGTCAATTTTGACACTATTTATTACATGGATTTTTTAAAAAAATCCCAAGAACTATATTACTTTGAAAAAAATACATTAAATATTACCAAAAATTTTATATTAATACCAAAAATTCATGGATGGAATCAAATAGTTACAATGATATTCATTTCGATATTAGTAATATAATTTATTTGATTCTTTCCTTTAATAAATAAGTTACTACATCATCATTGTGTCACTATTTAATTTTATTATATCTTAATTAAAATTATAATTAAATTAAAATGATATAGATAACCATTTTATATTTATAATGACTATTTATTGTCCATTATATCACTTATATAACCATATATTGAAAATACATTACTTGTTAAGAACAAAAGTATAAAAAAATTGGGTTTCCTTTAAATTTAATATCATAAATATATTAAAGTCATTTAAATAGATCCAATTGGTCCTAAAATTGATAAAAGGATAATTTAATTTAATAAAAACTCATCAAATTAAATTAGGACTTCTATTAGGGTAATTTTATACTACATATAACATTATTTTTACCCTTAATTAAAACATCTACCTGTAACCGTTTGAAAAAAATTCTAAAATTACTATTCAAAAAAATTAATTTAATCATATTGGATAAAAAATTTCATAATAATTAAGACCATGTATGTCTATTTCTCAAAATTCAATTCACTTAAATGGGAACATTAAATTTAATGTTAATCTTACAGATGTGGAGAGAAGGCGGGTAAAAAGAAACGTTTTAAAGTTAAATAAATTTTTATATATAATTTTAATATAATAGTGATTAAAGTATAATAAATTGGATTATTATATGTATTATTTTCCTATTTTTAATTTAAAATAAATTTAAATTATAATAATTATTTATATTAAAAGTCGGTGTTTTAAGTATAATGCAAAATTTTTTTACTTATCATAAAAATATAAAACTTTCAATAAAAATACTATAATTAACCCAAATCATATTTTGATATTTTAAATTAACAAATGATATCCACTTTCAAAAATAGAATTTTTAAATTTAAAAAATATAGTATTAAAATAGGTTCGATATTAAAAGGTGGTTATAATGTTTTTAGAAAAATATTGCCTTTTAATTTGTAAAATTGGATTTCATTATTATCATACACCTATAAAATAATTTGGTAGACTATCATAAAATTGATTGTTTAATATTGGTGTTGTGTAAAATGTATGATATGGAAGAGATTAAATTTAAAAATGATATAATATAAAATATTGGGGTGTTACATTCTCCAATCCTTCAATAAACTACAATTTCACAATTTTCAAATTCATGATTGATAATTGAGGGTCAACTATTCAAAAATCCATTATTTAAATCACACATTATAACAAGGGTTGATAAATGTTCCAAATTATTATATAGAATGATAATTTTGAAGGTCACTAGAGATAACACATACCAGGGTTCCGTGTAGGAAAACATGAAATGGTACAAATTTTTTTACCATCAAGATATGATGGAGAGTTATTGAGAACATGGTTAGAAGAAAGTTAACAATAAAAAATATATAAATATTTGAAGATATAACGGAAAATTTTGTTAATAAGAAAAATTAATAATATAGCATTTTGGTTTCAAGATCATTTCGCTAGAGTTGAAGAATTATTTTACTATTTAAATAAGTATTTTATGTATTTCCAAGTCAAAAGCATAATATCATCCTTTGGTTGTGATTTGATATATTTTATCTTCATCCCATGCACCTCAAAATAAAAGTTCAGAATTATTATTTTTCACACCTAATGAAAATTTGTTAAATCATAAGGCTCAGAAGTATTTTCTTTATCTTCTAAATGATTACTGAAAACAAAAATATTATCCTAAAGTATCCAATGTTGATGTTACTCCATCGTATCCATACAAATTGATTATCCACTTAATGAAGATAATATTCATTGTTAATATATATAATATCTTGAATATTTATTATTGATAAGCACCATTTTAGTTCTTTTATAGTTTGATCAATAATTCTCATTATGATTGTAATTCCCTCTAAAAATGACCTATTACATGGTACATTTTTGAACACCACCTAAAATAAAAAATGGTGTTGATTTTAAATTAGTATTTTATTTTTAGGTATATAATTTTATAGGGAACAATTAATGTTTTTGGAGTACTTGATAATTCACATTGAAAGAACACCAAAATGGGCTTTCATGAAAACACATTCTGGTAAAAGTAAACTGGACATCAGGCCAATAAAGAGACCGTATCAGCCAATATCCAAGCCCAATGATTCCAAAAAATTTAACTAAAGATAGATAATATATGGGGAAAATTTCATCCAATAGTGAAAAGAGCTAATTCGCATTCCATAATAGAGTTCCAAGCATCCCATGTTGAAGATGAAATTTTGGGCCAGATTCTACAGCCCAGAAAAACATCCCACCATTTAGATCATATATCTCAAACCATAATTCTATTTGGGAAAAAAATTTACAGGAAGTTAGTAGACCTACGGGGATCCACTTTATTCTTCTATGTGACACTCAAATTCATCCATATATATTGTAATGTAGGTGCGTCTCTTCGGTGGATACAATATGGATGCCACTTCGGGTCATGGGTGGAAAAGTCTAATTTTACAAACGTTCCACAAACCTTTTCCTACCATACTCAAGTGGGACGATTTGGAATATGGGTGGATATACCCCGGGCTTCCTAAATTCATATTTAAGGTAGTGGTGGTGAAGGATTTTATCATGTTTGAGCTTTGTTTTCATTGTAATGATATTATGCAGATTAGTCTTTGTAACATTCATATTTCTCATGTATGTTGTTCGAATCACCTTTGTTTTTAGTAGATGTTATTCTTAATGTCTTATTATTTTCTTCTTCATATCATGTTGATACCATTTCCTCAATGCGTGAACTGATTCAAACCAAACCTTGTGATATTATTAACACAATAGTGGAGTGATTGTTATATTTTTGTTTTTACATCTTCAATTCTGCCCTTATGAGTTTACTTCTCGCTTCCGTTGAGAACCTGTCATCGATGGAGGGATAACTATTTTATGGGTTGATACAAGGGGGTTGAAAGGGGCTAGATTGGATTTTATTTCTTACTCTCTTAATGTTACTAATTTATTTTATTTGAGTTACTTTTATACAATAATTTTAACTACTCCTCTTCCTTAGAGAATTTATTCACCCAAATTTTATGTGATAAAAAGATCCTTTACCTTGGAGTTATCATGAAAATGATAATACAAGTTTATAGGTGATTAAAATGCGTTTTAAGGTTTTTAACGAGTATGTGATGATGTTATTTTGAATTTATTGCATGAATCCTTCTCGAGTTAATTAAATTAATATTGTTAAAAAAGGATTTCACCCAATCCGTCCGAGTAATAACCTAGGATCAAATAATTTTCTCATAATTTGATTTCACATAGATCTCTTAGTTATCTATTAATCCAATTTAAAATCAACCCTTTTTGGCCACTTCATAACCAAAAAAAACTATAGAATGTACATGTTTGTATGTTACTTCTTAGGTCTATGAGGATTCGACCACCCAAACAAAACTACAAGAGACCACATAGCCCATAAAACATGGTTAAACTTGGGAAAGGACAAATTTTTGTGTAGTTACCAGGGAACTAAGTAAGTTATCTTAGACACTATCATCCTTTTATCATCCTAGGTTTTCTATTCTCACCCCCGTTCTTCTTACCTTTTCACCTTTATGTTTTTATGTGTCCTAAGAATCTCAAATCCTAGTTTCAGTCTACTGCAATGGAGTCTCTTAAAAATTACCCTATCTTAAACCCATTGTAGAATAAAATATGATATAATTATTGGTAATACACTAACTTAGTGAATTTCTTTGATAAATCCTTGAATTATCACCTCACACTCAGTGAGACACACCATCATTTAAATGATGTCTATTTAAAGTATAAATTTTCCACCCTCTCAAGGATGGTTGAAGAAATATATGTTGGGGAGTCCCATGATGTTCATCCCCCTACTAATTATATTCATCAATCATTGATTGTACAATTTTTTTATCAAATGATGTTAATTAATTCCAAGGTTTCATCTTTGAGATTACAACATTAGTACATTAGTACTTGTTAGGAACTCATCCCAACACCGACTGTCCCTTATATAACCTTATGTGGAGTATGTAGTTTCCCAAAAACGTCTCATGAATTTATTGAAGAACCATCCTTTGTATTTGCGGTAGTGAAATTTAATAATGAAAATTTTTAAGGGTCTTTAAATTAGGAGGAAATTTATTTCAAGTATTCAGAAGAGGAAAATTTAACCTCAAGGATTGGGTATCCCTATTACAGCTCCATTGATGATTTTTTTGAAACAAAAATCACTGAAACATATGGAGAAATACAAAACATCAAGTCTATACATATTGATAACAATAATTTTTATAATTTGGTGGTTGAATCATCTTTTTGAAAGGAACAATTTTTTTGTGAAATTTGGAAAACGAAACTGAGATGGATTATAAAGACCTATAAATTTCAAGGAATTTTTTTCTTATTTTTCTTTGGAATTTTACAAGAACGCAGTTTCTGACGGCACCTGATTCCAAGTCCCGGTGTGCCCGGAATCATTTTCCGAAGTTTGGTTTGGGTACGTTCAGTGAACGAACTAGTGGGTTTTTCTAACTTTTAAATCGGTGCTCGGAATCGAATTCTGAGGGCACCGATGGAATCGAAGCGCTGGTATTTGCTTAGAAACGCCTCTTCCGGAGTTGCGTTTCCTCGGGTCTGGTTTTTAAATTTTTGGGGTTATGTTAAGAAATAAAATAAAGTGTGTGAAAAATTTATTTTTATTTCACTTAAAGCCACTTGAAAGCCACTTAAAGCTACGTAAGCTAAGTTGATGTGGATAGGGTGATATCCAAAAATATCTACCTAATGGGTAGGATATTTGTGAGGTGGGGCCTGCACGAGCCCCACCGTTTCTTTTCCGTTAAGTAACACACTCGCGAAAACCCCTATTAAATGAAAGTCAACTGGGGAGTTTCCATAAACAATTAAACGATCCTTTTAATTGGGTAGTTTATTTGTTGAATTAGTTCTATGAATTAATGGGTCATTACTTAGTTTGTTTTTCATTTGTTTGCATGTAATTAAATAAGACCAAAACTTTTCTTCTTGAGTGTTGTTCATTGAGAGGATTTGACAGAAACCTTAAGTCCTTCATCCTCCTTTGCGAAGAACGCGAAGAACGCGAAGAACGCGAAGAACGCGAAGAACATGAAGAAGGCGAAGAACGCGAAGAACGCGAACAATGAGAAGAACGCGAAGAATGCGAAGAACGCGAAGAACGCAGGCCTTCAACGAAAGGCGATGAAGAACGCCGAACCCTGTAAGATCGACGACGCGACGCCGTGTTCCGCGACGCCCATGATTCTCCCCCTGCGACGTTCTTCTGCGACGTTCCTTCTTCCACGAAAAATCTTCTAACATCTGTTGAGGTAAGGGATTGCAGACCTTTTTAATTCTTTGTGGTTTATAACAACAACATGGATTTAATTGTTATAATTAAATCTGTGTGTTTCTTTAACACTCGAAGATTGTCGACGCAACGCCCTTCCGTGATGACGCGACGCCCTTCCGCGACGTGACGATCACCTCCTACCGCGACGATGAATTCCACGTAGAACGCTCACTCGACGACTACGGCGAGGTAGGGATTTTTATTTGAAAATATTATTTTATTCACGTAGTTGTTTCCTTATAAAAAAAGATCCTGGGATCAAATTGCAATTTTAATTTATTAAAATTTTATCTTGTTATGTTATCATGTGTTGATCATTATTTCCCGTTTGTTATCACCTAACGTAGAGGGTGCGGGCCAAAGAAACACGGCCCGACAAACCTCCGCAGTTCTTCGTTGATGTGCGAAACGGAGGACGATGACAAAACGGGCTGCAGAGACGATTTTTTTATTCCGCAGTGAAGAACGGGACAGGGGAGGAGCTACGGTGCAGACAGAAGTTGAATCGGACCACCGCAGCAACTCCGGCGGCCCGTAGAATCCACCGGCGGCGCGGGGCGCCGGCGCGGTGGCGCCGGCTGTCGGAGGCGACGGCCGACCCGACCCGTGACCGTGCGGGTCCGGTGACACACGGGATGCGGAAAAGCCACGTCCGCTGACCCAGCGCGGCCCCACACGGGGCCACGACACCTCTTCCCGCGGGGGAAGCGCCCCGCGGTTCCTCCGCTCGGCCGCTCGGTTGAACCGAGCCGGGTCGACCTAGGGGGGGTTGGGCCGGGTCGGTCCGGGCCCAGACCCCCCGTTCCCGGACCTTTTTGGTCTTTTTCATGTAACATGATCTACGGGTCTCCGAATGATGCGCCGTCAGCGGAGATGCGATCCTTGGATCGAGGCGGTCGTTTCGGTATATCGCACTCAAGGTTTCAGAAAACTTTGGGTTCAGCCGGGTTGGTTCGTCACAAAACCAACCGGGCCCTCGGAGCGGAAAGACTCATATCTTGAGATTCGGATGTCCGATTGACATGCCGTCGACTGTGTTAATTTCCTATAAGTGAGACGGATCTTTTGGCTTACTCCGCCTGAGGTTTGGACGCAGGTGGAGTATGGTCGGGTTGGTTTTTCCTTAAAAACCAACCGGGCCCCTGGGGCGAAAAAACCAATAACTCTCAGATCGGGCGTCCTATTGACGCGCCGTCTGCGACGTTGATTTCCTGTTGATGATACGGAACATCTGGATACATCTACTGTAGGCTATGTGTCAGTTGATGTATCAGCTTCTCGGCTCGTTGAGCGGACCCTCCAGAACGAGCTTGTTGTGTGCGGGAACCCTAGAGCTGGCTGCGACTGCTACTTTGACGACGACGACTGTGCAGAGATCCTCAGTGGATCCGACGGCGATGACTACAACACTCAGCGATCCTTTGTGGGTCAGTGCAACCGATCCTGTGTGGGTCCGATCCTGTGTGGGTCAGTGCTCAGCGGTCCTGTGTGGGCCAGTGCCTACAGGTCCTGTGTGGGCCCGATCTTATTTGGGTCTTTGCGGGGGTTAGTTACCTATCGATCCTTTGTGGGTCAGATCCTTTGTGGGTCATTGTAGGGGTTAGTACCTATCGATCCATTGTGGGTCCGACGGCTTAGATGGATCAGTGATCATCTCTATCGTCATTCGAATAAGTATACCTCTGTGAGCTAAAAACCCTGTTTGCTTTCCTTTGTAGATTGTGTTGTGCTATCCTGTGTGGATTTACGTTTTTATTTCCTTTGTGGATTGTGCCGTGCTATCCTGTGTGGATTTGCGTTTTGCTTTCCTGTGTGGACTGGGTTGTACTTGATCTCGGATGTTGGAGCCGAGTGAGAATTGATAACTTAGGTATATGTATGGGCATATACCTAAGCCGTGTTGGATGTTACTTCGTGATTGTATCTTTCCTTTGTGGTTTATCCTTTGTGGATTCTGGGAGATCATCGGGGGTCTCGGGTCCCTACTGAGTAGCTTATACTCACCCCTTCATGGGCTATGCCCGCACTACGTTGTGTTGGATGAAGACGACGGACAACGCTTATCGTGGTAGAGGCTTGCGGAGCAGGACGGTACCTGGAGGTGGACCACTGGGCGGGACGTACTCGGAGCGGTCGGTTGGACCCGAGGAGCAGTGGAGGCTATCTGCACCCACCCTTCAGGTGGGACTTCTAGTGAACGGCTCGAGGTTGCGACATTACTTTTTAGTTGCTGTTTTCCCTTTCGAGTTGTACTTTACTTTCAGTTGGGCTTGTATTTCCGGCCCCCTTTACTTTTCCTCACTTACTGTTGTACCAGTTTTTACATAGTGTTTACTTTTTCCGCTTGATTACTCTGTGGTGCTTGTCTACTTTACAAAGGAAATGCCTTCCATTTACCGGGATTTACGCCTTGGTGCTTGTCGCCAGCCCCTGGCCTATGGAAGGCGGGCTTGGGGTAGTCACGGCACGGGACCTGAGGACGGGTCGTGAAAAATTGGTATCAGAGGAGTTCAGTTCATCCGCATGCTCTGATCTTTCTTCTATGTGAAGCAATAGTGTGAAGCGTATTGAGTGTGGTTATCAGTCCAGGGAGCCCAGTGTTGGTGCGGAGGCCGACGTATTCGTACACCAGGACCCTGACTTCTGATTTCCGACTTAATGCACGAAAACATTGATTGCATGTGTGTTTCATGTTTTCTTTGTGATGACTTTATGTCAGCTCACCAGGTATACTGTTCTGACCATGGCGCACCTGTTTCTTTTCAAGATGGTCCGACGATGGCAGCCAGCTAGGGTTCCGAGATTTGTACGTGACGACAACCCGCCGAGCGATGAGGCCTCGGTACAGGGCCCTTTGACAGCAGATGCACCGGCGGTACCTCTACCCACCGAGCCACTGATGCTTCCAACACCAGCCGCTGACGATGCACGTCACCTCAGTGCACTGCATGAGTTCCAGTGCCAGCGACCGCCTAGGTTCCACGGGGAGACGGACCCCCAGGCAGTCGAGGACTGGCTAGAGGCAGTGGTGCGAGTTTTCCAGTTAGTGAGGACACTAGCAGACCTCATGGTGATCCTCGCAGCGAGCCTACTGCACGCAGTAGTGGGACGATGGTGGAGCTTGATGCTCCAGGTGCACAATGAGGCATCTCTTCTCTGGATGGACTTTGAGAGCCTCTTCCTCTCGGAGTTCGTCCCAGCCACCCTCCGTGCGGTGCGCATCCAGGAGCTTCTTCAGCTGCGGCAGGGCAGCTTGACGGTCACCCAGTACTCGGTGAGATTTACTGATCTCTCGCGCTACTCGACCGACATGGTACGAGACCCATTCCTCCGGGCCCAGACCTTTGAGCAGGGATTGAGACATGAGATCCGGGCATCACTGTTCTCCCTCAGCATTCTAACTCAGGCAGGAGTACTGGAGCAAGCCCTCTTGATAAAGAGCATTCTTGCTGAGACTTCTCCAGCGGCAAGACCTACCGTGGGGCGGCACGTAGCAGAGTCTTCCGTAGCGGGAAGTCGACGAATGACTTAGGGGTCCAGGAAGACCAGACCCTCACGTAGACGACCTCAGGACACTAGCTCAGCAGTGCGGGGAAAACAGTGTGGAGCCAGTCTCTCGAGAGGCAGGAAGTGCTACACATGCGGCGGGCAGGGTCACATGGCTCATGACTGCCCGACCCACCGTGCCGAGAAGCAGCAGATAGTTGAGGGGCCACCCAGGCCGAGGCAGAGGGTCGACCGTGGCGGTCTGCAGGGAGGAGACGAACGAGGCAGAGGAGCTGGCCAAGCAGCAGGTGATGGGTGACGCTTTGAGGCTCTACCACCACCACCACCAGGAGGTCCACCCCGACCACAGGGAGATGGCAGGCAGAGACAGGCATAGCTCCAGGCAGCGGAGGCCTATGACCACGACGCGCCCGAGATGATTCGAGGTACGATCTGTGTCTATTCCACCCTTTCTGCAGTTCTTATAGACACATGAGCGAGTCACTCTCTCATATCCACTACCCTTGTTCGGAGCTCAGAGATTCTGACACAGCCGTTGGCTCGATCCTTACGGCTAGAGACTCCTACGTGAGAAGAATCAACGATTACGCACTGGTGCCGGCAGTGTGAGCGTACTATATGAGGCAATACCTTCAGATGGGATCTTCTTGTACCGGCGTCGAGGCCTTACGACATCATCTTGGGAATGGATTGGTTATCTATAGTCCATGCACAGATTGACTGTATTAGGCGCAAGGAGTGATGTGTATGCACCGACGGGAGCAGGTTCACCTTCACCGGTGAGAAGGGAGCCTTCGCAGCACAGGATGGACTACTGCAGAGGAGAGGAAAACCCATCAATAATCAATTGGCTAGCCTCATCCTAGGAGCAGTTGACAGCAGAGTCCTAGTTTTCCTGCAGTGGTGGATCAGTATGCGGACGTCTTTCCCGACAACGTTCCAGGGCTACCTCCTCGCAGAGAGATAGACTATTATATTGACCTGTACCCCGGGAAAGCCCCGATATCGACTCCATCATATCGGACGGCCCCCGCTAAGCTTCAAAAGCTACGGGTACAGTTGGAGGACTTGAAGGGAAAGGGATTCATCCGACCCAGTGTTTCACCCTGGGCTTCACCGATATTGACCGCTAAGAAGGCGGACGGGAGCTTGTGACTTTGTGTCGACTATCGTCACCTGAACTAGGTGACAGTGAGGAACAAGTATCCACTACCGAGGATTGATGACCTCTTCAATCATCTCATGGGATCACGGTGGTTCTCGAAAATAGACCTCAGTTCAGGCTATCATCAGCTCAGAGTTCGAGACGAGGACGTGTAGAAGACAGCCTTTAGATGTCGGTATGGCCACTATGAGTTCCTAGTTATTCCATTCGGCGTAACCAATGCTCCAGCTATGTTAATGGGCCTCATGAACAGGATCATTCAGCCATACCTCGATCTATTTGTCATGGTCTTCATCGATGACATTTTGATATACTCGACGACTGAGGAGGAGCACGCCTATCACTTGCGGGTTGTACTAGACACAATCCGAGAGCACCATCTTTATGGAAAGCTCTCGAAGTGTTAGTTCTGGATACGTGAGGTCCACTTCTTGGGACAAGTCATCTCTGAGGCGGGAGTTGCAGTGGATCCTATGAAGATCGAGGCGGTGCTAGCTTGGGAGCCACCCAGGAGCGTGACAGAGGTGCGGAGTTTCTTGGGACTAAATGGATACTATCAGAGATTTTTTCCAGACATCTCCAGAGTTGCGGAACCACTCTCAGCTTTAACGAAGAAGGGGAAACCCTTTGTGTGGTCAGACAGATGTCAACAGAGCTTCCAGGAGCTGAGATAGAGATTGACCAGCGCACCTATCGTGAGGTCGCCTAAGGAGGCAGTAGGGTATGTAGTCTACTACGATGCATCAGGGACCGGACTCGGGTGTGTCCTGATGCAGGAGCGGGCAGTGATCGCCTATGGATCACGTCAGTTGAGGTCGAATGAGCAGAACTACGCTACCCATGACCTGGAGTTAGCAGTAGTGGTCTTCGCTCTGAAGACATGGAAACACTATCTGATGGGCGAGCACTTTACAGTCTTTTCTGACCATCAGAGTCTCAGTTACATATTCTCTCAGAAGTATATGAACCTGAGACAGTGGCGATGGCTCGAGTTCCTCCAGGACTATGACTTTGAGATAGTCTATACTCCTGGGAAGGGGAACGTGGTAGCCAATGCTCTCAGCAGGAGGACGGGAATTCAGCTACATGAGGAGGCGACAGAGCAGCTAGCTGCTTTGCAGATATCCATTGTGGATAGAGATGGAGCATCCTTCCTTCAGTCTCTCACAGTCACTCCTCCACTGCTACAGCGGGTCAGAGAGGCACAGCGTGGGGACGTTGACTGTGAGACATGGCGTGCACAGATATCCTCAGGACAGGCACCAGATGGTTTCTCCTTTGGAGCATATCACGACATCCTTTTCAGAGGACGTACCTTGGTTCCAGTTTCTTTATGAGAGGAGGTGCTGAGAGAGTTTCACACATCTCCTTTGGCGGTACATCCTGGAGTGGCGAAGATGTACCAGGATGTCAGACGACAGCACTGGTGTCCAGGCATGAAGAAGGGTGTGGCAGAGTTCATTTTTCAATGCCTCACCTGTCAGCAGGTGAAGGCAGATCACCAGGTACCAGTAGGCTTGGTATAGCCCTTGGAGGTCCCGGAGTGGATGTGGGACGGGATTTCTATGGACTTCGTGACTAGAATTCCACGCACTTCAAGAGGTCACGACTCCATCTGGGTGATTGTCGACCGACTCACCAAGTCGGCTCACTTCTTACCCATCAGAGAGGAGGGATCAGTGGAGAGGTTGAGGCGTCTCTACGTTCAGGAGATTGTACAGCTTCACGGTGTGCCATCATCTATCTTCTCCGATCGAGATGCTCTCTTTACTTCTCGGCTTTGGAAGAGGTTGCAGGAGGCATTTGGGACGAAGCTACGTCTGAGCACCGCCTTTCACCCTCAGACGGATGGTCAGATGGAGAGGACCTTTCAGACTCTTGAGGACATGCTCCGCGCATGTGTCCTTAACTTTGGTCACAGCTAGGAGGACCACCTACCCTTGGTGGAGTTTGCGTACAACAACATCTACCACTCCACCATCGGGATGGAACCATACGAGGCGTTGTACGGCAGACCTTCCAGATCTCCTTTGTGCTGGACAGACCCTGGGGAGTCAGCACTTGTGGGACCAGAGATGGTCCGGGCCACGACAGAGAAGGTCCAGGTCATCCAGGAGCGGATGAGGAAAACTCAGAGCCGACATAAGTCTTATGCTAATAGGAGGCGGAGGTCACTAGAGTTCGAGGATGGCGACCAAGTCTTCTTGCATGTCTCACCTCGACGTGGATTACAGAGATTTGGTCGTGGCGGCAAGTTGTCTCCACGCTTCATCGGACCTTTACAAGTCCTCAGCAGGATTGGCGAGGTGGCATATCGCCTGGCTCTACCACCTCAGTTTCACCGGGCGCATGACGTCTTCCATGTATCTCAGCTGAGGAGATACGTGCACGACCCGGCGCACATTATAGACCATGGGGAGCTAGACATTGATGATGGGGCGACTTTTGCGGAAGTCCCAGTGGAGATCGAGGATCGATAGGAGTGGGTCCTACATGGAAGGTTGATTCCTCTTGTGTGCATCACATGGCAGCACGGGAACCTCTAGGAGAGAAGTTAGGAGTGGGAGGCTCAGATGTGTTCTCAGTACCCACATTTGTTTCCCTAGTTTTGATATATCTTTATGGGGATGTAAAGCCCTAAGGTGGGAGTGATGTAAAGACCCATAAATTTCAAGGAAATTTTTTTCTTATTTTTCTTTGGAATTTTACAAGAACGCAGTTTCTGACGGCACCTGATTCCGAGGCCCAGTGTGCCCGGAACCATTTTCCGAAGTTTGGCTTGGGTACGTTCAGTGAACGAATGAGTGGGTTTTTCTAACTTTTAAACCGGTGCTCGGAATCGAATTCCGAGGGCACCGATGGAATCACAGCACCGGTATTTTCTTAGAAACGCCTCTTCCGGAGTTGCGTTTTCTCGGGTGTGGTATTTAAATTTTTGGGGTTAAGTTAAGAAATAAAATAAAGTGTGCGACAACTATATTTTTATTTCACTTAAAGCCACTTGAAAGCCACTTAAAGCAACTTAATCTGAGTTGATGTGGATAGGGTGCTATCCAAAAATATCCTACCTAATGGGTAGGATATTTGTGATTTGGGGCCCACACGAGCCCCACTGTTTCTTTTCCGCTAAGTAACGCACCTGCGAAAACCCATGTAAAATGAAAGTCAACTGGGGCGTTTCCTTAAACAATTAAATGCTCCTTTTAATTGGGTGGTTTATTCATTGAATTAATTCAATGAATTAATGGGTCATTACTTAGTTTGTTTTTTTTGGAATGTAATAAAATAAGACCAACACTTTTCTTCTTGAGTGTTGTTCGTTGAGAGGATTTGACAGAAACCTTAAGTCCTTCATCCTGCTTCGCGAAGAACGTGAAGAACACGAAGAACATGAAGAATGCGAAGAACGTGAAGAACGTCGGCCTTCGACGAAGAACGCCAAACCCTCGGAGATCGACGACGCGACACCGTGTTCCGTGACGCCAACGATTCTCCTCCTGCGACGTTTTTCTATGACATTCCTTCTTCCACGACAAATCATCGAACATCCGTTGAGGTAAGAGATTGCAGACCTTTTTAATTATTTGTGGTTTATAACAACAACATGGATTTAATTGTGATAATTAAATCCCTGTGATTCTTTAACCCTCAGAGATCGTCGACGCGACGCCCTTCCGCGATGACGTGATGCCCTTCCGCGACGCGATGATCACCTCCTACCGCGACGATCAATTCCGCGTAGAACGCTCACTCGACGACTACGGCGAGGTAGGGATTTTTATTTGAAAGTAATATTTTATTCCCATAGTTGTTTCCTTCTAAAACAAAGATCCCGGGATCAAAGTGAAATTTTAATTTATTAAAATTGTATCTTGTTATGTTATCATGTGTTGATAATTATTTCCCATTTGTTATCACCTAACGCGGAAGGTGCGGGCCAAACAAACACGGCCCGAAAAACCTCCGCAGTTCTTCGTTGATGTGAGAAACGGCGGACGACAACAAAACGGGCCGCAGAGATGATTTGTTGATTCCGTAGTGAGGAACGGGACCCGAGAGAAGCTACGGCGCAGACGGAAGTGGAATCGGACCACCGGAGCAACTCCGGCGGCCCACAGAATCCACCGGCGGCGGCGGCCGACCAGACCCGCGACCGCGCGGGTCCGGTGACACACGGGACGCGGCAATGCCGCTTCCGCTAACCCAGCGCATCCCCACGCGGGGCCGCGACACCTCATCCCGTGGGGGCAGCGCCCCGCGGTTCCTCCACGCGGCCGCTCGGCCGAGCCGAGCCGGGCCGACCCAGGGGGGGTTGGGCCAGGTCGGTCCGGGCCCAGACCCCCAGTTCCCGGACCTTTTTGGTATCTTGCTCGTAACTTGAGCTACGGGCCTCCTAACGACGCACCGTCAGCGGCGATGCGATCCTTGGATCGAGACGGTCATTTCTTTATATCGCACTCAAGGTTTCAGAATACTTAGTGTTCGTTCGGGTTGGTTCGTACACGAAACCAACCTGGCCCTCGGAGCGGAAACACTCATATCTTGAGTTTCGGACGTCCGATTTACGTGCCGTAGACTTTTTTAATTTTTTCTAAGTGAGAAGGATCTTTTGGCTTACTGTACCCGAGGTTTGGACGCAGGTGGAGTATGGTCGGGATGGTTTTTCCATAAAAACCAACCGGGCCCCTGGGACGAAAAAGCCAATAACTCTCAGACCGGGCGTCCAATTGACGCGCCGTCTGCGATGTTGAGTTCCTGTTGATGATACAGAACTATTGGATACATCAACTCTGGACTATGTGTCAGTTGATGTATCAGCTTCTTGGCTCGTGGAGCAGGCCCTCCCGAACGAGTTTGCTGTGTGTGGGAACCCTAGAGCTAGCTGCGACTGCTACTGTGACGACGACGACTGTGCAGAGATCCTCGGTGGATTCGACGACGACGACTACAGCACTCAACGATCCTTTGTGGGTCAGTTCTACTGATCCTGTGTGGGTCTGATCATGTTTGGGTCAGTGCTCAGCGGTCCTGTGTGGGCCAGCGCCTACAGGTCCTGTGTGGGCCCGATCCTGTGTGGGTCTTTGCGGGGGTTAGTTACATATCGATCCTTTGTGGGTCAGATCCTTTGTGGGTTATTGCGGGGGATAGTACCTATCGATCCTTTGTGGGTCCGACGGCTTAGATGGATCAGTGATCATCTCTATCGTCATTCGAAGAAGTATACTTGTGTGAGCTGAAAACCATGTTTGCTATCCATTGTGGATTGTGTTGTGCTATCCTGTGTGGATTTACGTTTTGCTTTCCTTTGTGGATTGGGTCGTGCTATCCTGTGTGGATTTGCGTTTTTCTTTCCTGTGTGGACTGGGTTGTACTTGAGCTCGGATTTTGGAGCCGAGCGATAATTGATTACTTAGGTATATTTATGGGCATATACCTAAGCCGTGTCGGATGTTACTTCGTGATTGTATCTTTCCTTTGTGGTTTATCCTTTTTGGATTCTGGGAGACCTTTGGGGGTCTCGGGGTCCCTACTGAGTAGCTTATACTCACCCCTGCACGGGCTATGCCTGCACTATGTTGTTTTGGTTGTAGACAACGGACAACTCTGATCGTGGTAGAGGCTTGCGGAGCAGGACGATACCTGGAGGTGGACCACTGGGCGGGACGTACTCAGAGTGGTCGGCTGGACCTGAGGAGCAGTGGAGGCTATCTGCACCCACCCTTCAGGTGGGACTTCTAGTGGACAACACGATGTTGCGTCTTTACTTTTCAGTTGCTGTTTTTCCTTTCGAGTTGTACTTTACATTCAGTTGGGCTTGTATTTCCAGCCCCCTTTACTTTTCCGCACTTACTGTTGTACCAGTTTTTACTTAGTGTTTACTTTTTCCGCTTGCTTACTCTGTGGTGCTTGTTTACTTTATAAAGGCAATGCCTTCCCTTTACTGGGATTTACTCCTTGGTGCTAGTCGCCAGCCCCTGGCCTATGGAAGGCGAGCCTGGTGTAGTCACGACACGAGACCCGAGGACGGGTCGTGACATGGATTCAAAATCTCATCATGTGTCTAAATGTCCTATCCAACCCAAGATCAAAATTATTATACTTCCTTACCCGATCAAGTATCCCTTCATAGATAATAACCATGACCTTTCAATTGGAATTAATTCTTCTATTGAAACTGAGAAAGTTGGAATGATCATTGATGTCTTAGTTAAGACTACAGAGGAAACTAGATCAACCATTTCAAATATTCCATGTATTTTCCCACTCATTATAAAACATAGATTTGTACATGAATAAAATTATAAACAAAAAATCAATATCAATCAAGTTTATGTGTATAAATATGATTTCTTTAAAATTATGAAAAATTTTATTGGGTAAGTTAGGGGGTTCATGTCATTCTGGAGACATTGAACAATGTGTTGAACGGGTGGAAACCCATGGTTTTCATGTTTCCAGTCTTTTTAAATATTCCTTTTTTTTCAAATAGGATTAATGAATAAATTTGATATAAAAAATAATCAATCATTCTACTCTGAATACAATAGTCCCTTAGACTATTGAACTATTCTTCTATTATGAGTATGAATGGGTATGAAAGGGGATCACCATATTCATTTGTGACATGTTATGTGATCCCAGAGTAATACCTTAGCCATAAATTTAAAAATAAGACAATATATAATCCGTTTATTTTATTTTTGTGTGTTTGTAGGTTAGATGGAAAATATAAATAAAACAATTAAAAGAAATGTAAAATTACATGTCAAATGTGATGGGGAAAACCCCATCAAAAATGGAGAAGCTGCAGGGACTCGAACCCGTGATCGAAGGGAGATATGGGAACACACTTTCCCCAGACTTATGAGTTATAGTGATTTTTTTAAAGGTTGCGGCTAAAGACTCATTTATAATTAAATAAAATCAAAGACCTCTTTAACTGGTTAGAGGGAGACACATTACATGACCTGAAGGCCTAGTGGGCATTTAGCCCCTTACATGGCTGGTAGGCCCATTTTTTTGGCCCAAAGCCCATTATGTGAATAGTACTAATACAGTACCCATGCTGCTATAGTACTGCACAATACATGCCACTACTGTAGTTCTTTGCTTCCACTATAGTGACCTGTCGCTGCTACAGTTCCCGTCGTTGCTATAGTGCTTCTGCTGTTACAGTACGCTACAACACTGCTACAGTACCTGCGCCCAATGGGTTTTGAACCCCCATTTTTAATGTAGAATTAAGGGATGCTTACCACTAAGACAAACCCCAACTACAACAGTTTATAGTGCTTCTTTATTATATAATTTTTGTATATATACATATATTTTACTTATATATATATATATTTGTTTGGTTGTTTGTTTCTTTTTCCTTGTTCTACTTTGGAACTATACGAGTGACATCGATATCAAAGGATTAAATTGGAGAAGCATGAAAGTCAACTTTATCCACCAATGGACTTAATTCCATGATTCTCATGTTTAATATCCTCCTTTATCTCTTGTTCCTTCATATATCCTTCTATCCTGCTCACATCATCGCGTATTATTCAAGTGTTTCATGTTCTCCCCATCGTCGTTGGGACATTCCTCCTCCTTCTGCTCAAAGTTTTCTTCCTCCTTACTTCTTCCCATCATCTTGGGAGTTCTCCCCTTTTGTGTTATCTTTTTTCCTCACTTATTGTGAAGTCATGCTCTCTCCTCTACCACCGCTGCTCTACTGGTCTAGTCCAACACACTTAACTCCATATCGGTCAGATGTGTTGGTTTTTTAGATAGGTTTGGGACTATGGTAGTGGAATTAGGGGTAGCACGGAATTCTTTGGTCCTCCAACATCTTCCCTTAGATTCTCTTGCCTATATTAATCTATTATTCCTTTTTGGCGTTTCTTATTTGGGTTTAAATCTCAGCATCCTGTTTATTCATGATTCTCTTAGGGTTTTAGCCCCACATTACCTATTTTCATTCTAGGATGTCATCTATTGTTTTAGAGTATCAGCCCTAGTTATCTCTTTCTTTCTTCATGGTGGTTCTCATAGGGTTTCATCCCGTGGTCTCCCTTTTCTCACTCCACGATGGTTCATTCTTCGTGGATTTTCTATTGGTTTTCTTCCATCGAATTTCTATATCCCCCTTCTTTGCTGCTCCCCTATATTATAGCTTCCTAGTTTACTCTCTCCAAGGTCAGTTGGGTGCGACAATTTCAATGGAATTTTTGGGATGTGTATGGGGTGAAATAAGAAGTTCAGGGCAGTGTGACCTATGGTGGATCTTTTCAGTTCTGTTGTCTCTTATGGTGATTGTGAAGGTGCTTTTGGTGTGAGTTTTTTTTTCTAGAACAAATGATTATTTTGGTGGTGATGGTACATGTTGATAGTGGATCACGGCGGCGATGATTGATCCTCAATGACACCGATGAGGGTTTATGGTGGTAGTTTATAGTGACAATGACGATGATGGTGTCAGATGCTCTAGAAAATAAAGAGGGCCTCAATCGTAGGTTCTAGATGGTCATGTTATGGTTGACGTCTTCAGTGTTCTTCATTTTGAGGTGGTTAGGTGTCCGAGGTGTGATGATGGTTTCACAATGTATTTATTTTCAAAATTTAAAATGGTTTTTTACAACAATCATGTATGGAAGAGTGATCTGGTTGTGATCTAGGATGATGACACATGGCAGTGCTTGGAGGGTCTGTCTGTAGTGATGTTTGTTTTATAATTATTCATTTTTTATGTTGTATGTTAATGTCCAAGTGGGTATGTGATGGTGAAATGTGGAGGGTTTTGAATTTTTCTCACTTTACTAGATAGTTACTTATTTAAACTAAATAAAAAAATGACTTGCAGGACTAACTCCTCTTCTCTACCCCCTTCTATGTTTTATTTACTTTAAATACTAGGAAAATTGTTATCATATGTAGGGATGAAAAGAAAAAAAATACATGGGAAATAAAAAATGTGTGTAAATGGAAGGAAAAATTCATTTAACATTGAACACGATAACACACATTTAAAACATAGAAAATGAATATCAAATAATTGAGCATTCCCTAATTCTGATTTTAATCCATGTATACTTTCATGAACATTGATTTTGGAAAGTGTGGCTGTGTAATGTTATATTTCTTCATTTGTATTTTCATCTAAATAAAAAAATCACAACGCACGTCCTTTGAATAGTGGTGTATTTATTTGAGTTCAGGGGGTTATCGAAATAAATCACATGGGTTTGGTGATCATTTTAGTTTTATTTTAATTATTCATAAACAAATAGAAAAAAAATTCAAAAAAATAAAACAATAAATTTGCATGTAGAGCAATGAAATGACCTAAAGTGTAGATTTCATCACATGGGGATCGTAACTCCATTGTTTTTTGGCCAAAATTTAGAAATTTTAACTCTATTTGTTGTAATTTGACTCTGTTTTTCATAGAGTTATCTCAATATGATGCCTGAGTATGTGGGCTTCACTTGGTGCCCTATGGTCTTTGAGTCTGGGAGTCATCGATAAAGCCACATTACATTTTTTGACTCTATTGACTGCAATTTTAATTACCATGGAAAAAGTAAGATATATATATATATATATATATATATATAATTTTAATACTCATCTTATTATTAATTTGTGATTCCACCTAGCACTTCCATCTTTTCTCCCATGAATAATGATTAAACCCCATGTATATTGTGACGCACAACACTTAATCATGATTAATTGAAATTGGTTGAAATGTGGCGATAAATTTGAACAAAATAATGGTCTTGGGACTGTGGATATTCTTATGAAACTACCTTGTTTTAATATATTTTGGTTGATTTCATTATTTTTTGGTATAAGGGTTTTTTGGTGATAATTGGGTATAAAAATGTTTTTGGAAAACGGAATTCGAATTTCATATTTTTGAGATATATTTTTCTCGGGACAAGAAAAACTCAATTCGGGGGTGTGATTAGACAATTAATGAGGATAGTATTCATTATTAATATATATAATATTCAGGATATTTATCATCCATAAAATCCATTTTAGTTAAATTTTAACTTTGAACCTTAATTCAAATTAAGATTGTAATTCCCTTTTAAAATGCACTATAACATGGTACATTTTTTAACACATCCTAAAATATAAAATGGTATTGATTTTAATTTCATATTTTACTTTCCGGTATCTCAATTTATATGTAACAATTCATGATTTTGTAGTACTTTATGATTCACATTGGAAGATCACCAAAATGGGAATTAATGAAAACACATTTTGTTCAAAGTAAACTGGACAACATCCAAATAAAGAAGCTTTATGGGCCAATATCTAAGACCAATGATTATAAAATATTGACCGAAGGGAGATTAAATCATCGGTAACATTTAATCCAATAATGAAAAGAACTAATTCGGATGTATTAATGGAGTTCGAAGCAACCCAATTTAGAGATAAAATTCTTGGCTGAATTCTTAGACCAAGAAAGCATCCCACCATTTTGATCATATATCGCAAAGAATAATTCTATTTGGAATGAAATTTTATATAATGTTAGGTAAAATATAGGGATCCATTTTATTCTTCTTTTAACCACTCACATTCATCCATCAAGAAGGTCATTTAGGCACCTCTATTCGGTGGATACAAGCTGGATTCCTCTTTGGGTTATTAGTGGAAAAGTCTAAATTCCAGAAACATTCCACCACACTAGGCCTACCATAATGAAGTTGGAAGACATGGATTGTTGGTGTGTCGACCCAATTCTTACTAAATTCCTATTTATGGTAGTGGTGGTGGAGTATTTGACCATCTTGGAGTTTTTTTTTCATTGAAATGTTATTATGCCGATTTGTCTTTGTAATGTTCTTCTTTCACATGTATGTTGTTCAAATCACCTTAGTTTTTAATAAAAGTTTTTCTTATTCTATTATTATTTTCTTCTTCATATCACATTTATACTGTTGCCTTAATGTTTTATCTTATTCACACCAAACCTTGTGATATTGTTCCCACAATTGTGGAGTGATCATTATTTTTTTTGTTTTCACTTATTCAATTACACTCTTATGAGTCTACTTCTCACTTCCGTTGAGAACATATCATCAATGGAGGTATAAAAATTTCATGGGTTGATCCAAGGGAGTAGTAAGGTTCTATATTTTATGTAATTTCTCATTATCTAATTTTTTTTAATTTCTATTATTATAGTTTATTTTATTCAATGATTTTATATCTTTCTCTTCCTTATTGAATTTATTCAACCCAATTTTACGTGCTTATAAGATACTTTACCTTGGAGTGATCATGAAAATGATACTATAAGTGTATAGGTGATTAGAATGTATTTGTGAATGTTTTTAACCAGTAAGTAATAAGGTTAGTTTTAATACATTGTATAGATCCTTCTTGAGTAAATGAAATTAATATCATTAAAAAAGGAATTCATCCAATCCACTACAAGAAATAACATAGGATCAACTCATTTTCTCATAAATTGATTTCACAGAGATCTATTAGTTCTTTCTTAAAACCATATAAAATTAACCCAATTATTCCACTTAATATCCAAAAAAATCCATAGAATATACATGTTTTTAGGTTACTTATTAGGTCTCTGAGGATTCGCCACCCAAGCTAAACTACAAGTGACCGAATAACCCTAAAAACATGGGTAAATTTCGGTGAGACCAAGACTTTTCTAAATTACGTCTATCCGAATTAAATATCTATAAAGGTATTTAAATTTCCATAGTCAATAATATCATTAGCTCCCAAAAACAATTTAATGTAGCTCACATTCACACATACCAAATATTTGACCACATTAAAAACCTTAATGAAAATGTTCATTCATACAAATACTTCAAGAATAAGTACTATAGTAACATCATTATATATAACATAATTCATACAACCAGTAAATCAATGATAACATAATAAAATGACATAATTATTGATTCTAAACATAATCACATTAATCATTCATCCTTTTCCATGGTAGTAGCAAAATCTTTACCATGATCTATTTGAATCTATTTGGGTATATTCATTTGATTCAGGAATCATTGATTTTCATCGTGTCCCATATCCTTGATGTTTAAGCATTGTATATTAGAATTTTTTTTCTTATCCTTGAAATCTCATGAATGGTGGATTTTAACACCACACATGTATCATACTCTTGTTCCTTTTAAGCATGTACCAGGGTGTTTCTTTCCAGAATTATAAAATGTGGGATATTACTTTTTTCCATTATTCCATTTATCCCATATTTTCTCATCTATCCTTTTATTCTCATGATTCCCTCCAAATCCATAATACATAGAGTACTATTTACATGTCCCTCTAACACTTTATATTTTTTCATGACATGATCAGAATTATTTGGAGACTATTTCCCTTCGAAATATTGGCTTGAGTCCATGATAGATATGATCCTTCTTAATATTTAGATCATGTGCATTGATGAAGATCAAATTTCTTTCTACTTGGAACTATTTCTAAATGACGACATAAACTTGGTTTGATCTGATCGTAATGTATAATACAAATACTAGAAAAACAATAAGCATAAATTGAATATTTATGCATTTCAAATATCATAATCATAAATATGGTTTCTTTGGGGACATATTTACTTTTAAATCCTTCATGAATGATTCCAAATAAAATGTGAATTATCTCAAGAATATCCCCCAAGAGTGTCATAATAGAAACATAGTGAGGCCCGTTGTCATGTATCAGGTTACCCTGAGTCAAGCCTAAAACACCATATTGACGTTATTGATCATAGGTACATCTGTTCCAAAACCAAATCCACTTGTAGTATTCATACATGGTTTTATTGCAAGGAATACCCACATAATATATACCTTAACAAAAATAAAGGATTATAAGATTTTATTCTATACTTATCTTCAAAGTCTATATTAGGGTTATGTTCTCTAATATATGTTTTCGAAATCTAATTTAAATGGTTTTTGATAAACATAATTTGATAACAACTATAACACCCTTACCACATAACATCGAGTTTGATGAATTATTTTAATAAATTGGCATAGATGCAAGTGTTCAATACCAAAGGACCAATCAATTTAGCAATCTTGGAATCTATATCACATACATGAACTTTATATTAATATTCATAACATAAAATACAACATAGATAATGATTTGAGAAAGATGTTATTTTCCAAGATTGACCTTGCATATAAATTATAATACACATCTTGGCATCTTGGGAAAATAAAACATAAGAAATGGATCATCTTAGATGCTCTATAAAAGTAAAGAATATATTGGAAGCCTTTATAAATAGGAATATTTCAAGGAAATGTATAAGGCTAAAAAACCAATTTAAACTTAATCTTGAGGAAAATATGGAATCAATAAATAAAATAACCCTATTTAAACATTCACATGGATATCCTACTAGTCTAGTAATCACATGTAATATTAATAACTAATCACATAATGAGGTATTTAATAATTTTGGACATCTGAGACATACCATCAAGGCCATGACCAAGAAATATGAAAATAAATGGTTAAGGCCTAAACCAAATCCATGTCTAAAAATAAATGGGCAAGGCCTCAACCATGTCAATTTATGGTTTGTCTCATAAGAACTACTCATGCATTGGGGGGATGTTATTAACTAGTCCCAAACCCATAGGGCTTTCATTAAACGGTCCCCAAACCATAGGTATTTTTTTAACTGATCCCCTACCCATAGAGATTTCATTAATTGGCCACAACCCGTCACATACTAAGTCCAATGCATTCCTTATATGAAAAGGGTGAAACAAAACCAACATAATCATTCGTATTATAACTATCATTAGAAATTTAATATATCAACCATAAAACATGAATGTCATAAAAATATCACATACCATGTCAATCATATCCCAAACCCTTTAATACAATATGGTAAATTTTATCATATACACCAAACCACAATTAAGCCTAATATCCAGCAACAGATTTTGAAATAGATGAAAATTATCTAATAAAATAATTGAAATTTTGTGAGGGAAAAATCCCCTTTTTTTACTTTGAAATAATGTATTAAAAATTCATTCCTTTATATAATAATTCATTAAAAAAATTTATTTTTGAAAAATAGTGTTCCATACAACCTTTCATCATTTAATGTAAATTCAAAAATCACCATTTTCAAAAATTCATGGCCTTATAAATAAATCCATAAAACCCATTTTGAAATCATGGACTTGTATGAGAATGATTTAGAAGAATTAATAATTGAAAAATTTAAAATGATGTTTTATTTCAAGATTACATTAAATAAAACCTTAAAAATAATCCTATTAATTTTTTTTATGAAGCATGGTCATGGATGACAAATATCACCAAGTAGATAATTACATATAAACAATCCCAAATAAAAATGAGATTGAGAAATTAACCCTTACCTAGAACATTACATTGGTTGAGGGTTTGATAACCTCATTTAAAATGGTAACATCATGTTATAAAATTATAATAGAACCATATACAGATTTATGATATCATATATGATTCATTTGTGTCTTTATATTACCCATTTATTAACAATTCCATGTTATAGCAACATTTCTTGTAATAATTGCTTTGTTTATCACATGTGTTTGGACTTTTAATTCTTGATATTATAACATAGATCATTATTAAATTAATTATATAATACAAAAAATGATTTATATATAATATATAATTTTTATATATATATATTTATATATAATATGTAATGGAACACACAGTTCATGGAGATTGTAGACCGCACATACAAATGAATTCGGTTTCCATTTTCTTATCATATTGAATGGAAGCAAGTAATATATATATATATATATATTATAGTAGAATTATTATGTCTTATATTTAATAATTATTCATTATATATTTTATTATAATCATTCTTCGATGGTTAATGTTGAAGATAAATCCCTTCCCATCGTTGTGATGGTAGGTCGTACATATGCACGAGTAACAATATCATTCAGCTAATAGTAAAGGGGTAAGGATATGAGGGGTATGTTAATTTTAAAGAATAAGAATAATTTCATATTAATTTTTTATATCAGTTATGTTCATCATTACACACATCCTAATGATGTAGTACTGCAAAACAAATTACACCACAACATGGAGATGGTATGCTGTACGTACACATACATGGTGATATTGTTATTCATCATATGTATAAAAGAAGGAATATGGTTGTCCCATATCATAATAAAATACCAGAGTATATATTATTCTAGATTTATTACTTTAATATGGAAACAACATAGGAAGTGTAAGTAGAAGAAGAATATAAATTGATTTGAATAGGTAAAAAAAATTACATGTTCTTTGAGAATATCCTTTGTAATTGCACAAAAGGAATTGTTTGGTTGGATTTATTCGCAATTTATGTCCTATAATAGGAATTTATGGAATAATTAAGGAGAATTGGGAATGTTATGGCATAGTGAAATGGTTTTATTTGTGTGAATACAAGAAAAATCGATGTTCACTTTTATAAGAGTGGGGAGTGGAACTTTATTGAACTTATAAAATATTATAATAATATAAATTATTTTTAAATATAAAATGTCTCAAAAGTTAATTATTTAGAATATAAGATGAGTATGGGTAAGAATACTCTCAAAATAGTTTTTTGGATAATTTTATGTCACAAAGTTAACCATATCATTTGGATTTAACCCATAGTTAAACCCTTTAACTCTTACCATGACTACATGGATTTTTTACTCTTTAGGATTAATATAGTTACTATAAAATGAAAAAAGAACACCAATTTTACCATTTCAGAAATATTTAATAATATACTAGTCATTTGGGAATAATATATATTTTATGAATTTTATATCATTTGGTAAAATATTATTTATTCCAAAATATCATTATTGTCCATTTTGGCACTATTTATTATGTGAAATTTCTAAAAAATTGTAACTACTTGATTATTTTGAAAAAAATATATTATGTATTCTCCAAAATTTCATATTAATCCAAAATTTTCTTGTATGGAATCAAATACTTTAAATAATATTTCTTTTAATATTATTAATATCATATATTTGATTCCTCCATTAATAAATACATTACTGAAACATCATTGAATCACCATTTAATATATTTATATAATTAATAAAATTATATATAAATTACCATGACATATATAAACATTTTAGATTTATAATTACTACTTATAGTCAACCATATCACTTATATAACCTTATATTAAGAATACTATAATTTTAAAAAACAAAAGTATAACAAAATTGGATTTTCATTAAATATAATATCATAAATATATTAATGTCATAAAAGTGGATTCAAGTGGTATCAAAATATAACCAAGGATTATTTTGGTTGAAATAAAGTCATCCAATTAAATTTTGGCAAGTGTTATGATAATTCTATATTGCTTATAATATTATTTTTACCCTTAATTACCTGAATTACCCTTAAATATAGTAAATAATAATAAAGTTACTATTAAGAAAAATTAAAGTTATTCCTATTTGATAAGATAATTTATAATAATTACCACCATGTATGTTTTTTTTGAAAATTAAATTCATATAAATGGGAATATTATGTTTAATGTTAATCTTTCGGATGTGGCAAGAAGGCCTGTAAAAAGAAACGTTTAAGAGATCAATAAATTTTTATTTTTAAAATAAATATAAAAATTAGTCCAATAACCGAAATTGGATTAATATATGAATTATTTATCTATTTTGACTATTAATATAAATTTAAGGTATAAAAAGTATTTATATGAAAATTCAGTTTTTTAAAAGAAAGATGTCTTTTCACTATTCATTAAAAAATGAAACTTCTCAAAAAAAACAAAAAAAATCACTATAAACTAATTAGGATATTATAATAACAAAAATTAAGTCCATTTTAAAAAATATAATATAAAAAATTTCCAAAATTTAGTTTTAAATAGGTGTTTTATTAAAAGGGGTAATAATGTCTATAAAAATAGAGCATTTTAATTTGTAAAACTATTTTTCATTATTATTTAATGCTTATGAAATCATTTGGATGGATGTAAAAACATTTATAGTTTAATATTTCTATTATGTGTAATGTAATATATTCAAGAGATTAAAATAAAATTTGATATATTATATAATCTTGGGGTGTGACATTAGTCGCTCTTACACCCAAAGAGAAAACATCCTTATACTCTCACCTATTTCGAAAATACCACATAATATCCCACCCGTACACACCTGGGACACATATTACAAATCATATCATCACATATCATCATGATGAAACATGGTAAATCACATCACAACTCATCCTGAAAACACGTGGGAGATGAATGTCTTTGCATCACGGAGACGGTAGGTCGTACATATGCACGAGTAACAATATCATTCAGTTAATTGTAAAGGGGTAAGTAAATGAGAAGTATATTAATTTTAAAGAATGAATATAATTTCATATTAATTATTTATATTAGTTTTTTTCATCATTATACCCATCCAAATGATTTGTTAATGAAAAACAAATTACTCCACAACTTGGAGATGGTATGCTATACGTACACACACATGGTGATATTGTTATTCTTAGGATGTATAAAAGGAGGAATATGGTTGTCCCATATCATAATAAAATACTATAGTATATATTATACTATATTTATTACTTTAGTTTAGAAACAAAATAGGAATATTAAGTAGAAGAAGAATATAAGTTGAATTGAATTGGTAATAACAATTACATGTTCTTTGAGTATCTCCTTTTGAATTGGAGAAAATGAATTCTTTGGTCAGCATTATTCCCAATTTATATCCTATAATATGAATTTAGGGAATCATTAAGGATAATTGGGAATGTTATGGCAGAGTGAAATTATTTTAGTCTTCTGAATAAAAGAGAAATATAGGTTTACTTTTATAAGAGAGGAGAGGGGAACTTTAGGGAACTTAAAAAATATTAAAATAATATAAATTATTTTTAAATATAAAATATCTTAGAATTTAATTATTTGAAATATGAGATGAGTATGGGTAAAAATACAGTTAAAATTTTATTTTCAATAATTTTAGGTCACAAAATTAACCACATCATTTGGATTTAACCCTTAGTTAAACCTTTTAACCCTTACCATGCCAACATGGATTTTTTACACTTTAGGTGTAATATAGTTAATATAAAATGACAAAAGAACCCCAATTTTATCATTTATTAAATATTTAACATTATAGTATTTATTTGGGACTAATATATATTTTTATTAATTTTATATCACTTGATAAAATATTATTTATTCCAAAATCTCATTAATGTCCATTTTGGCACTATTTATTATCTGACATTTTTAAAAAATCGTAACAACATGATTATTTTGAAAAAACAATATTAAATAATCTCAAAAATTTCATATTAATCCAAAATATTTATTTATGGAATCAAATATTTTAAATTATATTTTTTTTAATATTATTAATTTCATTTATTTGATTCTTCCTTTAATAAATAAATTAATGCAACATCATTGCATCACCATTTAATATATTTATATAATTTGTAAAATTATAAATAAATAACCATGACATATATAAACATTTTATATTTCTAATTACTACTTATAGTCAACCATATATTTTATTTAACCATATATTAATAATATTATACTTTTGAAACACAAATGTATAACATGATTGGATTTTCATTAAATATAATATCACAAATATATTAATGTCTTACAAGTGGATAAATGTGGTATCAAAATAAATTCAAGGAATATTTTGGTTGAAATAAAGTATTCAATTAAATTTGGGCAAGTGTTATGGTAATTTTATATTTCTTATAATATTATTTTAACCCTTAATTACCTGAATTACCCATAACTATAGTAAAAAATACGGAAGTTACAACTAAGAAAAATTAAGGTTATTCCTATTAGATAAGAAATTTCAGAATAATTACCACCATGTATGTTTTTTTTTTGAAAATTAAAATCATAGAAATGGGAAAATTATATTTAATGTTAATCTTGCAGATTTGGCGAAATGCCTGTAAAAATAAACATTTAAAAGATCAATAAATATTTGTTTCTAAATTCAATATAAAATTATTCCCATAACCTAAATTAGATTAATATATGAATTATTTATCTATTTTTACTTTTAAAATAAATTTAATGTATAATAATTATTTATATGAATAGTCATTTTATTACTCGAATGATATATTTTTCACTATTCATCAAAAAAATGAAACTTCTCAAAAATACCAAAAAATCACTCTAAACTAATTTATATATTATAATTTCAAAAATTAAGTCCATTTTAAAAAATAGAATTTATAAAATTTCCAAAATTTAGTTTTAAAACAGGTGTTTCATTAAAATGTGGTAATAATGTCTATAAAAATAGAGCCTTTTAAGTTATAAAACTAGGTTTCATTCTTATATTATGCTTTTGAAATAATTTGGATGAATGTAAAAACATTTCTAGTCTAATATTTGTGTTATTTGTAATGCAATCTATTTAAGATATTAAATTGAAAAGTTATATAATATATAATCTTTGGGTGTGACATTAGCCACTCTTGCAACCAAAGAGAAAACATCCCGAAACTCCCACTTATTTCAAATATACCACATCACATCCCACCCACACACACCAGAGACACATATTACACATCATTAAATCACATATCATCATGATGATACATGATGAATCACATCACAACTCATCATGAAGACACGTGGGAGATGAATCTCTTCCCATCGTGGAGACGGTAGGTCATACATATGCATGAGTAACAATATCATTCAGTTAATGGTAAAGCGGTAATGAAATGAGTGATATGTTAATTTTAAAGAATAAATATAATTTCATATTAATTATTTATATCATTTATGGTCATCATTATACCCATCCAAATGATGTGGTAATGAAAAAAATATTACACCACTACTTGGAAATGGTATGCTATACATAAACACACATGGTGATATTGTTATTCCAGGGATGTATAAAAGGAGGAATATGGTTGTCCCATATCATAATAAAATACCATAGTATATTTCATACTAGAGTTATTACTTTATTATGGAAACATCAAAGGAAGAGTAATTAGAAGTAGAAAATAAATTTATTTGAAATGGTAAAAAAATTATATATTCTTCGAGTATCGCCTTTTGATTTTCACAAAAGGAATACATTGGTTGGATTTATGCCCAATTTATATCCTAGAATATTAATTTCAGGAATCATTAAGGAGAATTGGACATGGTATGGTAGAGTGAAATGGTTTTAGTCATGTGAATAATAGAGAAATAGAGGTTCACTTTTATAAGAGAGGAGAGATCACTTTAGAGAACTTCTAAAATATTAAAATATTATATATTATTTTTAAATATAAAATTTGTCAAAAGTGAATTATTTCGAATATACGATGTTTATCGATCAAAATCCTCTCAATTTGTTTGGATAATTTGAGGTCACAATATTAACCATATCATTTGGATTTAACCCTTAGTTAAACCCTTTATCTCTTACCATGATAACATGTATATTTTACTCTTCAGGGTTAATATAGTTACATTAAAATGAAAAAAGAACCCCAATTGTATCATTTATGAAATATTTTAAATTATAATATTCATTTGGTAATAATATTTATTTTTATGATTTTTATATCATTTGATAAAATATTATTTCTTCCAAAATCTCATTAATGTCCATTTTGGCACTATTTATTATGTGACATTTTTTAAAAATCATAACAACTTGATTATTTTGAAAAAACTATATTAATTAATTTCTAAAATGTCCTAGTAATCCAAAATTTTCATATATGGCGTCAAATATTTTAAATTATATATTTTTTACTATTATTAATATCATTTATTTGATTCTTCCTTTAATAAATAAAATACTGCAACATCATGGCATCACCATTTAATATATATATATATATATATTTAATTTATAAAATAATAAATAAATGAACATGACATATATAAACATTTTAGATTTCTAATTACTACTTACAGTTAACTATGTCACTTATATAACCATATATTTAGAATATTATACTTGTGAAATACAAAAGTATAACAAAATTGGATTTTCATTAATTATAATATCATATATATTCTAATGTCATAAAAGTCAATCCAAGTGGTATTTAAATATACCCAAGGATTATTTTTTTGAAATAATGTCATCCAATTAAATTTGGGCAAGTGTTATGGTAATTTTATATTGCTTATAATATTATTTTTACCCTTAATTACTTGAATTACCATTAACTAAAGTAAAATATTATAATGTTAAAATTAAGAAAAAATAAAGTTATTCCCATTAGATAAAAAAATTTAATAATAATTACCACCATGTATGTTTTTTTGAAAATTAAATTCATAGAAATGGGAAAATTAAGTTTAATGTTAATCTTGGAGATGTGACGAGAAGGCCTGAAAAAAAAACTTTTAAAAGATCAATAATTTTTTATATCTAAATTCAATATAAAAATTATACCCATAACTTAAATTGGATTAATATATATATTATTTATCTATTTTTACTTTTAAAAGAAATTTAATGTATAATAATTATTTATATGAAAAGTCATTTTTTAATAGAAGGATGAATTATTCACTATTCATCAAAGAATGAAACTTTACAAATAATACCAAAACATCACTCTAGAATAATTTGGGAGTTATAATTTCAAAAATTAAGTCCATTTTAAAAAATATAATTTATAAAAATTAGTTTTAAAATAGGTGATTCATTAAAAGGTGGTAATAATGTCCATAAAAATAGATCCTTTTAATTTTTAAAACTAGGTTTCATTCTTATCTTATGCTTCTGAAACAATTTGGATGAATGTAAAAACATTTCTAGTTTAATATTTTGGTTATGGTTAATGTAACCTATTAAACATATTAAATTAAAAAGTTATATAAGATATAATCATGGGGTGTGACATTAGCCTCTCTCACACCTAAAGAGAAAACATCCCGGTATTCCCACCTATTTCAAATATACCACATGACATCCCGCCTACACACACCTGAGACACATATTACACATAATATAATCTCATATAATCATGAATAAACTTGGTAAATCACATCACAAATTATCCATAAGACATGTGGAACACCACATCAATAGTCATTCCGACGACACCTGGGGCACCACATCACAACTCGCCTGAGGAAGCTTGGTCCACCACCACTTGGAAGAGGGTGTAGGGAATGTCTACTGGGTAGTCAAGCATCCTCCCACCCAGATATGGGGAAAGACACCCCCAATTTGACTATTAGGGTGTTCGACACATAATCCTCAATGTGGGTGTGGTGTATATAAAAATAACAAGGGAAATAAAAGTATTTATTTATAGTTTCAAACAATCAATCCCAACCTATAGGTTCTAAAAAAATCTAACCAAATCACAAAACCATCACATTTTTTGCAACCTCAAAATTAATAACACCACACATCATGACTCGAACCCTATTTCACACTTTCAAACAATTTCATAGACTCACCCCATATATTTTATTTTTTCGCATAGACCACATTTAATCAAACAACCCTTCATTAAATATTACATTATAAAATTTCCATCCCATGAACAAAACCAGCTCAGTAAATTTATAACATTATTAAACATTCATTTATTCCATCACTACAAGGGCATCTTGTAGGAATAAAACATATATCAAAAGCTACCAGTCATACCCAACAATCTTAGCTATCCACCCAACAAGCAAAGCCAAACAACCACCACTTCAATACCAAAAAGCATGGCCCACAAACCATCAGCCCCATAAACCCCAACCGCACATCACTATGCCACAAGCATGAAAACAGAAATCAAAACACATCAAGATCATTTAGATGATTTTAAAGGGGGATTTTATTGCATTTTACATTAGTCCATTGGTGCATTATTACAAAATTCAATATACAGATGAAACCATTTTTTAATCCAAATATAAGAAATTAACAAAATCATATTGAGGGTGATATCACAAAATCAATATATTCACAACCATTAGAATACATATATCCAGTGAAAATAATTCCCCTAATTGCCACAATTTTCTATGAGGAATCTCAAACGTATGATCCAAAATATCAAAAAAAAACAATAAATATGTAAAAACATGCAAACAAACTATTTTTGAATTTGATTTAAATTTACAAAATTTCATTATCATTAATTAAACCGTCACAACTATAAATCATACGTAAAAAATAAAATCCATCCTGTATGATGAAAAATAAATAGAAATCAGGGAAATACAACCTCAAAGAATTTTTTTCTGTACACTACGCACCGTAGGGTGAAGTAGAACGCTCATGAACCACAACCACACCATTAGAAGTCACTGATCAACCATTTTTCACACCAAGATACCATCAAGTTGAAACCCAAGAGCACAAACCTAATCAAGCTGTACCACTTCAATTAATCCTTGATAAAGAGTGGAAGGAAACAAGTGAGAATGAGAGGAGAACTCACCACAGATTGAATATGGGATCCCATGGGTCGATACCCACCAAACAGAATCTCTAAACGATGTTGTAGAATGTTTTTGGATGCCTAGAATGAGATAATAGCCACTAGATGTAGTGTTTGGAAAAAACCCAATTGGATTAAACCATTGTAATTATACAACATCAGAGAATTACACACTATGTAATACCCTTTTATGTCATGTAAATCAGGGATTCTAGGTTCCATAAAAAAATGGATCTCCTTTTTTGTTATTTATCCTTGAAAATATATAAGTCATGAACCTCCCTAAACAATCCATGAAACCAAATTTTACTTTGTGTAATAGATATACATGATGTGTAGTTCCTAAAACAGTTATGCATCACCTCTAGCTTCCACTAAAAACTCTGATAACTTCTCGCAAACACCTCCAACACTAAAAACCATCCAATTAACTGACCAGGAGATCATAGAACATTACATTATAAAAAAAATAAGATTTTTAAAAAATTCTTCACCTTTTTAAATTTTATTAAAAAGTTAATGAAAATAAAAAACTATTTAAGAGCATTCTATAGGATGATAGAATCTTATTTTCTATTGAAAACAAATTAGTATGCTAAAATATGTAAAAATTTTAAAATAATAATTTGTTTTGAAAAGCAAAGTAATTCTAAAGTATTATTGATACTAAAAAAATATAATATCACTTTTAAGATATGCTTGCAAAACATTAAATTAAATTAAAAAATATTAAATTTTTTTTAAAAAATATACAATCTATTTCTCAAATAAATTCAAACATGTGCATCAAAATGTTTTCTTTATAGTAGCAGTGAGAAATATGAATTTTAAATTTTAATAATTTAAGATAAATCTCCATCATTCTAAGTAAAAATTTTATTTTCTAAAACACCACTAAATCTAAATGTATTGTATATATATATATATGTAATTTGATTATTTGTTAAAAACAATCTTCAATAATATCTTTATTATTTAAATTATTTCATAAAAATGATTTAAAAAATCTCAATGTAATGTTATTAAATGATTTAAATAATTATTTTATATTGAAATAATAGAAGTATTATAAAAACTATTTGGATACTATTAAAATATATTTTCAAAATAGTTATAGTATATTTTACCCCTAATCCACGAGAACAATAAAAGTAGAAAAAATGTTATCATCCTTATAATTGGATAGAGAAATTTATAATTAAATATTAGATATCAATAAAATTATAATTTTATCAAGTATGTGAAATATACCTAATATAATTTTTCTATCAATCATATTACCTTAATAATTAGAAATAAAATAAGATATTAAATCAAAATAGTTCTCACTAAAATTGAAATAACTAGTATTAATATTTCCATTAAAAGATTTATTTATTATTTTAATACACATAAATTGAATACTTAAAGGATTGTATTGAAATAATGAACACGTACAAATAATAAATAGGATATTAGGGTTAGATTATATGAAATATATAAAATTATATCATTCATATATGAAATTTATTATCTAAATATTTTCCCAATTTTCCAAAATTCAATTTAGAATTAGTACACCATAGAGTTACCATAAGTCTATAAGAATCATGATTAATCCTTTTAACAATCCCTATTGTATATTTTTATTGAATAAAAAATATTCCATCACTTCTTTGGAAACTTTTCAATCTATGAAAACATTTCATTTACTCAACTAAGCCCAATTAAAATTCACTAGATATTAAATACTAAATTTCAGTTCATACTAGTTCACTTGTGGAATGAAAAAAATATCCAAAATATATATTTTCATACTCCAAATACTCTTATTTAAATTCATAATAAAAAATTTGAATTGATTTTTCTATCATTAAATCAATTATTTAATAATAAAAAGAAATTCTATCATACATAGACTTAGATCAAGATTCACATCCCAAAATGATTTTGATTATTTTAAAAAATTATTTAAAAATTTCATATGTTCAAATATAGTTGATTGATTAACATAAATGTATTTATAAATTAAACCTTTTAAAAATAAACATTAAATATCCATTTGAAATAATTTTAAACCTTCATTGGAAGAAACTACTCATAAAACATCAATAGATGCAATTCTATTAACCAAAGGAAAACAAATTCAAGATTAATAATTCCTTCTTCCTAATAAAATCATTGAGAAACCAATGTTTCCTAAATTTTAATTATATTTCTAGTTTTATCAAATTTTGTTGAATTTTTTTTTTGTAGTTCATATAAACTGTTTATCATTAGGAAGTACAAATCTATTTAAAAAATTATATCTTGAAAATTAGTTAAGTGCATCATTCTTAAAAATAATACAATTATAATATTCTGAATCTTCATTAATATAAATAGGTATAAAATCAACAACAAAATAAAAATTTACAAAATAATTTTAAATAGGTTCTCTAGTTTTTGTTCCACTTTTAAAAGTACTAATTACTCCCTGAAGAGGATGATATTTAAGAGGTTATTAATATCTATGATTTGACTGAGGAGAGATATGATCCCCATAGATTGATACATTTCTATTTTGTGGTTTATCTTCACCAAATTTATACTTTTTAAAATATTCAATTTGATTATATAAACATGACTTGAATTTTATGTTATTATTTAAAAATAGAAATGACATGAATTTAATCCTCAACTATATTGTATATCTTATTATATACATTATAAGATTTAATATAATTATTATATCCAGTAAAAATTTCTAAATCATTTTTAAAATAAAATTATTTTAAAATTTAATTCATTTTAATATGCAATATTTACAACCAAATAATTAAAAATGACCATGCTTGGGGTTATTTTATTTAAATGATTCATAAAGACTTTTATTTAACAAAATAATAATAATAATTCTATTTAAGATATAATGTAAACTATTAAACAATTCATTAAAAAATAATGTTTTAAAATTAATTTCATTAAGCATGGTTCAATCCATTTCATATATTATGCTATTTTTAGCATTATAGAATCATTTTTCTATTGAGTTCTAAGAGAATAAAAATTATCAAAATATTATTTATATCCACGAATGTTTTCAAAACAAAGAGTAGAGATCTCTCCTCCTTTATCACTAAAAATAGAAATAACAAAATTATAACTATTTATTTGGAAAAAAATTATAGAAAATAATAAATTTAGTTAAAATTTCCAATTTATGAGTTAAAATAAGTCCAAGTTAACTTATTTAAATCATAAAAATTTACAAAACCAAATTTCTCAACTCCTAACAAATAAGTTTTCATTGGTTTAAATGAATCAAGATGTAATAGTTATAAATATCTTATTGTTTCAACATTGTTTATAGATTTGAAATTTTATTTATATTTGTTTTTATTTTAATAATAATCACATATAGAATACTCACTAACATTAATATATGGGCTTTCTATATCCTAAATATTTTTATATATTTTATATTGTTACAAAAAATTAATGGGTACTAACCGATAATTCCAATAAACATCATCTATTTCTACATCATTAATACATTTATGATTATAATTTTTTATCTTAAAGAAAACTAATTTTATAAACGTAATGTTTTTTATTTACAAAAAATGCGACATCATTATCAATTATCATCAAATTTAAAAGTGATTGCATCATCAAATAATAGTGAGAAATAATTTAAGTTATAATTAATACCTTGAACATAAAAACCATTGTAAATTATAATATATTTAAATATAACTTCACCTCCAAAACCTCTAGCATTTAATTTTAAGTTTTACTCAAAGGTAATAGAGCAACCAACACATTTATTAAAATTTTGAAAACTGAATGGGTCAACAAACGTATGTCTAGAATAACTATTGTTTATAAAATATTTATCTTTGATACTTTTATGGAAGACTTCCTCATTTATATTTATTTTCATTAAACATTTTCTGTCTAATTCTCTCTCAATTTTAGATTCATTATTGCTTGAGTCTGACTCTACTATGCATCACCATCCATCAAATAACCCACCCTTCTCAATATTTTTCTGTTTCTAATACATACCTTAAATCTTAAATTTTGTAAAACCTTACATAATGTTTCCACAATTTTGACAATAATTGATTTTTAATTATAAAATATTAATCTATTTACCACCATTTCTTTTCTTACATCCCTTTTGTTTATCCTTAAAATGATTGCTTCTAAATCACTATTCAGAATTTATTTTTCATTGAATACATTTATGAACTATTCTTGTAATGTTAACTTTTTTAAATTTCACACTTTTATTAATATCTTAATTATATGAGTTAGTAGAAACATTTGTATTATATTGTAATAAAATATTTGTTTAATTGATGTGTATTCTTATAAAATATTCCTTAATAAGAGCTCATAATATAATAATTAACTATGAAGTTAATCAAAAGTGCATTCTTTGAAATGATTAATCTATTCAACCTCAACTTTATTTTCTGGACACTTTTTATGTAGGGACTACATTATCCATTCAATAAATATTTTATTATTTAGTTTATATCCTAATGTACTCATAATATTATTGAAAAATCTAAATATGTAGAATATTATGTTCATAGATTTATATTCTCCCATTTTAATGTCATTGTATTTCATATGGATCATTTCAAAATTTTACCATTTCAACTTATCTAAGATATAATGTGTAACTTTTAGTATTCTTTAAATATCAGGAGTCATCTTAAATGATGTTTCATAGATAAAAATATTCAGACTAATAACATAGTTTAATATATTCATCACACTGTAATTTAAAAAAATAAATTACTCCATTTTTACCTAAATGTGTATCTAGATAAACATATGTTAACTCAATTGGTTACCCCATTATCATCTAGTGATCAATACATAATTTATTTAGGTATTAATCCGTTCTTAATTTATAGTAACTGTAATAAATCCCATCTATATATGTGGGTTTTTTTGGTATTCAACAATCATTTTAGTTTACTCTTTCTATATTACAAAAAAATAATAAATATACAGTAAGTTCTTGGACGTAAAGTTTATCACAAATATTATATATGAAATAAAATATATATCCAAAATGAATAACCTTTCTAACCAATTAAGGGTTCTTCTTATGAAAATTATATGGTCTAGAGTGGGGGTGGGGGTGAATAAAAATTCTTAAACATATACTTAAATAAAATTATAGTGTTTAATATTTGTATTTCTAAATCGTAATAAAAGTCAATGATTTTTGTACTAATAATAATACAACAATGAAATGCAAATACATTATGGAAATATAAAATAATTTAGACTATATTTTTATAGTATTATATATTTAATGATCCTATATCAACAATTAAATCAACTATAACATTGATAGATGCATATTACTCAATAGAACAAACCTTACTCTTGAAAGGATGCTAAAAATTATGCCATAAACATCCTTTTTCTCAGCAATAGGCCTAACCAAGAATAATACCTATATTTATATGGAAAAAGTCAAATCCAAGAATACCGTAATTTGTGATGAGTGTCATAACTTGAAGCAACATATTTTATAGGATGTTGAAATTACAAAAAATGTTAGTTTTCATGGGAAAAAACATAAATTGATGATACAAAACAAATAAAAAAATTAAAAAAAATACAATAGTGAGTACTAAAATGAAAATAATAATAATATCATGAAGAAGATCATTCTTGATATAATTAGACCACTTATAAAATAAATGGTTTGAAATTTAATGTTCCCTTAGGATCATAATAGGAATAGAATTCATTGTATCAAATCTTCATCATAACCGTATCTAAAATTTTATATATCTTTTTCATAACTTAAATCTCTTGGGAAATTCGATGTCTTTATTACATATAATCTTTTAGTATTGAAAAATTATTGGAGTTCTCATTTTATTTTATCAAGTTCCCTTGATCAAAATCAAAAAAATATAATTCAATGTTACTAACAAACAGATATTTTTAACTATTTCAGTTATTATTGAGGTCTAATTATAGGTATACATGTGTTAGTCCAACAAAAATGTAATTTTTTTTGTCAAATAAAGCATAATATAAATTAATATTTCACCATTTTTGATGTATATTAAATACTTTTTATAATAAAACATTCCCCATAACTGTAAAGGTTTGGTTTATTTGAAAAAAGATATATAATCAACTTATATCATGAAGGATATTCATATAATCCCATAGTGTTTTTCTATCAGGGTACCCAATATAAAACTATATTACATAAATCCATTATTCATTACCTCGGGAAAAAGGTAACATATTTTTTTGGCCTCACATGCTTTGTGAGGGTAAAAATGGGATATATCAATCAATGATCATATGAATGAATAAGATAAGTATAAGGATATTTGAGTATTATCACAACTTATGATGTTAATACCCATCCTATTAAGATCATAAATTCAGTTTTATGGCATAAATATTTAGAATTTAAAAATACATGAGTAATAATAGTGAGGAATCATCATTAATCAATCATGATCCATGATCGAATAATATAAGAATATAAAAATTTCATTGGAATTATCGAATAAATATAGGGGTAGAGAATAATTTCGTTAGTCAATATTTACCACCCTGACCATAATAATGGAGAAATACTTTGAGTGGATTGGGTTTAGCCCCATTATATCATTACCTTAGTCATGGTTTACACTTAAGAATACCATAGTTGATAGTGTCCCATATTGAACTATGATCACTCCCAAATATAGTGTATATTATCTAATGGTTTACAAATAATTTCCCAATGAATTTGAGGGATTTTATAGACCCACATGTTATATATTTTCAACTATTCATATTTGTTAGTCATAATCATAAAAACATTCATCAAATAATTATATCATAACCCATTGAAAATAAATAGATCTCATAAAACTTACATCATCACATAATCACAAGCCTCCCATAGAAATAATGTGGACTATATCATTTGGTCATATCCCAAGTGAATTATTATAATCATGAATGTATTTTTACATAGATAAAATACACCTTTAAAAGGACATTTCAATATTTCATTGAAAATAATGGAAAATATTTTTTTCTATTTTAATATTTCTAAAAATAATTATATCTAGAATATTGAGAATTTTTTTTTATTTTAATATAACAATGGAATAATATATATTAATATTATAATAAAATAATTTTCATGATAGTTGTAAAATATACTTATGTGATAAATGTTAACACAATGATTCCATTCACTATTTTTGTATAATGTCAAATAGTAACTCGTTAGGAAAATTAAAAGAATATTCCATTTAAATAATTTAAAATAAATCCAAATATGATTGAAATTTGGGAAGAATTGTATTTTGGATATAAAAAATTACATTCTTCGAAAAATTTCAATGATCATGGTGATGGAAGAAGTATTTCATCATCAATAAAGGAAGGAAGGATGAATTTTTTTAAAAAAAAATTTTAGATAATTTAAATTTCCAAATAGATTATATTGGGAAATATGCATGAAAATTACATAAATAACCTATGTATAGGAAATTATTTGTGGATCAATGGAAAATGATCATATAATTTCCATTAATGGAAATTTAAAATAGATAATCCCGAAATGAAATGAGATTGTATCATAAACCCTTACATGAGGTCTAGTCATATTCATAAGAATTATTAATATCATGTGTAATAGTTTTATATTTATTATACATATATACCATAACAGTATTAAAACTTTTCTTATAGTATAAAATTTAATTATAAATTACAATTAACCATTTATTAAGAATTATTTATTGAATTTAAAATTATGGTGTAAACTGGTCCATTTTCCAAACTTGTTTCAGTTTGATGGTTCTAGTCCTTGTGCTTGAGACATTGTTTCATCATCTAAAAAATTTTATTCATGTTATAATTATCAAATTTATTCATTACATACAATTTTATAACTATCCATATAAGGTTCTGATGAAAAATGAATTACATATCTTAATGGCGATGATAGTATGTATGTACACATAAGTAATGTTTTCATTTTACAATGAAAAGGAATTAAGAAAGATAAATAATAATACTTCCTTAAAAAATCACAATAATATAATAATTATCATATATATTATTTAAATCCATCAATATGACTAGTCATGCATGGAGTAAATGAAAAATAAATCACACGACTTCGTGGAGGGGGTAGTGCACCCCAATGCATGTACAAAATTATTATTTATCAAAGGATGGAAAATAAGATATAAAATGGTTATACCATTAACATTAAGGAATTTAATAATATTATATATTTTAATTTCATAATTTTATGGTTTTTATAAAATATATATAGGAGGTATAAGAAGACATAAACTTAAGAGTATTTTGTTAAGGTGATTATGTATTCTTTGAAAATTGATTTAGGATCAGTTGTCATGGTACCTTGGATCAATATTGTAATAAGAAAAAACCTATAAAAAGTGGTTTGGTAAGTTTATAATCAAATTGTTTAAATATTTAATAAACTATATTTCTTATATGTGGTGAATAATGGATGATAAAATGATTCCTTTTGGATGTGAGGTGGTTTGCAAACATGTTTAACACTTAAAAAATTAAAATGGAATGAAGTAATATTCAAGTAAAAGTGTAACAAGAAGTCTAAATGGTAAAATATTATAATATATTTTGTTTACATATCTTCCAATAATCAATTTGAGACATTTTTATGTTATATTTTAAACTTTATCTTTTACATCAACACCCTTGTTATCCCTAATAAATGTTAACTGATGTAACCATTTTTTTTACATAAAAAAATTAATTTTTAATAAAAACGAAATTTAACTCAGTAAAAATATTGAAATTATAATTCTAAATATAGAGGAAAACATATCTATTGAAAAATATAAACTTATAAAAATTCATTTTTAAATAAGCATGCAAAATAAGAAAACAATATATATAAAAATGTATCATTAGGCATAATCATTTATTTAATCCGTTTACATTCCTATTATAAACCACAAGAAAATGTTAACTTAGCTGATAGAATATATGTAATGACTTGACCTTTTATAAATAAAATTCACCTTGTGATTTTTTAAATGTATTATTATATATTATGGATATATGAAACACATGAGCTTCTTTGGTTCTTTTATATCCCATCACATTTAAAAGTCCATTAAGATTCATTACCATGGATTAATTAACAGTTGAATAGTGATCATATTATTAGTATAAATATATGGTTTTAAAAAATCCATTGGACTTAGAAAATTTAAGTGATGACATCAAATTGGTAGGATTGTACCCTTTGAAGCCCATTTATCCAATCCTTCTAGGGAGATAGAATCATTGGGATTTTCCCTTGACCAAACCCAAGAACAGATCCAAAACTTAATAATGATCGAAACCAATTATGGGATAAGTTCAAGCTCATCGAGATCACAACCCAAACAGTGAATGCTAAACCACCCCATGAAAATATCACAATTACGAACCTTACCCTTAGGGTGTTTGTCAGTTTATTAAAGGGAAATGTATATAGACCATAATAATATGAATATTTGTAGTATAGTTTCAATATAAAAATGGTTATATTTACTAATTATTATTACTTTGTAAGTTGGATTTTCACACAATAAAATACAAGTCATATTTTTGGGTAACAATCAAATTCAGTTAGCGCATTAATTTTGACTAATTAATGTATTTTTAAAATAGATTCAATTTTAATATTATTGAATAATTATTATCAAATATAAATGATCATATAATTTTTGTGAAGTCAAATGTACTTTTTTGAGGGTTCATACACAATTATTTATATAAAACCCAAGATTTATCAATAAATTTTGATTCATATTTTAAAATTGAAAATTCTCATATTTATAATTTTTTTTGGAAAAAAATGTAGCTTTTTATAATCAAAATGCTGAAATTTCACAAGAAGATTTTTTTCATAATTTTTTGAGATTGTAGAAATTATTTATAAAAAAATTAAGACTATATAAAAATACGGTGTGTATTATGACATCATAATGAATTAAATGTGATGTAATAAATATTATAAATGTTATACATATCTAAATATATGTTCCCCATTTAAAATAATGTTATTTCAATTTTATTTGATAAATTTTATAAATACTTTATTAATCCTAAAAAATCCTATAACATATTTTTGGATTTTAAAATTATTTCTCTTGTATTATGACTCACCTCCACATCACCAAGTGTTATTTGATTAATAATTTAGGAACCTGTAATTATAAAATAAAATAAAATAAAATTTAATGGAAAATTTAAGAATATTTCTACCATTTCCTTAATTTTTTAAGATAATGTTTATAGATAATAGTTTAAGGGGATTTAACAAGGATTACCAATACCAGAATTGAAATGTGAAAACATTACCATGGGTATTGATGTTGAACTCCATAGAACCTCTAATGGGCGCAAATAATCTTTCATTGTGGCTGATAGAATTATAAAATCAACACATTTCATTAACATTAGGAAAAAATTTCACTTGATAATCTTTCATCTATATACAATATTGAAGTGGTAATATTTCATAGAGAACCACATTCCATTATATGTGATTGGGATTTGAGATTTACCTTGAATTTTAATGAAGTAATGAGATAGCATTGAATAAATTATTGAACTTTATCACTACATATCATTCATAGATACATTGTAAATCTATGTGGAACATTAAAAACATAGAGGATATGCTGAAATCCCTTTCTATATATTATAAAGGTTTTTGGTATAAATACATTTCATTGTTTTAGTTTTCTTACAACAATAGATGTCACTTATGCATTCTGATGGATCCTCATATATAGCTCTTTGATAGGTAGTGAATGAATACAATTTTATTTTTTTAAGTTAGAGAATGAAATATTTTGGGACCTATACTAATTTTAGAAATTCCATAGAAGGCTAAAGCTATTCAATAACACATTTAGGAAACTATGAGTCGATATAAAAGTAATAATGACAATTTTTTGTGAGAACTAGATTTAAATACTTGTGATGAGGTATTCTAATAAATAAATAAACGGAATAAAGTTATTATTATTATAAATAATTTCAATTCGATCTGTATATATATTTTTCAATTCAAATTCATGATCACATTGGGATGGTTTAAAATTTCTTGGTACTTCAACCCAATCACTCTCAAGTTCAAGATGTGTTCAATTTATCTCTCTTGAGGAAGCATATAACTGATACTTCACATATACTAAACTAATAGGACATAAAATTATATATGATATTTGTTATTTGGAATAACTGATGGAGATCTTGGATTGAAGAGATAATGTTTTTCGAAACAAGACCACTCACCTAGTCAATGTTTAGAGTGAAATCAGAAATTTATAAAAGCAAAGTTAGAACTTGAATATATTAGGGGACGAAGGACCCAAATTTTTTTTATTATAGTGATAAAAGTTTTGGATATAAATTCCGTTAATGGAGGTAGAATATTCCACCAATATATTTTATGATATATTTCACTTAAAAAATTAATAGCTCAGTTTACATTAAACACCATGTTTAAACAATCCATGATATACTATTAAAATATTATTATTTAATCTGAATATTATCACCATGATATTATAATGATTGGAATGAATATGATTAATTAACTTATGAATTTTTTTCATCTATATAAAATGGATTCAATAGTTTCTAATTAGTTATAAATTTAAATAAAGTATTTAAAGGGAAAATAGATGTTTTTTCAAAAAAAATATATGTATAATTTATTTATATAAATAAATAAATTTAATCTCTATTTATAAAGGATTTTAATTAGAAGTTTATATAATATATCACTAAAATATTTAATTATTCATCTAAAAGATTTTATATGACTATTAATTAAGTTAAACTCAATTTCATGCTTAAAAAATATTTTTTCTAAGAAAAGTTTTGTTGCATTTTTCACCCTTATGTTAAAATGAATTTATGCCATTAATAGAAATTGATTATTTTAAATATGATTCCATATTTTTAATAATAATAATTAATATTTTTGATAGGGTAAACCAAAATTTTTGTTATAATTAATTGTAAAAATTTTAAAAATTTAATTCCATATTTGTGGTTAAAATAGATTTACTAGGGTGGGGGGAGTGAGGGGATAACCGAAGTGATAAGGTTTAAAATATCACAAAACACATTAATTAATTTTATTATTTGATGTTATTTAGATATTTTCCTTATCATATTTTAATATTTATAATTTTATATCCACTTGATTTGGGTATGGAAATAATGTATTTTAATATTTTGAAATATTCCAAGTGTGTCTTCTCCCTCCCTTTTAAAAGGATACCACCTCTCTGCTCTTCCTCACAATTCATAATCCCTATATATCATTCAATATCTACTCAAATACCTTCCTAAAATCCATTCCCATTTTATAGTGGGTTTTTTATCAAAATAAAATCCTTTTAAGGCTTAATTTGTAAGCCATAGGAGGGTTTTCAATGGAGAGATAAACTCTCAACTGAGAACATTCAAATTTTCTTCTTCATATTCCTCCTATAAATATAAGGAATATATTCTAAAATAATTATTTCAGAATACATTCTAAAATAATTAATAAGACTAATGAGGTTTCAATTTTATTTATTCTTATATATCATATAATTAAATAAAGTACTATAATTTTATGTCTAATTATTATTATTATTATGTTGGATCAACCATTTTCAACCTATTTTCCATCAAATGGGAAATGAAATTATTTCTTATGCGTATATGTGGCCTTCCACCTCTACGTAAGAAAATGATTCATTTTCCATGACCATAATTCAGGGATTATTTTTATGAGGGATTTAATGTTCATATATGATATTTATGACATGATAATTATTTTTACTTATAATTTATTTTCTACATTTTTACATTTATATCCCTTTAAAAAAGTTATTTTCTCTCACATGTACAAGTGGACTGCCACCTCAAAAAATTGGTGTTATTGGATTTTCGTTTCCATTCTACATGGATAATAATAAGTATATATATTATTAATATATTTATATTGATATAATAATGTTTATATAATGGTGAATTATAATTTATCATTATTTTAATCTATCCATAGAACAGTAAAAACATCACCAGTGTGTACATATATACTACTGTCTCCATGAAGTGATGTAATTCAATATTCATCTTGACTTCATATTAATTACTATAAAATTGTATACAATGATTAAATATTATACATATTTCATTATTAATATTCTAGATATAATAAAACCATAATCATGATTCATTTACTAGAACTGTCAAACCAAAATGTACATGAAACATTGACTAGTTTTCACCTGAATTATCATTTTAATGAATAAATTGTTAATAAAAGGAAAATTGGAGATCATATTGGAATGAAACATAGTATATTTTGAATGAATATGGTTCTATAATTTTTTATAATAAATCAATATTTATTTGAAATGGTATTTTAACATGTATGAAGAAATATGAGGATTTAGGTAAGAGGTTTATGTTAAAACATCATTTCTTTTCAGTATTTTCTATACTAAATTAACATCAAGTGAAACTATATGGATATTATCCATTATTCACCATAAATTATCATATGCTCTGGTTATTTCTGGAATCTTTAAGTATTTTAACGAATTTTATATCTTTGTTACTTAAAATTATTGAGAATTTGTTTTCAATGAAAAGTAGACTTTATTTCCTCATTGGATTAAAAAAATTTCCTTCAACACCCATATTCTTCCAAATTTATTTATGAATAGAGTTACCAATAATTGAAATGTTTTAAAAATGAAATTCTCAAAATATGTCACTTTATTTAAAAAAATTTACGAAGGAATATTTCTAATTTTTTTTGGGAAACCATTGTTTTGACATTTTTCCAATGTCTGAACAAAATGTTTTCTTTCATCATATATGGAATAGAAGAATATTACAACCATCGTGAATGTTTTTTCTATGAAGCTATATTTAAATGTTTCTTGGTTTCTTTTTATAAAAATTAACTTCTAAATATTCTTTTAAGTATTATTTAAATATTTATCAAAAGAAAAGAATACTTTCACATGTTTTCAAGGAATAGTTTGATTGATATTTTAAATGAATTATTCATCTACAAAAACTTCATTTATAATGTTTGTTTATTTAAAGGGGATATGATCTTATGATTACAACCACTTTATTTCTATGGATGGGCTATAATGATGAATAAATAATTTAGATTCAACCCATTTCTTTATCATGAGTTAATTCAATTATGTCGAAACCATTATGAAACTTATTTCATTTCTATGGGCTATGCTAGGATGAAATGAAAAAATGTTTATGTAAGTTTTTTCCTTTACATGGGTTATGATATGAAGATATGATGGATGTTTTATGAACTTTTTCCCCACATATATATGGATTTTATAATTTAATTGGTAGACTTATAATTATATATCCCTCTAATTATTTATGTAATGATGGATATATAATGTCATAATATGTGATAAAATGATGAGTGGAATTAGTTCAGTATGTGAGTATTCAAGATAATATAGTATTGCGAGTGAGCCTTGACTGAGGAAATGATGTAATGTGGAGTGAATCTAATCCACTATGATAATATTAGTAGTGATCTTGGAATAAGGAAATTATTTTCTATGCTTTTTAAAGATAATAGTTTATGTATTAGGATTATGATATATTCTCTTCGATCATTATTTACTATCAGTGACTATTTATAGAAATGAAATTTTACTTTTTTTATGGAACTACCTTATTCCATGACATAGGATTAAATATCCTTGATAATTTGGGTATGATTTTCATAATTTATGAATCTGTTCTCATACCCTTACATTTATATTATAGTCACTTATGATTATTGGTTGATATCTCTTATGTTTACCATTACTGTGCATTAGAACTCACCATTTACTCTACTTTGTTTCCCTAGGTTATGATGAAAGGATTTATCTATGGTATTTATAAGATGTGTTTATGATAAAGGATCATTATGGTATATTTTGATGATATTTAACAAATAATATGATCACGTATCTAGTCTCATAGGACATGAAAACATTACATTCTATAGGAATGTATTGTCATTGAATTTATTAAATATTCATCTAATATAATGTAACATATTTGTATGAAATTCTTGATTCAGATCAACTATTTCCAGTACTTGTAATATTATTTAGATTTAGTTTTTATTTATAAATCCTTCGGAAATCCTAGATCGAAACTAGTTACATTTTGGGAAATGGTTGGTTGTTAACATGGATAGAGGTGAACAACTACATATACCCATGTTTCTCTATATAATTTTAGTTTCAAATGATATGGTTTTGTGATAGGACCACACACTAAATTTTAACATTATGAGGTTAGTTAATTTTCATCCTAATTTATGTCCTTTGAAAAAGACATTGTATATATAATTTAATGTCATGTTTGGAGGATGTTTGTGTCATGAATTGTGAGACACTAGAGGACTGAGTGGGGATTATACATATGGGGTTACCCCATAGTTATTGACCTAATGGATGAAAACTATGTTGTAAGAGAGAGATGGAGAGAGAGAGATAGATAGTTGGAGCTTACAAACTATTGGGGGCCCATTTTATAGTCTCTTGAGTGGGTTTTAAATGAGATATGGTGGAGATAAATTCTACTTATAACGGTGGAAGAAGAAATAATATTATAACAACACTAAAATAACCCATATTTCATGGAATTAATGATACATTGAGGAAGATAGGCTTGACCATACAGTGGGTCATTTTAAGGATTGTACACAATGAACATTCTGCAAAGTACCACTTTGAGAACTCAGTTTGTGGGATTTCTTCATAAAGGGAGATTTCAGTCATAAATTTTTAAAATCAGAATGTTTTCTACTATAATATCATACATATATCTGTGTGTTCATATATTTATTAAAGTAATGTGGTATTTATAGGTGGAACTGAGTAAACAACTTTCCCAAAATAGGTGGAAACATGGAATCTCATGAAAGAGATTCATAGTGGAAAATGAACTTCTAAAAAATCTATTTGAGGGTCATAATATATATATTTGATCATTAGATAAAAATCTTCTAGGGAGGTCACCATTTGACACATTAAATCAAAAATTAAAATTATATTTGGGAGGCCACAAAAACCATCCTACTAACTAAAAACTACACCTATTCCTTAAGGAAAATAAATAATGGAGGAAAATTTATTATTCAAGAGAATTTTACTCACAAATTGTTTCATCTACTTTACATAAGGATCAATAAATTAGAAAAAACCCTTTCCATTTATGAATTTTTCTCCACTTATTTTATTATTAATTCATTATTTGACAAGTGATATTTTTCATTATTCCTTCATTGAACTAATTTAATTTTTCACACCCCAAAACCTACAATGACCAATGATGTTATGTTTTCTAGTACTAATTTTTGAAAAAATTAACAAGACACACTACTCATATATTTTATATGCTAAATACATGAAATGTCATATATCCTAGACCCAATACAAGGAATTTCATGTCTCATGAATCAAAAAACAAGTATATTATGTAATAACCTGACATAGGAATCCCTATAAATGAATAACATTATTGAAGTGTGAGAGAAAATGTTATAATAATTATTTCCAAACATTATTATATTTTTAGATGAACATTTCAAGATTTATAATAAATTTATCAAATTAAACCATAATAGCATGTATCCATTGGACAAATATGACCATTAGAAGCTTATATTTACTTATTAATCCTATTTATATTATTTCATATATCTTAAAAAACTATTTACACGGTCCCCATGTAGGAAATTTCCCTACAATAAGTTTATATTGGGGGGCTTGTGTAAAATCCTTCTTAAACCCTCTTTAAATCCATGACCTCTTCATGCTAATCTCTATTATGTATCACTTCTTCTATATAACATATATGGATGTTAAGGTACCCATAGAACTCATCATAATTCCTACAACTTGTGAAGAATCTTGTTCCACATAAACACTTTATAAATCATCCCAATAGTGGATAAATGAATAATTTCCGTATCCTATTCTTATCCTACATCACAAAATCAGGCCATGTCAATGCAAAAATACACTAATGAATTTATTTTTAAAAGGTACATAGCCTAAAAAGGACAAAATAAGAACATCCCCCAAACCACCTTACATACATCACTATATTATGAACACTAACATGCACCTAAATAATGTTTTCTTCCTTGATAAATAGATTTTCAAAAATTGTTATCATAGATAGTTTGAACTCATGGTATAATGAAATTTAGGTATTATCTTGATAACAAGGGTCCCTATATTGAGGTTACTTGAACAATATCTCAAAGATCAATAAGTTCATCATACTTCTCAATTTTAATAAATGTAACACACAATCATGGGATTCCATTAAAGGTGAAATCCCCATCCATTTCCATTGATGATTTCATCACTAGATGAAATTAGTGAGTTGATAAATTGTAGATGAGGGTAGCATATACCTATATGTAAGCCACACCCATACCCTCGTTATTGTGTTGAAATACCACAATCATATATTACTTATGTCAAATAACCATATATTTTCTTATTCTATAAGATCAGTGGGACATTTCCCTTGGTGTAAGATCAAATAAATCTTATACTCATTAATGTTCTAATCTTAATAATTTTTAACTGATCCACACCATGGATGTACTAATGTGTAAGCCCCAATAAATACACTAATTTCATCCATTTTGTGCCATAGAAATTCCCATATCATGATGTTAAACATTGTAGCCATTGTGCTATTCTTACATCACAAGTCTTCATGAAAAAAATCCTATTTTCATGAAATATGATTCCAAAGAAAATTTCCCAACTAGATGACATAACACTACATTGTATGATCCTACCACCTAACTTTATACCATGTATCTTGATCTATATAGGAATTAATTCCAATTAATTAAGATACATAGGATTCATCTATATGGTATAAACCTAACATTCAAATCTATAACCTCACTAGAATAGTTTTCAGAAAAAAATGATACACTACATGAAGGTATATGTTACTTATTAGTAATAAAAACATATCACCCTCACTTGGATATATTACCTCTAATACTCTATACACTTTTCCATTTGGATACACCACTTTTGAAACATATAATAACAAATCAATTTTCCTTTTGATCCATACCACTCCTCTTGAGGCCATATTCCCATGGATAAAGAAGAGATCCTAACTCAAAGGGGCATATTTCCTAGGATATATTCTTTCATAAAAGTGTAATATTACATTGTAGGAGATCTAAAATTTTATACTCATATGAAATACCCACAGAAATCATTTCTAGGAAACCTTTCACCTAATAGTTGATTTCGAACGGTTTTAAAGTTAATTGAATAGTTCATGTCACATGACCTTTAAAAGGCATGACGTATCCCATTGAGTGGAACTTAAAATTGCGGCTTATGACCATCTTCATTTGGATACATAAGAGGCCCCTATCATGGTAATATTCCAACATAATAAATACTTCCATTTCCCTAAATAATACTAATCATTAGAGCACAATGTTGTGTAACTTTAAATCAAATCATAATTAAAAATATAGAATATAAATAGATATATAATCTCATATATTTTTATCTAAATTAGTTCCATCCATGAATTTAAATTATCATTTTAATTTGTAGGAATAATCAATTTTTTCACAATGGAATCTTGGAAAAGATATTTGGAATATGACATAAATCTATAATAGATTAATAGAGAAGGAAAAAATAACCCCAAAAGGATTTGATGATCCTAACCTCTTATCCTCTCTACCAATGTACATTCCAAATTGCTGATGGAATGTACCATTCACCACCTACCATTTCATACTCCGTATTAATGACACCAAAATATCATGGAGTAGGATGCCATCAAGGTTTCCTTCCAAAAAAATGGTGAACCCAACATAAAATCGATGTGAATCTTTGTAAATGAGCATATTTTGGGTCATTAGACATGAACTAGGATTTATATTTGAAAATAAATGGAGAACCTATCATTAATTGTTTATCTTCACCAACAAGTGATCCTATAGTATTATCTTTATGAAAGTTATCAATAGAACATGAAAATACTTTTGATACAACACTGATGGGTTTTCTTTATTATGGTGTTCCATTGTAGATGGATCCCCTATCAGGACCACCCAATTAATCAAATGTGATGGAACATTTAGGAGGGAGATTTTAGTACACTTCAAATATGGTAAAGTCTAGGACCCTTGTGAATATAATGATGTTTTTATGATGTAGTTCCTTTAATATAAATTATTGAATCCATTGGTATGAAATTATCATTGACAAAATATGAATCCAACCGTGGTTGCATCATTGTAGAACCATTATGATGTGAAGATTCATACTATAACTCTTCAAATATAACATCATGAAGATGTTTATGGAACCTATTCACACAAAAAACCATATTTGAAGCCTTTACACTTAATATAACAATGATAGCCTCTCTTACCACAGAAAGAAGGAGGATTTCACTAATACAACCCATGGTGTTTCAAGGTTTCCCAGAATGGATACATTTAATTATCATCCATAACAAACTCACAAACATCAATATCCTCAAGAAACTACCATGTATATTTATATTCATGTTCTAACCCCATTCACTTAGATAAGACCTTTTGGGAGATCCCTACAATGGTGAAAGAACAAATCAACTACATAATATCCCACACCCATATTTCCTATGAAAGATCTTTCCAGAACATCCCCATTTCCAACTCTCACAACCTATAGTAGTGGGGCCCATGAGGTTACTACCTGAATCCCACCTCCAACAGGCTAGGGGCATGTGAATTGCACTGAGTAGGCATATCCCGCAAAAGGGAAGCATTATCCTAAAGTATCTTTACGTTTAATCACATCTTCAAGCCTCAAAAGCTGAAATGTAAAAACTCTACGTGAATATTTCATGAAATCCATTATATCCCACAACCAAAGTACAACAATGAATGAATAGGAATGTAAATACAGCCAAAACAAGCCCACCTACAAGATTCTATAACCACAAGTCCAACCAATAAGAAAGGTTGTATAGAGGTTATCACTACGCCACATTCACCACTGATGCCACCATCTCAATTCACAAATACAGCTGATCTCCACCACTGATGGATGCCTCCACTCCTCACCGGAACACCCACTTGCCTTGTCTAACCACTATTCTAGACATTCACTTATGGCCCCTTACATGGACCACCGTGCCACCTTTGATACCCCAAAAATGAAATGGTCACAAATCTTAGCACATCAGTTCCTAATCTATAATGATTCATCCCCTTTTTCCAATTTTTTACTAATAAAATGTTCATTTGCATTTGGAGCCTCTTAGGAATTTGGGCCACAACCAAAAGGATCCAATGGTAAATAACGTACATAATGAGGGTGAGAAAATCACAAGAACGCCCTGAGTAAGGAACCTGTGAAATTTTTGTGTCCGTGTCAATTTGTTCTTGTTTGAGCAGAGAACGAAAAAGAATTTGGAAAACTCATGAAATTAAGCCCCACAATTATCAACCATCCTACAATGATCGAACCAAAGATCAAACTATTTTTGGATTGACCTTAATTCCTTGTATAAATCCAGAATGAGGAATATAAAAAAAATCCACCCTACCTCAGTTTAGATCAGTCACTAATGAAGGACAATTGTTGTATCATCATCTTAGGTGATGTGTCTTTGAATCGGCTGTGCATTTATCTTCAATCCATGATCCTTCACCATTTATTTTAGAGAGTTATTCCAAATCATTCACATAAAATTCCCAAGTGTTCCCAAGTTTATGTGGAAAAAATGTGGATTTCGGTAGAAGGATAAATTTTAGGGGAAAGTCACTACGTCAAAAGAAATAATTTTTATTTAAATTATTTAATGATTATTAAGTACGTTTTTTGTTTTTCCATAGAGTATCCTGACCAACTAAGGTTCATTCAAAAATAGGGAAAACAACACATTACCAAATATACCGTGGTCTTGAATTTCCAATCCAAGTCACCGTTTATGTGTTATTAGTATTCTAAAATTAAAATAAATTTATTTAAGATTACATCATTTGTGACTTTGTTATACAAATGTCCCATGCAATCCAAAGTTAAGTCACACCTCTGGTAAAACAACCATTTTGGGCTCAACAGTGCCCTCATATTTCTAATATATGAAAAAAAATTAGATTTATCCCACTCTTTCTGGAAAATTTCATGCACATTCTATTAAATATTTTTATACTTTTCAAACATTTATTCTGTGCACACTAGTCTAAGGAATCACATGTTTTATCAGTACCAATTCTTTGAATCAATCAATATAATTCTAAAAATAATAATGTTAAAATTTGAGATGTTTCAGTCTCCCCACATGGGGCTTTACGTCCTCAAAATCCAAAACAAGGGCTACTCAACAAATGAGGGCACTAAGAATGTATATGATCCTACCACACCCATGTGATCTCCTAGAGATTCTTATGCTGCCATTTGGAATAATATAAAGTAATCTCTTTCCCATGAAGGATCAACTCATACTTATCCCCGATCTTCACTGGGTAATCTTCAAAAGTCACTCCATCCTAGATGTCCAACTCACCCCATTTAATGATGTCTGATGGGTCATGGATGTACATCCTCAACCATGACATGGGGAAGATGTCATGTACCTTATCTCACTTTAGTGGTATTTCCAAGCAATATTCCACCTCACCAACTATACGAAAAATATGGAACGTACTGATGAAACTTAACGATAGCTTGCCATCCCGACCAAACCTCTATAATCCGCATCACGGTGAGACCTAAAGGAACATGTGGTATCCTTCCTCAAACTCCAAAGGCCTTTGTTTGCTATCATCCTAGGACTTCTAAAAACTCTGTGTAGTCTTATTCCACTCCAGAATGATTTCCACTATCTCAATATTAGCTCCCACCAATTCCATTCCCATGTGTTCTGTCTCTCTTTGGTAAGTATAGAAAATTGTTGACCTACAGGGTTACCCTTATAATCCCTAAAATGGTACCATATCAATGGTGGAGTGGTAGATGTTGTTGTAAGAAAACTCCGCCAGTGGTAGGTGATCCTCCCTACTATGACAAAAGTATAACATGCACACCCACCACATGTACTCCAAAACTAGGATGGTTTGCTCAGTCTGTCCATCCATTTGTGGGTTAAACATTTTTCTCAAGAATATCTAGGTTCCAAAAGGTTACGGAAATCCCTTACACAAACCAGATGTGAAGTGGGAATCATGATATGAAATGATCATTGAAGGAACTCTAGGGATTCTAACCACCTACAACATGTAGAGCTGTCCCAACTCTCTTCTAAACTCTTCTCTCAAATATCCAACAAGTGGGATTACTTATTGAGTCAGTCAATCATCACCCAGATGGAATCATTTCCCCTGTACATACATGGTAAAACATTCCAAAATTCTATTGAAGTACCATCTCAATTCCATTCCTTCTCCTCAAGGGGTTGATCTAGACTCACTATAATCTAGTGTGTAGCCTTGGCTTTCAAGAAAGTGAGGCACCAAGAGACGAACATTGCGACTCTATTCCTTATACTTGGCCACCCAAACTAATGTTGGTGGTCCTCGTACATCTTTAACACACTTGTATATACCAAAGGGTGGGGGAGGTGTTTTTAATTCCCAAAACACCACCTCTCACAATTCCAATGGTAGAACTTTTTATCATTTGAAAAGAAAAATGTGCTCCCCACATTTCAAATATACTTCATGGGAATGTCTTGTACAAATTTGAGAACGTAAAGTCTTCTGTCAGTGTCGTTGAGTTGTGGCTCCTAAAATTACAGTAATAGTTGAGGAGTACCAACCATCAAATAGAGGAATGATACCCCATCTCCATCCATAGAGGATATCAGAATTGAGGCCAACTGTTTTGATGCCTCATTTAGAAACAAAAAGCTAGATTTCCTACTGATAGAATTTTCCACCATGTCACCCTTACCATGAGAATCGACAATCTAAAAGCCATATTTCAGGAGAAACCTTATCCATCACCTCTATCTCATGTTCAAATCCTTGTGAGAGAGGATATACTTAACACCCTTGTGATCAAATTCAATGATATATCACTCTCCCATCAAGTAGTCTTGCCATATATTCAATTCAAGGACAACCACATCTAGTTCAAGATCATCAGTCACATAGTTCTTTTCAGGCAGTCTAAACTAGAATGAACCATAGGCACTCACCACTTTAACCTACATTAGGACTCAACCAAGACCGGTCCCTGATGCATCACCTTACACCATGTTCTCGAAACATTACTCTGGTAACTACTAGAAGGGAGCAGTTGTAAAACTCAGCCTCACCTTCTGAAAGCAATGTTGGAACTTCTATTTCTATGAAAATGGATTCCCCTTTCATGTTAAAACTATCTAGGCTGATACCACTCTTGATAATTCGGTAAAAATACCCAGGTAGTACCATGAAAATACAATGAAACTCCACGCCTCGATAACTCTCTTGGGTGGATCCTATGAGAGAACCGCCTCAATATTCCCTATATACACTACAACTCTAGAATCTGAGATGATGTGTTCCAAAAGATGGAACTATATTATCCAAAAATGACATTTAAAGAGATTCTTATAATGCTGGTTCTATTGGAGTGTGTCCAGGATCATCCTCTAGTGTATCGTGTGCTCCTCCTCGGATGTCGAATGCGATAGGATTTCAATGATGAAGACCACCATGAACCGGTCTAAGTAAGACTGAACAATCTAGTTGATGAGTCCCATGAACAATGATCCATCATTCATCATTTCAAATGTTATAACCATGTACTCATAGTGATGGTAACGAAATATGAATGTCGTCTATGGTATATCCTCATCCCGTACTCGCAACAGGTGATAGCCTGATATGAGGTCAATCTTCACAATCCATCACTCCCCTTTAAAATGATCACTAAGGAAATCAATAATCTATAGTTGATACTTGTTCTTTGTGGTCACCTTGTTAATGTTCCAGTAATCCACACATATCCTCATGCTCCATTTTTCCTTCTTATCAGACAAATAGTGGATGCCTAGGGTGAATCATTGGGTCTCATGAAGCCCTTCTTCTACAAGACCTCCAAATGCACCATTTGTTCATAAAGCTCTATGGGAGTGATTCGATATGCAGGTGTAGATATCTGGGTCATCCTAGTGTGTAGATCAATGAACTAGTCCATCTCCCTGCATGGATGTGAACCTGGAAAATATTCAGAAAAGACATCCTCATAGTCTTGCACCACTATAGGAATGTGAGGTCTCGTATCATCTACTAAACCGAGGGTGCAGTTATCCAAATTATGAGTAATTGGATACACCCTATAACGTGTGAGTCCATCCTACATAGCTTGCATTTAATTTTTCATGAACAAAGGAAAACCCTGTTCTATTAATACGGATACACCACACTTTTCAATTAAACAATCAATCTAAGAAAGAACTGTAGATAACCAGTCTATATCATGAATGACGTCGTAAGGCCTCGACACCACTTCCAAGATATCTAGAATAATACAATCACCTCCAAGAGTTATTTCATATTCTCTTCACTAGTGTGTGATCATTTGGTCTCCCCCAATTGGAGTATCCAAGAAGGAGGGTTTTGTCAATGGTTTAGTCGAAATATATGAGCCCCAAACTAAATTAGTGGAAATAAATGAATGACTAGAACATGTGTCTATAAATATAAATTATAAGGTGGAAAAGAATCATATCATACCTAGACTTATTCATGGAGCCCTTGGGTCATATGCCTCAACCGCATTTAGTTTCCCCTATCCTCCAGCCCTATCCTCCATCTCACTGAGCCTGGTGTAGACCACCTAGGGGTGATGGTGATAATGTGTCGATGAATCAACCACCTCCTTCTTCCCTCATAGATCCTCATCCAAATCTTCTACCCTATTGAACAACCTAGTCCTGTCTTTATCTATGACTCTGTGTTTTTTCTATATTCTCCTTGTCCGAAATTCAATGGCTTGGTAAATCTATAGAGTGATATAGCCTACCATCACATGAATAACATTGTTTGTTGCTCTGTTGTCTTGTGCTGCCCTGGGATCGCCTCCTGAAGTCTCTGACCCACATGGATCCAAGTGAATTTCACTATCTAACTACATGCATGGTCTCTGATTCTACTTTCTTATTGCTGACAACCACTCACTGTATCTACTATTCAATGAAACTCTCAACTACTAACGCTTTCTCTAGTACCTTGGAATATGTGGGAATGAACATATCGGTAATAGTAGATTAGATGTACCTACAAAGAACTCACTGAAAGGAATGATCTTTGAAGTATGGATCATTTTTCATATCTATAGAGTACTTGGAGTGGGTTTTTTTTTGACTTGATGAATACTCAGATATCGACATGTCACTATTCCAATGTTGTAGAAGCTGATGGTCCCACACAACCCTTAGATTATAATGTGATAGCTCATCTATGAAATGGTTCTCAAACTCTGTCCAGGTAAGAGCATCCTCATTGTAAGATCAGGTAACCAAACACATCATCTCCCTACTAATCCATGTAGAAGGTTTTCTACCAAGACCAAAATTTGATCTGTTGGTGTCCTGACTAGATGGAAAACTCATATCACAACCTCAAGTAAGTCCTTAGCTTCCCATGGGTCAGGCATTCCTCATAACCTGAGGGGTATCTACTGCTAAAAGTCATGATGTATCCTCACCTTGTGCTCCTAATCCACTGATACTGCAAGTACCATGTGCTCCTCTACAAGAGGTGGTATGGCTGGTGCACCACCTGATGATGCTATCTCAAGTACAAATTCCATTACCAAGGCCTCGTCACCTAGAGGATCATACTCATGATCACATGGTGGAATCCTAGATGACTATCTACATGGAGTAATATTGAAGTAAAACATGATGTACCACAGTCAATAGAATATATCTGGAGAGATGTCTCAAAAAGAACATAAAACCACAACCCATTCCTATATGATTCATGTACCATGGTTTCGTCCAAAAACAAGTGTTTTTGGGTATCGAGTTGAAATTAATGGGTGCATAATCCTATTTTATGGATACGTCGGCCATCACACCAACACTGGATTCCTTGGCTGGAATTATTAACTCAAAACACTTTGCATAATTTCCCCAAACCCATCTCATAGAATCACAGCATTAAAGTAGAACCTACCTCCTTTGATACCACCCTGTCATGACCTGTACCAGTGGGGCCCACGTGATGACTACCCAAAGCGTGCCTCCAATAGGATAGGGGTTGGAGATAAGCACCAAGTAGGAATATCTGAAAAATGGGAGGCACTAGCCTAATGTACCTTTATGAACACACACAAACATCTCCAAGCCACAAATGATGAAATGTAAAAATTAATATTTTCATTAACATACCATAAATTCATCCCATCATAATATTTACATAATAATTTAATTTTTTATTAACTTCCAAAAATAAAATTTGTAATGAAATATAATGTAATTATAATGACTGCACACAAAATGCAATATTTTTATTGAATAAAATATATTTTTAAGCATAAAATATCATTACCAAATATTGAGTATTTATTTATTAGGAATTATTATTTATATATTTTTTTATATTATGGTTAAATATATTCATACCCACCAAACCTGTTACTAGGTTGTATATAATATCAAAGATCATTTAGATTCTGTGTTGCATGTATACCAAGCTATCAAATGTGTCAATTTTATTTGAAATGCAAATATCTGTACAAATTATTAGGGTGTTAAAACTCTGTATTGTGAATAAACATGATTTTTTATATGTATTAAGTCCATTAATAATTAATGTTTATTGTAAGAATATAATTTTTTTTGTATGAATTTAGATCAATTTTTCATGACATTGAAAAATCATTTTGTATGTCTTCACAAAAAAGAATGTGATTTTGAAGAATTTTGTATGTATTTTCATAAAAAAAATATGAATTTATAAAATTGGATATATATTTTTAGAAAAGGTATTAATATTTAAGTTTTTTTATTATTTATCCCTTTTTTAAAATTTTATATACTTCAAAATATAACACTTTTGATTAGTTTTTTAGTAAATCACTAATAATTGAAAAACACCATATTTTTTAAATTAATAATATAAAAAAAATTATGAAAAAGAAAAAAATTATTTAACAATACTAAAAAAAATTATAATTACAAAATTTAAACATGTGAGGTATTTTAAAAAAATGTGAGTTATTTGTATGATTCAAACATAAAAGGAAAGAAACCACACCTTTAATAATCTCCCATTCAATCAAAATGGATCCTAAAACAAAAACTATATTTATTTGAGGAAATTTAATGTCCCAAACCCTCCCTCTAATGATAGTTAAAATTAGGGGATAGAGATAACGACCCCCCAAGTCCTGCCTCTAGTAGGCCCTGGGTAGGAGACTAACACTATGTTTGTACAAATCTCACAATATGGGTGGAATTACCCCATATATGATAACAAAATCAAGATATAGAATGAATAATTCACACAAATAAAAGTCATAATATAAAAGAAGATGAAAAACTATACTATAATGAAAGAATAAATTGAATCGATACAAATTCAAGTATCCAATGTAAATAACCAAAAGTAAATCTAAATCATCGATGAAACAATTATCAAGGATCTGAAGTAGAAAGGTTTAGAATGATTCACGAAATCCGTCTAGAAACCTGAAAATATGTTTATATAAGTAAGGTGAGCATAAAAGTATACCATGTTGGAAATCCATGTCTATCGTACACATGTGAAAGAAGCAAACTAATGCACATGTTCGAAAAAAACATAACCAAACAACACCTAAACATGAATACTAACCATCCCAACGTCACCAAGGCACACTCAATAAATAACTCAATCCATGTAATTTAATATAAAGTAAATCAAATCTACGATTGGGTACCCTACACCAATTTACCACTAATTAGACACTCTCACACCTCAATGAAAAACAACCTCATGTTACCCCCTCTTCCATGTATACCACATCAAATATTATCCGTACATGCCTGGGATTCACAACACGTGCCGCTTGCACACACTTGGTCCTCACAAAAAATCCCACCCGTAGACACATTGGCCACACATCACAGCACGTTTCATCATATATCTTCCTGAAGACACATAGGAAAGAACATTCACACTCATCCCAAAGACATATTGGAAATAACATCACCACTCATCATGAAGACGCCAGGGAAACCACATCACAACTCACCCGATAAAGCTTGGGCCATCATCACCTTGAAGAGGATGCATGGAAGAGTGGGTGGCCTACCATCCATCCTCACATCTAGATATCGGGATAGACACCCCCCACATGACTATTTTTGTGTTCGGCACATAGTGCTCAATGTGGGTGGGGTGTGTGTAGAAATTAGAAGTTAAATATAAGTATATATGTATTGTATCAAACAATAATGCCCAACCTATGGGTTATTAATAAAACTAACCAACTCACAACACCTTCACGCTTGTTTCCAACTGTAAATGTATAACACCACACATCCAACCACAAACTCCATTTTAGACTTTCCAAAAATTTCATTTAATCACCAAATCCATTTTATTATTTAACATCAACCAAATTTAATCCCAAAACCCATCATTAAATTTTCAATTAGAAAATTTACATCCCAAGAACCAAAAAAACACATTACATTTAAAAAATTATTAAATATTCATTTATTCCATCACTAATCAGGAATCTTGAAGAAATAAATCATATATCACAAGGAACTAATCATCCCCAACAATATCACCTCACTACCTCACAAGAACGAACAAATAACCACCACCTCACCACCCCAAAATCTTATCCCACAAAACATTATCCCTATAGACCCCAACCACACATCAGCTTCCCAAAAAAACAACCACACACATCATAACACATTAAGATCATTTTGAACATTTTAAAAGGACCTTTTATCACATTCAACGTTATTTATTTGGGGAGTTGTCCCACAAGTCAAAATCCTGCGGAAAACCTTTTACTAGAAAAGTATAAGTAATTAAAAATATCCATTTAGGTTGATGTTAAAAAATTCATAGCAGTAACAATGGTCATAATAAATATATCCAGCATAACCAAATCCCCCAATGACCATAATTTTCAATAGGGATTTAGGAACGTATTATCCACAATATCATAATAACAATAAAGCTGCAAAACCATTCGAACAAACTCCTTTACCCATCAATTTAAACTTAACCAATTTACTTATCATTAATTAATATAGCATAACCATAACTAATAGGTGAACAAAATAAAACCCATCCCACATGATTGAAAAAATTGATAAACGAGGAAAATCCAAACTCAAATAAGTTTATTCAACTCGTTGTGCACCATTGGGAGGAGAAGACTGCCCATAAACTACAAAAATACCACAAGGAACCATAGATAAACCTTTATTATACCAAGAGACCACCATTATGTTACAAATACACAGTAGACAAACCAAACCATACCACCAGTGAGAAACCCTAATGAAGAAGGGTATAAAATGTGTGAGAATGAAAGGAGAAGTCACCACAGATCGAAGAAGGGAACCCAATGATTGATCCCCATTGAAGGGAATCTCCAAATGTAGAATGGGAGGGTCACCAGACTCCTAAAAAATGAGAAGATATTCTGGCTATAGGTTTTGGTAAAACCCCAAGTGGCTGAATCCTTTAAAACTATACATCATTAAGGAATTACACAACATGTAATACCCATTCACTCCTTGTAATCATGATATTTCATGTTCCTCTAGAAAACCTATCAAATTTTTATTATTTAACATCAAAAATCTAAAAATAGTGACCAGTACTGGATAAGAAATTAAACAAATTTTTACATCATTTAATACACTAACACGACACATATTTCTTTCAGTAGTTCTGTTTCACCTCCAACTTCCACCAAAAACATCCAAAACCTCCCCCGAACACCTCCAATACTCAAAACTGGCAAAGTAATGGACTAGGAGGGAATGAACCCTTACATAATATAGCTCTCAAAAAATTAATTCCCTCTAGAATACAAAAATATACCATATTAAATGAGGTCCAAACAACAACCCCACATGATACCTATTAAGAATCTCGTCATACAGCAAATGCTACCACGAGAAAAACACACCAACCCAAATGGCCACAAAACATACTACAAAACCAAAAAACCAATCAAAAAAAAAACAAAAGAAACAAAATTCACCATATTGAGTTGGTGTACTAGTTGGGACTTCATGAAACCACCCCACCTCATCCACCTAACATTTATCCAAATCATCCCCTATCCACCGACTCCTTGATTTCAAGGATGTTGGCCCATTTCATCAACTGATCCTGGACTACCCATATTGAATCAAAACAACCCTAAACTCTAGGTAACCATATGTGGAAATCCTTCAAGATGTCATCCCATTTATACTCATGATCATCCAAATGCTACAACAATCCCCAAGGAACATGATGGTTGGCCATCAATTTCTGGAATACCAAGCACTTTTTCATATACCCTTTCACTATCCATTTCATTCTAGACCAAAAAAAACTACATCCAAAAGCCACATTAAATCTTGGAAACCCCTTGGTGTACCACCAAAAGCGAGTTATGAAAATCACAATCGATTCCATCTCACATCTCTATCTTAACATTAAAACATCCATTAAACAATATCTTGTTTTTCCCGTCCACCCTCCATCCCTTTAGATAATCACCATGGCCAACATGATTGCACATCACCTCTACCTCTGAGTATCCCCACTAAGACTCCTCCACCTACTATTCCAAGGAATACTATATCATCATTTGAAACAAACAACTTCAATGACCATCCATTCTCCCATCTATGTGCAAGGATGCTATATCCTACCTCAATTTCCAAGCATTCAAATGATCATGAACAACATCCGTCTATGAATTTATGCCCAAACCATCAACCTTGACATTTCCCCTTTCGGTGGTATAGTATGTATCAAAATCATAATCATAAAGAATCTCCATACATCTCCTCTACCGAATTTTCATATCACACTGAGAAAAGATACACCACAAAGTTGTGTGGTCTGTGAAGACCATAAAATGCTCCCAAATGAAGTAATGCTGCTACAAGTTCAGCGCAAACACAACCAACACTAAATCTAGATCAATGGTGGAATTGTTATTCTCTTGGCGACGTATCATCAAAGAACTATATGAGATCACTACCCATTATTACATCAATATGCATCACAATTCCAAATGGGAATTGTCAAAAAACACCTCAAACAACATTCCCTCCTATAGCAGCTAAAACACAGGATAACTAAATTACATACCCTTAAGGTAACTAAATTCTTCATTGAACTAATCACTTGAAACAAAATCTTGGTCTTTCCTGGTCGAGGCTATCAATGGAGCTAAAAATTGAGAGAATTTGGGTACAAAAATCCGTTTATAGCTTGAATGAGCCAGAAAATAGTGAACCTCTTCCATGTTCTTGGGTGCTACACATGAAAAAAACACTTCAAACATTTAATAGTCTAATGCCTCAACTTTTTGAGACACCACGTTCCCATGGAAACACACCTCTCACATACCTAACTTAAAAATGGAAACATTCTGAAGAGATAATGGAATTGATGAACAAGTAATATAGTTCTGAGATTCTTAGTGTTATCCTCCTATGACTTCGCACAGATTAATAATTCATCAATGAATATGACGAAGAACTAGTCCAGGATCTCATGGAATATGGATTTCATAATTCTAGGAACATAACTATTGAATTTCTAACACTAGATGATATGACTACAAAATCAATGTTCCCATACCTAAATCTGAAGGCATTCCTTCCAGATATTACCCCCATCACCTTCAACTAAATATTTCTAGACAACATATCAATCTTGGAAAACCAACTCTCCACTCCAAGGTGATCGAAACGATCATCTATCCTTGGAAGTGGGAAATGGTTTTTGATCATCACCTAATTCAACCTATGGTATTATATTCACAACCTAATACTACCATCCACACTCTTGGAGAACAACACTTGAGCACCCAACATCAACTCAATAGGCTAGATAAAACCCTTCTACAATAGATCACCTATCTGAATCCTCACCCCCATAACATAGAACATGGATTTCAATACGGAGACCTCAAAATTGAAGAAGCCGTAGGATGAAAGTGTATCCCGAACTCAACATCAAATTGAGGGGCTAATATCACAAAATCCTGGGAAAAAACATCCAGAAACTCCCTAATGGCCCTAGGAACCTCTACCATCCCAGTATAAAATGATTCCACCAATAACTAATCAAATATAGAAAAAGGGGATCCACGTGAATAATTCATTCCAGACCACTCCTCTCACTGAAGAATACCACATAATGACCATCGAAATATGAAAAATGAATCTCCTTCTGAAGAAGTCGATAAAAGAACATATGTAATACAACCCGTCGATGTTGAGGATGACATCTTTTGGTTTTATCTGTAGTAAGAAAATATCCCCATGTGATTGATGTGGTCCCATCATCAGTATACCCCCAACACAAATAAAACAAGATGCTCTGATATCTGACCGGCATAGTCAACACTAGGGATACGAGAATCCTATCTACGTTTAGTCCGAGAGTATGGGATTGAACAAGAGAAACAAAGGATTGCGAAGATCCTGAATCAAGAAGGGTACAAACAAGAGTACTAAAAAAACTGATCATACTTCTAATGATATCTGGACCCCTGGTAACTGTTTCCTTCAATGCATTCATCTAAACACCCCAAACTCCTCCACCTCTTTTTTCACGACCACTTCCATGGACACACTCAGTTCATAGTCCCCAAACAGACGGAACATACTGAATTCAGCATCTACCTAATACATATCCCCTTGGAAGAGAAAAATTATATAGACCCTACTACTACAATGGTCTCACTGAAAAGAACTACTAAGGCTAAAACTAATCCATTCCACCTCCACCAAACGAAGCTTAGGGAACCACTGGGCACTGGATCTGGAAATGGAAAAATACACCACAACCAAAATTTTAATGAAACTGGTATTTGTAAAATAATAATTTTTCATTTATATTAAAATTTATGAATAAGATATTAATTTTACGTTAAAGGGGATGATTTTCAGGTAGCGTACTCAACACACAACAATAAGTTTCTCCATAATCTTATGTTTCACACTACATTGAGTTATACCAAAATATAATACAATAATAACATTATTATTCTAAATGGTATTTAATGCCCAACAATTTTAATGGAGAGAATGAATAGTACGAACTAAATTTATAAATATTGTTTAAAAATTTTAAATTATTGATTCATTTGTAAAAAATTTATAAGAAATGGAAATAAAAACCAATTTAATATAAATGGTGTGTTTTAATTAAAAAATATTAAAATGAAATAGTTATGTTTATTAAAACCTATCACACTTTGTGGATTTTTATTTAATGAAAAATATACGTCATATAATCAATGTAATGTTTTAAATTCTTTTTATATGTGTTATATATAGGTTATAAGAACAAATTCAATTTTTTGGGAAAAAGATGTATTTTTAAAAAATTGCAGTTTTAGAACATTTTGATGGAGAACCCTTTTTAATTTTAGTTTTTGACACCATTATATGTTTTATTTTACAAAATAAATATCTTATTTAGAATCTAGATATAAAAATTTACATTGAATTAATTTTTGATATTTTTTGGATAACTATAATGTTTTAATGAATTGTAAAAATAATCTAAATTTTAATTAAAAACAACTTTTTCCATTCAGATAGTTTATATAGTTAAATAATATTATTTAATGGTATTAAAGTATAAATGGAATATATTTTTATCATTTAATCAAATTTTGATCATTGGATGTAATTTCACTTTGAAATTGGACATATACACATGCCAATCTTTTGATTGTAATTACTTCTAAAAAACCCGATTTTTAGTTTTGACAATTGTAATTAATTTTAAATTAATTACCACAACTGATGAATTTTGAATTTGAAAAAATGGACTCCATATTTTTAATAATAAAGTCCAAATTGTTTGAACATTTACCTTTTATTTTTTTGGCATTATGAATAGTAACTTCAGAAAATAGTTTATGTACCATTGTTAAAGGGTAAATATGGTAAATTATGGTAACAAAATAATATTATAATAATATTAATCTACCATAACACATGTCCCAATCCTATTTGATGAGATATGAACGACCATTGGTATCCTTGGGTAAATATTTGGGTCCCCATGCAGCCACATGGTTGTGAAAATGAAATTATATAAGAATGAATTTAAAATAAAGAAAAATATAACAAAAAAATGTTTCTTTCAATAACAAAATTTCAATATAGGATTATATAATTGATCTAATAGACTATAAATATTAATTAGAAAAATAAAAATATTTTCTACATATTGATATGTAATTTATAATTTTTAGACATTAAATAAATTAATTTAATAATGAAACAATGATGATGTAGTGATTGATTCAATAATAAAAGATTCAAATAAATGATTTTATAAATATTAAAATAAATTTAATTTAACTTTTTGGATTCTATAAATGGATTTTAGGGATGATATTGACATATTATCTTTGAGTTAATTCTTTTGGTTTGAATAAATCATGATGTTATGGATTTTTTAAAATGTGATGTATGAATAGTGTCAAGAAAGGTCATACATCATAACATAAAACATAAAATAGTTTATTAGATGATGCTAAATTCCTAAAAATCTATTATTTATCTATATGGTTATGAAAAGTCCAAATATTTCATAAATGACTTTCTTGTGGGTCTTTTTACATTATATGGTAATTATATTAACTCACATTATGTAAATAACAAGATACCCTAGTATGACTAAAAAGTGTAAAATATGTGTTAAACAAAAACGATAATGATTAAAAAATATCCAATCTTGTTTAAAAATTAACTGAATTATTGTTATTATTACAAAAATCATCATATATACTAATTAAATGGGTTTAAGATCATTTATTATGAAAATTTAATTTAAAATAAATTAATATTTTTAGACTTTCCAAAAGTGCCCCTCCTCACTCTAATAAAAGGTCTCCACTTCTACCAACTTACTGGCACATTTCTCGCCCCATGGATTGTACCACATCTGCTCACATAATCTCAAAACAACCCTCCGTTCCTTCTATAATCCTTACCAGGGGTAGTAGAAAATTCAAGAAATCCTTTTGGCTCAAATCAAAAGAAGTTACCCAATTTAGAGGCAATGTCTTCTCTCAAGTTCCATCCCTTTATTTTCCTTCTCTACTCTCTATGATATTCATATTCAATGAATACATAAAAAACCTATAGTTATACATATACTTGTATATTGTTATGATACGTGTTTTAAATACACTTACACACACCTCCGTCTAATGGATATGGACATACTGTTTCTATGTATGAGTAACTACTACATCATGAAACGATGATTGTTCAATTTTCCCCTACCACTTATCATGGTATAAATTCTGATGGTAGTGTAATTATATATGATTTTTTTAATATTTTAACTATTCTTTTTTAATTTGTATTTACAACATAATTTTATACATTCCATGTTGTGTAAATACAATAATTTCATTTGACAAAGTGTGGACTACCATACCCTCAAAGTGATATGACTCATTCATGCCATACATGGAACACATAAAGGATGGTTTTATTAAATTGATGATACCTAAATGAAATAAATATAATACTTTTATAACAATATAAATATATATCATTTTTATATTATTCTTTTGATATGAAATAGAAATGAATGTAGCTCTCAAGCGTACGTACGACCTACTATCTTCATGAGCGGTGAATTTCATTTCTTATCTCCAAATATTATGGACTATTATAAATACATATATAATAGATATATATTATATTTAAATCATTAATATCATTTTATAGATGATTTACTTTTGACAACATGTACAGTTCATATCAAAACTTGTTCATTTTCGACTCATGTATCGAATATCAGCAAAATGATTCATATTAACTTAAATAATTATTTAAATTTTATGACATGGTAATCAGTGATATAAAAGGAAGAATAATATTAAAAAAGGTTCTTAAGGAATTAGAGATTATGTTATGTTTATTATTTAGGATTAACAAGGAACTTACACTACAATTCACACTCATGGTAATGGAATTCATCTCAATCTTCTTTTATTGAGGCATATTTTGATAATATACACCTGAATATTTTATATAGAATATAATAATCCCCTTTGAAATTTAATTTCATTCAAAGGGAGTCTATTTTCAATGAATCTTTTTACTAAAGAAAAATGGAATTTTATTAACATATATGGTGACAATGACCTCTCCACCACCATAATAATTAATTGATATTTGGATTCCTCTATAAGCCTTAATGTTATTAAAATAAAAAGAAATCCCCTATTCCATTTTGGGGTGTTTTTTTTGAAAATGGTTTCAAAAATGGATTGAATATTTTTATATCTTGATACGATTTCTTGTGATTTCAAATGAAATGTTATTAGTAAAATTTTCATCTTTTCAATATTTTATTTGTTATGATTGTATAATGGTACTTGGAAATTTGAGAGGTGGTTATGTGATAAACCAATGATGGGTGGTTACGTGATAAACCAAATGACGGGTGGTTCCTTGATAATACAAGGATAGTTGGTTACATTATAACATCCAATTAATTGGGTTTAGAAGTCAGCTATATGGATATTCCATTTTGTGATATGGGTGGAAGTCGACCTTATGGTTATTACATTTAAGTATGTTTTTGTACCATGTTAACTTTATATGTTATATGTTGCTTTATATGTTCTTTATTGTAATATTTCTGTTTAAAAAAATGTGTAATCAATGAGATTATATTCAGTGAAGTGTTTTTCTACTTTTATAGGTGAAAATTATTACATTGTGATAAATTTTTCAGGGTTTACATATTTTTGCAAGACTAATAGTATTCATTCATTATGTAATCCTTACCAATCTTTTTATACCCATCCCATGTTTTGAAATGTTTTTCATAGGACATAATGAATAATAGAATCAAGGATAAGATCATGGAAATGTTATTCTATTAAAACATGAAACGATGTCATGTTCTTTTTAAGGATTTTTTGTTTTATTAAAGAATTGATAGTGATTATAAATGTCTATTTGTAATATTCAAGTTGTTATGTATCATTTATGAACTAATTACCTAATTATATAAACATTAAAATGTCTTCAATGTGAATAAATGTAAAATTATTTACTTAACTCAAGATTATGTAAGGTTTAAGGCCGAGCCCTTATAGTTGGTATCAGAGGCCGGTTTAGATAACTGTAGTGTTTAGGGTGTTATTTAAGCCAAAGTGAAATGTTTTACATAACAAAAATGGTAAGAATATTATAAATATTCATAGTAATTTTAGATAAATTGAATTAGTTTAAGATAATAGGAATATGTATATCATAGTGTTTACCCTCCCTATAAGATAGTATATGATTATTTTACTAATATACTCACACTGACCTTTTTGGTTTTAGTAAATGGAACGATCAAGTAGGAACCAATGTAATCATTGATGAGAAAGAAACTGTGGTGGTTTTCTGAATAAGAAACAAAATGAAATGAGAGATACAATGAGAACTCTTGTGGTTATTCTTAACCAACTATCTGGAACCATGATTAACCACTCTAACCTTAGCGATGTTTCCAAGACATCATATATGCATGAACATAATACCTATGGATGATCATGAAATTATAATAAAGGTAAGTATATTAAAAAAACTATATGTCAAGGATATGTAAATAAAAAACTAGGAAATTTTTTCAAAGGGATGGGAAGATGTTATAGATGTGTTAATGAAGGTCATAAACAATAACCATCCACGGAAAAAGGAATCTTTCAATTGCCTCTAGGAAAGGGGAATAATTTATTTTTAAGTTATCAATTTAATGTTTTAAATATGGTGAGCATGGTCATTATTAAAATAGATGTCCTAAGAAGAAGGTTTTGGAATGAGATCAGCAGGACCATACAAATATATATTTACCAATACCAAATTCCATTCTAATTGAAGATGAAAAAAATGAAAATGACCTATGAAATTTATGGATTATTTCTTAAATCATGTATTGACATTATTTAATCATAGGACATAATGTATGACTTTTTATAGGAAATATGTATCAAACAATAAGCTGAAAAAACATGGATAAAGGATCATGAAGAATGTTTGATGATTAGGATGTCTACATTTTAGAAATTGATGAG